>CAMRHE010000497.1:0-1227587 GCA_947044405.1 Leptodactylus fallax | reverse complement strand
ACTACCACACACAGGATCCCACCAGTGTGCCTGCCCCCTAGCACGTTGTTCTGTCAATGCCCAGCAAGTTCGCCAACAAACAAGGTGAAATTGGTCGAGTCCGGATCCAAGATACCCGTCCAGTAACCCTACAGCCTGGAACAGAAACTATGGTGTGGTGCCGTGCCCGTCCGGGCATAGAAAATCAGGACTACGAGGCCTTGCTACAACCCATACAGGTAGATGGCCAACCACTTGTCATGGCTGCCCGCAGCCTTGTCACAGTTTCCAATGGACTTGTTCCTGTCCGCTTAGTCAACTTGGGCGATGCTCCCGTGAACCTCCACAAGTTCCACTCTGTGGCCCTGCTACACCGGTTAGCACCAGAAGACATTCTCTCTGGTGATTCTACCGCCACACAGCGTTCCACCCAAGCTGCTGAGAACATTCAGAATGGAGCCACGAAGTCCTGGTGGGATGAATTGAACGTGGGAGACGCCAATACCCCTATAGAGCACATCAATGGGGTTCGCAATGTGGCCAAGCGTTACCAACAGGCATTCAGCAAACACCCATTGGACTTTGGTAAGACCACGACCATACAACATCGCATTCTGACTGGCGACCACCATCCAATCAAGGAGCGTCACCGTCCAATACCACCAGCGATGTACCAACCGGTGAAAAAGTTGATCCAAGAGATGCGAGATGCTCATGTCATCCGGGAGAGTAACAGCCCCTGGGCAGCCCCGCTAGTCCTTGTCAAGAAGAAAGACGGAACCCTACGATTTTGTGTGGACTATCGTAAACTCAACAACGTCACGCACAAAGACGCATACCCATTGCCGCGGATTGAGGAATCTCTAACGGCTTTGGGATCAGCTACCTGTTTCTCGACCCTGGACTTAACCAGTGGATACTGGCAAGTCCCTATGGCGCCTGAAGATCGTGAAAAGACTGCGTTTACGACCCCGATGGGACTCTTTGAATTCAATAGTATGCCATTTGGGCTATGTAATGCCCCAGCCACATTCCAACGGCTTATGGAGAGGTGCCTCGGCCATGAGAATTTCCAGAGTGTGCTACTGTACCTGGACGATGTTATTGTATTCTCCCGGACATACCAAGAACACCTTCGTCACCTGTCCGAGGTATTCAAGGTACTTATACAGCACGGCCTAAAGGTGAAGCCCTCCAAGTGCTACCTGTTGAAACCCCAAGTTCACTACCTTGGGCATGTCGTGAGCGCACAAGGCGTCCAACCTGATCCTGAAAAGATCACTGCAGTCCAGAACTGGCGAAGACCAACTACCGTCAAAGAAGTCCGAAGCTTCCTTGGATTCGCAGGTTACTACCGGCGTTTCATACCACACTTCGCCCAAGTAGCCGAGCCTCTGAACGAGTTGTTGCGCGGTTGTCCCAGAGAAAACTACAACCGAAAGCTTCCGGTAGACTGGACAGCGCGTCAAGAGGAAGCCTTTCAAGCGCTTAAAGCACTTCTGACGCAACCACCAATTCTAGCCTATCCCAACTACAGTCAACCATTCCGCTTGTACACAGATGCAAGTCACCAAGGTTTGGGTGCAGTGTTGTCCCAGGTTCAGGACAACAAAGAGCTAGTCATCGCCTACGCCAGCAGGAGTCTGAGAGGTGCGGAGAAGAACGACCAGAACTATAGTTCTTTCAAACTCGAACTTCTGGCGCTTGTCTGGGCCGTGACAGAGAAGTTTAAAGACTACCTGGCTGCCACACCCTTTACCGTGTACACAGATAACAATCCGTTGGCGCATCTGGACACTGCTCGACTGGGAGCCCTTGAACAACGGTGGGCCTCAAGACTCGCGAATTACAAGTTCTCTGTCAAGTATCGCAGTGGCAAGTCCAACGCTAACGCTGATGCACTCTCAAGGTTGCCTGTGGGAGAAAAACCACCCCGAGAAGACATCTGGGAAGAGGTGGAGATGCCACCATTCTACAACAAGTTTGCCCAACAAGTTGCTATTGGTGTCCCTGTAGAAGGAGAATCTCTGGCGAAAACAGCTGCCGAATCCCTCCAGGAGCCATCTCTGTGGAAAACGTTCCAAGAAGAGAGCAGAGTTTTAGGAGAATTGTCAGATTTCCTGCTTACAGGAAGAATACCAACCCGTGTAAAGAGAGGTCTTCATGACGTGGAATTAAAACGCCTTTGGCGACAGAGGAAGCGCCTGTTTGTCCAACGAGGCCTTCTACTTAGAAACACTCTTGATCCTGTCACAGGTGAAAGGCTTCATCAGATCCTCGTACCAAGAAGAGATGCACAGATGATACTTGAGGCGTATCATGACAGATCCGGTCACTTCGGGGTACAAAAGACCGAAGCTACCATCCGTCGTCGCTTCTATTGGGTTGGGATGAGGAGTGACATTGAGAGTTGGTGCCGAGAGTGTCCCGCCTGTAGTATCACCAAGGAAGGTCGAAGAGATCAGAAGGCCCCTCTACATCCAATTAAGACTCAAAAGCCGTGTGAAATTGTTGCTCTGGACCATGTGAAGTTGGGTCCCACACGTTCCGGCTACAGCTACGCTCTGACAATGGTGGATCATTACTCCAAGTTCCTTGTCATCGTGCCTGTCAGAGATCTTACAGCAAGAACTACGGCTGAGACCTTCTACGCAGAGTTTGTCCGCCATTACGGTTGTCCTGAGCATATCCTCACCGACCGTGGATCGGCGTTTGAATCCCAATTGTTCCGTGAGCTGTGTCAGTTCCAAGACTGCAAGAAGTTGCGAACCACAGCGTATCACCCTCAAGGGAATGGTATGTGCGAGAAGGCAAATCAAGTGATCATCGGCATGCTAAGAACAGCCGCAGTTACACCTGGTGTTGAGTGGCCTGAACGTATCAAGGACTTGGCCTATATTTACAACAACACACCCCAAACATCTACGGGATACGCACCATTTTATCTAATGTTTGGAAGACAAGGTCAACTTCCTTCAGACTTAACCCTTGGTGTGAAGGTCCCTGACACCATCAATCCACTACCCATAACAGACTGGGTTGTTGAACACCGCCGACGTATGGAGGAAGCTAAAGAGATAGTTGAAACGCGCATGGATGAGGTTCGTAGGAGACAACAGGAGGATTACAACCATCACGCCCATGCAGCGCCCCTGAAAGTTGGCGACCGTGTATGGTTAAGGAATAACCATCGGAATGGGAAATTGGATCCATTCTGGGAGAAAGAACCATACAGTGTCATCTCCATACCATATCCTGAATCCGACGTGTATGAGATCTCTAAACCTGGGAGACAGCCCCAAGTAGTACACCGAAACCGTCTGAAGCTGTGCCTTAAAGTAGGACTACCCACAGAGGTGCCCCCAGCTGAGACAACGAGTACAGAGATCTTGTCACCTTCTGAAGCGAAAGAGAGACCCCCCAACGTTAACTGAGCTTATGTGGGCGCCTAAACTACTACCATTTAGCTGTTATCCACCAATTGCTCTAGTGCAAGAGAACCCTTCGACAGATGATTTAATTGATTTCAGTGACTCTGTTCCTGATTCAAATCTCGTTCCACTTAGGCGTTCTGAGCGTACCACAAAAGGCATACCTCCAACACGCTATAGTGATGCCATGGCTGTCCTTGGGTAAAAGAGGTTAACTGTCTCTGCTTCTGTATATATGTTATTCCTGCTCTGATTACATTAATGTTTTTCCTGTGTGTATACACAGTATATATATAATATCTTGCCATGTAATATAGTATTTACATTTATATGCAAAAATCCAAGCCATAGTGCCTGGCTCACCGAGCCAAGGAAGTTCTGTTACCCCATTGCGGTATGGACATTGGTGCTAGAGTGCATACTCTTCCTTACAGAAAGGACTGTTTATTGTTTCTCAGAGAGACTCTCATGATAATGGACACTCACAAAATTTGTGCCAGAGAGCCTCTGGACCCATTTGCACTTTATTCGTATTTATTAACGTTATGTTACATTTCTCACCTTCACCCCAGCCCGTCGCCGAGGTCGGCTCAGTGAAAGAGGGGGAGTATGTGGCATCCCAGAGCTGGCTATGGCTGGGCTGAGGGTGATCTCTGTGCATTGTATTATTTCCTGTTGCTTCATAGCCTGTGTGACATAGCAGGGGGTCCTGAGTCTCACACAACACAGCGCCACCTAGTGAGCCTCACACATGCATTACACCTCCCATAGGATTGAATAGTAACCAAATGTCCAATGGGAGGACATCGCCTGGGAAAAGGGGAGGAGTCAGCTGATCACTGGGTCCCCATGGTGCGGTGACCAGATGGAAGGTAACGCTGCAGTTGGGATTGCGGGGTGCAAACAGCGCAGACTTGTCACGGTCTCTGGGCACGAGGGCGCAGCGCTGGTGCTGTCCCACGTTACCACCACTGGTACCGGTGATGAGGGGGCTGCACAAATGTTGGTGGTGATTGTTCCCCCGGGGCGCTTCCCCTATACTGTGCCGACTGGTGGTGTTTGGGGCGCCCTGATGTTGTCGGTGCAGAGTCAGACACAGAAACGGTTGTAAAGTTGAACTTTTACTTCCATGGGTGTGGAGGCACAAATGCTTAAACAGTTTCTTCAATACAAAACAACGGGGTACGCCTGGTGACACAGCAAAGTCCTGGGGTGCAGGGTAGACTTGATGAAAGGTGTTCCTAGCCCCTTATACTTCAGTGTTACAGCCCTAAGGTGCATCTGGGCTCCTATTTGGCACATAGGAGGATGCCCACCATGATACTAGTACATAATATTCCCCACTCACGTTATGTGGTCCTGATAGCTCAGAGTTTCGGGGTGCAATAGTCAGGGTGGCAGGATATTCCACAGGTCTGGCCTTGGCCCCTGGATCCTGTGATACTTGCTATGGAGCACGTGTTCCAGAATGTTCTCTCCACAGTCTCATGCTGACAAGATAATGATGCTTGACTTCCTTCAGGGCGATGGCTAGGCAGACAGGGGACAGGATCTTCTGAATAGCTGGAGTATGTCAGCTCTCCAACCTTCCTGGGCCTGTCTAGGACTTGAGATTCCTGCACTAAACTCACTGCTTTCTTCACAGGACATCACACTTATCTCCTCACCTCCTCCTCCTAACACTCCACACTTCTAACTCCTCACACGCAGGACCTTCCTGCAGGGGTGTTACCATGGGGACCCAGTGATCAGCTGACTCCTCCCCTTTTCCCAGGCGATGTCCTCCCATTGGACATTTGGTTACTATTCAATCCTATGGGAGGTGTAATGCATGTGTGAGGCTCACTAGGTGGCGCTGTGTTGTGTGAGACTCAGGACCCCCTGCTATGTCACACAGGCTATGAAGCAACAGGAAATAATACAATGCACAGAGATCACCCTCAGCCCAGCCATAGCCAGCTCTGGGATGCCACATACTCCCCCTCTTTCACTGAGCCGACCTCGGCGACGGGCTGGGGTGAAGGTGAGAAATGTAACATAACGTTAATAAATACGAATAAAGTGCAAATGGGTCCAGAGGCTCTCTGGCACAAATTTTGTGAGTGTCCATTATCATGAGAGTCTCTCTGAGAAACAATAAACAGTCCTTTCTGTAAGGAAGAGTAGGCACTCTAGCACGAATGTCCATACCGCAATAGGGTAACAGAACTTCCTTGGCTCGGTGAGCCAGGCACTATGGCTTGGATTGTTGCATATAAATGTAAATACTATATTACATGGCAAGATATTATATATATACTGTATATACACACAGGAAAAACATTAATGTAATCAGAGCAGGAATAACATATATACAGAAGCAGAGACAGTTAACCTCTTTTACTCAAGGACAGCCATGGCATCACTATAGCGTGTTGGAGGTATGCCTTTTGTGGTACGCTCAGAACGCCTAAGTGGAACGAGATTTGAATAAGGAACAGAGTCACTGAAATCAATTAAATCATCTGTCGAAGGGTTCTCTTGCACTAGAGCAATTGGTGGATAACAGCTAAATGGTAGTAGTTTAGGCGCCCACATAAGCTCAGTTAACGTTGGGGGTCTCTCTTTCGCTTCAGAAGGTGACAAGATCTCTGTACTCGTTGTCTCAGCTGGGGGCACCTCTGTGGGTAGTCCTTCTTTAAGGCACAGCTTCAGACGGTTTCGGTGTACTACTTGGGGCTGTCTCCCAGGTTTAGAGATCTCATACACGTCGGATTCAGGATATGGTATGGAGATGACACTGTATGGTTCTTTCTCCCAGAATGGATCCAATTTCCCATTCCGATGGTTATTCCTTAACCATACACGGTCGCCAACTTTCAGGGGCGCTGCATGGGCGCGATGGTTGTAATCCTCCTGTTGTCTCCTACGAACCTCATCCATGCGCGTTTCAACTATCTCTTTAGCTTCCTCCATACGTCGGCGGTGTTCAACAACCCAGTCTGTTATGGGTAGTGGATTGATGGTGTCAGGGACCTTCACACCAAGGGTTAAGTCTGAAGGAAGTTGACCTTGTCTTCCAAACATTAGATAAAATGGTGCGTATCCCGTAGATGTTTGGGGTGTGTTGTTGTAAATATAGGCCAAGTCCTTGATACGCTCAGGCCACTCAACACCAGGTGTAACTGCGGCTGTTCTTAGCATGCCGATGATCACTTGATTTGTCTTCTCGCACATACCATTCCCTTGAGGGTGATACGCTGTGGTTCGCAACTTCTTGCAGTCTTGGAACTGACACAGCTCACGGAACAATTGGGATTCAAACGCCGATCCACGGTCGGTGAGGATATGCTCAGGACAACCGTAATGGCGGACAAACTCTGCGTAGAAGGTCTCAGCCGTAGTTCTTGCTGTAAGATCTCTGACAGGCACGATGACAAGGAACTTGGAATAATGATCCACCATTGTCAGAGCGTAGCTGTAGCCGGAACGTGTGGGACCCAACTTCACATGGTCCAGAGCAACAATTTCACACGGCTTTTGAGTCTTAATTGGATGTAGAGGGGCCTTCTGATCTCTTCGACCTTCCTTGCTGATACTACAGGCGGGACACTCTCGGCACCAACTCTCAATGTCACTCCTCATCCCAACCCAATAGAAGCGACGACGGATGGTAGCTTCGGTCTTTTGTACCCCGAAGTGACCGGATCTGTCATGATACGCCTCAAGTATCATCTGTGCGTCTCTTCTTGGTACGAGGATCTGATGAAGCCTTTCACCTGTGACAGGATCAAGAGTGTTTCTAAGTAGAAGGCCTCGTTGGACAAACAGGCGCTTCCTCTGTCGCCAAAGGCGTTTTAATTCCACGTCATGAAGACCTCTCTTTACACGGGTTGGTATTCTTCCTGTAAGCAGGAAATCTGACAATTCTCCTAAAACTCTGCTCTCTTCTTGGAACGTTTTCCACAGAGATGGCTCCTGGAGGGATTCGGCAGCTGTTTTCGCCAGAGATTCTCCTTCTACAGGGAAACCAATAGCAACCTGTTGGGCAAACTTGTTGTAGAATGGTGGCATCTCCACTTCTTCCCAAATGTCTTCTCGGGGTGGTTCTTCTCCCACAGGCAACCTTGAGAGTGCATCAGCGTTAGCGTTGGACTTGCCACTGCGATACTTGACAGAGAACTTGTAATTCGTGAGTCTTGAGGCCCACCGTTGTTCAAGGGCTCCCAGTCGAGCAGTGTCCAGATGCGCCAACGGATTGTTATCTGTGTACACGGTAAAGGGTGTGGCAGCCAGGTAGTCTTTAAACTTCTCTGTCACGGCCCAGACAAGCGCCAGAAGTTCGAGTTTGAAAGAACTATAGTTCTGGTCGTTCTTCTCCGCGCCTCTCAGACTCCTGCTGGCGTAGGCGATGACTCGCTCTTTGTTGTCCTGAACCTGGGACAACACTGCACCCAAACCTTGGTGACTTGCATCTGTGTACAAGCGGAATGGCTGACTGTAGTTGGGATAGGCTAGAATTGGTGGTTGCGTCAGAAGTGCTTTAAGCGCTTGAAAGGCTTCCTCTTGACGCGCTGTCCAGTCTACCGGAAGCTTTCGGTTGTAGTTTTCTCTGGGACAACCGCGCAACAACTCGTTCAGAGGCTCGGCTACTTGGGCGAAGTGTGGTATGAAACGCCGGTAGTAACCTGCGAATCCAAGGAAGCTTCGGACTTCTTTGACGGTAGTTGGTCTTCGCCAGTTCTGGACTGCAGTGATCTTTTCAGGATCAGGTTGGACGCCTTGTGCGCTCACGACATGCCCAAGGTAGTGAACTTGGGGTTTCAACAGGTAGCACTTGGAGGGCTTCAACTTTAGGCCGTGCTGTATAAGTACCTTGAATACCTCGGACAGGTGACGAAGGTGTTCTTGGTATGTCCGGGAGAATACAATAACATCGTCCAGGTACAGTAGCACACTCTGGAAATTCTCATGGCCGAGGCACCTCTCCATAAGCCGTTGGAATGTGGCTGGGGCATTACATAGCCCAAATGGCATACTATTGAATTCAAAGAGTCCCATCGGGGTCGTAAACGCAGTCTTTTCACGATCTTCAGGCGCCATAGGGACTTGCCAGTATCCACTGGTTAAGTCCAGGGTCGAGAAACAGGTAGCTGATCCCAAAGCCGTTAGAGATTCCTCAATCCGCGGCAATGGGTATGCGTCTTTGTGCGTGACGTTGTTGAGTTTACGATAGTCCACACAAAATCGTAGGGTTCCGTCTTTCTTCTTGACAAGGACTAGTGGGGCTGCCCAGGGGCTGTTACTCTCCCGGATGACATCAGCATCTCGCATCTCTTGGATCAACTTTTTCACCGGTTGGTACATCGCTGGTGGTATTGGACAGTGACGCTCCTTGATTGGATGGTGGTCGCCAGTCAGAATGCGATGTTGTATGGTCGTGGTCTTACCAAAGTCCAATGGGTGTTTGCTGAATGCCTGTTGGTAACACTTGGCCACATTGCGAACCCCATTGATGTGCTCTATAGGGGTATTGGCGTCTCCCACGTTCAATTCATCCCACCAGGACTTCGTGGCTCCATTCTGAATGTTCTCAGCAGCTTGGGTGGAATGCTGTGTGGCAGTAGAATCACCAGAGAGAATGTCTTCTGGTGCTAACCGGTGTAGCAGGGCCACAGAGTGGAACTTGTGGAGGTTCACGGGAGCATCGCCCAAGTTGACTAAGCGGACAGGAACACGTCCATTGGAAACTGTGACAAGGCTGCGGGCAGCCATGACAAGTGGTTGGCCATCTATCTGTATGGGTTGTAGCAAGGCCTCGTAGTCCTGATTTTCTATGCCCGGACGGGCACGGCACCACACCATAGTTTCTGTTCCAGGCTGTAGGGTTACTGGACGGGTATCTTGGATCCGGACTCGACCAATTTCACCTTGTTTGTTGGCGAACTTGTGCTGGGCATTGAGTACACGAATGGCCCGCTGAATGGTCTGCTGGTCACTGGGAGAAGCTGTAAGGAGAGAGGCATGCAAGGCATCCAACACTTCTGCAAAGCAATGGCGTAAAACATTCATGCCTAATATTACAACTGCAAACCTATCATCCTCTACATCAGTGACAATTACACCCTGACTAGGCAGTTTCAAGTCCCCAATCTGGATAGTGGGTTCCCAATAACCCTGCTGTGGTATGGGCTGTCCATTGCTGGCACACAGATTTATCCATGTGTCAGGTGTTCTATTCAACACACCTAAATCCCAATGTTCAAGGAACACCTGCTTGCGCAGGGTTGTTACCTGAGATCCAGTGTCCACCAACGCTGTCAGAGGGACGCCGTTCACCCGGATTGTGATGTGTGGGCAGGCTGAGACGAAGCGTGACAATGGCACTGAAGATTCACCTGGGCCCTTCTTCTTTCCTCCCGAGGGGCGGCCCGCTGCCTCGGGGGTGGCCCTTTTAACTGAAAACACTGAGGCCTGGTGTGTCCATATCTATGGCAATAGGTACAGTATGGCCTCTCACTCTGCGGAGGTTTCACTGAAGACGGACGTCTGGGCGGCGACTCAGGTGAGATGTTGAGACTTCGCAAAGGATCACTGGACGATGAAGACGGCTGGGTCAGACGATCTAGACGGATGGTGATCTGTTCCATGGCACGGGTCAGATGATCCACTCGGGCCAGAAGGTCATCTCTGGAGTCTGCTGGTGTAGTCTGCGCAGTTTGGGCAGCAGGTGAGGTACCCAGAGGTAGTGGCAGGACAACTGGAGTGATGCTTGTAGAAGGTCCAGGTGAGGGAGCACATATGACTGGGCTCGGCTGGGGCTGCTCCTGTCCCAAGACCTGGATGGCAAGGGCCTTGAAGTCAGCAAACGTGATGCTGGGATGTTGTGCAGCAAGCATTCGCAACTGACTCTGGAGCAATGTGGTACCCGCCCCTTCTATGAAGCGGTCAAGCAAGATTTTATCAGAGTCCACATTTTCACGTGGATCCACTTGCACCACAGCTCTGAATGCCTCTTGGAGGGATAAAGCATAGTCCCGCAGGGTCTCACCAGGTAGTTGTCGTCTGGAAAAGAAGCGCATCTTTACCTCGGAGACAGATCGCACGTCAAAGTTCACCTGGAGTTTGTCCAGAATTTGCCCAGGGGTTCTTTTGTCAGAGGCAGGCCAGGATTTGACCTCCCTAGCTGCAGCACCCTCAAGCTGGCCCAGCAGGATCTGTATCTGCTGTTCTGTATTCAGAGGATAGAACTGGAAGAGAGACAGCATCTTCTCACGAAAGTCCCTGAGGGTATGCGCCTCCCCTTTGTAGCGCGGCAGCCATGGTGCGCCAGGGTAAAATGGCATGGAGAATGGTAGGCTGCTCGCCATGGGCACTGCTGGATCACCAGAAACAGATGGCACAATGTCACTTTGCTCAGTCATGTTGTTTGCAGGTATGACTGAAATTAGGTCGCCGTCTCTTTAAGAAACTCAACTGCTTGCTGGCAGGGAATGGAGACTACAACTTGGAATGCTGTCCCTTTAAGAATTCTGTAGCTATTAACAGAGTCACTGTGATGCAGGCTGACGGTGTGCTCCCCCTCTTTAATGGTGGCACTCCCCACGGACACTGTACACGGAAAACACTCGCTGGGGCCGTGGGAGGACTGAAGACAAGGACAGGGAGGCACAGTACTCACTGACAGCAACTGCAGCGTGGACCAGAGATCAGCGGTGCACAGCAGGGACGGTGATGCGGCACCGGAGAGTCAGAAATGGCGCCGGCACGTTCGCCTTTCACTTTCTTGTATGGGTGCGCTGGAGCATTGCGCTCAGCATTCTGGGCTCTCCTAAGATGGCGGCAGATGGGTCTCCTGGCCTCATGGGCAGTGCTAAAAATCTCCCGCACTTTTGCAAGGTTCAGTTAACCCTTTGTGGGCGTTCTTACACAGCGATGTGGCGCAGCAAACAAGTCCTGGGCGTTTTAACTCTTCCAGGGCTGTAACACACTGAGAGGACAGTCTTTAGGGCTTACTTCAGGGGTATAGGGCTCCCCCTCTTTGTGGCAAGCACTCTCAGGGAATAAACTTGATCTTAGCAAAGTCCACAATAAAGACCGATGCTCTGGAGACAATTTGGCGCACTTTTCGTGGCGACTTTCTCAAAATGGCACACACCCGTATCCTGTTCGTGACGCCAGTTTTTCTTGCGGTGACCAGATGGAAGGTAACGCTGCAGTTGGGATTGCGGGGTGCAAACAGCGCAGACTTGTCACGGTCTCTGGGCACGAGGGCGCAGCGCTGGTGCTGTCCCACGTTACCACCACTGGTACCGGTGATGAGGGGGGCTGCACTAATGTTGGTGGTGATTGTTCCCCCGGGGCGCTTCCCCTATACTGTGCCGACTGGTGGTGTTTGGGGGCGCCCTGATGTTGTCGGTGCAGAGTCAGACACAGAAACGGTTGTAAAGTTGAACTTTTACTTCCATGGGTGTGGAGGCACAAATGCTTAAACAGTTTCTTCAATACAAAACAACGGGGTACGCCTGGTGACACAGCAAAGTCCTGGGGTGCAGGGTAGACTTGATGAAAGGTGTTCCTAGCCCCTTATACTTCAGTGTTACAGCCCTAAGGTGCATCTGGGCTCCTATTTGGCACATAGGAGGATGCCCACCATGATACTAGTACATAATATTCCCCACTCACGTTATGTGGTCCTGATAGCTCAGAGTTTCGGGGTGCAATAGTCAGGGTGGCAGGATATTCCACAGGTCTGGCCTTGGCCCCTGGATCCTGTGATACTTGCTATGGAGCACGTGTTCCAGAATGTTCTCTCCACAGTCTCATGCTGACAAGATAATGATGCTTGACTTCCTTCAGGGCGATGGCTAGGCAGACAGGGGACAGGATCTTCTGAATAGCTGGAGTATGTCAGCTCTCCAACCTTCCTGGGCCTGTCTAGGACTTGAGATTCCTGCACTAAACTCACTGCTTTCTTCACAGGACATCACACTTATCTCCTCACCTCCTCCTCCTAACACTCCACACTTCTAACTCCTCACACGCAGGACCTTCCTGCAGGGGTGTTACCATGGGGACCCAGTGATCAGCTGACTCCTCCCCTTTTCCCAGGCGATGTCCTCCCATTGGACATTTGGTTACTATTCAATCCTATGGGAGGTGTAATGCATGTGTGAGGCTCACTAGGTGGCGCTGTGTTGTGTGAGACTCAGGACCCCCTGCTATGTCACACAGGCTATGAAGCAACAGGAAATAATACAATGCACAGAGATCACCCTCAGCCCAGCCATAGCCAGCTCTGGGATGCCACAATGGTAACACCCCTGCAGGAAGGTCCTGCGTGTGAGGAGTTAGAAGTGTGGAGTGTTAGGAGGAGGAGGTGAGGAGATATGTGTGATGTCCTGTGAAGAAAGCAGTGAGTTTAGTGCAGGAATCTCAAGTCCTAGACAGGCCCAGGAAGGTTGGAGAGCTGACATACTCCAGCTATTCAGAAGATCCTGTCCCCTGTCTGCCTAGCCATCGCCCTGAAGGAAGTCAAGCATCATCATCTTGTCAGCATGAGACTGTGGAGAGAACATTCTGGAACACGTGCTCCATAGCAAGTATCACAGGATCCAGGGGCCAAGGCCAGACCTGTGGAATATCCTGCCACCCTGACTATTGCACCCCGAAACTCTGAGCTATCAGGACCACATAACGTGAGTGGGGAATATTATGTACTAGTATCATGGTGGGCATCCTCCTATGTGCCAAATAGGAGCCCAGATGCACCTTAGGGCTGTAACACTGAAGTATAAGGGGCTAGGAACACCTTTCATCAAGTCTACCCTGCACCCCAGGACTTTGCTGTGTCACCAGGCGCACCCCGTTGTTTTGTATTGAAGAAACTGTTTAAGCATTTGTGCCTCCACACCCATGGAAGTAAAAGTTCAACTTTACAACCGTTTCTGTGTCTGACTCTGCACCGACAACATCAGGGCGCCCCAAACACCACCAGTCGGCACAGTATAGGGGAAGCGCCCCGGGGGAACAATCACCACCAACATTAGTGCAGCCCCCTCATCACCGGTACCAGTGGTGGTAACGTGGGACAGCACCAGCGCTGCGCCCTCGTGCCCAGAGACCGTGACAAGTCTGCGCTGTTTGCACCCCGCAATCCCAACTGCAGCGTTACCTTCCATCTGGTCACCGCATACCCACATATCACATTAAGTACGTTATCCTTGATACAACAGTGTCATACATGTTGGCATAAACTGCAGTTTGAGCACACAGCAGGGCACATATGTGAAGGAGCTCTATGTGGCTTTTGGAGTGCAGATTTAGATGTTTGGTATCTGGATGCCATGCCATGTTTGCAGAGCCTCTACGGTACTAGAAAAGTAGATTCCCCAAAGGAGTGACTCAAATTTGAAAGGTGTACCCCTCAAAGAATTTATCAAGGGGTGTAGTGAGCATTAGTATCCCACATCAGATGGTAAATACTGAATATGTAAGCTGTGCGGAGTACATTGTGAAGACCAAATTCCCTACTATTTTGCCAGTAGCTCCTATCATTGGGGGGGGGTCACTTTATTAACTCTTTTTTGGTGGATTAACCAAAACAAAACATCAATTCTGGCATGGCTTTATATGTTTTCATTTTTTTTCTGCAAAGCATACAGCATAAGTAACATGTTACCTTTACTTTGTGGGTCAGTACAATAACACCAATACACAATTTATATTGTTTTTTTATGCCTTACTAATTTTGCAGAACAAAAACCCATTTGGGGACATAAATGAATTATTTTTGCATTGCCATCTTCTGAGAGGCGTAACATTTTTTATTTTTTGACTGACAGAGTTGGTTGAGGGCTTATTTTTTGCGGGACGATAGGAAAGGGGCATTTTGGGACTTTATTAATTTATTAATTTTTTTTCACACACTTTAGTTCTATTATTCCAACTTTTTTTTTTTTTTACTGTATAGTGATGTCCCACTAGGAGACCTGAACCAGCGATGGTCTGATCGCTGGTTCAGTAATATACACTGTAATACACGTGTATACACTTGTTTTGCAGTCTATAGAGGAAGTCAGCGTATGCAGACGCATAGCCTGACTTCCTCCCATCATGGCAGGATCAACCAGGTACTGGGGGCTCTTAGCAGCCTGGGGTCATTGGCCAGACCCAGGGCTGCAGAAAATACATAACGGCACCCCCTGATCTCACCGTGGGGGGTGCTGAGGGGATCATAAACATGTTTGACCGCGGCATCCAAGGGGTTAAAACCCCCGATCGGAGCTCAGTTTATGGAGAAGATGGAATTAGCCAGAATCCCATTCACTTTTCAGGTACTGTAAAACAGCATTTTCACAACATGGGGCTTCAGCCTTAGTGTGAGATCAAGATTTAATTAACTATTTAGTCGTTGGTCTAGGAATGGTCACTTTACAATGCAGATCCACATCTGCCTGTTAACACTTTGTACAAATGAGCGAAATGCTCATAAATATCCAAATCGGATAATAATCGAAACTTCGGCATGCTTACACAGTTTTGTTCGTAGTTAAAAAGTAGCGAGTTACCATGAAAGCTTATCTTAATCCTTCTTTACCTCCAGTTAAATTCGTTTACGGTAATCTCCCATCACTCCTCTGGAATCGTACCTGTTCAACCTGATGCACTGTCATTTAGCTCTTTCTAAGACATTCACAATACCCACTTAGTAACTTCCACTGGAGTTCCCGAAAAACTTTACTTATCGAAAATCTAGATAATCTTTGTGACTAAATGATAGTCCACAGCTCCTAAACTCAAGTACTTGGCTAAATAAGGAAGCACAGCATAACTAGCTGACAGATAACCTAAAACATAAAAAGGCCTTCAAGCAGCAAAGCTTTGATGTCACACAAAATGACATTATTCTCATTCCTTCTTTTTCATTTTTACAGTTGAAACTAAAATGTAAAAGTTCACCCTTCACTTTATGAAGTCTCTTATTTTAGCAATGAGCTCTGTAATTTTGGAAAGCATTTTAGAACCCCATGATTAAAAGGGGCATTTTAAAGGGCTCCACCCAACCTAATGTATATAATGTCTTTGGTGGGTTTGTTTTTCTTGGAGTGCTTTTTGTACTCTTGTAGACTTCGCTTGTGCACAGCTTGCATTTCTGTAAAATGGTCTCAAGACCAGTGAGTGTGTTCCCTAATAAATTTTCATATTAGTAGCCCCATTGTAATATGAGAAATATTGTCATAGTACTGGCTGGATGACCATGTTTAGGTAAAAATTCTAAAAGTCTAGTAAATTATTTTTATACAGCTAGGAAATTGTGACCACAATATACCATTTCTGACCCCGGATGTTTTGGTATCTTCCAGTTGTATGGTTTACCCAAAAGGAAATTGACTGCATAGTGTAGTTCATATTGGTGGGATGACTCCGAAAATCAAACTGTGACCTTGGTAATAAAATCTGCCCAGGAGCCTTTAGTTAGCCAGACCAATGTCTCAACAACATCATCCATCCTCATCCTTCCCTCACAGGAAGTAGTCTAAAGAGAAATAGTACTTAGTAGCTTAAGTGGTTGACACTTATCCCCTATCCTGCAGACAACAATAAGTATTTATTTTGCAAAAGTAGTAAAAAATGATAATAAAACGAGTTAGGGATCACTGTAATCTTATTGACCTGTAGAATTAAATTAACATGTCATTTATAACACATGGTGCATGCTGTACAAAAAAAAAAACAATACTAGAATTGCTATTTTTTATTGACCCCCACCTTCCAAAAATACAGAATAAAACAGATGTCAGTATAATACCAAAAAACAAGCCCTCGCACAGCACTGTTGACATAAAATATAATAGTTTCAGGATATGGTGACACAAAAGTACAGAAAAGTGATTGCACTTACCTACAGAATATACAGGTAGTTAACATGTTATTTGTACTTATATTTTTTCCTTCTCATCTAAACATAGTTAAAGGGGTTTTTCTTGCCCCCCCCCCCCCCCAGGTTTTCCTAGTGTCCCATAGAATATGTCATCATTATCTGATTGGTCTGACACCATGGCACCCTACCGTTCAGCTGATCCGATTGTCTCCGGTGGCTTCAAGCTATAGCAATGGATGGTGTTGAAATCAGTTCTGCACCTATTCAAGTAACAGAAGTAAAACTGCAGTACTCATCTATTGTATAGTGGTAGAGTTGAGGTACTGCAGGTCTGCTGAGTGTGAGGCCAGATCAGCTGATCAGGCAGCCAGATCGGTTGATCAGTGTGAAGCCATAGTTGTAGGACCCTCACTGATATTGGTGGCCTATTCTGTTGATAGGTCAGTATGAAAAATGCCTGTGGGCAAGGAAAAGCCCTTTAATAATTTTTTTCAGTGTATTATATGTACAAAAAAATAGAACCTTTGAAAAATACAACTCTTCCCTCAAAAAAACAAGCCCTCATATGGCTATTTCAATAGAATAAAATAAAGTTATAACAATTGGAAAGATGAAAAAATGAGTAAAAAGTGGCAGCTAGACTTGATCTTCTAGTTCTATGACTGTGTAAAAGGAAGTGGAGGATTTGGCAATGTCTAAAAGAAAGACAACTTGAACTCTTTTAAACTAATAACTAATATTAATAAATTAAATAAAATAAATTAATCATCACAGAACTTTGACTTTACATGATATGTTTATTGCATTTTACTGACTAAACTGTTATTGTTTAAATCCTTTGAACCTTTGAAACTTGTTTACTGCTGTATGTCTGGTCCAATATCTGACTCATCTAGAGTAACAT
The DNA here is from genome assembly GCA_947044405.1 of Leptodactylus fallax. NCBI lineage: Eukaryota > Metazoa > Chordata > Amphibia > Anura > Leptodactylidae > Leptodactylus > Leptodactylus fallax. The sequence goes on along the minus strand of CAMRHE010000497.1, from coordinate 1,210,411 downwards.
GTTTGTTTTTTGCTTCACTCACACAATTTGTAGATATGGCACCGTACGTTATCAAGTATCAATTTCCCTTTTTACCTGGAATCTGAAACGGAAGAGCACTTCATTTTTACGCTGCAAACAAAATTTTTAAAAAATGTATGTTGTGGGGTTTTTTTTTTTGTTATTTTTAGTTGTGAATTTCCTATCCCTAAAACATGCCATCACTTTTTGATTGGAGGAGGTCTGATCGCTGGGGCTTTCACTGATCCTGAAAATAAAAGGACCGCAGTGTTGCATCCACATAAAAGTTTGTGCAGTATGGGGTCCTACTGTACCTCTGTATGCCTCAGATTATATATATATATATATATTATATATATATACATCAAATACAATATTCTTATGTATTATATTCCTATGTATTAACTTTTCTATATTGTACCCCAATCTAGGCTAAAATTGGCAAAATAATTGTCTATTCAGGACAAAGCTTGTTTAATAGTTATTATTATGATGAATATTATTTTGCTGCTCATAACTGATGATACAAATGGTTAAAATGTCAGAATCATTTCCATTATGATGTCAGCCATTGAAAATAGCAACATCAGTCCATTTACACCCAGCGATTAACAATAGATGGGATCACCCAATAAATGATAGCATGTAAACTTAGTCTTTAAGGGATCTTCCAGTTTTAGATAATAACATTTGAATACAGTATAAATGTGAAAAAATATACAATGTTCTAATATACTATGGGACTGATTTTTCAAGCCAAGCATTGTCCACACTAGTCTTGATAATGCCTTCCCCATTTGCACCTATTTATGATGAGGTGCACTATAGTTCACAATATGGGGGATGGTGAGCAATATAAAATACTCTCTTGGTTGCAGCCAACGCAGCAACTGGAGTGCCACCGATATGTTGTGCTCTTATGGAGCGGCCATCCAGACACAACACCCCCTGCAGGTTGCTTACTGGAGCTTCCCGTTGATGGATGAAGGAACACACACTTCAGATACCAGGGACTGTTGCAGCATTATTTACTGTATTTTTACTGTAGTAGTTCTCTGGGCCCCGATGTCTTACAACATACTTCCAACAGTGCAGATAATGTGAAGCCTGCCACCCATGTTTCTGCTGAGCAATATACTGGTGGTGTCCCAGTTCCAAGAACCAGGTGACATTTTGGTTCATAGGTGCCTTCTTTCTGAAGTAATCCAGGCCTCTTGTGCAGACTGCTCATCTCAAGCAGAATCTCTGGATTCTCACCTCCTCTAAGCCAGGGATGGACCCTTAAAGGGAGTCTATCATTAGAAAAAACAGTTTTAAGCTAATGGCACTTTGGAATGGCCTTTAAAAAGGCCATTCTACTCCTACGTTTCCTTGTTTTCTTCTCCAGCCGATTTTAAGATAATTTGTTTCTTCATTTATGTTAATGAGCACCACACAACACCCGGGGCGTTCCTCCTTTGCTGTGAGCACCCACTTCGTTATCGTTTCTCACCGCCCCTTCGTCCGTTCCAGTGACTCCCATCTTGGTCTTCTCTGTATCTTCTTTCTTCTCAGTTCTCCGGAGAACTACACGAGCGTACCGCGCATGCGCAGTACGCTCTTGTGACAGACCACCGGAAAATGTCCTTATCCATGTGCATTCCCTATTACCTCTCTTATTAGTCTTCATCTGTCCCTGTACCTCCTTAGTTTGTGTTTTATACCTGTGCTCCCCCTTTTTTTTTTTTTTTTATAAAGTTCTTATCTTTATCCCTGTGCCTTTAGGTATCTGTCCTCTGTCCTTCTCCTTAACCCCTTACTGAAAAGGATGAAAACAACAGACATTAAACAACAAATGCAGACAGAGCCCCTCCCCCCCCATTCCCCGGCTGGTGTCGGTCTGCCTTCTACTCCATGTAAAACAAACATTATGGAAGCTTTCTGCTGTCCTGTTTTTTACTTTTCTAATGGAAGAAAATGTCATGTAGGCATGACTTTTAAAGTGTCTGTCATGTTTTTTACATTATAGTCCAAGTCCATGTCTGTCTGCGTCTGTTACTCTACTACCATTAATTTCCATTGCTCTCATCCTATGATGGTAATAATGGTAGTATGAAAATATCTTTATTTCGTATTTTATACTTGTGCCCATTTTTACTTAGAACATCCATATCTTCATCCCTGTGCCTTCCCCTTAAAGTATCTGCCTTCCTCCAGCCTCCTTATTGTACATTAATACCTTACTTCTTATTTTCATCTGCCCCTGTACCTTCTTATTCTTAATTTTATACCTGTGTCCATTTTTATCCATAAGGCTCTTATCTTCATTTTAGGTATCTGTCGTCCTCCCTGCCCCTTACTGTATCTTGTTGCCCCTGTACCCCCTCATTGTGTTCTTAAGCTATCTTTCCCATTATATATTCCATTTACTTCCTATTAAGTCTATCAGCCCTATTCTTTGTATATCTGTCTGCGTATACCTGGTCTGTTCCTGGTACCATCCCTACACCTTTTTGCCATAAATAGCCCCTGCCCCCAAATTCTCCATCTGTCTGCGCCCATGTCCTGCAGCTGCTCCTCACCACCCTCTACACACACTCCTTCCCCATATCTGCCCTGTCCCCTTGTGTAGTGATTGTCACTGTCACCGCCTGCACAGCATTCCACAGCTCCAGGTGACAGGAGGGTGGCTCAGACCAGTCACTCAAGTCTTTCCTCTTTTCCTGCTCAGGACCCCTGTGAGGGGCGGACACTGGCACTCTCCCCCGCCCAGCATAGAAGACCCACAGCCACGTCTGAATGAGACTCATTGTCCTGTGAGGAGGAGGAGAGGTGAGTGTGTGATATGTGGGGGCAGGGTGGTAGGCTGATATGAGAGACACCATCACTATAGCAGGATGCACAGATCAGCACTGCTCATCATGTGAGTGGAATCCTGGCATATAGGGATATATGCCAGACATACAGGTACTGTCCTTGTATGCAGACATGTTCATGGGGTCGCTTTGCTGCTTGTTGATGGCTTTACTGTTACTATTGCTATCACTATTACTATTTCTATCAATATTTTTTCTATTATATTGAAATATTTTGCTTGTGAGACCCGGATGTTTCAGTATTTAATGATGGACAGAAAATAAAATCATCATGAAAAAAGTTCATTGCTGTTTTAGGGTTATATTTAGACATGCTTACTGACTATTGTACCTTTTTATGTTATTTGGTTAATTTGGTTTATTTTCATAAACTTGTGTCTGTGGCTGTAAGGTAATGCTGGGAGATGTAGTTCTTCAATATCTGGAGTGCCATTCAAATATCATATATATATGGAAGTGATATAGTAAGATAACCCGCAATACTGTAATCCATAGTAACTAGCATTGCTTTTTCTGCCTTACATTGCTAAGTAATCTTCATTTGATTTGCGGAGTGGTTGCCCCAGGGTTCTGCTGCTCTATTGAAATCCTGTTGATCAATCTCCCTACTTTGTTTCTGTAAAGTTGTGTCTTTTTACACCTTGTGTGTAGAGTGTTTATGTGATTGTTGCTATATGGATACTGGAATCATTCAATATACAATGGTGTCATTTGCCTCTTTAGATACAGTGGGTACGGAAAGTATTCAGACCCCTTTAAATTTTTCACTCTTTGTTTCATTGCAGCCATTTGCTAAAAGCAAAAAAGTTCATTTTATTTCTCATTAATGTACACTCAGCACCCCATCTTGACAGAAAAAAACAGAAATGTAGATATTTTAGCAAATTTATTAAAAGAGAAAAACTGAAATATCACATGGTCATAAGTATTCAGACCCTTTGCTGTGACACTCATATTTAACTCCTTCATTGGAGTCCAGCTGTGTTTAATTAAACTGATTGGACTTGATTAGGAAAGACACACACCTGTCTATATAAGACCTCACAGCTCACACTGCATGTCAGAGCAAATGAGAATCATGAGGTCAAAGGAACTGCCCAAGGAGCTCAGAGACCGAATTGTGGTAAGGCACAGATCTGGCCAAGGTTACAAAAGAATTTCTGCAGCACTCAAGGTTCCTAAGAGCACAATGGCCTCCATAATCCTTAAATAGAAGAAGTTTGGGACAACCAGAACTCTTCCTAGACCTGGCCATCCAGCTAAACTGAGCAATTGTGGGAGAAGAGCCTTGGTGAGAGAGGTAAAGAAGAACCCAAAGATCACTGTGGCTGAGCTCCAGAGATGCAGTAGGGACAAAGTTCCACAAAGTCAACTATAACTGCAGCCCTCCACCAGTCGGGGCTTTATGGCAGAGTGGCCCGAAGGAAGCCTCTCCGCAGTGCAAGTCATATGAAAGTTGCATAGAGTTTGCCAAAAAACACATGAAGATCTCCCAGACCAGGAGAAATAAGATTCTCCTGGTCTCATGAGACGAAGATTGAACTTTTTGGCGTTAATTCTAAGTGGTATATGTGGAGAAAACCAGGCACTGCTCATCACCTGCCCAATACAATCCCAACAGTGAAACATGGTGGTGGCAGCCTCATGCTATGTGGATGTTTTTCAGCTGCAGGGACAGGACGACTGGTTGCAATTGAAGGAAAGATGAATGCGGCCAAGTACAGAGATATCCTGGAAGAAAACCTCTTCCAGAGTGCTCTGGACCTTAGACTGGGCTGAAGGTTCACCTTCCAACAAGACAATGACCCTAAGCACACAGCTACAATAACAAAGGAGTGGCTTCGTAACAACTCTGTGACCATTCTTGACAGGCCCAGCCAGAGCCCTGACCTTAATTGAGCATCTCTGGAGAGACCTGAAAATGGCTGTCCACCAACGTTCACCATCCAACCATCCAACCAGATGGAACTGGAGAGGATCTGCAAGGATGATTGGCAGAGGATCCCCAAATCCAGATGTGAAAAACTTGTTGCATCATTCCCTAGAAGACTCATGGCTGTACTAGCTTAAAAGGGTGCTTCTACTCAATACTGAGCAAAGGGTCTGAATACTTATGACCATGTGATATTTCAGTGTTTCTTTTTTAATAAATTTGCAAAAGTATCTACATTTCTGTTTTTTTTTCTGTCAAGATGGGGTGCTGAGTTTACATTAATGAGAAATAACATGAACTTTTTTTTTTGATTTTAGCAAATGGCTGCAATGAAACAAAGAGAGAAAAATTTAAAGGGGTCTGAATACTTTCCGTACCCACTGTATATACCTCTATCTATCTATCTATCTAAAACAAAATGTAAAAAAGTATTATAGTATTTATAAAGTTACAAGGCATTACAAAATGAAACCCTCTGTATCTTTAAAGCATAACTAAACTTTCTGACAACTTTTGGGGTCACTTCAAACAGTTATATTTCAGACATTATAAAACGTATAATCTTGCTTTTGGTGTCATATGAAAGAGGAGATTCTCTTCTTCGTAAGGATATGAAGTGCCATAATGTCTCTATTATTTCCAGAGATATCACTGGTTGAAAACACAATCGGAACTAAGATATTTATTCAATTTAAGAAAATCTCCTCTTTCATATGACACCAAAAGCAAATTTCTACCTTTTATAATGCCCAAGATATAACAGTTTGAAGTGACCCTCACCATTCGCAGGCATTGGACGCAGTGCTGTAACAGGCCACTGGAAAATGGAAGCCCAGGCATGCGCAGTCAGCTCTACCCAGGCCGCCATTTTCCGGTGGTCTGTTACAGCTCTGCGTCCGATGCCTGCGAATGGCAGAAGATACGGAAAAGAGGAAGGGGGGATGAACACAACGAGCTAAGGGGCGGTGGAAAGTTATGACCGGGGGGGAGTGCTCGGAGCACAGGGGGAACGCCCCCGGTGCTCTGTGATCGTAATTAGCATAACAGAAGAAATGGATTTGATCAGAAACGGCATGGAGAAGAAAAGAATGGAAGGTAGGAGTAGAATAGCCCTTTTAAAGGCTATTCCAAAGTGCCATTAGTTACACGTGCATCTCAATAAATTAGAATATTTTTGAAACGTTCATTCATTTCAGTAATTCAATTCATAATCAGCGTCTTCCATGATTGTGTGTCCTACTGAACCAGACTGAGGGACCATTTAAAGGCTTAGGAAACCTTGGCAGGTGACACACTGAATTTACAATACTGAACTTTTTTACAATATTCTAATTTTCTTAGATTTGGGTTTTCATTACCTGTAATCCATAATCAACATTTACAGAAATAAAACACATGAAATAGAACACTCTGTGTGTAAAGAATCTAGAAAATATAGGAGGCCACTTTTTTAATTTAATTACTGAAATAAATAAACGTTTCAAAGATATTCTAATTTATTGAGATGCACCTGTAAAAAGGTGTTTTTCTAATGATAGACTCCCTTTAAGCAATTGTGCGCCCAGCACTTCTACTATGGAGGGAGGTCACCTTGTGCGATTCTGAGCCCTTTTTAGCATCACAGAACCTGATTATTTCATTTGTCTTTTATACCATGAGTTACAAGATTTAAGATATACACCATGGTCCAGAATAGGCGGTTTGAGAATGAATGTGTGATCAGAACTGCCCCTGCTCATCTATTGTCTGGGGCAACTAAAGTGGATAATTGTCATTTACATGTCGCTTCTTACCAGGCTTATGTCTCACTTCTTACCAGGCTTATGTCTCACTTCTCTGATAGTTTGTTACTCCACAAAACCCACCAATAGAGAAACAGCTATAGAATTTCTCTCTACCTATCAAATATTTTTTTTTTTTTTTTTTTTTTTTTTTTTTTTTTTTTGCCGGGGTTTTTTGGGCCCCCCATTATGTTGTTGGGGGGCCCTTTTTCTCTTTCTTTCTACCAAATATCTATCTATTTGTCATTTATTATCAAGGGATCCTTCTAACGTAGAATCAGTCCAAAGTGAAAAAACCCTTTAAATAGCATTTAAGCCATAATTTACTCTCTGTGATACATGATTCCCTTGGCATGTATTAGTGATGTCAAAGAGATGTGAGGACCTTAGAAGGTGTGTGAGGTTTGCATTGTGCATATGGGGTTTAGGAATGTAAACTGACATTCAGGGGCCATCCTCTACAGCTAGAAACCACAAATACTTTAAGCCCTGCTAAAATTACACAGTGAATGACATAGTACACAAAATAAGTAACCTGTATACAGTATATAACCAGTATAATTTTGTATGGAAAATAGATGCTGTTTGTTTACAGAATGTTTCCTCTACTTTTCTCTGTATGGAGTCCCTATTGTGAGAACATGAGCTATGTTTACTGGTAGAAAATAAGATAAGCAGCTGTATTAGAGGGTTTCCCCATGTTGGACAATCCCTCTTTTAGGTGTTGTCCAAGTTCATTTTCTTTTTTAAAGTGACCATAGTATTTTAAAATAAATAAGAAGTATAGCTCATCTTCCAGTTCTGGCGCTATTGCTTCAGCACCAATGGCTGACATTGTTTGTCAGGTTGCAGTGGTGACATCAGGTCGACAGCATGTGGCTGCTGTAGCTGATTGGCAGCCTCAGTGGTCACATGACTGGCTGCAGCCATTAGCAGCTGTCGACAACATGTGGCCAAGACTGGAAGTGATAGTGCTCAAAGTGGTAGGTATGTACTTTTTTTATATTATTATATTGTAAAGCACTCTGGCCACATGAAGAAAAAATGAACTCCCTCCCCTTTAAGGTGGACATATATATTAGACAGATCTAGATTGATGGTCTGTTGGATAGCCAAAAATGACCATTTCTGTTGGTCGGCGAAAATTACCGATGAAAGTTTGGCTGAAATTGCCTGTTTTGATCAACTAAGATGCCCAGTGATCATTTGTAATTTTCAGGGGAACTTGTCTACAACAGTTAAACTTCTCTGCAGCGCCACCACAGGGGGAATAAAGAATTACACGGTCTAAGCATAATCAGTGGGCTATCTTTGTAATGAACAGTTGGGTCAAATTCTTCAGTGCAAAAGATGTCTTTTTTAGTTGATGTCCATAACATTATTAGGCACTGGGTTAATTCCATGTACAGCAAGGTCAAGAGATGTTGGGAATGGAGGAGCTAGTGAAATCTATGACTTTTTTATGATGAGGTGTGGAATACTTCAATCTCCTCAGATCTCAAAGACTGTAGGCACATTTGTATCAAATATTCTCCCTGTAGTAATGTGAATGTCCTCCAGCATTCCAAAGAAACTTATTGTCATCCCATGGCTTCTATAGACACCTATGTAAATTCTTAATAAATAATGTATTGTAGATTACATAAATCTATGCAGTTCCAAGAATTGATGTGGAATTATTAGTTTATGGACCTGCACAAATGCTATCTACTGTATTGGCATGTATCAACAATTGATCAGTGACTTAATCCTTCTCACAGACCAACCTATAACTCTTTCCATTTCCGATTGCTGTCTTTCTGCAGAACAACATGATCTGCTACATGTTACTGCTCATCATAGCGGGGTACAGCATTTACCATTTTGTCACAAAGCGGGGAGACTATCACATATTTGCTGGCAGAGAACAGATGGCTGTTTGTATTCATATGACCTGTTTATCACTGGAATTCCTGGACATTGGTTCTTCCCTGTTTATAATCTAGTAGAGTTTTCAGAGAGGTTATATAAATTGTGTATTTATGAGAATACTAAGGGAAGCTAACCATTTAGCAAGTGAAATGTCAGAAGTTCTTCATTGTGTCTCTCCACCTGAGCACATACTTCTAGACAATAGATCATTTATACAGCTTGGGCTGCCATGAGTTATTTGTCATCACACATACTAGTAATAGTCAGATTTGTGGCTTAATGTTACCCTTTTTATATTTCTAGCCCATAGTTGGTAACCCATACCACCTACGTGGCTGGTTTACGCTAATGCAACCCATATGTATCGCTTTATTAATGGTTGTGAGTACTCAATCTTGGACTTTTTATCATGTTATCTCTATGAAGGTTGTTTAGATTTCAGGCAGGCCATGCAACTTTACAAAAGTCAACCCCAAGGAAAGGATTATGTTACTTGTCTTCATGTACTCTCTGTTATTTCCCTGTTTTGAAGCTATGCAACACAGCTGGTTTATCTGCAAAAAAGCAGCTGCTGATTGCGTAATAATATAGGAGGGGACATTAGTGATCTGCAACATATTGGTAATGTGCCTATACATTTTTTTTTCTGACTCCCCCATAGATATGCACATTTTGCTTAGATGAGTATGTATGTTTTTCCAATGGGGAACGGTAAGTAAGCGGGGCATGACCAATCTTTCCTGAGGTCATCTATTCTCCCCCCAAACATCAGGTGTTCTGCATTGAAACCACAGTGAGTTATCACATGCAGTATTCCCCAAAAATGTCCACTGTTAAGGACTTTGCCCTGTTTTATACTTTTTTGCACTTTTCTGATACCGGCCGTTTGCACTGTACATAGGGCTGGGCAATTAATCACTAAATAATAAAAAACCACAGTCAGTAAATTAATAGACATGAACTTGCTCAAATAGTTTATTTCAATTATTTTCCATTCATGCCATCCTGTCTCACATGGCCATTGGCTAAAGGACATGTCACTAATGATACACTATCCAATCAGGATTGATGATATGTGAATGACCAAAGCTAAAATTCAGTGGCATAGTGGGGCATATAAATTGAGGGCATGGCATGTAAAAAGGGGAGTGTTCTAAAATAATCATAAAATGTTCAATTAATCGTGATTTTGATTTAGGTCACAATTCCCCCAGCCCTTCCTGTATGCAAGAGTTAATCTGCCATTTCTGTGTTGTTGTTCAGGCAGGAGTAGCTTGTGCTCTGGGTTCTAGAAGTTGGGGAGGAGTTTAGTGATTGTTGGAGCCTTTAGCGTTAGGAGAGGGAAGATACAGAGCACCTTTAGCTCTGTAGGCTAGTTAGTGGCAGATAGTGTTAAAGGGAGTCTATCTCCAGGGTGAAGCTTATTAACTAGCAACCCAGTTATATAGGCCAGGCTCACCTGAATGTAACAACATTTTCCCCATGAAAATTTCTGCTTCCTTAATTGAGATATTAATTTATTTCACCATATGCAAATGAGCCCTCCATCCCCTCCTTCATTTGTTAAGTGACAGGGCCAGGGCGCTAAGCTGAAATATCACCTGGCCCTGAGTTCTCGCGTTCACACTTTGTGTTTTAGAGCAGTGTGGGGTGTAGTGGTGTAGTCGGTGCTCCAGACTGCTCATTTGCATAATGTGAAGTAAATTAGTATCTTGGCAACAGAAGCACAAATTTTGATGTGGAATAAGGCTTTACATTCAGGTGAATCGGAATATTCCATGTTTTAATAATGGAATGAGATGTGTATTAGTAATATCTGATCCCTAAATGTATATTATATACAATATGTCATAACTTGGCGTATTTTAAACCTTAAAATATATACATTCAGATACTGACTGTGCTAGTATTTAAAAAACAAGCAAACAAACAAACAAAAAAAAAAACCCTGCTCCAGCATATAGATATGCAAACAAATACAAAACTTTCAGTAAATAAACTATTAAGGGTATGTTCACACAATAAAATTTGCAGCTTGGTGGATTCTGCCTCAAAATCAGCTCCAAATTTGATGGGAGGCTGTGACAAACGCTTCTTTTTTTTTTTTTTTTTTTTTTTTTTTAGCACACTGGTATACAGAAGTGTCCAGTCTGATCTTGTCAATCTTGCCACTGATTTAGCCAGAGAATCCACAACGCAAGGCTCAGGCTGATTAGTCCCATTGTGACTGGGCATAGCCCCATTGTATATGCTTCAGCTTTCTAACGCTGGAATTTGGAGAGGAATCTGAGGCAGAGGACCGCCTTAAATTCCTTCCCAAATTCTTCTATGTTAACGCCCCCTTTGTATCCCTCTTTCACAGTCCAAAAAGTTGGGAGATATGATAGTGAGGCCACCATTTTGGGCCTATTCCTAACTGCGCTATCTCTTCACTGCTACACCATGGGTCGCTGCACACACGTGGTTTAGTTACATAGAATGAGGTTTATTCAGATCTGCAGCAGATTCAAGGGTTTGTGGGTTTATGCTCCAGATATTCTAAATGGAAAAAATATCTAACTTACCTCCTCCTCACGGAGGCTGTGACATTACTTGGTGATGCTGGTTATGGCACAGTGGGGCCCCATCTCATTTATAGCTATGATTACTTATAGGGGTTGTCCATCTCAAATTAAAATTAAAAAGAAAAACAAAACAAAAAAAACCTCACCTTTTACAGATCCTCAAGACCTTCACGCTATTGCTGACAGCCACTGCCAGGGCTTTATGATGTAGTGGTTTAAATCAGGTGTGTTATGGATCCATTAGGTGGCGCTGCCTTGGCTCTAGTACTCTAGTAGTGTGAGCTAACCCGACACAGCTAACGCACCCAGAGCCTCAGCATTTTCGTGTGTTGAATTGTTGAACTAGGGGCTAACTATGCCTCCCCTATATGCAACACTAATCCACATGTTTTGATGTGAATACCTCATACTAACAGTCACAAGAGGCAGCGCCACCTACTGGATTCACAGCATACCAGGCATCACCTGATTTTACCCACTCAATACTAGCATCTACCCTCCTTGTTATGGTTCATTTGTTGTCAGGTGACTACTGTAGCTCAGCGGTGACCTCTACACAAATGGCGAGGCACTATATACAGCCTGCAGGGAGTTAGACAATCCTTTAATATCCCTCTTTTGGGTAGTCTGGAGAACACTCCAGTGCTGGCCTTTTATACATCTGTAAATATTTGTCACAAATGTACACTCTTCATTCCTAAATGAAGTTCCATTGGTTTGGTTAACGGGCTGTTGCTTCCCCCATGTGGTATTGCTGGAAAACTGCAGCAGTATTACTTGGTAGCATGTCAAGAATTTAGGTAATACCTGTGACATACCTATTGGTATGAGGTAACATTGGGATCATACATGCAAATATCTATGAGCTGACTGTGTGACCTAATGTGTCACAGCATGTAGCAGCAAATAATCACTTAAAGTACCTGAAGTTTATTGCACATTCCCTGAGAACTGGTTCCCACATTGTACCAGGATCATATATTAGGAGCACTGGGTATATGTAGTTATACTTAGTTATGCAGAGGTGACAGCATCTTGTATATGTCAGGAATCAGCAAATTGTTCCCAAGGTACAATATGCATTAGACAAAAACTGTGAAATATTTCCTGCAGCATTTTATAGAGTCTTCATCTAAATGCGATTTTGCTTTATACTTTAAATATAAAAATTAACTGTATACATAAATAAACATGAATTTAAAAAAGTTGCATGTTGCATGTAACACCATAGAAATGAATTGCTTTTTTTGACGCTCAATTTTAGTGTGATTTTAAGGCCACAAACAATTGTGGATGTGTAGCCCTAGCCTTAAGCTTGTGCAACAAACTACTAAGCCTGAGGTATAGGTGATTCAATCACTGATGTTGTTGGCTGCCCCGACCACACATTGCTTTGTCTGCCATACAAACAAGAATGTGTACAAATTTGCATGGGCAGGGTCTACAATAGAAAGGGCCTAGCAGGAACTAACTAAATAACAGATCATAGGTAAGGGGTTATAGTACATGCATCTTCACCCAATATGCAGCCAAAGGTCTAGGAGAACATCATTCGGAAAACCAACTTTAGCACAGTTTATATTAGGAAGTCATATAGTAACATAGTTAATAAGGTTCGATAAAAACACAAGTCTATCAAGACCAACCTATAAACATAACATGTTAATTCAGAGGAACGCAATAACCCCCTATGAGGTGGATACCAATTGCCCTACCAGAGGAAAAAAATGCCAAATATTGCAGTCAGAATAAATCCATCCATCCCAAAATACTAATTCACATAACCTGTGATATTTTAGATTTTAAGAAAGGTATCCAGACCCCTCTTAAACAAGTTATCAGCCATCATAACATCCCATGGAAGCAAGTTCCATATTCTCACTGCTCTTACTGTAAAGAATCCCCATCTATCGCATCAGGCAGATTATAACCAACCTTTCTTGATGTTTGCTACTGCCAAATAAGTTTTAGAGTTTTTTTTTCTGTTGATGTCTATGAATACTACTAGAAAGTCATCTTGGCAGCTAGTGTGATACACTGTGCTGTGCATTTTGGCACCAAAGCACCTATTGAACATGAATTGCACATGGTCAAATTTTATATTACAAAGTAATTCTGTCCTTGTAGGGCGTAGCTTCAAAGTGGGCATGTGTCGTCTTAAGGTGCAAGATGCTTCTTTTAAATGGGCTGAAGTGTTTGCCATGTTTTGATTGACAAGATGGACCAGTAGCCAAAGCTGACGCTGTGCAGAATAGTTACATGGAAAAAATTCACTATAAATGGCAATTAATCTATAGTTGTCTCTATTGTTTCTACAGTGGTTCAAAACGTGGGCACCATGGTCAAGATAAGGATTAATAGCTCTGTGGCAACCGGACTTCTGGTGATTCAAACTGTATTTCTGCTTGTATTATACTCAAGACAGAACATCCACTTCTCAGAAACAGAAGGCAAGGAAAAAGTTCACCTTCTCATAATCTCCTCCTGGAGGTCAGGGTCTTCTTTCGTTGGACAAATCTTCAGTCAGCACCCAGATGTCTTCTACTTGATGGAGCCTGCATGGCATGTGTGGGTGACCATGTTTCAGAACAGTGCCAAGGTTCTTCACATGGCAGTTAGGGATCTTGTCAGATCAGTATTCCTGTGCGACATGTCTGTATTTGACTCCTATATGCCAAAAGAGAGGAATGTTTCTTCCCTCTTTCAGTGGGCCGTCAGCCGAGCTTTATGTACAGTTCCGGCCTGCAAGTCCTTTCCCCGTGATGAAATCACCAATGAGATGGCCTGTAAAACCCTATGTGGAAAATATCCCTTTCACAATGCTGAAAAGGCCTGCAACACTTATAGTCATGTGGTTATAAAAGAGGTACGCTTCTTTGACTTGAAAGTATTGTATCCCCTTCTTACTGACCCTTCCTTAAACTTGAAAATCCTTCATTTGGTCCGAGATCCTAGAGCAGTGGCAAAATCAAGGGAGCAGTCAATAAAAGCATTAACAAGAGACAATGGGATTGTCCTGAACACTAATGGGACCAAAGTAGATGATAGCAACTATCAGGTGATGCAGGAAATCTGTCGAAGTCATGTCCAGATATATGAAACGGCAGCATACAAAACTCCCAGCTTCCTCAAGGGTCGATACATGCTGGTGAGGTATGAGGATGTAGTTCGAGACCCCTTGACAGAAATCTCAGAGATGTATAGATTTGCTGGACTAAAACTTACAAACAAACTTGAGAAATGGATATATAACATCACGCATGGCCAGAGCTTTGGAAACCAGAAGGAAGCCTTCACAATCACATCTCGCAATGCAGTCAATGTTTCTCAGGCTTGGAGGAATGTTCTCCCATTTGAGAAAGTGAAAAAGATACAAGATGCATGTAAAGGGGCTATGAACATGCTGGGGTACCAGCTTGTAGACTCTGAGGCAGAACAGAAAGACTTAAATATGGAAGTTGTGATGCCACGTAGACAGTATCAGTTCAGCTGGTCATAGTTTTGAGATGTGAAGAGATTTTGGACTTTTCAATGCTTGCAAAATGTCGTTATTAAATATTTATTGATTTTAACTTTATGAACTGTGAACTCATTATATTTTCTGGTCTCTGAGATGGATTGTATGGAAAAGAAAGAAAATTGGACCTGAAACTAATTGCAATGATATTTGCAGTGCAGCTGTTAACTCTTTAATTTAAATAATTCTCATTTTCATAATGTACAAAATGGTTTTAGTTTTATATATTGTAGGTGTAAACACTTCAAATAAAATACAACTTTAAATCTATGGTGTTTTTTAATAGCTATATTCTTGCACCTATTATAGTAGTTATATTCCTCTACATAGTATTATAAAAGTTATATTCTTGTACATAGGAGGATGTATTATAGTAGTTACACTCTTGTAACTATGACTCAGTATTATAGTAGTTATATTCCTATACATAGGGGGCAGTATTATAGAAGTGACATTTTTGTACACAGAGGGCAGTATTATAGTAGAGTCTTGTTCATGTGGGCAGTATTATTATTATTATATTATTAGTAGCTATGTTTTTTTTTACATAGTGGACAGTATTATATAGTGCCTTGCGAAAGTATTCGGCCCCCTTGAACTTTTCAACCTTTTGCCACATTTCAGGCTTCAAACATAAAGATATAAAATTTTAATTTTTTGGTGAAGAATCAACAACAAGTGGGACACAATTGTGAAGTGGAATGAAATTTATTGGTTATTTTAAACTTTTGTAAAAAATAAAAAACTGAAAAGTGGGGCGTGCAATATTATTCGGCCCCTTTACTTTCAGTGCAGCAAACTCACTCCAGAAGTTCAGTGAAGATCTCTGAATGATCCAATGTTGTCCTAAATGACTAATGATGATAAATATAATCCACCTGTGTGTAATCAAGTCTCCGTATAAATGCACCTGCTCTGTGATAGTCTCAGGGTTCTGTTTAAAGCGCAGAGAGCATTATGAAGACCAAGGAACACACCAGGCAGGTCCGTGATACTGTTGTGGAGAAGTTTAAAGCCGGATTTGGATACAAAAAGATTTCCCAAACTTTAAACATCCCAAGGAGCACTGTGCAAGCAATCATATTGAAATGGAAGGAGTATTAGACCACTGCAAATCTACCAAGACCCGGCCGTCCCTCTAAACTTTCATCTCAAACAAGGAGAAGACTGATCACAAATGCAGCCAAGAGGCCCATGATCACTCTGGATGAACTGCAGAGATCTACAGCTGAGGTGGGAGAGTCTGTCCATAGGACAACAATCAGTCGTACACTGCACAAATATGGCCTTTATGGAAGAGTGGCAAGAAGAAAGCCATTTCTCAAAGATATCCATAAAAAGTCTCGTTTAAAGTTTGCCACAAGCCACCTGGGAGACACACCAAACATGTGGAAGAAGGTGCTCTGGTCAGATGAAACCAAAATCAAACTTTTAAGCCACAATGCAAAACTATATGTTTGGCGTAAAAGCAACACAGCTCATAACCCTGAACACACCATCCCCACTGTCAAACGTGGTGGCAGCATCATGGTTTGGGCCTGCTTTTCTTCAGCAGGGACAGGGAAGATGGTTAAAATTGATGGGAAGATGGATGGAGCCAAATACAGGAACATTCTGGAAGAAAACCTGTTGGAGTCTGCAAAAGACCTGAGACTGGGACGGAGATTTATCTTCCAACAAGACAATGATCCCAAACATAAAGCAAAATCTACAATGGAATGGTTGTTGATTCTTCACCAAAAAATTAAAATTTTATATCTTTATGTTTGAAGCCTGAAATGTGGCAAAAGGTTGAAAAGTTCAAGGGGGCTGAATACATTCGCAAGGCACTGTAGTAATTACACACGTGGACAAAATTGTTGGTACCCCTCGTTTAATGAAAGAAAAACCCACAATGGTCACAGAAATACCTTGAATCTGACAAAATAAATAATATATAAAAACTCTATGAAAATGAATAAATGAAAGTCAGACATTGCTTTTCAACCATGCTTCAACAGAATTTTTAAAAAAAGAAAACTCATGAAACAGGCCTGGACAGAAAAGATGGTACCCTTAACTTAATATTTTGTTGCACAACCTTTTGAGGCAATCACTGCAATCAAACGATTCCTGTAACTGTCAATGAGACTTCTGCACCTCTCAACAGGTATTTTGGCCACTCCTCATGAGCAAACTGCTCCAGTTGTCTCAGGTTTGAAGGGTGCCTTTTCCAGACGGCATTTTTCAGCTCCTTCGAAAGATGCTCAATAGGATTTAGGTCAGGGCCACTTCAGAATAGTCCAATGTTTTCCTTTTAGCCATTCTTGGGTGTTTTTAGCTGTGTTTTGGGTCATTATCCTGTTGCAAGACCCATGACCTGCGACTGAGACCAAGCTTTCTGACACTGGGCAGCACATTTCTCTCTAGAATCCCTTGATAGTCTTGAGATTTCATTGTACCCTGCACAGATTCAAGACATCCTGTGCCAGATGCAGCAAAGCAGCCCCAGAACATAACAGAGCCTCCTCCATGTTTCACAGTAGGGACAGTGTTCTTTTCAAGATAGGCTTCATTTTTCCGTCTGTGAACATAGAGCTGATGTGCCTTGCCAAAAATTTAGATTTTTGTTTCATCTGTCCATAGGACATTCTCCCAGAAGCTTTGTGGCTTGTTAACATGTAGTTTGGCAAATTCCAGTCTGGCTTTTTTATGATTTGTTTTCAACAATGGTGTCCTCCTTGGTCGTCTCCCATGAAGTCCACTTTGGCTCAAAAAACGACGGATGGTGCGATCTGACACTGATGTTCCTTGAGCTTGAAGTTCACCTTTAATCTCTTTAGAAGTTTTTCTGGACTCTTTTGTTACCATTCGTATTATCCTTCTCTTTGATTTGTCATCAATTTCCCTCCTGTGGCCACGTCCAGGGAGGTTGGCTACAGTCCCATGGATCTTAAAATTCTGAATAATATGTGCAACTGTAGTCACAGGAACATCAAGCTGCTTGGAGATGGTCTTATAACCTTTACCTTTAACATGCTTGTCTATAATTTTCTTTCTAAGCTCCTGAGACAACGCTTCCTCTGGTCCATGTTGAGTGTGGTACTCACCATGTCACCAAACAGCACAGTGAGTATCTGTAGCCCTATATACAGGCCCACTGACTGAGTACAAGATTGTAGACACCTGTGATGCTAATTAGTGGGCACACCTTGATTTAACATGTCCCTTTGGTCACATTATTTTCAGGGGTACCATCATTTCTGTCCAGGCCTGTTTCATGAGTTTTCTTTTTAAAAACATTCTGTTGAAGCATGGTTGAAAAGCAATGTCTGACTTTCATTTGTTCATTTTCATAGAATTTTTATATATTATTACTTTTGTCAGATTCAAGTTATTTCTGTGACCATTGTGGGTTTTTCTTTCATTAAACGAGGGGTACCAACAATTTTGTCCATGTGTGTAAATATCCTAGATGGCAATAACCTTTTAAATTCTATGGAGATCCATAAAGAAGTTTGAATACATCATATACTTCATATTCTGTGCTTTTACAATCTGGCTGAGGAAAAAGCGGTAAATGTGCTGCATCCTGAGTCTGGAATCTTCTTCATGTTTCAATACTTGGGGTATGTTATTGTTTTTTTAGCTGTTTTCTTATTTGTTTTGTTTTGTTATGTTTAGGTTGATTTATTCATATTACGTGTTGGGCTTATGTCTCATCTTTGGCTGTGATGTCATCCGGGCTTATATGAAGCATAAATGTGCGCATGAATAAAATAAAATAATAATAATTTTTTATTTATTTTTCTTCACTTTTTGGAATGTCTTATTGAGTTTTGTATTTGTTTCATCCACTTATTAACCCTTACACATGACCAGTGTCGGACTGGGATGTCTAGGGCCCACCAGTGGAATTGTTTCTAGGGGCCCACCATCAGGACCCCTGCAGATCAGCGGTACCGAGACAGGGCGGCTAAAGGTAATAACATGTTGGGAGCCACACTGCTCAACCACTATACCATGTGCACCACTGCACTACCTAAACCTACTGCTACACCTTGTATGGCAAGTAAGCAGCGTGGCTCCAAGAATTGTTACCTTTACCTGTAGCCGCACTGTCCTGGAAAAGCTGATCTGCAGAGGTCCTGGCTGTTGTATCATCGTAGATGTAATATTGATGGCTTATCCTAAGGACAGGTCATCAATATTAGAAAGATGGATAAATCCTTTAAAGAGGTTGTCCAGGCATTGGAGCAACCAATGTAGCTGGCGGGAGGTGTAAAGTAAAAAATAAGTAAATTAAAAAGCATACTCACCTGTCCCCGGCGCTCTGTTGTCCGCTGTCAGTGTCCATTCAGTCTCGTGCCGGCGACTCCTTGCTGGGAGTCCTGCACCTCATGTGATCGCTAAGACCAATTAGGTACAGGATTTCCAGAAATGAGGCACCGCCATGAGACCGAACAGTCACAGGCAGGGGACATCGGGGTGCTGGGGACAGGTGAGTATGCTTTTTTTTTTTTTTTTTTCTTATTTTTACACCTCCCTAGTGACCGACACAGTGGTCGCTCCAGTTTATGGACAACCTATTTTAAGGGGTTGTCTGGGCCAAATATTTCTATGGTCACTTCACTGGTCCCCCCACATAGTGGCCTCTTCACTGGTCCCCCATACTGTATGGGGAACAGTGATGTGGTCATTATATTGTGTGGGAGCAGTGATGGGGGCTGACATCCTGTGTGGGGCATATTAAAGGGGTTGTCCAGGGTTAATCTTTTTTTTTGGCCTATGCTCAGGATAGGCCATAAATACCTGATCGGTAGGGGGCTGACACACGGCCCCATCAGCTGTTCGGAGCCACTTCCGGAGCCCGTTCTGTACACAACACAGGGCCGGAAGCAGAAAGCTCCATCCGCTGTATAGCAGCCCGGCGCCTTCACTGCAGCTCAGCTCCTACTGACTTCAATAAGTGCTGAGATGCAGTGAAGGTGCCCGGCTAATATACAGTGGATAGAGATTTCTGCTTCTGGCCCTGTATTGTGTACAGGACGGGCATCAGAAGTGGCTCCATACAGCTGATCGGACCGTGGTCAGCCCCCTAGAGATCAAGTATCTATGGCTTATCCTGAGGATAAACCATAACAAATTATGCCTGGACAACCCCTTTAATATACCCCCCAGGGCCCCCCTAATGTGCCACACTTTAAAGAGGTTGTCCAGTATAATTTTTTTCTTTTTTAATAATTAGTCCGGGGGAGGTGAATTCCCCCCCCCCCCCAAAAAAAACAAAACACACTAAACATACTCACCTGTCTGCGGTGCTCCGGTGTCCTCCCAGCACGGTCCGGTCCTGCAGCTCCGCTGTCTTTTTTTTGCCGGAATTCCTCACTGGCTGTGACGTCCCAGGTCCCTTCCCTTAGGCCGCTGATTGGCCTCAGGGGTGACATGACGTCACAGGTAGTCACGTGCAGAGGGAACGTCAGCTGGAAGAAAACAACAGAACTGCAGGACCGAACCGCGCTGGTAGACACTGGGGACAGGAGAGAAAGTTTGGGGTTTGTTTTGTTTTTTTCACCAGCCCAGCCCCGGCGTAATTTTAAATAAAATGAAGGAGCCACTGTATGGAGTATAAGCTCCACAGTGGCCCCCACACAGTATTATAAGCTCCACAGTGGCCCCCACGCAGTATTATATGCTCTCTACAGTGGCCCCCGCCCAGTATTATATGCTCTCTACAGGGGCCCCCACCCAGTATTATAAGCTCCACAGTGGCCCCCACCCAGTATTATAAGCCCCATAGTGGCCCCCATCCAGTATTATATGCGCCCAATAGCCCCCCTCCGCTTCAGTGCTATTATTATACTTTGGGGTCTCCTCAGACCTCAGAGTATAATAATCGGAGGCCCAGGGGAAGTGATTAAAAATAACAAACATTCATACTCACCTTGCTTTACCTTTCCTTGGCATCCTCGCTCCATCCTGTCGTCTTCAGTGTCTTCAGGACCTTTTCCGACGTCGCTGCTGAGGCCTGTGATTGGGCCTCAGCGGTCACGTGGGGGCGCACTGACGTCATTACGCGGCTGCGCCCCATGTGACCACTGGGGCCTAATCACAGGCCTCAGTCATGACGGAGGAGCGCCGGAGAGGACGCTGTGCCCAGGAGAGGTGAGAATATCTATTTATTATTTTCAGTCACCTCTCCTGGGCTGCCATCTATTGGAAAGGGGCCTGCAATATGCCAGGGCCCCTTTCCAATAACAGTATGTATAGCGGTTGGGGAACCAGGCTTTCCCCGACCGCTATCATAGTGGCCCGGGGCCCGGCCATCTCCAGCTGGCCGCGGGTCCCATACCCCGCTGAGCCCAGTCGCGGTCGCACCCCCTGCGACCGCGATCGTTACGCCTCTGGTCAGGGGCCCGATCGGGATGGTCAGGATCCCGATCGGGCCCCCATGACATGAGGACTAATAGTCGGGGCTCGGGGCCCACCGGGGGATTCACCGGTTCCCCGGTGGGCCAGTCCGACCCTGCACATGACTAAATATGGCAGAGCGGCCGCACTAGCTGCCGAGTCTGTGCTGTTTCATACAGCAGGGACCCAGCAGCATTATCTGTGATCAGAGATGACTCTGATCACGGGCATTTAACCACTCAGATGCCGTGGTCAAATGTACTTTCACTTCCTATTTTATGTTCAGTAATGGGACAGACATTATCATGGGAGGCGTCCCGTTACCATGGCAACCGGCTTCAATAGTTACATAGCAAATCTCCTATAGACTGCAATACAGTAGTATTGCACTCTATGGCACAGGTGATCTAAAGATCACATGTTCAAGCTCCCAAGTGGGAGGGGGCTAAAAAAAAAAGTTTTAAAAAAAAGTTTTTAAAATATAAAAAATTAAAAAAAAAACTAAAAGTTTAAATCACCCCCCTTTCCCTAGATCACGTATAAATATAAATAAATAAAAGTAAACATAAACACATTAGGCATCCCCAAGTCCGAAAACGCCCAAACTATTAAAATATAAAAACATTTGCTGCATACGGTAAACGATGTAGTGGGAAAATAAAATCAAAATGTCTGATTTGGTGTTTTTTCACTAAATTACCTCCCTAAAAAAATGGAATAAAAAGTGATCAAAACAGCATACATTCCACAACATGGTATCAATAAAAACTACATATTTTTGGATGATTTTAGGTGTTATTACCATACTCTTCTTGCACTTTCTATTTTATTTAATTATGAATATTATTATTAACATTATGGATTTGGTTTCTTTATACACTAACAAGCAAAAGGGTAACAATGTTTTGAACTTTTGACTTTCATGCTCCATATCTCACCATCCACTACAGCTTCGAATATGATACTACCATCATTTTATAGACAATCATCTTGGTTATCTCATACATAAGTTTGACTTGCAACTACAGTTGCGCTAAAAAGTTTACATGCCCCGGCAGATGTTTTGGTTTTTTTGGCCTTTTTTTCAGAGAATATGAATGATAACACGAAAACTTTTTCTCCACTCATGGTTAGTGGTTGGTTGAAGCCATTTATTGTCAAACTTCTGTGTTTTCTCTTTTTAAATCATAATGACAACCAAAAACATCAAAATGACCCTGTTCAAAAGTTCACATACCCTGGTGATTTTGGCCTAATAACATGCCCAGAAGTTGACACAAAGGGGTTTGAATGGCTACTAAACATCCTCACCTGTGACCTGTTTGCTTGTAATCAGTCTGTGTGCATAAAAGCTGAGTGAGTTTCTGGGATCCAGACATACTGTTGTATCTTTCCTCCAGCCACTCACGTTTCTGGATTGTGAGTCATGGGGAAAGCAAAATAATTGTCCACGGATCTACAGGAAAAGGTAGTTGAACCATATAAAACAGGAAAGGGAAACAAAAAGATATCCAAGGAACTGATAATAACAGTCAGCAGTATTCAAACTGTGATTAACAAATGGAAACTCAGGGTCTCTGTAAAATCCAAACCACGGTCAGGTAGACCAACCAAAATGTCGGCCACAACTGCCCGGAAAATTGTTGAAATACATCAGCTGAAATAGAGGACTCTCTGAAAACTATCGGTGTGGCTGTTGCAAGATGCACAATAAGGAGGCACTTGAAGAAAAATGGGCTGCATGGTCGAATTGCCAGAAGAAAGCCATTACTGCGCAAATGCCACAAAGAATCTCGCCTTCAATATGCCAAACAGCACAGAGACAATGTAAGGGAATTGCCAGTTGAGCAATTCCCCAGCGCTGCTGCAGCATCCCAGAGTGCTACTGCTTTTGCGTGTTTATCATTGTGCCTCTGGGTTTCATGTTTGTGTGTTCTGTTCCATGTTAAATGTCACTGTTTGCAGCTTTTCCTGTTATTTTCCCCTGCAGTGTTCAAGTCTAGCCTTGGTTAGCCCTGGCCTATCACAAGCCACTGGGCGGGGTTGGGGGAAACTGCGTCTCCACGGTAACCCTTGGTCTGAGTTCAGTCAGTCTAGTGTGAGCAGTGGAAGAGTAAGGGTGTGCAGAGGTTTCCTGCCCCCACAAGCTGCACTGAGGCCAACAGTTAGCCATCACAGCCTTCAGGAGGATTACTTCGGGCCTAGTCTTCAGATAACCAGTTCCATGTCAGGCCTCCTAGAACCAAGGCTGGGGATTGGACATTGTATTACTACCCCAATTTAGAAGCTGCTATTCCCTTGTGATTCCTGTTGCCAAATAAAGGCTGTTTGGTTTACCTGCATCGCTGAATCCTGAGTTGTGCCTGCATTACCAACAGGGCCCTTCCGAACACCACCACACCGCCTCAGGTAGGAGAGGTCCCCTCTTCAACTGGAAGTGCCCTGGGGGAAAGGACTACTACCACCACCATCCGGTAGTGCTGCAGGACCCCCCTTGACTTTGTCCGGCCTAGGAGTGGGACTGGAGCAGTTGGGGAGCGTGCTCGGCCTGCTAGGTGGCACAGCATCCGCCACTACTTCTCCCATCCTCCGGTCTCCTCCGACTGGGTTGTGGCACTGCTGCAGAATCCTGGGGGAAGAGGCAAAACAAGACAATGAGCCCTAAAGTTGAACCCCCCCACTGTCCCTGGCTAATTTGCCTGATCTGTCCTAGGCGACAGCAGCAACTGGTCGACAGTCCCTTCCTAATATAGGTGACAACAAAGAATGCAGACAGGACAAACAACAACAAAGGGAGGTCAGCAAGCCAAGGGGTCGGTAACAGTCGAGCAATGCAGTACAGAATCACAATCCAAGAGAATAGTTTAGTCAAAGCCAGAGGTCAAGAATAGGAATACACGTAATAGCAGATAAGGAGCTAGCAGGGACAAAGTCACAAACAGAATCATAATAGCCAGGGGCCATGTGTGAACTGACAATATGTTTATAGCAAGAAAGGACCTGCCCCAGACTTGATTGGACGATAGGCTGTCAATCACACAGGCAAGGCTAAAATTAACTATTGAGAAGCCGAAAGAAACAAGGTGCATGAGACGAGTGTGGCTGAAATTCAATTACATAGTCTAGGACAGTGTTCAGAATGAGTATCAAGAACCTTAACCTTAAGGAATCAAACTGAATACGCCTCCTGCGCCTCTGCGTGTGAGCTAAGGGTGGCGCAGAGACCCAAACAGGTAGAGACGTCACAGTACCCCCCCTTTTATGAGGGGCCACCGGACCCTCACCAGACAAACCAGTTTTAGAAGAACCCATTATTTTCTCTGCCTCTCCCTGAACAGGCGCTGGTGGACAAGGCAAACGTTTTTTATTCGCCTGGCATTTCCAACCTTTAGTAGCCAAAACAGTCTCCTCACTGACACAATCTAAGGTGTGCAAAACAATACAGTGGGATGAGCATTGATCTCCCCATTTTACCAACTCCCTTTTACCCCAATCAAAAATAGGGTTATGGAGTTTCAATGCTCCAGACAAAAAAGCTTATCACTTCAGAATTTGCAGAGCCCATTTGTAAGGTGATTAAGGGGGTCTTGAATCGGACCTAACCCCTGGCCAGTGGGGCAAAATCTGCCCCAGTAACCGACAGAGGAGTGTCGAGTGGCAAAAGCTTAATGCCTAAAGCTGAGACAAATGACAATGTGACAAAGTTTGCCGCAGACTCAGAGTCAACTAGGGCCTGGCCAGAAACAGATCTGCCCCCAGATGACAGAGACACAAATAACATCATCTTATTGTTATTTTCAGCAAATACCTGGTTGCCTGAGTGGTTCTTCTAACTACCACTCAAGCACTGAAGTTTTTCCGCTGGTGTGCGGGGTCTGATCGAGCAGTCTCGTATGATATGACCTGAAGTACCACAGTACAGGCAGAGGTTATTCCAGAGACGATGCTCTCGTCGAGTCTTGGGGTCCATAGCTCCCAGTTGCATGGGTTCCTCACCAGAAGTGATGGGAGAAAAAGTGGGTTTATCAGGAGAGAGAGAGGAAAAGACAGAAAACTTGGAGGAAACAGATCCTACTCTCTCTTTAACATTTTCCCGGATTCTACGGTCAATACGGACGGCCAAAGTCATGGCCTGCTCAAGTGTTGGGGGATCTGGGTGACCAACCCAGACCTCCTTAACACGGTCACACAGGCCTTGTTTAAAGTGAGACTTTAGAGCCGACTCACAGCAACCTGCAGTTACACTGCACTTACAGAATTCTGAGCAATACTCCTCGGCAGAGCGTTTGCCCTGCCGCATGGTGAGGAGTTGCGATTCCGCAAGCCCAATGTGGTCTGGCTCAGTATAGATGGACCCCAGGGACAAAAAAAAAAATTTCCAAGTCAGACCACTCCTTAGCCTCAGGAGGGAGTTTAATGGCCCAAGCTTGTGGATCCCCCTGTAGGAGGGATATAACTACTCCCACCATTTGGATCTGGGAAGGATGAGGGTTAATCCGAAAAATACAGGCGACAAGACTCCCCGAAAGTCTCAAATTTTTCTCGGTCCCCCGAGAAACGATCTGGGAGTAGCATCTTAACCCTGTAAGAGGCAGAAACAACCGGGGATGCTGCAGCAGCATCAGTAAGGGTCTGAACCTAGCTCAGCTACCAGGCCTGCCAAACCCTCCATCTTGGCTGCAAGTCCCTGATTAGGATCCATGCTGATCCGGAGGGAAGTAATGGCAGAAGATAAATTTTTTTTTGGCTGGCTATTCTGTATGGGAATTGCCAGTTGAGCAATTCCCCAGCACTGCTGCAGAACCCTGGGGGGAGGGGCACAACAAGAGAGTGAGCCCTAAAGCTGAACCCCCCACTGTCCCTGGCTAACTTGCCTGATCTGTCCTAGGCGACAAGAACAACTGGTCGACAGTCCCTTCCTAATATAGGTGACAACAAAGAACGCAGACAGGACAAACAACAACAAAGGGAGGTCAGCAAGCCAAGGGTCGGTAACAGTCGAGCAATGCAGTACAGAATCACAATCCAAGAGAATAGTCAAGTCAAAGCCAGAGGTCAGGGATAGGAATACACGTAATAGCAGATAAGGAGCTAGCAGGGACAAAGTCACAAACAGAATCACAATAGCCAGGGGCCATGTGTGAACTGATAACCTGTTTATAGCAAGAAAGGACCTGCCCCAGACTTGATTGGATGATAGGCTGTCAATCACACAGGCAAGGCTAAAATTAACTATTGAGAAGCCGAAAGAAAAGGTGCATGAGACGGGTGTGGCTGAAATTCAGTTACATAGTCTAGGACAGTGTTCAGACTGAGCATCAAGAACTTTAAGCAAGGAATCAAACTGAATGCGCCTCCACGTGCAAGCAGAGGGTGGCGCAGAGACCTGAACAGGTAGAGTCGTTACAGACAAGCCTCAAAACTTCTGGAACAAGGTAATTTGGAGTGATGAGCTTTTTGGCCACAACCATAAATGTTACATTTGGAGAGGTGTCAACAAGGCCTATGATGAAAGGAACACCATTCCTACTGTAAAGCACGGAGGTGGATCACTGATGATGTAGGGATGTGTGGGCTTCAAAGGCACAGGAAACTTGGTCAAAGTTGAAGGAAAGATGAATGCAGCACGTTATCAGCAAATACTGGGGGCAAATTTTCACTCATCAGCCAGGAAGCTGCGCATGGGACATACTTGGACGTTCCAACATGACAACGATCTAAAACACAAGGCCAAGTCGACCTGTCATTGGTTACAGCAGAAGAAAGTGAAGGTTCTGAAGTGGCCATCTCAGTCTCCTGACCTCAATGTCATTGATCCACTCTGGGGAGATCTCAAGCGCGCAGTACATGCAAGACAAGCCAGGAATTTACAGGAAATTGAGACTTTTTGCCAAGAAGAATGGGCAGTTTTACCATCTCAGAAAATAAAGAGCCTCATCCACAACTACCACAAAAGACTTCAAGCTCTCATTGATGTTAGAGGGGGCAATACACGGTATTAAGAACCGGGGTATGTGAACTTTTAAACAGGGTTATTTTGATGTTTTTGGTTGTCATTATGATTTAAAAAGAGAAAACACAGAAGTTTGACAATAAATGGCTTCAACCTACCACTAACCATGAGTGGAGAAAAAGTTTTTGTGTTATCATTCATATTCTCTGAAAAAAGGCCAAAAAAACTAAAAAATCTGCCGGGGTATGTAAACTTTTTAGCACAACTGTATTTAGCATATGATTAGTTATGCAGATTCTTGTCATGTAACTGCATTGTTACTGTTTTGCTCCTGGTGGTGGAAAAACATTTTTCTTCTGTATACTACAAATTACAGCCTGTTCTCACATTCCCTAATAGTTCAGAGTGTTATTAGGTTAGTTCCCAAGCAAGAGATCACTGTTTCAAATCGAGGATCAGCCATGAAGAAGTTTTCCCAAGAATAGAAAAACAGCATCATCCAGCTCATCAATAGCGTCTCTCAGCCAAGAAAATTGCCAAACTGCATCATGTGAGTGCCATGACAGTTGGAAGAATCCAAAATGAAGTCTGTCCATCTATTCAAAAGCCAAGAGGTGGATGTCCAGGCAAAATATCGGAGCCAAGTCGACTCATCACAAGGTCTATTAGTTCTGGCTTGACAAACACTGCAGTGGAAGTGGCTCATATGCTTTGAGATCACAGATGTCCAAGCAAGCAACACGCATTACACAAGTCTGATATTGTGGCCCAAAAAAAGGTGAAGAAGCCTCGACTGGCTTAAATTAGCAAAAAAGTACGAAAAGTGGACAGAAGAAGATTGGTAACGGGTGATTTGGAGTGATGAGACGAAAGTCAATAGACTGGGCTCTGATGGGTGCAAATGGGCCTGGAAGAAACAAGGGAAAAGGGGGCTAACCGATCGAGAAATTTAAGGAACTGTCAAGTTTGGTGGAGGAAACCTGATGATATGGGGTTGTTTCATAGCCAAAGGCGTTGGATACTTGACCAGGATCGATGGTAGTCTCAATGCTGAGCTATGTGAGTATCCTACAAAACAAGTTACTTTGTACACTCGAGTACTATGAAAAGGTCGACATAGTGTTCCAGCAGGACAACGACCAAAAGCATATGCCAAAATTAGTAAAGAAATGGTTCAATGACAATAAAGTAGACATGCTGGATTAGTCCCCAGACCTCAACCTACTCAAACACTTGTGGGTAGAGTTGAAGAAAAAGCTGTATTTGTACCCAAGTTAGTTGTCCAGTATGCACCAACATTGGGAACATGTACAAGAGACCTGGGATCAGTTTTCGGGCAAGACATGCTTGAATCTTATTGAGAGCATGCCCAAAAGGATTCAGGCAGTATTGAAAGGTGGATTTACAAAAAAATTAAAATTTAGATATTTAAGAGCAAAACAGTAACAATGCAGTTACATGACAAGAATCTGCACAACTAATATGGTAAATGGATGGTGAGATATTGAGCCTGAAATTCAAAATTTCTGGACATTGTTACCCTTTTGCTTGTCAGTGTATATATATTTATTAACATTTTTTTATATATTATATATATTTATTTCCTCATTTATTATTATGATTATTTATTTATTATTATTATTATTTGTTTAATTATTATGTATTTGATGTTATAATTATATGCAGCTTAGGGTCGAATCATTTTATTATTTATTTATTTATATTTAGTACTGTATGTGGCGTTTAAGTTAGGTTTATTACCATCTATCATCTATCTCGCTGATAGTTCGTAGTAGTATGCGGCAAACGCATGTGCTGCCGACCGTTTATTTGGGGACGCCACTTCGTCGGCTGATAGGAGATTTTCATCATCACACTATGTGTGGTGATGTTGTCTCCTAGCGCCGGGATAGTGAATCTGGCTCATTCCCATCTGGCATCATGGCGTGACCGCATCAACTACCGTGTTTCCCCGAAAATAAGACACCCCCCGAAAGTAAGGCATAGGAGAGGTTTCGGAGAATTGCCTAATATAAGGCATCCCCCGAAAGTAAGGCGTATGTTCCCGAACAGAACATACGGTATATACGATATGTGAGGCCGCGGGAGAACCCCACAATCTCTGTTATCATTATACTCCGGGGTCTTTTCAGACCCCGGAGTATAATAATCGGCGGCCCAGGGGAGGTGAGCGAACATAAAAAACTATGTGCTTACCTGTCCTACGCTTCTCCAGGCTTCGGGCCTGTTTGGTGACGTCAGCGGACGTCATTTTGCATCGCAACGCCGGCCGGATCACGTGACGCGGCCTGGTCTAACAGTGAAGGCGGCCGGAGTAGCGCACGGGCATGCACCGGAGCGAGGAACAGGTAAGCAACGTTGTTTTTTTTATGTTTCTATCCTCTCCTGGGTCTCCGATCATTATACTCTGGGGTCTGAAAAGACCCCACAGTATAATAATTGTTCATGGGTGGTCCACTATGGGGCAAACTACTGTGTGCAGGGGCCACTATGGGGAATGATACTGTGTGCCGGGGCCACTATGGGGAATGATACTGTGTGCAGGGGCCACTATGGGATATGATACTGTGTGCAGGGGCCACTATGGGATATGATACTGTGTGCAGGGGCCACTATGGGACATGATACTGTGTGCAGGGGCCACTATGGGATATGATACTGTGTGCAGGGGCCACTATGGGACATGATACTGTGTGCAGGGAAATTAATGGTTTGGATTGTTATGATGATGTCCTAGAAGATGATGACATAACTGTCATTGAATAAATTTTACTTTCTATTCGTACCGTAAATATTGGTAAATGATTCACAGATTGTATGGTTATGCTGTACTGTACAGTACCGTATATAATAAATGTTCATTTTTATGTTCAGCAATAAATGTGAATTCTTCTTCATTGAAAAAAAAATAAGACATCCCCTGAAAATAAGACACAGCACATCTTTGGGAGCAAAAATTAATATAAGACGCTGTCTTATTTTCGGGGAAACAGGGTAATATGTCTGCACTACACGTGAGTTAGCCTTAGCATCTCCCTGTATATACTCTATGTTCTTTTTACCTCCTGATGAGGCTACAACTTAATATGTGTCGGGATGTTTGCGCCCCAGGCTATTCTCCAACAAGTCCTCAGGTATAGACTATATGGCTGATATAGATTAACACTGGCTTTGATGGTAGCTATTGTTTCCATTGTTATACTGTATCTAAAATGTGGGTATATATAGGGATATACTTATTGGTATTTATAACCATATGAATTGCACGAATTTCTCTGTGATGTACACTATTATTATTATTATTGCTATATGGTGATTAGAGATGAGCGAATTTCTCAAAAGTTCGATTTGGCACTTCTATTTGAAGTTCCAAAAAAATTTGCTTCGATCCGAATTACTTCGCGGCGAATATCGCTAAATAACACCTATTTCCTAGCTTCAGATAGCCTGTATAGTGGTGTAGAACACTGTGCCTTGCAGTAACAGACATAGGGAGCCTACTGTGGTAGTCAAACAATACTGTGAGTCCGAATGACACGCACATGACAGGCGTTGCTCTTAGAATCGATGCACACTTCACTTATTTGGACAGTTACGGGGCCAAAACTGTCCAACTAACTCAAGTGTGAACCCAGCCTTACAGGTCCATGTTAGTGCCAGGTAGAAAGAACCACACAGAGGCCCAACATCCTACTGTAGAGAGAAAGAGCGCACTCCTTTTACACCCTCGTTTGCAGATTCCACATAGATGTCTACAGAGTGGCAAGGCGACATAATGTGGAGTTGGCAGCAGCATGAGGATACTATACAGTGACCCAGTGGAAGCGGCATTAGGAGGACATAGAGTGACCCAGCAATGGCAGCGGCATGAGGAGGGCATACAGTGACCCAGTGGCTGCGGCATGAGGAGGGCATATAGTGACCCAGTGGCTGCGACATGAGGAGTACACAGAGTGACCCAGTGGGAAGCAGCATGAGGAGGACATACAGTGACCCAGTTCCTCCCCTGTGTTACTTTGTTTGCCCAGGCAAACGAGGTGTAGAACAGCGTGATACCGCTGTGCCCTGCACATGTGGTATGCTGGAGGAGCATACACCTTATTTAAAGGTGTTTATTAGTGTGGAAACCCATAAGGAGGACCATATTCACAATTTTGTTCCCAGTATAAAGTTGCAGGCCATTTATCAATACAGTATTGTCAATAATTTGGAGCCACAAATCTCTGCCTTTATTACGCTTTTGTTATAGGTGTTCATTAGTGGGGAAAGAAATAAGGGGTATATTTGCCATTCTCTTCAAAGTAGAAAATAACAGGCCTTTTTGTTCTTTGCAATTACGTTTTTTCATCGAACAGTATGTCAGACAGAGAAGCCATGCACAGGGGAGGGCCGCAGGTCTAATTGTTTCTGACGCAGGCACAGGTCGCAGACTAATAGAGACAGTTAAAGGTACAGTTTGGTACTGCTCTTGTTAGGGCGGGGAGTCAATACGGGAAACTAGGGAGAGTGTGTAAGGGTTTGGATAGGGACCGTTTATCCTGCCCTGCAAAAGCTATCTCCTGTGGGTGATTTCCCTGTATCCTGCAGTGTGGGTAAGATCCATCCATTTTTACCTTATAGTGGTGATTTTTGGTGCTTTGATTCTGCCTTGGTTAGAGGTATTTTTTATCTATTTATAATATGAAATGTTAAGTTTTATTTTTGCATTTGTGCTATGCTATATTCATCAGACACAACCCTTAGTTGGCATGGCCCGGCAGCAGGCCCTGTGCCCTCACCTGTCCTCAACTTGCCTCTGTCCTTTTCTGTTCCCTCAGCTAGAGAAGTACTCTATGCTGTGGGCTCAGATCCACTGTACAGTGAGGAGGAGGTATTATTATTATTATTATTGTTTATTTATATAGCACCATTATACCATGGTGCTTTACATTTGAGGATTTACATATGGTACACAAGATATACAAAACAGATAATACTAACAGTGATCAACTGGCACAGTGGGATAGAGGGCCCTGCCTGCAAGGGCTTACAATCTATGAGGGAAGAGGGATAGAGACAGAAGGTGGGGGTAGAGGCTGTTCAGGTGGTGGTATGGAGACAGTAGCGTTATTGGGGGTTGTAGGCCTTCCTGAATAGGTGAGTCTTCAGGGCCTTCTTGAAGCTTGTGATTGTGGGGGTCAGTGTTATGTGTCTTGGTAATGAGTTCCAGAGTATGGGGGATGCACGAGAGAAGTCTTGGAGACGGTTGTGTGAAGAGCAGATAAGAGCAGAGTAGAAGGTCTTTGGAGGATCGGAGGTTACGTGTGGGCAGGTAGCAGGAGATTAAGTCAGAGATATATGGAGGGGACAGGTTGTGGATGGCTTTGTATGTCAGCGTTAGTAATTTGAACTCTATTCGCTGGACAACGGGTAGCCAGTGGAGGGATTGGCAGAAGGGAGCGGCCGATGAATAACGGGGGGAGAGGTGTATTAAGCGAGCGGCGCAATTTAAGGTGGACTGAAGGCGTGCGAGAGTATTTGCTGGGAGGCCATGGAGAAGGTTGTTACAGTAGTCTAAGCGGGAGATTATGAGGGCATGGACTAGCATCTTTATAGTTTCTGGGGTGAGGAAGGAGTGGATTCGATGGATGTTCTTGAGTAGGAGGCGGCAGGAGGTGTTGAGGGTTTGGATGTGTGGCTTGAAGGATAGGTCAGAGTCCAAGGTTATCCCAAGGCAGCGGACCCATGGGACAGTCAGCAGCTACTGCTCAGCTAAGATCTGGAGGAGACATCCGCTGCTTCCTCCGGTAGGCGGGCAAGTAGTGATGAGGAGAGTGGCATGGGAGCTGGTGTTGAGGAGGACATCAGTGAACTGCAGACTGTAGTGGAAGACGATGTAGCCGATTGTAATTGGGAGGGGCTTTATCGTCATCAAGAGAAGAGGGTTGCAGCTTGCGCATGAGGCAGTGGGGGAGTCAGCAGGGTGGCAGCAGTGGGAGGTCGAGAGCTAAACGTGCCCGGGGTAGACCACCCGCTTCGCAGCAGCCTACCTGCCTGGAAAGCAGTGGTGCAGGGGTTCACGGAGGCAGTGGTGGTAGCAGTCAGTTAGCCCGGAGTGTTGGGGGTAAAATCAACTATACGGCGGTGTGGCAGTTTTTTGTAAAGCCACCGGGGGAGGTCAACATGGCCATATGTTCAATCTGTGGGCAGAAGGTGAAGCGTGGTCAGGGTGCCAATGTTGGCACCACAGTCCTGCGTCAACATATGCAGCATCACCATAAAGTGGCCTGGGAGAGCTGTGGCTCCAATGTGGTGGTCCAGCCTGCTGCAGCAACCGCTGCAGCACCCAGAGGCATGCACACCAATTCAGGCAGTCAAGGCTCCACCACCTCAGCCAAAGGAAGCTGTGTGTCCTTCACATCATCTGCTGCTCATGCTCCTCCTCCTCCTCCTAGTCAGTCATTGCGTCAGAGAACTCATGGCTTGTGCCGAGCCAAGGTGGAGAGTCTAAAGCTGTCATTTCTTTGTCAAAAAGGCAGTACCAGCCCTGCACAAATATGTAGAAGAGAAGGTGGGCCAGTCCTTGAGCCTGTCGGTGTCTGCTAAAGTTCACGGCAGCGCTGACATGTGGAGCTGTAACTACGGTCAAGGACAATATACGTCATTTACGGCCCACTGGGTTAATGTGGTGCCTGCCCAGACACATCAGCAACTTGGACAGGTGACGCAGCTTCAGCCTCCACGTTCTCACGCCGTTGGTCCTGCAACAATGACAGCCTCATCCTCCACTGTCTTCTCAGCCTCCACTGCAAGGACAATTCACAGCGGTGTTGCGCTGTTCTACACCTCGTTTGCCTGGGCGAACGAAGTCACACAAGGGAGGAACTGCTCTGTGTCCTCCTTAAGAAATCGAATCCTGGCTTTCTCCGTGACACCTCAAAATCGGAACCATGGTGACCGACAACGGGAAGAACATGGTGTTAACACTTCATCAAAGAGGGCTAAGCCGT
Organism: Leptodactylus fallax; assembly: GCA_947044405.1. Classification (NCBI taxonomy): domain Eukaryota; kingdom Metazoa; phylum Chordata; class Amphibia; order Anura; family Leptodactylidae; genus Leptodactylus; species Leptodactylus fallax. The sequence continues at coordinate 1,176,497 of CAMRHE010000497.1, read as the reverse complement.
GCGCCGTGTTCAATCTGTTTGTCAAGCGTTTCCTTAAGTGTTCCACCCACCTACAAGACATCCTAAAAATGTCAAGGAAACTTTGTATGCACTTCAGCCACTTGTACACCGCCAAGCACACCCTCCTTGAGCTGCAGCGGCAGAACGGCCTCCCACAACATAGGCTGATATGCGATGTTTCCACCCGTTGGAATTCCACCCTCCATATGTTGGATCGACTATATGAACAGAGAAAAGCCATAAACGATTTCTTTATGATCCAAGCGGACAGAGGTACTCCCCTGTGTACAGTTGTGCTAAAAAGTTTACATATATTTTTTGTTTTTTTGGCCTTTTTTCAGAGAATATGAATGATAACATAAAAACTTTTTCTACACTCATGGTTAGTGGTTGGTTGAAGCCATTTATTGTAAAACTTCTGTGTTTTCTCTTTTTAAATCATAATGACAACCAAAAACATCAAAATAACCCTGTTCAAAAGTTCACATACCCCAGTTCTTAATACCGTGTATTGCCCCATCTAACATCTATGACAGCTTGAAGTCTTTTGTTGTAGTAGTGAATAAGGCTCTTTATTTTCTCAGATGGTAAAACTGTCCATTCTTCTTGGCAAAAAGTCTCCAGTTCCTGTAAATTCCTGGGCTGTCTTGCATGTACTGCACGTTTGAGATCTCCCCAGAGTGGCTCAATGATATTGAGGTCAGGAGACTGAGATGGCCACTCCAGAACCTTGACTTTCTTCTGCTGTAGCCAATGACAGGTCGACTTGGTCTTGTGTTTTGGATCGTTGTCATGTTGGAACGTCCAAGTACGTCCCATGCGCAGCTTCCTGGCTGATGAGTGCAAATTTCCCCCCAGTATTTGCTGATAACGTGCTGCATTCATCTTTCCTTCAACTTTGGCCAAGTTTCCTGTGCCTTTAGAACAACTGTAACTTTAACATTAGCCAGTGGCAGCTCATGCGCGACACCTGCCGTTTGCTCATTCCCTTTGAGGAGGACACTTTGTTAGTCAGTCGCCAGGACTAGGGGATGAACAACGTCATTCCACAGATTCACATCCTGGATAAGATGTTTTTCAATCTGGTTTTGTCAGGGGACTGGAGATGTGGCCACATGAGCCCTGTGGGGGTTGAACTGGAGGAGGAGGATGAGGAGGACATTGGAGCACAATGTGTAGCCAAATGGGTGGAGAGGAGGAACAGGAGCAACCAGAACAGCCAGAGTGAGATGAGGATGATGAGGCAGATGACCCAGACACACCGTTGGCAGTATGCAGTGGAGATGGATGGAGGGAGTCCCTCGGATTCACTTGCGCAAATGGGCCGAAGCATGCTGACTTCCTTGCATAGTGACAGCCAAATTGTTACCATTCAGAAGAGGGATGACTACCATGTTAGACCCTCGCTACCGGGGAAAAATGGGGGCTTTTTTTTTTTTTTCCCACCCGCTGAGAGGGAAGACAAACTGAAGATATAAACTACTATAGAGATATCCTATGTAGTAAGTTGGCTGCTGCCTATCTGCGCCATCATCCATCCTCTCGTATGTCTGACCGGGGGGCCCTGAGAGCTCAACTTGCACTGGCATGGCAGCTGTGGTGGGGGTGGGGTGGCAGGAGCAGTATCGGCTCCATCAGCATAATGAGAACAAAATGGCGAATATGGTCCTCCTTATGGGTTTAGACACTAATAAACACCTTTAAATAAGTGATAACCGCTAAGAATTATTGAATTATTATTGACAATTCTGTTTTTAAAAATGGGATGCAACTTTATACTGGTAACAAAATGGCAAATATGGTCCTCCTTATGGGTTTAGACACTAATAAACACCTTTAAATGATAAACGCTAAGAATTATTGAATTATTATTGACAATACGGTTTTAAAAATGTCCTGCGACTTTATACTGTTAACAAAATGGCGAATATGAATATTGAATTCTTGAATTATTATTGACAATACTGTATTGAAAAATGGCCTGCAACTTTATACTGGTAACAAAATGGCGAATATGGTCGTTATGTCTTTCCCCACGTTAAAGGCGTTTATTATAGATAAGTGCAGATATTAGTGTATGATATTTCATTTTTTTTGCTGTACTGCACTGCAAAAGGCTTGTTGTGTTCCACCTTGAAGACACAGATTTGAGTAATGAGCAGCAGTATAACGGCAGTGACTGCTGCAATGTGAATGCTGCAAATTTTTGCTGTAAATGAGCCTGCAAACACCCCAAATTCTTCTCTCAATTCCTCCCTATGCTTTCCCTACAGTTCTAAGGCTCAGCCTCTTTCCCTGAACTTCTGCATGTTTTCTAAGTCTTTCCCTAGCTCCTACCGACGTCTGTCCCTACAGTAAGGCCTGCAACTTTATACTGGTAACAAAATGGCAAATATGGTCCTTTTTATGGGTTTACACACTAATGAACACCTTTAAATAAGTGATAACCTCTAAGAATTATTGAATTATTGAATTTTTATTGACAATACTGTTTTATAATATTGCCTGCAACTTTATACTGGTAACAAAATGGTGAATATGGTCCTTTTGATGTGTTTTGACACTAATAAAGACCTTTAAATAAGTGATAACCGCAAAGAATTATTGAATTAATATTGACAATACTGTATTGAAAAATGGCCTGCAACTTTATACTGGTAACAAAATGGCGCATATGGTCGTTATGTCTTTCCCCACATTAAAGGCCTATATTACAGATAAGTGCAGATATTATTGGATGATAATTCAGTTTTCTTTGGCACAATAGTACTGAATAATGTTATGCCTCGTAAGAACAGTGAATAAGCCCTTTATAATAAACGCCTTTAAAAAGGCTTTTTTTTTTACAGATACGTGCAGATATGGTTTTGGCACAATAGTACTGAATAATGTTATGCCTTGTAAGAACAGTGAATAAGCCCCTTATAATAAAGGCCTTTAAAAAGGCTTCTTTTACAGATGCTTATTTCTGTATTTATTTTTTAATAAATTATATTTTGTGAGCCATTGCGAGCCGATTTGCCCAACACTAATATTGACCAATATACTGGGTTTATATTTCATCACTTCCCGCCACAGGCATTTTTCTATTTTTATTTTTGACTCCCCTCATTCTAAACCCCATAGTTTATGTTATTTTTTCGTTCACAGAGCCATATGAGGGCTTAATATTTGGGGGACAAATTGTACTTGCAATGGTACCATTTAATATTCTGTACTGGGAAACTGGGAAAAAAAAAACAGAATGTGGGGGAATTAGAGAAAAACTGTGTTTCTGCGACTTTTTTACTAACGTTGTTTTTATATTGTATACTGTGCAACTAAAATGACATCTGTATTCTATTGATTGGTATGATTCTGAGGATACCTAAATTATAGAGTTTTATTTACATTTTAACCCCTTAAAATAATCTAAAACTTTGCAAAAAAAAACCAAAACATTTTCTTAGACATATTCTGACACACTTTTTTATACTCCGAGTACACATAAGGCTTCGTTTTTTTGCTGGGCTAGGTGTACTTTTTGGTTATATCATTTTGGGGAATATCTGATATTTTGATTGCTTTATATTCAAATTTTTACGGGAGGCAAAATAGCTAAAAAATGGCAGTTTGGCTCTTTTCATTTTTTTTTCCAGCTATTACATTCATATATTTTATATGTTTGTAGATTGGGCTTTTTTTATGTGGGGATGTATAATTTGTTAATGTTTGTTTTTGTTTATTTATCTTAATTTCAAATATAGGGAAAGGGGTTTAAATTTTTAGGTTTTTATTATTTTTTTAATTTTTTTTTTTTTAACTATTTTATTAGTCCCCTCCCCCCATCCTGCCCAGGGGATTAAACCTGCAAACTTCTCGTTGCAAATCAATTATATTGCAATCTATGGGACTTTTGCTACATTACTATTGAGGCTGGTCATAGACCAGCTTCAATATTTATATTCCTATGGCAAGCCTGGAGGCTGCCATAGGAACAGGACGGCTCCCGAGATCTCGCCACACGGAAGCTTCCTGCAACATAGAAGGTACGGGGCCGGTGGGGACCATCCCTGGGGGTGTTTTTTACACTTTGGGGGGCACATTGAAATATAGTGCTTGCGATCAGAGTCCTAACATTAGCTCCGGGTCTCCACTATACATTAAACCTGGTGGCTATGTCGGCTGCTCTGCAGCAGAGTGGTCGCCATATTTAAAGACCCATTATCTGTCATAATACTATGGCAGATGTCGGTAAGGGGGTTAAAGGGTACCTGATTTTTCATGAAAAGTTTAAATAACTACTGCTTCTTACTGGGCAGTCTGTTCTATGACTTTATAAGCCATACATGTCATACATAGTGGCCTATTGGTTTTTCTGCTGCTAATATCCCCATTATGGCTGCAGCACATTTTGCATTTATCTTTGAGGCTGTGGGCATGTACAATAAGGAGCAGTCTGCCCCCTTCCACTATTCATTACTGATGCGATTAGTTTCTTTATATGTAATACTGCAGGAGTAACTGTACATTAGCAAACAAATAGCTGAATAAGCCCAAGTGACGATAATATAGGAGATTTAGGAACACTGAATTGCAAATACAGGGTAAATACATGCAGGTATAATGCTAAAACATGGGAAGAAAAAACAGTCTATGAGCACAGTCAGGAAAGCTGCATGCTGGTGTTATTGTTTTAACTGTAATAATACAAGAAGCCAAAAGATCCAAGTACATATAATACTTTTCTTATATTGTAAACTTTGAGATTTGCAGAATGTTCTGTCCTTTTCACATAGCAAGCAGTTTGCAGGGAGTGAACTGCAAATTAGCCAGAAGGGATACACCTTGTAGCAGGAACTTTAGAGAGGTTTTTTCAGGCAGAAAGCAGTCACATTTTTAAAGTACATTACATTGTGTTCAGAATTACATGCTCTATGAAATGAGTTAATGTTAATGACCATTTAAGGAACCAGTCATTGTATTTTTATTTAATATAGAAACAGTGGGCGACTGAGATGACATCTAGGTGCAGCCTTAAGCCAACCACTATCCTTCCTCCCTGGGTTCCATCCAGGGGCGCATCGCTAATGAGGCGAAGTGAGGCAGCCGCCTCAGGCGGCACTGTCCGTCACTGTCTGGGGGGCGGTATTTTTTATTCTCTATTTAATGTAAACCAGCCCAGGACAGGCTGCTTAAAAAAAAAAAAAAACAAAGCTGCGCGATACCTGTCCTGGGCTGGTTTACTAGACCTCTGCATGTCAGCGCAGGCGGAGATACAATGACGTCATCGAGCCTCGCGGACAAGAAGAGGAGGAGGCGGCGGCTGCATCAAGGCATCGGAGGTAGGTGAGGATAAGTTTTTTTATATATATAAATAGGCCGTTGCCTGCTGGAGTATTCCCGGCACGTAACGGCCTATTTACTTATCGATCCCCGCTGCTGGTCGTGGCCGCCCCCGCTTCCCCTTCTGTTATGGGACGCAGAAGCGGCTGTGTGCAGGAGCAGGGATGGTAAGTGAGGCCGTGGCCCGCGAACCCCATCAAATACTAATATTATTATACTCCGGGGTCTTTTCAGACCCCGGAGTATAATAATAGGAGACCCAGGGGAGGTGATAAACATAAAAACCAGTGTTACTCACCTCTCCGGCGATCGGATGTTACTCCCAGCAGGCTTCGGCCTTCTTTGGTGACGTCCCAGGTGTCACATGAGCCAGGCCGACGTCATTATGTCGCGACGCCCGTCTGTGCGACATTGAAGAAGGCCGAAAGCAGGGAGCACACCGGAGCCCAGGTAAGTAACACTGGTTTTATGTTTGTCACCCCCTGGGTCTCCAATCATTATACTCTGGGGTCTTTTCAGTATAATAATAGTTCATGGGTGGGTCACTATGGGACATAATACCATGTGCAGGGGCCACTATGAAGCATAATACCATGTGCAGGGGCCACTATGGAGCATAATACCGTGTGCAGGGGCCACTTTGGAGCATAATACCGTGTGCAGGGGCCGCTGCGGGGCATAATACCATGTGCAGGGGCCGCTGCAGGGCATAATACCGTGTGCAGAGGCAACTATAGAGCATAATACCGAGTGCAGGGGCATAATACCGTGTGCAGAGGCTGCTGTGGGGCATAATACCGTGTGCAGGGGCCGCTGCGGGCATAAAACCTTGTAATACTGTGTGTAGGGGCCACAGTGGGCCATAATACCGTGTAATACTGTATTTAAAGAAAAAAACACCTACTCACCTGTCCCTTGTGCCCTGATGTCTCCTACCGTGGTCTGGTTCTGCTGCTCTGGTGTTTTCTTCTGGTGGAAGTCCCCACCGCACATGACCCCTGAGGTCGCTGACACGGGACATCACAGTGCTGTGGGGAAGAAAACACCAGAGCAACAGGACTGGAATGCACTGGGAGACACCGGAGCACCTTCCCCAGCCTCATATTAAAAAAGTGGTTATCCTGGACCACCCCTTTAAGGTGGCACTTGGGCTTTATTAAAGGGGCTTTCCAGCTCATTTTTATTGATGATCTATCCCTAGGACAGATCAATAAGAGATCAGTGGACCCCTCCTCTGATCAGCTGTATGAAGGCGCTATGGCGCCTGTTTATATCACACGGTGTCTATTTATAGTGACCGTGTGATGTAATTACAGTCTTGTCACATAGACATGTATAGGACGAGGCTGTAGTTACATGACATGGCCGCTATGAGATGAATGACACTGTGTAAAGAGAGAAGCGGTCATGGCGCTTACACAGGTACCATTCAAACAGCTGATCAGTGGGGGTCCAGGGTTTTTGAGCCCCACTGATTATTTTATTAATGACCTGGAAAACCTTTTAATTAGGAAACCTATGGGGCATTATTAATAAGGGACACTATTTATACAGGGTACACATGGACATTATTGATATAAAGATGTACTTGGGAGTATTATTCATTATGGGGGATTATATCATATATTTTATAATTGGGGGTAGCAGCAGGATGGGTGTGCAGGTGAGGACAATGTGGGTTGGATGCCTGGAAAAGTGAGGAGCCAAAGATATCTGTGCTGCAAACTTTACAGAGACAAGTCACAGCTGGAAGAAGTGGTCATGACGGTCCAAAGGGAAGAGAAGGGAAATGTGAAGGATTAGTCAGAGACGTCACCTGTAAGTCACAAAATGTTACTGCACTGTATTCACCTAAATGATAGAGGATAAATACCTGAGTGATGGGGGTCTGCTGCTGAGTCCCCCACTGAGCCTGAGAATTGGGTTTTTTACCCCCACTGGGTGGGAATTCAGCCTGACCGCAGCCATATATATAGGTGTGCTACTTGGTGGATGGACGAACCCGCGTGGCTCTCATTCAACTTTGATGGGAGCGCCAAAGATACCCGAAGTCCAGTACTCAGCTATCTGCAGCGCTCCTATTATAGAGAATGGGGGCCACGTGGGCTCGTCCATTCACCAAGCAGAAGATGTGTGAAGTTACTTTCATTGTTAATGCCGTGTTGTTGATCTGATACTGAAGTAATACAGGAAGAAGAATTCTTAAAAACTGTTTTATCACTTTGTGTATTGTGTATATTGTGCGACGATAATAGCGTGTGAAGCTAGTATCATGTAAACGCAATTTTATATATATATTTTTTTTTTTGGGGGGTGGCGTCTTTCTATAGTCCGCCTCAGGCAGCAAAGAGGCTAGGTTCACCACTGGTTCCATCTGCTGAAGGGGTCCCAATAATCATTCATTTTGCAGAAACTTTCTTATGCCTGAGGCCTGCTGCTATTTGGGCACACAGGATAGGACTAGCCCACCAGAGTACCAGAGGAGCCTTTAGTGCACCCCAAAGGTCCAGCATATGACAAATACATTTAGAAATTACTTAATTCACAAATAATAATTTATTATCCCTCATTGATAATATCATTAAAGATATTAGTACAACTAAAAGTGGATAGTTCATGTTCTGCATAGTTCTAGGATGGGCCTCAGAACTATTGTCTCTGGGGGGCCCAAGGAGTCCCATTCCAACACTGACTTCATATATATCTAAAGGCCCAACAGGAGTGTAAGGAGATGTGCCAGCAGAAGACCTGGAGTAGTGGCTTGAGCAAGGAAGGAATTAGGAATCCGGAGAGTAGGAGGTAGATGTAACTTGTATGAGAAAGGATTTATTAGCTTTACTAGATTCAAAAGTGCCTAGGAATTAGAAAGCAAATTTGTAGGAAGGAACCTTTAAGTGGATATTCTTTGAAGACAAGCAAACTGAGGTGAAGGTCTTCTTTTTTCTGTCTCCATATCTCTTCATTTGAAAGCAGCCTGAGCAACTGCAAACCTGGTCTGTTGTCAAATATACAGTAGAGGAAATTACCATAAGAGGAGATTGCAGCAGGCACCTCTACCTCAGGCACCCCTACCATTAAAGATTCCTGGTGAAGATGAAGTATGTTGTTCAGTCTGGTTCCTCAAAGACAATGCGGAATGTTGCCAGGAAAGTTTGTAAGCCATTGGTCTCAAGACTGCATCAGTCATAGACAGGATTCACCCAGGCTAAAGCTTCAAAGCAAAGTTTTAAAAATATAAAAAAAATAAAATTTCAAGTTATCACCATTTCTCTAGAACCCGTATAAAAATTAACAAAACCAAACACAAGCACACAATGTATCCTTTCATCTCAAAAATATAAAAATATTTATCACAGTGAATGCTGTAGCTGGAAAATCAAATGTCCAAATTGCCATTTGTTTGTGTGTTTTTCACGGCTAACACACTGACCCATTAATTTCTATGGCCCCACACATACAACTGTGAGCTGCAAGCAAGACTCAGGACAGGTTCTGTTCCTGTCTGTTTTTCGGCCTGTTCTCACTGACCTCAGTGAATGGGTCTATGGAGGCGTGGGCAACACACGTATGTCAACCATGTGCTGTCCATGCCGTTTTATCATGGCTGTGTGCATGTCGCCTAGAAAGCGATAAAAAAAAGATGCCTTACACAGTTTGGTACACAAAAAAAAGTTACAGATGTCAGAATATGGCAACTCAAAAAATATATAACAGTACAATGCTCCACAGTGGCCACCCGCACAGTATAATATTTTCCACAATGGCTCCCACACAGTATAATGCTCCACATTGGCCCCTGAACAGTATAATATGCTCCACAGTGGCCCCTACACAGTTAATGCTTCATAGTGGCCCCTGCACAGTATAATATGCTCCACATTGGCCCCCGCATGGTATAATGCTCCACACTGGCCCCTGCACGGTATAATATGCTCCACAGTAGCCCCTACACAGTATAATGCTTCACAGTGGCCCCCACTGGCAATGAAGAGATGGCCTTCCAGTGATGATCCAGATATCCACAGGAGGAACAGGTAAGTATAATGAGGCTGGGGGGCGGGCTTCTTTCCAGTGACGTGTCGGGGTGTGGATATCCCTTAGACTGAGACCCCAGAACTTCAGTGGAAAGGCAAAAAATGTAATATGTGTAGGTCACATGACCTACATATATTACAGTAAAACTAAGAAAAATTTATAACAAATGATATTTAGAAAGTTGGAGGGGGGGCCATGGGGGGCTTATTATTAAAATATTAATTTATCCTGGACAACCCCTTTAATGTGGTGTTAAGTATGAGGTAATTTTCACACATGTCAGTTTCTTCACAGTAATATTTACCTTGAGGTCATGCCCAGGTCAGCTGTGCCAGCACGAGCAGGTTCTTGTTGTGTTGCCCAGCAGTGGTTTGGAACAGCTGTCAGAAGTGGCGGGAATTCTCTCCTTTAAATTTCCATGGCTCCACCGGAGTGGGTCAGTTGAAGAGGATCCCTTGTGAAGCCAGCGCCCGCATCCTGCCTTATAAATGCATATCTCTCTTGTCATGATAGTTTTGTTAGTGGGATGATAGTCTCCAAGCTATTGTAGTTATGTATTATGGTGTTTATTAACAGTTCTGGTTAATTTTAATTAAATAATTAATTAATTAATTAATTAAATTTATTAATTATATATTGGTAACCCCATAATAAAACATCAAGGCCTATTTATTCCAAAACAATTTGTCTTGTGTCTTTTTTTATTATTGCCACTATTAATTTAGTAATATTTGGTTAGGAATGTTATTTCATGGTCCTGAATTTGGGGTTTGTGCCAGCGTGTCAAATACTGTCTATTCATGTACCCTCTGATTTGTAAAGTGCTGCAGAATATGTTGGCGCTATATAAATAAAGTTGTTATTATTAGAGAAAAAATGCTCCATGAAGCCCCCACAGTAATGATGGTCCCATACAGTAAGTGTTGGGACATATCTGTGTGGGTCATTCCGTGCATGTAGCTTCATTCAATCGAGCAAGTCATTTAAAAGTACTGCCACTGCTAGATGGTATAAAAATAACAACTTTACTAACTGTAAAACAGAGGGGGTAATTTACCTTATAACCTGCTCTTGTGGTGTTCAATACGTTGGCAAAACCATCAGACAATTTCGTAGAAGAGTGAGGGAGCATATCCTCAATATTAATCATCAGGAGGACACTACGATCGCCTGACATGTGTGGGAACAGCACCAAGGAGATGCTTCCCAGATTAAGTTTCAGGGGATAGAATTGGTGCATCCGTCCCAAAGAGCGGGTGATTTTGATCAAAAGCTGCTTCAGACAGAGACTCGTTGGACGTTTGATCTAAACACAATTAAGCCATGGGGACTAAATGATGGGATTTCTTATGCCTGTTTTATTTAGTTTTATCTGGTATGGTCCTCTGCTGTTTAGGTTCAACCTCCTTTGCTAAATTATGAGGGGGTAGTACTTTTTTGCTGTGGCATGGTCCATGGGCAATATATTTTTTTACTATAGATTGGATGGTTCTATCTATATATGCATTACCGGTTATTTATACCTTTTGGGGTTGTTACTATGGTCCGTTTATATTTCCCTTTGGTTATTAGCCTCCTATATATATCATTCTCTGTTATATAACTAGGGATGGTCCTTTTTTGTTCATATTTACCTGCTTTTGTTTCCTGTATACTCGTCTCATACTGTTAGTAGGATGTGAGCGTCGGGTTTGTTTATTTCTTGTCGGTGGGCGGGGTTTACGGGGGAGTTTTATGCTCTCCCGCTCTGCAATTGGTCTGTCAAGTGTGCATGCGCAAAGGTCCTGCCGTTTTTAGCAATGTTGTAGTCTGGTACGCGTTAGGCCACAGCTGATGCAAGGGGACAGTTTCGTAGCCTATTTAAGACAGGGATTTCCGCTCCCCCGTGCGGCCATGTATTAGTGCCGATGGGGGAACGGGTATCTTTACTATATTGACTCTCTGTAACAAAACAAAGCAGAAATGAGGGTTGTAGTTATTTCAAATTTCCTAGTTCCTTTAGCACAGCTCTGATGATCTGTCATAGTGAAAACCTACCTATGGGCAATTGAAAAGCGTTACCTGTGCTTCATTAGACATTTTGAGCGAGTTGTCTATAGTGACTTGTTCACTGGGCGTTTAGATGTTAGTAAGCCACTGCCTGAATAGTTATATGAACAGATAAGCAGACACTAAACGCTTGTGAGTTACTACACTTTATTTTTTTAGAGTCAGCTAGAGTGTTAGGTTAGCTGACAATTTTATATTGGTACTGGTTATATACTCTAGCCTGCAGCAAAAGTCCTATAAGTCGGGCTGTTTGGCCGTTTTTTCCCTCCTTGCGCTGGATATTTATACATACTTATATCCAGTCAATTGTTTAAATCAATACAGTGAGGGTGTATACATATTCTAGTCATTTAGGACATTTTTGTTTTGTTTTTCTTTTTGGGGGGTATTCTATTGGTTTTAATATGTTTCAATAAATACTTTGTTTTAACACGTTCTTTGTAGGTAACGACTCTCCTACGTATATACAGTGCCTTGCAAAAGTATTCGGCCCCCTTGAACTTTTCAACCTTTTGCCACATTTCAGGCTTCAAACATAAAGATATAAAATTTTAATTTTTAGGTGAAGAATCAACAACAATTGGGACACAATTGTGAAGTGAAATGAAATTTATTGGTTATTTTAAACTTTTGTAAAAAATAAAAAACTGAAAAGTGGGGCGTGCAATATTATTCGGCCCCTTTACTTTCAGTGCAGCAAACTCACTCCAGAAGTTCAGCGAGGATCTCTGAATGATCCAATGTTGTCCTAAATGACTGATGATGATAAATATAATCCACCTGTGTGTAATCAAGTCTCCGTATAAATGCACCTGCTCTGTGATAGTCTCAGGGTTCTGTTTAAAGCGCAGAGAGCATCATGAAGACCAAGGAACACACCAGGCAGGTCCGTGATACTGTTGTGGAGAAGTTTATGGATAAAAAAAAGATTTCCCAAACTTTAAACATCCCAAGGAGCACTGTGCAAGCAATCATATTGAAATGGAAGGAGTATCAGACCACTGCAAATCTACCAAGACCCGGCCGTCCCTCTAAACTTTCATCTCAAACAAGAAGAAGACTGATCAGAGATGCAGCCAAGAGGCCCATGATCACTCTGGATGAACTGCAGAGATCTACAGCTGAGGTGGGAGAGTCTGTCCATAGGACAACAATCAGTCGTACACTGCACAAATCTGGCCTTTATGGAAGAGTGGCAAGAAGAAAGCCATTTCTCAAAGATATCCATAAAAAGTCTTGTTTAAAGTTTGCCACAAGCCACCTGGGAGACACACCAAACATGTGGAAGAAGGTGCTCTGGTCAGATGAAACCAAATTAATTTTTTGGCCACAATGCAAAACGATATGTTTGGCGTAAAAGCAACACAGCTCATCACCCTGAACACACCATCCCCACTGTCAAACATGGTGGTGGCAGCATCATGGTTTGGGCCTGCTTTTCTTCAGCAGGGACAGGGAAGATGGTTAAAATTGATGGGAAGATGGATGGAGCCAAATACAGGAACATTCTGGAAGAAAACCTGTTGGAGTCTGCAAAAGACCTGAGACTGGGACCGAGATTTATCTTCCAACAAGACAATGATCCCAAACATAAAGCAAAATCTACAATGGAATGGTTCACAAATAAACGTATCCAGGTGTTAGAATGGCCAAGTCAAAGTCCAGACCTGAATCCAATCGAGAATCTGTGGAAAGAGCTGAAAACTGCTGTTCACAAACGCTCTCCATCCAACCTCACTGAGCTCGAGCTGCTTTCCAAGGAAGAATGGGCAAGAATTTGAGACATACCCCAAGCGACTTGCAGCTGTAATCGCAGCAAAAGGTGGCGCTACAAAGCATTAACTTAAGGGGGCCTGTGATGATTAAGGGGACTCCCATATATGCATCTCTGTACAATTATGTATCTGACTGACCCCTTATACCCCCCTTCTGACCATGTGTTTCAACTCCCCCCCCCCAGCTCAGTTACTCTGAGCCATGTCCTTGTCGTGAGTTAATTACCATCCCTTTGTTGTATTGCTCTGAGTAAATTAACACTCCTTTTCAAGTGTCCTACCGCTCCCCAGGAGTTTTCCTGCTAAAACACAGCCACACCAGACAGTCCGGCACCAGTTATACATCAGAGAGATCATAGTTTTATGCCCATATCTCAGAAGGGGGGCACCTCACAGTTATGCCAATAAATTCTGTGGGTGCCCCATAGAAAGGCGCACGCGGTCAGCCCAAACATGGAGCCGTTGTGAGCCCAAGGCAGGTCCAGACACCCAACTCCCTACCCAAAGGGAATTGAGGTGCCATGCTTGGTATGTATACGACGAGGGTTTCACCCCGAGTTCTCCCCTTCCACTTACCAGACCATATGGTCGCCAGATGAGGCGCCAGGACGATTTTCGAGTTCAGGGGCTCCATGCTTGTAGGTGTAACTTCCCTCCCCCATGACATCACTCTGGGCGGGGGCAGGGAACACACAAAAGCAGAGCACGCAGACAGCATATGGTCTTCGTCCATTTTACCCTGCTAAGGTCATCTGCTACTGGACGTCCACAAGATACTTGCCCTGGCTGAATCACACTTGGAAGCCAGAGATACCTGCACAAGCTGGTGTTGGTAATATATATTCTTTTCTTTCTTTTATCCCCATTTTTATTTTATGTACCGTGTTATGCTGTTTTCACTTGTATCTGCTTGTTAACCGCTGCATGTATTCTATGTATGTGTTAAGGGCCTAGTGTCGACCCATTTAGGGGTTAATAAATATATAAAATTTAGAAGGCCCGTCTTGCGTATTATCCTCTGTTTACCCGCCTCACTCACGGAAAGTGGGTGTGAGGTAATCGGAGCGATCTTAGGTAGGCCAGGCGCGGTCGCTGGTAAACTCGGATCCTTCACAGGGCCGAATAATATTGCATGCCCCACTTTTCAGTTTTTTATTTTTTACAAAAGTTTAAAATAACCAATAAATTTCGTTCCACTTCACAATTGTGTCCCACTTGTTGATTATTCACCAAAAAATTAAAATTTTATATCTTTATGTTTGAAGCCTGAAATGTGGCAAAAGGTTGAAAAGTTCAAGGGGGCCGAATACTTTCGCAAGGCACTGTATGCCATATAGTAAGTGTGCCCTTAGTGACTCCCTCATAACAGCCATGCCATTTTAATTCGCCCTCACAGTAGAGATGCCCCCTCACACAATATAGATGTCTACTTAGTGTCCCCCACAGTAATAATGCCCCTAAAAATAACAAAAGTACTACTCACCTAGCACCGTTTCTATGGTGAAAGGGACATATCACTCAGAGCAGGTCTCCTCCAGATTGTGCAAGCTACAGTATAGCTCGGCACAATAGGAATGCTCAAGTCACTGCATCAGTCCTGCCTATACCAAGCCACCAATGGAAGACATAATTCAACTGTGTCCATATCCTGAGGACAAAGATACAGTTGAAATCGGGACATGTGACAGGCGTCTTAAGATAGTGTCTTAAGATACTGTCCCAGACTGTCCTGCTGGGCTCACAGTAGTTGGGAAGTGCGCAACAAGTCTAAAACTTTAATGACAAAAACCACCTGGCGTCTCCTGCTATGTCAGCTGGACCTTAGCTCTACAAATTAAGCACATGTCCACTTTTATCTATCTCTTGCTATTATCACTGCACACATAGGTTACATAATAAAAATGAATTATTACAATTTGCATATGGTAGGTTGGAGCTGCTAGAAATTTTGCATTGGGGCTCTGTGAGAGGCAGGCAAATACACCACACTTGCCCATGTTTGACAACCTATACATTCTGAATGAGTACCCTGGAGTTTGTGATGAGCTGTACAGTTGTATATAGTTGCACATGGTATGCTGATTACATTATATTGTATGGACTAATGCCTGTGGTATTGCCCTTTGGTCACAAGATGCCACTGTCCCCCTCCCCCGCTGTTCCTCCACAGACTTTGTTAGAGACTGGTTGGTAGGAGGAAGTGCTTCACAGGAAGCTCTAATGTGGCCATGTTAGTTGGCTAGTCTCCTAGCATCTGCGAAAGGCAGAGATGCTGGGATAGGATCGGTCACCATCAGCTCTGGAGAACAGTCTGCCAGAACCGAGAACAGCTCTGGGATGACCTCTTCTACACTACACTTGCATCGGGAACTGCAACTGAACATATGACAGTCCAGAAGCAGTGCTGCTCACAGTGGAGGAGACCCCGCATCATCAGAAGCTGTTTCAACCGGAAAGGTCCATGACCCGGGTCGGTAAGCCTGAGCTCAGGTCCGCTGCACGGCGGTGGACAACAAAGTGCACGCAACGACAGTCAGCTTTGATGCCAAATTACAGTATTAGGGTGTTAGCACTTTCTACTGACACTCAGTTCGGCCTGTTGCTATCAGTTAAAGACAGCATCTTCAGTTAATTATTGTTTGCATTATTAAGGACTCTAGATTCTTCACCTGTTGCAACCCAACCTCAGAGGATCCTGTGCATTTTTTGAAATATTACCAAGTTCAACAAGTTGCCTGTTTCCACTTGCTCAGGACTGGATACTGATATTCACTAGGGGTTACCATGGAGGTCTGGGTATAGAGTTTGCTATAAGTTTGTTAGCCCCCGTGCTGCATCACTGGTAAGCCAGCATTACACACAAAAGTGTCCCTTCTTTATCAGTGGTATTAATAGCTAATTGGAGCGGCCATCCTAGATGGGCCCGTCGGTAGGCAAACTATAGTGAGGTAGTTTGGACATATAGAGCCTACCAGGTTATGCAGCACAGGGGTCTTGGCTAACCAGTCGAGTGTGTGTGAAATTCTGTGTGGTTCTTTTTCCGTGGTCTTAGTAAAGTACGTTTTCTCTGAACTGGTATTGGGTCTTCTTTCTCGCCTGTGACTTTGCTGTATTCTGGGGAGCCCACCCCTGTCACGGCTTACAGCTCAGGAATTTCAGACTACACCATTAGCCTAAGGCTCTATATTGTTGCAGATTTTGTTGCGTTTTTTTGAGCTAAAGTAAGGAGTGGGTTGAGCAGAAGGGAGAAGTATAAATGCTTCATAGATATTTCCCATTCCCTTTGTAGTCACTACTGGGTTTGGCAAAATCTGAAACAAAAATGCTGCTTTTCAACACGGGGCCTTAGTCTTAAACAGGTTATCAGTATTTAATCAGGCCTGCACCGACCAGCTGATCTGGGTGTTAGAAGCAGCTCTGCTTCTATTCAAGTGGTTGGCACAGCTGCTGCTGCCCCATAAACTGCATAGTGGTGGCACCGAGGTACTGCAGTTCTGAGCTAATTACTTGAATAGGAGCAGAGCTGTTTCTGGCTCCATACATCTCTGTAGCTTCCAGGTCCCAGTGGCAGCCAGATCAGCTGATCGGTGTGGGGTCGAGGTGTCGGATCCTCACCAATAAAATACTGATGATCTAATCTGTGGATAGGTCATTGGTATGTAAAACCTCTGTAACTCTAGGACTGACATTCTATTTTTTTTTTTTATCTCAATGGCAATTTCTTTTTAAATCTTCTGAAGCAATGTGCTTCATCTTCCAGTGTTCATCCTCTTTTATTAAACTTGAATGTTATATATATCAAGAGAAGCAGGAGCTGAGCACCGACACATATTAAGAGAAAAGACTGCAGTGCTTATTAAATGCTCATCCTCTCCTCTTCTGGCTCCATATTCCTCGCACATCAGCGCTTAGATAAGAAATGATATATTTAGTTATCTGACTCATGTAATTTCAAGATGCCGGGAAAATAATCCTCTCAAGTTGCTGTCTGTAAAATGGAAATCTGCAGATGTCTTGTCACAAAGTGATCAATAGCTACATTGCACCATGGACTCTGCGTGTACCAGACATCCAGCAGTATACATGCATATCTAGTGGTATACAAGGTAGATAATGATAGAGAGTGTGTGATTGGTTGTATAATAGTTAGTATAAAATACTTTGCCCCTTTACTGTCATTTAGAACAATATTAGCAATCACTGAGTAGTACCATGAACCAGAGGCATAGCTAGGAGTTCAGCACAGAGGGGGCAAAGACATCCAAGTGGGCCCCCAGCTCAGGTATACCAATACTATCACTATATGGTGACCATATACTGGTATGTACTGGCTCTGCACTGGTCTGTGAACACCATTTAAGTAAATAGTGTACAGGAAAAATGTTGTGACTTACAGCTGATGTCTAAGACTGTAATTGTTCACATTTCCCATTTTTTACATCTGGACCACCATGACACAGGGCTGTTTTAACACATTGGTGGGCCACAGTTTAATGTCCCCCTTTGGCTATCCCCACAGTTTAATGTCCCCGTCCATCTGCCCCCACAGCATAATATCCCCCTCCAGCTGCCCACACAGTTTAATGTCCCTCTCTAAGTGCAACCATAGTACATCATCCCCCTCCAGCTGCTCCCATAGTTTAATGTCCCCCTCCAGCTACCCCCACAATTTAAAGTCCCCCTGCAGTTGTCCACACAGTTTAATGTCCCTCTCCTACTAAACAAAAATAAATACAACACTAATACTCAGCTCTCCTCACTCCCCTGCTGTCTCATGATGTAAGTAACGTCATCATATCGTGCCTGCAGCTCCTGGGGAAGAGGGGATGAATGTTGAAGCATGGAGAGGACGGCTGAGGGTGGGTTCACACTTGTGGCCTTCATACAGTATAATGTCCCATAATGGCCTCCATACAGTATAATGTCTCACAGTAGCCCCTCCATGCACTATAATGCCCTATATTGGCCCTTTCACACACTATAGTGTTCCACAGTGGCCTCCACACAGTGTAATGTCTCACAGTAGCCCCTCCACACAGTATAATGTCCAATAGTGACCCCTTCACACACTATAATGTCCTATAGTGGCCCATACAATTTTCTTTACAAATTTTTCGAATCCCAAATTTTTGGGGTTCACCACCCACAAACCATTATTATACTCTGGGGTCTTGTTACTCACCTCTCCTGACTCTGGTTTTCCGACCTCTTCTGGTCACAGAAATGTCATGAATGACATCAGAGACCTCTAAGGCCTGTGATTGAGCCTCAACAGTCATGTTGGCGTCTTGACGCAAAATGACGCTAGCATAATGTCATGTGGGTTACACCAATGGCATTTTGTATCATGACGCCTGAGAGTGGACCTCAGCAGTCTCTGACATCATTCATGACGTCTCTGTGACCAGAAGACCAACGTTGGGGCCCAGGAGAGGTGAGTAACTCTATTTGTTTGCTCACCTCCCCTGGGCCTCTGCTCATTATACTATGGGGTCTGAAGAGACCTCAGAGTGTAACAGCAGTTTTATTTTGAACAGTTCGGTCCAAATGAAACTGCTGGGCGAACCAGCTGCACATGTGATATGTCCATCCTTGGGTCAAGGTATTGATCCTTTAAAAAAAAAAAAAAAAATGCCTGTGACAGTTCAGCATGGTAGAGTACCACTTTCATTCTCATCAAGATCTACAGAGTGTAATGGAATTAGCTCAGGGATCGTCGTCTCCTCAGATAGACGAGCACTTTTTGGCACAGCAATTAGAGTTCAGTCCAGCCAAGTATGGTGCAACTGGCCACAACCAGTTTTATTAGTGGTTTAAGAAAAACAAAACAATAAAATACAAAATAATATCCTAGCCGTCCGGCCACTACCTACAATACAGGTATCTAACTAGAGAGAGCTGGGTCTACTGCACAGCTCCATAAACAAAAAATACAGCAGTTTAACTCAAAGTGGTTTCCCAGGAGCAGAGAGAGCCAAATACCTGTGTGCTGTCTGCCCTTATATACGCACACTTCAGGAAACAAGGAATTAACCCCCAGTCATCCCAAAACCTGAAGTGGCTGAATGGAGTAGAGCCACATCCAACTCTGCCTACTCCAGCAGCCAGACCTTTTACCAGGGTTTAGATAAAACCCTCCAGCAAGGAACGCACCTTTCCCAGGTGCTTTTGTGGTAACCAGGGGTAACCGGGCTAGCTGGAACGGTGTCACGTGGCAGAGTGGAAGCAGCCCTGGTATTCCTGGTACCTCACATATCTCAATTCTTCTGGAGTACCCTTGTGCAGTGTGCAGGCTAATGACTTCTGACACAAAGTTGAGGTGAAACCAGGAAATATATCTTTACTGAAACAGTAGTGCAAATAAACAGTTCTCCAGACTTGCAAGTAAAGGCACATGCAGTAAGTCACTTTGGTGATGCAGTCAAAATCACAGCAAGAGATTGTCACAAGCTTGGTCTAGCCACACTTTCTTAGCTATCTTCTGCAAATAGCAGATTTTGGGGGTTGGTTGCTACGGGCAACAGGAATGTAAGCAATATACAGTCCAATGTGGGTTACTACGGATAAGAAGTCTTCACGGCTTGGCTCACCGTGGAAAAAGAAGGTTCTACTCACTCTTGGTGGTTGTAGTCCTTTTGAGGTGCCCAGGCTGGCGGAACCACTAAAGACCTGGAGCTGGCAATGGGGCCCAATGACAATGTTCTCCCCACTGGCTATTGCAACGTCTATCAGAACAAGAGTACTTCCTCCGCGTGGACTGGGGGATAGAGAAAGATGGCGTGAACAAGTCCATTTTAAAGTAGCACTCCAGCAATGCCGCCCGCAGGATCAGAGGTTAGCTCTTTGGCCAGGCTTGACCTTTGGGTGCGACACTTTCAACTCCCTCAGCCGGTACTACTAGGGATCTTCTAAGCTTGAGCAGAAATGCAGTTTTGCAGTCTAGAATGGAGATTAGGAGTAGTAGTAGCTTGGAGCTCAATCCCAGAGGGGAAGAGCTTTGTAGGTTAGATGTTATCCTGTCTGAGGACAGCTCTAGACTCCCCAGAGGAAGATCCAGCCCCTCCCTCTAGAGGGAGAAGTGGAAACCCAGCAGTTCTCATGGAACTTTCTGGAGGCATCACTGAGATGCTGTGGGCTGGGCTTCCCTGGGCAGCATCATGTGACCAGACCTAGGCTTGTGACATTACAGTTAGAGAAATAGCACACAGGAATATGCATAGAAAGACAGTATTAATAAATGACAGTATATCAGAAACCAGATGTAAACATGAGTATGCATTTTCACAAAGGGATTATGAAGCCTTTGCACAATGTTGTAGAGGGGTGAACACTACATAATGTCCTAATGCATCGCATTGGCACAGGGCACACGAGGGCCCAAAAATCAGACAATTAATGGCCGTACTGGGACATTACACTTTTAGAAGGAATATGACAAGAACCTGGGAGAAATGTATACTCCTTCTACCACTACTCCTTCTACCACTTTGCCCCTGGTCCTGTCACAAGAGTTAGAGATGTATATTATGATGTTCTGCAGGAACTGGGGCACATAACTATATCATACATCCTGCAACTGCTGAAGAAACTCTTCTTAAAGGAAAGTGAAGCACAACATGTCAGTCAATCAGAGGTCATCATAGAAGAAAGAGCTTCCTGTGAAACTAATCTGGGACAAACTGCTTCTGCAGGAAAAGATAAGCAGAGCCTACACTGTGCCATTTATCTCTGTATGATTGTCATATATTACAACATCAGAATGTGAAATTTATACCAACATGTCAATAGAGGATTTCCATCTATGTGTATTATAATGCCAATTCTCCTTTTTATTATTGTAAATAGCAGCGATATCCAACCTTTGGCTCCCCAGATGTGGGGAAAGTATATATAATTCAACAAATTGGGGAGATTTATGAAGACCAGAGTTTTTAGCGCCGCTCTTCATATCTCCTGGGCTGACGGAGGATTTAGCTGATTTATGATGAGGCGCAGGGTAGGCCATAAGAAACAATTACTGGACAACACCCTTAACTTTTGAGCAGGGGCATGACAACTGTGGTCAGAAAGAGTATGGCCGGGCCCGTGGCCAGCTGGAGATGGCCAAGGCTCTGCAGCACCATGATACGGTCAGGGAAAGCATGTTTCCCCAACCTCTATATGATATGTACATGCTGCCAGGCCCTTTTCCAATAGAAGCCTGCCCAGGGGAGGTGAATAAAAATAAAAAAAAAAACTTATACTCACCTCTCCTGGGCTTCTGATTGTCCCCAGTATCCCCTTCGAGGCTCTTCTGGCCTGTGACTGAGGTCACGCACTGCTGTGATTGGGCACGACAGCGTAATGATGTCAGCACATCCCATATGACCGTTGAGGCCCAATCACAGGCCCCAGTCGTGACCTCAGTCACAGATGCAAGAGGACCGAAGAAGATACTGAAGAAAGCCAGACTGAGCGAGGATGTCCAAGAGAGGTGAGGTAAGGTAAGTATTTGTTATTTTTAATCACCTCCCCTGGGCCTCTACTTATTATACTCTGGGGTCTAAAAAGACCCCAGAGTATAATAATAGCCCTAAAACAAAAATGAGGGCTGAGCCGAACCTCATGAATATTCAACAAATTTCGTGGGGTTCACCTGAAGTGGCTCGAGTGAGGCTCTTGGGAGCATTTTATACTGTGTGGGACCACTGTAGGGAGCATATTAGAATGTGTGAGGGCCACTGTGAAGCATATTATACTGTGTGGGGTAACTGTGCAGCATATTATACTGTGTGGGGACCACTGTGGAACATATACTGTGTGAGGCCCCTTCACTATTCACATAACATGGCTGTAATAACATTGCATGGTATAAAACAGATGCTGTGCAATGTACATAGTGAAGGGGCAAGGGCGCTCGCAAAAGCCCCACAGTATCTTCAAAGAGTTGATCATCAGGGGTCTTAGGTGCTAGACCCCCACTGATCTCTTAGACTGTTAGGTGCCTGCAGATCAACTGTTTCCCACAGCACGGACCTCCCAGTATTGTTTACATGCTGGTTGCTACGCTGCTCACTGACCATATTCTTGATTACCGTAGTTGTGGATACTATAGCTGTATCCCATTCAAGTATCTGAGATACTGCTGCAGAACCTATAACTGTTACTATCAAGAATACACTGTGGGGTCGAGGGGGTAGAGGACAAAGTTGGCACTCTGCAGACAGCCCCTGCCTCACCACTGTGCCCCCTATGTGCTCTGGCCCTTGGAGCTGTAGGCATGATATTATGACGTTACTCACAACACGCCTGCAACTCCCTGAAGACTCTGGGAGAAGAAACTTCAACAGAGCAGCAGGGGAGCGAGGAGAGGTGAGTATCAATGTTTTTTTTATGTTTGTTTGTTACCAAGAGGAAGACATTAAACTGGGGGTCCAGATGAGGGGGACATTAAATTGGGGGGCCAGATGAGGGGGACATTAAACTGGAGGGCCAGGTGGAGGGGAACATTAAACTAGAGGGCCAGATGAGGGGGACAATAAACTGTGGGGGCAGATGGAGGGGAACATTAAACTTCTTTCTGTTCTTTGAAAGTTGGGAGGTATGCATTAATAAAACAGCTTACTACAGGTGCATCTCAATAAATTAGAATATCTTTGAAACGTTCATTCATTTCAGTAATACAATCCATAATCAGCGTCTTCCATGATTGTGTGTCCTACTGAACCAGACTGAGGGACCATTTAAAGGCTTAGGAAACCTTGGCAGGAGACACACTGAATTTACAATACTGAACTTTTTTACAATATTCAAATTTTCTTAGATTTGGGTTTTCATTACCTGTAATCCATAATCAACGTTTACAGAAATAAAACACTTGAAATAGAACACTCTATGTGTAAAAAATCTAGAAAATATAGGAGGTCACTTTTTTTAATTTAATTAATGAAAGAAATAAACAAACGTTTCAAAGATATTCTAATTTATTGAGATGCACCTGTATTTAGCAATGGCCCTTTGGGAGACACAGCTGTTGCATACCCCACTACACCTGAGACCTATAGTGGAACCTATAGCTACTTAAAATAAGAAAGTCTCCTTCTTTTCAAATTCATTCACTTTCAACTCCTGATTGCATGCCACTGGAGTCCAGAAACTGTACAACACACACCAGGTGTAATATTGATATGTTAGCACTAGAGGGCAGAAGACACCATCACATTGTACAGTGAGAATTAATAGGATTTAGCTTACAAGTACAGTAGCTAATGCAGCTTGCTTGAAAATGAAACGGTTATCAGCTCCCATTGATTTTTTTCTCCCGATAATGTGTTATTGTAATGTTGGTCCAGGCTCTGCAGAGATATTGTGCCATGATGGGAGTGACTATTAAAGGGAAAAATGTTGCTTTCCCTGTAAAATTTGATGTATTACTCTGTAATGTCTCATTTTGTTTGTACATGAATCCTATGATTTGCCACAGAATATTTTGGGGCTATATAAATAAAAATGTATTATTATTATTATTATTAATAATAATAATAAAATGAGTTCTTCTTACCATCAGCAGCGGGATTTCTGATCAGACGACCACTTACAGGATCGGATCGCTCAGATGACGATGATTGGATCAGGAATAACATGAACATTTCCAGTTCTGATCATTTTCACCAATCAGAGAGCAGGAGTAAAGCATGGAAATCCCTCTCCTATTATTGTATGGTCATAAGAAAGAGCCTTCGTAGGAGAGGACATCTCTACTGATCTTCACAGTCACTCCTTATGTAGTTTTACATGGCACCCATTCACATGGTCAAATTCAGAACACTGCAGCTTTTGATATTCTTTGTAGTGGACCTTGTTAGAGGGTTGAAAAATGGACCCACTACCCTCCTATAAGAAGAACACTAACTTCACATGGACCCTTATTGTTTAGCATTTGACTTTTGCATCCTTTATTGCTGTTGTGGGTACCACTAGAAATACCATTATTGTGTTACTGCTATATAAATATTATGCCATGTACTTTATTGTATACCATGCTATATTGCGCTGTGCACCACTAGCAAAGCACTATTGCTATTGTAACTTTACTGCAACTGTTTTGTAATTCAACAGCTTTGCGACTGACAGATGTAGGGCTACACGTATATGTGTGTGTGTGGTGACAACATACCTAGCGACTGACCGACGTAGGCTGCACATATATGTGTGAACGTGTGGTTACAACAGAGCTAGCGACTGACAGATGTAGGCTCCACGTATATATGTGTGGGTGTGTGGAGACAACAGATCTAGTGACTGACGGATGTAGGCTGCATGTATATGTGTGAGTGTGTGGTGACAACAGATCTAGCGGATGATGGATGTAGGCTGCACGTATATGTGTGAGCGTGTGTAGACAACAGATCTAGCGGATGATGAATGTAGGCTGCACATATATGTGTGAGCGTGTGGTGACAACAGAGCTAGCGACTGACAGATGTAGGCTCCACGTATATATGTGAGGGTGTGTGGAGACAACAGATCTAGCGACTGACGGATGTAGGCTGCATGTATATGTGTGAGTGTGTGCAGGGGCGCACCTCTAATGAGGCGAATTGAGGCGGCCGCCTCAGGCGGCACTGTCCGGGGGGCGGCATTTTTACTATTTAATGTAAACCAGCCCAGGACAGGCCGCTTTAAAAAAAAAAAAAAAAAACAGAGCTGAGCGCGGTCTGTCCTGGGCTGGTTTACAAGACGTCGCATCTCAGCGCAGGCGGCGATACAATGACGTCATCACGCTGCCTACGCTGAGACACAGACGTCGCGGACAAGAAGAGGAGGCGGCGGCAGCTGCATCAAGGCATCGCAGGTGAGTATAGCTTTTTTTTATATATATAAATAGGCTGTAACCTGTTGGAGTATCCCCGGCAGGTCAGGGCCTATTTATTTACCTACCCCGCATCTGCTCGTGGCCACCCCCGCTTCCACTTCTGCTATGGGACGCAGAAAGGGAAGTGGATGCCGCTGTGAGCGGCCGCGGGTATCGGTAAGTTACGCCGCAAATACTACTATTATTATACTCCGGGGCCTATTCAGACCCCGGAGTATAATAATCGGAGGCCTAGGGTTGGTGAGGGAACATAAAAACCAATGTTACTCACCTCCTGCGATCCGATGTAACTCCGAGCAGGCTTGAGGCCTCTGGTGACGTCATCAGGTCGCGTCACCGGCCTGATCACGTGACGTGTGTGCGCAATTAAACAGGGCCGAAAGTTGCAAGGAGTGCACCGTTGTCCAGGATAGGTAAGTAACTCTGGTTTTTATGTTTGTATTCTCCCCTGGGTCTCCAATCATTATACTCTGGGGTCTGAAAAGACCCCAGAGTATAATAATAGTTCATGGGTGGTCCACTGTGGGGCATAATACCCTGTGAAGGGACCACTGTAGAGCATAATACCCTGTTCAGGGGCCACTCTGGAGCATAATACAAGTGCAGGGGCCACTATAGAGCATAATACCGGGTGCAGGGGTCACTATGGAGCATAATACAAGTGCAGGGGCCACTATGGAGCATAATACCAGTGCAAGGGCCACTATAGAGGATAATACCAGTGCAGGGGCCACTATGGAGCATAATACCAGTGCAAGGGCCACTATAGAGCATAATACCAGTGCAGGGGCCACTATGGAGCATAATACTGTGTGCTGGGGCCACTGTGGAGCATAATACCGTGTGCAGGGGCCAATATGGAGCATAATACCGTGTGCAGGGGCCAATATGGGGCATAAAACTGTGTGCAGGAGTTGCTGTGGAACATAATACCGTGTGCAGTGTCCAATGCGGGGCATAATACCGTGAGCAGGGGCCACTATGGAGCATAATACCGTGTGCAGGGGCCGCTGCGAGGCATAATCCAGTGTGCAGGGGCCGCTGTGGGCCATAAGACTGTGTAATACTGTGTGCAGGGGCTGCTATGGAACATTATAGTGTTTGTAAATGGGGCGCTATAAACATGGGCTATGGCACCTGTTTATATTATATGCTGTCTGTTTATAGTGACCGTGTGATGTAATTGTAGCCTTGTCACATACTGTAGACATGTACAGGACGAGGCTGTAGTTACATTACATGGCCGCTATGAGATGAATTACACTATGTAAACAGAGAAGCGGTCACGGCGCTTACACAGGTACCATTCAAACAGCTGATTAGTGGGGGTCCTGGGTTTTTGAACCCCACTGATTAGTTTATTAATGACCTGGAAAACCTTTTAATTAGTTAACACCTGGGGTATTATTAATAAGGGGTACTATTTATACAGGGTACACACGGACATTATTAATATAAAGATGCACTTGGGAGTATTTTTCATTATGGGGGGTTATATCATATATTTTATAATTGGGGGTAGCAGCAGGATGGGGGTGCAGGTGAGGACAATGTGGGTCAGGTGCCTGGAAAAGTGAGGAGCCAAAGATGTCTGTGCTTCAAACTTTACAGAGACAAGTCACAGCTGGAAGAAGTGGTCATGGCGGTCCAGAGGGAAGAGAAGGGAAATGTGAAGGATTAGTCAGAGACGTCACCGGTAAGTCACAAAATGTTACTGCCCTGTATTCACCTAAATGATAGAGGATAAATACCTGAGTGATGGAGGTCTGTCTGCTGAGACCCCACTGAGCCTGAGAATTGGGTTTTTTCCCCCACTAGGTGGGAATCCAGCCTGGCTGCAGCCATATATATAGGTGTGTCACTTGGTGGATGGACGAACCCGCGTGGCTTTCATTCACTTTAATGGGAGTGCCAAAGATAGCCGAAGTCCAGTACTCAGCTATCTGCGGCGCTCCTATTATAGAGAATGGGGGCCACGTGGGCTCGTCCATCCTCCAAGCAGAAGATGTGTGAAGTTATTTTCATTGTTAATGCCGTGTTGTTGATCTGATACTGAAGTAATACAGGAAGAAGAATTCTTAAAAACAGTTTTATAACTTTGTGTATTGTGTATATTGTGCGACGATAACAGTGTGTTAAACTAGTAGCATGGAAACTCAGTTTTTTTTTTTTTTTTTTGGGGGGGGGCGTCTTTCTATAGTCCACCTCAGGCAGCAAAGAGGCTAGGTTCACCACTGAGTGTGTGATGACAACAGATCTAGCGGATGATGGATGTAGGCTGCACGTATATGTGTGAGCGTATGCAGACAACAGATCTAGCGGATGACGGATGTAGGCTGCACATATATGTGTGAGTGTGTGGTCACAACAGAGCTAGTGACTGATGGATATAGGCTGCACGTATATGTGTCAGTGTGTGGTGACAACATACCTAGCGACTGACGGATGTAGGCTGCATGTATATGTGTGGTGACAACAGAGCTAGCGACTGACAGATGTAGGCTGCATGTATATGTGCGAGTGTGTGGTGACAACAGATCTAGCGACTGACAGATGTAGGCTCCACGTATATATGTGTGGGTGTGTGGAGACAACAGATATAGTGACTGACGGATGTAGGCTGCATGTATATGTGTGAGTGTGTGGTGACAACAGATCTAGCGGATGACGGATGTAGGCTGCACATATATGTGTGAGCGCGTGCTGACAACAGATCTAGCGACTGACGGATGTAGGCTACACATACTGTATACGTGTGAGAGTATGGTGACAACAGATCTAGCAGATGACAGATGTAGGCTGCACGTATATGTGTGAGTGTGTGGTGACAACTGATCTAGTGACTGATGGATGCACAAGAAGAGGTTGTGTTGACAAATGCCAGTTTACAAAACCATAGTTAGCTAGCAGGTGAAATAAGTGGCACATGGTGCACCACCCTAGAGTTAAGATATGGCCACAGGGATCAGTAATGCTCCAGCTTGACCTTCACTCATGAGACTGCCCCAGATGGAAGACACCAGCCCCTCTGTCACAGTAGGGAGGAGAGGACATAATCCATGGACGTGTACTGTAAATGCCTATGAGGAGCGAAATGTAGTCACACATTTTGCTGAAAGCTGATGCCTGGTTGGGAAAAGGAGTGCCATGCCAGAGACGGCTAGGAGACTGCTGCTTGTGTGTAAGTGACTGTATGTACAGTAGATTGTGAGAGTGTTCAACACTGTAAAGAATGTGTAGTTTTGAGTAGACCAAATTACTGCCAGGAGTTTTCCGGACTAAAAATATAGATGATCTATAGGTCATTAATATTGGTTCTTTGGGATCTGACACCCGCTACCTCCATCGATTAGCTGTTCTTAGCTGCTGATATACAGACATAGGAGGAAAAAAAACAAGCAAGTCACCGCAGATAAGCTTCCTTTCAAGTGAATGAGAGCTAATCTACAGTACCTGGCCTGACCACACTGGTATTGGATACATCATCAATATTTGTAGCTTGGAAAATCCCTTTAGTCTAAGGCCCCACTTTGTGAAAACGCTGCTCTTTTTGAGACAAATCTCATACCGTAGTTGCTACAGAAGGAATGGGGAATTATAGGAAGTTCTTATACTTCTGCTCAATCCACTCTTGGCTTTGGCTCAAAAAACTGCAGCAAAATCTGCAACAAAAAAAAACAACTTTTCCACAACTTGTGGCCTTAGCCTTAAGTGTCAGCACTGTGTCACAATCCTCAGCAAAGTGTTGCAAGAACCAAATGATTTTCGTAGTTCAAGTCAGCCTCTTCCCTCATGTTGAAACCATCATGCCATTTGCTTCATCAGAGTACTTGCAACCGCCAAGTTTGTTACACCAATGTGAGTAAAGTTATTTTACATGTGTGTTTGCATGTATACTTACAACATACCCCAGTAGGGATCCACTGTTACACCAAGGGCTACGGGATCCTAATTTTTTAAAGGGGCATACTATCTCAAACGACCACCCACTAAAGATTTATAGAAGGGGGAAAGCCTATGACTGCTTCAGCATATATACAGAGACTGGGTGGACCATTGAGAGCCAGCACTGGATTACTGATGAAATGGAGAGGTGAGTACCGATTTTTTTTTATTTTATTTTATGCCATTTGCAAGGAGTTTTACATATTTTTATAAGCTGGATAACCCCAGTGACAGATCGTCTCACTATGACAACATTTCGCCCGGTAGGGGGGAGGGGTACCTCTGATCAACTCCCACATTGTTAATCTGTCTATTATACATTAAGTGGTGATAAACCTGAGTGCATCCAGAGTACATAACTCAGTCTCTCTGAAATGATCCTGGATGTTGTCTTATTTCTGTCTTCCATCTCAGATTACCAGTGAGTGGAATCAGATAGGCAATTTGCTTAGAAATAGAGGTTTGAAAGCCGCCTTTTATCTGTTCAGGATAAAATGGCTCACGTCTCCCTGGAAATGTTTTTTTCTTTCCTTAGCATGATACAAAGCGATACATTTCATATCACCTCCTGCTGTACTGCTCACTTCATCTTACTTTACGCTGTTCTGAACAGGCTTTTAAAGAAAGAATATCATCTACAGATTGAGATGGTTTATTGTATTGTGCCACACACATGTACAAATACATACAAATACACGTGCGTGCTCACACATATACTCTTATACATACACCCATACATATGTATGCAAACACACAAATAAAAACACATTCATACATAAACACTTACATTATAGAAAAGTACATAGCATAAATAAATACCCATAAGTTTAGTATCACACTAGTATTGTAATATCTGTTGTAATATCTGTTGTTGGATACAACATGCTGCACTTTATTCTCTGTTAAAAAACCAAAGGAAAGACAATGCAAAGGGCCTTCTGTATTTTAATATTGGTTCTATGATGATGGATACAAACAGAGAGGGTTCCATTTGTAGCTTACATTCTGGCAGTTTTATTGTCCATTGTTCTGGTCCTCTACCAGAAACAAAAGACATTACAACACTAGTGTGAAACTAGCCTAAAATATACACATTCATCTACACACAAACACATACATATAGATACACATAGATATACTAAGATAAGATATACACTGTTAAATCTACACATACAGTACACAAAAACTTACATTCACTCATATACACGTATATGTATGCACACATGCATATTTTCATGTACATGCTCACATACATAAATACACAAAAACACACACGGCCATACATACCCATAAAAGACACATTCATGTTATCACCAAAATACAGACACAAATATATTTACAAAGACATACTCTAATACACACTTCCATAGACAAACACATACGCTCACTCATATACATGTATTCTGTGCAAACATATACATACTCACATACATAAATAAACACACACAAATGTGTACATATACACATCTGCATGATGTTTGTATATTATTTTTGTGTTTGTGTAGCTTTCCTTTGTGTTTTACATGTTCCTCCTACATTCCCAAAATGTAGAAAAACTGTTATTCTATGAGCCAGGCCTTTATATTTTTTAATAGTGATGGGGAGATCAGACTGTGAGCGCCAGTGATGGCAGGGACATCTGATAATCTCTATATAGCACTGCAGAATATAATATAAAAATTACCCATGGTGACTGGTGTAGTTACATCAGTGAGACTGTGTGTGGCGCTGGTGTTATTTATCTACAATAGCCTTGTTTACAAAAATATTTCTTGTATTGTATTTTAGTTGGGTAACCGTATTCTACCTTTCTTGACTATCTATCTATCTATCTATCTATCTATCTATCTATCTATCTCTATCTGTCTATTTTATACTTTATCCAGCTATTTATCTACCCATATATCATATAATCATGTATGTATATACTATCTACAGTGCTGGCCAAAAGTATTGGCACCCCTGCAGTTCTGTCAGATAATACTCAATTTCTTCCAGAAAATGATTGCAATCACAAATGCTTTGGTAATAATATCTTCATTTATTTTGCTTGCAATGAAAAAACACAAAAGAGAATGAAAAAAAAAGTCAAATCATTGATCATTTTACACAAAACTCCAAAAATGGGACGGACAAAAGTATTGGCACCCTCAGCCTAATACTTGGTAGCACAAGCTTTAGACAAAATAACTGCGAACAACCGCTTCCGGTAACCATCAATGAGTTTCTTACAATGCTCTGCTGGAATTTTAGACCATTCTTTGGCCAATTTCTCCAGGCCCCTGAGATTTGAAGGGTGCCTTCTCCAAACTGCCATTTTGAGATCTCTCCACAGGTGTTCTATGGGATTCAGGTCTGGACTCATTGCTGGCCACTTTAGAAGTCTCCAGTGCTTTCTCTCAAACCATTTTCTAGTGCTTTTTGAAGTGTGTTTTGGGTCATTGTCCTGCTGGAAGACCCATGACCTCTGAGGGAGACCCAGCTTTCTCACACTGGGCCCTACATTATGCTGCAAAATTTGTTGGTAGTCTTCAGACTTCATAATGCCATGCACACGGTCAAGCAGTCCAGTGCCAGAGGCAGCAAAGCAACCCCAAAACATCAGGGAACCTCCGCCATGTTTGACTGTAGGGACCATGTTCTTTTCTTTGAAGGCCTCTTTTTTTTCCTGTAAACTCTATGTTGATGCCTTTTCCCAAAAAAGCTCTACTTTTTGTCTCATCTGACCAGAGAACATTCTTCCAAAAAGTTTTTGGCTTTCTCAGGTAAGTTTTGGCAAACTCCAGCCTGGCTTTTTTATGTCTCTGGGTCAGAAGTGGGGTCTTCCTGGGTATCCTACCATAGAGTCCCTTTTCATTCAGACGCCGACGGATAGTACGGGTTGACACTGTTGTACCCTTGGACTGCAGGGCAGCTAGAACTTGTTTGGATGTTAGTCAAGGTTCTTTAGCCACCATCCGCACAATCTTTCGTTGAAATCTCTCGTCAATTTTTCTTTTCCGTCCACATCTAGGGAGGTTAGCCACAGTGCCATGGGCTTTAAACTTCTTGATGACACTGCGCACGGTAGACACAGGAACATTCAGGTCTTTGGAGATGGACTTGTAGCCTTGAGATTGCTCATGCTTCCTCACAATTTTGCTTCTCAAGTCCTCAGACAGTTCTTTGGTCTTCTTTCTTTTCTCCATGCTCAATGTGGTACACACAAGGACACAGGACAGAGGGTGAGTCAACTTTAATCCATTTCAACTGGCTGCAAGTGTGATTTAGTTATTGCCACCACCTGTTATGTGCCACAGGTAAGTAACAGGTGCTGTTAATTACACAAATTAGAGAAGCATCACCTGATTTTTCAAAGGGTGCCAATACTTTTGTCCACCCACTTTTTTATGTTTGGTGTGGAATTATATCCAATTTGGCTTTTTGACAATTCTTTTTGTGGTTTTCCATTGAAGACAAATTAAATGAAGATATTATTACCAAAGCATTTGTGATTGCAATAATTTTCTGGAAGAAACTGAGTATTATCTGACAGAATTGCAGGGGTGCCAATACTTTTGGCCAGCACTGTAATATCAATTTATCTGATATATTTTTATCTATCTGTGTGTCTTATCATCTATCTATCTATCTATCTATCTATCTATCTATCTATCTATCATATAACCTCTACAGCCGGGCCACATCAGCCTTATGGTTGTCTTCAAAGGGCTATTAGTAATTTTGTGACTGTATAAATGTAGCTATACCAGATAGGTGTTGCTATATTTATAGACCGCTGAAGGCAACCATAAGGCTTATGTTAATACACATAGGTAATAGTGTCTTAATTATCTCCCCCTACAGGTAACAGTCACCCCATAGGTTATAGAGTCCTATTTGTCCTTCCACACAGATATAGGTGACTCCCAACATGTGATAGTTTTACTCATCCCACATCAAATTACATCACATACAGTCCAGGCCTCACAATTATGTTGAATTTCATACTTATAGTACCTCTTTTTCCTCCAAAGCAATGATGTGGTGCCTATCTATGATGATCTATCATCTATCTATGTTTTATACATCTATCTATTATATATCTCCCGTATGTCTAGCTATCTATCATACCATTTTTATCTGCCTATCTATAGTAGCACTGGTGTCACTGCCAAGGGGCCCCAAAAGGGGGCTCCACTGTTCCAAATCAACACACTTGAGAAGGATAAACTTCTTTAGGCTAAGGCCCCACATTGCGGAAATGCAGCTTTTTTTGTTGCAGATTTTGTTGCGGTTTTTTGAGCCACAGCCAAGAATGGCTACAACAGGAATGAGAAATATATAGGAAGTACTTATACTTCTACCTTCTGCTCAATCCATTCCTGGCTTTGGCTCAAAAAACCGCAACAAAATCTGCAACAAAAAAAGCTGCGTTTCCGCAACGTGGGGCTTTAGCTTAAATCTCTTTCTGATTTCCTTTAAATGTCAGACAGTCTCAGCTGGAGTGAGAAAATTTATGATACAACCTTCCACTGTTAGAAAGGAGAAAGTTAAATGGGTTTTCCCACCAAATGCAAGTTATCCCTTTTTCATAGGATAATGGATAACTTGCAGATCAGTGGGGGTTCCAACCACTCAGACCCCCAGTGATCAAAAGGAGAAAACAATACACAGAATTATTCAGCTCACCACTCTGCTTTTCAGGGAGCTTACTTGTGCATGGAGAAGCCTCAGATAAAGCTTTAAGCAGGCATAATCCCGAGTTCATAATTGGGATAATTTCCTAATAAAAAATTGTAAAGTTTGTACCTATTAAACTACAGGATTTCATCCAAAATTCATCTTCACTGAATCTCCACTGGACTTTTTCTGGTTTATCACTCTGATAACTCTAGACTAAAGTTTTTTCTCAAACCAGGCTTCTGGAGAGGTTTGCAGATTAATACTATATGCCTGATTAAGACCAGATAGTATGGAAGATCTTATAATGTGCTTGCTACCCAATACAGGCACTGCCGTATTATTGGTCTGTTATTCTATATTGTTAATGTGTCTTTCCCTTCTCCAGATATTACCATTGTAGCACGACTCTTCATCAGAATATTGACTGTAAATACCACAATGACCTTTCTCTGCATGAATAGGGTCGATTTCAGAACATTCCTTCATATCTTTCTATGCTGACATGCTCATCTATCTTCGTGTCAACATGTTTGTGTATTAACATGGAAGCATATAAATCCTAATTACAACCGAGTGGCAAACAATCCAGAAAAGTGATTTCCTTCCCGGGTGTGAAGAATCGATAGACCCCCATGAGTGCACTAGGAGAAAATTATAAATCAATGGTCTGGAGGGTAAATGATGTCTGGAAGGCGTGAAGAGCATACTCTACTTTCCAATGTAACAATTGTTTCTATTGTATATACACTAACAGGAGCCGCACAAGATGATGAGTTACTCAGTAACCGTGTTAATTGAATGTTTAATAAGTCTTAAAGGGGATGGTCCAATTTAGAAAATGTATTTACATGTACCCTATTAGGGAATTCTGAGCTAATAGAGGAGGATTCCATGTTTAAGGATCCTCATGTCTTGGCCAAAATGGGGTGTGTGGTTACAAAGGGCTTTTTTCAATCTGGAGGACCTGTCTTCTCCCGCATTATACAGACAGCCAATACATGTCAATAGGAACTGGGTAATATTTAATTTTCAGGAAATCAAGCGGAGATTGCCTTTAAGTGGTTCATAAACATTTAGCCAGCCACCACAGACAACTAGTTGTTAGTATGTAAGAGACAGCCAATGTTGTCTTAAGCTTCATTTGTCTGTATAAACTGTTAATGTTGAATGTATTTCTGTGATTCTGTTCCTTTAAGACAGCAGCCATTGTAATTGTGACATGATGCTGGAGTGAGACCCCCCCCCCCTTTTATGTCAGCCTGCCTGTTCTGCAGACAGAGTGTGAGCAGAGAAGCAGGAAGTGACGAGACAGAGAGCAGCAGCCATCTTGGCAAGTGTTGTATTGAACTGGTGTGGAGATTTTTCTGTACAGCTAAGCTGTATCTTGGTCCAGAGACAAACAGAGTGTAAAGAGACAACAGGACTAGTGAGTCCACGTGAAAGGAACTGTGCTCAGTGGCTGATCAGTGAGACTGACATTGTGACTGTGTATATGGATACCACAGATAGAGACTCGCAGTGCTGTTGATGTACTGGACAGCACCTGCTAAATCCCGGCTTACATCCCAGCTCAGTGTATGGATTCGGCAGGACTGTCAGTGTGCTGAGTGGAATCTGCTGTTGGATTACATTGCATTCAGTTGGTTTCCCTGTCTGTTAAAGAGGACTTCATTTCTCCCAAGATCCTGATAACCGTGAGGAGAGGACGCTTCACTATAAAAGAAAGGACCGACTTTGGGCCCCACCACGCGCTTCTACGGACTGTAAGCGGTCCACCTGGACCACTGGGGAAAAGGGGGTGCACCCAAATGTGAAGTCAGGGTCAGTTAGGGATAGTTTTGAGTATATTGTTCATTCAGTGTCCATACTGCAGAAGTGGACAGAGTAAAAGTAGAAACCATTGCAGAATTTGCCTTGAAATTGTTCATGCTATATTGTATATTTTGCTTGTCTTTAGCCCTGTCATTTTACCTTTAACTAGCCTTTATTAACTTATAGTAAATATATATTTTTTTCTTGAACTACCGCGTGTGCGTTCATTTCTGGTTGCGGAGTCCAAACCACCTGCCTTGCTCTCGGTTCACAAGTATGAAGCCAATGGTTCCAAAATATCAAAATTGTCCAATAAATCTTGGCAGATGTATGTAAGGTATCAGACTCTGGCTTGTCTATTTTATATGACTAATTTTACTGACATGTTTGGAGTGTCACATGATTTTTTTACCCTTATGGAAACATTAAATGAGTTCTCCAGGCAGATTGAAAAACACAGAGGCAGGTGTAAAATAAAAAAGAAGCAATACTCACCTAAACCCATTCCTCTGTTCCACCTCGTGCAGGCACTAGTCAAGAGTAAAACAGCTCAGGTGACAGCTGAGGCCACTGGTACCCAACATGTGACTACTGAGGCCAGTGCTGAAGGGACTGACATGTACACTCTACAAAAGCAGCCTAGACAGGTACGAAGGAGGCAAATGGAGGGAACGAGAAGGAGCAGCAGTTCAGCAAGGGTGTAAATGGCAGTAGGAAGGAGGGGCTTCTTGACATAGAGTCAACAGAAGAGGGGAAAAAGGCAGTATCAGACTACTCACAGGGTTATAATAGCCAACTATGTGAGAGTTGCACTGCAGACTCCCTGGCAAACAGCAGGGACCACTTGCTTCCAAGAAAGCCCTCTCTATTATGTCAATATATGTTAACCTGCCCTTTTACTATGGAGGTCTGGTTTGGAGCTGTATGCACCAAACGGTAGGATATTAATTCATTGTGCTGCAGAGATTGTCTCCATAATACACCACCAGTTTATTCCCTATGAAAAGGTAATGCCCTATATGTATACCTTTAATATATAGCCTTTTACAACATATGCTCGCCTTTACTCAGATTATATGGTCTTTTATAATATATGCTCGCCCATACTCACACTATATAGTCTTTTACAATATATGCTCGCCCTTACTCAAATTATATAGCCTTTTACAAAAAAAAAAAAAATATAGTGGTATTGCATTATTATGAATTGCATGAAGCTCCCACTGAGCATAAACTACACACTAAATACTCTGTTAAAACAGTAACAAATTCAATCCTTTAAATGATTTCCAAGTCAGAGAAATAAATAGTCAGAGCTTCTCCTGTTTTTCTTCTATCACGTCATCCATTATACAGCCTGGATTGACTTGAATTTCCTGTTGTAGCTGTTGGTTATTTTTGTACAGCGACTATAAGCAGTCTGCTAACCTTCACTGCTATTGATTGAGATTTGTCATGATCTACTGTGTATTGGAGATTCACTAAAGGGTGAGATATGATGGCAGGTTACTCAATCAGATTCAGTACGGAGACAGTAACAGATCGCAGTCTAGTGACAAGTGACAAAACAGCTGGGAGCTCTTGTTCATGTTTATATAGAGGACGGAGCATTTCACTGCAGCAGAGAAAGGCAACGTCTGACATTTTATATCGTTCCTTCCCTTTATTTATGTTTTTTGTAGCTAAACTGATTTTTTATTTAACGTGTGCATCTTTCAAGGGTAGTTTTAGTCTCTATTACCATGGTGCAGTACATATAAGCAAATAACAAGGTAAAAACATAAAATATAGCTTTTGGTGAGTTAATTTTTTTGGTGTGATGCCTATTAAAGGTGTTCTTCCATCAAAGCAAACTATCCCCTAACCCTATCTCCAGGAATTGTTCCAGCAAGCAGGGCATACAGTGTGTCTGCTATTTTGGCAAAGTCTATGATAAAGTGCCTTTTATAGTTCAGAAGCTCCAAGATGAACAGGAGCTCACTGGTGTTAATGAACACAGTCCACTGTTGTATGGCCTTACCTTCATATCCATCGGCTGTACTCCTTCCCTGGATACCACACGCCCTGGATAGTCAATAATTTCACAGATGAGGTGACATTTTCAACTTCAGCCCATACTCCTCAAACTGGGACAGTACCTTGTCTACCCTTTCCATGTGCTCCTCAAACACGATGGAAAAGATGATGTCACCCAAGTAGATAAACATTCTTGGTTCAGTTGTATCACTCAACTTAACTGCATCTGCTTCAGTAGGGCCTTGACCTCTTGATACAAGGCTAAGGGGAATCGGCTGGTAGCACTGCCAGATCAGTGTTGCCTCTCCTGTCAGTATCTCATGCTCCAACACAAAGATTTCCCTCACCAGCTGCTAGCAGCTCTTCCATCTACACCGTGAGGGTTGCAGTAAATGGGTTTGTCTATTCCATACACCATCGGGGGTCTTGTAGAGATTACATATCCTAGGTAGTGTGAACCTCATCCATGACCTCTCCTGGAGGAAATGTGTCACCTCATGATCATTAAGATTCATTATACACACCCCATTATCGGCCCACCCCACTCTCTCAGGACCTTCATCCCCAATATAACTGGTACTCCAGGGTCCATAGACTCCTCTACCACTACTACGTCCTTCCTCCTTAGGGTCTGCACACACACTTCAATATCAACACACACTACTCCCAATTTATGGATTGGCTAATTAATTGTCTTCAAGTTCAGCCACTGGACGGATCCCATAGAAGAAGCATTTTTTGAACACTCGAAAGGCCAGTGTGGTGAACTGAAACCTGGTGTCGACTTGGCAAGAAAACTCCACACCACAGATCTTGGCTCTGATCACCAGACTTTCATCCCTCAATATAAGGACATCCCATTTTAAATTGATCCTTTGTAGGGACCTACTCCAAAGGGGGCCCTCCCAAGTAATATGGCCCTCACATCTAAGGTCTGTACCATGACCTCCGTTCTACTCATGAGCCATCAACTTCAGGTCTCGCAGCCACCATTGGCACCCATGGCTCCTGGGTCACCCACAGCTCTTTCAGAGTCTCCTCCTGGGATTTCAGCCTTGCCTCCATAATAGCTTCCCATGAACAGGCCTCCTTTTCAGGAGGAACCTCCAGCA
The DNA here is from genome assembly GCA_947044405.1 of Leptodactylus fallax. Taxonomy (NCBI): domain Eukaryota; kingdom Metazoa; phylum Chordata; class Amphibia; order Anura; family Leptodactylidae; genus Leptodactylus; species Leptodactylus fallax. The sequence goes on along the minus strand of CAMRHE010000497.1, from coordinate 1,137,909 downwards.
GAGGTTCACTCACAAAGCCTCAGCCTGCTCCTCTCACTGCATCTCCAGTTGAAATTACAATGTTCTCTTCAAGGAGCAGTCATGTAGCCCCATGATGAACTGGGGCTCCTACCAGTTCTCAGAAACCTCCCCACCCAGCATTACCCTTTTTATCGTTCCATGTACTGAGTGCTGCTAAAGATACAATGTTTACCTTATATAAAGGACCTGTGAAGTGACCTAGGGAGTGAATCCTAAAATTCATTCTATCTATGCAATCTGTGTGTGCTGTGTGCAGAAACTCCAGTGTAGTTCTATGAGATGCAGCTTCCTCTTTAAAGCAGAGAATATGCAGTGTGATGAGACTTTAGTTTCCTCTGTTTCCTTGCAAAGTCATATGCAGTATGAGAAATGTAGTCTTCATTAGTGCAACCATATCAGAGGGAAGAAGACAGAGTTTACAAAATAAAATGTAATATGTAAACTATCGCTATAGCAGGCACCCATCCCACAGACTGAATGTAAATCTAGCCTTCTATATGTACATTAGTAATACTGTAAGGGAAGAATACTTGAGTGAACCTACAGAGACAGATAAATGGATACAGGTGACCAAGAGATGCAAAAGGATCACAAGGCCATCACCACTTACACAGCTAGGTAACCGATATGAAACTCTTATGCAGACTGATGAAAATGATAAGAATAATCTATCAGCAAAAGAAGAAACAAAAGTCACCCAGAGACAAGAGGGAGCAACAAGAAATAGCGTAGCGAGGAAAAAAAGAAGAGTAGTGGTTATGGGCGACTCACTGCTAAGGGGCACAGAGGCAGCAGTCTGCAGGCCAGATATAACTGCACGAGAAGTATGCTGCCTCCCAGGAGCAAAAGTTAGGGATGTGGCCGATAGGATTCCATGCCTCTTCAGCTCCAAGGATAACTATCCATTTTTGCTGATACATGTGGGTACAAACGACACGGCAAAAAATGATTTATCAACTATTCGTAAAGACTTTGAAAATCTAGGAAAGAAAGTGAAGGAACTGGATGCGCAGGTAGTATTTTCAGCAATTCTCCCATTTGATGGTTATGGTATCAGGAGATGGAATAAAATACTAGAGGTAAACAAGTGGCTTCGGCAGTGGTGTAGAGAGCAAGGTTTTGGATTTCTGGACCATGGAGTGAATTACCTCTATGATGGACTCCTTGCTAGAGATGGTATACATCTCACAAAGCCTGGGAAACACATATTTGCCAGAAGACTTGCCACACTTATCAGGAGGGCTTTAAACTAGAAGAGGAGGGGATGGGAAGTAAAAAGAAAGACAAGAACATGCAGCTAAAGGATATACTAAACAAGGTTACTAGATGTGGTAATGAGGACCTAAGACAGGATACTCAGAAGGAAATTAAGAAAAAGGAAGTATCAGAGCACAATCTGAAATGTTTTTACACAAATGCGCAAAGCTTGGGAAATAAACAGGGAGAATTAGAACTGATAATACAGAAGGAAAAATATGATGTCATTGGTATTACAGAAACTTGGTGGAACGATAAGCATGATTGGAATATACAGATGGAAGGATACAACTTATTCAAAAAAAATAGAACTAATAAAAGAGGGGGAGGAGTTGCATTGTATGTTAAAAAAGATCACATTTCCACGGAAATCACAGTTTTACAAAATGATAACTTATTGGAAAATATTTGGGTAACAATTCAGGGGAAAAACAATGATAAGGACATCATAATAGGTGTTTATTATAGACCACCAGGACAGACAGAAGACAGGGATGAGATTTTTTCACAGCAAATGACCACGCTTTCGAAGTAATTTGAAATTGTTATCATGGGAGACTTTAATTACCCAGATATTCATTAGGAAACTCACACAGCTACGAGTAAAAGCTCTATCAAATTTTTATCCTCTCTAGCAGACAACTTCATTGCCCAGTTAGTAGAAAAAAACACGAGAGGAACATCCATTCTGGACCTAGTTTTAACTAATAAGGAGGACATGGTTAAGGAATTAAGGGTAGCAGGGACATTGGGATTCAGCGACCATGCTATACTCGAGTTTGGGGTTGTAAGAAGAAGACCTGAGAAGACAAAGACTAGAAGGCTCAATTTTAGTAGGGCAGATTTTAGGGGCCTAAAGGTAAGGGTTAGTAGAATTCCATGGCGAAAATTACTTAAGCACAAAAATGCACATGAGGGGTGGGAAATTTTCCGTAGGGAAATCATTAATGCACAGGAACTAACAATACCTAGAAGCAAGAAAAATGGGAATCACCTAAAAACTCCAGGATGGATGACCAAAAAATTACATAACCTACTAAAAAAGAAAAAGGAAACTTACAACAAGTGGAAGATGGGAGCTATATCTAAGGGAGAGTATACAGCAGTTTGCAGACTCTGCAAGATAAGCATTAAATAGCCAAGGCTGAATACGAATTGAAGCTTGCAAAAGAAGTTAAGAGTAATGTAAAAGGTTTTTGGGGATATGTTAAGAGCAAAAGAAAAGTGAAGGAAACCATTGGAGTCCTGAAGAACGAAAAGGGTGAAAAAGTTAACATGGTGGATCAGCAGGTGGAGTTACTGAATTCATATTTTGTATCCGTCTTCTCCCAAGAAATGGATGGTAATATCAACATTAATGGTGATAGTGATGAGGGGAATGAGGACTCCAAGCTGATTATAAGTGAAGGTTTGGTAAGAGAACATTTAGCTAAGATTAAGGAAACCAAGTCCCCAGGACCGGATGATTTACACCCTAGAGTTTTAAAAGAATTAGCAGAGGAAATAACAGAACCCCTTGCAATAATCTTTAATAAGTCATGGGAAACAGGAGTGGTCCCTCTAGATTGGAAAAGGGCAAATGTGGTCCCCATCTACAAAAAGGGGAATAGGGACGACCCAGGAAATTATAGGCCGGTAAGTCTGACCTCGATAGTAGGAAAAATCTTTGAACAAATCGTTAAAGAACATTTAATTAGGTACCTGGATGGGAAGGCTTTAATTAATCAGAGCCAGCATGGCTTTATGCCTAATAAATCTTGTCAGACTAATCTTATTTCCTTCTATAATAAAGTCACTGAATGGTTGGACCAGGGAAATGCAGTGGACATAGTATATCTTGACTTTAGTAAGGCCTTTGATAAAGTATCACATAACATTCTTATTGAAAAAATGATCAAGTATGGCTTTGATAAAATATCAGTGAGGTGGGTTCACAATTGGCTTAATGATCGGGCACAACGAGTAATTCTAAATGGCTATACATCAAACTGGAAGAAAGTAAAAGCGGGGTGCCGCAGGGCTCTGTCCTGGGCCCAGTACTTTTTAATATTTTTATAAATGATCTGGATGATGGGGTTATTGGGGAACTAATAAAATTTGCAGATGATACAAAGATAGGAGGAATGGCCAACACTAGAGAGGAGAGAGAATGCATCCAAAAGGACTTGGACACACTGGAACAATGGGCTGAGGTGAACAAAATGGTATTCAACAGGGACAAATGCAAAGTTCTACATCTGGGTAACAGAAATGCAAGAAGCATATATAGTATGGGAGGAATAGTACTAAGTGAGAGTACAGGGGAAAAGGATCTGGGCATAATAATAGATCGCAAATTCAACATGAGTCAACAGTGCGGTGCGGTGCGGTGGCTAAAAAGGCTAATAAAATTCTAGGATGTATCAAGACGAGCATTGAAGCTAGATCAAGAGAGGTAATTATTCCGCTGTACTCTGCCCTGGTCAGACCCCACCTGGAATACTGTGTACAGTTCTGGGCTCCCCAGTTTAAGATAGACATCGATTTATTGGAGCAGGTCCAGAGAAGAGCAACCAAAATGGTGGAAGGTCTACAAACCATGTCCTACGAAGAAAGGCTAAAAGAATTGGGACTGCTTAGTTTGCAGAAGAGAAGGCTAAGGGGAGACTTAATAGCGGTATTTAAATATCTGAAAGGTTGTCACAGTGCAGAGGGATCTACCCTTTTCTCATTAGCAGAAGGAAGCACGAGAAGTAATGGGATGAAACTAAGGGGAAGGAGATTCAGATTAGACATTAGGAAAAACTTTCTAACAGTAAGGGTAGTGAGAGAGTGGAATAGGCTGCCACGGGAGGTGGTGAGTTCTTCATCAATTGAAATCTTCAAGCGGAAACTGGATAGGTATATAGCTGGGATGTTTTAGGAATTCCTGCTTTTGCAGGGGGTTGGACTCGATGGCCCTTGAGGTCCCTTCCAACTCAAACAAACAAACAAACAAACAAACAAGGTGTGTAGTATAAGGCAGAACAGATATGGAATCTGCAGTTTTTTGAGCACACACCATCTCCTTAATTGATATACAAGAGGCAATGATTTTATTCAGTTGTGTGTAATATACACTCTAAACTAACATACTTTTCTGCAGATACAAGACTTAGATACAAAAAGTCAACTACATGAGCAAGTTATATAGAAGCTCTTGTCTTCCCAGTGGCTTTGGGTAAGTGATTCAATTATCTTGTCTGTCAGACTCGTATAATATCTTTTAATGAAGCTTGGCAGCTTAAATGTTACATGAACTCGGCAGAGCAGCCGCACTTTCTGCTGTTATGTTTTTTGTACTCTTTTGCTATCTGCAAGTAAAAATCTCTTCTTAATGCTTACAGCAACAGTTGAGGCTCTGAGGGAAGCAATGTTTTTTATTAATTAAATCAGAAAATTTTACAAAGTGTTTTAAAATTATTCTGCATATATAGGTAATTCGCTGACAGCAGCGCAGTGTATGCACCGACAGTACAGACCTAAGGGCCCATTTTATGTCACATACGGGTGTCATGGTATGCTGCTTTTATGCCCTTATTCCTAAGGCTAACACATCACTCACTGCAATGTCAGAATGACGATAGCTGAAATTAAGACTACAGTAAGATTTCTACAATCCAGCAGCAGATGATCCAAAGGTGACAGAGTATCAGTGAGTTTTAGGAAGGACAGTACAGCAATGCAAAGACCGCAGAATAAGAAAGGGCAAGGAGACAAATCACAAAGATAAGCTGAAATTTTAGATGATCGATCCATTTTTCCATTTTGGTATAGGATTTATATCATTGCTAGGGTATACCACAAATGTGTGACATAGGGGGTCTGACTGCTGTAATTGCTTGAAGGAAGTGACAGCAGCTCAAGTAAAATACTTTGTCTTCAGTCAGCTCTGTTCATCTTATATGCATGATATCTTTAGAGTAGTAGAGTGACAGAGACGGGCACGGTACATGAAGGTGACATAAATCTACCCACCCTCCTAGATTACCTCATCACTAAGGGTAGCAGCACACGACTGTGTTTCACCAGTGAATCTCAGTCCGTGTGTTAGCCAGATTTACTGGCTTGAACTTTATGCTGGGAGCGGGACTCCTAGCAGTATAGTTATCTATGATGCTAGGAGTCCCTGCCTCCCAGCAACATACTGTCCTGTACTGTAATTGGTATGGGACAGTATGTCGCTGGGAGGCAGGGACCCCTACCATCATAGATAACTATACTGCTAACAGTATAGTATAGATATCACCAGCCCTCTGCAGAACCCAAACCCTCACTCTGCTTTGTAAATCAGTATAAAGATTTTTCATTCTGTCACTGCTCTGTCTATTTCTCATAATGAATAGACAACATTAATTTTTATTTATTTTTTTAAATACATCTACAATCTAACCAGAATGGTCACTAGGTGTCAGCATTGCAATATTTTTATGATTTATATGGGTAGACAGGGCAATTTAAAAAAAGATCAATAGCAAATATTTAACCCCTTCCAAATACATGATGTAATAGTACATTATAATAAAGGTTGGCGACTATGGAGAGGGCTCAGGGATTGCATAATACAACAGACATCTGCTTCTACCAGCTACAAATGGTTTCCGATCTAATTGTGGCGGTTAACCCTTTAGATGCTGCGGTCAATTGTGACTAAGGCATCTAAAAAGTGGTGATGCATGGGCATCACCTTGGATCAGAACATTTAGCAGTGATCTATTACTTTGACAGCTTTGAGCCTACTGAAGGCTTGCCATCAGTGAACTACTACTACTACATACATAAGTATAAAACTGCTGAATTTAATGGATCTAGGTCTTTTAACAACCCACCATCTATGTAACTATATATCTGCTCTTTCTGAGCCTAGTTACCTAGGCATGGGGCAGTCTTATCAGTGATTGACAGCTATCTCTGTATGCAATTTATCCATGTAGGACAAAAGTATGTGAACTTTTAATTTCTGTAGGACAGTGGATTGGTGAAGTCCAAGCTCTTGAGATGGTTTTCTAGCCTTTTCCAGCTTGATGAACATCAACAACTCTTCTTCTGAGGTCTCCTTTGTTTGTGCCGTATACACTTCCACAAACGTGGAATCAGACCTTGATAGATTTCTGTCCTATAAATAAAACAGGTCACCCGCTCACACCTGAATGAATTAATCACGGAATCCAATATATTTGGGAGGTAAAAACCTATCCTACCTTCAGTACAGATCCAACAAACTTTGCATACTATTGCTAATCACAGATATGTGATATTGGATAATTTTTGTCAAATAAATTATCAAGTCTGATATTTTTGACTCATTTGTTTCATTTGGTTTCCCTTATCTACTTTTACAGAATGAGGGTGATGGGGGACCTGCATATATATTAGTAGTTAATCTTATCTAGTGCACAGAAAGCACTAATAAGCTTTTTATTTACCTGCATAAGGCCCCATGTAGCGGACCTCAGCAGAAAAGCTTTTCAGCAGAGAGCATAACCCCTTCAAAACACCAGCATGTCCCCATGCTACTGAGGCTAAGGGTCCCAAAAATGGCATTCTCAGTACCATCCGCCCCTCTTTATTAAATTTTAATTTGTTAGAGATGACTCTCAGACTCATCAAGTTGGTAGTGTAGAGGTCCCAAACCTGATGACAAGTTCCCTTTAATTAAATAAAGTACCTGACCCAAGTCATTGTACACAGCCCCTGCACCACTGTGCTCACAAATCATCTCTTTAGCGGAAAATTGCTGTATACTATGTCCCATTGTCCCCTTTCCATAGACAGTGCTGGTACTGACCTTAGAAGTCTCCTCAGTGCTCCAATTATTGCCTGCACTATTTCTCCTGGTTATACAGTACATAAAGGGGATAGTAATAGCGCATACCAGAGGAGTCAAGCTAAAGGGCTCCACCTCTCTTGGTGTTTTAAACTAGCAGGAGACAACATTGCTGTATACTTGCCATCTACTGGACAAAATAAGGAGACATAATTATTAGCGTTCCTCCACTGCCGGCTCCACGAGCCCCCTTCTTCCAACATACCCCTGTGCAGCTGAATCGGTTGAACAGGTGGTTTGTCTGTCCCTGAATTATCTGCTAATCCTAAAGGTTCACATACTATTGCCACTCACAGACATGTGATCTTGGATCATTTTTTGTTAACAAATAGATTATCAAGTCTGATATTTTTCACTTATTTGTTTTGTTTTGGTTTTCCTTATCTACAGTCATGGCCAAAAGTTTTGAGAATGATACAAATATTAATTTTTACAAAGTCTACTGCTTCAGTTTTTCTAATGGCAATTTGCATATACTCCAGAATGTTATAAAGAGTGATCAGCTTAACAGCAATTACTTGCAAAGTCAATATTTGCCTAGAAAATGAACTTTATCCCCCAAAACACATTTCAACATCATTGCAGCCCTGCCTTAAAAGGACCACCTAACATCGTTTCAGTGATTGCTCCATTAACACAGGTGTGGGTGTTGATGAGGACAGGGCTGGAGATCAATCTGTCATGATTAAGTAAGAATGACACCACTGGACACTTTAAAAGGAGGCTGGTGCTTGCCATCATTGTTTCTCTTCTGTTAACCATGGTTATCTCTAAAGAAACACGTGCAGTCATCATTGCACTGCACAAAAATGGCCTAACTGGGAAGAGTATTGCAGCTAGAAAGATTGCACCTCAGTCAACAATCTATCGCATCATCAAGATCTTACAGGAGAAAGGTTCCATTGGTGCCAAAAAGGCTCCAGGGCGCCCAAGAAAGACCAGCAAGCGGCAGGACCGTCTCTTAAAAGTGTTTCAGCTGTGGGATCGGGCTACCAGCAGTGCAGAGCTTGCTGAGGAATGGCAGCAGGCAGGTGTGAGTGCATCTGCACGCACTGTGAGACGGAGACTCTTGGAGCAAGGCCTGGTCTCAAGGAGGGCAGCAAAGAAGCCACTTCTCTCCAGAAAAAACATCAGGGACAGACTGATATTCTGCAAAAGGTACAGGGAGTGGACTGCTGAGGACTAGGGTAAAGTCATTTTCTCTGATGAATCCCCTTTTCGATTGTTTGGAACATCTGGAAAACAGCTTATTCGGAAAAGAAGAGGTGAGCGCTACCTCCAGTCTTGTCTCATGCCAACTGTAAAGCATCCTGAAACCATTCATGTGTGGGGTTGCTTCTCAGCCAAGGGAATCGGCTCTCTCACAGTCTTGCCTAAAAACACAGCCATGAATAAAGAATGGTACCAGAATGTCCTCCAAGAGCAACTTCTCCCAACCGTCCAAGAGCAGTTTGGCGCTCAACAATGCCTTTTCCAGCATGACGGAGCACCTTGCCATAAAGCAAAGGTGATAACTAAATGGCTCAGGGAACAAAACATAGAGATTTTGGGTCCATGGCCTGGAAACTCCCCAGATCTTAATCCCATTGAGAACTTGTGGTCAATCATCAAGAGACGGGTGGACAAACAAAAACCAACAAATTCAGACAAAATTAAAGCATTGATTCTGCAAGAATGGACTGCTATCAGTCAGGATTTGGTCCAGAAGTTGATTGAGAGCATGCCAGGGAGAATTGCAGAGGTCCTGAAGAAGAAGGGTCAACACTGCAAATATTGACTTGCTGCATTAACTCATTCTAACTGTCAATATAAGCTTCTGTTACTCATAATATGAATGCAATTATATTTCTCTATGTGATAAAAACATCTGACAAACACACATAAAAACCAGAGGGCAGCAGATCATGTGAAAATATAATATTTGTGTCATTCTCAAAACTTTTGGCCATGACTGTACTTTTAAGACTTAAATCTGTAAAAATCTTATGTAGTTTTAGGTCAAATGTATAAAAAATATAGAAAATTGTGAAGGGTTCACAAGCCCCACTGTATATATATATATATATATATATATATATATATATATATATATACAGTCATATGAAAAAGTTTGGGCACCTCTATTAATCTTAATCATTTTTAGTTCTAAATATTTGGGTGTTTGCAACAGCCATTTCAATTTGATATATCTAATAACTGATGGACACAGTAATATTTCAGGATTGAAATGAGGTTTATTGTACTAACAGAAAATGTGCAATATGCATTAAACCAAAATTTGACCGGTGCAAAAATTTGGGTACCCTTATCATTTTATTGATTTGAATACTCCTAACTACTTTTTACTGACTTACTGAAGCACAAAATTGGTTTTGTAACCTCACTGAGCTTTGAACTTCATAGCCAGGTGTATCCAATCATGAGAAAAGGTATTTAAGGTGGCCAATTGCAAGTTGTTCTCCTATTTGAATCTCCTCTGAAGAGTGGCATCATGGGCTCCTCAAAACAACTCTCAAATGATCTGAAAACAAAGATTGTTCAACATAGTTGTTCAGGGGAAGGATACAAAAAGTTGTCTCAGAGATTTAACCTGTCAGTTTCCACTGTGAGGAACATAGTAAGGAAATGGAAGACCACAGGGACAGTTCTTGATAAGCCCAGAAGTGGCAGGCCAAGAAAAATATCAGAAAGGCAGAGAAGAAGAATGGTGAGAACAGTCAAGGACAATCCACAGACCACCTCCAAAGAGCTGCAGCATCATCTTGCTGCAGATGGTGTCACTGTGCATCGGTCAACAATACAGCACACTTTGCACAAGGAGAAGCTGTATGGGAGAGTGATGCGAAAGAAGCCGTTTCTGAAAGCACGCCACAAACAGAGTCGCCTGAGGTATGCAAAAGCACATTTGGACAAGCCAGCTTCATTTTGGAAGAAGGTCCTGTGGACTGATGAAACAAAGATTGAGTTGTTTGGTCATACAAAAAGGCGTTATGCATGGCGTCAAAAAAACACAGCATTCCAAGAAAAACACTTGCTGCCCACTGTAAAATTTGGTGGAGGTTCCATCATGCTTTGGGGCTGTGTGGCCAATGCCGGCACCGGGAATCTTGTTAAAGTTGAGGGTCGCATGGATTCAACTCAGTATCAGCAGATTCTTGAGAATAATGTACAAGAATCAGTGATGAATTTGAAGTTACGCCGGGGATGGATATTTCAGCAAGACAATGATCCAAAACACAGCTCCAAATCTACTCAGGCATTCATGCAGAGGAACAATTACAATGTTCTGGAATGGCCATCCCAGTCCCCAGACCTGAATATCATTGAACATCTGTGGGATAATTTGAAGCGGGCTGTCCATGCTCGGCGACCATCAAACTTAACTGAACTGGAATTGTTTTGTAAAGAGGAATGGTCAAAAATACCTTCATCCAGGATCCAGGAACTGATTAAAAGCTACAAGAAGCGACTAGAGGCTGTTATTTTTGCAAAAGGAGGATCTACTACATATTAATGTCACTTTTCTGTTGAGGTGCCCATACTTTTGCACCGGTCAAATTTTGGTTTAATGCATATTGCACATTTTCTGTTAGTACAATAAACCTCATTTCAATCCTGAAATATTACTGTGTCCATCAGTTATTAGATATATCAAATTGAAATGGCTGTTGCAAACACCCAAATATTTAGAACTAAAAATGATTAAGGTTAATAGGGGTGCCCAAACTTTTTCATATGACTGTATATATATATATATATATATATATATATATATATATATTATAATATTATATATAAAATTGTATATATTACAATAGTCATAAAATTTTATAGACGCAGAAAGCACCTTTTATATTGGCAGAAAGCGGGTTAGATAATAAAACAAACAAAACCCTTGTCCTGAAATATTTACAGTACTGTCTCTGAGTCTATATTTGGCAGTGAGTACTTCCAGAACCCAGGTCTCAATATTGCACATTCTGGCAGCTCGGATGTATACTTGGAATGAGCTTTTCCTGTTAAGATATGACACATTGGATACAGCAGCTGCACCTGCACTTGTCATGCTGGAAGGCTCAGCATCTCTACACAGCTCCGCCGTTCCAACATGTTGGCATAACTATATGGATCTCATCACAAAACCTGTACACAATAATTCTTGAAGAGCACCCACTGTCTGCAGTTTTTTTGTGCCTTAAACCAATATCCAGGGAACTGAAGGCATAAAAATAGAATACAAGAATAGTGCAGTAATATTCATTGTAGGCGCGTAGTCAGGTAGTTGTGTAGATAGATATAGAGGGTAAAAATATTGCCAAGGCCCTGGTTGCTACAAAACTCAGCAGTAATATAAATCATATGTGAGGGCCAGGGTATGTGTGTGTGGGAGGCATGATACAGATTTTGAATTGGGATCCAGAAGATTCAAGCAATGCTTAGACAGATATTTGTTGCACTATTTATATCAGGAGAAGCAAAGAATTGGACTGGCATTATAGTCCCTGTACACAATAAATTGATGGTGGATACAGTTGCAACATCCCAGAGGCTGCTGCTTAAATTTGTTTGTTTCCTATGCCTCTGGGTTTTATGTTGGTATGTCCCGTTCTATGTTAAGTGTTCTGTGTCATTTGTTGGAGCTTTTCCCTATATGTTCTCTCTTGCAGTATTCAAACCTAGCCTTGGTTTAGCCCTGGCCTATCACAGGCTACTGGGCGGGGTTGTGGGAGACTCCATCTCCACAGTAACCCTTGGTCTGGGTTCTGTTCAGGCAGTCCAGTGTGAGCAGTGAGGGTGGGCAGAGCATTCCTGCCCCCACAAGCTGAACTAAGGCCAACGGTCAGCCATCATAGCCTCCAGGAGGTTTATAATCGGCTGTCCATTATTGTGGAGCCTTCTGGTGCCGTTCCATGAGGAACAGAGGGAACCCTGACAGGAGGATTGCATCGAGCCTAGTTTTCAGGTAAACAGAACCCTGTCAGGCCTCCTAGAATCAAGGCTGGGGATTGGACACTGTACTACTACCCCCATTTGGAAGCTGCCATTCTTATATCCCTGTTGCCAAATAAAAGGCTGTTTTGGTTTACCTGCACCATTGACTCCTGAGTCGTACCTGCATCACCATCAGGGCCCTTCCGACCACACCGGCTCAGAGAGAAGAGGTCCCCTCTCCAACTGGAAGTACCCCGGGGGAAAGAACTACTACCACCACCATCCGGTAGTGCTGCAGGAACCCCCTCGATTTTGTCCGGCCTACGGGTAAGACTGGAGCGGTTGGGGAGCGTACTCGGCCTGCTAGGTGGCACAGCATCCGCCACTACTACTCCCATCCTCCGGTTTCCTCCGTCTGGGTTGCGGCACAGTTGAATTTGGAGTCATCTGCTGACAGGACTGTGCAGTTAGAGTCATTGAGTCAGCATCATTTTTAGGTGGAATAGGAGTTGGTAGCAAGGTACTGACTCCTACTTTCGTTTCAAGATAAAAATGTAACAACTTCTATATTACTAATATTGTATCATTAATTAGATGCGTAGCTTGTTACTCATTTACTTTCAGAAGCATTTTGGAGATTTTACAAATTTTAATCATATAAATATGCTTTATGTTCTATTGGTCTAAGGTCCAACGCTTTCTTCCCTATCTAGGACAGGTGTTGAAGGTTCTTATACAAATTTTCCTGCACAGCTCTGATGTTGTCTGAGATCACATGAGGGTCTTGTTTAGGCTATTCTGTCTCAGGGGACAATAATGCCATAGGTGTCTCTGTGATATGGCTTCAGCACTGGAGTCATCCTTGTTGTAATCCATACTTGTAATAAAAAACAGATGTCCTTTCAGCCATAATTCACTTTCCTCTCAGGTCTTGTTTAAGTTCCAGTTGTCTGATGTGTCTAAGTCAGCTGGCACAATTCTGACCCGTTTTTTACCACTTTAGTCAGAACAGATTGGAGTGGCACTAATTCTAAGGCCTCTTGCTTTGATAGAGATAGGTTGCTATAGATTAAACTTTATAAAAAAAACAAAAAAAACAAAACCAATTTATGGGGGGGTCTAGGATGGTAAAATTTAATGCAGTGTCTCTTTTTGAAAAGCATTGTTGGGTTTCTCTGCTGATCAGAGTGGGGTCCCTTTTCCTGATTCAGTGTTGGACTGGGATGTCTAGGGCCCATCAGTGGAATTGTTTCTAGGAGCTCACTGCCAGGACCCCTGCAGATCAGCTGTACTGAGACAACACAGCTACAGGTAATAACAATGACATGCTGCTCACCCGCCATACAATGTGCACCACTGCACTACCTAAACCCACCGCTACACTCTGTAAGGCAAGAGAGCAACGTGGCTCCTGGAATTGTTAACATTACCTGTAGCCGCACTGCTTTGGAAAAGCTAATGTGCAGAGGACCTGGATGTCGGAACCCTGAAGATGTAATATTGATGGCCTATCCTAAGGACAGGATATCAATGTTAGAAAGATGGATAAACCCTTTAAAGACGTTGTCCAGGAATTGGAGCAACCGATGTGGTGAGCGGGAATAGTAAAATAGAATTAAAACAAAAAACCCTATACTCCCCTGTCCCCAGCGCTCCATTGGCCGCTGCCAGTGTCCATTCACTCTCATGCCGGCGCCTTCTTGCTGGGAGTCCTGCACCTCATGTGACCGCTGAGACCATTTAGGTACAGGATTTCCAGAAATGAGGCACCACCATGAGATTGAACAGACACTGGCAAGGAGACAATGGGGTGCTGGGAACAGGTGAGTATGCCTTTTTTAATTTTACACTTCCCTGGCCTCCACAGGGGTGGCTCCAATTTATGGACAGCCTCTTTAAAAGGGGTTGTCTCAGCCTAATTTTTGTGGCCACTTCAGTGGACAGAGAAGGGGCTACTGTATGGGGGAGGGAACCAATGAAAGGGCCACTGCATGGATGGGAATAGTGAAGGGGCCACTATATGGGGGATACCAGTGAAGTGGCCACTGTATGGGGGGATAGTGAAGGGGTCACTGTATGGGTCATACAGTATCCACTTCACTGGTCCCTCTTATAGCAGTATTGGATGATTACTTACCTGTCTGCTCCCTGGTCTGCACCTTCTTGCTTTGGGTGCACTGTTGTGATGTCATGTGTGCTGAACGGGAGGGGCCAGCAAGAAGACAGGTAAGTATTGGTACTCAGCTTGTAGGCCACAGGCTCAATGTGGCTTCCTGCTCTACCAGTAGCAGAACCTGGTCGGGGCGCCACTACTTCCAAGTTCTGCGATTCGTTTGTATTTTTTTCATGAAAGTTTTTATTAAGTTCTTCTATAGATAAAGTAAAATAGGACAATACAAAACCGAAGTCGGGGGAGGGAAGAAAGTCGGTTGTATTCTTAACAACCGGATCAGCAGAACCAGGGAGAAGTGGCTGCATCACTTACCGATCCCGCTCCTGCTTATGACCTACTCTTCCCCCTTCAGACTTCAATGGGCCCTGTGGGCCACACATCATGTTGCAATGAAGTAATGTACGGCACACGGGGGCCCCCTGGAGGCTGAAGATGAAGACTGCAGTGAGCAGGAGCGAAGATAGGTAAGTTAATAGGGACCATTACCGCACCTCCACTGCTTAATAAAAATAAAGCGTTGGGGGTCCGCTAGGGCCCCCTAGAGGCATGGAGCCCAATGGAGATACACTGATAGCCTGTCCTGATTGAAGAGCTATCTGTAACTGATTTAGAAAACACTGTCCCCAAACAATTTTTGAAATGCTTGAATGTATCCAAAGTGAAAAAGAAAACAACTTTGCAAAAATCACAATTAAAATCTTTGAAAGAATGAATGTATCCTTATTGAATTATACTATCTATGCATGTGTCATCAGAGACTAATATTTCCTAGGATTCCAGGACCAGACCTCCTGTCAGTTTATTGCAGGCCTGGCCACAGCAAACTCATTGAAGCCATTCATGACATGCCAATTTTATTGCTTAACAGCTCTTTGTCACTAGGAGGGCATGGCTGAGGATGAGTCAGGGGGCTCCACATTACAAAGAACTGTGAATTCCTGGAGACTGCGTCACACCATTGGAGCCAACCGAGCTGGGTGCTTGTCATTTCTATTCTTCTAAGCTCCATAGAACCAGAAGAACGCTAATTCATAAGGTTTTTCTCCTTTTTATTTTTACAACTGTTTGCCTATTTTGTCATCTTTGCTTGTCTTTTTTATATATAGCATTGAACCCTTGGATATTAAATTATTCAACTTAATCGTAATTTTGGGAACACATTACCTTTTTAAGTGTGTTTGCATCTGACTGTTAGAGAGACATGTGCATATGCAGGTGGAGTTTTTACTGAGCCCATTAAAGTCAGTAGTGGTGGCAGCATGTATCTGGGTGCAATTTATGCTCAATTTGCAGCCTGAGTAAAGAGTGAGTGCGAGACTGAGGCCTCATGCATATGACTGCAATTTTATCCGCAATTGTGGATAGAAGTATGGACCTATACATTTCGATGGGTCCAAAAACAAAGTCATAATTTTTGTGTCTGTGTGTCCAGGCCGCATTTAATAGCTGCAAATTATGGAACAGATCCTATACCTGTCCACATTTGCTGCTTGGCCCATTCAATAGAATGGATGGGTCAGTGAAAACCACGGATGACATCCAGATACCAATCCACGTGTCATCTATGACATTTTTACTGGCCTGCAGACTGCACATGGTTCATGTGCATTAGGCCTGAGTGAATGAAGTGAATTAACCCCTGACAGCTGCACCCATGTTACGTGCTAGATCTTCTTATAGTTTTATCTCTGTGTCTATATGGTAGCAGACTACAAACAAACCCAGTGTTATCTGTAACCTACTAAAAGTAATATTTACATCTGTATTACAGAATTCATATACAAATCTGTCTTAGGTCTTAGCTGAGGTTCCCTTGTAGTTTTCAAATGTGAAAAATATATCTTTACATGTCAGAAATGTGACTATATTTTATGGAGATAAAATTATATTGCAGTCAGCTTTACAGGATATGTCACTACAAAATCTACCACCTCTGAAGCTGGTGTTAATAACCACAACATTAGGTGAGCTGTAGTTTTACTGCGCCCCTGCCCCACCTCACAGACCTATCTCTACAGTCATGGCCAAAAGTTTTGAGAATGACACAAATATTATATTTTCACATGATCTGCTGCCCTCTGGTTTTTATGTGTGTTTGTCAGATGTTTTTATCACATAGAGAAATATAATTGCATTCATATTATGAGTAACAGAAGCTTATATTGACAGTTAGAATGAGTTAATGCAGCAAGTCAATATTTGCAGTGTTGACCCTTCTTCTTCAGGACCTCTGCAATTCTCCCTGGCATGCTCTCAATCAACTTCTGGACCAAATCCTGACTGATAGCAGTCCATTCTTGCAGAATCAATGCTTTAATTTTGTCTGAATTTGTTGGTTTTTGTTTGTCCACCCGTCTCTTGATGATTGACCACAAGTTCTCAATGGGATTAAGATCTGGGGAGTTTCCAGGCCATGGACCCAAAATCTCTATGTTTTGTTCCCTGAGCCATTTAGTTATCACCTTTGCTTTATGGTAAGGTGCTCCATCATGCTGGAAAAGGCATTGTTGAGCGCCAAACTGCTCTTGGACGGTTGGGAGAAGTTGCTCTTGGAGGACATTCTGGTACCATTCTTTATTCATGGCTGTGTTTTTAGGCAAGACTGTGAGAGAGCCGATTCCCTTGGCTGAGAAGCAACCCCACACATGAATGGTTTCAGGATGCTTTACAGTTGGCATGAGACAAGACTGGTGGTAGCGCTCACCTCTTCTTCTCCGAATAAGCTGTTTTCCAGATGTTCCAAACAATCGAAAAGGGGATTCATCAGAGAAAATGACTTTACCCCAGTCCTCAGCAGTCCACTCCCTGTACCTTTTGCAGAATATCAGTCTGTCCCTGATGTTTTTTCTGGAGAGAAGTGGCTTCTTTGCTGCCCTCCTTGAGACCAGGCCTTGCTCCAAGAGTCTCCGCCTCACAGTGCGTGCAGATGCACTCACACCTGCCTGCTGCCATTCCTCAGCAAGCTCTGCACTGCTGGTAGCCCGATCCCGCAGCTGAAACACTTTTAAGAGATGGTCCTGCCGCTTGCTGGTCTTTCTTGGGCGCCCTGGAGCCTTTTTGGCACCAATGGAACCTCTCTCCTTGAAGTTCTTGATGATGCGATAGATTGTTGACTGAGGTGCAATCTTTCTAGCTGCAATACTCTTCCCAGTTAGGCCATTTTTGATGACTGCACGTGTTTCTTTAGAGATAACCATGGTTAACAGAAGAGAAACAATGATGGCAAGCACCAGCCTCCTTTTAAAGTGTCCAGTGGTGTCATTCTTACTTAATCATGACAGATTGATCTCCAGCCCTGTCCTCATCAACACCCACACCTGTGTTAATGGAGCAATCACTGAAACGATGTTAGGTGGTCCTTTTAAGGCAGGGCTGCAATGATGTTGAAATGTGTTTTGGGGGATAAAGTTCATTTTCTAGGCAAATATTGACTTTGCAAGTAATTGTTGTTAAGCTGATCACTCTTTATAACATTCTGGAGTATATGCAAATTGCCATTAGAAAAACTGAAGCAGTAGACTTTGTAAAAATTAATATTTGTATCATTCTCAAAACTTTTGGCCATGACTGTATGTATGGCCAACAACATGTATAAGCTTCAATATTACAATTTTCCAAAGGGTTTTTTTCACATTGCTCAAGGAGCTCTCATATGAGTGCATTCATGTTTCCTCTCATAACTATGTATATACAGTACAGACCAAAAGTTTGGACACACCTTCTCATTCCAAGAGTATTCTGTATTTTCATGACTATAGAAATTGTAGATTCAGACTAAAGGCATCAAAACTATGAATTAACACATGTGGAATTATATACTTAACAAAAAAGTGTGAAACAACTGAAAATGTCTTATATTCTAGGTTCTTCAAAGTAGCCACCTTTTGCTTTGATTACTGCTTTGCACACTCTTGGCATTCTCTTGATGAGCTTCAAGCGGTAGTCACCTAAAATGGTCTTCTAACAGTCTTGAAAGAGTTCCCAGAGATGCTTAGCACTTGTTGGCCCTTTTGCCTTCACTCTGCGTTCCAGCTCACCCCAAACCATCTCGATTGGGTTCAGGTCTGGTGACTATGGAGGCCAGGTCATCTGGTGTAGCACCCCACCTCACTCTCCTTCTTGGTCAAATAGCCCTTACACAGTCTGGAGGTGTGTTTGGGGTCATTGTCCTGTTGAAAAATAAATGATGGTCCAACTAAACGCAAACCGGATGGAATAGCATGCCGCTGCAAGATGCTGTGGTAACCATGCTGGTTCAGTATTCCTTCAATTTTGAATAAACCCCAACAGTGTCACCAGCAAAGCACCCCCACACCATCACACCTCCTCGTCCATACTTCATGGAGGAAACCAGGCATGTAGAGTCCATTCATTCACCTTTTCTGCGTCGCACAAAGACACGGTGGTTGGAACCAAAGATCTCAAATTTGGACTCATCAGACCAAAGCACAGATTTCCACAGATCTAATGTCCATTCCTAAACAAGTCTCTTCTGCTTGTTGCCTGTACTTAGCAGTGGTTTCTTAGCAGCTATTTTACCATGAAGGCCTGCTGCACACAGTCTCCTCTTAACAGTTGTTGTAGAGATGTGTCTGCTGCTAGAACTCTGTGTGGCATTGACCTGGTCTCTAATCTGAGCTGCTGTTATCCTGTGATTTCTGAGGCTGGTGACTCGGATGAACTTATCCTCCGCAGCAGAGGTGACTCTTGGTCTTCCTTTCCTGGGGCGGTCCTCATGTGAGCCAGTTTCTTTGTAGCGCTTGATGGTTTTGGCCACTGCACTTGGGGACACTTTCAAAGTTTTCCCAATTTTTCGGACTGACTGACCTTCATTTCTTAAAGTAATGATGGCCACTCTTTTTTCTTTACTTAGCTGCTTTTTTCTTGCCATAATACAAATTCTAACACTCCATTCAGTAGGACTATCAGCTGTGTATCCACCTGACTTCTGAACAACACAACTGATGGTCCCAACCCCATTTATAAGGCAAGAAATCCCACTTATTAAACCTGACAGGACACACCTGTGAAGTGAAAACCATTTCAGGTGACTACCTCTTGAAGCTCATCAAGAGAATGCCAAGAGTGTGCAAAGCAGTAATCCAAGCAAAAGAACCTAGAATATAAGACATATTTTAAGTTGTTTCACACTTTTTTGTTAAGTATATAATTCCACATGTGTTAATTCATAGTTTTGATGCCTTCAGTGTGAATCTACAATTTTCATAGTCATGAAAATACAGAAAACTCTTGGAATGAGAAGGTGTGTCCAAACTTTTGGTCTGTACTGTATATATATAATAATATATACATGCAAGTGTTGAAAATCGATGAATAAAAATCTTAAATCATACTTCCAGTTATAAACAACTTTTCATAAATTAATAGTGCATTTGAATATAAGAAACTTTGTAGCATATCATATTAAGCAGATTACAAATGTTTGTCATTATAAAGCTGTTCTCCTGCTCCTCATCTTCAATCTGACTGCTTGTTTACATAAGATTCCTCTCCGCATTCTGCCTCACACACCAAGCTCTTTGGAAAAGGGAGAGGTGGAGTAGGAGGTTGCTGTTGGCTAGTTAATTGATTTATTGCCTCATTCTGTGTACAGATAGCCTTTTATAAGCTAGCAGTGTAAAAAAAAAATGTACAGAATAGCAGAATGTAACAGCAACAATTATATGAGTGTCTTTTCTAGCAGGTTCTTCATTCCACCTTCATAGACTAATATGTAGAAACTAACTCTGCCTGAAAAGTGGAGAAGAAAACATATTTCCTTAATAAGTTATATTACAAAGTTTCTTATAGTCACCTGTACTATTCATTTATGAAAAGTTGTTTATAGCTGGTGGTACACTTTAAATACCACAAATTATCCCTTTATAGAGCATATTATGTGACATATTATTCTGCAATGAGAATCAAAGGCCAGCACCTCCTCAGTGCCCCATCTTATAACTTCGGAAACATTGTTCTGCCAGACGTCTGTGTCACATGTTCTGCTACAAATATTACTGTGTGATGCAAATGTTCATACACAGGTGTCTGAAACCACTAAGGTTTAATTTAGAAGCTCACTTTCTCAATACTGTGTAAAGGGTTTGTCTGGTTTTGAACACCTACTCAAATTCTGACTGTCCTCCACAACAATACATTGGGAGATCTGAAATTTCCCTTTGATTTGCTTTTCATTCCCAACCAGTAGATTTGCCAAGTACCCATTAACTATGAGCAGTGTGCCATCTCCATAGGGTCTTTTATGTGACTGCTGTTACATTTCAGTCTTACAGAGAACCTGTCAAGGTGATTTGGGCCACTAGACCACCCACAGGTCCTTATGGACCGGGGGTTTAGTGTCCCAAAATCGCACTGTTGTAAAGCCATATGTGCCAGCAAATAAAAAACAAAAAAAGCAAATAAAAAAACAAAAAAGAGCCTGCCACTGTACTACCCACACTGACGCTGTTCTTTACTGAGGCCAAAGAAGTACACCTCGGCTTCAGTGCGCAAGCGCTTTACCCGGGCACATGCGTAATGAAGTGAGGATATACATCCTTGGCTTCACTGAAGAACTGCGCAGGCACTGGGAGCACCAGAAATGAGTCTAATGAGACTCATCTCTACGTAAGTATAAAGATTTTCTTTTTTTATGCAGGCACGGATGGCTTTAACCCCTTAAGGACCCAGCCCAAAAGTGCGTTAAGGACCAGGCCTCGTTTTTAAAAACTGACATGTGTCACTTTACATGGCAATAACTTTGAGACGTCTTAACTTACACAAGTGA
The DNA here is from genome assembly GCA_947044405.1 of Leptodactylus fallax. Classification (NCBI taxonomy): domain Eukaryota; kingdom Metazoa; phylum Chordata; class Amphibia; order Anura; family Leptodactylidae; genus Leptodactylus; species Leptodactylus fallax. Next base: position 1,116,894 of record CAMRHE010000497.1, on the reverse strand, counting down.
TTTTGAGATTGTTTTTTCGTGACACATTGTACTTCATGTTAGTGGTAAACACTAATGAATATTTTTGTATTTATTTATAGAAAAATAGGAAATTTGATGGAAATTTTGAAAAAAATCGCAATTTTCAAAATGTGAAATGCTCTGCTTTTCAGATAGATAGTCATACCACCCAAATACATTAATACATATTATTTACCATATCTCTGCTTTATATCGGCATCATCTTTTAATCGTCCTGTAATTTATTTTGGATGTTAGAAGGCTTACAAGTGTAACAGCGATTTTGCAGATTTACAAGAAAATTTCCCAAACTAATTTTTTAGGGACCACTTCAGTTCTGAAGAGGATTATAAAGGCCTATATATTAGAAACCCCCATAAATCACCCCATTTTCAAAACTGCACCCCTCAAATAATTCAAAATAACATTTGGGAAGTTTGTTAACCCTTTAAGAATTTCACTGGAATTAAAACAATATGGAGGTGAAATTTAGACATTTAATTTTTTCCCACTAATTCCTTAATTTAGCCCTAAAATTAACACATTCACAAAGGGTTAAAGGAAAAAATGCATCTCACAGTTTGTTATGCAATTTCTCCCGAGCACGGAAATACCCCACAAGTGGGTGTAAACTGATGTTTGGGCGAATGGCAGCGCACGGAAGGGAAGGAGCGACACTGGGCGTCTGAAAAGCAGATTTTGCTGGAATAGTTTTCAGGTGCCATGTCTCATTTGCAAAGCCCCTAGAGTCCCAATACAAAGGAAACCCCAAAAAGTGACCCCATTTTGCAAACTACACCCCTCACAGAATTCATATAGGGGTATAGTGAGCATTTTGACCTTACATTCGTTTCACAGATTTTGCTAACACTGGGATGTATAAATGAAACATTACTAAAATGTCACTTTATCCCCAAAGTTTTCATTTTCACAATGGGTTAAAGGAGAAAAAGCACCCCACAGTTTGCAAAATAATTGCACCTAAACACAGCAATACCCCATATGTGGTCGTAATCTGCTGCATGGGTACATGGCAGGGCTCAAAATGGAAAGAGCGCTATTTAGCTTTTGGAGGGCAGATTTTGCTGGAATAGTTTTCGGATGCCATGTCGCATTTGCAGAGCCCCTAAAGTACCAATATAATACAAACCCCCAAAAAGTGACCCCATTTTGGAAACTACACCCCTTATAGAATTTATCTAGGGGTATGGTGAACATTTTGACCTCACAGCTGTTTCACAGATTTTATTAACATTGGGACATTAAAATGAAAAATTACTTTTTTTCCAATAAACCGTCAATTTAGCCCCAAATTTTTCATTTTCACAAGAGGACAAAGGAGAAAAAGCACCCCAAAGTTCGTTACACAATTTCTCCTGAACACAGAAATGCCCCATATGTGGTTGTAATCTGCTGCATGGGTAAATGGCAGGGCTAAAAATGGAAAGAGCGCTATTTAGCTTTTGGAGGGCAGATTTTGCTGGAATAGTTTTCAGGTGCCATGTCGCATTTGCAGAACCCCTAAAGTACCAATATAATGGAAACCTCTCAAAAGTGACCCCATTTTAGAAACTACACCCCTCAAGGAATGTATCAAGGGGTATTATCATTTAGAGCCTAAAAATGCTTCCCAAAAATTAATGTACAAAGTGAAAATTAAAGTTTTTAAAGAAATATCCAATTTCAGTGCCTAATACGTTGCGGCCACTTTGTGGCATCAGAGACATGAACTCCTAAAACTATTAAGTGGGCTATCCCGGGAACAAAAAAATTATATATGTGGGTATAAACTGCTGCTTGGGCACACAGCAGGGCTCAGAAAGGAAGGAGCACTGTGGTTTTTTTTTAGCTTTTGGAGTACAGATTTAGAGGGACTTTCTGGTCGCCATGATATTTTTGCAGAGCCCTGGAGGTGCCAGTAAATTGGAATTCCCCAAGAAGTGACCCCCATTTTGTAGGGGCAATTTTAGGGTCTCTGCAAATGTGACATGGCGTCCAAAAAAACAACAATCTAAATATGCGCTCCAAAAGCACATAGCGCTCCTTCACATTTGCGCCCTGCTGTGTGCCCAAATGACAGTTTATGCCCACACGTATGACACTGGTGTACCCAGGATAACGTACTTAACAATGCCATATGTGGGTATAAACTGCTGTTTGGGCACAGCCGGGCACAGAAGGGAAAGAGCGCTATTTTGGTTTTTAGAGCACAGTTTGCTTTTTGGACACCATGCCACTTTTGCAGAGACCATGAATTGTCAGTAAAGTGGAATCCGCAGACATGTCACCCCATTTTGGAAACTATACCCTTCAAGGGATTTATCAAGTGGGGTAGCGAGCATTATTAACCCTTAAGTGTTGCATTCTTTTAATTTCCAAAAATGAATGCGCAGCTGATAATGAAAAGTTAAAAATGAAATTTTTCTATAGATACGCCATTTCAGTGCCCGATATGTTGTGCCCAGCTTATGTCTGCACAGACACACACTCCAAAAACTGGTGATCGGGGATCCCGGGCACAACAGCTTTTGGAGCGTTCATCTCTGATACAAGCCGGGCACAACATATTACACACTGAAATGTCGTATTCCTGGAATAATTGTCATTTTCACCTTTCATCATCAGCTGCCTATTCATTTATGGATAATAAATTATAGCAACACTTGGGGGTTAAAAATGCTCACTGTACCCCTGGATAAATTCCTTCAGGGGTGCAGTTTCCAAAATGGGGTGACATGTCAGGGGATTCCACTGTACTGGCATTTCAGCTCTGCAAAAGTGCAATGGCGTCCAAAAACCAAATAGCGCTCCTTCCCTTCTGTGCCCGGCTGTGCCCAAACAGGAGTTTATACCCATATATCACATTAAGTACCTTATCCTGGGTACACCAGTGTCATACATGTGGGTATAAACTGCGGTTTGGGCACACAGTAGGGCACAGAAGGGAAGGAGCGCTATATGGCTTTTGGAGCGCAGATTCAGATGTTTGGGATCTGGATGCCATGTCATGTTTGCAGAGCCTCTAAAGTACCAGTAAAGTGGAATCCCCTAGGGAATGACCCCATTTTGAAAACTGCACCCCTCAAAGAATTTATCAAGGGGTGTAGCGAGCATTAGTATCCCAGACGTGACTGCACAGCGGATGGGGAAAAGTGAATATGTAATCTGTGCGTAGTACATTGGGTACACTAAATTCCCTACTATTTCCCCAGTAGTTCCTATTATTGGGGGGTCACTCTGGGGGTCACTTCTGGTTTATTATCCCTCGTAAACTCTAAATCTGGGGTGTACCCTAATATACGCTCGCACAGCTTATACATTCCCTTCCTGCCGCAGCCAGTTATGCTGTAATGATTTGGCGATTTTTGGGGTTTTTGTCTTCACATTGTACGAGTTATATTTTCTTTATTTCTCTGGTGATGTAGCCATATGAGGGCTTGTTGTTTTCAGGGTGAGATGTATTTTTTAATGACATTATTTTTAGGTGCTTACAACTTATTAAATAAATTTTATTAACTCTTTCTTGGTGGATTAAAAAACAACCCCATCAATTCTGGCACTGCGTTTTATCTTTTAAATTTTTCACCATGCAGCGTAGAGCATAAGTAACATGTTATCTTTATTCTGCGGGTCGGTACGATTACGGCGATACCTCATTTATACTGTTTTTTTATGCAATACCAATTTTGCAGAACAAAAACCCATTTGGGGACATAAATTAATTTTTTTTGCATCGCCATCTTCTAAGATGCGTAGCATTTTTATTTTTCAGTTTAGAGAGTTGGTTTAGGGCTTATTTTTTGTGGTACAACCTGTGATTTTTATTGGTACTGTTTTGGGGTACATATGACTTTGTGATCACTTTTTATGGCATATTTTGTAAGGTGAGATGGCGAAAAATTGTTACTTTTGGCGGGTTTTTTCCGTTTTTTTTTCCCCAACTTTCACCGTGTACATTAAATATGGTTTCAGTTTTATTGTACAGGTTGTTACGGACGCAACGATACCAAATATGTATTGTTTTTATTAATTTTTAGGTTTATTTTTTATATAATTCATTTTATATAGGAAAAGGGAATTTTGGGGGCTTTATTCTTTTATTAATTTTTTTCACATACTTTATTATTTTTTTTTTCACTTTTTTTTTACTTTTTCTTGTGTCCCATTAGGACACCTGAGCCAGCAATGCTTTGATTGCTGGCTCAGCACTATAGACTGCAAGACACGAGCATACACGTGTCTTGCAGCCTATACAGGAAGTCAGCGCTATGGAAACACAGCGCTGACTTCCTGATGTCTCGGCAGGATCAACCAGGTAGTGGGGTCTCCAGGCAGCCTGGGGTCACTTGGCAGACCCCGGGCTGCAGATTAGAGATATCGGCAACCCCCGATCTCGCCGCGGGGGGTGCCGGGGGGGTCGGCAAGACGGTGGAACCGCGGCATCCAAGGGGTTAAAACCGATGATCGGACGTTATGGCCGACCGGGGGTTATGGAGCAGGGTGTTAGCTGTCAGATACAGCTAACACCCGGTTCCCGATACCGCCCGCTCAGATAGTGAGCGGGCGGCCGGCCTCGGGCGTAGTATTACGTCCTGGTGCGCGAAGTACCTAACAGGCCGATTTGGGACACTAAACCCCTGCCTTTCGGATCTTCCATCCAGAGTTCCATTCTGAAAGTTGCAACCACTAGTCAGTGCGGAGTGTTTGTGTTAGACTCGGGATGGAGCTTGGGCTTTACCCAAAAGCTAGTGCAGCGAACCTTGGCATGCATCTAGAGAAGTGGGATATGTGTGAACTGAGCGTGACACCTTTGTTAACAGGGAGACTGCTATGTGTTGCCATGGGGCTACTTCTCTCACACTGTGAGAAGGCTGCTGAGCATTCTACTAGATCATTAAGAAACTGCTATTGGGCTTTGCTGTACTCAAGAAACTGATGTTAACTCTTGCTGTGTCCGGCCAACTGTTAATTCCTCTGTACCAAACATCTACCTCATTAAAATACCAGTGGACACGAGGCTTGCAAGTCAGAGTGTGAGCTTTCCAGGGACTCAATTGCCCTGTTCTTGGGTAAACTGGACTATGGAAGGAGCAGCATCCATGATGCAGGGAGCTGCATCCACAATAACCCACAACGATGATGGGAGGCTTCCCCCCATTACACACACATTGATATTTTTACAAGACCTTTTTAAGGAGCTCTATGCTTTTCTATTTGCAGTAATACCTGGCACATTTTACTTTACTTTACATTTCAGCTGTAAGTTACTGACTATTAACCCCTTCTCTCTCTGCACCATACTATTAAGTCACACTGAACATATAGTTAACACACAGTGCAGTAATAGTACAGCACAGATCTGTAGCAGGCGTAGTAGCTGTGTCTGCTACATAGCTTCTGGGTTCAAGCTGTATTTAGCTGGGACTCAGGACTAGCTACCAACTTTGTCAGGTGCCTGATAGCTGTATCTGGGTGGCTGGGGGTACTTCTTCTGCTCCCTTAACACTCTGGGACAAGAGACTGCAGACTGCACAGCAGGGGAGCTAGGAGAGGTGAGTATCAGTGTTTTTTGTGTTATATTTTGGCAGATGAAGAGGGACATTAAACTGTGGGGGCAGATAGAGGGGGGGACAATAAACTGGGGGGCATATGAGGGAGACAAACTGGGGGGACAATAAACTGGGGACATATGAGGGGGACATTAAACTGTGGGAATAGATGGAGGGAGGACAATAAACAGGAGGGGGGGCATATGAAGGGGGACATTAAACTGGGGGCATATGAGGGGGACATTAAACTTTGGGAGCAGATAGAGGAGGACATTAAACTTTGGGGACAGATAGAGAGGGCATTAAACTGTGGGGGCAGATGAAAAAGGACATTAACCTGGGGCAACTAGAGGGGGACTGTGAAGAATATCGCCTTGCCAAGCCCCTTGGCCTACCTGCGATCACCCTTCTTAACCTTCCACTCACAACCCGTGAGCGGACAGAGTTCGTAGGATAGAATGAAACGAGCTTTATAAATTTTATATTTTTAATAACCCAAGTGGGTCGGTATTATTAATAGCATATACAGAAATATACAATATTAATATGATCAAGCATAAATATACGAGCAAAAGAGCGATGATACAGCACATAAAACAAAAATGGAAATAAAGTATAGAGTAATACCAGTAAGTCTCTTAGCTGTCTCTATTCCAGGCTTCACCAAAGACACCAAGACCTCACCCCACCCCAGTGTGAAGACCTTTTCCAGCTCCACCCTTCACCCCCCCCCCCCAGCCAGCCCTCTCCTGACGAAAAGAGGAATCTATGCCGGTTAGAAGGAAAGATGGGTGCCTGGGTTAGTTGCAGGTCATTAGCCCACGCTCCTCCCTTTGGACATCTGGAAAGGCCCTTTCTCCATGGTATGCACATAAAACCACTGGAGCGAATTGACCACCAATGTAAACACAGCTCTACATTCCTACAGATATGTGAGACTGATAACGAATAAAGAATGATACATGTCCAAGAAAGATACATAAATTGAGGGTCTCATCCTCACAGGGACATTAAGCTGGGGGTAACCGGATGAGGACATTAAACTAAAGGCAGCTGGAAGGGGACATTAATGTCCCCCTCTAGTTGCCCCCAGTTTAATGTCCCCCTCCAGCTGCCCCCATAGTTTAATGTCCCCCTCCAGTTTCCCCAGTTTAATGTCCCCCTCCAGTTGCCCCAGTTTAATGTCCCCCTCCAGTTGCCCCAGTTTAATGTCCCACTCCAGCTGCCCTTTACGGTTTAATATCCCTCTCCAGCTGCCCCAATTTAATGTCCCCCTCTATTTGTACCCAGTTTAAACTGGGGCGGCTGGAGGGGAACATTAAACTAAATCACAGAGAAATTGCATTTTAAAGTACAGGGGATCAAATAATCCCATTGGCACACACCTCTTAATCACTGAATTCTGGTGTTTCATTCAGTCCCATTGCCGCAGGTGTATAAAATCCAGCACCTAGCTATGTAGTTGCCTTTACAAACATTTGTGAAAGAATGTTGCAGGGTGGGGTTGCTAAAGCACACAGTGCATAAAAGTCGCCAATGCTTAACTGACTCAGTAACTGCAGAGATCCAAACCATCTCTGGCATTAATGTCAGTACAAAAACAATGTTCCGGGAGCTTCATGGCATGGATTTCCATGACAAAGCAGCTCCATATATGCCTTACATCACCAAGCACAAAGCCAAGTGTTGAATTGAACGGTCTAAAGCATGGCACCACTGGACTCTGCATTTGTGGAAACCTGCCTGACTGTACTGCGCACTGCAATCTGCCTCCCATTCAGATTTGAATTGAGGCAGATTTTGCAGATATTTTTGAAGCAGATTTTCAGAATCAGCATCAAAATCAGCTCCCAAAACTTGCTGCCTGACAAATTTGACGTCAAATTCCTGTGTGAAACAACCCTTACTTCCAGTGAGGAGAAACCTTAATGCTTCAGCATACCAAGACAAGACCAGTTTTTTGGAAAATTGTATGCTTCCAACTTTGACTGTGCCTCAGAGCACAAAGCAAGGTCCATAAAGGACTTTGTATGTGGAAGAACTTGGAAAGCCCTGATCTTAACCCCATCTAGCTTCTTGGAGTTTCTGCAACTGAATTGCTTAAGAGACTGTTAGAAATGATCTTATGTGTCAAACATAATTTGGCTATGTAATTTGTTTTTATAGTTTTGAATGGATTTTAGGGTAACTGTACACGACCGCGTTTCACCCGCGAAACTCGGTCCGTGTACTAGCTAGATTTACCGGCTTGAACTTCATGCTGGGAGCGGGACTCCTAGCAGTATAGTTATCTATGATGCTTGGAGTCCCTACCTCCCAGCAACATACTGTCCTGTACCAATTACAGTAAGGGACAGTATGTCGCTCGGAGGCAGGAACTCATAGCATCATAGATAACTGTACTGCTAGGAGTCCTGCTCCCAGCACGAAGTTCAAGCCTATAAATCTGGCTAACACATGGACCGAGTTTCACGGGTGAAACTCAGTCATGTGCAGCTTCCCTTAGTGTTTGGTGATTTAGGGTGTGCAGAAAGTTGTTTTTGTGCAAGTTGGTTTTGTGTTTTAGGCTAAGGCCCCACATTGTGTTAAAGATGCTTTTTTGTTGTAGATTTTGCAGCTTTTTTTGAACCAAAACCAGGAGGGTATTGAGCAGAAGGAAGAAGTGCTTCCTTTATATTTCTCATTCCTTTTGAAACCACTCCTGACTTTGGCTCAAAAAACTGCAGCAAAATTTACAACAAAAAATCAGCTTTTCTACAACGTGTGGCCTCAGCCTTAAAGTGGGCTTTATTTTGTGCCATTCTAGTGTTTTATATTTGTATGTGCTGATGCTGTTTTTTTGTGTGGAGCTGTGGTAAATACTAAAAATTCTCTTTGAGATAAATAAAGAGGCAGACTTACTAATAGGGAGAAATTCATCATTCCCTCTATGCCAGTTTTCTGGCATAGAGGAATGATATTGAGGCACACATTTAGAACAAGGCCTTTTTTTGCACCAAATGTGATCTAAGCCTGATCCATATCTCGCTCACCACATTCTGCATCTCTTGGCTCAAGTAATTTCTAAATACCTACATCAGTTAGAGTGGCGTAATTTCCATTCTAGAGCTGGGACCTCTTCATAAATTACTTTGTCCCTGCACCAGGTGGCCGTTTATTTAGACTGACGTAAAATATGCCAGTCCTACTAAATTTTCCCCATAGTGTCTAACTTTACTGGTTAACTTAGACCAGATCTGATTTTTCAAAGTATCAATGATGTATGAAAATCTGACACACTTTTACACTGTCTATTCTAACTTTACACCACTTATTACTTGGCTTAGTTTATCATAAAAATGTGCAAAAATGTGTCACTATTTTTTGCGCAGTGTCAAATATTAAGCCCTGTTGCTTCTGACAAACCCTGCACACTTGTCAGGCATTTTGTAGAAACTTGTAGGTTAGAAAGCGTATAAAACACTTACAAAATGAGGTGTAAAGCATGTTCATCTCAGTTTTACATGAATTATTTCCAGAGATATCACCAGTTTAAAATACAGTCAGGACTGGGAGCAGCTGCATATAAATATCCTAATCACCACTGTGTTTTCAACTGGTGATGTCTCTGGAAGTTTTACAGGTAGAACAATCGAATCTCATTTTTCATATGACGCCAAGCACACCTTTCTAGGTTTTATAATGTCTGAGATATGTCTATTTGAAGTGAACCCCTTCACCCAGCCTCAATAGGGAAATGTAGTATTACATGTCAACTGTCCAAGATGATACCCATTCTTCTAACACAAGTACACAAAAATGAGAGTTACTCATATTATTTATTTATTTTTGTTTACTTATGCAACACTGTCATCATTGGCAATTGAAATTCCCTATCAGTATGCCTTTGGAGTACAGGGAGGAAACCCACACAGTGTTTCTTTACATGGTATGTGGTAAGATTATGAGATTTTTGTGCATACATCCAGGGCCTATTTTTCTTTTGGGACCATTTATGTGTATTCTATATAGTCAGTGTACTTCAATATTTGAGAAATGTTTCTCTCTCTGTAATAAGACTGGTAGTTATTCTGCACACTTGTATGCATTCTTTATGGTAGATATTCTTTGCTTTGCATTGTAATAAGTGCTTAATTTTTTGGTTCCCAACATTATTGGTATTATACGCTGTTTTTGATCCCTGTATGTGTTGCTATAATTGGTGATTTAGTCAATTTTTTGTGACAACTTATTATGTATTCCTAATACCACGTAATGATTCTATGTGGATATATTCCTTTGTCTCTTCCATATTTTTGTAAAATTTTTCTAAATTATGTATTCAATAAATTATATTTTCATTATTATTTCTTGTTTGTGTGGAATTTTATTCCATACTTTTTTTCTTACTAATGTTATTTGCCCTATTTTGGTTTTCAGTTTTCCTGTATGTATATCCACGCAAACACAGTGACAAACTCCATGCAGATGTTATCCTTGGCTGGATTCAAACCCAGTATTCCAGTGCTGCAAGAGAACAGTGCTAACCAAGAGCAGTTATCCTTTCTAGCTAATAAAGGCGTGTCTTCATGGGACACCCCCTTTAACATAGCTATTAGCTGGATGTTTGTTCAGCCAGCAGCTATTCTTACCATATATTCCATTAACATGCATAACCAGGTTGGCGAGGAATGTATGCTTTTTTCAGTGAGGAGAGCATTCTGGCAGCCTTCAGCAAAACAAAGATTTGTCAAAATCCAACATGGCAGGTCCTTCTTTTCCCTGACAATTGGCATTGGAGAGAGTGAGCCCCATGCACACAAGATGTTTGGCTGATCCCACTGAAATCTGTGGTTTTGAACAATACTTATCAAATGGGTGGAAAGTTTACCAAGCGCAGCATGGTTTACTAAAAAAGGACCTTTCACCACCTCCAGCCATTCAAGTTCATAACATCTTTTAATAGGTGCCATGTCACTGATTCCAGTGCAGTTGGAATTTTTTCTCTAGCCTTCACCACTCCCAAGCAACAAGCACCGTTTAGGCTCCGTACAGTCAGAAGGGCACTCTTTAAGCTCTATAATGTCAGAAGGCCAGTGTCAGGCAGAGGACATGATGCAGAGCTCCAATCAGAGGCAGCCAGTGTCAGAGCTCAGAATCACACCCCCTGCCTGCTCCTGACTGACACTGGCCACCGCACAGTATAGAACCTAAATAGCATATCAGGCACCAAAACTAACAGCATTGATTGCTTGGGAAAGGTGGGGGCTAGAGAAAAATTTTCAACTGTACTGGAATCAGTGGAGCAGCCCCTGTTAATTGATGTAAATAGGTTGACTTTTTGGAGGTGGTGAAATGTCCTCTTTAAATGAGCCTGAGATACAGCAGTAGACATTTGCATAGATGTGCTAATGAGGCCATACCCCTTGCCACACTAGTATTTTGGGTCTATGTACTGTCAGTCAGTGTTGGACTGGGGTACCTAGAGCTCACCAGTAGAATTCATCCTGGGGGCCCACCATACAACTAAATGCAAATATTACCTGTCTCTCATTTTTTTTCAGTTTTACGCTAGGTTCACACTAGTGTTTGGCTTTCCGTTCTTCGAGTCTGCTTGGGGACCCGAAAAATGGAAGGCTAACCCGCTTAAAAAGCATAGACTATAATAGGGTCCGCCAGGTTTCTTGCAGGACTTTTCTCTCCGCATTTTTTACCCCGAACGTATAGCGAACACTAGTGTGAACATAGCCTGAGAGTGCTACTTACCCTTTGGTTTAAACTAGAGCTCCTTAGCTCTGTGAGTATTATGATTGATGATGGGGGCCCACAGTGACAGTATGAAGATGCAGCCTAAGAGGGAGGATAGTGGTCGGTTTGCCTCTGTGACTCAATGTTATATATAGATGCCACCCAATATACATTGAACCTATATATAATAAACTGTGTAGTTTGTTACATATCATACCCAGTTTCTTATATGGGCTGTATGAGATTCTGTACATCACCTATCTATATGTAGTACTATAAGGTGTTATATTACTGTTACTTTTGTTACTACACCTTTAAGAGCTCATTACATATTCAGTGGTTACGTCACACCACACATGGGTATAAAGATAAAAAACAGGAAGGACTCTGTACTGTGTAGAATCAGACTGGATGACTGCAGCGCTGAAACTTCCTTGTATTGCACACAACTCCTCCATTACCAATGACTGTCTCTGGGCAGCAAGAAACTTTTCTTAACTGAACTTTTCCATTAAACTTTTTTGTTCTTACATTCTCTCTGCACTGTGGTCAATCTGCAAAAAGAGAGAAGAGATCTGACGGCAAAGGAGGAGTGGACAGATCTCCTGAGACAGCGATGACACTAGTCAGGAGGGACACCTGCACAGACAGCACCCAGGTAAGCAATGCTCCAGTCACTCACAAAGTAAACCGCAGTCTGTTAAATGACTGTAGATGATCTGCAAGACATACACAGTGAATGGTGCTGACCAAGTGTTGTATAAATGTGACCACCATGCTCTATGGGGTGAATTCTATTTTCAGAGCACTGGAATAGTAAAATTCACCAGTATCAGTCCCTGAATTGTCTTCTTCTGTCAGCTTAGAAAGCTGGGTGATAACTAATATAACAACTGCTACAGCTCCGATATGCACGACACACAATGACACCTGAAATGGCAAATCTGTGTTGCTGTGTTGCAAAATGAGATCAGGGATTATAAATGCATGAAACAGGCAGAAAGTTGAGTGACCACATAGACTGTAACATACTAGTGATAAGTTGTCACCCTGCCTTCTGAAAGGCAGGTACGCGTATTTATGAAGATATACCCCCAGGACTGGACAAAATTATCTTCTGGAATTTTAGGCAAGCTGAGTAACAGCCTCTACGGAAGCTGTAATGGCAGCCATTTTGACTCAGCTTTCCCGAAACCTGATAGTTCTGAGTTCTTGACATTTTGACAGAAGAAAACATCTAGACGACTTAGTGGAATTTTCTACATTTTTGGGTAAAAGCCCCTGAAGTCTTTGTAATCGTGTACTTTACAGAAAGGAGTTATCATGTTTGAGCAAAAGTTAATGGCAGTAGTTTGTCATGTCACAGCCTGAAGATAAAGCACGGCTTCTACAGGGGTTCTCTCTGCTTTTTGCTAATGTTCTTTATGTTATTTAAAGAAATTCAAATTGTATTAGATTTATACCTATTATTACTAATCTAACTGAGTAAGCCTTTGTTCATGTCTGCATTGTAGGATTTGTAGCAGATACCGCAATCATTCATGGAAAAATGGATTGCTTGGTGGTCGCTTTCATGCAATTATGACCTGTACTTGCTGGGTAATATTGAGGTCTGTCCAAGATTTACATGAAGGGATGAAAAATTATGGTGTATGGGGTAAAAAGCAGAGAAATGTGCAGTCAGGCTTTATACAAATATCACCCACAAGCTTTTATTGAGTTTATCACAAACCCAGCACAGGCAGATGTTATTGAGACACTGCTGCAATACCCAGAGCAGGCACTACTAGAAGTACAGGGTTCAGAGTAGACACAGTGTCCCGGACCGATGTAAACACTGAAGAGGCTGTAGTGCTTGCCCAAGCGGCCACTCACCCCTCAAACAGCTGATTGATGGGACACCCGACCTAATATTGATGGCCTATCCTAAAGATAAGGCTTTCATTTTAACATTGGATAGCCCCTTAATGGTAAAAGTTACTTTGGAGACTCCATAGTAGTGATCACTGAAAATTGGCAGAAAAAAAAGTCCTGCACGATGGTTTAAGTTTAAAAACAATGAACACCTGATGGACCCCATTATAGTCAATGGGGTCTGACAGACTCTGCAAGTTACTGCTATATTAGTGACCCACCTCTCGGTTGTTCGGGTCCCCCAATGGACCCCAACAATGTAGAGGCGATGCTAGTGTGAACCTAGCGTGAGGGGTACAAACATGCTTGGTGGTTCTCTCCCCACTTGGTGGGTAAATTCTCTTGGATAATTGAACTGTTATGGAATGCTTACACTTTCTCTCTCTATGCGAATATATATATATACAGACATGGACAAAATTGTTGGTACCCCTTGTTTAATGAAAGAAAAACCCACAATGGTCACAGAAATAACTTGAATCTGACAGACTGGAATTTGTCAAACTACATGATGACAAGCCACAAAGCTTCTGGGAGAATGTCCTATGGACAGATGAGACAAAAATCGAAATTTTTGGCAAGGCACATCAGCTCTATGTTCACAGACAGAAAAATGAAGCATATCTTGAAAAGAACACTGTCCCTACTGTGAAACATGGAGGATGCTCTGTTATGTTCTGGGGCTGCTTTGCTGGATCTGGCACAGGGTGTCTTGAATCTGTCCAGGGTACAATGAAATCTCAAGACTATGCTGCCCAGTGTCAGAAAGCTTGGTCTCAGTCGCAGGTCATGGGTTTTGCAACAGGATAATGACCCAAAAGACACAGCTAAAAACATCCAAGAATGGCTAAGAGGAAAACATTGGACTATTCTGAAGTGGCCTTCTATGAGCCCTGACCTAAATCCTATTGAGCATCTTTGGAAGGAGCTGAAACATGCCGTCTGGAAAAGGCACCCTTCAAAACCTTCAAAAACTGGAGCAGTTTGCTCATGAGGAGTGGCCAGAATACCTGTCAAGAGGTGCAGAAGTCTCATTGACAGTTACAGGAATTGTTTGATTGCAGTGATTGCCTCAAAATATTAAGTTAAGGGTACCATCATTTCTGTCCAGGCCTGTTTCATGAGTTTTCTTTTTTTAAAAATTCTGTAGAGGCATGGTTGAAAAGCAATGTCTGACTTTCATTTGTTCATTTTCATAGAATTTTTATATAGTATTACTTTTATCAGATTCAAGTTATTTCTGTGACCATTGTGGGTTTTTCTTTCATTAAACGAGGGGTACCAACAATTTTGTCCACGTGTGTATATATATATATATATATATATATATATATATATATTTACAGTGCCTTGCGTAAGTATTCGGCCCCCTTGAACTTTTCAACCTTTTGCCACATTTCAGGCTTCAAACATAAAGATATAAAATTTTAATTTTTTGGTGAAGAATCAACAACAAGTGGGACACAATCGTGAAGTGGAACGAAATTTATTGGATATTTTAAACTTTTGTAAAAAATAAAAAACTGAAAAGTGGGGCGTGCAATATTATTCGGCCCCTTTACTTTCAGTGCAGCAAACTCACTCCAGAAGTTCAGTGAGGATCTCTGAATGATCCAATGTTGTCCTAAATGACTGATGATGATAAATATAATCCACCTGTGTGTAATCAAGTCTCCGTATAAATGCACCTGCTTTGTGATAGTCTCAGGGATCTGTTTAAAGCGCAGAGAGCATCATGAAGACCAAGGAACACACCAGGCAGGTCCGTGATACTGTTGTGGAGAAGTTTAAAGCCCGATTTGGATACAAAAAGATTTCCCAAACTTTAAACATCCCAAGGAGCACTGTGCACTGAGCACTGGAGGGAGTATCAGACCACTGCAAATCTATCAAGACCCGGCCGTCCCTCTAAACTTTCATCTCAAACAAGGGGAAGACTGATCAGAGATGCAGCCAAGAAGCCCATGATCACTCTGGATGAACTGCAGAGATCTACATCTGAGGTGGGAGAGTCTGTCCATAGGACAACAATCAGTCGTACACTGCACAAATCTGGCCTTTCTGGAAGAGTGGCAAGAAGAAAGCCATTTCTCAAAGAGATCCATAAAAAGTCTCGTTTAAAGTTTGCCACAAGCCACCTGGGAGACACACCAAACATGTGGAAGAAGGTAGTCTGGTCAGATGAAACCAAAATCGAACTTTTTGGCCACAATGCAAAACGATATGTTTGGCGTAAAAACAACACAGCTCATCACCCTGAACACACCATCCCTACTGTCAAACATGGTGGTGGCAGCATCATGGCTTTGGCCTGCTTTTCTTCAGCAGGGACAGGGAAGATGGTTAAAATTGATGGGAAGATGGATGGAGCCAAATACAGGACCATTCTGGAAGAAAACCTGTTGGAGTCTGCAAAAGACCTGAGACTGGGACGGAGATTTATCTTCCAACAAGACAATGATCCCAAACATAAAGCAAAATCTACAATGGAATGGTTTACAAATAAACGTATCCAGGTGTTAGAATGGCCAAGTCAAAGTCCAGACCTGAATCCAATCGAGAATCTGTGGAAAGAGCTGAAAACTGCTGTTCACAAACGCTCTCCATCCAACCTCACTGAGCTCGAGCTGTTTTCCAAGGAAGAATGGGCAAGAATTTCAGTCTCTCGATGTGCAAAACTGATAGAGACATACACCAAGCGACTTGCAGCTGTAATCGCAGCAAAAGGTAGCGCTACAAAGTATTAACTTAAGGGGGCCGAATAATTTGGCACGCCCCACTTTTCAGTTTTTTAGTTTTTACAAAAGTTTAAAATTTCCAATAAATTTCCTTCCACTTCACAATTGTGTCCCACTTATTGTTGATTCTTCACCAAAAAATTTAAATTTTATATCCTTATGTTTGAAGCCTGAAATGTGGCAAAAGGTTGAAAAGTTCAAGGGGGCCGAATACTTTCACAAGGCACTGTATATAAAACTGGGTTAACTTGAACATCTCACATCTCAAAGAATCAATAATTTGCAGTTTTGATACCTCAAAATGAGCACATCTGTAGACTATGGAATTTATTGGCCTGACAGATGCCAATATAAATCGATATAGTATTTTTTCTCCTGTATACAAAAGTGTAGTGTTAAATAATATAAAACATGTGGGCCTCTGCTGATTCCGTCAGTCGGAATTTATTCTCTAGCCCCACCGTTCCTAAGCTATCAGTACACATAGTTTTTGTGCCCGATATGATGATAAGACTCTATACTGTGAAATGGGTGGTCTCAGGCAGGAGCAGCCAGGGGGTCATGATTCAGAGCTCTGACACTGTCCAGTCAGAGGCCCCTTTGCTTACTCCTACCTGAGACCACTCACTTGACAGTATAGAGCCTAGCTAACATATCAGGCACCAAATCTAAGAGCACTGATAGCTCAGGAAAGGTGGGGGCTAGAGGAAAAATTTCAACTGTGCCAGAATCAGTGGAGTAACACCTATTAAAGGATGCAAAGAACTGGAGTTGGTGGAGACAGTGAAAGGTTCTCTTTAACTGCTCTATCTATAGCTATATGCTAGTGAAGCTGAGATAAGTACTCAGGTTAGCTATCTAAACACTGTTGGTATAATATTGTTTTGAAGTCCTATTATCATATTCTTATGGCGAGTTAGTGCTGTGCTACTTAATCTTACTCTTTTAGTGTTATAGCTGCTTAGCAATTGTGTTAGGGAGAAACACGTCGAAACATGATACTAATTTCTATCTGAATATTTGACACTAATCTTTGTCAGAGGGACAGAGCTAACTAGTCTAGTTGTGGAGGGAGGTGTTGAGTCCTATACAGTATTAGGATCAGGGCTCTCATCCTATTAATATTACTCCAATATGTTTGGCTCTCTTCCACTCAACTCTTTAGGTAAAGAGACTGTCAGGTCCTCTCACATTATTTGCACTTCTATCCTGCTCCATGTTTCTCGGGGTATATAGTGTGTGAGCCACAGATTTTAACTGATACCAAGAAAAGTTATGTCTTTTCCACCCAATTCAATGAGAGGTTTTAGACAGTAGGTTTGATAACTGAAATCGGTTAGCAACAATTTGGCTCGTCATGTACTGATGTGCTGCTTAGCAAATGGTGGGCTTGTGTATAATCTGAACAAGCAGAGCTGCAGTGTAAAGCACCAGGGAAAACCAGAGAGAGTGTCATTTTAAATCACAGCTAAACTGAATTGACCCTAGCTGTATTCTAATAAAATTGCAGGTATGCATTGTAGATTTAAAATGGAGTTAGACTTGGTCATACAGTATTAGAGAACCATGATGGCTTTCTTCTACAAACACTGCCACACTTGTTCACAAGCTGTGTGCGGTAATACTAAGGATATTTATGATGCTGTTTTTGGATGGAAACAGCCACGTTTTTCTAATCCTGGGCAAGCCCTATAAAACACATCGTTAAGTGCTGCCATTGAGTAATGGTAATGGTGTCACATCACAACCTTTACAGTTTTGTGGTTAGAAATGACATATGATATCAAGTAAAGTCAATGTTCACTAATGCATGCATAAATGTTTATCAGGAAGCAGAAGAAGTATGCATTACATCGAAATGTTCACCTCGGGGAATGGATTACAGAGCGGCTCATTGGCTGGGGAATAGGAGATTCTTAGAAAGTACAGCTGCTGCAGAACCTCTTAGGAGTTACAGCAAAGAGAAATGTGGCTGTTGAGACACCATGATGTTCTGCTTTAGCATCTCACTTCAGGCAGCTAAAAGTTAATAGTAAACCTGAATCTATGTAAAGCGCTGCGGAATATGATGGTGCTATATAAGTAAGCAAAATAAATAAATAAAGCATTTGACATGAGATTGCAAACAGCGAAATTGAAAATGAAACTTCAAACTTCACCAAAAAATGTATTTACTTAGGAAAATGACACGCAAGGGGCATGGCCATCTAAAGACACAAAACCACTGGTAAAAATAGGCAACTGAATCATTCCTTTCTGTTAATTCTATTTGTCTTTTTAGTAATAGCCATTTCTGTGAGTCTATATGGCAGCCATTATAGTGTTCACAGGGGTTGTCACGCAGCTGTGTCCAGTTGTAGAGCGATACTAGAATTAGCAATATATTAGCAGTGACATATAAGAAAAGGCAGTCACAACCCCTGCATGGGCAGGCATATTGGTTGTCACCCGGCTGTTCCAGATGGTTCCCCAATAAAACACTCTTACACTGTACACAATAAAGGGTTCCCTATGGCAATATCAGGAGGCAATTGTTGTTTAAGTAAAGGATGTGAAGAACTTGTGTGTGTTTTCCTGTGCCAACATTTCTGTACTCTTGCAGCTCAGTGCTGTACACTGAGTAAACTATTGTATACTTTTTATAGGTATGTACAGGGAGAATACTGTACTATGTATATGTATTTGTAGATTTACCTACAGACAGTTGTGATGCAGGCAAAAGCTCAAAATATCAATCATGGCTAAAAAGATTAGCAAATGATTCCAGAGGATAGTTGGAGCACTTGTGAGTGTTTGTAGGCCCACCCCCCAGGGGATTTGCAGGCTGATTTGCATATCCATAAAAAAATGATTATTTTTTTTCTTCATCTCTTCATTGATTTGTGGCCACAACAGTACGTTTCTGCTCATATTAAAGGGCTGTCCAGCCACAGCAAGTTACCCCCTATCCACAGAATTGGGGGTAACTTGCTGATTGGTGGGTATCCCACTGCCGGGACCTCCATGGATCTTGAGAACCGGGGTGTTTTGCACCTCAATTTTAAATGGAGCAGCGGGCGCTGACCGCCAGAGATAGTTGTGTGCTTGTTTGGCTATCTCAGATGGTTTTTATTCAAATGAATGGAGCAACATGTTCTGTCTGACCTGCTGTTCCATTCAAAACTGCAAAATCCCTCAGTTCCTGAGATCCATGCAGATCCCAGTAGTGGGACACCACGAATGTGGATAAGGGGTAACTGTGACTTAAAGGCCCCTACACTGCACTATTCTTGGTTTGAGAGGCATTATGGACCTGAGAGATTCCCTTTAAAAGACCTGTTTAAGGCTAGGTTCACACTTGCGCTGGGCAGGTCTGCGGACCCTATAGACTATAAAGGGGACCGCCAGGTGTCCATTGGGTTTATGTCTTTTTTATACTGAAACCGGTGGAGGTAAAACTGCCCCATGGACTTTTGTCTCTGCCGATTTTCGGCAGATTCTGCGGTGGAGTCTCCTACGGAGACTCTGACATAGATGTGAACCTAGCCTTAGCTGTGCATATATTTAATTCATATAACAGTTTTTGTGAGAATAGCAGCCAAACCCCCAAAATGATCATAACCTGTGAACATAGCTGTAATTTCAGGGGTAATGTTTGCTCTGGATCCCAAAGGGTCCATTTTTTCCCCTGAGATTGGCTGCCGACAATAACAGGCGCCAGAAGCTGCATAGCAGTGAACTTGACAAAATGGCAATTACTCAATTTCCTCTTCTTGTCATAATGTGTGTGTACTTGTTACAATGACATTCAAAGGCAAACCCTGAGGTTTTTATAGATGCAGCTTTAAATCTGTTGTGGTCTTGTAAACGTATGAGAACTTTGCAAAAGAAGGCCAGTGCAAAGTGCATATAGTGTGGAGCATCCATATTCAACCACTTTGTAGTTAAATTGTATCCATATAATGCACGTGAACATATTACATCTGCTGATCCGGTCCAAACAGCCACTAACAACACTGTAGCATTTTATGCTATATATTATAATATTGCCCCGCTACATATTTAGAACTTTTGCCCTTCACCCTCACTTTGTAGCATTCAGCAGGAGGTTGGGAGGAATTTAAATTTGCGTCTTTTTTTACGACTTGTGTGCCTTTTTTATTTTAGGTATATTTCCATGCACCTAATTTACTAAAAAGCGCACAATGAGGGGAATTTATTAAGACTGGCGTTTTCTACCGTTAGCCATCATTGAAATCTATGCCAGTCAGGAACTAGCATAGATTTCCTATATAACGCATGCTAGTTTTCTGCCACGGATTATAATAAATATGTTGGGCTCTAGGTGCGCTGAATGTCTGTGGAAAAAATCACGTACACCCACAGATTTCCTCCACTTCAAGTTTATGCCAAAACTTATTGCTTTGCATTTCACCTTGCCAAACAAGCCTATTTCAGCACTCTCAACTCCTGTCTCTCCAAACTTTTTACTCCTTACTCACTCCCAAGGTGCAGTCGCCTATCACAGACCTCTGTGCTGAGGACCTGGCCACTTGTCTTTGACAAAATTTATAAGCTCTGTCAGGAAGTAATTGCCCAATCCCCAGGCTGCATCAATCCTCCTCACCTACCACACTTCATCCTGTTCACTCTCATCTTTTGATCCAGTTACAAAAGAAGTTGTCTCCCAGCTCCTGTCTTCTTCTCCACCTACTACCTGCATTAGTGACCCTTTCCCCTCACACCTTCTCCAGTCTGTTTCCCTAGCTGTCACCACTTACCTTACTAAAATATTTAACCTCTCTCTTTCCTCTGAAGTCTTTCTCTCTTCTTGACAACCTTCCTACCTTGACCCAACATTGCTACTAACTATCTACCCATTTTCAATCTCCCCTTCATCTCCAAAATCTTGAAGGCTTGGTCTATTCTTGTTTAACCTGTTATCTTTCTATTAACTCTCTTCTTGACCCCTTACAATCTGGCTTCTGCACTCTTCACTCTACAGAAAGGGCCGCTACATAAGTCTCCAACAATCTCCTGATGACTAAAGCTAAAGGTAACTATTCTCCTCTCATTCTTCTGGATCTTGACACTGTGGACCACCAACTCCTCCTCACTTTGTTCCACTCTGTTGGCCTTTCTCTTGGTTCTCCTCCTATCTCTCAGATCTCACTTTCAGTGAATCATTTGTGGGCTCTTCCCCTTGCTGTTGGAGTTTCCCAGGGCTCTGTCCTAGGTCCCCTTCTATTTTCACTCTACACAGCCCCTACTGGACAAACCATCAGCAGGTTTAGCTTTCAATACCATCTTTATGCTGATGACTATACCTCCTCCCGTGACATCACCCCTGCATTAGTACAGAACACCAATGACTGTCTCTCTGCTGTCTCTAATATCATATATTCTCTTTATCTGAAACTGAATCTCTCAAAGACTGAATTACAGCTCTTTCCACCATAAACTAACCGACCTAACCCTGATATTTCCTTTTCAGTCTGTGGTCTTACTGTAACACTGAGAAATCATGCCCGCTGCTTTGGGGTTATGTCTCATTTTGTCTGTACTAGAACCTGAATTTGTAAAGTGATGCGGAATAAGTTTGTGCTATATAAATAAAATTATTATTTTATTATCATTTTGCCACATCTTTAGTACAAGAAAGGGGCGTGCACCAAAGATGCACCACATTTACACCCATCTACTTCAGCAGACTGGCATACATGGGTTGATTAAATACCCCCCAATGTGTAATAAATCTTGTGCAAATTCACTTAAAGATGAAAATTGGATTCCATTGCTGTAAGATATCTTGGTGTTCTTTACGCTGCCCATGTAGTGGAGTGCAGATGGATAAATGACTTACAAACATAATGTAACTCTTGCAATTGTCACACAACTTTATACCCATGGAAAACAGTGGAGGGATTAATTATTATTTTAACTTCAGTCTTTTGGTGTAAAATATTTGCAAATCAATGATTTGTGACTATTTAATGCCACTAGGGCATTATAAGCCCATTGGGAGGAAGAATAGGAGGTTGGGAATTGAATAGTTGTAGTCACTATGGCAGGGACCTCTACCAGTGTCTCTGGAGCTCCTCATGTCTGGTGCAGTGCTGAGAGGGCATGCAGGGTGTATGATGATGGTTGTAGTGTGCCTCGTAGGACACATCCTAAAATGGTAAGCCTCCCTGAGTCTGATGGTGATTGGAGTGCCCCTGATAAAACTCAGGAGACAGTGTTGCCAAAGAGGAAACCTTATCCTATTTCAGGGAGGAAGAGACTAACTAAATGTTCATAAGTCACGAGTTGTAACAATTGCTCAGTTCACAGTGTAATGGCTTGCTGCATATGAAGGTACATGTATTACACATAGAACAGTGTAAAACTCTTAGTCACAGCAATACGTAGTCTCACAAAGGGTTTTCTTATCTCACAGTTTCAGCTGCCCTCCTGTCTCATCTCTCATCTCCCATCCACTTCCTGGTGTTCAGCTCAGGCTGGAAGCTCCATGCTTGTTTCTAAACTGCAATTATGTTGGAATTTACATACAGAGGTAACAGCAGCACTCAGTAAACTGTTCTAGCCTTTATCAAAGCTCAGCAACTAAAAGCAATATGCAGAGAGAGGGAGAGAAGAGAATATAGATGAACAGTGCCTGAACATCAGTAAACCACTAGAGCTAGATAAAGAGAGATGGTCTGTAACCTAGACAATGAAATGTAAACACCAAAGAAGCATATTTAGCTGTAACTAAAGTAAGATAGATAAATCAATATGTTGTGTAAAATACTGCAGTTAGCTTATGTTACAAGTTTAAATATGATCTTGGAGATGGGAATACCCTTCTAAGGCAAAGGTAAGGCAAAGCAATTAACTCTTTCCTATATGTTGTTTTTTTACACCTCACCACTTTTCAGAAAGTGGATGGGACAGGACTATTACCCATGCATGCTACATTCACTCCACAAGGAGCTGGTGCAGGTTTGCACCTAGGCCTAAGGATTCCAGGAGGAAGCACCTAACTCATGATGAGGTGAAATCTCATCATGAATTAAACAGGGAACAGAAAGACTGAGGTATGATATGCCAGTCTTTATGAATTGAGTTGGTATGGCCTGCCATTGTACAATGACCACCATGTGACCAAAAGCTGTTGTGTCACTGTAGTCTAAACAAGAGAAAAGAATATTCCATTTGTTTTAATGCAACTACTCTCTGCCAGGACATTATATTCCAGTGGCCAACAAGTATCGACTCATGTTATTTCTTTCCGGAGGGAGCTATTTCTTCGGAGAGTAGTGAGTAATTGGCTACTTCTTTTGCAAGGGCTCCTGGCATGGCCTGTTATTTATGGAAGTCCAGGAGGTCTCCCCTTTTTTTTAATAGGCTGGTTAAAGGCCCAAAGTCTGAGGCTGCACTACTGAGAGGTTTTGATGATAATATGTTCCGTTTGGATTTTTTATGAGCAGCATGGTCCTCCTCTACTTAGGTGGGATATACTATTGTAGATGTATTTACTTATACAGGTGTAAAGGTCATATCCTAGAATTAACATGCAATTTTCCCTTGGCCATGTGGGCCAAAAGTGGTTAACCCTGGGGGCTGTTAGTGCTAGAATGGTTGAACTATTCCTGACTCTTTTAAAGTAGTATAATGTTGTACCATGTTAGCCATTGAAAGTAGTGGAAGAGTGAAGTAATCAGGCGATACCTTTTAGAGGCTAACGGCGTATATTTGATGGTAAGCTTTCGGAAGTACTAGCTCCCTTCATCAGACATGGTGTTATACAAGAAACTGAAAATTCACAGATTTTTTATACCCTAAAGACACAGGCACATCCACACCGCTGACAGTGTACCTATCCCACAGTCACAACAGGTGCACAGAATTAGGGGGACATTTTCCTGCAGGTCTTCCAATGTGGTGTATCTCATAATGTGTGTGCGCAATGTCCCACCACAGGCCTCTATGTGGGGGAAACAGGGCAGAGACTTAGTCAACGCATGAACTCACACAGATTCAACATTAATAACAGAAGAACAGATCTCCCAGTGTCCGCACATTTCTCTGGAGAAGACCACTCTATTGAAGATTTGCGGGTTGTGGTTTTAATGGGATATTTTAAGACGCAGAGGGAGAGGAAATAATAGGAATACAAGTTAATGCAAAAATTTCAAACTCTGCAATTTGGACTTAATATTCATGCCAGTTTCATGTCACACTATGTATGAACTGTGAGGGTCACAAATCACCACGTGACAGCAAACAGATAGCGAGAATTACTGATCCCTCCGTCACGGCCCACAACTTTACAGATTGTTTATTTTTTGACTGGTTGTAAATAACTTCTCTACTTAGATTGCATTTTGTTTTTTTTAAGGCTCTAAGATCCTTTGAAGGTCCATGTCTTTAGGGTATAAAAAATCTGTGAATTTTCAGTTTCTTGTATAACACCATGTCTGATGAAGGGAGCTAGTACTTCCGAAAGCTTACCATCAAATATACTCAGTTAGCCTCTAAAAGGTATCACCTGATTACTTGACTCTTTTAAAGTAACAGCAGTAATTTGTACTTTAAATGTGTGGAAAATTCCTGACTGGATACCTGGCTCCCGATCACAGGAGCTTACAATCAGTTAAGAGTTGCTTTTTATATTCCATATTGCTACATATTTCCCATTTCTACTTGTGTCATGTAAAGTCCATTTGATCATGGGGAAGGGAGGTTATGTGAAGCTTGCAACACAAGGAAGGAAGTGGATGCAGTAGTGCAGAAAGCCGAGGCTTGGGGTGGGGGATAGAGTAAATTTATACAGGCAAAAAAAGCAGAAGCAACAAAACAACGAGGAAGTCGTTTAGGGCTTTCTCCATCATGTGTCGTGTAACATAGTGGCCAGCCATAAGAGCCAGAGGTCATCTGTCAAATAGCTGAGCTATGGTAGGTAAGTAAAGAAGGCATACACCCCTGCCTGCAGCTATTTTCTTATTCAATTTACTAAACCCTATCTATCCTGCTTTGTAGAGCTACAAATTTTGCAACACTGGCTGTCCTCAGTTGATATTTATGAAAAAGTGTCACAAGAACCCTGTCCCCCCCCCCCCAAAAAAAAGGGTCATACGTTTGCCTGTGTTTTAATAAAAAGTCCTGCTACTTTGTAGTTGAGTGTTTCAAGATCTCTGCATGCTGTTAGTAAAATACTTTACAACAATGTATCAGCCTGAAGTCAAAACATTAGGTTCCACTACAGAGTGTCTCTGCCTGTAATAGACCACGTGTTGAGGAACTTGACGTATTGCTAAATGAACATGAAGACAGAGGTGAAATATGCCACTGAGACTTGCTTAAAGGAGAAGTAATCTGGTTATTTGCAAGCTTTATGCATATGATGTATGGTATATGTCTAGCGGTAGAGAAAAGGGCTGGACTTATCCTGAATGTTGTCATGTGTGGTATATTCTGTTAGTGCTACCCCGTATGGTGTCTTTTCACATACTGTACAACTATATCACTTGTTGGAGAACAGTATGGTGCTCAAATAATAGTATTATATGTTGGTCAAATAATGCTTCCATACAGTTACCTAGATACAAACGTTGTACATTGTTGCTGCCATTATATAGTGTTGCTGCCGCATACATAATATACTACACAGTGTCTAATGAACAGTGGCGCCATATAGTGTACAAAACATACCAACATACAGTAACAACATAGCTCTGTACATACAATGATGTGATAATAGTGCTTTAAGGTATCCAACTAATACTATTATCGAAAGTGTTATGTGTAGAGTACAGCACTAATCTATCACCATCTGTCCAACTGAAATGAGTGAAGCTGGGACACACATTTCCAACAACTCCTCTGTTCAAACTTGGGTGCTTAACCCCCCCAAAAGTTTTTGCAATCAGTGGAGACCCAGTGGTTGGCCACCCACTGATCAACAAGCTACCCTTACCCTGTGGACAAGGGGTAAATTGTTGTGTCCGGAATAATACTTTAATCTTTTTTATGTGTTTGATAACTAGATGAAGGCATGCAGTAAAATATCTGTTATGCAATGACATGTAATATTATATGAGAAAACTGCGTATGTAACTAATGTGTAATAAAATGTCAGTCTTTAAGTCACAACTTTGATAGGACTAAAATATTATTAATGATAATTGTCATTTCTTGCAGTTAACCTACTAATCATGTCATGTTTATTCCTCCTGGTGAGAACGCCTTTCTTTTTATTATGTGAATGTTAAAGTGACACATGTAGCTACAATGTTAAAGTGATACAAGTAGTATTTCAAACAGTGCTCTCATGAATAGATATTCATAACAATCTATTAATCTATCTATCTATCTATCTATCTATCTATCTATCTATCTATCTATCTTATATCCCACACCAGGAGTATAAATCACTGGCACATCAAAGTGCAATCAGTAAGTCCTTCATTGAAAAACTCAACACTGCAACTTCAATAAGTATATGGCCATATTGGGCACTGCAACTCAATCCGAGTGAATGGAGCTTAGCTGCAATGCCAGTGACATGGACATGTATGAATGTATCAGTACTGTATTGAAGAGGATAAGTCAGGGCTCAGCAACTTTCGGCACTCCTGCTGCTGTGAAATTACAACTGCCAACATGCTCTATTCATTTCCATGGGATGTTCCAAGAACAGAAGAGCAAGTGTGCATGCTGGGAGTTGTAGTTTTACAATAGCTGGAGCGTCAAAAGTTGTCTACCCCTGGGCTAAGTTATTTCAGTGTAGGTGGGGTCCTTGTGGTGGGACCTCTATGGATCATGCATTGATGATGTGTCATAAACATGGGCCATAATAATAAAACCCCCTCTATATCGTTCAGACAACACAAATCAGCACAATATGCTTGTTATATGTAGTAGTATCACATTAATATGAAGTTGTTGCCAGTGTGACATATGTGACACATTTATTTCTACAAAATTTTATACGAGAATCTTATTTCACTTGTGTTATTGCAGTACATTTGAGAGGTCAAAGGTGAGCGTGGAGTGTGTGTGATTAATATGGCACGGAGGAAAAGCTCAGATTACCGGGCTCTGCCGGAATATGAGAAGAGCCAGATAAAGAGGACTCTTGAACTGGGCACTGTAATGACTGTATTTAACTACAAGAAGTCTCAGCCTGAGCGCAGGACTATCCAAGTCATAATGGAAACCTTTCAGGTGGCCTGGAGCAAGACCGCTGATAAACTTGAAGGATTCTGTGAGTATTATTGACTTTCTTGTAGATCTGTTAGTGAAAGAATATCAGAAGGTGCACAAATACATCAATTTTTGTACAAATAACACCATGATAGGCCATTTTCAAAGAGGTAACATCACAACTTGATCATACATGTAGTGACTTAATTTAATTTGGTTGTCAAAGTCATCACCGCAGGGTCTCAATAACTTGTCAATAGAGTTAAAATATGGTCAAGCAGATTCATCTTGGCCTTCCTCTTCCCATACTGTACACCCAATGATCCTGTTAGTAGACATAACGAGTAAAGCTATCTCTGTTACCTATAGCAACCAATCAGAGCTCTGCTTTTATTTGGTATTCAGTTCTTGAAAAATGAAAGCTGCATTTTATTGGTTGCTATGGGCAACAAAAGCAGTTTTTCCTTTCAGTTTTCAGAAATCTGACTCTATGGATTGTCTACATCATCTTTCCCCAACCAGAGGCTTGGGAGCCATTTGTGGCTCCCCATTTGTTGACTGTTATAGATACTATTTGGCTTTGGTGGCATCAGGGAGGTCATAGCATTACTAGAACGTGGTATCAGGACTTTGGTCTATAGTATCCCTACCTTTCGTGTTCACTTCAGTGGGACTAGGCACAAAGGCAAAGTACTTAGAAACTGGTCTTTTCATCTTTCTTCACCTTGAACAACCCTATTTTTAGAATGGTCTCCCGTGGATCACCTGTTTACAAGGTGTCCTAATGCTGATCGGGTATACTCTGCAGGGGAATACTGACTGCATAAAGTAATCCAGAGAAGCCCTTTAAATGCTACATGGAGATAACCTTGTATTTAGGACTGTATGTTGTATAAAGACAGGAGTTAGATAGACTTGTGGTTTGTGAAAGGAGCAGCTTTTCCCTTGACTGAGCCACTGTCTCGTTGACTTATTTGATTATTTTGTTAATACGTCAGAGTTGTCCATTTGTGCTATACTTGACGACCATGACTGACACTTCATTCTTATCTGAGGTCCATCACGCTTTGCTCTTTGCCAGCTGACGATCACTCAGGATGTACAAGACACTGATAGTTTAACTGCTTCCAGGATTGTATAAGGAGAGCCTGATACTTAGTACCTGGGAGATAAATATTCTATTTGCTTTCAAACCCAGAGAAGGTATTCATTCTAATCTGAAAAAAAAAAAATTAAACCTTCTTTTGATACCGACCACAAATCACTTTCACGAGCTGCCACAAGTCTCTTGAATTTGCAGCAAGAATACAATTTCACCGCTGTGCAAGAGGTCAGCGCTTTAAATTGCTTTTCCCTATCTCACATGAAAGAACTAAGCATTTTCATTTATTGACGAGATGATGGCTGAGCTGAGACAAGTTACTTAAATCCAATGACCCCTGACTTGCAGTCCAAAAGGATCTGGTTGTCTGCGTTCAATAAGGACAAAAACCCGATTGCTTGTTTTTTCTTAACAATAAATTGTCTCTTAAAGTCACAGTGGTACTTAGCAGCTGCAAAAATGTCTTTATTGATAGCAAGGCAACCCCATGCATTTGGTATACTATGCTCAAGAGAAGAGAGTGCAGGTTAGAAGCCATTTAACATCCTGTACTATCGGCTAAGTCAAGTTGTAAATGGTTCCCGATCTACACAATTATAGCAACATTAGCAAACAAGGGTAGGGGGAAATGGCAGAAGGTCATGTCAATCTTTCTTAATTGTAAACTTAGGAAGGGATCACCAAACACAGGGCACACATGTGGGCTTTCCTGAGGGATGGGTGATAGAATGAGTTCTCCAGCAGAGCAGTAATTGATGGCTTTTTCTTACTATAGGTCATGAAATTGTACGGTGCTGCAGAATATGTTGGCACTATATAAATAAAATGTATTATTATTATTATTAATAATGGTGACCAACATCCAGCCACTCCTGCTGGGACCACCAGATCTTCATAGTGTACAGATTCAGAATCAGACAGTTCTGTATACTCTGTTGTGTCCATGTCAAGGTACTATTGCTCAGCTCCTGTTCACTAGAATGGTGGCTGAGATATAATGACATGGCCTGGCCACTACACATTGTATGGAGTACACTGTGCAGATCCGGTGGCTGCAGCAGCTAATCGGTGGGGGTGCTGGGTGGCAGACCCCCACTAATCCTAATGATAGGCCATCAATATCTACTCTTGGATAACCACTTTACTTCTATATTTTAATTTTATATCATGTCATGACTTCTCCGTTTACATGGCTTTAAAATTTGCTATTCAAACACCTCAGAAGGAAAGGGCTTAGGGAGGACACATTTTTGTTTTTGCTATATGATCCCTCTGCTCTGTATATAGAAATGTAGGAATAGCTTGAGTCTTGAATGGGGGCTTACACTGTATTTGCACAAGAACCCTTGAATGTCTTCACAGCAACTCTATCAAGTAGATTTACATAATTTAAATGCATATACTATAGATCAACAGGGATGTAGCACTAGGTGATGTGGATGCAAAAATAGCTATCATACACAGGCTCTGGATCCTCTGTCCCAAAAGTCTTTCTGCCACACTTAAAGACATCAGTATAAATGGTACTTGGTAGGTGAGTGCCCTATAGAAGATTGTATTTATTGAGGCCCAGGAGAATCAAGTAACCCTTTGTAGTTTGGCAATGAGTATCCATGCTGTTAAAGAAGGCACCTTGTATAGAAACCAAAGCACAGACAGTGCTTGATCCCAGAGAGATGCACTTAGCAACAAAATGTCAGTGGCATGTATTTTACATCATGTGAGCCCTAAAAGTGTGTAACCTATAAAATTCCTGTAAACAACATCACATATGGACAACTATAGCTTGTACGTAAGGTTAAAAGGATTGTTCAGACTGAGGAGATCCTCTATTCAGGTTCCTCATCTTTTGGACTACTACTCTGCATTAGGCTGTTATCTCATCTGCATTGGAAATGAACAACGTAGATATTAGCAAAACCTAACACACAGTGTGAATGGGCAGTATAATGCTTCATTTCCCCTCTGGTGGCACATTGAAGGTAAACTAAAAAGTGCCTGGTTTCCCTGCAGATTACAGCCAATCCCTTGGGTTACCACCAGATAGACACTTTGTAATCACTGTTGCTTTGGAGCACTGGAGTCCTAGGTTTGAATCTGACCAAGGGTAACATCAGTTTGTAAGTTCTCCCCGTATTTGCATGGGAGTACTCCGGTTTCTTCCCACATTCCAAAGACATACTGATAGGGCATGTAGTTTGTAAGCCCTATATGGGACAGTAACCGACAATGTCTGTGAAGCGCTGTGGAACGCGTTGGAGCTATACCAGTAAGCTAAATAATCAGTTTATAGTCAAGGAACTTTTTAGCAAGTAGAAATTATCAGAAGAAGACAACCCTTTTAACAGGGAGCACAGTATAGATCCTTACGAAAGCTCACTTCTAATGAATGGTCTATGTAATTCTGCTCCTGATCAGACAACAGATCAGCACACACGCTGTCAGCTTCATCTTTCATGAAGCAGAGAGGATGCTCGACAACAGTAGCAGTCGTCCCTCCCCCATGCAGTTTGCATCAGCCAGTGTAAAAGGCTAATGCAAACGGGCCAATTGACATGGTATATTGTCAAATGGTGCTCTTCTGTCTGAGCATCAGGCAATGTGAATGTACTCTTAAATACACTCCTCTGCTCCGTTATAATTTGTGCCATAATTGTCTGAATGTAGAAAAGGCATTGTTTTTTTGTGTCTGATCTATGTCCTATTTGTAAAAGATTACCTCATTGCTTCAGTACACAAAGGTCTAAAGTACAGATGCCAGGTTCACAATTGATCCGACTGCCAATTTTTATGCAAAGGGGAAATTCAATATAAAATCATCTTCTGACATGTCATATTAACATATATTGGTGGGAATCCAGGACCTTAGTAGCTATTACCAAACTCACTGGCATTAATGCTTTAATATTATTGAACCCTTTCTTAGATAGTCAGGTATTTCTGTTACTGGAAATCATATATATGTGTGTCTGTAGTATCTGTGAGGGTGGGTAAAGAAAGCAAAAATATGTCTAGTCTGGCAATAGTACAATAAAATAGAAGAATGTATTTTTATCATTCTTGACATAATTTCTGAAAGGGAGCCTGTCACCAGCACACAACCCCATAGATAGGTTAGGGTCACCTGAATCAAACAGTGTTTCCCCCTGCCTCTGTTGCAGAGATAACTTTTTTTGTCCCATTATGCAAATTAGCTCTATCGAGTAAAGAAGACATTGACATTGCTCCAGAGAGTTAGGTGGCAACACCCTCATTGCTCCAAAAAGCTCATTTATTTATTGACAAAAACAGTGATATCTCAGCAACAGAGGAACAGATTCACAAGGGGGAAAACACCATTTCATTCAGGGGACCCAAACCTAATCTATTTGTGGGACTGGATTGATATGCTGGGTTCTGGTGACAGACTCCTTTTACGGCCTGGGTCCTACGCTGCAGAAAAAAATACAGTGTTTTACAGTCATTGCAAGATTCTAGCGAATCCCATCCACACCTTGAGGAAAAATACGCGCAGCGGACATGCTGTGTTTTCCAAAACCACTGCGGTTTTAGAAATCGCAGAATGTCAATTATACCTATGGAAACGCTGGCGGTTTCCCTAAAGCTATAATGGAAGCAGAAAGTCCACAGAGGAAGCCGCTGCCGCGGCGGTTTTTCCCGCAGCGCTTTTTGGCTGCGGCCTGCTACATGGGACCTTAGCCTAAAACAGTTATATGAAGGAAGAAATCTATGAAATTGCTTCCCCAGTTCTGTACAGCAGCCGTATTGCCCACAGTGGATTATTGCCCATCTTTCTTACAAATATTTATACATAACAAAGATCTTATGACCCTAGAAGATCTTACTCCTATGATCCAGTACAGACTAGATGTCTTTCAGTCAGTTTGGTCTCCTTGGGACTTCATCTACATCACTTGTCAATAGTAAATCCTGTGTATTGTGTGTGTGGATGGCTCGGGTGAGGTTCCTGGCATGGTAGCCCTTTTTCCATAGCCTCCTTCTGTCAGGGCCGTTTTTAACACATTAGTGGGCCCAGTGCCCCACTTCACCACCACTTAAACATACCTGACCCACCAAATTAAAATGGCCATTATTTATATTCAGGGACTATTATTTAAAAGGTGGGCTAAGATTCCTTGCTTATAAACAGACTCGGACTGGCCCACCGGGGAACCGGTGAATCCCCTGGTGGGCTCCGAGCCCCAACTATTATTTTTCAATTTTTCCAATGCGAATGCATTGGTCAGGGGCCTCAGGCAATATTATAATAATAATAATAAAGATGGCAGCCGCTGGCAGGCAGCGGTGGGAAACCCTTCCTACCTTCCTGTGGGCCCTCCCCCTGTAGCCTTGATGCTGGTGACGGGCAGCTGCGGGAACCAATGAAATTGCAGCTTGTTGCTGCAAGCGTTAGGACATACTGACGCTGTGCGCGGCGGTGGGATCCTTCAGAGAAGAGTTAGCCCAGACCAGTAGTGTGCTGCAAGGTGGGAGGTAAGTACCTACCCACACAGATACACTCATACACCCACCCAGACAGACACACAACAAATTTTGCCCCCAAATCTTTCAACTTCTCTAATGAGAACTACAACCCCCAACAGCTGCAGATCCTCTGCATCTGTTGAGAGTTGTAGCTTTTTTTTTTTTTGCTTTTCCCCAGCCAATCAATGTATTGTTATGCTGGTGTCTGCCCTAAGGCTAAACGGTGTGTGCAAAACTCAAAAAGTAACAATTTTTTTTCACAAAAATTTTCACTTGCACAAAAAATGTGTTTGTTTTCTTTAGCACACAAGCTTTGATAAATCAGCCCCATAGTATTTACACTGTACAAATAGGATGCATGATGTTAAAAAAAAAAAAAAAAAAGTCAGGCATCCTGCATTCTACTCGTACAGTGTAAATATTATGGGGCTGATTTAAAGAGGACCTTTCATGTCCTCAGGCACATGTGGTTTTATATATCGCTGGAAAGCCGACAGTGCGCTGAATTCAGCGCACTGTCAGCTTTCCCAGTATGTGCCCTGGGGCTGGAGATATCGGTGCCGTTATTTTTAGCACCAATATCTCCCCACTGTCAGAAGGGCGTTCCTCATAACTTAACTCATCGCTGGGAAGTGAGGAAAGCCCCCCCCCGACAGTACTCTAACATAGCCCTGTACTGTCAGAGGGGGCGTTCCTTACCACCCAGCAATGACGCTAAGCTGTGAGGAACGCCCCCCCCCCAGGACAAATTTTTTAATTTTCTTTTTTTTGTGGGACCAGGTGTACTTTTTAGTTATACCATTTGAGGGAATTGCTATTGCTTTGATCACTTTTTATTCAAATTTTTATCAGAGGCAAAACAGTGAAAAAACGTTGGTTTGGCACTTTTGATTTTTTTTTCCCGCTACTGCGTTTACCGTACGGGAAAAATATTTTTATAGATTTGTAGACCGGGCGTTTTCGGACACAGGGATACCTAATGTGTATGTGTTTTACAGTATTTAAGTACTTTTATATGTGTTCTAGGGAAAGGGGGGTTATTTGAACAGCCTGCAATAGAAAGATATTAAAGACAAGCCTGGGAGCCTTCATAGCTTGCTCCGGGTCCAGGCGATACCCGTCAAAATAGCGGCGCCCGTGCACCGCCGGTAAAATGGTGTCTCGGTCAGCTTTGACCGAGGCATCAGAGGGGTTAATGCCCGCAATCAGTCCGGGCACTGATCGGGGGCATTAGCGCCGGGTCTCTGCTGTATAAGACAGCAGAGACCCAGTAGCTATGGAGGCCGCTTGGCTCCCGAGTGGCCGCCATATTTAAAACACCCGATATCCGCCATACTATTACAGTGGATATCGGGAAGGGGTTAAAAACAAAAAAAACTCTAAAAAAAAAAATAATCTTATACTAACCTTACCACGATCCCCCGATGACTGGAGCAGTGGACATCTTCTGCTGTTGATGCACTCTGGTGCAGGTCCGGCCACGGCGCAGGTTGTCAATGCAGTGACATCATCACCTGTGTCGAGACGTCCTGCGCTGACATTACAGTAACTATTCTATGACAGAGCAAGGACTTTACAACTCTCTGCTCTGTCATAGGCTTCAATTGCAATGCACACCGATACAGTTGTAAATGGAGCTGCCCCGGGTAGAAAGTCTGGTGCCCGGATGCGGGGGCCCCCGCAACCAAGTGCACCGTTTGCCCTATGGTTAAAGAGGCCCTGCCTTCTGTGACTGGTGAGTTGCGCCTCCTCTCTAGAATTCTCTTGTTTTTTTTTCTGTAGTTGTGTGGGCTTCTGATATGTTTTATATCATTTTCTATGCTGAATGACAAGTATTTTCTATTTTGTATTGTATCTTTTTACTGTTTGTTTTCCTTATAAAGAAAAATCAATAGACAATATAGTTAAAGAAAAAGTTATCAGAGACTAGAAAAAAAGATAATTTTCCCCATAACTAGTACCTTCCTTCCTTTGAATTAGACTGAGGAACAATATCAGGCACAGCCCGTAGACAAGAGTGGCACCATTTTGTAACTTCAGACAACCCTTTTATTTATATAGACTATATCACCATGGTGGGATTAGTTGCAAAGAAATCTCTTATATGCCCGATGAAGTTCTATTCACTGGCTTTGAAATGTAACAACATTTTGGATCAGGAATATAGACTCACTGACAAAAAAAAAATAAAACACCCAGATAGAAATGTTGGACTGCTGTGAAACTTGGCATGTAGTTATATCTCAGTCAGATATGTAAATGATTACAGGTCTCGTCTGATTAGTCCTATCCCAGCTGCCCTATAACAAGGCTCTCAGAGGTACACTTAGGTAGTGTACCTCTTTGTGAGAGATCATTGGCTGCTAGACATGGTTCTTCAATGCATTTTAACACATTCTGTCCAGTTAATAATAATAATACATTTTATTTATATAGCGCCAACATATTCTGCAGCACTGTACGATTTGTAGGGTTCAAGTACAGACAAAAAAGATACATTACAAAGAAATAGTCAATTCACACACTGGGACTATGGGCCCTGCTCGCAAGATCTTACAATCTATGAGGTAGAGGGGGTGACACAGGAGGTTAGCAGGGGCGGCATCAGAGGTAGCATTGCTTATACAATGGTCAGACAATTTTGTAATAGAGGTTACTGTCATTACACATATATAAGGCTGTATGAGCTGTCACCAGTCGTGTCCTTTAACGTGCAGACGGTGCCTGGACATATAAAGTTAGTCTGATACGGCATCATATTCTGTTAGGTAATGCTGCAGCGTGAACAGAGGGTATGTTTTAGGGAATCTAACTATGGAAGGGTTTACATTACGAGTTGTGATAGGCCTGTCTCAAAAGATATGTCTTTAGTTTGCACTTGAAGCTGTGTAAATTGGGGGTTAATCTGATAGTCTGGGATAGAGCATTCCAGAGAAGTGGTGCAACTCGGGAGAAGTCTTGTATACTAGCGTGGGAGGTTCTGATAATAGAGGATGTTAATCTTAGGTCATTGAGTGAATGGAGAGCACGGGTTGGGCGATAGACAGAGATGAGGGAGGAAATGTAGGGAGGTGCAGCATTATGGAGAGCCTTGTGGATGAGGGTGATAAGTTTATATTGTATTTTGTATTGAATAGGCAGCTAATGTAGTGACCGACACAGACTGGAGGCATTGCTGTAGCGTCTAGACTGATAGATGAGCCTGGCCGCCGCATTCAGAATAGATTGTAGAGGGGAGAGTTTAGTAAGGGAAAGACCGATTAGTAAGTAGTTACAGTAGTCAAGGCGAGAGTGAACCAGGGCAACAATAAGTGTCTTTAGTGTATCTGTGGTAAGGAAAGGGCAGATTCTGGAGATGTTTTTGAGGTGGAGATAACATGAGCGTGCGAGTGATTGGATATGGGGGGTGAAGGAAAGGTCTGAGTCAAACATAACCCTGAGGCAGTGGGCATACTGCCTAGGAGTTATGGTAAAGCTGGAGACTGCAATGGAGATATCAGGGACAGATCTATTAGATAGTAGAAACAGCAGTTCAGTCTTTGAGAGATTCAGTTTCAGATAGCGCGAAGACATGATATTTGAGACAGCAGAGAGACAATCACTGGTGTTCTGTATTAGTGAAGGGGTGATTTCACGGGATGACGTATATAATTGGGTGTCATCAACATAAAGATGGTACTGGAAGCCAAATCTAGTGATGGTTTGTCTAATGGGGGCTGTGTAGAGAGAGAAGAGCAAGGGGCCTAGGACCGAGCCCTGAGGAACCCCAACGGCAAGGGGAAGAAACAGAGCCCGAAAATTATACACAGAAAGTGCGGTCAGAGAGATAAGAGGAGAACTAGGAGAGAGCAGTGTCCCTGAGGCCGACAGAGTGGAGCATAGTGAGGAGGAGTTGATGGTCAACAGTGTCAAATGCTGCTGAGAGATCTAGATGAATGAGAAGACAGAAGTCACCTTTGGATTTAGCCGTCAGGAGATCATTGAAGACTTTTGTGAGGGCCGTTTCAGTAGAGTGCAGAGTGCAGAAGCCAGATTGTAAGGGGTCAAGAAGAGAGCTAGCAGAAAGATAGCGGATTAAACAAGAATAGACCAAGCGTTCCAAGATTTTGGAGATGAAAGGGAGGTTAGAGACAGGTCGATAGCAGAACAGGATGGGTCAAGGGAGGGTTTCTTCAATAGAGGGGTTATAACAGCATGTTTGAAAGAGGATGGGAAAATTCCAAAAGAGAGAGAGAGGTTAAATATTTTGAGAGGGGACTGTCATCAATGCACTATCGGTGGATCATCATTTGATCTGCCAGCAAGCATCAACAGCTCCCACGGTATCCTTGTCCAACAGTCAGACACAGGTGGCATCTTCAATAAACACCACTGTCTTTGCCTGGGCCATTTTCAGGTGCTTACAATATTTGGTGCCATGGCATCCATTATGTGTCCTGCCTCTCACACATATCCACCATTACCTTTGTTTACTGTGGTGTAGCGAACGAGAAACCTGGACTGCTAAGGACTGGAGCCATATCTTCGTTAGCAACAAATCCAGGGTCTGTTTGAAATCTGCCAACAGCTGAGTTCAAGCATGGAGGCCTCGTGGTGAACACTTCAGTCCCTAGTAGCGATAAGAGAGACACTAACAACTTAGTGATAAGTGCAGGGCATCCTGCGGCCACATGTGTTGTCTCTCATGGCAGGGCTACCAACTGGCATTTTTCAGGAGAGTAATGCTCACCCACTCACAAGAGTTTCCCAGGAATATCTCCTCCAGAATGTAACCAATCAAGTATTTATGCGACCGGCTGGAATGCCAGCCTCAGCAACCTATGAGCGTTCACAATCTACAGGCCCAGCTGACACACTGTGGGCAGATGTGCTGAAGGATATTATATAGAGCAATTATGTCTCCATACCCAACCGTATATGATCTTGTATACAGGCTGGAGATGGCCCAGCAGGATACTAGAGCCTCCTTAAAGTTGAACTGTTTTCCCCAATAAACTTTTATCTTCACTCAATATTATAATCACTTACATATGTCATAGTTACATTCATTACATTCAAAGATTTATTCAATTCCAACAACTCCTTTTTGGTGCGTTATTTTTTTAGTCAACTAATGAACCTCGAGCAGTTGTTACTTCCCTTCCTTCTAAACCTCGTGGCAGTTGATATTCTGTGCATTATTCAGCAGGGGCCGACAATGAGCCCAGGAGGAAGTTCCTTGTATGGTTAAGAGAATATGAAATCTATAATCCTACCTAAAACACGATTGATTTAATATTCAGAATAAAAGTGATACATTTAGTAAATCCTATTTTTACAATGTGTTTAGAATTTAGCGTATTCTTGTGCTTGTTTACTGCATCATTAATTATAATATTAATGTTGACTGAAGTAGACTGTCTAATTCACCTACATCCTTTGAAGACATCAGTGGTGGTCCTGGGTCCATTAGGTCTGAACATTTTCATCATTGCTTCTCACCGTTCAGGAAAAACCTGAATATGAATGATGAATACTAATTGGTTGATAAATTTTTAGATAGAAAAAAAGCAATAAAAATGTAAGTAAAGGCCATCGGTGGCAAATCATGGGCTACATTTTAATGAATATTGATTCAGACCACAGAGTTCTTCCTTGTGTAGAGAAGTAACATTGTTTCTGAGGAATTTTAAGAGCAGTAGTGTTCAGTTCTGTGTGTTATCATCCCGGTGATACTGTGTGACAAGGAACACAAGGTTTTCATATGCAAATATCCTTCCTGGCATGAACACAACCTCATAAAATTGCCGATTCTTCTTTTTACAGACAAAACAAAGAGTCTATGAATATATAAAGTTACGGACAGTGTTCTGTATATACAAATTATGACCTTTACTGTTGTGTTCATATTCTTGTGACTGTGAGGGATTGCATTCTCACTCTTCTCAGAAAACTCTGCTACTATGAATTTGAAATTCAATATCTAAAAGCATAAAACCAACTCAAAAACAACAATAAAGTAAACCAATGATGGCTTCATGGATTTTAATGAAAATATTTGACCTTTAGTGCTACATGGCTGTCCTACAAAGTAACTCCAGGACTGGGGACTTTAAATTTAATGTAGTAGTGGCTTGCTAAATAGATTTTTAAAGAAAATTTGCAGTAAAAATAAATATGACAAATTCTAAAAAAAGATCATTACCCAGAGACCTTTTGATAGTATTCTTATAAGGCTTTCTATGACAGCTGGTCAAATGAGATGTAGCTTGGCTTAGCATCCCCAGGTTCAAAAATTCTGTGTTACACAATAGCCCTATATCTAAACACTATGGCCAAGGAAGAGTGGCTTGCTGGCACCCATCACTGTGAACGGGGAAAAACTGCAATCTCAGTTTCTCAGACACAGGCATTATTTCTTGGTAAAAATATATTAGGTTATTATTTATGCAAAGAACAGCCAAGAAAGAGTTTAATCCCTCTAATTTCCATACTTTATGTTAACATATTGTTGCACACACCTTATTCATAGAATTGAGGAAAATGCTTTCAGTTCTCAATGCCAGCAAAATACTATTGTCTTGCGTTGTCAGAAGATACATACTATATAACCCATAATAGCATTGATGGCTACATTCAATTTACAGCAGTCAGGTTGATATTTGTCACTTTTCACGGGAGATCCTGCTATGAAATCTCACTATTATTTTTTCTATTTTCGCTGTGCTTAATGCGCCTGTCATTCCTCTTTGTTATGGGAACATAAAAGACGGCTACTTTCATCAGATTGGTGCATGGAGCGTTCATGTGCTTTTGTTTTACTTCCATTTTCTCATCTGTCATGTTTTATTTCTTCTTGCTTGGTCATATACTTTATTGAATGTTGTTGAAATAAATTATTTTCTTCAGTATGGAGAGGGCTACATTTACAAGGAGCATAAATCCCCCGCCTTTGGTCAGTAACTATAAGTATGAAGTATTCAGGTGACCTGAATGGCTTTAACTTTTTCACAGGTATTATTCATTGGCAATTTATCAACCTTAGGCTCTAGTCATATCCATAGCTATGGTAAGAGTCCTGCTATTTTTGGTCAAGCATCATGCACATGAGAGTATCAGTGTTAGTTCATTTCAATGGGGTCATGCATAAAACCATAATAAGATACAGTCTGCAGTTATAATAAAATAGCTGTATGATCCAACATGCCATATATTGGACTGAGTCCTCATCAATTCACTGGTTTAACACACACAACTAAGCAGCCCTCAATAACGTGTTCAATACAGTTCCAAGTTCTACGTTGTGCTAGACTACATGCAAATGTCCGTGTGCCACCTATGCCTCCACAGCCCCATTTATTGCCTTCAGTTAGCCCTTGCTGCAAAACAGACAGGTATAGCACCTGTCCTGAGTTTTGCCTTTGGCTCACAGCCACATATATAGGCCTGTGATAATACATGGACATGGTTATGTGGCCATAGAAGCAAACGGGTCAGTGTGGTAGTTGTGCAAAAAACAACTAGCACACTGACAATGCACACAGTCATGTACATGAACCCTTAGGCCCCTTGCAGACGACCGTGGTGTGGGTCAGTGTACTATCCCTGTATTTCACGGATAGCACACTGACCCATTCTTTTCTATGGGCCCGTACACTCGACCGTGAATTTCAAGGTCCGTGTGCTGGCTGACAGTCTAGGCCGCATCAGATAGAACAGGTCCTATTCCTGTCCTAACTTGCGGCCTGTGCTTCCGTGGCTCCTATTCATTTAATGAAAGGAGCCACAGAAGCATGGCGCGTGCACGGGCGGCACACGGGGACATACCCGTGTCCCCCGTGTGCAGCCCATGCTTTTAATTCACGGCAGGCCGATTGCAGCACGGTCGTCTGCAACCAGCCTAACAGGCTAGAATTCACACTCTCTTGTCTATAATATAATGCCATAGGGAGTATTGTTTGGGGGTACACCATATCTATGGATCTATATTTTTCTGTATAGGCTCTGCGCACCAGGTTCCACTATGTGAATTAGGCTTAAGAGCTAAGCTTTTTGCTTTGCGTCTGAATTACAGTATTAGGCTAAAGCC
Organism: Leptodactylus fallax; assembly: GCA_947044405.1. NCBI lineage: Eukaryota > Metazoa > Chordata > Amphibia > Anura > Leptodactylidae > Leptodactylus > Leptodactylus fallax. The sequence goes on along the minus strand of CAMRHE010000497.1, from coordinate 1,076,142 downwards.
CCGTGTTGTGAAACACAGCTAAAAAACACTGCGTTTTTCATTGTGTTTTTGCTGAGTTTATCTCTGCAAATTTTCATCCCTTATTAAACCTGTAGGGAAAATGCCAGTGTTTCCGCTGGTATAATTGACATGCTGCGATTTTTCAAAGCAGATTTTTTTCTGCAAGGTGTAGAAGGAATTAGCCAGATACAAACGCAGTGTTTTTTGCCGTGGCGTTTCTGCAGCGGCACAAATGCTGTGATTTCACTACGTGGGGCTTTAGCCTTTAAAGGCTTCTTAGATTTAGGCTAAGAGCCCACGTTGTGGAAACGCAGTGGAAAAGACGCTGCATTTTACAGTATAAGCAAAGTGAATGAGATTTTGTTCAATCATATTCACACAGTCCTGGAAAAAAAGCTGCAGAAAAGCGTTAAACACAGCCAAAAACTTATAACCACTCTTATTAATACAATGCCTCTAAAATAAGATAACTTTGAAAATAGCCTTGCTTAAAAAAATATTCTACTATATTGCGCACACAGCTCCTATGAAGGTCCATGTGTCTCCATAGCTACCTTCCATTCCATCTGGCGCCCCTTCCACTGTCTGTAGGTTGCCAATTCACACACCCTCTATAACAGTGAGATTCATTATAGGGTCTGTGTAGTGTTTTGATTTGCTTTATTAAGGTTGTTTTTAACCCTCTGCCTCCCTGTGATAAAATCTTTGCATGTAGCCATGATTGGTGGCCTGGGGTTGAGTTGCCTGTAAACTGTTCATTTCATGCACTTCCTCAGTGCTGGTGGGAGACACCATGTCCTGACAGAAACAGGAAGAGCTTTGCGCCTGTCCATTATATGTGGTGTAAACCACTTCCTTCACTTTTCTCATAAATGTCTTATCAAGAACTAGCATGCACTGTAAAGTGTAAGGGACAGACCTATTAAATAAATGACAGCCAGAGAAGTTTTTACTTATTGTACTAGAGAACATAGTTGTGGATCTGAGAGGCCTTCCCAACAGTTATTAGGGTTCCATGAACTTTGTCGCCAGAATAATGATACATCTGCGTTCCCAAAGTGCCATTATTGAAAAAAATTTTTAATGCCAGTGGCATGCCTCATGGTAGTGTATTATGTCAAGACATAAGATAGCTTCAACATGGGAGACAGCTGGGTTCCCCCCATACACGTTGAATTGCCAATAAATTTTGCCAAAATTGACAGAGACCCAACATTAAAGCTGGTTGCACACACAGTTGTCACCCGTGTGCCACCCGTGCACCGGCTGTTCTTCCGTGCCCCTTTCATTCAATGAATAGGAGCCGCGGAAGCAGGGCCACAAAATCGGACAGGAATAGGACCTGTTCCATATTTTGCGGCCTGGACTGTCGGCACGCACACGTGACCGTGTAATTCATGGTCATGTGTACGGGCCCATAGAAATGAAAAACCCGGATAGCACACTGACCATTCATATGGTCATGTGCAAGGAGGCTAAGGACAAGGCCCCACGTTGCAGAATCGTTGCTTTTTTTTTTTTGCAGAATTTTTTGCACTTTTTTGAGCCAAAGTCAGGAGTGGATTAAGCAGAAGAGAGAAGTATTAGAGCTCCCTATATATTTCCCATTCCTTCTCTAAGTTTGGCTCAAAAAAAAAAAAAACTGCAGCAAAATCTGCAACAAAAAAAATCAGTATTTCCATAACTTGGGGCCTTAGCTTAAAGGGGTTTACCAGGACTTATACATTGATTGCCTATCCTTTAGGATATATCACCAATATTATCATATACTGCGAAATGGGTCAATGCTGAGGATATGAACATTGTGTATTTTATGCCTGCACTGTCCTAATAAAGTACTGCGGAGCTGTTCGGTGAGTGCCTATCCTTTGCTTTGTTTTGCCATCAGCCCCAACAGATTTTTCACCATTTACATGAGTTTTCTGGTGCCTGTAAATGTTGACTAAAACCTACGCCAGTAAGGATCAGGGGTAGCTTTTGGACTAGGCACACGGACACCTGAAGGATACGCATAATTTGTAACAGGATGTGTGTCTCGTCATAATCCTCTACTTTCAGGAAAATTCCTCAGATATGATACATGCTGAACGAAATTTGAACAACTTATGAAAGGAGAAGTCATGGTCTTGTATGTATAAAATGAAAATACTGTATAACAAGTGCAGTTAATGCTAGGTTCACACTTGCGTTCAGGTCCCCAAGCGGACCCCCCAAACGGAAACCTAATCCACTTAAAAAAGCGGTTACCCACGGAAACCTGTGGACCTCATAGATTATAATGGGGTCTGCCGGGTTTCCGTCCAAAGAGCGGAAACCTCTGCGGATTTTTGAAGCGGAATGGGGAACGGAATCCCCCAACGGAGTTCGGGCGTAGGTGTGAACCTAACCTTATAGTATACTGTATGTGTACTGTATAAAGTTGCATGCTTTGAATAAAGTAAAATACAAGTTTGGCATGTTTGGGCTGAAATCCAGAAGTCCAGTTCTTGATTTGGAATATGTTTTCCTGCAGTGGACCTGTACGAAATCAAGGAAATCCGTCAAGGAAAAAACTGCAAGGATTTTGAACGCGGAAAAGCCTCACGACTCAAAGAAGATTGCTGCTTCACTATCTTCTATGGAAGCCAATTTGTGCTCAACACAATAAGTCTGGAAGGTGAGTTATGGAATAAAACACAGTAGTGGCCTTATTAAGCCCATTAAGGCTAAGGCCCCACGTTGTGGAATTCAGCAAAAAAAAAAAAAAAAACACTGCGTTTTACAGTACCAGCAAAGTGAATGAGATTCTGGTTAATCCCATCTACACACTGCGTGGAAAAAAAACTCTGCGGAAAAGCTTCCCTATAGATTTAATAGGGGAAGAAAAGCTGCAAAGAAAATGCAGCAAAAAATGCAATGAAAAATGCTGCAGAAAAACGCGATGCATTTCCACTGTGTTTTTTCCACTGTGTTTTTTCGCTGAATTCCACAACGTAGAGTCAGCCTAAAACCGCAGGGCAGTGGTGGTGAAACCAAATTTTCCACTATGAGAATAAGATTCCACGTTGTGAAAATGCATCATTTTGGCCACAGAAAATAACTGCATTTTACATTACCTGCAGGATGGTTGGGATTCTGGCTAATCCCATCCACAGATTGCAGAAAAAAATCTGCAGTGGAAATGCTGCGATTTCAGAAATGCATGCGTTTTTTGCAAATCGCAGCATGTCCTGTATATATACCTATAGAAACGCTGACATTTTTCAGCTGCGGCTCGCTATGTAGGGCCTTAGCCTTAGAGTAGTTTCAGGTCATAATATGGTTGCATTTACTGTATTGCCTATGGATGCACTTGCACCGCGCCCTATGGTACTGGGGCCCCCGTTGGGCATACCTCCCAAACATCCGAGATTCCGGGTCCTGTCGCCGTCGGCGGGAGGTATGTCCCGGTATCAACTTATTTGCGTCCTCTCCGGACGCAGATGAGTTAAATACAGTAATGAAGCAGGAGCCGTCCGCGGACAGCCCCTGCTTCACCATTGTGTGTGAAGCACATCCTTGTGTGCTCCAGTCCCTGGAACTGCGGGCACGATGTGATGATGTCAGAGGGGCAACAAACTAGGTGCAGATGAAGGAGGGGGCATTAAACTGTGGGGAAATGAAGAGGAATAGTAAACTGGGGGGGACAGCTGGAGGGGGACATTAAACTGGGGGCAACTGGAGGACATTAAACCGTGGGGGTAGCTGGAGGAGGACATATCTGCCTCTAGTTGCCCCCAGTTTAATGTCCCCCTCCAGCTAACCCCACGGTGTAATGTCCCCTTCCAGCTGCCCCAGTTTAATGTCCCCTTCCAGCTACCTCCACGGTTTAATGTCCCCTCCAGCTGCCCCACTTTAATGTCCTCCTGTAGTTTCCCCCAGTTTAAACTGGGACACCAGGAGAGGGGACTTCATACTGTGGGGCAATTGGAGAGGAACATTATAATGTGGGGGTGATATAATTTTAAGGTGACTGTAGGAGGATTATACTGTGTGGGGGACATTGAAAAATGGATGAGAATAGGCGGAGTCAACATAGACGTGGGCGGAGCTAAATTTGCTTCGGCACGCATAGCCGAATCACAGGGGTATTTTATGTAATACCCCTCTGAACATAACATAATCAGGAAGTTATTGGCGCTGTGACCCAGACGTTTACCATCGTCTAGGTTGCAGCGCCAAAAGAGTTGCACCAAACACTTATAACACACATACACAAAGTCATCAATAAAGTTTACATTTGACCCTGCCCCTGTCCTGTCCATAACTGATCATTATAGAGTAAAATACGCGACTGCCTCTCTAGCGGTATCCATTACACGCTAAAATAATAGCAATAACAATTATTACTAGAGATGAACGTATAAAACATTTCTGACAGGCGGAAAAGTTCCATCAGTCAGAACACATTGTTACCCAATGAATGTCACCATATGAAATCCCAGTTTTTGGCAGATTTCAGATGGGTATAATAGCAGGTGGTGATGAAAGGGGGGATCCCACTTATGAAACCTTTGCACTGGGCCCACCAATGTGTTAAAACGGCTCTGGATGCACGGGTGTAGCTATAAGGGGTGCAGCAGTAGCCGTCGTTACTGGACCATGGACTCTGAGGGGGACCGAAAGTACCCTCTGTCACATAAAATATTCCAATATTCTAAATGGTAAAAGGTAACCCATTACAGATTCTGCATCAGGGGCAAGGAGCTTCAAGCTATGCCTCTGTACAAATGTCATAATGGACCTCATAGTGCTACTTTGGTCACCATAGGATTCTATGATGATCTACAGTACATTTATTGGGGGTTATTTATTATCTGCCTCTTTTTTGGCCATATTATTCGCAGATGTGCCCTTTTTAAAACTAGTTTTGCTCTGGTGTCTATTTATGATACTTTATGACCTTTACCCCTTTTTTGTTAAAGGCACAATTGCCCTTTTTTAATACTGTCTGACCTGACAGGTTTTTTTTACGCCTTCCAAATACTAGAGTGCACTGTGTCTTTTTTGCCACTTTTTAACCCTTTCCTGACATCTGCGGCCTCCATAGCAGCAGAGACCTGGTGCTAATACCCACAATCAGTACTCGCACTGATCACGGGCATTAAGGCCTCTGGCACAATTTTTGTGGAGGCGCATGGGTACCACCATTTAGTTGTATATGGCTGGCCCTTTGAATGAGATCTGTGGCCGGTGACTCATGGTTTGCTCCCAGGTTTGTCTGGCATATAGTTCTATTGGGCTGCTCTATGCAGTTTGTAATAGAATTGCCAGTATTTTATAATGCGTTTGCATTGTATTAGTGATCAGCCCCCCTGGGGTTCAAGTTCACTAGAGGGTCTAAAAATAAAAGAAAAAAAAAAAATACTAAAAAAAAAAACAAAATCACTCCGCTTTCCCTAGAACACATATAAAAGTACATAAAAAAAAGTTAAACACATGCACATTAGTTATACCTGTGTCTGAAATTTCCATCTACCAACTTCCGGGAAAAAAAATTGAAAGAGCAGAACCGCCGGTTTTTTTTTTACTGTTTCACCTGCTATAAAAACTTGAATCAAAACAATAGACATTCCCCAAAAAGTATAACTATAAAGTACATCTGGGATTAAAAAGTCATAAAAATCATAAATACAGCGTGAAAAAGATCTACCCCCTTTTCCCAAAAATCAAGTGGCAAGGGCAGCAAAACATCTGTTACAAAAAAGATGCAAATGCTTCATAAAATACAGTGCTGGGCAGAAAAAGACTACAAAATAGTGCAATTTATGCCAAAAAAAAAGGCGCAAGTAGCTTAATAAATGTGCCCCTTACAGTAGAACTGCTGAGGATCTTGGTCTTGTGGCCATAATATAAGCGCATCTGTGTTAGTTATCAAAATGCAGTACAAAATCAAAATGTTCTGTACATAAAGCACCAGATACAGATAGTTGTAAAACAGCTCATGCCTGCTAGTAGGCTGACATAGCTTGATCAATATGTGTCTTGTCTTTACTGACGTATTTCATGTAATTTTATCTTGCAGCGGACTCTGTGGATGATGCTGAAAGGTGGAGATGTGGGTTGAATATTTTACTTGAAGAAGTGAACTTGGCTTCCACGCCAACCACTATAGAAAGGTGTGTGTAAATTCTTAATTCTTTTCCTAGTTTTAGGCTAAGGCCCCACGTAACGGGCTTCAGCAAAAAAGTGCTGTAGGAAAAACCCCGGCATGAACGCATTGCGTTTTTTTCCGCAACACTTTTCACAGAAAGCTTTCTGCTTCCATTATACCTTTATTAAAACCGCCGGCGTTTCCGTAGATATAATCGATATGCTGCGATTTCCAAAACTGCCATGGTTTTGGAAATCGCAGCCTTTCCGCTGCGCATATTTTTCTGTAATCCCATCTACTCTGCAGTGACTGTAATGGTCCCCATGTGCGTTTACGCCATGTGGGGCCCCAGTCTTAAAGGGGTTTAAAAAGAGTTTGTCACCAACTCAACTTTTAATATCTCCTTAAAAGGAATGTGTGACCACAAATGGTTAAAATGATATAAATATATGAAAACAGGTATAATATCAACAAAAGTGGTAGGATTGTCCCCTACTATCAACCACTGCTAAAAGAGTAAGGTTACATTCACATGAAAGCATTAATTTCACGGTCAGTGAATGAGCGCTATTCTCATTACCGTTATTTTGATGGTTCATTTTCACAGACCATCAAAATATAGGTCTGTGAAACGGGTACACCTTGGGTGTAAGACCGTCTTGAAAAAATGGATGTTTTTCACAGCCGTTTTGCATCTCGGTCGTGTTCATCTAGCTTAACATTTGGATAGCACATATATAGTCACTTAGGACACAGGGAAACTTATTGTGTTGTCCTATTTTATTAATCTCCGCTCACTGTATATTTCTATAAAAATACGACATATGAAACAAATAGAGCCTGGGGGTAACCTGTTGTTTCTCGCAAACAATGCAGGGCACCAGATCAGCAGACTTGGAAATGCCATACTATTGTAGGGAACTGCCATTTCTACTAGTATATAATGTATCTGGCTTCTTTGCCCCTGCAGTTTGGCTTCAGAGACCCCAGGCATTTAGTGCAAGTTTTGTTTTGTAAATACAGTGAGTCAGACACATGTGAGGCAGAGCTGCTGGGGGGAGAGATGTGAGCAGAGCTGCTGAGACAGACATGTTATGTCTGGGGGAGTCTAAGAGCCACTTGTTCCTCTTTACTTCACAGTATATAGTTAGGTATGTGTTACCCCCTATATACTCACAGGACCTAGCTAGTAACCGTAGTTAGGGATCCATATATATATACAGTTCAGGGCAGTGATAGGTTAGGCTTCCGAAGGCCAACTAGCTAGTTAGAGGCCCGGTGGCACTAGTAGTTTAGCTGGCAGGTTAAGGACTCAGTGTTAGGGTAGTCAGGCCTGCATCTACTGCCGTCACCGTCGCCCTGTTTGCTGCCTGTGAAGAATCTCACCATCATCATCATCATCTCCTGATCGGCTGTCTGTCATCTCCTGGAAGAATCCGAGGATCCACAGTCATCCACAGGGGCCCCTGCATCTCTTCTGTTGCCTGGAGGTATTGTGCACCGGACTCTTGCTATATATTTATATATATACCCGGGTATATAACCTAAGACGGTTGAGGACTTGCTGGTTGTTGTAGTACTGCTGTGTTCTGAGTATATTGTATGTATGTATTATTACCCTGTTGATTCTTATAAAGCTATTGTTATAACCTTATGTGGTATCTGTATGTATTCCTCAGACTGTGAGATTAGTACAGTGATCCTTGTTAAGGCTACTAACTGTACTTCATGGGTAAGTCCCAGGAAGAGATCCTCCCTGTAATACAGAGGCTCTATCCTGGGTGGAGGCACTGATATATTTCATATATGTTCCCACTCTTCCCTTCAGCGAAGGCTTCAGGTCCCATTATACACACAGGTCAGCGCCAGAGTCTGTTGCGGGAGGGATAATACTCATACCCCCCCCCCAATAGGGCTACATTTGGAGGCACTGCTGAGATTTAGAAGTGGGAATAGTCATTGATATGGAGAAGCGATATAGCTCAGAGGGGAACCTCCCACTAGCTACTACATGGGATTACCGACCGCCTGTTCCTCCCCTGGTTCAGGTAAAGGAAGAACCCCGCTCAGCCAGTTACCCCCCCAGTATGGCCGTCGCTAGCAGTTCCTCTAGTGACAGTGCTATTAGCACTTTAGCCAGGCTGACTGAAATGTTAGCTCAGGGCCTGCAGGCCACTCACTACAAGAAACTAAAAGTATTCTCTGGTAATGTCCCAGTACCACAAGGGGAGGAAAACTTTGAGATATGGAAAGAACATACTCTCCAATGCCTGAAGGAATGGTCTTGCTCTGAAGAAGGCAAGCGGCAGCGTATCAGTGAAAGTTTGCGGTCTCCTGCTGCAGAATTGATCCGCTTGTACAGAGACTCTCATGAAGGAGTGAGTGCATTGGACTATATACAAGTACTGTCTGATCACTTTGAGCCATACTATGACCTTGCCCAGATGGTTGCTGATTACCGAATGGTTCGTCAAAAAGAAGGGGAAAATGTCTCTACTTTTATTAACCGTTTACAGCTACTTCTTTCACGTCTGGTGTACCACGCAGCTATATCTACTTCAGAGGTAGACGCTCTGAGAACCAGCCAGTTGGTGAGAGGGTTACAACCTCATCATCCTCTTGCTCAAGTACTCAAGGTCTTACTATCTGATAGAGTCCTTCCATTTCCTGACTTAATGAAGTTAGTGAAGAAACAAGAAGCTGACATTAGTTTTAGTACCCCTAAGAAAGCGAAAAGCATCTCTAAAGAAGATGTTGTTCCTAATTCAAACAAGGACAAACCAGCGGAGCGGTCAGAACTTAGACAGTCCGCCACTCCACCCACTGCCACTCAACGGAGGAAGGATGCTAGAACCTGTTATAAATGTGGTCAGACGGGCCATACTGCCAGACAGTGTACGGAGGACAGTGAGGGATTGGGACACAGTGCTGTCTTCTCTATTCAGAATCAAAGACACCAAAGGAAGGCGGGCCGAGTAAATACCAGAGGCGCTATCGCGGGCTCCAGGTCCGTTGTCAAAGTCACTGTCAATGGTCATGCCGCTCCTGCCCTGTTTGATACAGGATCTCAAGTGACCCTGATTTATCGCTCGTTCTACCAAAAGTATCTGAGGGATATACCTCTTCAGTCTACGGGACAAATGAAATTGTGGGGGCTTAATTCAGGATCATATCCTGTAGATGGCAGCCTACAAGTAGTTATAGCTGTCCCTGAATTAGAAGATCAGAGTGTCGCTCCCATGAAGATTACGGCTCTTGTCTGTCCTGATACAGGGGATTCTTGTGCAGCTCCTGTGATACTTGGCACTAATTGTCCCGCAGTGCATTATGCTTTTCAGAAGTTTCTTGGAAGAGATTGGAACCCTGCAGCTCAGCCGGTGAATATATCTTCTGATCTTAGAGAACTCTGTGATGCCCTGTCTACTGGCTATCGACATGGAATGGTATATCATATCGGTGAGAGAACCGTGGAAGTTCCTGCCGGCGGGGAGAGAGTTCTGAGAGTAGCCTCCAGCATTGCTCCCGATTTGCTTGAAGGGGGGAGTTATGTCCTTATGGAAACCCCTGAAGAAATGATTAACCAGAATGGCTGGATGGTGATCCCAGAGAGAAAGGACTGGAGAAATAAAGTGGAGTTATCTACCTGTGTGACAGTGAGGAACTGTTCACCGCATCCGATTGTAATTGGACCATACCAGAATGTGGCCCACTGCTACCCTGTGCTTGGAGTAAATCCATACGCTGAAGTGTGCAGGATTCAAATCCGAGATGCAATCCCTAATCTCAATCTTGACTTGAGTGATCCACATTTACCAGAGGCCTGGAATCAGCGACTGACACAGAAGTTGTCTGAATTATCGGAAGTGTTCTCCATGGATGATATGGATGTAGGTTGTGCTAAAAGTGCTCAACACACTTTCCGATTGACCGATTCTACTCCCTTCCGGGAGCGACCACGGAGAGTTGCTCCAAAGGATGTTGATGAGTTAAGACAGACTCTACAGCAAATGAAAGGTCAGGGGATCATTGTGGACAGTAAGAGCCCCTATGCCTCACCTATTGTGGTGGTAAGAAAAAAAATCTGGAGCAATTCGCCTATGTGTGGATTACAGAACTCTGAACCGGAGAACCTTACCTGATCAGTATACACTGCCAAGAATTGAAGAAGCTCTGGAAGCTCTGAATGGAAACTGTTGGTTCACAGTGCTGGACCTAAGATCGGGATACTATCAAGTCCCAATGGCACCTGAGGATCAGGAAAAGACAGCCTTCATATGCCCCTTGGGTTTCTTTCAGTTCACTCGTATGCCGCAAGGTACAAAAGGTGCGCCAGCAACGTTCCAAAGGTTGATGGAAAGAGTGTTAGGTGATTTAGTGCCCCGGGAATGCCTTGTATATCTTGACGACATTATTGTGTTTGGAAAGACGCTGGAAGAACATGAAGAACGACTCATGAGAGTACTCCAACGCTTAAAAGAAGAGGGGCTGAAGTTGTCGGCTGACAAATGCAAATTTTGTAGATCTTCGGTCACTTATGTAGGTCATATTGTTTCTGCTGAAGGAGTTGCTACCGATCCTGGTAAGATTGAAGCTGTGGTGAATTGGCCCCGACCGCAAAATATTACGGAGTTGCAATCTTTCTTGGGGTTTTGTGGATTCTATCGACGATTTGTGGAAGGATATTCAAAAATTGCTCGAGCCCTCCTCGACCTGTTGAAGAGTGATGCAGGAGATCCGGGAAAGAAGAAAGGGTCTTCCAAAAGCCTTTTTGGCGATAGGTGGACTGCGGATTGTGAAGAAGCATTTAAGTTGTTGAAGAAGAAATTGACAGAAGCTCCCGTTCTGGCTTATGCTGATGCACAGAAGCCATATGTGCTACATGTAGATGCCAGCTTTGAAGGATTAGGTGGCGTGCTGCACCAAGAATACCCGGCCGGGTTACGGCCCATAGCTTTCATAAGTCGAAGTCTTTCTCCCAGCGAGAAAAATTATCCAGTACATAAATTGGAGTTTTTGGCGCTCAAGTGGGCCATTGTTGATAAATTACATGACTATTTATACGGAGCCACGTTTGAAGTAAGAACAGACAACAATCCACTGACATACGTTTTGTCAACCGCTAAGCTCGATGCTACAGGACATCGCTGGTTGGCAGCTTTATCCAACTACCAATTCACACTCAAGTATAAATCGGGGCCTAAGAACATTGGGGCAGATGCTCTATCAAGACGGCCTGGATTACCTAGTCCGGAAGTAGTGGATGAATGGGAAGAAGTGCCAAGTCCTGGAGTAGGAGCTTTGTGTGCCATGGCTGCTGTAGTTGAAGACCGAGTAGCCTTTTCTGAAACTCGGCTTATTGACTCTATTGGGGGAGGTCCCGAAGCTGTACCAGACATGTTTGCCTACCCTGCCGCTTTAGGATCCTTTGAGAGTTGTTCTATATCTTCAAAGCGAATGATCTGGAGTCAAAAGACTGATCCTTTAATTGGACCTCTTTATCAAGCAGTGAGTTCTCAAGACAGAGAAATGTTAAAGACATCCCTACCCTCTGAATGCAGTCAACTTCTACGAGATTGGGAGAAGTTTGAAATAGACAATGGCCTACTTTATCGTGTGGTGCTGTATCATGATCACCCTGGAAGGCGCCAACTAGTTATTCCAAGCTGCTTTCAGAAGATGATTTTCCGAAGTCTGCATGATTATCATGGTCATTTGGGACCTGAGAAGACTTATGGCCTAATACAAGACCGATTCTACTGGCCCAAAATGAGAGATACCGTGACTCGTCTGTGTAGGTGCTGTCGCAGATGTTTGCAGAGGAAGACTGTCCCGGTTCGAGCGGCCTTCATGGGACACTTGAAGAGTCCAGGCCCCATGGATCTTGTCTGCATAGACTTCCTTTGTATTGACAACGACTCCAGAGGATTTGGAAATGTATTGGTGGTGACTGATCACTTCACACGATATGCTCAAGCCTTTCCGACTAAGGATCAAAAAGCAGTCACTGTTGCAAGAGTGCTTTGGGAAAAGTATTTTATCCATTATGGCTTACCACACCGGTTGCATTCTGATCAAGGCCGGGATTTTGAGAGTAACCTGATCAAAGAGTTACTTCAGTTGTTGAACATCCGCAAAAGTCGGACGACGCCTTACCATCCAGAGGGAGATGCCCTTCCTGAAAGATTTAACAGGACTTTACTTGATATGCTTGGTACCTTACGAATTGAGGATAAGCGATCCTGGAGTCGAAAAGTGGAGGCTATGGTGCATGCCTATAATAGTACAAGGCACGAGAGCACAGGATATTCACCATACTTTCTGATGTTTGGAAGAGAGCCTAGGCTACCTATTGACATCTTGTTGGGAGTCTCTACCGATGGTATCAGTCATCGAGATCATTACCGATACGTGGCACGTTTGAAAGAAACGCTTAAGAGTGCTTATCAGCTGGCTGAGGAAAATGCGGCCAAAGTGAATGAAGGAAATAAAAGGAGATTTGATCTTCGAGTAAGATACCGAGAATTGAACCCTGGGGACCATGTTCTGCTACGGAATTTGGGAGCATCTGCAAAACATAAGCTGGCTGATCGATGGCGGAGTGAACTCTTTACAGTGGTAGATCGGTTGCCTGGAATACCAGTCTACAAGATAAAAGGACGGGACGGGAGGATCAGGACTTGGCATAGAAATCATTTGGTGCCTGTACCTCAGATTGATGGTATGGATATCTCCAATGATGGCTCGGCCTGCGATTCTCCACAGTCCTTAGCCGATATTCCACCTGACCTTCCTGAAACTCCTGAGAGTGATTGGACTGTGGCTCCTGAAGTTCCTAGATCACCAGTATCTTCTCCTTCAGGGAGACCTATGAACCCTCAAACTCCAGAATTCGTACCTAGATCTGTGTCTACAGATGAGCAGGGATCTAGCTCTCCTACGCCACCAGCACCATCCCCTCCCATGGCAGACAACCCTAGTTTAGGGCCTGGACATGCTAGTTTACCTCAGAGAGAGGTACGGAGAGGAGAGAGAATTAGACACCCTCCACCTATGCTGACATATGATAGTTTGGGGGACCCCAGATTTACTACTCAGCCTCATTTATACCATGCTTGGGTGGGTGCAGTGTCCACTTTGGTCAATATGTTACCAATTTTCGCTCCTGCTGGCATGTATACCTATTAACCTGTTGTGACTCTGTAAATGCAAAAGCAACCATATTGATATTGTCATTGGTAATGTTGACTGTATACTATGACTTTGTATGTCTTTGACGTGACGTAAAGATTTCACCAGAGGGAGAGTGTAGGGAACTGCCATTTCTACTAGTATATAATGTATCTGGCTTCTTTGCCCCTGCAGTTTGGCTTCAGAGACCCCAGGCATTTAGTGCAAGTTTTGTTTTGTAAATACAGTGAGTCAGACACATGTGAGGCAGAGCTGCTGGGGGGAGAGATGTGAGCAGAGCTGCTGAGACAGACATGTTATGTCTGGGGGAGTCTAAGAGCCACTTGTTCCTCTTTACTTCACAGTATATAGTTAGGTATGTGTTACCCCCTATATACTCACAGGACCTAGCTAGTAACCGTAGTTAGGGATCCATATATATATACAGTTCAGGGCAGTGATAGGTTAGGCTTCCAAAGGCCAACTAGCTAGTTAGAGGCCCGGTGGCACTAGTAGTTTAGCTGGCAGGTTAAGGACTCAGTGTTAGGGTAGTCAGGCCTGCATCTACTGCCGTCACCGTCGCCCTGTTTGCTGCCTGTGAAGAATCTCACCATCATCATCATCATCTCCTGATCGGCTGTCTGTCATCTCCTGGAAGAATCCGAGGATCCACAGTCATCCACAGGGGCCCCTGCATCTCTTCTGTTGCCTGGAGGTATTGTGCACCGGACTCTTGCTATATATTTATATATATACCCGGGTATATAACCTAAGACGGTTGAGGACTTGCTGGTTGTTGTAGTACTGCTGTGTTCTGAGTATATTGTATGTATGTATTATTACCCTGTTGATTCTTATAAAGCTATTGTTATAACCTTATGTGGTATCTGTATGTATTCCTCAGACTGTGAGATTAGTACAGTGATCCTTGTTAAGGCTACTAACTGTACTTCATGGGTAAGTCCCAGGAAGAGATCCTCCCTGTAATACAGAGGCTCTATCCTGGGTGGAGGCACTGATATATTTCATATATGTTCCCACTCTTCCCTTCAGCGAAGGCTTCAGGTCCCATTATACACACAGGTCAGCGCCAGAGTCTGTTGCGGGAGGGATAATACTCATACCCCCCCCCAAATAGGGCTACACTATATTAACAAAAGAACGGCCTGGAATGGGCTCTGACGTTCAGTATCCGTTCACATTAGGCCTTTGGAAAAGCAGGCTCTTATACCGTTACATAATGTTCTAAAGCAGCCAGCCTGTGAAACAGCCGGGTAAGTAAGTAAGTGGAGTACTGACATAGCTACTGTTATAGTTGTGTGCCTTTTCTCCCGTGTATATGGAGTGAGCAACTTGTATGGAGTCCATTCACTACCAGAACCTAAGGAATGTATTTACACCCATCTGAACCACCGTGCACCAGCAGATCAGAAAGGAGCAAGCCTGTGTGTGCAGCACCAACACAGCCAATATTGTGTCAGTGCAGCATCACATAAATAGGCGACCGGCTGAAACAGCGAGTATGAGTAGAAAGACGGTGTGTAGCGAGGTACTGTGAGCAAACAGTGCAGTTTATGCAGCTACAGCATGGATGGTTATGTGCTGCACTTATCAATAATATTAAGGGTGAGGCCTAGACTAGCTATCCTTCAATTATTCTATTCCTAGGCTATGTGTCTGTGCCACCCGACATGCATATCGCCAGCATTATGTTGAGTTCTTCTAGGGGTCTGTGTTGGTGATGCATACCTAGGCTTGCTCCTTTCTGATTTGCGGCTACATTGTGGGTCACTCCGATCAACTTCTCTGTATACACTGCGGAGAGAACAGTATAACAGCAGCTGTGTCATTGCTCCGCTTACTCACCTACCTGGTTGTGTCACAGACTGAACAATGTAGAGCAATATATACTAGTGTGCTCAGTACGAGCCTGCTTTACAAAGGCCTGATGTGAACAGGCATTTAATAACAGCCAATTCCGGATGGTTCTTTTGTCAATATAATGAGGCATTTACAATTTCTTGGTTGCCTTCAAGTCTGCTGATCTGATGCCTCACATTTTTGTGAGTTACTGACTGATGGTGCATATAGCTGGTATGATGATATCTTTAGAGATAGGTGGTAATACATTTTGGGGTGCATTTTTTAAGCTACTAGTGCCTGTTTTTGTGTAAATTGCTCCTTTCTGTGATCTTTTTCTGCCCTGTGCATTTGCGCCTATTTTTTCCAGATGTCATTTTGCCCTTCCCACGTTTGCTTTTTCTCGGGGTATAGCCTAAATTGAGATACTTTTCACACTGTATTTATGACTTGCACCTTTTTAAAAAGAGGCAAAAAAGTAAGAATTCACTCCAGTGCATGGACAGTGCAAAAAGGCCCATTAAGTCAGGCAGTATAATGTTGTACCGTGTTAGCCATTGAAAGCAACTGAGTTAGCCTCTAAAAGGTATCACCTAATTTCTTCACTCTTCCATTAATTCAGGCAGCAGTAAAAAAGGGCAATTGCTTTTAACAATAAGGGGCGATTTTATTTTTTTAACAATACAGAGGTATTTTTGAACAAAAAAGGGGCAAATACACACAGCTAAAAAAAAGGGACATCTAAACTAACACGTTCACAACATTTAACAAAGATGTGCGTCTACAATACATCATAAATAGACTTCACAGACTTCAAAATATGGCCAGAAAGGGGGCCAATGATAAATAACCCCCATTGAGCCCCTCTCTATACATATAGCATATATAGTATTGGATATTAGGGAACAACTGGTTACTCCCTCCACCTAGGCTCCATTTTCTACATGTGCAAAAATATACAGTGGGTGGAGATAAAAAAGCAGCATGTCAATTATACCTGCGGAAATGCTGGCGTCTTCCGTATTAGGTATAATCGAGGCAGAATGTCTACAGAGGAAAACTTTGCAAAATCAGAGTGAAAAACGCTGCGGAATAAAACATGATGCATTTCCACTGCAGCTTTTTACACAGCACTTTTCTGCTGTGTTTTGCTACATGGGGCCTTAGCCTAAATGTGATATCTAAAAGTTACTCTTTTAGCGGTGGTTGATAGCAGTGGCAATCCCATCACTTTTGCTGATGCCATATCAGGTTCAATTTGCCAGTTTTTATATATTATTTAATTTTAACTATTTGTGGTCACACATTCCTTTTAAAGAGATAATAAAAGTTAGGTTTTACTGTCACATATTTCCGTATCTCTCAGCATCTACTTTCCAAACCTTATTTTTTCTATGATTATAATAGGTGGTGGACACCTTGGTAAGATTAACTGGTCCTCAGACACAGATCTATATGACTCTCTTTATAGATCAATAGAAGCACCATTTCCTTAAAAAAACTTTTTAGAAATATGCAAATTAGGCTTAAGTTCACTGGACCTGAATACAGAGTGCTTGGAGGATTTGACACTTCCCTATTGCACTTAAACCTAGAAATAGCTTTTTCAAGGAAATGGTGCTTCGAATGGGATACCTAAAGGCAAGATGGGTTCAGCATAATGTCTTTTGCAATGCGCTGTGACTGGTTTGATATTGACTTTCATGGTGACAGACTCCCTTTAAAGTGTAGGTTCCTTTAAACAGCTCACATCTAGATAAGATCTATACAAACAGTTGAGTCATTTTGCAAATACATGGCAAATTTTATGTGATTCTGTGTAGAAATATGTAGATTGTATCTGTTGTACAGTATGTGTATAATTGAAATGAGTTTTACAGTTCTAAAACGTGGATATACCTACATGCACGCTATGCATGATCATCTGCCTACCCTGTATAGATGTATCACTATCACTATTGTCGTGCTTCACAGGACCCTCTATCAGTTGTGTAATGAACACAGTCACAGGGTCTGTGACTGCAACCGGGCCTGGAGGGGTATGGGGCCCGTGGCCACCTGGAGATGGCCAGGGTCATGGACTACCATGATAGCGGTCAGAGAAAGCTGGTTCCCCGACTGCTATACATATTGTTAATGGAAAGGGGTCCGGCATGTCAGTTGATGCCACTTGAGGGGAAGTGACTAAAAATAAGAAATACTTATACGCACCTCTCCTGGGCTTCAGAGGCTCCCAGCAACCTCTCCGGGGCTCTTCTGGCCTGTGACTGAGGTGATGCACCCCAGATGTCACTGCTGGAGCATGTGATTGGGCCCCAGAAGTCACCGTAGTGATGTCAGTGCACCCCTGACATGACCGCTGAGGCCCAATCACAGGCCCCAGCAGTGATGTCTGGGGCACGTCACCTCAGGCTCAAGCAAAAGAGGACCGAAGAAGATACTGAAGAGAGTTGAACGGAGCAAGGATACCCAGGAGAGTTGAGGTAAGGTGAGTATAAGTGTTTGTTAATTTTAATCACTTTGGGGAGCTTAACCCCCACTGATTTCTTACATCTCTTAGACTGTTAAGGCCCTGCAGATCAGCTGTTTCCCACAGCACACAGCTCCCACTATTGTTTACATGCCGGGCGCTGCTCACTCACCGTATTCTTGATAACTGCAGTTGTGGGTACTAAAGCTGTATCTCTTTCACGTATCTGAGATACCGCTGTAGCTGTTTTTGTTGCTCAAAAAAACACAACAAAAAAAAGCTGCTTTTCAGCAATGTGAGGCCTTATCCTAAATTTTTGTTCAGTTCAGTTGACCTCCAATGTTTTTTGTGTTCTCAGTTGGCTGAGGAAGCAGATCTACTCTTTAGATCAGACCAGAAGGAACAGGTAAGGTAGCATTCTCCATGTTTAATTTCTGTCAAAGTAAACGTCAGTTGTTATTCACGTCAGTTGTTATTATTGTGTGACTGTAATTTACTTAAAATGTTTGATCACCAGTACCAGTCTTCTCCATGGGCCATGTTTAGTATTACAGCTCAGCAAAGGGTCTGAGCTGCAATAACAAACTAAACATTTGGACAAGGGCAGCTCTATTTCCAAATTAAAAAAAAAAAAAAGTTTTTAATCTCATACACTTTTTAGTATAGAATTATATTTTGGCACTGTGATGAGTTATGGGTCTATAGAAAAAAAGAGAAAAACGGTGGCACTGCTGACACCTAATTTGTATATACCGGTATACATGGAAACATATAAAATCAGACAGGAGTTGCATATTAATTATAACGCCCAAATAGGTGGTTCTCACGCCCCATAGAAAGAGAAACACATGAAAAATATAGATAAAGAATGAAGGGGGCACTCATCCAGGCGTAGATTTTTTCATAAAAACATCTTTTTATTCAGTCCTAGATAAAAACATATCCATAGGATTTGATAGGGAAAGAGGAACTGCACATAAAATGGCTAGGCAACGTCCGTTTCGCGCAGGGCGCGCTTTTTCAAGCCTCAAGTATGCTGTCTCATAGCATACTTGAGTCTCCAGGATGTTAATTCAATGCAGACAGTTAACCAATTTTCACATAGCTGCCAAGGGGCTTTGTGTGAGGCACAGGCGAGATATCCTAGCAGGATGCTTGGAGTCAGGAATCCTGCAGGAACAAAGAAGAAATTTGACATCCAATGCATGTATGTCATAATTCACATTTTATAACCATTCATGTACCAAAATATGGCTGGGCAATCTCGAGCATTCAGTGATGTCAAGCATCTGGACCTTCAATGTTAATAAGCACCCCAAATTATGTATCTGTAGAAGGGAGTACGATTTAATCTTCATGTTTGGCATGCCTGGACTTGTAAAAACATTTGACATCACTTGTTTGGCATATCATACCTATTTTTGGTACCCAGGGATATGGCATGTATCCAAAATATATCATATCTCTCTGGATTTGGCGCATTGTAATTAGCCATCACCAGTCACAAGCGGGAGGTTCCAGAAAGGTGTCCTTCAAAAAGGGTGCTGTATTGGACCTCCTTTGTCAGATATCTGGGGAAGCAAGCTTACTATCTGTCCAATTCTTCCACTGATCTCCATGGCCAGGCTTTGTAACCGGTCTGTCTTTATTTTATTCCCTTTTTTACTTTGTTTGGTGTTTGAGTGTATTTATATTTGTTGCACTTTTTTCCTGTAAGAACTTTTTGTATATTATATCTAAAATGTAATTGTCCTTGGCTCTAAACATCCCCACAGTTCTGAAGAGAGAAAATACCTTTTAAGCTTGTTACCATTTTGTTTGCCAGTGCTATAGGGTGCAGGTGTGAATGGTCTAGGTATACCAGAATCTCGTAAGTGACAGTTAGTGGCAGATATTTGTGTGGATGTGTGAATGGTGGGGTCGCTTCACTCCTTTGTAGTCTAGTATGGAAGTGGAGTTGTCCTTTATGGTCGCATCCAGGATTACATGTGCTTGTGTGGGGAGTGGGTGTTTGAAACCCTGACAGGCACCACAGCTTTTACATTTCTTTCATAATCCATTGTGAGAACAGGTCACTGTCTCCTACAAGATCAACACACACCTCCTCAAATAGTACATATTGCTGCATACATTGCTGTATTTATTAGCTCTCAGAATATGATCTCACACTTTATTTTTACATCCATCCTAAAGTCATGATATTTTGCCCCAGATGTCATGAACACACTCCCATGTGTGTACAGGTCAGTTGTTCCCTTAAGATCAGCACATATGAATTTCTGTAACGTGTCATTTTCTAAAGATAGAAACAGAATTTTTATTTCTTATGTGAAAATTTAACACCATGGTCTCCAACCATCAGCTGGAAAACTAAAACTCCCAGCATGTCCCAATAGCCGGAAGAACTACAGTTTGGAGTCTCCTCTCTTAGCAAGATCTCTACTTTTAACCACATTGTAAGAATATGGTGGGACCTGGTGCCTATTCTCATGTGATCTGAGCCTTTCTTCCATTGTGTTGAGGGTCTCACAACTAGGGAGGGTCATTCAGGAAGCACAAGATGTGTTTTTTTTTCCCCGCATTGTTTAGCCCTTAACTGAGCTTAATCAAAGCATTAACTTTTTTCATTGTTGTATTTCTTCAGGAAACACATTTTGTGCCAAGCTTTGCTGTTAAGGTAGTAGTTTTTTTTTAGCAAAAGAACCAGTGTAGGTTCATTACATTAGGACATTTATCCGATGACTGACTAGAATGATGAGGTCTAAAGACCCAGATATGTCCACCATGGTTTGTTTACTAGTTGGAGCAATTGAAGTAATGAGGAAGAGCAGGCATGGGGATATTAACGGGAGAAGGTAGAAGGCAAGGAGTCTCTTCCTTCCTAGGTTAGGAGGAGGAAGTTTGTTGGTATGTGCTTTCCCTCCACAAATGAGGACAATGTAAACTAGAGTTGTGGTTAGGTTGGCCCATGCTAGGAAAGTCAGCAAAGTGTTCTACAGTCAAAAGAGAAATCCCTGCTTATGTTGTGGTTGAAGCACAAGAAGAGAATGTTTACTAGTTGGAGGAATGAAGAAGAACAGGAATGGGGACAGTAACGTTCTATAGTTGTACTTCAGATTGCTGGTATTTTGTTAGGCTGCATTCACACTGTGTTTTTCTGTTGCTTTTGTTAATTAAGGACTGCATACCTTTTTAACTAATAAGTAGCACATTTTTATTCTTCATTATAGCCGAGTTACACATTTTTACTATGCATTTAAGCTATACGCAAATGGCTATTAGATTGAATAGTAAGGCTAAGGCCCCATATAGTGAAACGCAGCAAAAAAATGCAACATTTTTCATTGCATTTTTGCAGTTTTCCTCTGAAGACTTTCTGCCCCTATTATACCTATATACAGAAAGCACCAGTGTTTCCGCAGGTATAATTGACATGCTGCAGGCGTTTTTGAAATCACAGCTTTTCCACTGCGGAATTTTTTCTGCAATATGTGGGTGGGATTAGCCAGAATCCCATCAATTTTGTAGCGTTTCTTGTCACCGCATTTCTGCTGAGGCCAAAACACTGTGTTTTTGCAATGCGGGGCCCTGGCCTAAGGCCCCACGTAGTGAAGCGCAGCAAAAAAAGCTGCGGAAAAAACGTGGTGGAAACGCACCACGTTTTTTTCAACAGTGTTTTTCATTGGGATTTTGCAGAGTTTTCCTCTGCGGACTTTCTGCCCGCCAGCATTTCCGTAGGTATAATTGACATTTTGAAAATGCAGCTTTTCTGCTGCAGATTTTATTCTGCAATGTGTGGATGGGATTAGCCAGAATTCCCTCCACTTTGCAGGAACTGTAAAATACAGCGTTTTTTTGCTGTGTCATTTCCACTGTGGCCAAAACGCTGCATTTTTTCGCAACATGGGGCGCCGGCCTAAAAGTAGATTCTTAAAAAATCACCATGTAAACCCAGCCAAGCACATGACAGTGTACTTTGTCAATGTGCTAGCCCTGTTTTTTGATGTAGTATAGGACACTGCACACCATAAATGGCCTGATGAACATATTGTGAAGATGATGATGAGGATGGATTTTGGTCGAAGACTGTAAATATTTTATTGTACAGTATTTGACAAAGTTACTTTTCACATATCAACTGTCATTTCTGTTGATCTATTGTTGCCCGGTTTCGTCTGCCCGTAGGCAACTCCTTTGCATAGAAGGAAATAAGAGGCCATTTGTGAATGATAAAAATTTGTTTAACTCAAATGAATTCTTAGGCTCTAAAGCAAACATGTAACTTACAGTAGCTTACCCAGTGACTTGATGTTATATATTAGCAAATGTATTATTTGTAAGGTATGAATGCTTTTGAAACCAATAGTTATATTGCACCAGATCTTATATAATATATGAAGAGACATTGGAAATAGTTTTAATTAAAAACATCCTATCTTTTGTGTACACAGTCCTTATGCACAATGATATGTCCCCATGGTTGCGGACTACAAACAAATCCAGTCTGATCCTGCAGTACGTGTTACTCTATTTCATCTTGCAGAATTGGGAAAATTTATTGTGAAGCTTTGTAGTGGTGTGTACACTGCACGCCCACCAGTTCTTATACATTTCACTAAAGCTGGCTGAGTTGTGGATGTACCTGATGTTGATCGGGATGGGAGGAGGAACTGGGATTCCTTTTTCCCCAAGCACTGGTAACCACATCCTCTGCTGTGCTGTCCAGCCTGGCCTACTAGCTGAGAACACTATCTAACAGCAGTAGTAGTTAGTTCTCTCCAGGACAGGCAGGGCAGGCTGTACAGTGCGGCAGACTCTGTAAGTAGAGAAAGTGGCTGTGAGAAGATTCTGTTGTACTGTACATAGTCTCCAAATAATTCAGTCATACTGGCACCCTTGTAATATCACTATACAAGGGCAAAATTATCCTCCACATTATGACCACACATACAATCTACTATACTGAGACTAATATTACCACCATGCAGTGACCATATAAAGGTGGACCCCAGTTCTAAACGGGTGTCCTGCAGAAAGTATTACAGTATTGTAACATCCAGTGAATTAGCAATGATGTTCTTTGCAATCGCTTTCTCTTTTCTTCTCCATTCATGCTGTCACAAAGACTTCTTCCAGCTACAACTTGTCTCTGCAGAATTCAATGCACAGACATCTTCCCACCCCACCTATAACCACCATCTACACAAATGTCTCACCCTGCTGATTCTTTACCAATTCTTGTACAAGGTGGGTATCAGGCAGCACGCTCAAGAAACGCCTTCACTGGGTGCAGGCTCTGAAAGGGGCTGACCACGCTCCCTAGGGGTACAAGTAGGAAAAGAATGGAGCAGCACTCCAAAATAAGCCTGGTCAATTGTGAAATATTTCCAATCCAATGTGACTATATCAATACAAGGAATATATACAAGGAACAATAGTTGCTGTTTGCAGTGTTTCAGATGTTAACCCTTCATCAGGCAAATGCAGTTGAGTATGGACAAAATGACTTGGGACTAACTAGTGTGAGTGGGTAACAGGTAAAAAGGTCCATCAATAGGTAGGAATCAGATGGCCCATACACCGTTCTCTCCTCTCACCTGGGCTATCTGACTCCTTACCTATTGATGGACCTCTTTACCTTTTACCCCACTCACACTAGCTAGTCTCAAGTTGTTTAGTCCATCCTCAACTGCATTTGCCTGATGAAGGGTTAACACTCGAAATGTCACAAACAGAAAATATTGTGCAACAGCAAACACAGTAATGACCTTACTGCCCCACCCACAAAGTGCCTCTACATAGCAATAGTGCCCCTAAACTGTGATAGTGTTCCTTACTGAAACACATGCACAAAGTGCATCTTAATGCCCCTATGCAGCATTAGTGCCACCACACATAAAGTGCCCACTTATCGCTTCTGTACAAAATGAGTGCCCACATAGTGTTCCTAAACAGTGATTGCCTCTTACTGCCCCACACACAAAGTGCCACTTTAGTGCCCCAATACAGTAATAGTGCCCCAGAGTGCTCTCCCACAAAAAGTGCCCTTTTAGTGTTCCTATATAGTATTGGTTCCCCCATGGAGTCCACACACATAAAGTGCACCTATACAGTGATAGTACCCCAGAAAAAGTTCCCCCTTAGTGTCCACACAAAAGTAAAGTTCCCCCCACATAGTTAACATGGACTGAAAAAAAAAAAACTAAAATGATATACCGTACTTGCATTAATCAGTTCCTATTCTAAACAGAGATGCCCAGATCCCAGGCCACTCCCAGCCTCTATCTGTGGCAATAAGGAGCTGGCGCTATGGCATTAGTATATCCAGACAGTGGCTCCCTGAGTAAAATATAGACCGGGTGGTAACCCTATCTGCAATATGTCAATTGAGATGGGTCATCATTTAAATTATTTATTGTATTCTGATTGTTATACTGGAGTTGTTTTCAATATGAGGCAACTAACAACTACTTCATATGGCCTGCTTTGCCTTCTTCTGCACAAGACTAGCCTTAGGGGTATCTGACCTGTGTTGTCACAAAGGGCACATCATTGGCTTATACCATAGGGGCACCATAGATGGTCTGGCACCTGTGACTTGTGAACACCACAAATTGTAATATTAGCTGTATAGCACAGTTACTCAGATGCTGTGTAGCCCTGTTTTAAGTTCCATTATGTACAGGGCTGTTATCTAGTCACTTTTTGTTGATATTATTTGATAAAAGTATGTTGGCATTGTCTTAGTCACTGCAGCACTGCTAGTCAGCACTGCTAAGTAATGTACACTATAATATAATAGTATGGTTATTGTGGCACTTTATAGCACTGGATTGGAGGTGTTAGTTGACTAATACATAGCACTATTGAGCACTTATATTTACAATATACAGTACTCTATGGCATAGTTATTTGTACACTGTATGATAGTGCCCCATATAAGGGCTGGTGTTAAACAATGTATCCTACAGGGCATCATCCAGTATAAGACTAGTCCTTCTACTATGATCAACACTGTAGAAAAGGCCATAGAATATGCCCTAAGCCTAATACTCCACTCAAGTCATTTTTTTTCAGTTTGGTTCCTGAATCTCTAAACGTCGCCATTTAGTAGGAACCAGAAAAACTGGCTGATTCCTCAAATGATTGTTCTCTTTCTACTGAAACATCTCTTCTTATAGGAAACATTGTCATACAATAAGCAGAGGTGAACAAAGGTTAAACCTCAACCAGTGACACAAAGTCTGCACCTAAATAGAGCCCTGAACTGTAACAGGTTCATTATGTTACACACAAATCAGAGTTTATTCACTTTGCAGCAACATGGCCCTGAATAATATTCTATATTAATCATGAATAATATCCCTGCACTGTTCGATTAAACTCCAGCTCGTACTGGAACTGTCAGCAGCGACGGCCACGGATTAGATTGTAAATTCTACTGACATATAAACAGGCCGGCGAGTGAATTCTGTTTAGGTTGAATGATTGTTACCAGCCAAAATAATCATACCACCTGTACGCTCAACCATGACGGGTGGAAAATTGAAAAGCTGCTCTGCGGTAGCAGATATATACAAAGTGTAATTCTGCTGAAATGCTTTGCCTATCTTGACTAAACTTTTTAATATGCTTATTCATCACAGTACATTTGGGGTTAGTCTACAGTATAAAAAGTCGGATGAATGGACTTCACTACATAAAAAGGCATATAAAGAGGTTCTCCACCTAAGTTTTATGGTCACTGTTGCAGTACTAGAATAGTAATAAAGGATGTCTTTCTAATCTATTCTGTCACTACTCTGAGTAGTAAGCAGGCTTTGCAAGACATTATAACGCCTATTGGCAAGACATCATTTCTGATAGGTTGGGATTTGACTTCCAGCAACCCCACTAATACGCTGTTTTAAGAGGCCCTGGAGGTCGGGTCGCTATACAATGTACGGTGCTGTGCTTGGTAAGCAGCGATGAGGCTGCAATGCTTGTCCAAAGCTGCAATCCATTCAAGTACCGTAGCTCATTGGTGGGGGTTCTGGTTATCAAACCTCCATTAATCTGATATTTATGACCTATTCTAGTTCCCCTTTATGGCACATGGACATGTTACAAGGGAAACCTTGCTAGGGACCCTAATACATACGCCAGCAAAGAGTGTGACTGCAAAGAGGTGCTCACGTTTAGGGGCACTCAGGAACATCTTGAGCTTGGATACCTTATGGAGCACAACAGCCTTTTAGCAAGTGTCCATGTGTGTCCTATATCGACTTCAGGTAATTTGCAGGAGTTGCTGTCTGGTGGCAGCTCAGGAGAAGTCAGGCCGAGCACTGCGGCACATTGGCTCTGGAGGAGTGCTGTACTGGCCATAGAGGAGCAACCATATTGCCACCAACCTGGCACCAGCAGTTGCTTGCCAGTGCCTATTGTACTAGTACTACAGTCATGGCCAAAAGTTTTGAGAATGACACAAATATTATATTTTCACATGATCTGCTGCCCTCTGGTTTTTATGTGTGTTGTCAGATGTTTTTATCACATACAGAAATAGAATTGCATTCATATTATGAGTAACAGAAGCTTATATTGACACTTAGAATGAGTTAATGCAGCAAGTCAATATTTGCAGTGTTGACCCTTCTTCTTCAGGACCTCTGCAATTCTCCCTGGCATGCTCTCAATCAACTTCTGGACCAAATCCTGACTGATAGCAGTCCATTCTTGCAGAATCAATGCTTTAATTTTGTCTGAATTTGTTGCTTTTTGTTTGTCCACCCGTCTCTTGATGATTGACCACAAGTTCTCAATGGGATTAAGATCTGGGGAGTTTCCAGGCCATGGACCCAAAATCTCTATGTTTTGTTCCCTGAGCCATTTAGTTATCACCTTTGCTTTATGGCAAGGTGCTCCATCATGCTGGAAAAGGCATTGTTGAGCGCCAAACTGCTCTTGGCGGTTGGGAGAAGTTGCTCTTGGAGGACATTCTGGTACCATTCTTTATTCATGGCTGTGTTTTTAGGCAAGACTGTGAGAGAGCCAATTCCCTTGGCTGAGAAGCAACCCCACACATGAATGGTTTCAGGATGCTTTACAGTTGGCATGAGACAAGACTGGTGGTAGCGCTCACCTCTTCTTCTCCGAATAAGCTGTTTTCCAGATGTTCCAAACAATCGAAAGGGGATTCATCAGAGAAAATGACTTTACCCCAGTCCTCAGCAGTCCACTCCCTGTACCTTTTGCAGAATATCAGTCTGTCCCTGATGTTTTTCTGGAGAGAAGTGGCTTCTTTGCTGCCCTCCTTGAAACCAGGCCTTGCTCCAAGAGTCTCCGCCTCACAGTGCGTGCAGTGCACTCACACCTGCCTGCTGCCATTCCTCAGCAAGCTCTGCACTGCTGGTAGCCCGATCCCGCGCTGAAACACTTTTAGGCGGTCCTGCCGCTTGCTGGTCTTTCTTGGGCGCCCTGGAGCCTTTTTGGCACCAATGGAACCTCTCTCCTTGAAGTTCTTGATGATGCGATAGATTGTTGACTGAGGAGCAATCTTTCTAGCTGCAATACTCTTCCCAGTTAGGCCATTTTTGTGCAGTGCAATGATGACTGCACGTGTTTCTTTAGAGATAACCATGGTTAACAGAAGAGAAACAATGATGGCAAGCACCAGCCTCCTTTTAAAGTGTCCAGTGGTGTCATTCTTACTTAATCATGACAGATTGATCTCCAGCCCTGTCCTCATCAACACCCACACCTGTGTTAATGGAGCAATCACTGAAACAATGTTAGGTGGTCCTTTTAAGGCAGGGCTGCAATGATGTTGAAATGTGTTTTGGGGGATAAAGTTCATTTTCTAGGCAAATATTGACTTTGCAAGTATTGCTGTTAAGCTGATCACTCTTTATAACATTCTGGAGTATATGCAATTGCCATTAGAAAAACTGAAGCAGTAGACTTTGTAAAAATTAATATTTGTATCATTCTCAAAACTTTTGGCCATGACTGTACATTGTGCATACAGACTCTGGAGTCCAAGTGCTATACTATGTGTAGAGACAGTAATGTGCTATTTATGTGTACAGAATGTGGTGCCTTTGTACTATATTCTGTGTACAGTCTGTGGTGTCATAGTGCTATATTATGTATACAGACTGTGGTGTTCTAGTGCTATATTTTGTGTTCATACTGTGGTATCTAAGTAATATATTATGTGCAAAGCGTATGGTGCCGTTGTGCTATATACTATGTACAGAATAACGCTAGGTTCACACCTGCATTTGGGTTTCCATTTGTGGAGTCCTCATGGGGACCCCACAAACGGAAACCTAATCCGCTTAAAAAAGCAGTTACCCGCGGACCCCATAGACTATAATGGGGTCTGCCAGGTTTCTGCCCGAAAAAGGCGGGGAAAATGCGGAGAGAAAAGTCCTGCTTGCAGGACGTTTCTCTCCGCATTTTTGAACTGGATTCGGAGATGGAAACCCTGAACGGAGATTGGGCGCAGGTGTGAACCTACCCTGATTTGTCTTACTGCTATATTATGAGTACAGGCTTTAGCGCCATAGTGGTATATATGCGTACAGATTGTTTTGTCTTAGTGTTGTAGTATGTGACATATTGCCATATCTTAGTGCCATATTATGTGTACGAAATATGATGCCTTTGAGCTATATACTATGAACAGACTGTGGTGTCCTAATGCTATATTATGTGTACAGACTGTAGTGTCCAAGTACTATATTTTGTGTACATACTGTGGTGTCTTAATGCTGTATTATTTGTACAAATCATGGTGCCTTTGTGCAGTGTGCAGACTGTTTTGTATTAGTACTATATTACGTGTACAGGCTGGAGTCCTAGTGCTATATTACATGTACAGACAATATTGTCCTAGTGCTATATCATGTGTGTGGGGCTAGTGATATATAATGGTGTATATTAGAGCCCTATGACACTTGACAATTATAAATGAACTTTTACACGTTTTAGTTGTTGAATATGATAAGGCTGAAAACGAAGCTTATTTATGATCTAAGAATGAAATCTTAATTTTTCCTTTTTCTAGTATTAGCGTTCGAGAGCTGAAGACAATACTCCCTCAGATTAACTTCAAAGTTGGAAGTGCAAAATCACTGAAAGACAAACTGGTGGTAAATATTCATCTGTGGTTTTCTGTGTAGTATATCAGCTTTAAAGGGGGTTTCCAGGACTAAGAAAATGTGACTGGTGTGTCTGGTGATCAGGACCAGCCACCACCTCCTTCTGGTTGTTTTGGTAGTCAATAAAGTTTAGACAAATTCTGCTTTCATTAGCAATGACATCATGCTCATGGTGGGCGTGGTTAACAACTGAAGTCATGTTCACAATGAACAGCATGTGCTCATGGCCAGTAAGGAAGTGATTGTAACAGAGACTGTGTTGCTCACACAATTCTGTAAAAGAGTATGAATTTTTTATGTGGTCTCAATTAGAAAAATTCATTTCAGCACATTTTTTGTAAAAAAACAAAAAAACCTTTTAAAACCCCTTTAACCTTAGGGCAAAGCATGTATCTGCATGGGCCCTATAGTAGTAGAACCCCCTTCAGTGACCCCGTATTGAGCGGTACAGTCTTGTATTTCAGGTCTCACTGTTCTGGGCAGCAGGCAGTGATTTCAAGTTTATTTGCGCTTGCTGCTCCACTATTCAGGTTTCAGCTGATGATGTCTGTGGCAGGGAGGCGCAATGAGCGGCAAGCCACAGATATCACTACAGCTAGAGCCAGCAGGTGGCTTCTTGGAAACTGGGGTAGGAGAATATACTTTTGTTTTCTTTTTTGTTTGTATGCAATATATATCGATGATGACTGAGAGGGCAGGGGGCTGTGTTCTGGCTACTTAAAGGGGTTGTCTGGCCTAAAATTTTATCTATTAGGCAGGCCAAGGCAGGTGAAAAAATAAAAGAAAACCATACTCACCTGTCCCTGGTGCTCCGGCGCCTCCCTGTGCGGTCTGGTCCTGGAGCTCCATTGTTGTCTTCGGGATTCGGAACGTCACAGCCAGTGAGAAATTCATGACAAAGAAGGCAGCCGACCAGACCAGACCACCCTGGGAGGACACTGGAGCATCAGGGATAGGTTAGTATGTTTTTTTTTTTTTTTTTGGTTATATCTCCCTCCCCCGGCCTAATTAGAAAATAATATTTAGCCTGGACAACCTCTTTAAGGAGGGGATTAAATTGTGTGTATGTGTGGGGGGGGGGGGGGGGTCACTAATGTGTAAAATGGCCCTGCGCACATAGTAAAATTCTTAAACTATTACACAGACCATTTCTTGTATTGAGTTGGACAGTTGGTATGAATTATTAAATTGATTGTCCACACTGAAAATCCTTTATGTGATAATGGTGAGTGTCCTGCTGTTGAGGCCCCATGGATTGGATGTAAACTGCAATGTAACTTGGCAGCAAGTATTTCACTTTCCTGCAGTTCCACCACCATATTCAAAGTGAGTCCATGTAGCGTCTCTCCAACTGGTTGAAAGATTAGTTTTTTTAGACTTTTATTCATTCATTCAGAATTTCCTAGGTAGGGTTTTCCAAACCATGCCACCCCTTTATGAATACAATCATGCATATAATTCTGTCAGTGGATCTTTCCTGATAAAATAATAATAATATGGGTCTGCCTGATGCCGCCACTGGGCATCTACTCTTGTGGTGGACAATTTCCATTCCCCTTTGTGATCGATTTATGATGAACCTGGTCACTGTGCAGAACCAGCCCTACACATTCCTTGGTATGAGTGAATGCTTATATGGTCAATTTAACTGGATATTATTGTTCTTTATATTTGCTATACTGCTGTAGTATATTTACTGTAGACTTAAAGTCAAACTATTGGGCATAATGGAAACTGCATTCGGAAAATGAATGATGATAGATGCTACTGGGTTCCGAGTTGCCAAGAGACAGCCTCAAAATCTTAATGATTTAGAGATGATCTGCAAAGAGGAGTGGACCAAAATTCCTCCTGACATGTGTGCAAACCTCATCATCAACTACAAAAAAACGTCTGACTGCTGTGCTTGCCAACAAGGGTTTTGCCACAAAGTATTAAGTCTTGTTAGCCAGAGGATCAAATACTTATTTTTCTCTGCAAAATGCAAATAAATTTATAAAATTTATACAATGTGATTTTCTGGATTTTATTTTTGATATTCTATCACTGTTAAAATTAACCTACCCTTAAAATTATAGACTGTTCACGTCTTTGTCAATTGGCAAACTTACAAAATCAGGGATCAAATACTTATTTCCTTCATTGTATGACTTGGTCCAGGAACTAGAAAAGTGCTGAACGGCTGGATTTTTATCGTTTTAGGCATTGAGGAGGTGGTAAATCCAGTAGTTCAATCTGTTATTTATCTGTAACTGTGTAAGGCCAGCGCTAGAGATGAGCGAAGTTTTTGAAAATTCGATTCGGCAACTTCGACGAATTTTCCGATACGATTCTATTCGATCCGAATTAAATCTCGGCGAGTAAACAGCTATTTCCTGTCTGCAGAGAGCTGGGGTGGGCGGCAAAATAGCGGAACCCCTTGGATGCCATGGTCATGTTTGACAGCAGCATCCAAGGTGTTAAAACCCCCGATCGGTTATGCAGCAGGGTGTTAGCTGTCAGTTACACCCTGAAAGCTAACACCTTGAATGCAGCTGTCAAACATGCCGTGGGTGCTCGCGAAGGGGTTAAAGGGCTGTGACATCACAGGGCTGGCTGCTGATTGGCTGCACACATGGCATTGTGGGTGATCCTGCGTTCCCAGAGTTCCTTGCTCCATGTCCTAACATGTACAGCAGCCATTTTAAACAAAATGCAATTTGTTACCACGAAGTGTGAGGAAATCCGGATTCGATGCGAATCGAATATTTCCTGAAATTCAGATTGAATTCCACTTCATCTGCTTCGATTTGCTCATCTCTATCCAGCGCCAAACATGACCCTCCTTTTTATCTTCTATGTCGATGTCCCCATTTATCTTGCTTGTATTATAAGTGTCCTTATAAGCTTTTTATTATGTTGCAGGACATCGGGATTCCCAGAGATGACCTCAGTTTCGAGCATGTACATATGTTCTACAAGAAAATGATGTTTGATCATCAGAAATCTGTGAGTATATGAAGCCCCTATATTTCGACCAAGTCTTAACCCTTTGTTCTTGGGCATAAAGTGATTGTCCCATCTGGATTACCCTTTTCCATATACCCTATTGTAATTGGTCTTATGCTGTAGTAAGTAAGCATACAGTATATGTGGAACAGCTCCTATTATATCTATGCACAATGTAGGAAGGAGACCCAGCATCTCATTCCTACAAGATTTACAGGAGCTGATTTTGAAGATTTTGCTTGTAGGTTTTTTTTTTTGCAGAAACAAAGTAAAATATTCTTTTTTTTCAGATTCTGGATGAATTCAGAAAAGATTCTTCAGTATTTATTTTGGGGTAAGAATTATTTAAGACTATTTGCATGGAAATAAATATGAAAACACCCAATTCATTACGTTACCAATGGTTTCCAACCTTCAGCTACTAGAAAACTACAACTCCTAGCATGCTCCAAAGGCTACAGCTTGCAGGCATTTACATAATAGCACTAAACTGTTAATAAGACGTGGATAAATGGAGGGTTAACAACACTGCAAACCCCAGCATGCCCTAACAGCTTTTAGTAGTTTTGCAACAGCTGACAAGCCGTAGGTTGCATTATACTATTGAACTGGTAGTGAGAAATGGAAGAATGCAGCTCACATCCAGTAGTTGATCAGCATGAACTCTGTGCGGGTCAGCATCGGTTAGTGCACTATAGTTCCCACATCTTGCCTTGTATAGTATTTTGGGCATATGCAAGCTTTGATGATGGGAATGATCAGCCACTGACTATTACCCTTCTGTGGATTGTTAGTGTCATCAGGCGGTGTTTCTGCTGTTAGATGGGCTCCTCAGTTGGTTCTATACTCTCTTAGCCCAACAGTATCAATGGAGGCTGACAACAGAAAAACAAAGACATTTTCTTAGGCAGTCATTCTATTAAAGAGCACTACATTCACTCTTTCCCTGAAATGCCTGATAACAAGGAACAATAGAATGCATTGACCTGCATAGCAAATATAAATAAGATATTACATACTTTAGCTTTAAAGCCATTTCCCCATTTGGATTTGGATATGTATATAACTTGCCAGTATGGTTATATTTTACAGAAATGTTGATCGAGCAGATGCCTCCGCTGTTCATTTGCATGACTTTCAAAGGTTTTTACTGCATGAACAACAGGTGAGTAAGCGCCAGCACTGTGTTCTTAGGAAGAATGACACAGCCATCCATTGAAAACGCCATTATACTTCTCTGGTTATGAAATTGGATGAATGGTCCAAGGTTGTCATCTGTATATAATATCCGATAATGAATAAAATGAGATTGAAAATACCTGATATGCAGTTCCAATGCAACTTGGATGTTTCTTTTCAGAAGAATGCTGGTCAGCACTGTGATAATATATATAAATTCAGCGCTCTCAAAGCAAAATAGAGGTCATTGCTCTCCATAGCTACAGACAGCAAACAAAGTCTGAGCCATCTAATCTTGCAGTTCCTCCATTCCAGCTTCTTTTTGCTAACCTACTGTCTGATGCATTGGAGCCCTACAGTGAGAATGACATGCCATGAAAAAAAAAACATAGTGCACCGTGACCGAATACTCAGAGTGTTGCACCATCTGTACAGGTGCTGCGCAATATATTTAGAGAAAATATTGGTAAAAGACTAAAAGGCCACATCGTTTTACAGTCACTGCAAGGTGGATGGGATTCTAGCGAATTACATCCACACCTTGCGAAAAAATACGGTTTTGGAAATCGCAGCATGTCAATTATACCTATGGAAGCGCAGGTGGTTTCCCTATAGGTATAATTGAAACAAAAAGTCCTTTCTGTGAAAAGCGCTGCAGGAAAAAAAGCGATGCATTTCCGCCGCGTTTCCAGCAGCGCTTTTTTTTATGAGGCCTGCTACGTGGGGCCTTAGCCTAAGAAGGGAAGAAAGCAAGCAAGAAAGGCAACATATAGATGATAAATAAATAGATAGATGGATAGAAGGATAGATAAACAGAAGCATAGATAGAAGGATTGATGGATGGATGGATGAATGGATAGATAGATAGATAGATAGTAGCCTATGTTTTAGAAATAATGTAGATGTCTGCAGACATATGAATACATTATCCAATACTGCATATGTTGATGAATAATCTTGTACTTTATGTCAAACATCCGAATAAAATAATGTACATAATAATATTTGCTGATAAGGGCTGCCCCAGTGACACAAGCAAATCCAATCTGCATCCAAATGTATCTCTATAATACAGGGCATGACTTTTCTTTTTCAATATTGTAACAAACACCCTTTCATATCGGGTTTTCTGAGTAAAATCTCTGCCAGCCCAGCACGGGGCTTATTATGTCTTCATTCACAATAGAAATTTCTTGCTCATTTAATTATTTAAAGCGAAAAAAGTCTATAAATGGCAGAACTGTGTGGTCCATTATGTGCATTGTAGTACAGGGCTGATCAAAAGAGCAGGTTTTGAATATTCTGCTTCCGTTCATGGTACAGCAGGGGTGCGCCATTCCGTGTTTGCGGATATTTAACATTTTCTATGCAAATAAAGAAGAAACTGCTGCTGGGAAAATGATTGTTCTCTGCACCTACAATGCCACCCAAAGACCATCATTATTATCCAGATAGATTGAGATCAGTTTGTAATGCTTTTTTGCATATGAAAATGGCCTGTCCTCTCAGTAGGATGAGGTGCTGAAATCGAACAGTGTCTTTCTTTGTCTCTGTATTTGCATAGAATAATTATATTAAACTTGGGCCTTTTCATTACCTACCATGGTGCACTGGCTGATGCCACAGATAGTGAGTGCCAGGGTTACCTGCTGTTTACAGTGCCGTCACATCACAATGGTCAGATATTCCAAACAACCTTATTAATCACTTACCTGGTTGTAACCCTTTACTGTATTAGAATGTTAATATAGGATTTTGGCTATGGCTACTCCATTCCAGGCACAAATGTGTTATAACATTTTTGTGTTATTCATATGATATTAACAATCACTTTGTCCTTTTGAAATGAGCCGACCACAAAGTGGGGACCTCAGTTGTAGCATGTGGAAAAACCCTGCAGCATGTGTTTATTTTCCCTGACGCACCAGGAACTCCAGGAAAATTGCATATTACATTGTGTCCATTGAAATCAATGGGATGTCTGTGACTTGCATAGACAAGCCATAACACTCTTTGTAGCTCCTGCTAATAGCTAAGGGTCCTGAGTGTGGCACCCTCCCTAAAAGAGTATTTGTAAATGAGTTGTCAAATGTACACAACCCCTTATCTGCAATGTGGCTAATGCAGTCAATGAAAATGGTGCACTTCTCATAATGGTAACCTATGATTTACATACTGTACAGTCATGGCCAAAAGTTTTGAGAATGATACAAATATTAATTTTTACAAAGTCTACTGCTTCAGTTTTTCTAATGGCAATTTGCATATACTCCAGAATGTTATAAAGAGTGATCAGCTTAACAGCAATTACTTGCAAAGTCAATATTTGCCTAGAAAATGAACTTTATCCCCCAAAACACATTTCAACATCATTGCAGCCCTGCCTTAAAAGGACCACCTAACATCGTTTCAGTGATTGCTCCATTAACACAGGTGTGGGTGTTGATGAGGACAGGGCTGGAGATCAATCTGTCATGATTAAGTAAGAATGACACCACTGGACACTTTAAAAGGAGGCTGGTGCTTGCCATCATTGTTTCTCTTCTGTTAACCATGGTTATCTCTAAAGAAACACGTGCAGTCATCATTGCACTGCACAAAAATGGCCTAACTGGGAAGAGTATTGCAGCTAGAAAGATTGCACCTCAGTCAACAATCTATCGCATCATCAAGAACTTCAAGGAGAGAGGTTCCATTGGTGCCAAAAAGGCTCCAGGGCGCCCAAGAAAGACCAGCAAGCGGCAGGACCGTCTCTTAAAAGTGTTTCAGCTGCGGGATCGGGCTACCAGCAGTGCAGAGCTTGCTGAGGAATGGCAGCAGGCAGGTGTGAGTGCATCTGCACGCACTGTGAGGCGGAGACTCTTGGAGCAAGGCCTGGTCTCAAGGAGGGCAGCAAAGAAGCCACTTCTCTCCAGAAAAAACATCAGGGACAGACTGATATTCTGCAAAAGGTACAGGGAGTGGACTGCTGAGGACTGGGGTAAAGTCATTTTCTCTGATGAATCCCCTTTTCGATTGTTTGGAACATCTGGAAAACAGCTTATTCGGAGAAGAAGAGGTGAGCGCTACCACCAGTCTTGTCTCATGCCAACTGTAAAGCATCCTGAAACCATTCATGTGTGGGGTTGCTTCTCAGCCAAGGGAATCGGCTCTCTCACAGTCTTGCCTAAAAACACAGCCATGAATAAAGAATGGTACCAGAATGTCCTCCAAGAGCAACTTCTCCCAACCGTCCAAGAGCAGTTTCGCGCTCAACAATGCCTTTTCCAGCATGATGGAGCACCTTGCCATAAAGCAAAGGTGATAACTAAATGGCTCAGGGAACAAAACATAGAGATTTTGGGTCCATGGCCTGGAAACTCCCCAGATCTTAATCCCATTGAGAACTTGTGGTCAATCATCAAGAGACGGGTGGACAAACAAAAACCAACAAATTCAGACAAAATTAAAGCATTGATTCTGCAAGAATGGACTGCTATCAGTCAGGATTTGGTCCAGAAGTTGATTGAGAGCATGCCAGGGAGAATTGCAGAGGTCCTGAAGAAGAAGGGTCAACACTGCAAATATTGACTTGCTGCATTAACTCATTCTAACTGTCAATATAAGCTTCTGTTACTCATAATATGAATGAAATTATATTTCTGTATGTGATAAAAACATCTGACAAACACACAT
Organism: Leptodactylus fallax; assembly: GCA_947044405.1. NCBI lineage: Eukaryota > Metazoa > Chordata > Amphibia > Anura > Leptodactylidae > Leptodactylus > Leptodactylus fallax. The sequence continues at coordinate 1,039,547 of CAMRHE010000497.1, read as the reverse complement.
AAAAACCAGAGGGCAGCAGATCATGTGAAAATATAATATTTGTGTCATTCTCAAAACTTTTGGCCATGACTGTAGGCTTCTTGGGGGGGGGGGGGGGGCAGGTACGGCTGACACTATTGTACTATTGTAGCCAGTGTCTGCAAAAAGGTACACTGTCATGCAATTTAATTGGATGCCATTGAATCTCAGTCATTCATATGAAATGTGGCATCATGCCATAGCATGTGTTGCATCCTAGTTCTTAGTTGAAGTAGGTTGAACTGACACATATATAACATATGCAAGGCCCTCTTTCTGTACATACATGGATATCTCTGACCAATTTGCCCACAAATTGATCAATACAATGTAGTACAGTTTTCAGTATGATGCAGACACAAGGGGTCACATAGCTTTTGACCAGGCCAGATTTAGGCCACATATGCTGTAGAGCACAGCTGTCAAACACATCCAGCCACATATTTTGTGGCCTGTGGCCCAGGGCCACATCTGCAGTGAAGTGACCTGAGGCAATAGCCTCATGGCATGAACTGGGGCAGAGGAAGACCTGGCCAGAAGCGTGAATAGTTGAGTAAATTATCAACCGCTAGTCATGTCATATAATGTGTGGGGCAAAAAAAAGGGTTCATATACTGTGGGGGAAAATAAGGTGGTCATAAGCTGTCTGGGGGTTACATACTTTGTGGTGGCAAAAAAGGGGGTCATATACTATGTGAGAGCAAAAAAAGGGGTCATATGCTGTGTAGGGTCAAAAAAAAAGGGTTGACATATACTGTGTGGGGGCAAAAAAAGGGGGCCAAATACTGTGTGGGAGCAAAAAAAAAAAAATGGGGGCCATATTATGTGTTGGGGCTAGTAAGCCATGTTACGTGACATCACTTTGTCCGTCTTTGACTGGAAGGGTCCCAGTACTCTATAGCTGGGGAGTTCCAAAGACAGAACAAACAGCTATAGGGGTCACATAATTTGCCCTTGCGACTAGGACCCTTAACCAAGGGGCCTTATAGCCCCACTCGCTACACTAGTGTCTCCAGGTATAGGGAATTTCATACTTGGCTTTTCTTCCTGCAAAGTGCTGATGTAACGTCCAGCTGTGTACTTCTTTTAATGTCCTTCCAACCATGCTGTTTCCTGCTATATTGCATGTGCTATCATAGTGCAAGTGACAGTGTAGCCGGGAGGTCAATAAAAGAGATGCACAGCCGGGCGCCACATCAGTACTTTGCAGGAAGAAGAGGTAAGTATTAAATACACCCCGGACTGTATATGTGTGGCCCGGACTGTATGTGATGTAACTTGGGGTGGAGTGGGGAGAACTATTACCTGTCACCAATTTCTGTTACTGTTACCTGTAGGGGAGAGATAATTAGGAAACTATTATCTATGTGTATTATCAACGTGTTAACATCAGCCTTATTGTTGACTTCAATGGGATATAAATATAACTACACCCAACTTGTATAACTACATTTATACAGTCACAGAATTTCTAACAGCCCTTTGCAGACTAATGTGGCTAATGTGGCCCTCGGTGAAAATAAGTTTGACACCCCTGATGTAGAATAATCCCACATCACATTGGCAATGTCTTCTCAATGCACAACCCACAAAACCATTCGCATTATGCCACCTTTAGTGGTCTTACCTTCTCCCTATAACTGGGGTAAGAACTATTTGTAGTCGCAACACACAGTAAAAGCCACTGCAAAGTCATTGAAAAGAATCAGGATCTTCACCTACAGCCTTGTAGGCTTTGCCAATGGCTGTATTTAACCACCTGGCAACAGTGTTTTGGATGCCTTTGTTTCCCTTATTTGAACTCTGAAAATGACAAATAAGTTTAGGTCTTTTCTCCAGCATTCTGTAGCATGAAGTGAGTAGAAATCAAGTGAGTAGAATTCTTCCTCTTTTTTGATTTAGAATCGTCACATAAAGAAGGTAAAATAATATCCTGTGATCCATGGAAGTCTGTGACCACTTTGGGTAAAAAGACTGGGTCTAACTTTAGGATGATCCTATCTTCTGAGATAGAAATGGCTCTCTAACTGAAAGGGCTTGAAGTCCATTAATTCTTCTGGCATATGTGATTGCCACCAAAAATATCACTTTTAGGCTGGGGTCCCACGTAGCATAAACGCCGCAATTTACAGTACCTGCAAAGTGGATGGGATTCTGGCTAATCCCATGTTCACACTGCAGAAAAAAAAATCTGCATCGGAAATGCTGCTATTTCAAAAACGTTTGAGTTTTTGTAAATCGCAGCATGTCAATTATACTTACAGTAATGCTAGTGTTTTCTGTATAGGTATAATAGGGACAGAAAGTCCGCTGAGAAAAACTCTGCAGCGCTTTTCACCAAAAAATGTGATGTGTTTCTGCCGCAGTTTTTTTCCACAGCACTTTTTGGCTGAGGCTCGCTATATGGGGCCTTAGCCCTAAAGTAAGAAATTTTAGACAAATCTTGTTAATTGGCTCAAAAGGATGAAGAGTCAGAGCTGAGAGAACTACATTTTAATCTTACAACAACTTTATAAAACATTTTGACCCATGAATTGGGTGTCAAAAAAACAAGCTTAAAGCAGAGATTTGTGCTTTTAAAGTGCAAAAATAGAGCCCTTTTTCAAAACTATTTAGCATGAAATCTAGCATCTGAGTAATGTTAGGATTACATGGGTTGTGTCAACTTTCCTCACACCAGGAACAGAACTGTCTCCATATTTACAGTTTTTTTTTTTTTGGGAAGACAGAAGAGCTTCTATGTATTACTCTTGCAGATAATTCCTTCTGAGATAAAGTTGACCTTTCAGCATCCAGGCTGCAAGGTGAAGATTTTTATATTTTGGGTGACAAACAGGACCCTAAAAGAGGTGATCTTCGACTACCCGAGATTTTAGAAGGCTAAACAGCTTCTCTTGGCCAGAATGAGGCTATGAAGATTACTTGTACCTCTTCATTGTCGATTTTGCGCAAGACCTTGGGAATTAGAGGCATGGGGAAACCACATAGGCTATGTTGAAATGCTAAGCATTGACCATCTTTGGTCTGTCTGCTGGTCTCAAGAAAAGAAAGCTGGAACACTTCTGTTTTTCCAAGAGGCAAACAGATCTACCTCTTGGTGGTCCCATCTGTGTTCTTGATTCCCTGGGTCTAGTCGATTCCTGATGAGATGTCATCTGTCTGTTTCTCTTCACCTTTCCGATGGATCACCATAATACAGCTCATATTGCTATATGCCCAGAGAAAATTTGGTCTGCAAGCGACTGGAGAGAATTTTATTTCGCACTGTTGTTTTAAGAATACTACAGCAGTAGAAATGTCTGAATATATTTTGAGATGACTTCTTTGCAGCAAATGTTGATCTTTTTGAAGAGTTTCCCAAATGGCTCCTAATTCTTTGTAATTTGAAGATAAATGACTTATTGACTGGGGCCACAGACCCTGAAAGAATGTGTCCTGGACCTGAGCTTCCCAGCCCCACAGCTGGCATCTGTAGTTAGAGCTGACTGGCTCTGCATGCCAGAGAACTCCCTTGTCCAGATTTCCTGGTTTTAGCAACCAGTTCAGGGATTGATGAATTGATGGGGGAAGCGTCATCTCCTTGTTCAAAGCGAGAGATGGTTTGTTCCAGATTTTTAACATTTGAGCTTAAAAAGACCAGGCATGAAACTGACTTCAGGATAAGGCCGTGATACATACTATCATTAGCACTAACATGGGCATTGCCTCTTTTATGGAACAAGACATTCTTTTTTAAAAGCAGGATATTTTCTTCCTGACTGAGGTAGAATGAAGACTTGGGCCTTAGAGTCCAGCAGCACCCATAGAAATTTCTTTTTGGTGCTGGGAAATAGATATGACTTTCCCCAGTTTAGGATCCATCCCAAATCCTGTAACAGTTCTATTGTTATCTGAAGATGGGAATTCAAAATCTGAACAGATGAAGGTGTAATGAGAATGTCATCTACATAAAGAACAATTTTGACATCTTATAGTCTTAGAAATGCTACCACCTTTATGACAATCTTTGTGAATAACCTTGCAGCACAAGATATTCCAAAGGGTAGAGCAATGAATGTTGAACTCAACCCAGGAAAAGGAGAGCAAACCTTAGATAGTGTAATTTAAAGAGGACCTTTCACCACCTCCAACAAGTCCAGTTCTTTATATCCTTTAATAACTGCTCGTCCACTGATTCTGGGACAGTTGGAATTTTTTCTTTAGCATCTGCCAAAAAGCAGAGGCCAATTTCAACATAGGGATAGAAGCAAGAATCTGTTCCTTAGAGGTCTTATTTTCAAGGAGGGACTCAGGTTGTTGAAGCCAAACGTACAGGGATCTAGCTACACTAGTGGTTGCTATATTAGGCTTCAGCAAGGCAGAAAAAGCTTCCCAAACCTTCCTAAGTGACCATCAGCCTTATAGTCCATGGGATTCCTTAGCTGGGACGCAACCTTGAACATAAGGCCCTTTAGACACTTGAATATTGATTTAGGGAATTTCATTCAAACTCTCTATTAACCTTCAGGGTTAAAGGGGAACCTGTTTTTTACTTTCCTAGGCAAGACTAATGTGTCCGACTTTGTTTCGGACGAAAAAAAACGATTTGCGGTGCAGAGGGTGTAAGCGTACACCCGCGCATTGCTTTAAAAACCGATTCAAGTGAATGGGTTTTTAAGCAAACCGTTTTAAACCTTTCCCTATCCTGTCCCAATCCTGTTTTCCGACATTTAGGTCGGATTCACGGCGGGCGGAATGCCGGCACAAGTGTGAACCCACCCTAACTTAGTAAATATTTTGTCCTCTATAGATACAGGCTCAACCTCCTCCTCTGCAATATTCATTGTACTTTTGGCTTCTTCTAACAAAACATCTATATCCTCAGTCACAAAATAAAATCCATTTCCCTCCTCTGTCTTAGAGGTAGACGGGACCTTTCTTTCCTGTAACATCTCACATTGACAACATTCAAGGCTATCAAATTCAGATTCTGAGGAATTAGCCAGTTTTGTTTTTTGTTGATTTAGAGGTAACACCTCTTAGGACCTGTAACCGGAAAACACTGGGGCCATGGTGGGAAAGGAACCTTTTAAAGATTTCTTTGTTCCTGTTCCTATTAGAAAGTTAAACTTTGCCTCATCTATAAGTATGTGATAGTAACTATATTGTATGTTCACTTAGAAATAAATCAGGAATTCCATAGTTTGAGCAGTAAATGTATTAGATATTGTTATGAGGCTCTGTGTTCCCTTCATCGTTTCATAGGCACATCTCCTTACTTTGGTATTCGCTGTGTCTGGTACTACATCTCAATCCCATTCAATAGGAATGAGCTACAGAATGCTGTAATCTCAAGCACGGACAATACCAATAGTACAGAACTGTGCCTGGAAGGCATAGAAGAGGAAGCTTCAGTTAGCTCATAAGGAGGGCTTCTATAAGTTAGATCCTGACCCATCTGATTTTGATGGCCTGTCTTAAGAATGGGATATCCATATTGTAGTCTCTTTAACAACTTTGTCCTATTATATAATTACAGTGTGATGCTAAAAGGTCTGTAGTATCTTATTTATCTTTATTATCCCGAAAGGAATGCTCGGCCCAGGATCTTAATAAGGTTCGTGAACGCATGACCAAATTCATTGATGACACTATGAGGGAGACGGCAGAGCCCTTTCTGTATGTGGATGAGGTAAGAAAATTTTACAGGAAAGAGCTGCAAATTGTGCATGAAGCTCCTCTAGATGAACTTAAAAACAGGCTGCTCTTTTAACTCTTTTATTTCTGGCTGTTCAGTTTATAAGGAACTTTGTATAAACATACATGCTCATATTTTTCTGTGTAGGGAAATATAGTCTTAAGGAGTATACTTACTTCTCAAAGAAATATCTCCCTATTCTGCAGCTACAGAAAACCTAATTTAGGATGTATACAGGGTAGATATTCCTCAACAGTATAAGAGGAAGTGTATGAAACCAAGGAACAATGCAACTTTCCTAAAGGAGAAATATGAGAAATATGTTATGTCACTCAGATTCATGTCAGCCCCAATTTTGATTTTGGCCACGTTCGCCATGTACCTAGGGCTCCTAGTTCTATACTATTTTAGCTACTTTTATTCAGCTTAGTTCCTGTCCTTATCCTTATGGGCTTGTATCTTTTTCAGTTTCTGACCTACTTATTTTCCAAAGAAAACAGCATCTGGGATGAGAAATATGATGAGATTACTGTACAGGACATGAATAATCCGCTGTCACATTACTGGATTGCTTCCTCGCATAACACGTGAGTTTGATGAAGGTTTAATCCTGCGGATGCCAAGGATGATCTGTATTTCATTGTCTTTAGAACACCTCTGGCACCCAAAATGTAAAATAAGGGTAATTTGAATGTGTTAATCCTTCAGCCATTACAAGGGAAGGTCAGATATTTGCATCAAATGAGATAAACATCCAAATAAATAAGGTGTTCTAAGGTTAAATACATGTCCACTTCTAAACACCACTTTACAAATAGAATTGCACTATGTGAAAAATGTAGCGAAATGCATTGCATTAGCTTTCTTCTACTGATCCAGAGGTATAGCCTATATTACTGTATATTCCAGAGCTGCATTCACAATTCTGCAGCCCTGTTTGTAAGTGAACAATGCAAGGTTGTGGCTCCTTCTTTGCTATACCAGCATTATGTCTAAGGGTAGGTGTATGACTGTGTTGAGGCTTACATACTGCTGCCATTATTTATTATGGTTTTGGTTAGTACACGTACGGATAAACCCTTTCAGTACATGCGTAGCTTTACAAATGCACTGCAACCTATTTTGTTATCCATAGTATGGTATATTTATACCTCCACTAGTGTTTAAATGACTTCTTGATGCTTTTTTGCCAGCCTGATTATGATCTTATATGGGCTGTGTATGTAGTTAAAACTATAGGCTACTATCTATGATATACTGGGCTGTTGCCTTATTGTTGCCTCTAAATGCAAGTGTTATGGGGGTTCTTTTTGTCAGAGGCTATTGTTATTTATTTGTATATGGCATAGAAGTATTTATATGTAGTATTAGATTGTCACCTACCCTTTTATACATAGATTTCTTTACTGCTAGGGTTATGTTGCCTATGCCCAGTGGTGTTTTGCTCTGTATTTTATGAAAAAAAATGTTTATATATTTTTTTGTATTGGAGCCTATCCTTTAAAGGGGATCTGAGCTTTCATGAAAAGTTGAAATATGTCCAGTGTCTTTCTGGACAGTCTGTTCTATGACTGTATAAGCCTTCATACATGATGTATTATCAGTTTTTCTACTGTTAATATCCCCATTATGCCTGCTGCACAGTTTACATTTCTCTATCAGGCAGGGGCATGTACAATAAGGAGCAGTCTGCCCCTTCCCCTATCCATTACTACCACTGGTTTTACATGTAATTCTGCCAGGAGTACCTGTACAATAGCAAACAAATATATGAGAAAAGCCCAAGTGGCCATCATGTATGAAGAACAGTGAACTGTAAATATAGGGCAGACACATGTAGGTACCCACCCTATCCTAGCATTTACCATGCAGGCATGACACAGGAAAAGCACAATCTATGAGCACAGTCAGGAAAGCTGCTTGCTGTATGTGAATAATATCCCATCTGTCATCACACAAGCAGCCAAAAATAGATAAAGGTAAATAGAATCCTTTTTTTTTGCAGTGTAAGCTGTGAGATTTGCAGAATGTTCAGTCTTTATCACAGAGCAACAGTTTGTAGACCTGTGTACAGGCTGTGAGGAGAATCAACCCCTCCCCTCTTTATCCACTGTATGAAGACAGAACAGAACCTTCCCCTTCTACTCACTGCAATCCAGTCTTGCTTATCTATTGTATCTATGATTGGATCTTGGTTAGCAACAGGGAGTGAATTGCAAATTAGCTCAATGGGAGATTCCTAGTTGCAGGAACGCTAGAGAGGTTTTTTAGGCAGCAACAGTCACATTTTTAATTAAAGTGCATTATATTTTGGTCCAGAATTATTTGCACTATGAAATGAAACTAAGGTCACTGAAAAGTCAGTGACTATTTAAGTCAATTTATTCTACCAACTTTTCTAATATCAGATGCCAGACTGAAATGATACCTGTTTGGTTTTGGTAGTATTTGACACATTCAGCTTGTAGCCAATTAAAGAAGTAGACATAGCTTTAATGCCTGGGACTGGGTGTCAGGTGCTCTCATTTATGAACTTAAAAATTAGAAAGATCAAATAAAAAAATATGTAAAATCATCTCCCTAAATGTACATGGTATACACTCTATTTTGTTGTTACAGTATGGTTTTAGGCTGTTATTCTGATGACAACAATTTCACCACACCAGGAAATTTGTCAGCCATTTGCTAATTATACAACATGGTTGTGCACAAAACCATGTGAAAGATAAGCTCCGCCCAGATTTTCAGTGTTTTTACCTACTAGCAGCTAGCGATGATGCAGCACACAACAACAACAAATGGAAAGAAAAGTATTTATAAATGTCATTTCTGCAAATTCAAGCCTGATCATTACTGGTGTCCTACAAGGCTTTTTTTTTTATCAATGTCCAATGTAATGGCTGGTGTTTTCCTTTAAATAGTGGTCTTCATAAAAAAATGAATGGATGATTTTTCATTGCGATCAAGGGATTTGCTGTATCTGAAATAAGACCCTTAAAATATAACATAGCTTACTCCTATGTGCCTTGTATTTGATGTCCAATTCATTCTGGCTTTTCCAATTTATTCCTCAGAAGCAGTTTAGCAGCCCATGGGGAGGAAGCTACTATGTATCATTTATAGCTGTTCAGTGGAGATGACCTTACTATAAGTCCATAGAGGAGAAAGCCCAGCAACAGAGAAAAAAGCTGAAAAAGTATAAAACCTAGTGCATATGTTATTATAGAAGCAGAACAAGGACATATAGTTGCAAGAAAAGTAAGCAAGATTTCTGCATTGATCACTAATAAACTGTGGTCAAATTGTTATCACAAAGCTAGAGAAACACAATCTAACTAAATGAATAACACCCAACCAGTTGTACTGTTCATGTCTTTTATTGAGCACATTGAGTAAACATCCACAGCTTAGGGAGAAAAAGTAGACCCCCTTTATCAACAATCACCTCCATCAAAGGCATTTTGGAGCTGAAAAGAAGATTTGTGCAACATTGAAGAGGAAATTTGGACCTTTCCATATTGCAAATATCTTTCATTTTTCAATATTTCTGGCATTCCCTGCCTTTTCAGTTCTTCCCACAGAATTTTCATAGGGTTGTAGTCAGGACTTGGCCATTCCAGAATACAGATCTTGTTCAACCATCCTTTAGTTGATTTACTTACAGTGCCTTGCGAAAGTATTCGGCCCCCTTGAACTTTTCAACCTTTTGCCACATTTCAGGCTTCAAACATAAGGATGTAACATTTTAATTTTTTGGTGAAGAATCAACAAGTGGGACACAATTGTGAAGTGGAACGAAATTTATTGGTTATTTTAAACGTTTGTAAAAAATAAAAAACTGAAAAGTGGGGCGTGCAATATTATTGGGCCCCTTTACTTTCAGTGCAGCGAACTCACGCCAGAAGTTCAGTGAGGATCTCTGAATGATCCAATGTTGTCCTAAATGACTGATGATGATAAATATAATCCACCTGTGTGTAATCAAGTCTCAGTATAAATGCACCTGCTCTGTGATAGTCTCAGGGTTCTGTTTAAAGCGCAGATAGCATCATGAATACCAAGGAACACACCAGGCAGGTCCGTGATACTGTTGTGGAGAAGTTTAAATCCGGATTTGGATACAAAAAGATTTCCCAAACTTTAAACATCCCATCATATTGAAATGGAAGGGGTATTAGACCACTGCAAATCTACCAAGACCTGGCCGTCCCTCTAAACTTTCATCTCAAACAAGGAGAAGATTGATCAGAGATGCAGCCAAGAGGCCCATGATCACTCTGGATGAACTGCAGAGACCTACAGCTGAGGTGGGAGAGTCTGTCCATAGGACAACAATCAGTTGTACACTGCACAAATCTGGCCTTTATGGAAGAGTGGCAAGAAGAAAGCCATTTCTCAAAGATATCCATAAAAAGTCTCGTTTAAAGGTTGCCACAAGCCACCTGGGAGACACACCAAACATGTGGAAGAAGGTGCTCTGGTCAGATGAAAACAAAATCGAACTTTTTGGCCACAATGCAAAACGATATGTTTGGCGTAAAAGCAACACAGCTCATCACCCTGAACACACCATCCCCACTGTTAAACATGGTGGTGGCAGCATCATGGATTGGGCCTGCTTTTCTTCAGCAGGGACAGGGAAGATGGTTAAAATTGATGGGAAGATGGATGGAGCCAAATACAGGACCATTCTGGAAGAAAACCTGTTGGAGTCTGCAAAAGACCTGAGACTGGGACGGAGATTTATCTTCCAACAAGACAATGATCCCAAACATAAAGCAAAATCTACAATGGAATGGTTCACAAATAAACGTATCCAGGTGTTAGAATGGCCAAGTCAAAGTCCAGACCTGAATCCAATCGAGAATCTGTGGGAAGAGCTGAAAACTGCTGTTCACAAACGCTCTCCATCCAACCTCACTGAGCTCGAGCTGTTTTCCAAGGAAGAATGGGCAAGAATTTCAGTCTCTCGATGTGCAAAACTGATAGAGACATACCCCAAGCGACTTGCAGCTGTAATCGCAGCAAAAGGTGGCGCTACAAAGTATTAACTTAAGGGGGCCGAATAATTTGGCACGCCCCACTTTTCAGTTTTTTATTTTTTACAAAAGTTTAAAATATCCAATAAATTTCGTTCCACTTCACGATTGAAGTGATCCAGGTTGTCTGAGGCAAACTGGAAACAGGACTAGGGATGGGCAATTAATTGAAAATAACTAAAATTGAAATCAGCTCAATTAATCAATGTGATTATCAATTATTTTAATTATTTTTCATCCATCCTGTCACACTGCCATTGGCTAAAGGATATGTCACTAACTGTGCACTATCCAATCAGAATCACTGATATTGGAATAACCAAAGCCAAAATTCTGTGGCATGGCGGGGCATATAAATAAGGGGTGTGGTATGTAAAAATGGGAGTGTTCTAAAATAATTGTTCAATAATCATAATCAAGGTAAAATGTTCAATTAAATGTGGTTTGGATTTGGGTCATAATCTTGCAGCCCTAGACAGGACACAATGTTTTTTGGGGGCAACTGTGGCTTATTTGGGGTGTTCTTCTATGAACACCATTGTTGTTCAATTTCTTCTAATAATGGACACATGAGCAGAGGATTTTTCCGTTTTTTTAGTCTTTAGCAGGCCTTTTGCTTTTACCCTTGGGTTATTTATGCCCTCTGTCTGGATTACCTGATGTGCTCTTGGAGTGATCTTAACCTGAACAACCTCTCCTAGGGATAGCAGCGAAAATCATGAATTTTCTCCATTTGTTGGTACCTTGTCTAACCATGGATTGATATACAGTACACCTAGGTATTTAGCAATGCTTTGTTGCCTTTCCCAGCTACATGAGTCTCGGGGCATGGTTTAGAGTAACTATTGTTTCAGATTTGTAGTAACTAGGCTTTGTGCATCTTTTTTAATGGCCATTTTGCTGCATTTTTTGAGCCAAACCCAGGAGTGGCCACAAAAAGAATGGGAAATATAATGGAAGCTCTTATACTTCTCCCTACTGCTAAATTCACTTCTTGCTTTGGATAAAAAATAAAAAAAAACTCAGTAAAATCTACAACAAAAAAGCAATGTGGGGCCTTAACCTTACATGTTCGCCTTTCATTGTGGATGTTACTCACCAATGTGTGTTATTAGTTTGGTTAGGTTGTGATTGCCAATAATTGTGGATAACTATCAACTTATATTTTATTAGTGATCAACGTAGAAATTCAGGTAATTCTAAATCAACTGTATATAGATACTGTATACCTTCTACTGAGCCTTAGGGTATGTTGCCACAATGCACATTCAGGATGGCATTCCCAGCAATAAACGATAATCTGTTTTGAAATAAATTGGTATTTGCAGTGCTCACAGATTGCAATGTATTGTGTACTAACAGTGGTAGTTACAGCAAAAATTCCTACTAGAAGTTATAGTTAATCGTAACTTCACCAACAGTGATGAACACTTGTTACAGAAAGGCAAGTAATGGCTAGTAAGACTCAAGTGTGTCACTACCGTTCAGAGTATTGAATGTAGCCTACACCCAGCAACCAACTAGAGCAATGTCTACTCTTCAACACAATTGTCAGGTTCAAAATCCCTTCCAAACCAATAATGGTGCCATATAGACATTGTGAATAGGAGCAGAAATATACTTTTGCAGCCAGAAACTGATGAAACAATGCAAAGATAATCCTCTTTGTATGGTTATGCAAATCAGCCTGCAAGTGCACCAGGGGCAGGGCCTAATTTTCCAAAGATCCCTACAGATAGCCTTGACACGGGCAGAGGCTGAAATGTTATGAATAGCTAAAAGGAAGGTAAAATCTAGAGGAGGCAAATCTGGCAAATTGGGCCTGCCCCAATGCACTTGTTGACTAACTTGCATATTCATAAAATATGATTATCTCTGCATTGCTTCATCAGTTTGGGACTACAAAGATATTTCTACTATTAGAGGCCCCTAAACTACACTATTATTTGTTTTAGAGGCATTTTTGACCTGGCAGACTCCCTTTAACTATAAATAGGTCCACAATTATGTGCTGATTTAAATCATACCATATGTTTACAGTGGTCAGAACACTATTTTTTGGGTAGAGAGGTCTAAATCTTCTGATATCAGGTTAAATAATCACTGACTTTTCAACAAACTATGCATAAATCAATAGTACAAACAATATGAAGCTTTGTAATATATCTTAGCATAGTAAAATCACACTTATCTGGCTTTTTTCTGCTCTACTGACTTTTACTCTGAAATATTTGCTGAATTCTGTCGTGCTAGAGCAAGACTGACAAAAGATCACAGAGATGTCAGATTACAACTCACAGTAAAAGTTTATGGAGTATGGAGGTTAGAAGAGTGAGCAGGAGCCCAGCAAGATAGAGGAGAAACAGAGTCACAAAAAAGACTGCTGCAGATAACTGCAATCTTTGTATTTCAATCCATGTACTTTATTCACATTAATGCAGGCAATGTCCTATATGATCCTACTGAAACTTCTGAGTGTAAGAGAGAGCATCAGTGTAGATTCTCAGTCTGTGGTAGATATCAGAACAGCTAGTCTCCAGTCACCAGCTCTGAGATAGGATTGTTGAAAGGTTCAGTAGACATTAAAGAGGACCCTTCATGTCTTCATGAAAGTGCGGTTTTATATACTGCTAGAAAGCTGACAGTGCGCTGAATGCAGTGCACTGTCGGCTTTCCCGGTATGTTCCCCTTTGGTGGAGATATCAGTGCCGTTAGTTTTGGCACCGATATCTCCCCACTGTCAGAAGGGCGTTCCTCATAGCTCAGCGTCATCGCTGGGTTGTGAGGAACGCCTCCCTGACTGTACTCTAACAAAGCCTTGTACTGCCATAGGGGGCGTTCCTTACTGCCCAGCGATGACACTGAGCTATGAGGAACGCCCTTCTGACAGTGGGGAGACATACCAGGACACCTACCGTGAAAGCTGACAGTGTGCTGAAAGGTCCTCTGTAAATGATAAACCTCTGTCTGTGGGTGCCACTAGGGGGAGCTTGGCAACTTACAGGGGACATTTTATACATAGCAGTAAGCGTATCAGCTCCACCTGATGGTGAGCATAGAATAAGGCAGATTTATAAGACTAGTGTGTGGTATGCCAGTCCTAATAATCAGCTGCGCTGGAGTGAGATGCGCCAAAATTATTAAAAGACATACAAGGTCCCGCACTTTTTATTTTTTTTTACAAGTGGCATACTGTAAGTGGTGGAATATGAGTAAAAAGTTGCATTTTATTGAGCAACTATTTTATGCACCTTTTACTACAAGAAAACTGGTACAAGACATTGACTAAATTCCCCTTAGGTCTATAGAGTGGATATGCAGCGCTATAAGAAAATTGGAGCTCTGACTCCAAACGTAATTCTGGCACAATTATATATTACATAGACCTTATGCAAATCACCTTTTATTACCTCAACATTTCCTATCTTCCTTTGTTCTGCTCTGCCCCTACCTAGGTACCTAACAGGAGACCAGCTGCGCAGTGAATCGTCCACAGAAGCCTATGTGCGGTGTCTGCGGATGGGGTGCCGATGTGTCGAGTGTAAGCATAGAATGGCTTTATTTTTCATTCATAAGCAAGTATAATATTAGTCTTCTACCTCTGTTTTCTTATGCATGCTGCTGGTCCTCCTGTGCTCTCTCAAGGTTTGCAGGAGGTGCAATATTTTTTAGTTGTCCTTTGAACAAAATATGTATAAAACCAATATCAGTAAATTTGAGAAAGTCCCGCTCCCTGAGAGATTCTAGTGAAAGCCCATTTTATTTATTACCACCTTGCATTATGGCTGGAACATTGAATTGCTGACGTACCACCCGAAATTTCTAGACGAAGGATTGTAATGTGCTCACGTTGTGCTGGGTTCACTGAAGTGTGATTGTTTCCTGTCTCTCACCTCACTCCAGTGGACTGCTGGGACGGCCCTGATGGAAAGCCAATTATTTATCACGGATGGACAAGAACAACGAAAATTAAATTTGACGACGTGGTGCAAGCTATTAAGGACCATGCATTTGTCACCTCTGAGTGAGTTCCTGCTGTAACTCTTTAATAACTGGACATATGATGTATGATCGCTACATAGCAAAAATGGGCAGACAGCACTTTCACTTGCACTCCTCAAAGATGTGCCTAGGTCATGTAGCCTCACCTATGCACTAGAAGCACCCATTGATAAATTATCACTGATGCATTATCTGTTTCTGTGAAAGCTGGTTGACAACCAATTATGGAGTCATGACACTTGCCTATTAACAATAGATTTTTCTGATGTCAAAGTCAATGGGGTCTATTAATGAAGACTGGTGTTTTCAACGCCAGTCTTATTATCTTAGGGGAGGGTATGCTTCATTTATGATGTGGTGCACATCTCCTCATAAATCAAACGCACCCTCTGCCGGGCTGCACTGAAATGTATGCCAGCTCATAGTTAAACTAGTGTAAATGATCATAATTCTCGCGGGGCTGCTGGCCCACGCCACTTTGCAGAAAACTCTTGAGCGCGTTGATAAAAAGAAAAAGTCACAAAATTTTTGTGCAAAACCTTGAGACTTTTTCATGCCTGGTATGCCAGAATAAATCTCCCCCAGTCTGTCTAGATATGTCCCATTCAATTGCCCTTTGCTACATGACCACAGTTGGGTTCAGCTGGCTGTAATACAGTGGCACATTAGTATAATGTTAGGTTATATTATAGCAGTAATTCCCAGACCTCATTACTGTGTGATATACTATTTAATTTTATGTTGCTGCATGCAAAAGATACAAACAGGCCCAGCTTGTGTCAGAAGGATATGTACTGGACAAATTGGGTCCTATGATGTATGTGTAGAAGTTATTGTGGTGCATATGCCAAAAATAGTCTACAAAGTATGAACAGAGGGTAAGTTTGGCTTCCTTGAACTTACGGAGGTCTGGTTGATACAGATGTAATATAGACAAAAAATTGATTTGCTGCTAAATGGGTTGTCTCCATATTCCCCTGTAAAGAGGACCTTTCACCAACTCCACCAAAACCAGTTCTTAGCATTTGTTAATAGGCACTGTCCCAATCATCTCAGTGCTCTATTGGAGGCCATTTATATCATGTTTTTAGCATCTGTTTAGCAATTCCATTAAACAGATGCAAAATCACGTATGCCAAAAACAGATGCAAACAGATGGCCACCTTTTTCTGTATTTTTTGTCTGACAGAAAAGTACAAAGAAATGGGTGGCCATCAATTAAACAGATACATTAAACTGATGCTAAAACATTATGTGAATGGTCCCTTAGTCAGAGCATAGAACGATGTGAAGAGCAGCTTCACCCTGGAGGACGTGGTGCTTTTTTTTTTTGCCTTCATTTATGTGGTCACTGTAGCACAGTCCGCGAGCCACTTTGAAAGCAGCCTGCCCTCATGAGTGTTGAATTTCAGCGGCCAAACCTATGATAAATAGCCATTTGCTGCCAGAAGAGGCTGTCCAGCTCCAAAAAAAAACTTAAGTGACAACCCATACTATCAAGCATATTCACTCTTTTTTTTTCTTATCTTTCTTTTGGAATCAAGTTATCATTTGTGATTGATTTGCAAAGAGATTAACCTTATTTTTAGTAGTCTGACTGCAGGTAACCTTGTATTGTCCTCTGTAGATACCCAGTCATACTCTCCATAGAAGAGCATTGTACAGTGGAGCAGCAGAGGTATATGGCCAAGGTGTTTAAAGAAGTGTTAGGTGAAATGCTATTGAGCAAACCAATCGAAGCAAGTGCAGATCAGCTGCCATCTCCTACACAGCTAAAGGAGAAAATCATTATAAAGGTGATTATTGTGTCTTGTCTTGTGTTGGTTTGGTGCTGACCATAGCATTGCATGTTCACCCTAGTAAACTGGAGCCTAGACATTCCCATTTATGGGTTATATCACGTCCTACACAGAGCCTCCTGATATAGCAGAGTATAATATGACAACACTACAATACACAACTTTCATCAGGGATGTACAATGCAGACGGTGGGTCCAGAAACAAACATTGTCTTACACCCGCTTGTTACCACATCTTAATTGTCCACACAAAGCGAATAACATAGAGACCCTCCCCACCTTTCTTAAGATCATATTGTCCTTGGCCAATCACTCATTCCAGTTAGGGAATATCTTCTCTCCCAAGGTTCACAGAGTTATAGCAATGCCATATGTTTTCTGCTAGCAGGAGGCAAAATGCTCATTCCCTGACAGGACATTTTCCAGTTTGGCTACAGACTCCCCTTAAACTGTATTCCCAGGAATATCTATCTCCACTGTAGAAGCCATAAAGGTGAATACTGACTTCTTTTAAAAGAAAACAACCACACCTTTCCCGTTTAAGTCTTTGAGGGACAGTAAGAAGCCGTGTTTCCAGGACAGTGCGGATTCCCTGAAGATACGAACAGCAGAATTAATTGCTTGGTTATAAATTAAGAAATTAATAAACTTCAGATGAGTGACCTTAGAGTGCAAAGTAGGACAACCTTAACATGCACAGAATTGTGTTAAAAACACCAAAATGACACCTATAACCAAAAAAAAAAATCAAACCACTAAGAATGAGAAAAGATCAGGAAACATCTTGAAAAATAGTGAGTTAGGCTCCTTTTACACTGCGTGTTTTCCTGCATGTTTAAAGTATGCCCAGTGCAATAAACAGATGCGTAATAGTGACATCTGTCACCAATAAGGATCCACGTTAAAACCCCCCCCCCAAATATATATATATATATATATATATATATATATATATATATATATATATACAGTGCCTTGCGAAAGTATTCGGCCCCCTTGAACTTTTCAACCTTTTGCCACATTTCAGGCTTCAAACATAAAGATATAAAATTTAAATTTTTTGGTGAAGAATCAATAACAAGTGGGACACAATCGTGAAGTGGAACTAAATTTATTGGTTATTTTAAACTTTTATAAAAAATAAAAAACTGAAAAGTGGGGTGTGCAATATTATTCGGGCCTTTTACTTTCAGTGCAGCAAACTCACTCCAGAAGTTCAGTCAGGATCTCTGAATGATCCAATGTTGTCCTAAATGACTGATGATGATAAATATAATCTACCTGTGTGTAATCAAGTCTCCGTATAAATGCACCTGCTCTGTGATAGTCTCAGGGCTCTGTTTAAAGCGTAGAGAGCATCATAAAGACCAAGGAACACACCAGGCAGGTCCGTGATACTGTTGTGGAGAAGTTTAAAGCCGGATTTGGATACAAAAAGATTTCCCAAACTTTAAACATCCCAAGGAGCACTGTGCAAGCGATCATATTGAAATGGAAGGAGTATCAGCCCACTGCAAATCTACCAAGTCCCGGCCGTCCCTCTAAACTTTCATCTCAAACAAGAAGAAGACTGGTCAGAGATGCAGCCAAGAGGCCCATGATCACTCTGGATGAACTGCAGAGATCTACAGCTGAAGTGGGAGAGTCTGTCCATAGTACAACAATCAGTCGTACACTGCACAAATCTGGCCTTTATGGAAGAGTGGCAAGAAGAAAGCCATTTCTCAAAGATATCCATAAAAAGTCTCGTTTAAAGTTTGCCACAAGCCACGTGGGAGACACACCAAAAGTGGAAGAAAGTGCTCTGGTCAGATGAAACCAAAATCAAACTCTTAGGCCACAATGCAAAACGATATGTTTGACGTAAAAGCAACACAGTTCATCACCCTGAACACACCATCCCCACTGTCAAACATGGTGGTGGCAGCATCATGGTTTGGGCCTGCTTTTCTTCAGCAGGGACAGGGAAGATGGTTAAAATTGATGGGAAGATGGATGGAGCCAAATACAGGACCATTCTGGAAGAAAACCTGTTGGAGTCTGCAAAAGACCTGAGACTGGGACGGAGATTTATCTTCCAACAAGACAATGATCCCAAACTTAAAGCAAAATCAACAATGGAATGGTTCACAAATAAACGTATCCAGGTGTTAGAATGGCCAAGTCAAAGTCCAGACCTAAATCCAATCGAGAATCTGTGGAAAGAGCTGAAAACTGCTGTTCACAAACGCTCTCCATCCAACCTCACTGAGCTCGAGCTGTTTTCCAAGGAAGAATGGGCAAGAATTTCAGTCTCTCGATGTACAAAACTGATAAAGACATACCCCAAGCGACTTGCAGCTGTAATCACAGCAAAAGGTGGCGCTACAAAGTATTAACTTAAGGGGGCCGATTAATTTGGCACGCCCCACTTTTCAGTTTTTTATTTTTTACAAAAGTTTAAAATATCCAATAAATTTCGTTCCACTTCACGACTGTGTCCCACTTGTTGTTGATTCTTCACCAAAAAATTTAATTTTTACATCCTTATGTTTGAAGCCTGAAATGTGGCAAAAGGTTGAAAAGTTCAAGGGGGCCGAATACTTTCGCAAGGCACTGTATATATAAATTTGTACTGTACAAGTTTCAGGCAGGTGTGGAAAGAAATACTGCAGAGTAAGGATGCTTTCAAAAACGGAAGTGTTAATAGTTTATATTACTCAATTAACAAAATGCAAAGTTAAAGAACGAAAGAAAAATCCATATCACATCAATATTTAGTGTGACCACCCTTTGCATTCAAAACAGCATCAATTCTTCTAGGTACACTTGGACACAATTTTTGAAGGAAGGGAGGTTGTTCAAACATCTTGAACTAACCGTAGATCTTCTGTTTGCTCAAATCCTTCTTTCTCTTCATGGAATCTCAGACAGATTTGATAATGTTAAGGCTCTGTGGGGCCAAATCATCACCTCCATCTGTTCCAAAGGGTGGTCACACCAAAAAATAATTTGATATAGATTACACTTTTGTTCATTTACTTCACTTTGATTCATTTTGACAAAATAAACTATTAATACTTCTATTTTTGAAAGCCTTTTTACTTTGCAGCATTTTTTCCACATTCTCAAAAACTTTTGCACAGTACTGTATATACTGCATGGTATACTTTAGTAGTGCCATTTGTTAGTTTATTCTATACAGCTAAAAAGAAACGCTGAACCCCCGCCGCAAGTGGAACCAAAATAATGATCTCTTTGGCATAACAGGGACCTATGACTCCAAAAAACAATGCACTAGAAACCTTCCCGCCACATACAATAAACTTACAGAGAAAGGCGATTAAAGTAGTTCAAAGAGCATCCACCACTTGAACAAACCACTTTTAGCTAAGTACCTATGTAGGATACTCAGGTGGCGAGGACCTAGTGGAGTGAGGGTAGGAAGAATGGATTAGATGGAAATAATACACTTTTACTGAGCTCTGTCAGTACCAAGACAGTTCCCATAATTCTATGTACACTTCTCTGAAAACTCTTCCTGCTTTACGGAAATTTGTGTATTGTAATATATGCTGTTCAGCATTGATCGTATAGAAAGCACCCTCATAGGAAACTACTTTGGGGTTGGAGGAATGAGCTCATTGACAGAAGTGGAAGAGTGAAGAAATCAGGCGATACCTTTTAGAGGCTAACTGAGTATATTTGATAAGTAAGCTTTCAAGAGTCTAGCTTTCTTCTTCAAACATGGCTTACTTATCAAATATACTCAGTTAGCCTCTAAAAGGTATCGCCTGATTTCTTCACTCTTCCACTACTTTCAATGGCTAATATGGTACAACATTATACTACTATCAACTCAATGACAGAAGGCACTACATTTCATTGCACTGATCAACATATCAGGCCACTTAGCGCAGATGCAAACACTAGGTCTTGTCTATTGATGGATCTTATGCCCAACAATCAAAACAGGGTTTTGCGACTTTATGTTTTTTGCATTTGTATATATTTTTTTTTTTTTTGCAAGACTGCACTTTCCCATACACTTAGGTGAAAATCTGGTAAAGGAAGTATTAAAGGCAGCTCCAGCATCTATATTTACTAAGATTTTTTAAATTGTTGAAAAACAATGAAATAATAATGTTTTTTTGTAATTAAATGTGCACAAATGTGTATTTTTAATCCTTTAGCATAAAAAACTGGGACCCAAAGGAGATTATGTCATCAACACAGATGACCATAAAGAAGAAACAAAACTTCAAGGAGAATTGTATATGTGGGATCCCATAGATCAGGTAACCAGCCTTCTGTATATACTGTTTTTTATACGATACTGTACCCTTTATGTCCAGATTTAATCCCAGTTAGGTCACAGGGTGGCGCTGCAGCACCTGTAACAGATACCAGAGGAAGCTCAGAATCTAAGCCAAAAAGGTAGAAACATTTGATGCGAACAAAGTTGAGGATATAAACCTTAATTTCCTACATTTATAGCTTTATTTTATTTAACTGATTATTTTGTTTTTATTCTTTTAATTATTTCTTTTGTATAAACAATCAGTTCTTGCCACAGTAACCGGAATGTAATTCACAGCTATAAAAAAACTCTGCTTGTTTTTGTTAAAAATGTTTATTTTCATTATTTCCCCAATTAGTCTGTAAATGAAGAACAAACTTTAAACAGGTTATGTAGGACAAACATGATGCGCAAAAAAAGTGAAATTACAGCTAATCTTTGGGAACCGATCAATAACTGTCTATACTGAACAACCCTTTCTGTCTGGCAAATCCCCCATAATGAACTGATTACTGTGCAGGGGTGTAACTATAGGGGGTCCAGAGCAGACCCCAAAAGTCCCTCTACCATATTAAATATACCACTTTTCCAAATGACACAAGGCAGGAATGGGCCCCATTACAGATTTTGCATTTGGGGGCCAGAAGCGTCAAGTTACGCCTCTGTTACTATGCTGCTGCTGGGACCTCTGGTGATAGCGCCTGACTTACCAGTTGCCCAGTATTAATGAATGAGCCATCTAAAGTTAAGGGGTTGTCCAGCCTTATTTTTTTTATGGTCTATCCTCGGAATAGGCCATAAATATAGGATCGATAGGGGGCTGACAACTGCGTCCTGGACTGATCATCTGTAAGGGGCCACTTCCAGAACTCGTCCTGTAAACAATATAGGGCCGGAAGCAGAAAGCTCTGTCTGCTGTATAGCGGCCCAGTGCCTTCACTGCAGCTCAGCTCCCATTGACTTTCTGCTTCCGGCCCTGTGTTGTGTACTAGACAGGTGCCAAAGTGGCTTTGTACAGATGATCAATCTGGGGCCCGGGTGTTGGCCCCCTATTAATCATATATTTATCCTGAGGATAGGCCATAAAAAAATATAAGCCCGGACAACCCCTTCTAATAGGCTGTTCTTGTAAGGATCAAAGACACCAAAGTCTTTAAGCATGAGAGTTATAGTGGTTTTCTGCTCTGATTAATATAAGAAATGCTTATTTTAGTGGGTTATTTGGCCACGTATATGGTTTTGTCTGAGATTTTTAATGGTATTCTAATGTAGGGAAGTGCCAATTGCAGGATTTCCATCTAAGACATATCAATTCAATATGACATGGATATCTGATCTATGGCGACCTCCTATTTTTGTTGGTGGTTGCACCTGTGTCGTCAATTTCC
Organism: Leptodactylus fallax; assembly: GCA_947044405.1. NCBI lineage: Eukaryota > Metazoa > Chordata > Amphibia > Anura > Leptodactylidae > Leptodactylus > Leptodactylus fallax. The sequence goes on along the minus strand of CAMRHE010000497.1, from coordinate 1,017,345 downwards.
ATAATAGTTAAGGGAAAAACAAACATAGTGGAGCATGCCCACGATAAACTGATCAGAAAGCGTTCCCCTGTTAGGACCTTCCGGGGATCAGCTGTAATTTGTGTGGAAAGCTGGCAGTAAGAGTTCAGTTTCTCTGCTGTACAAACACAGGGATAATGAACTATTACACGGTGTCCATTCACATCAATGTGTTGTCTATATAATGCAGGACAAGGCAAACCCTCCAAAGCTCTTTGTAACACTGCTAAATTCTGACCAAAGATGCGTATTCTGAACAGTGGACGCATTCTATAAACTCAGAATGATCTAGTAGAGTACTTTAAAAATGATTTTTTTTTTTTTTTAACTGGACAGCTCTTTAATAGTTAAAAAAATAAATAAATGTTAGCTAGCTGAAGCTTATCAATATAGACCAAAGTTTAGATAGCAGATAGGCTTCTTAGCCTACCACTGAACTATCTCTGGATGAAATACAGGCTGCACACACTGGGGCAGATAAAAAAATAAATATGCACCAGAATTCTGGTGTAATTTGCACTCAAACCTGGTGTACATGCTTTACACCTCATTTTCTATGCGTTTTAGGCACTTTAAAACATTTTTGCACCTTGTATGACATGCGGGCAGGGTTTGATGAAAAGGGGGTGTGCTAAACCCTGAGCCAGAAATGCCAAAATTTTGAAGTTGCGCCAAATTTTCACTCATTGCACCAAATTTTTGCACCAAAATTTTATCAGAAACTATGGAAACTCATAAGTGGTTTAAAGTTAGACTAGACAGTCTAAAAATATGCCAGATTATCAAACAGTATTAGACACTTTGAAAAATCTGGTGCAGTTTAAGACTGTCTAGTCTAACTTTGCTTTGTCCCACGGTTAGACAGTTTTAATTTATCTGTCCCAATGTGTACAATATACATTATACAGACTCTTGTGGTATGTGCTGATATCAATGGGAGCTGACCTGCAGTAATGGTGCTTGTCATGGATCAGGTCTCGTACACATATATATCTGCTTACTGCAAAACAATTCTGTGGGGCATCCGTACACCTAGCGTATGACCCTGGATGCATCCTTAAAGAGGACCTCTGCTTCCACACTCACTTATCACACTAAGCTACACAGGGGTGAAGCGACCTCCTAAAATCACATATCCACACAAATAGCTGCCACCACTCGCTACGTTATGGTAGACAAGACACCAATATCCCCAAACCAGGCACAAATAGCAAACTATGTAAAATAACATTGGAATAAAGTACAAATCTGTTTTTAAATTTGGCTGGGAGCACAGCAGGAAGTAGATGGGCATATATAGAGGTAAGGCTTGTAGCTCCAATATCTGACACTGAATTCATGTACCTTATTGCCTTATATAGACCCTACTCTACTTCCTAGAACCTCCCATCTGTGACTGGATAAATTCACCCCATAGTGTCCTTCATTTTACTGGAAAAAATAGCACTGCGTGCTGCACAGTTTTGTCCAGCAAATATGAAATCTATGATGGTGGCTATGAACACGGCTGTAGCTGTAAAAAGTAAAATGTACTTTTTGGTCTCTTGCAAAGAAATAAAAATCGTAAACTACACAAGTATAAGCCTAGCCTTAACTGAATAAGCATAGCTATTTGCTCTGACTCATATAGAAGTAATTTCTCCTGACATATGTGCACAGCTTTGTGGATCTAAGCGTTAAATTAAATACGTGAAGGGTCTAAAAATGACATCTACAGTATAATAAAGAAATGTAATAATTTACGGTTCATTAACATCTAAGTACTCTCAGTGTGCCTTTCATGTTCTATTTAGCATGTCAAAAGACAGATACAATTGCATCTATTACTATTGATGAGGTAATTTGTACCATTATATTCTGCAGAAAATATAACTATACATTATAGGTTTTCTAAACTAGTAATACATGTTTACCTCCCAGTATTGTTTTCTGGACATTATAAAACACATTAAGGCTGGATTTACACATTGGGTCTGAGATATTAATGATGTGCTGTAGAAAGGCACATATATTTATTAGTTGGTTCATATATTGAAAATTGCATCAAATTTAAAGGGAACCTGTCACCATAGGAAAGATCATTACTTGATGCTGGATAAACCACCTAAAAGGCTCCCTTAAACATAGAGAGCACTTCCCTTTAAAAACTTTGGTGCCTAATACAGGTCCTCTTAATCTTGCGCTTACATATCATATGTTTTAAAGGTTGTGTAAGGTCCAAATTCCCATAATTGCCAATATATTTTTTCATAGAAATGGTCCATTCGGTATTGCGCCATCGCTGGTGATAAATTGTCCTATGGTGATGAAATTGAGCAAAGTACAGATGATTCTGCACCTAAGGTAAGATTATTTAGGGTCTTTTATAAATCTATAATGGGCCACAAAACTTTTGTATCATTCAGTATTTTTTTTATAGAAAATATTTGTTTATTGTCCCTGTTTGAAGAGTGTTCCTATCAAACAGCTTTATTGATAGGAGATCAGATTTCACTATACTAACCAAAAATCACAAAAAACACTATGTGTACATATTGGGGGGAATGTATCATTCCCTTTACGCCAGAAAACTGGCATAAATGGATGATACTGATGGATGGGCTGAGGCAGGGACGCCACAGCCCAGCAGATTAACTAAAACTCGTGCCAGTTTACTGGCGAGAGTTGAAATGGAACTCCACACCAGATCCTATAGTACTCATAGTGAGAAAGTGATATAAAGTACCAAGAGGGAGGAAGTTAGGAAGATAGTATTCATATGGATAAAGTAATATACAGTTAGGAAGCACCCAATAATGCCCTAAAGTACCTACAGGGAGGAAGTGCCTTACGACAGGGAGTAAGAGCCTTACAGTAATAAAGTGCTCTATATATTACCTATGGGGAAGAAGTGCACTATAGCATCCAAAGGGAAATAAAGCCATATAGCCCCCAAAGCCCCTACAGTATTCATAAGGAGAAATGCCCTACTGGTAATACAAACCATGTGCCCAGTGTAATGCCTCTTATATTATCCCAGCCCTGTTTCTGCACACTAAACTCTCCAGTAATAATAGCTTTCTTCCTTTTATACGCAGGAATGTTCAGATGGCTTTGTATCATTGAATACATCCTAGCCTTACTCAGTCCCATGACACTGAATGTTCCCGAAATTAGGTTAGATATTGAAGTTACAATGTAGCTATGAGCCAAATAAACACCAGTGCTTATAAGATTGCAAAAAGACATATTTACACAGTATCAAACTGTTACAGTGGAGCAGATAACCTCAGTGTGAAATGTATTTAGTGTCATGCTTCTCTTGTTCCCGTCCAAACCTGTAATTCTCTCTAATCAGTGCTTACTGTCTCCTGCAGTATTTGTGGGCAAGATGCATTATTCTCCAAGTGGCGGTCTGTGAATTGTGCAGACATTATAAATAAGTCGACATAAGCATTCAGAGGCCGTTTTTGTGAGAAACACCACAAGCGATGTGACAGTCGCATTTTATACTCATTTTTCTCTACGAAATGTGTACTGTATAAAATTGGAAAAAGAACAGGAGCCGCAGCGAAGGGGAATCTGCTCCTTTATTATCACACAGATTGTACAGCCACTGGATAATGTCCAACCACTGCTCATGTTCTAGACAGGCCAAGCTATGGTCAGGGTTACAGTGGTTCATCACGTATTTGGTTTACATTTTGACAGGAATGAAAGGTCTATCTATCTCATATCTATCCTTCTATCTAACCATTTCATTCCTATCTATCTGAAATAGTTGTAGCACTCCACTAAAAAAAAAAAAAAATTGATTTTTTTATACTAATATTAATACATGCATTGTATATATAATTATGTACACAGTCACATGAGGCCACAGTATAATGTACCACAGTTGCCCCACACAGTATGATATGCTCCCCAGCAGCCCCACACAATATAATATACTCCACAGTGGCCCCACATAGTATAGTATGCTCCCCAAAGGCCCCCCAGTATAATGCTCCACAGTGGCCCCACACAATATAATATGCTTTCCAGAGCCCTCCCCCCAGTATAATGCGCCACAGTGGCACCTCGAAATTCGTTTTCATGAACATTCGTGAAGTTTGGCCCTCTGGTTTGTTTCAGTGTTATTATTATACACTGGGGTCTCTTCAGAAGTGGAGGCCCAGGGGAGGTGCAAAAAAAAACAAAAAAAAAAAAAAAAAAACACATACTCACCTTGCCTCACTTTTCCTGGGCATCCTTGCGTCATTCTGCTGTCTCTGGTTTACTCTTCAGGGCTGCAGATATGGATCCCGGTGGTCATGCCGAGACCTGTGATTGGGCCACAGTGGTCACATGGGGCACACTGACGTTATGACCGCTGAGGACCAATCACAGTCTTCAGTGTGACCCCCAGGGACGTGTGACATCAGCCGCAGGCTGGAAATGGCCAGAAGATGGCGCTGGCTATCTTAAGGTCTTGTGAAATGTTCTATAGGAACTGAAATGTTGCATTTTGGGGCTAATAAAGTCCTTCCATTTTTTCACCATTTTTGCAGTACTGTCTGTGTTTTCTTGGAGTTACTTACATGGTCAATAACCTGTTGACCTAAGGGATTTGCACCCATCTTTGCACAATTTAACTCTTTTGTGCTGCTCTCTATCTATCTATCTGTTTAAAGTCCACAAGAGAGCTGCGCCAAAGAGTTGAATTGTGCAAGCATGGGTGCATATCCCTCCGGTCAACAGCTTGTAAGTAAATCTTATTGTAAGTAAATCTAAAAAACACATGCAGCATTTCAAAAATAGTGAAAAAATAGAAGAACTTTATTAGCCTCCAAGTGCTGTGTTTCAGTTCCTATAGAACTAATAAACTAATTTTTTTTCGCTATTTTTGGAGTGCTGTTTGTGTTTTATGGATCTACAGTATCTCTCTATGTATCTATCTATTGAAATTCTGAGCTTGTGCATGCTCAGAAGGCTGCTCCTTTTCCAAGATGAATGTTGTTGCCTCTTTTGACCACCTGAGCATGGCTGAATGTATCAAGTTCCTGTTTGCCGTGGCAATGTGGTTGGATACTCTGTTTACAGCATGTTTTTGCTTGGGATAATGCAGGTCTGTAACAGCTGTGATTATTGATGAATTAATCCAATGCACAAGTGGTTATTTATTACATGATTTATATGTAAAATCATGTAACATATACACCGATTATGACACTGCGAATTCTTACAATATATTGTCACTTTATGCACTTAGCATTTTATTTGAGATATTCTATTTGATATTGATGCACTTATTTTATATGAATTTTTCACTAATTATTATGATGTATCAATTAAGGCAAGGATCACACTACCGTTGATGTCCGTTCTGATAGTGTCCGTTAAAAAAAGAAAAAAAAAAAAAACGGACACCTATCATAACAGAAATGAACGGACACTAACTGATGTTAATGTGTCCGTTTTTTTAACTGATCCAATTAATGGATTAGTTAAAAAAAACAGACACATTAGCATCAGATAGTGTCCGTTTTTTAACACTGTCCGTTTTTTTTTTTTTTTCGGTTTTCTGAGCATGTGCAGGAAAAAAAACGGACATAAAATAACGGACAGTAACTGATGGCTATCAGTTACTGTCCATTATAAGTCTGTTACCACTAGACTTCAATGTTAAAAAAATAACGGACACTTGCTGTCCGTCAAGAATCCGTTTTTTTCAAATGGACAAAAAGTCCTGCATGTTGGATTTTTTGTCTGCGAAAAAATAGCGGACTTCTGACGGATTTGGTGTAAACGGACACAAACGAACACTAACAGACACAATATAAAAACCCATTGAAATGAATGGAAATTTTAACGGATTTCTGATGGTTCAGCTAGTGTGCGATGCTAAAATCTTGTAATGGACAATAGCAACGGACACTACTGACGGTCACCAATGGTAGTGTGAATGCCCCCTAAGCCTGCGTACTTTATATACCTGTAATGACTGCACTGAGACATTGCTTGGCAAAGGCTCATTGGAGCTGAAACGTGACATGGAATAAACACCAACTAGCTTTTCTCACGGAATTTTTGGAGTACTGCCTTTTCCTTAGATATGAATTGAGTTTTTTTCTGAATCTGAAGCCTTGGGCTGTGCACTCAATTTACAATTGATGCGGCTGTGGGCTTTCTTTGTATTATCTATCTATCAAATGTGTTCTTTTCATATCAATCTATACATTGTACGTGGATCTATCTCATATAATTCTATCCATCTTAATATAACTATCCATCTATCAATATACAGTAACTATCTCATTTTTGCATCTGTCTCATTCATCTATCCAGTATTAATTATATCTCTTTTTTTAACTAGTCAATGAAAGATCAACATTTGCAAGAACCATGGTTCCATGGCTGGATGAGTGAAGGGAGATACATGGCAGAGCGACTTCTGCAGGAGTACTGTGCTGAGATGGGAGGCAAAGATGGAACATTCTTAGTGAGAGAAAGTGGAACTTTCCATGATGACTATACTCTCTCTTTTTGGTATGACCAAGTCATATGAAGTATGATGTCAGAAGATCATATGGCCCTTCTCTTCTTTTGATAATAATACACTGTGTAGCTAGGAGGTGCAGCAGTTTTCTACCAAACCACTACTCTTTTGGGTTTTCACTGAGCCCCAAGAAGGAAAAAAACAATACTCATTGAAGCAGCAAAAGTTCAAAAGTATCCAGCTACATCTATGAACATGAATATTTCTATTAGTTTTTCCAGCTATTTCATATTTTTATAAAAAGTCCTTTTGTTTGGTTTTCCAGGAGGTCAGGCAGAGTACAGCACTGTCGAATCCGCTCTTGTACAGATGGAGAGTACGTCAAGTATTACCTAACCGAAAATCTCACATTCAATAGTATTTATGAACTAATACAACACTACAAGGAGTCCTCGCTGCGCTGTGCTGAATTTGAGCTGAGATTAACAGATGCTGTTCCCAACCCCAATCCACATTTGTCTAAAGAGTAAGTAACCTTCACACCTAGAAGTGGGGCAAAAAACCATGGCTGCTTCCACTGATTCAATGTTATGAATATATAAACTCATTATTGTTATATATAAGAAATTATTAAAGATCATTCCATGTTAATTACACCTTTTCATTAGATGTATCTTCTGGTGGCTAGAAGACCATTGATGGTATCCCTGCTCGAACTGTGCTGGTTTAACAGGGGTAACCAATCTTTCAGTGCTCTATTATGCTGTACAGTCATGGCCAAAAGTTTTGAGAATGATACAAATATTAATTTTTACAAAGTCTACTGCTTCAGTTTTTGTAATGGCAATTTGCATATACTCCAGAATGTTATAAAGAGTGATCAGCTTAACAGCAATTACTTGCAAAGTCAATATTTGCCTAGAAAATGAACTTTATCCCCCAAAACACATTTCAACATCATTGCAGCCCTGCCTTAAAAGGACCACCTAACATCGTTTCAGTGATTGCTCCATTAACACAGCTGTGGGTGTTGATGAGGACAGGGCTGGAGATCAATCTGTCATGATTAAGTAAGAATGACACCACTGGACACTTTAAAAGGAGGCTGGTGCTTGCCATCATTGTTTCTCTTCTGTTAACCATGGTTATCTCTAAAGAAACACGTGCAGTCATCATTGCACTGCACAAAAATGGCCTAACTGGGAAGAGTATTGCAGCTAGAAAGATTGCACCTCAGTCAACAATCTATTGCATCATCAAGAACTTCACGGAGAGAGGTTCCATTGGTGCCAAAAAGGCTCCAGGGCGCCCAAGAAAGACCAGCAAGCGGCAGGACCGTCTCTTAAAAGTGTTTCAGCTGCGGGATCGGGCTACCAGCAGTGCAGAGCTTGCTGAGGAATGGCAGCAGGCAGGTGTGAGTGCATCTGCTCGCACTGTGAGGCGGAGACTCTTGGAGCAAGGCCTGGTCTCAAGGAGGGCAGCAAAGAAGCCACTTCTCTCCAGAAAAAACATCAGGGACAGACTGATATTCTGCAAAAGGTACAGGGAGTGGACTGCTGAGGACTGGGGTAAAGTCATTTTCTCTGATGAATCCCCTTTTCGATTGTTTGGAACATCTGGAAAACAGCTTATTCGGAGAAGAAGAGGTGAGCGCTACCACCAGTCTTGTCTCATGCCAACTGTAAAGCATCCTGAAACCATTCATGTGTGGGGTTGCTTCTCAGCAAAGGGAATCGGCTCTCTCACAGTCTTGCCTAAAAACACAGCCATGAATAAAGAATGGTACCAGAATGTCCTCCAAGAGCAACTTCTCCCAACCGTCCAAGAGCAGTTTGGCGCTCAACAATGCCTTTTCCAGCATGATGGAGCACCTTGCTATAAAGCAAAGGTGATAACTAAATGGCTCAGGGAACAAAACATAGAGATTTTGGGTTCATGGCCTGGAAACTCCCCAGATCTTAATCCCATTGAGAACTTGTGGTCAATCATCAAGAGACGGGTGGACAAACAAAAACCAACAAATTCAGACAAAATTAAAGCATTGATTCTGCAAGAATGGACTGCTATCAGTCAGGATTTGGTCCAGAAGTTGATTGAGAGCATGCCAGGGAGAATTGCAGAGGTCCTGAAGAAGAAGGGTCAACACTGCAAATATTGACTTGCTGCATTAACTCATTCTAACTGTCAATATAAGCTTCTGTTACTCATAATATGAATGCAATTATATTTCTGTATGTGATAAAAACATCTGACAAACACACATAAAAACCAGAGGGCAGCAGATCATGTGAAAATATAATATTTGTGTCATTCTCAAAACTTTTGGCCATGACTGTATATATTTGTATAACGCACAGTCGTCTGTGGTCTTCCAGAGTAAGGGACATTCACTCTAGCTATTCTGTCTAGTGGGGTGCCCAAGCAGCACCTGTTAAGACCACTAGATGCTCTTGTAGGGTCCAGGCCCAACAACTCTTTTAATCTGATTTGGTTCCATCAGTGTAATGGATATATGTAAGGTAAGGTGGTATAAGACAACTGGTGTGCATGATGGTCCATGTATTTGCAGTATCTATACTGAACAACAGTTCTAAATTGACTCATGGACCTAAAATACAAAAAAATGCCTCATTGTGTTTTATAACTTTTTTTTTTTAACATTTGGAAAATGATGTGACCTCTCAGTCTGAGAAAGGTAAAGCCAAGAATGTTTCTGCCTCTTATAGCTGGTACTATGATAACCTTAGTCGTGGAGAAGCAGAGGAAATGCTGATGAGAATTCCCCGGGATGGAGCTTTTCTGATACGGCGGAGAGAGGAACCCAACTCTTATGCTATTACTTTTAGGTATGTGTATTATTATGACATGCCCCTTTAATGTGGACCCCAAAAGGGACTCAGTGTGCTTCCTAGCGATGCAATGGTAAAAACACCATAAAAATCTCACAAATTGGGCATGTCATGGCGTACAGCCTCAATGTGCAATTCAGAAAATTCATTTACAACAATGTAACATATGGGCACTATGGTAATTTAGTGTTAAAAACATTTCAGTAATTATGTCTTATGAGTTCTACCTAAAACAAGCTATGATGTCCATATTTGTTGTTTTTTTTTAGGGCAGAGGGAAAAATTAAGCACTGCAGAATCCAAAAAGATGGCCGTCTCTTTGTTCTTGGGACTTCAGCCTACTTTGAGAATTTGGTGGAACTGGTTAATTATTATGAGAAACATGCACTGTACCGGAAAATAAAGCTACGGTACCCAGTGACCGAGGAGCTGCTGAACAGACTAAATGCTGTATGTGTTTCGTATCATTTATTTAGCAACCAAATTCACATTGCCAAAGAACTATGCAATGGAACACAGACACATGTATCTGAATACACATGCAAAAATGAACATATATGCATTATTCTAGAACTATAAGAAGACTGGGAACATAAAGCTGGGCAGAGAAATGGCTAGGAAACACTAGGGCAGATGTATAAAACTGTCTAGAAGAAGAACTTATGGGAAAGGAGCTGGGGAGCTCATGCGCCCTCTATTGGATGTAACAGATCCTCAATTTGCTTTTGACTCACCGAGCCTTGAGACAGTAAAAGGGATCTTAGCCAAGCCAATTTCACTTATCTGCATACAGCGCTGTTTCCGGATTGTTGTCCTTCATCAGTACAGAGCAAAGGCAATTAAAATCTCTACATACCTTCACTGGTGCTCTCCTCAATGTGAGAGATTCTTGTCCCTAACCCACTCATTGCCTCCCACTAAGCCAGCCAATTCACTTTGCTCTGTACTGATGAAGGACAACAATCCGGAAACAGCGCTGTATACAGATAAGTGAAATTGGCTTGGCTAAGATCCCTTTTGCTGTCTCAAGGCTCGGTGAGTCAAAAGCAAATTGAGGATCTGTTACATCCAATAGAGGGCGCATGAGCTCCCCAGCTCCTTTCCCATAATGCCTTGTGATATGTAGATGCTAAGTAGAGGGCGAAAGGCAATTAAAATCTCTACACACCTTCACTGGTGCTCTCCTCAATGTGAGAGATTCTTGTTCCTAGAAGAAGAACTGTCTTGGAACAGGAGAGCTGTGCTGTGATTGGTTGCTGTGGGCAGCACAGAAAGTTTATCTTTTAGATAGTTTTATAAATCTTCCTTATAATGTATTGGTTTGATATTTTCTCTTGTTTTGCTTTGTTTCTAAATGTTTTCTACTGTGACAATTGAACTTACATGGTACAGCGTACTATGACTATTTGACAATGCAGAATATCTGATAATCTGGCACCTACATCTTTTTTTAACCCTCTAACAATCACATTAAAATTACAAAAACACTCCTGAAAACGTCACTTTTTTTTATTGCTGATTTTGAATTTATTGCTCAAATAAATATTGCTGGCACATAACTTTGGTACCTTATGTACATTTTAACCCTTTTAAGCCTTACATCAGCAACATTTTATCCCTCTCTGCATTTCCACAATCATAACTTTTTACATTTTACTTTAATGTATCTTTACGAGACCTTGTATTTTTTGGGTACATAAGACTTTTTAATCAGTTTTTATTACTTTTTGTTTTTGAGAGGTGAGATGAACAGAAAACATCAGTTCTAGCATCTGAATTTTAAGATTTATGTTGTTTCTCATGTAAAATAAACTACTAATTTTATTTTAGGGGTTATTATGGATGTGGCGATACCAATTGTGTGTTTTTTTTAATTTTTTTTCATTAACAATGGGAAAAAGAGTCTAGTTTTACTCTGCTTTTTTTTTAAATGAAGTGACAGGGACAGGAGAATAAAAACATCATTCTCCTCTCCCTACAGACTGTCACTTGCACATGTTCTCCTACACACTGGTTGAAGTGAACCTGCGAATATATGCAGCTCTACTTTAACCAATGATATATTAAGATCCACATGAGCTACATGCAAGATTCTTGGCTTTAAAGTAAAACCAAGATCGCAACTCTGGCTCTCATGGCTCCGCTGTTAGAGGCGTTTAAAGTGACTGCTCACTCTGGAGTGTCCCTGAATGTATTCTGCTTGGGGTAAACTGTAATGTACGTTGCTCAAATCTCGAGCTGAATGCTTTCTGAACTGTGGGGTAGGAAAGTAAAGGAATGCTTTTGTATCTTTTGTAGGAAGTTCATCATTATAACTTTTACATTTTCTGTTTTTGTTTTTCATTTTATTTTTAGGAAAAGGATGTGAGCTCCATTTATGGAGTTAATAAAATGTATGTGGATCCCAATGAAATCTCACCAGCCATGGTAAGTATGGGATATATACTGTTTTTACACATACAACACATGTACAGTATTATTTCTGCCCTTTCCTGATTACCTACAGACAGTGGCCTAGATTTACTAACAGACCAGGGTTTCCCAATCTTTTCAGACTCAAGGAAGTCCTGGAGAAAAACAGTTGCCTCGGGGCACTCCTACCAAATAATTTTTACCAAAAAACAAAAAACTTTCTAAGGATGCAGATAATATTGCATGAAGGCATGCGGCCATCTTCCCAACCAGAGTGTTGTGGCCCCCTGGCAGATTTCCAAGGCATCCCTGTTGAAAGTTAGACTTGAGCAGTTATATATAGTGTTAATCCCTTAGGCTGAGGCCCCACGTTGAGGAAACTCAGCTTTTTTGTTGCAAATTTTTCTGCATTTTTTTTGAGCCAAAGCCAAGAATGGCTACAAAGGGAATGGGAAACATATAGGAAGCTCTTATACTTCTAGCTTCTGCTCAATCCACTCCTGGCTTTGGCTCAAAAAACCGCAGCAAAATGTGCAACAAAAAAAGCTGTGTTTTGGCAACGTGCGGCCTTAGCCTTAAAGGATTATGTCACATTTTTATCCATAGGATAGAAGAAAATTTGCTGTTTGGTGGGAGTCTGTCGGCTGAGACCCCCACTGATTCTGAGAAAGGGGTGTTTTAATTCCATTGCGAATGTGGCCGCATTGAACTATAACTGAAGTGTGGGGGGTACCTGCACCCACCAGGGTTTCATATCAGGAGGTTAAACACAACCTGTTCTCAGGAGTAGTGGAGTCTAAGCAGTCACACACCCACAAATCAGCCTGTTTTGGCCTTCTGGATCAGGTATAGTTTTTTGCTTTTTTATCCCTGTCTTCCAAGAGCCATAACTTTTTTATTTTTACATTGATGTAGTCGTATGATGGTTTGATTTTCCCAAGGCAAGTTGTATAAAACATATTTGAAGCATAAAACATATCAGGAGAAGCTTAAAAAGAACTTAATCTGTATACAGTGCCTTGCGAAAGTATTCGGCCCCCTTGAACTTTTCAACCTTTTGCCACATTTCAGGCTTCGAACATAAGGATATAAAATTTTAATTTTTTGGTGAAGAATCAACAAGTGGGACACAATCGTGAAGTGGAATGAAATTTATTGGATATTTTAAACTTTTGTAAAAAATAAAAAACTGAAAAGTGGGGTGTGCAATATTATTCGGGCCCCTTAAGTTAATACTTTGTAGCGCCACCTTTTGCTGCGATTACAGCTGCAAGTCGCTTGGGGTATGTCTCTATCAGTTTTGCACATCGAGAGACTGAAATTCTTGCCCTTTCTTCCTTGGAAAACAGCTCGAGCTCAGTGAGATTGGATGGAGAGCGTTTGTGAACAGCAGTTTTCAGCTCTTTCCACAGATTCTCGATTGGATTCAGGTCTGGACTTTGACTTGGCCATTCTAACACCTGGATACGTTTATTTGTGAACCATTGCATTGTAGATTTTGCTTTATGTTTGGGATCATTGTCTTGTTGGAAGATAAATCTCCGTCCCAGTCTCAGGTCTTTTGTAGACTCCAACAGGTTTTCTTCCAGAATGGTCCTGTATTTGGCTCCATCCATCTTCCCATCAATTTTAACCATCTTCCCTGTCCCTGCTGAAGAAAATCAGGCCCAAACCATGATGCTGCCACCACCATGTTTGACAGTGGGGATGGTGTGTTCAGGGTGATGAGCTGTGTTGCTTTTACGCCAAACATATAGTTTTGCATTGTGGCCAAAGTTCGATTTTGGTTTCGTCTGACCAGAGCACCTTCTTCCACATGTTTGGTGTGTCTCCCAGGTGGCTTGTGGCAAACTTTAAAGGAGACTTTTTATGGATATCTTTGAGAAATGGCTTTCTTATTGCCACTCTTCCATAAAGGCCAGATTTGTGCAGTGTACGACTGATTGTTGTCCTATGGACAGACTCTCCCACCTCAGCTGTAGATCTCTGCAGTTCATCCAGAGTGATCATGGGCCTCTTGGCTGCATCTCTGATCATTCTTCTTCTTGTTTGAGATGAAAGTTCAGAGGGATGGCCGGGTCTTGGTAGATTTTCAGTGATCTGATCCTACTTCCATTTCAATATGATCGCTTGCACAGTGCTCCTTGAGATGTTTAAAGTTTGGGAAATGTTTTTGTATCCAAATCCGGCTTTAAACTTCTCCACAACAGTATCACGGACCTGCCTGATGTGTTCCTTGGTCTTCATGATGCTCTCTGCGCTTTAAATAGAACCCTGAGACTATCACAGAGCAGGTGCATTTATACGGAGACTTGATTACACACAGGTGGATTATATTTATCATCATCAGTCACTTAGGACAACATTGGATCATTCAGAGATCCTCACTGAACTTCTGGAGTGAGTTTGCTGCACTGAAAGTAAAGGGGCCGAATAATATTGCACGCCCCACTTTTCAGTTTTTTATTTTTTACAAAAGTTTAAAATAAGCAATACATTTCGTTCCACTTCACAATTGTGTCCGACTTGTTGTTGATTCTTCAGCAAAAAATTTAAATTTTATATCCTTATGTTTGAAGCCTGAAATGTGGCAAAAAGTTGAAAAGTTCAAGGGGGCCGAATACTTTCGCAAGGGCACTGTATCCTTGAGGAAAGAAGAGATTGAAACTTTTCAATATGCTAACGGTATAAATAAGGTTTAGAAAGGAAGTGTTTTGAACAGTGTCGGACTAGGATGTCTAGGACCCACCAGTAGATATATATATATATGTATATATTTACACACACACTCAGTTGTCCCTGTTTGCTCTTTCTGCCTACACATTACCATATATTGTATATCACTTAAGCCACAAGGAACGGTTAGAGCATTATACAACTACACAGCTACAAGACCTGATGAGCTGAGCTTCTGTACGGGTGCCTTGATTCACAACGTCGTTAAAGTCTCTGACGGATGGCAAGTATCAATTACAATTTCATTCATCGCTAATTTTATTGAATCTGGGATTTAATAAGATGCCTCTTAATACCAGGATTTGAGCTGGAGAGGCTTGTGTTACTGAGGAGGAGGGGTGTTGGAATAAGGGATGTATTACACTGATAACTCCTATGGGAGCTTCTATGAAAGCCTATATGATTGTCAACTACCTTTTCCAGAACCAGATATAAATTATATGACCCTTCAAGCAAAATTATACAGTTATTTGTGAGATAATGTACATCTTATTTTGAAGGTGGAAAGGGGACTATGGAGATAAGCTGCAGCGCTTCTTCCCATCAAACTATGTAGAGGACATCTCAATAAATGATGAAGGATTTACCAATCAGGTAAGAGATACAGATTTCTGAGCTGGACAACAATATGTTTTTTTTAGAGCTATGCATTTCACCAATGTGAGGCCTTTCATGAAAAAATATGAAAAATCTTTTTTTGTATATAGTTGGAAGTATTATAGTAAGCACACTTTTGTCAATAGGAAGCAGTATTATAGCAGTTATATTCTTACACTGGGACAGTATCATAGTAGTTATATTATTGTAGTTTTATAGTGGTTATATTCTTGTACATAGGAGGCAATCTTATAGTAGTTAGTCTTATACGCAGAAGGCAGCATTATAGTGAAGGTAGTATTATAGTAGTTTATTTCTTGTTTATAGGATATAGTGTTATAGCATTATAGTAGTTATATTCTTGTACACAGGAGGCAGTATTATAGTACTGATATAATATATAGCAGGCCGTCTTATATTAGTAATAGTCTTACATAGAGAAGGCAATATTATACTAATTATATTCTTGTACATAGGAGGAAGTGTTATAGTAGTTATATTCTTGTACATACGAGGCAGTGTTATAGTAGTTATATTCTTGTACATAGGAGGCAGTGTTATAGTATTTTTTGATAAAATTTTAAATTCTGATCAACTGTTGACATTTCGCAGAACATTGAAGACAGTCCTTTGGGGGCTATGTGTAGAGGTATCCTGGATCTTGGGACATATGAAATCAGTAAGTGGCTACTATGAAGAAAATAAGATCATTTGGACTTAGTAATAAAAAAGTAAATATAACTGAATAGGCTTTCCATCTCAGAAATCACTACAAAAAGTGAGAAGTCAGAAGACTGTTTATTAGAGGGGTCCACTGCTCAGACCCTCAGAAATCTGCTGTTATTAGAATTACTTAGTGAGGCCTCAGGCTTCAGACCTGTAACTTCAAGTGATCATATCTTGCCATGCAAAAGATACACATTAAAGGGTTCCTTATACTTTTTTTTTTTAAATGAATATCCACCATTTAAACACTATATCATGGTTTATTAAATATTTGTTACTTCCCATAAAGTAATATATATTTTTAGATCCCCGTGTCAAAGAGTTGTGTCCCTACTATCAGCAGTGTCAGACTATGTAGGGACATCACCCCCAACTGGTAACACCCAGTTGAACTAAGGAACAAATAACACTAAAGGTATGTTCATAAGCCAGAATTTGGTGCTGATTCCTCTCATTGTTTGCAATAGGAGACAGAGAATAAAGCAGGACGCTGAAGAAATAAGTGTCCTGTTCAATCTCGCTGCGGATTCCATGGCTTGGCTGATCAGCCACAGAATCCTTGGTGTGTGCCACTCAGCTGATCAACCCCATTCATCTGGAGTTGATCAGTGAGTGAAAGCTGTAACAGAAAACTGAAGCTCTGCTTTGGCTTTCCACTGCAGTGAGTTGGAGTGCTGAAAAATGAAGAGAAACTTGAGGTAGAAGTCTGCCTCAATTCCACTTCATTTTCTCCTGACTGAAAGGGTCCTAAGAGAAGTTATTTAGTAAAACTGAGAAGTCAGATGGTGATGATGTACTGTATAAACAAAGTGCAGATAACTTCTAAGCTCTCTCTAGTGGTTGAAACTAGCAACCAGAATGTTATTTTTGCAATTTATGTATATTCATGGGATTTGGAGTTACCACTATTATAAAAATAGTTGTGTTTTATACAGATTTGGAAGATGTTAGCATTAGATGGAAATTAATTATCACTCTAAAAATTCCTTTTTCGCAGAGAAATTGGTACAAGGTAAACACAACAAACTGTTTGTCTTTTCATTGGAGCCCAAGGATCAAAAGGATCCCTCGGTAGATTTTGCAGCTGAGAAAGTGGAAGAGCTGTTTGAATGGTACAAAAATATTCATACAATTATACACCAAAAAGGTGCAGAGGTAAGTGTAGATGTGTTCCAAGAGTCATATCTACCCTATTCAGTCTCAGTGGAGGTGACCTGGTTAACATAAATGTGAGATTTAGGAAGGATATTGTTGCAGTGACAACCAGCAGAATTGTAAATGCAGCTCCGGAGTACATTACAAGCTGTAGAGTATATATGTTATTAAAATCTAAAATGGTGTTCAAGAGAGGACACGTGTTCCAGAAGCCATGACCATACTCTTAAAGGGGTTGTCCAGGTCCTGAAGAAAACTGATAACAATGATCATTATTGGACATTAATATCAGAATGGTCGGGATCCGACGCAGCCACAGCAATCCGTAGATAAGGTTTACAACTGGAAGTAGCCCTGCTCATATTCAAGTGAATGGGAGTGGAACTGCAGTTCCCCGATGCCACCACAAAAGTGTATGTAGTTCTGTAGATTGAATACAGCTTCTGGTCCATACACTGTACAGGTGGTGCCTGGAACTGCAGCCCTACTATCATTCACTTAAATAGGAGCAGAGCTTCCGGCAGCCAAAACAGCTAAATGGGATGGGGTCTGGGTGTTGGACCCCAACCAGTCTGATGATGACTTCTCCTGTGGATAGGTCATCAGCACAATTATATTCAGGTCCTGGACAACCCTTTTAACCATTTTGATGTTTGCTATGGGGCCTGATACATGTATTAGACCATTGCCAGCCTCCTATCGTTGCTTACCAATACACCATGTCATTGGATGGGCTAACATATAGTCTGGCTGTCCGCACAACATTCACATAGAGCATTGATGTGATTGTATCAGTACATCATTCCCCAGCCAGCACCTAATCATCATAACGCATATCTTCAGAGCGAATTAGCTGCTCATTTACAGCACAATTCATTGCTGGACCTTTGTGGGTAAAAGGGTTAAGGGCTATGAGATTATGTTTTTTATTATAATAAGCAAAATTAGGTTTCAATCAGCTCCTAATGCAAACATCTGGAGTTAAGTGACTCTGACATCAGCCACTTGTCTTGATTGCTAGCGACATGAATATGTTTAATCGCAATTGGCATATTATACATTTTAAATTGCTTTTCCCATTGACTTTAACAACCCCCATACATATTTATGCTCCTGCCGCACACTGGTACATAAAAATCTCTTTATTCAAAGTTTCAGTTATCAATTTGCTGGTTAATATTTTTTTTCAATGTGTTCAAGATGGGATCAAAAGTGATAATATAAGCAGGCAAATATCTACCTGTATTATCTGCAAAGTGGCCCAATACACGGCATGAACTAGCTAACTGTTCTATAACTGTATATTCCAGTAAGAATCTGCTGGGGATTGTAGTTCTATAAATGTTGGAAAGACAGAGGAGAGAACCTAGCCTGGAGTTGACAGATCAGCTACTGTATAAAAAATGTAAACAAACAGCACAATATATATTTATAGGGACACTTTTAACAAATATATCATTTAAGATATCAGTGTTACATTTTGCTAGAAACAACAACACATAGGTACATTCTTATACATAGGAGGCAGCATTATAATAGTTATATTGTCATTTATAAGATGCAATATAATAGTTATATTCTTGTACATAAGAGGCAATATTATAGTAGTTATATTAATGTACATAAAGGCAGTATTATAATAGTTATATTCTTGTTTATAGGATACAGTATTATGACATGTATATACAATATATGTGTTGCTATGACGTAAAACATAAGCTGTTCAGTATGGACTGGACTTACAACCTATATATTGGAGCATATTCACATCTACTCCTTTGCAGTAAAAACTTTTCAAAGAAAGAAAGAAATGTTGTATGCAAAACAAAAAATATAAAAGGAAAACAAACATATATTAATTCCTATGCTATGTGAGATGTGCCATATTAATAAGTGGCTCTGGCCTCTTAATAATTGTGGTGCATCTCAGGAGGTCTCGTGCTCCACAATTGAAATGATCGGTATAGATTTCAGCTGAAACTTATGCCAGTTTTTTGACAAACGTTATAGTAAATCTGTGGGGACAGGGACATTACTCAAAAGTGGTGAACAAGTCAGAAAAAGGACAAAGCATGCCACTTTTGCACCAGAAAAGTTGTGACCAGTATAGTATGACTTCAATGACTTTAGATTGACTTCAGTGGGAATGGAGTTGCAGTTACAGTGCCTAGCCACTAAACATGACATGAAAGCCTAGAGACTTTCTGCTACGTGTAAACATACCTTAGGGTCTCCCTCCAATTCCATGTGGCCGGTTACTTATTGTACTGACCAGCATGGCTACAATGTCTCTTCACATCCAATGAAAATAAAATTAGAAAATCACTTTAAGGCTAAGGCCCCCACATAGCAAACCGCAGCTAAAAACGCAGTGCATTGCGGGTTTTTTTTTCAGCATTTTTCATTGTTTCACTTTTCATCCCTATAGGGAAAACGCTCACATTTCTGTAAGTAAACTTGACTTGATGGGTTTTTGAAAAATGCAGCTTTTCCGCAGAGATTTTTTCTGCAATGTGTGGATGGGATTAGCCAGAATCTCATTCACTTTGTAAAACCCAGTTTTTTTTTCCGCTGTGTTTGCACAGCAGCCATAAACACTGCGTTTCCGCAACGTGAGGCCTTAGCTTAGGGCTGAGGCGTTATGTTGCAAAAAAGCTGCTTTTTTTTGTTGCAGATTTTGCTGCATTTTTTTTTACCCAAAACCAGGAGTGGACTGCATATAAAGAAGAAGTAAAAGTACTTCCTATATATTTGTCCATTCCTTTTGTAGCTACTCCTGAGTTTGGCTCAAAAAATTTCAGCAAAATCTGCAACAAAAAAAACATCTTTTCCATAACGTGGGCTCTTAGCCTAAGTTGTTTCTGGAACTAAAACAATGAATGGGATTGAGTATCTGTCCACTGTGAGTGCCACAGTTCCTGCATTCTGTTAATCGGTGGGGATCCCAGGAGTTGGATGCTCAAGGTCCAGACATTGATGAATTATCCTAAACCTAGTAAAGTCCGATATAGCTCAGAAATTCAGGACTTTATGATGATTATTATAATAATATGAGTCCATAAAAACAGATGGCCACCAGTGAAAATACATTTAAGCATTGGCAGCCTTCAGTTGCATTCATGTGGACTGTACCATATACTGTATCACACCTTTCTCATCTAACAGACCTAAAGATATGAGATGTAAATCACTACATATGTTCATAAAAATAGAAACAAAGCCATAAATAATAAAGCTTCTATTATCATTATGATAGTTCATTATTTGCCTTCAGAAGAATGAATTAAAGAGGCAATGATAAATTTCATGGTACTGTACCATTTGGCTCCTCATTCGTCAAGCTAACCTCATTGTCTCACATGAATCTGTCCACAGGATTTTTTTATCAAGACCTGTGAGAAGAATCAGGTTATTGCAAGAGAGTTGTCTGACTTGGTGATTTACTGCAAACCGAGGAGTGAGGCCAAGGACAATTTAGGTAATGTTGGGAATTAACATGTTGTGAAAATATACCGATGTAACACTGTACCCTATGTGTCTCAAGGCTTGACGTTCATAGATTGAAATTGCCAAGAGTTAAATACAATACAAATGTGTTGCTATCTCTTGTATTTTTTCTATGATATTTGTAATTCATATTTAAAATAAAAAAATATCAAGGATAGACCATTCCATTTTGTATAGATGTCCCAATGAAATGTATCTTTAGTCCATCTAGCTAAACATTCCTGCAAAGCTTAATAATAGGATGATGGCCATCTTAAGTTATTTTTAAGCCTGTACTAACTTGGACTGCATGAGAAAGAACACTGGACAGGTCAAGAGTTTTCCCTACAAAGTTAGTTAAGTGTTAATGTATTCACAATTGCAGCACTTAAAGGGAATGTGTCGCCAGGAAATGATTTTTTTTTTATATGTAGAAAACATGGAATATTTTTTAAAATCTCACCAATAATTCTTTAAAAATATATTTTACATAAAATTTGATTAAACATAGGTCATTTTCGACTAGGACCACTGGTACTAATAAGGCCCAATAGCTTCTCAGTTAGAGATGTTACATGGGAGAAACCACCAGAGAAGATTAAAAAAAAAATGACTGGCACAAAAAAAAAAAAAAGAAAAAAAAAAGACCTTATAATGAGCAGGAAAACCAATTCAAGTTCATAAAAAGATAAACCCAACAAGATACTTTTAAAAATAATTGACCCTGTTGGAAAAAATAACTGGTGTATCTTTAAATCAACCCTCTAGTCCACAGTAAAAATTTGACATGTGCTCTCCTATTAAAAGTTGCTGCCTCTGCTTATCCATTGTGGACTCCTATTTGCATGTCACAAAATGGCTGAAGCATTCTCATAGTAATATTGGCTAAAATATAGACAACACATGACTAGTTTTTAATGTTATTGAAGTGTTTAATGCTGAATGATAAATCTGTCACATTATTAGACTGTCTAGCCCAGAGGTTCCCAAACTTGTTTTTCTCGTAGACCACTTTCAAAATTTTACTGGTTTCGGTGGACCCCCTGCTGCTGCATTTCTACCATATTCCCAAAACTCGTCAAAAAATGTGAAGATTAGCTCTAACGTAGACCCCCGTCGAGTCTCCCGTGGACCCCTGGGGGTCCACCTGGACCACTTTGGGAATCACTGGTCTAGCCTAACACAACATCTCCTATTAGTTGGGTTACTTTACACCAGAAAGATGAGCCAATATTTTGGTGAATGTTTGGTATGTGGTGTCGCTGATTGTGCTTTGAAAGTCCAAGATACTCCTAAGACTAGATGCTAAGATCCTGGTGAGCTAAAGGACCTTGTCATGCCCATGTTGTGGACCTCATCAGAGGAAGGAGGCTTATGAAATGCTCATGACAACATGAAAGGTTATTTAGCCCATTACGACCCAGCATCTACCGAAGGGGTAGAGTTTTGGACTTTCAAAACACATTTGGGCTGTTATAGTTAGACTAGAGAGTTTTAAAGAGGACCTGCCACCATGTAGAAAATGCTAAATAACATGCGCCATTTGATTCTTGCCATTCCCCTGAACTATCTGGTGTATTTCTTTTTAAAATCTGCCTACCCATTCAAAAGATATAGCCCCTGGAAGATTATATGTAAACCAGCTCTGATTCAGCAAGTGGACAGGAGCCTTTTATTTCTTATAGAAAAACATAAGGTTCCCGCCCCCTTGGAGAATCAGAGCTATAACTTTCCAGGGGTCATATCTTTTGAACAGGTTGACGAATTTTACAAAGAAAAACACCAAATTGATCAGGGGCACAGAGAGAAACAAATGATGTATCGCATTTAGTATTTTATACTTGGTGACAGATTTATCACAGCGACTGATGGTGGATGCTAAATCTGTGATATTATTAGCTTGTCTAGTCTAACTTAATACCTACATAAGTTAGACTGCACCACCTACATACTTACACGACAAAAATGTGCAAAAAGTTGGGGGCACATTGTCACAATTCAGATCACACCTCTTTCCCATAAAGCCATGCCACTTAAGTTGCAAAAGTGTCTAAAATGCTTCATAAATGTGGCGCAAAGCATGTTAGTCAGGTTTTTGGTCAAATGGCTGCAGTAGCGTTCAAAATAAAGGGCACCAGGTATGTTTGCTATACCTTGTCAATGGTCAGATTTTTATTGCCGCTGCGGCCATCCCTTCTGGCTTCCTCAGGCACAGAATATGGCTGAAATGTCTAATATATTTGATGAAATATTAACCTATAACCAAAGGTATGTGCTGAAGACCAATTTACATGAATAAACTTGGCTGCAATATGAGACACAACCCTGCACAAGTGAGGAGCTGTTTTTGTCAAATACGTTTTCTTATCTAACCTTATACAACCTCTAAGTAACCTCTTTACTTTCCCATGTGCATACAGTCATATTTTATATTTTAGTTTTGTTTGCCCTTAAAGGGCACTTTCTTAAATGTACTGCTTGGGAAATTTAGTTAAAAATATCTAAAGGGCAATGTTGGCCACGTATGTATTGCGATGTGCAGCGAATGAGTTTAAAGGCTAACGGTTCAGAACATTCTACAGAAGACATTCCTAATTTATGATCCGGTGACAGTTTCCCAGGCGTAATAACTTGTTTCTTTCTCGACATAAATATATTCCATTCTCGCGCCTCAAGCAGGTCCAATTAAAATAACTCATTTAATTATGCAATTATTTTAACTGTCTGTTAATGAGTAATCTGGGGGCTGGCAATTATGAAAGTTAACCTAAGCACATGTGAAGGTTGCAGATATGTATTTTCCATCAATGACAGCAGTGACATTACTCTGAGGTGCCCCTCAAACTCGTAGAAATGAATATTCAGCCAAAAGATTTTAGCATATTTCTGTGTTGGTGTCTAGGCATGGTAGTCAGTTCTGATGCTCAGTATTTTTATTGTATATGATTCTGTATTCGAAAGTCAAGAGGGGAAGTAAATCAAAGATGTGGGTGTAGCTGGAGAGCCTGAAGGCAAAATACTCTCCCCACAGAATACAAGATGGGTTTGGGTAAGTGGAGTCAAGTGTCAGGAAGCTGATATACTTCTTGGTAACCTACCAAATAAAAATGGAATGAGGACAGTTTAGTTGCAAAGCTGTATAGACTGTACCCTTTAAGCTACAACACAGGTATATTGTACAGATTTTGCATATTGATGTGACTGTAAAAACTGTCTTGTAGTATAAGCATCTTACATTTTCTTATATACAGAAAGACCTGATTTCCGAGAAATACGTTCATTTGTTGAGAATAAAGGAGAAAGCATCTCAAGGCAAAAACCCATTGACCTACTAAAATACAACCGTAAAGCTTTAACAAGGGTATACCCCAAAGGACCAAGAGTCGACTCCTCCAACTATGACCCCCTGCACCTCTGGTTATGTGGAGCTCAGATGGTGGCTCTCAACTACCAGACACCAGGTATGGACTTTTTTAAATCAATGGATAAATAACATGTGAATTTATGTATTACCTGTTATCTGTTATTTTCAGTCCTCCATAGCTGTATCTAATACATAGTAAAGATGTTCACACCATTGGCCAGTCTCCAAGGCACTGAGGACACCAAACGTCTTCATTTACATATGTCTTGTGAAGATGTGTGGCTGCTGTGCCAAGTGAAGTGGATGAGAAATAAAAACAAATATTTATCAGTTAAGTTCCTTAACCCCTTCAGACTCAGGATAATTTTTTGTTTCTGTTTTAAGCTTTCCAGCATTCAAAGAGGCACAACTTTATTATCCAGTTCACATAAATATTCAAGGGTTTATGTTGTGCTTAGCAAATTCTACTATTTAGTATTCTATATAATGTACTGGGAAGCTGGAAAAAAATGAAATTGGGGTGAAATTGGAAAAAAAAATTGCAATTTTGCCATTTTCTTCTGGGTTCCATTTTTATGGCGTTCACCAAGCAGTAAAAATGACACATTCCTATATTCCAGAGGTCTGTACAATGTCTGTTATCCTATAATGGATGACAGCAACAGACATTAACAATGGTACTGTGAACCCTTATACAGTGTGAAGAGAGGGCTCAGCTCTAGATATTTACATCCATTTGCAAGAAGAGGTTATTTTAAAAATGCAGTGCTTCTGCCTTCTGGATCGCAGTAACGGGGCTCCCCCTCTTACCCAGATCACTACCCACTGCATTTATAGACACAGCTGAGGGTAGTGAGCAGAGGTCAAGAGGAGAGATGAAAGCCATTAACCTCTTATATGCTGCAGTCAATATCGAATGCGGCATCTAAAATATTAGATGGTTGTCTTGTCACCCCCATCACCACGTGCTTTGCAATTGCGACATGAAGTTTTCCTAAAATGTTTTATTGTGTCAAAAAAAGAATAATAAGTACACATAATTGGTATTGCTGTGTCCATAACAACCCAGACTATAAAATTACCATGTTATTTAGCCGACACGGTGAACACTGTAAAAAATATATAAATAAAAACGGAAAAAGTGGACTTTTGTTCATGCTGCCTCTCAAAAAATGGAATAAAAAGCCAAAATGAAAAAAGTTATTGCCAACCAGCTCATCTCACAAAAGACTCTAATACTGTTCTGTTAACAGAAAAATAAAAAAGCTGTAAATTTGATGGCCTAGCCTTAGGATAGTTTTCTTAACCATAAATATACCTCAATATAAATTGTGACAATCAAAGTACTACCAGATATCACAGAGCAAAAAAATAACAGAAAATATATATAAAAATAATTTATTTGGTTACAATAATTATCAACAAGTACAGTTAAAATATATTCATATAGGTGAGAAAAGGGGTAAGATGGTAATACACCCACTGAGCAGCCACAAAATATGTTAATACAAATGCTAAATGCAAACATACAGTATATTAGCAAAAGAATCTTTCCATGGCATAGCCAAAAAGCAACAATCACATAACCAAAATCACAATAAAGATTCTGAACCGAATGATAAGAATAAATGCCAAGTACTATATAGTGAACTAGTACCACTACACATATCTAGCTGTAGACATGGCAGAGACTCTATTCCACAGCCACACAAAAGTCTCAGACATCTCGACTCGTTTTGCCTGGTTGGACCCCCGCAGATGTAATATTAATGGCCTATCCTAAGGATTGGCACAAATGTTCTTCCAGGGCCTGCTATCTGTTAGTATGACAGCCGGGAGCCTATTGAAGGTTTACTGGCTTGTCATAGAAGTATAGGCATATATTGCAATGCATTGCAGTATATTGAATTAGTGATCAGACCCCCTAGGGTTCAAGACCCCTAGGTGGTCTAAAAATTAAAGTAAAAAAACAAACAAACAAACTATATATATATGTATATGTATATATATATATATCAAGTAAAAATCCAACTCACCCCCCTTACCCTAGTAAACATATAACAATGGATAAATAAACTGAAACACATGTATATTAGGTATTCCTGTGTCCAAAAACTCCTGGTCTACAAACTTAAAATAAAAATATTTTTTTCATAAGGTGAATGCCAGAAGAGCCGAACCACAGTTTTTTCGCCTAAAAATTTGAATAAAAAGTGATAAAAAAAATATATGTTCCCCAAAACGGCATAAATAAAAAGAACATCTGGCCCCCGCAAAAAAAGACGCCAGTCCAGTATTAATCCTCAGAGACTGTAGTTACAAATGATCATTTCTTGTATTTGATTCCCTTTCCAGATCGATACATTCAGATAAATCAGGCCATGTTCTCCCACAATGCCCGATGTGGATACATTTTACAGCCAGAGTGTATGAGACAAGACTCTTATGACCCAAGTACTTTGAAGAGACGAGGACAAATGGTTTTGAACATTAGGGTAGGACAGATTCATTTAAGCATAATGTGCAATTGCCTTGAAGTCTGTATACAGTATAACGTGAAGCTAATGAAAAGATAAATCACAATGCTTATGCTCTTAGGTCATTGGAGCTCGTCATCTGCCAAAGCCAGGCCGTGGTATTGCCTGCCCATTTGTAGAGGTAGAAATATGTGGTGGAGAATATGACAACAACAAGTTCCGAACCAGTGTTGTCAGTGAGTATGACATTCCGTCTTAAGGAATTACCAAGTATTGATTTCTGCTCATTTAAATTTCCATAAATGTATAGGGAATCAGTCACATGTATAAATATTAGTGAAGAAATTCTTCTTTCAGTGATGAATAAGGTTTTCATTTTTCATAATTTGCTTATTTACATAGGGCTGTTATTGTACAAGAGCTCAAATAACAATTGCTTCATGTGTTCAAGCCTTTAGTCACATTCCTGGATAGAATATAAATTATAAAGCCAGCTCCAAGAAGCTTCTAAATTGTTACTTTTTACATTTTAGATGACAATGGCTTAAACCCTGTGTGGACCACTGTTCAGCAGCAGGCCTTGTTTGAGATCCATGAACCAGACCTGGCGTTCCTTAGATTTGTTGTGTATGAAGAAGACATGTTCAGTGACCCCAACTTCTTGGCTCAAAGTACATTTCCTTTAAAGGGACTAAAAACAGGTACTGTACATAGGATAGATATATATATATATATATATATATATATATATATATATATAAAACACACACATCTATGAACTGACTGAAATCTGTCTTCAGAAAGCTCCTCCTATTGGTGTCTAGGTAAAGGTAAACCATGGACTTTGTTTCCAAGAGCAAAGAGAAGAATTTTGAAAATAGTAAAAGAAAAAAAAAAGCATGAAAGTACACTTATATAGTTAAAAGTTAAAAGGGAGCTTCTGTTTTAAGGCACTTTAAGTCATTGGAATTACATTCACATATTCACAGAAATCTCCACAAATCCTAATTGTAACTGTTAAATAATTTCTAGGTTACAGATCTGTGCCACTCAAGAATGGTTATGGTGAAAATATAGAGCTGGCTTCCCTTCTGGTATACTGCCACATACAAAAACACCTGGTAAGCTGCCAGTTTTCTTTATCTAACAAGTATGAACTTTCACATGCACAGTTCCCTCTTTAAAACTGCGCTGTCATGCGACTTTGTTTTCTAGTCCCAGCAGGTAATTATTTTAATTGACATAAAATATATTTTACACGTTTTATATGTCCCACAAATATGGAATACAATGACATTTTATTTGGTGATGACATTCATGTATTTTGCATGCAGTCAGGATGTAGTGGTTGGAACCAAGAAAGAGAACTGAAACAGTCAACAGGGGCAAGTAAATAATTCTAGGCCTTCTGTTGGGGGCTCACTGAGAATATACCATCCAATTGATATAGGTTTATCAGTTCGCTTAGAGAACAGAATGAAGCCAATTTATTCCCACGTTGTATGGGATTCAGTACAGCAATCTCTATACATTACATTTCTTTCTTAGGAGCAGCTATTGGGAAGGGCCATATATCATCCTCAATGTCTTTTGAAATATCCTAAATAGGACATTTTATTCACCAGGAGGAGGGTCTCAAAATATTTTGATGAATCTACGGTGAACCATGAATCTTTACGACCATTACAGAGTCAAACACTTTGCCAATGTAATCTGAATGTGAAATTAAAACATGAGCGGCGGCCCGATCCATCTGTTCTGTGACTTGAAAACTCCTCAATAAACTGTTATAATTTAATAGTAGGCCTGCTTTGATAAAAAGCACATCTGCAGACACTTAGACGGGAAATGTGAGATCATAAAGGCCTACAGATGGCTTGAAAAAACAGACATTTCTGGGCCTCGATAGCAGAAAGCTGTTGAAGACACTAACAAAGTCTAAATTACACTTCTGATTACGTTGTCAATTTAGGAAAATTGGGTAATTTTTAAAGAATATAATCTAAGTTTTTTTGTTTTTGTATTTTTTTTTGCATTCCGATGCTAATAGGAAGCTTTTCTCCTTCTATCAAATCTTTACATTTATTTCATTACAGTAACTTATGAGACGTCCATAAGGCAGATCTGTGAGACAAATGGATGAGCAGACATTTCACTGGAGACACAAAACTTTATTCTCTACAGTTCTTTAGGCATTTAAAAATAAATTAAAACCAAATTCAGATTCTGAATTGAGACCACCATTTATCATCAAAATTAAGGAAATCAGCCAAACTCAGGTCTATTGCATGGACTAGATCATGTCCAAACAGCACCAACAAAAACTCAACTATATTGGTCATGAAATCCCTTTTAAGGCCGGTTGCAGACGACCATGGCCGTGGTCAGTGTGCTATCCCTGTATTTCACGGATAGAACACTGACCCATTCTTTTCTATGGGCCCGTACACACAATCGTGAATTTCACAGTCCCGTGTGCGGGTCGACAGTCCAGGCCGCAAAATATAAAACAGGTCCTATTCTTGTCCTATTTTGCAGCCCTTGCTTCCGTGGCTCCTATTCATTTAATGAAGCCGCAGAAGCATCCCTGTGTCCCCTGTGTGCCTCCTGTGCTTTTAATTCACGGCCTAAGGCTAAGGCCACACGTTGCGGAAACGCAGCTTTTTTTGTTGCAGATTTTGCTTCAGTTTTTTTATCTAAAGCCAGGAGTGGGTTGAGAAAAAGGTAGAAGTATAATTACTTCCTTTATATCTCCCATTCCTTTTGTAGCCATTCTTGTCTTTGGCTCAAAAAGCAGCAACAAAAAAGCTGCGTTTCCGTAACATGGGGCCTCAGCCTAAAAACAATTTTGATGTGTTGGTGCAAATACAGTAACAGAGGACAGAGTGCAGAATAGGATGTCCTGTGATTCCCATGGGGACATGAAGACTGGCTTGAGTAAGGCCAGTCTTCATAAATGTGCCCCATGATATCTACTCCCAGCTCGCCAGAACAACCCTGTTTATCACCCCTTAACTCGCTGACTGACAGATTCCTTAAAAACATCAGACACAAGTGTATAACAAGCATGTTAGCCTCCTACTAAAAAGTAGCTGTTTCCACTTGAGAAAACTCCCATGAAAATCTCTGCTCTCCCTCCAGATCTCTCACAAATGGATGATTACTTATCTGATTATGAGGTTCACTCAACACCAACTCACTTGCCACCCCTCCTGGACAGGCCAGCTAAATTAATACTGCCAATAACCAGCAAAACTGTGCAGCTGTAACAGGGAATAGCTCATAATAAATGTTTCTATTACTTAAAAAGGACCTACAGTGGGGGAAAAAAGTATTTAGTCAGCCACCAATTATGCAAGTTCTCCCACTTAAAAAGATGAGCGAGGCCTGTAATTGACATCATAGGTAGGCCTCATCATTTTAAGTGAGAGAACTTGCACAATTGGTGGCTGACTAAATACTTTTTTCCCCACTGTATATAACCAGGTAGCAAAAGCCCAATGACATACCTCACCTGAGCCCAATGATATACCTCACACACCAGGCACTGTCACAATGAGCATTTTGGTGTTTTGTTTATCCAAATAAAACACCAAAATTCTCAGAGAGTGCAGGGCTTCTTTACTGAAGAGTTATGAGTGGCACATTTCTACTATGCCAGTAACCAGAGGTTTCCTATTTAATGGCCGTTACCATACAGATGACATACATAGTAACATGTGCTGGGCATTATTACAGTTAAACTGCATGCAGTTCTTCAACAAAAAAAGTGCTATGTAAACCCAACCAAAAGCTCCATGCACATGTCCGAGTGTGCCATCCTAGGGGGCATCCAATGATCTGTTCTGCTCCGATGAATATAGAGGAGGTCGTACTACATGGGAGCAGAGCTGCAGTTCCCGACTGCACTGCTACAGTGCATAGACAGGTATACAGGGTACAGACCTTTGCACACTGTAGCAGTGGCACCGGTAACTGCAGCTCTGCTCCCATTCACTTAGGAGCAGAACTGCTTCTGGCAGCATACCTCCTATATGGCTTCTAGCAGCCAAAACAGATGATCAGCATGGGTCTGAATGTTGGATAAGTCATCAATATCAAACTTTGCTGAGTCGTGGAAAACCACTTTAAATGTAAAATACATAACAGTGTATACACAACAAAACTCCATTTTTTTTTATTGAGTATTAGATAAGCTCTTTGCTTTCATGCAAGGCTCTCTGATACTGTGGGTGACTTTAACTCCACCATTAAAGGGAGTCTACCACCTTCTCAAAGCATACTTACCATTACCATGTTACAGAGCATGTTACAGTGATAAACAATATACCTTTGTTATATATGTCACCTTTATGGATTTGGAGAAAAAAAATTTTTGAAGCCTTATGCAAATGGGAATAAAAATATGTGTTCCCCCCATACTTTGGATAACCATGTCTCTTTTTTTAAGGGAATGTGTGAAGAACTGTATTCGTCATCTAGTATGATAGGCCATCACAATGAATTGGCATTATATGACACACATAAGACCGTAAGGGGGGTCCCCGGCAAAGAACCTATGGTGAGACAACATGGGGTGGATAGCAGAGGAGCTACAGTCCCAGAACCAGTTAAAAGGTAAGCATGGATAAAGAGAAGGTTGTGGCTGGACCAGAAAATCTGACAACAGGATTATCTCTAAACAGCTGAATAATGCATGTATGCTGAGACCTGTAGTCTGCCTCAAGACCAAACGCTTTATACTGGTGGTGGCAGCTGACTTTCTATCCTTTTGCACTTGGCACTCAGAAGCGTTGCTCTCTGTCCTTGATATGGTAACATATTTGGATTGTGGTTTACCTGTATATAACATGCTAGTGTGTCGGGGAATTGGTTTACAGCTACAGGAGACTTTATTATTCACTTGACTGGTGGCGGTTACACTTTTACTAATACTGGTGTCTGCTCTCTGCTGGCGATGGCATTTATTTCTGATATTGGTAGTGTTGTGTATTTCAACATTCCAGTTATTTTTTTTATTAATATCAGGCTACAAGTAATCAATATTATCGTGATTCTATCTTCTTATATTTCCTAGTGAAAATTATTAAATATAATTTTAGTACAGGAGGAATCATTTTTAAGCTAACGCTAGATTACAACTTTTACAATACCAAGAGCCCACAGGCAAGTACAGAGATCTTTAAAGGGGTTGTCCAGGATATACAGTTTTTCGCCGAGGAAGGTGAAAAAACAAAGAATCATACTCACCTGTCCCAGGTGCTCCGGTGTCATGTGAGGCGAGGACTTCTGCTGGAAGAAGCACTGGGGCGCCGATGGACCAGACAGCGACAGGGGACACCAGAGTAATGGGGACAGGTGAGTATGTGTTTTTATTTTTCACCTTCCCCGGCCTCCTTGAGAAAAACTGCATATCCTGGACAACTCCTTTAATGAAATATAGTCATCATTGTGCCCCAACACATCAAGTTTCATAACATAATACAGGACAGGCCCGCAACCTAGCAAAGAGGCGGTAGTGACAGCTACAGAACAATAACTGAGGGGGTGGAATTTTGACAGTC
Organism: Leptodactylus fallax; assembly: GCA_947044405.1. Classification (NCBI taxonomy): domain Eukaryota; kingdom Metazoa; phylum Chordata; class Amphibia; order Anura; family Leptodactylidae; genus Leptodactylus; species Leptodactylus fallax. Next base: position 985,504 of record CAMRHE010000497.1, on the reverse strand, counting down.
AATGCTGCAGCCTTCGGATTGTGCAGCAGCCATTGTGTAGAAAACTAGTGTTTGACGTCAATTAGATATTCTAATAGACTTCATTAAAGGTTATATTATAAAATATAAGGTTTAGACCACAGATTCAGTAAATTTCACAAAACAACACTTTCCTGCCAGGCCAACTTTGACCCTAAATACATGACCTTACTGGACAATATTCTCAAAAAAAATCCCCCCCATCCTTATTTCTGAGTAACATTCACATGACTCACTGTGCATGAACGACCTATGCATGGCCAACAAGAAACCAGGATTTTCAGGAGCCAGTCAGTCATAGGTGACCATTATGCAGAGTATGCAGCTGGTGGTGGTTTGTACAAACACTAAATGTTTGCTTTACACAGGGAAAATAATTATTAGAATTTTTCATTATCTCTCTCTAATTCCATTTCTTATCTCAGGAATCGGAAAAGTCAAACCCCAAGTTCATCCTGAATTCTAAGGTAAAGGTTTGTGTTCTGGTAAAGTGAACTAGAGCAGCCAAAGAGTTTCTTCCACTTCAAATCATGAGCAGGATAGGAAAATTAATCTAACCCATCATGCTGTACTAAGGTCCTCGGCAATAAATCTGCCTAGAAATACATTTTTGGATGTACTACTGCATAAATGGCCAGACTAGCCATTCAACCATGTAGGTTGTGATCCAGCTTTCTGAGAATCAGATAATCAGATAACCCTGAGAAGCAGCTGAATAAAATCAGTAATAACATGAAAGGACAACTCAAGGATTTAAAGATGAAGAAGAGCTGTCATATCACACAGCGTAAAAGAAACCTGTCACATGGAATCTGCAGGCAATATGCTACGTGCTGTCAGTCACTGCCCCCATGACTAAATGTCAGATTCTAAGCATAGAAAGAGCACAGATAAAATGAATAAATGACAAGTTATACTTAATATTTCCAACCAACACTATATCTGCTCAGCTACTCCTGCACTATAACATGTCTGCAGATTAGACTGCATTTTCAATGTGACAGGTTCCCTTTAAAGTGTCATTTTGGGTTCCTGGGCTCCAGTGCCAAGTCTCAGCCTGGGGCCAACAGTATTTGAATTGGCCCCCCCTTAAGCACAGGTTTTACTACTACCAGCCCAATGTACAATTTACTTTCCCTATAGCTGATGTGGCGTTACTATAGGAAATACAGAGGTATTTTATTTATTTTACATAGGACTGCAGGTAAATCATCTGCAGTGTATTGACTAGGTACACAAGACAACAAAAGTCAAAAAGTTAAACAGTAACTACAGTCCAGAAAAAAAAAAAATATATCTGTGCTCCTACAATATGTAGTACGGCTGTGCAGTGTTTATGGAGTAGGTTATGTCACTTCAGCACCAGACCTTCTGTCTTCAGTCTATATAGTACAGGTAGAAGCCGGATAGTTATCATTGTTAGCACAGGTGAGATTTCTATCTTAAAGGGGTTTTCCAGGCAAAAAATGTTTTTTAAAAAAGGTCTTAGTGCTATTAATGGGTTAATAAGTGCACCCAAATACCTTTAGCAGTGTTTTGAGTCTGGGTTTCTCTGGGAGCTCCTGGCATCGTCTGCATTCGTGTACATGGTGTAGCTTCCTGTTCTTTTATCCTACAACTACCATGATGCATTGCTCTTCAGAGCTGACTCACACTAGCTCCCACTCTCATTCCCTCCCTCTAACCCTCTCCTTGTTTCCCTAGCTAGCCCACCCACTACTAGCCATTCCTAACTAACTCAGCCCACCCCTCCTCCCCATCATACTTACCTGTCTTCTTGTCCGGATCTTCTGGGTACGGGAGATCACTTCCTTCTGCGGGGCCGGCTCTTCCTCCTCTTGACGTCTGCCGGTGCCTGCACAAAAGAGCCAGAATGCCGGCATGCCAGCACTCTGTCTCTATTGCGCAGGTGTAGAAGGCCCGCAGACATCAAGAGTATTGGTAATGGATTAGAGTATTAGTATTGGTGACGTTCCGTTTCTGGAAAATCTGAAAATGCGCCTGGGCGGTAACATGATTGTCCTGGCGATCTAGGTAAATGAAGATTTTTTTTGTAAAGTGAGTAAGGTAGAAGTTAAGCGGGGGGAGGGTGCTTAGCTTAGTGTAGAAATATGATTTTATTCCGCACAATCCCTTTAATGTTAGGTAGTTAGCTATGGTCTATAGGTTAAGGGGGTTATGTGGGGAAATACAATGTTTATCATTGGATTCACTGCACTGGATAAGCCTACTTACTAATATACATGCTGGCCCCCCGCCGCCCCCATTCTTAGGTTTGTAGAGCGCAGTGGAGGGGAGCCGGAAGTTTTGTTCTTCTGCTGCTACTCCCACCCTTATGCATGTGACTGAGCTGAGATGGTCACGTCACAGAGTCGGAGTGGAGGAAGAGGAAAAAGACTTCCACTCCCTCCCCCCGCTGCACTCTGAAAAACTAAGAAGGGGTCCAGCATATATGTTACTAAGTAGGCTTATGCAATGCAGTGAATACACTGAGAAACTTATTTTCCCCCCCAACCCCCTTAATGCTGACAGTACCCATCGTGTGCTACGATATTTATTATCCAAAATAATTCTTACTTTATCAATTGTGCCAGTAAAACATTAGAAAGTAAATCTGCCTGTGCTTCTAGTAACAGTATCTGTATCATTATTATATTATGCTTAGTCTTGTGAGTGACAAGTGCAAATACATGAAGTCATTAGATAACAAGGAGCCTAAAGTCAAGGGATAGACTAGTGTGCAGCGTTTACATTGCTTCTATATACTATGTACTACATACTGTATTATGTAGAAAGTCTGCAAATACAGTCACATAAATGATCTGCTGACCAAAATTTCATGAGACATAAACAACAGCAGAGAATACCAAGAACTCCCACAGTTCGCAGAAACATTCTCTGAGGGGCTGTATAACATGCCTGGCATCCAACTAGAAAGGGAAATTGTAAGCAGAGATCTGCTTCTCAGCTTCACCCTTCAGCCAGGCTGCATGGCCAAGAATGATCCCGGTGAAAAATGGACCCATTTTTCCCATCTGTCAAAGCATAGAGCAGGCTCTGCTTTTTCACAGATTATGGACAGCATTCGTCCGTGAACCTCTGCAGTGTGAATAGTGAGCCTAACCAGTACAATGTGAGATCTTACTATCCATGTCCTTGTTTCATGAATCGTTGGTCATCAGAAATCATCATATAATTACTATATTAATAATATTTACATGTGATGATGATGTCCGTCCCTTTTACTTTATTTTTAGCATTGTTTAATAAAATATATTTTATGTGTACTATTTAAATTTGTTCTTATGAATGGATTTTTCCATTCTTCACAATATGTCTTTGTCTAATGAATGTGTGAAAACTTAATTAAATATGACAAGATAATAATGTTAATTTGCACAATGCAGCTTCTTGTCATTGCCAGTATTGTTCGTGTAGCGATTCCATACTGGCCACAGAAGCTGAATTTACGGCTGGCATTAGACTTCATGACAGTGCAGATCAATGGTTAGCACTCATGTCTTGTAGTGCTAGCTGCAAATCCAGCCAAGGACATCTGCAAGGAGTTTGTATGTTCTCCCCCTGTTTGCGTGGGTTTCCTCCAGGTACTCCGGTTTCCTCCCACACTCAAAAGACATACTGATAGAGAATGAAGATTGTACGCACTACTAAGGACAGTGATAACAATATCTCTGTAAAGTGCTGCAGAATGTGATGGTGCTACATGTATATAAATAATAATAATAAAAAATAATAATACTTTAGCACCATGCTTCCACTCAGTTTAGAACCTAGAGAAGGTGCTGTCAAAGTATATAATTTAAGCTCATTTTCAATACTAGAGATCAAGTTTGTTTCCTCAGCTACCATTTTAGTAAATTCAAATTTTTGTTTTCCCCTTTCTTTTAGGTTAGGAGAGAAACGTATCAGTAATAGCAGATTTTATTCTTAATGACTGCATGATATATGGCCAAGTTCCTCAGATGCTGAAGAAAATCATGAACAGAGGACTTCAATAGAATCTTAGTATTGGATAATATAATTCGACATGGTGCCTCCATGTTTTGGTTCACAACAGATGGGTGATCACAAACTTACTATAGCACGACCAGTGCCATCCTCAGGAATGTTGTCATATCAAAATAAGTGTGAAAAACTGTTCTAAACTACACAACCATCTGATCCTGAATGTCTGAATACCAGAAGAACTCATTGTCTCACACTGGATTGCCATGTTGTCCTACACCAGATGGGTTTCATGCTTTGCTTTGAGTTATTTTCTATGCTTGGACGGTGCTCCCCATTATCTTCTATCACGCAGACCTTTGGGGTTGTCAAAAATGCAACCCGGACGAATATTCTGAAAGCACTGCCTGACTCTTAACTGTGTTTGACCTATTAAATTATGGAAATGTATGTACATTAAACATGTAAATGAAAACTGCCATACCTTCTATACAAATGTGGGCACAACCCTTCTGTAGTGCTTACAGAGTAGTGCTAACACCACCACCACCAATTCTATCTTCTCCCATAAAGATGAAGCCTACCGATAAGGAGGCCGAATTACTTTGGACAAAAAAAATATATATAAAAAAAAAAAAATTCGATCTTTGGTTAGTTGTTGCCTTAAAATGGCCATAGACATTAGACGGAATGCTCATTTTAACAGCTATTCCTTCCAAAACTCGACCGGACCGAGCAAGCATGTTCTCAATAGGGAGAGGGGGTATAAGCCGCTGCCAAACATCTCTGCAACAGTTTGCTGCATCTCCAGATTGGGCATGTTGAAATTCAACATGCACAGTTCTTCTTTTCCCCAACATCTGCTGCAGGAGAAATTTCGGGACATCCTAAACATATTAGATGGTCGACTGGTTCCCCCAAATTTAAAATCAGCCTACAAAATGGCTTCCTTAATAAAAACGAAAAAGACTGGTTTATATAATCCTTAGTACTAATATAATAAACCAACTATAGTAATGTTCCTTTAATCTGGCTATTTGTTAATCCAGCACTTGTTTTCATGGGGGACTATAAAAATAATCCACTGCTTTATAAGACTCGGAAGACTCGGTGGTGTCTTTCCAGAGATTTTTTAATCCTTCTAATTTTGCATATTCCATAATTTCTTATAATTTGGCAGATCCAGTTATGGCACTGAATGTAAAAAACATTAAACATAGCAAGGCTAGGCTCTCCGTCGTTCGGTAACCACTAAAACAGGGGTTACCCACGGATATCAGTGGACCCCATATACTATAATGGGGTCCGTTGGGTGTCTGCTGTTTTTATACTGAAGCTGTTGAAGAGAAAAGTCCTCTGTGCAGGAATTTTCTCTCTGCCGATTACTGGTGGTGCAGGTGTGAACTTACCTTTATATTGTTGTCTTTGTATGCTAAACTTGTTTAGTGTGTTTTTATTATTAGGTGTTTGCTTGTGTTCTCATATTTTTCGTTTGAGGTTTGAAACCTACTAAACTGATGAAAATGGTGCCGAAAAAAAAAAAATCTAGAACTTGGAAAATACTGTAAAACATTGTCACAGACTTATTGCTATGGGAAAGAGATCACTCTTACTTAAGACAATCTGGATGCACAAGTCCCTCTATGCAATAAATTCTACTTTACTTATATGATTGTTTACAAAACAAGCGGTGTGTCAGTCAGTTACCAGCATTGTCAGAATATAATGTACAAGAAATATATCGGGAGCCATGTATAAAATATAGTGGAGACCAAACAGTTGAGACCTTGCATATAGCGATCAATCAGATCATTTCTTTTCTTACCTGCACTGAAAAAATAAAGCCAGATTCTGACTGGTGGGAGGTGCCCATTGCAACCAATCAGACCCCTGCTGGGATCTCTTTCTGTAATAGGATCTTCACATGTTAAAAACAAGAGGTCTCATTGCCCATAGCAACCTGCATGACATCGGCTTTCATGTTCTGCACTGAATTCATCATGGATGGTGATAGGTGGCCACTCTATGAGCGGATTTTGTACATGAAACCATCATCCACATGTCACAACCTGAAACTGAGTGAAAGAAGTGCGATGAGTGCGAGTATAATTTATTTCACTGTATATTACTTGTATTTCATCTCAGATAATCTGAAACTGAAAAACTAGCTGGGATTTATAAAAAAAACCTAAATATTCCGATATGATTGTAGTTTACTCCTCCTCCAGGAAGCTGAGATATGAGATGGTGGCATCAGTCACCCTCCGCTAGACTGCCAATGCCTGACCTAGCTTTGTTAGGTAGCAATACCACCTGAAACACTGTATGGCAGAGTTCTCCCAGAGATTTTATATATATATATATATATATATATATATATATATATATATAATACACACACACACACACACACACGAGGATCTGTTTAAATGCCTTTATCGCAATTGCAGATTCCGTCGCTTTTGAACATTGTAATATACTTTATTTTTACATTTGCTATATGAGGGTGAATATAGATGGATCTACTTAACAATACTTATAACGATATTGTGTCTCTAGGCAGAATGTGTTTTCTTGTAGGGAAAAAAAAAAAGTGTAAGGACAGTTACACTTTGAGACTGAGGCCCCATGTTGTGGAAACACAGCAGAAACAAATGCTGTATTTTAAAGTACCAGTAAAGTGAATGAGATTCGGGCTAATCCCATCCACACATTGCGGAAGAACGCTGCAAAAAAGTTGCGTTTTCAAAAATGCACGCATCTTTAAAAAACGCAGCATGTCAATTTTACCTTCAGAAACGCTTGCGTTTTCCCTGTAGATTTAATAGGGGAAGAAAAACTGCAAAGAAAAACGCAGCAAAAACTGCAATGAAAAACACTGTGTAAAGAACATGATGCATTTCCTCTGTTTTTTTCCACAGCGTTTTTTAGCTGCATTCCCCAACGTGGGGCTTTAGCCTAAGGGTATGTGCATACAGCTGAATTTGGAATTGTACTTGAGGCAGATTCCGACTTAAAATCAGCTCAAAATTCCTCCTGAAATCTGCCTCCCATCCCTTTCAATGATTTTTTTTTCCTTTAGTGGATAGGTCGTGCAAAAATAAGTGTCATGCTTGATCTTCAGATGAATACTGCCTGATAACTCTCCTTGAAGTGAATGTAAGGCAGAAAAATTGTGCTTGGCTGGTGCGGAACTTGAAATTTCCATAGTGGAATTTGGTTAGGAAGAAAAATTTAGCTTCAAATTCCTGAAGCTGAATTTTTCAGTTTGTGCAAATTGTACTGTGCGAACATACCCTAAGCTGCACAAATAAATCTCATCCATATGCAATTTTTTATGCACAAACTGACCTGGGGTACAGATCTTGTGTGAAAGAATTATATAATGTCAGATACATATTAATAAAGAGAATACCTCCATGTGCCTTACATTTATAGTTAATAATCCCAAATATCGCATTAGAAAGATTCATGTGAGGCACATCGGATCACTAATATGGGGTACAAGATGCCAATCTGAGATACATGGGGTTACTTAATATTTAGGTTCCATGCAACAAATGTGTGATGGGCCAGAGTCCTAGCTGTGTTTTTCACGGCTAGAACACTGATCCATTATTTTCTCTGCCCCTATATACAGACCCATGTATTATCACAGGCCTGTGTATGGGACTATTGAGCTGGGGCAAAACTCAGCACAGGTCCTTTCCTTTTTGAGGCAGCACACAGATGCCATTCTTGTGCTTTTTGCCATGTACCACACACATGCACCCGTTTATGTGCATGTGGTCTTAGGCTGTATTTAGAGGAATGATCTATGTAACATCTGTTGCAAAATGACTGTCTTTTTAAAACACATGTAGCTTCAAGTACAGTCCTAAAAAAATTTGGAGGTAACACTGCCCGACATAACAGGCAGTGGGGTTGATTGTGAGCTGCTGGTGTCAATTGTGAAGAGCAATTGACACCAGCAGAACTTAGACTAGACGATTCATTGCTGCACTTTATATCTATACACTGTGGTACACTATCACTAATACCATTACAGTCACCAGAACTTATAGAGTGTGAATGTCATTAGTAGTATTGAATGATAAAGTATTTCTGCCATTTTACTAGTTATATCACACAAACACTTTTTAACATCTTTTAATATAATAAACAAAAAGAGAGAGAGAAGTTTAAGATTTCCAGTTTGGGGGCTGCTTTTTTCTATTTTTTCACCATTAACCAGAAATGGGGTGTTTTGCACCCCAGCTCTGACTGCAGCTCCTGGTTGTACCATGCACACTGATCTATGCATCTGGATGCCGACCATCAGGGATCACCAAGTAAGAAGACGACTATCTCTGGCGGTCCCCATTCAAATGAATGGAGGGGCGCACGTGCTGTGCGACTAGACGCACTGGTCAGATAGGGGGTAACTTGCTCTAATTGGAATAACCCTTTAAATCTTTACTACACTGCTTTCCCTTTTTCTCACCTCTTGTGCTTTCAGCTAATTTTGCTGTCCCTGTCTGTCATAGGCACCCATCTTTTTCTCTATTTCTTTTTTGACCAGTGTTGACAGGCAGGCATGAGGCTGGTTAAAGAAGAATACAGTGTGATTATGCCATCCAAGGTGTTCCTCATACAGTATCTCAGCTTCCAGGACCCCTGATTCAGTGCAACATGAAGTATGGTAGGGAGGGGAAGCAACACAGGGCTTTCCTAAAGTCACCCAAGTTTTTCAGCTTTTAGTAGCCTTTCAGCATATTTACCATATGCGCATCTGCCTTTTATACCTGAACCTGTGAAGCCTTGTGCAGAATGCTTGTTGTGCACTTGCAAGACCTGAATGTGTCTTATAATGTGGTTATGTGTGAGACGACAAATATTAGAAAATGAGGTTTAATTTAATTTTGTCACATTTATAAAGCAAATTTGTTCTTTGTTGGTGTTTTAATAAAGGTTTGCAATTGCGTATATAAATATGGTTGTGTGTGTGTATACATTCTATCTCGCATGACTTGTCAGCTTTAACCCTTTCATGCCATGGCAAAATTTAGACTTTGTTTTCACTATTTCCTCCTCCCTTTACAAAGGTATACGTTATACTTTTCCATTTACATAGCCATATGAGGTTGTATTTTTTATTGGCAATATTTAAGATTCTACCCATTATTTTGCTTTCCATAGCCATACTCTGGCTTGGGATATGTTTTTATAGCCTAACCATGCTTTAAATTTCTCCACAGCTTTATCTCTGACCTGTCTGGTACGTTCCTTGATCTTCATAATGCTGTTTGTTCACTAGTGTTCTCTAACAAATCACTGAGGCCTTCACAGAACAGGTGTATTTAAACTGAGACTAAATTACACACAGCTGGACTCTTTGAACTAATTAAGGGACTTCTGAAGGCAATTGTGCGCACTGGATTTTATTTAGGGGTATCAGAGTATAGGGAGCTGAATACATTTGCACGTCGCACTTTTCAGATTCTTATTTGATTAAAATTTTGAAAACCATGTATCATTTTCCTTCCACTTCACAATTATCTGCTACTTTGCATTGGCCTATTACTTAAAATCTCAATAAAATACATTTAAGTTTGTGTTTGTAAGGTGACGAAATGTGAAAAAGTTCAAGGTGTATGAATACTTTTGCAAGCCACCGTATAACTTTTTCCTATCTATGGAGCTGTGTGAGGGGTCATTTTTTGTGGGCAACCTTTAGTTTTAATTGATACCATTTTGATTATTGAGTTCAATTTTTGGGGAGGCAAAGTAACAAAAAAACTGGATTTAGGCATTCACTTAGCCAGATAAATTAATATTTTACTAGTACTGACATTTTTGGATACAACAATACTTAAGAGGTTGTCCAGTTTCAGCCATATATTGAGAGACAAATGTTATTGTTTGTATAATGAGAGTGTTATACAATTTTCCAATATACTTCCTGTATCAATTCCTCACAGTTTTCTAGATCTCTGCTTGCTGTCATTCATTCTGCTTACTCCAGTGGATAAAAATCAGTCCATGGTTATGTGATGAACACACAGGTGCACAAATGCTTGATAATGAGCCGTTCACCTGTTTGTCCATCACGTGACCATGGACTGATTTCACCATGTAACAATTTTCAAAAAAATATTTGTTCCCAGTTGTTAAGTGTGTTTTCCTGATTGTTTGTACCTTAAATGAATAGAAAAAAGTTATTATTCCCTGAAACTTTGCTTTTGTGGTCAGCACAATGAATTTTTGAATACTCCTAACTACTTTTTACTGACTTATTGAAGCACAAAATTGGTTTTGTAACCTCACTGAGCTTTGAACTTCATAGCCAGGTGTATCCAATCATGAGAAAAGGTATTTAAGGTGGCCAATTGCAAGTTGTTCTCCTATTTGAATCTCCTCTGAAGAGTGGCATCATGGGCTCCTCAAAACAACTCTCAAATGATCTGAAAACAAAGATTGTTCAACATAGTTGTTCAGGGGAAGGATACAAAAAGTTGTCTCAGAGATTTAACCTGTCAGTTTCCACTGTGAGGAACATAGTAAGGAAATGGAAGACCACAGGGACAGTTCTTGTTAAGCCCAGAAGTGGCAGGCCAAGAAAAATATCAGAAAGGCAGAGAAGAAGAATGGTGAGAACAGTCAAGGACAATTCACAGACCACCTCCAAAGAGCTGCAGCATCATCTTGCTGCAGATGGTGTCACTGTGCATCGGTCAACAATACAGCACACTTTGCACAAGGAGAAGCTGTATGGGAGAGTGATGCGAAAGAAGCCGTTTCTGAAAGCACGCTACAAACAGAGTCGCCTGATGTATGCAAAAGCACATTTGGACAAGCCAACTTCATTTTGGAAGAAGGTCCTGTGGACTGATGAAACAAAGATTGAGTTGTTTGGTCATACAAAAAGGCGTTATGCATGGCGTCAAAAAAACACAGCATTCCAAGAAAAACACTTGCTACCCACTGTAAAATTTGGTGGAGGTTCCATCATGCTTTGGGGCTGTGTGGCCAATGCCGGCACCGGGAATCTTGTTAAAGTTGAGGGTCGCATGGATTCAACTCAGTATCAGCAGATTCTTGAGAATAATGTACAAGAATCAGTGACGAATTTGAAGTTACGCCGGGGATGGATATTTCAGCAAGACAATGATCCAAAACACAGCTCCAAATCTACTCAGGCATTCATGCAGAGGAACAATTACAATGTTCTGGAATGGCCATCCCAGTCCCCAGACCTGAATATCATTGAACATCTGTGGGATAATTTGAAGCGGGCTGTCCATGCTCGGCGACCATCAAACTTAACTGAACTGGAATTGTTTTGTAAAGAGGAATGGTCAAAAATACCTTCATCCAGGATCCAGGAACTGATTAAAAGCTACAGGAAGCGACTAGAGGCTGTTATTTTTGCAAAAGGAAGATCTACTAAATATTAATGTCACTTTTCTGTTGAGGTGCCCATACTTTTGCACCGGTCAAATTTTGGTTTAATGCATATTGCACATTTTCTGTTAGTACAATAAACCTCATTTCAATCCTGAAATATTACTGTGTCCATCAGTTATTAGATATATCAAATTGAAATGGCTGTTGCAAACACCCAAATATTTAGAACTAAAAATGATTAAGATTAATAGGGGTGCCCAAACTTTTTCATATGACTGTACTTAAGAAGCTTCTGGAATTGTGAGAACTATCAAGAAGTTTCTAGAACTGCCCAGAATTATCTAGAACTTTCTGGGACTGTACAGAATTGTAGGTAGCTGTATAACTACAGTTATATAGGGCCACTATAGCCCTTCCTGAGAGACGGAGAGACAGGATCTAATTGATTGGGATTGCATAGTAAGTGGGCAATGGCCATCACAGACAAAGGGGAATTGACCTAGACAGACAGGTGTGAATTCAATATCTATTCAGATTCTGGTAACGACAGTATTCACACTTCACCCCACATCCATTACAGGAGGAGCTTAGGAATGTAAATGTATATATTGTGTGTTACTCTGGTACCGGGTGATCAATCTTGCTCTGCTGAATCCTCAGTACACTCTTGAACTTTAATACTGCATGGAATAAAGACCATTTTTATCAAGTTTGGAGAGACATCCTTTTTCCTTACAGTTCACAGCAACTTAGTCAATTTAGATGGCATCAAGAGGTTGCATACATCCAGCAGACGCATTTTGCTACGTATGTGGCCAGTTTATAAAGACAAGAGCGAAAAAGTACTCTGTGGAAGCATCTGCTAAGATGTGTGAGGCCTACAAAGCATACTTCGGCATGCCTGTTGGTGACCAAGACAAACCATGGGCTCCTCATTTCACATGTGAGCACTGCAAGAAAACTCTTGAAGGTAAGTGGATAAATGCTACTCTCTTAAATAGCAGATTAACTGTGTTAATATTGTAAATTATCATTAGTCATTAGTGTGAAATAGGCCTAAATCAAATTCTCAATCCAAATATTATTTTGTTTGCTTATAGGTTGGTACAGGGGGAGAAGAGAGCCATGCATTTTGCTATCCCAAGAATTTGGCGTGAACCGACTGATCACTCAACAAATTGCTACTTCTGCATGGTGGACCCTTCCAAACGTCGCATTGGCAAAAATGCACCGCCTGTAACGTATCCTGACATTCTGTCATCTATTGCCCCAGTACCACACTGCCCTGAACTTCCTGTACCAACACCTCCAGACAGAGCTACACCACCTTCAAAAGAAAGCAGCAGGTCAGACATCGAGGAAGACGTTGAAGATCACAATTTCTCTTCATATGCAGATGAGGAGCGGAAGCCATACTACCCTAACCAAAAAGACCTCAACGATCTGATCAGAGACCTTGGTCTCACCAAGTCCAACGCTGAGTTTCTGACATTAAGGCTCAAGCAATGGAACTTATTAGATGAAAGCGTCCAAGTCACAGATCAGAGGAAGCGTCACCAAGTTTTTTCCATCTTCTTCAGTCATCAAGATGGACTGTGCTTCTGCAACAATGTGGCCGGTCTATTCGAGGCTATAGGTATCACCTGTAACCCGAATGAGTGGCGCCTCTTCATAGACAGCTCATGCAAGAGCTTCAAAGCCGTGCTGCTTCACAATGAGAACAAGTATCCGTCTCTTCCTGTAGCTCACTCGGTGCACCTGAAAGAGGAATACACCAGTGTCAAGATGTTGCTAGGTGCCTTGAAGTATGATGAGTACGGCTGGGAAGTTATCTGAGATTTCAAAATGGTGTCATTCCTGATGGGCCTCCAAGGTGGTTTGACTAAGTATCCTTGCTTTATTTGCCTTTGGGACAGCCGGGATACTGAAGCGCACTACCACAGGCGGGACTGGCCTCAGAGTTCACTGTGGGGAAGAAAAATGTAAAGTGGGAGCCACTGGTGGACCCACGCAAGGTGCTGATGCCACCACTACACATCAAGTTGGGGCTCATAAAACAATTTGTCACGGCTCTAGATAAGGAGTCGAGAACTTTCAATTACCTCCAAGATCTTTTACCTAAGCTGTCTGAAGCAAAGATCAAAGCTGGTGTCTTCGTCGGACCACAAATCAAGAAGATCATAGAGTGCAGTGAATTTCCCAAGAAGCTGAATAGGAAGGAGAGAGCAGCTTGGAACAGTTTTGTCGCAGTGGTTCGCGGCTTCCTAGGCAATCATAAAGATGAAAACTATGTACAACTGGTTCAGACTCTGATAAAGAACTATGCTGCAAAGGGCTGCAGGATGTCACTCAAAATCCATATCCTTGATGCTCATCTTGATAAGTTCAAAGAGAACATGGGATCTTATTCAGAGGAGCAAGGCGAGCGCTTTCACCAGGACATTATGAACTTTGAACGCCGTTACCAAGGACAATATAACGAAAACATGATGGGCGACTATATTTGGGGATTGATTCGTGAAACTGATTTGCAGTATAGTCGTAAATCTCGGAAAACCGCACACTTCTGAACAGTTTTTGGTAATCTGTGTAAATTAGCAATGCATATACTGTAGTGTTCTTAGTCTGACTGTATAAATGAGAAGATGTAAAATTGTCTGTTTCTATAGTAAAAATGCATAATTTTCATTGCCGTGGTCACAAAAGCGAAGTTTATGATGAATGTAAGCAATTTTTAATTTGTTTTAGACATAAGCAATTGGCTTTGCAGCCACAGGTCATCGCTAGGTGGTGGAGAACATCCCCCTGAGAAAACACTTGCACAGTCTTGTACTGTGAAGGGGGCATTCTACACTGCTGAGTGATAACACTGAGTTGTAAGGTCAGCCCCCCTGACAGTACAGTGATATAAGTAGCCAAAACAAATAGCATTGATATCTTTGTAACATGGGAACCTAACACCAAAACAAAGTGGGCTGAAATTCAGCACGTGGACAGCGAGGTAGTGTTATAAAATATGCCCTATTTTAGAGGACATGAAAGGTCACATAGGAACCTGTAGACTAGAGATGAACCATGGACTTTCAGGGGAGAATGTTTTCGATATGCTATGTAACTTATACTGAGGAGGGGGAGAAAACTGTGCTGTGTTCATCACCCATTGTGTATGGTGAGTTTTGTGTCACTACTGAAAAGTTATCTCTGCAGAACAGGAAGTGTTAACACTAAGAGTAAGTTCACACGGAAGAATTTGCCATGGATTTCGCCAAATTCTGCCTCCCATTGTTTTCAATGGGAAGCAGAGATGGCAGCAGGATGCTGAAAACATAAGCATCCTGCTCAATCTTGCTGCAGATTCCACAGCTCGAGACTCCCTGCTGATTAGGTCCATTCATCTGGGCCTAATCAGCAGTGGAAAGCCGTGACGGAATGCCAGTGCCCTGCATCGGCATCATATCGCAGGTAGCATGAGGATGGAAAATGGCAGCGGAAAATGAAAAGGAATTCCTCTTCATTTTCCACTGTGTGAACTTACCCAAAGTGGTCAGCGTGAAAACGTCATGTTCTTAATAGTGAATGAAAGAAAAAAAAATAATAAACGGTTTAAAAATATGTTGAACATAAAATTCAGCTTAAAAATGGGTCATGGTAAGATCCATTTAGAGTGGTTTACTGACTGTTTGGAAATACAAACCATATTCCATAGAGCGTACAGAAAATGTCAAAATTCACAACAGTCCCAGTCTTCTGCAATGGGGCTCAGGAGGTGTGTAATGATGCTCCTCCCAACACAGGAGCAGCTGCAGGGAATTTGATTTCCTTTCTGTTGCCTCGGTCATTTACATACAAATGATTCTTGTAAATGGAGCAAGTACACATTGGATCCTTTATACCTAAGCACTAGCAAGTGAAAATATACACAATAGAAATATATTTTAATTAACAAGATCATTTTATTTTACACATTTTTTAGAAATTGTGTCATAAACCTGAGACTTTAAAAGGTTTTTTTTTTTGTTACAGTCCAGACCCAGTTAAAACAAAATACATAAATGAAAGGCAGTAAATGCACAGGAATGTGTGTGTGTGTCTAACAGGAATGAAGACAATAAAAAAAAAGATACAAAAATGTACAAACGTTTCAGGTATTATTACATTTTAGAAAAACGTAGACAAACTGCATTGCAGAAAATAATAGCTACCACTCGAGGGCCTGATTCCTATTCTCTGGTATACAGTTCCCATCAATAAGCTGTCATAATGCCAGCTGTCTAAATTTGTGCATGTAAAAAAATTCCAAAATAGTTGCCATTGTTTCATCAGTAATAAAAGGGGGCCATGACACTATTGTGAACAGAGCCTTAAAGAGGTTTCCCCACAAAGTAAACTCAGCAGGACCTTTGTCCCTCTCCAAGTTACAGTGCTCTCATTCACTTCTGTGGGAGTTCCAGGGATAGCTGAATGCTGGCTATCTCTGGCGCTCCCATTGAGGTGAAAGGAAAACCTTAGTGCTGTTATGAGTTGAGTGGGTGCTTCTGCACCTTCTGTCTCTTTATTACACCCTGTAATAAAATGAAAATAATATGGTCAACTGTAGCCATCTCTTTATTTTTATTATTTTATTACTGCTGAATATCTTGTGGCCTAAACATGAAATGGTCTATGAAATAGGGAGCCTTATAATAATGTGCGATTTTATCAACAGGTAAAGAATGATTTATGTGCAATAATGGCCTGTATGAGAAAATATATAAATATTTGAAAAGGAACAGCTTAATAGAATGAGCAGATCAATTATTAATAGTCCTGTATGAAAGCTGAATATGTGCTACAAGTTACAGAATCTGTTCCATAGACATAAGATAAAAGCACATATTACACATAATGCCTAGAGGCATCTTAAGACCGTAAACCAGGGGTCAGCAACCGCCGACATATTTATCCGGCACAGGGCTCTCTCGGATGTTTTACACACAACTGCTCCAGATTGCTTCCACAATCTCTCGCTTATGGACAATGGAAACAGTCAGAGGGGAGGAGATACTGGGGGTAAATCATGAGGCATTGTGCCCTACTGTCCAGGCTGCAAGCTAGTCTAGTCAGAGGGCAGCAATTGCAAAAGTGTAATATAGCAGCTGAACACGCTAAAGTGGGTGTTTGTTCATTTCATTAGTATGAGTTTATTTCATGAAAAGACATTCTCTGCCCCCCCCCCCCACAAAGAAGGCTTAGGGGGCGCTCACACCACCACTGGAAGTCCATTGTGATAGGGTCCATTGATAAAAAAAAATTATGGACACTAACTGATGTTAATGTGCCCATTTTTTTTTTTTTTTTAACTAATCTATTTAATGGATCAGTTAAAAAACCCAACACATTAACAGCCACTAACTGATGTCAATGTCCATTATTATACTGTATGTTTTTTTTTATTCTGCTTTCAGCATACGCAGAATAAAAACGGGTAGAAATAACAACTGGTATAACGGACAACCATCCATCATATCACCGATAGCCATAGACATTATTTTTTACAAAATATAATGGACAGTTCACATCTGTCATAAGTCTGTTATTTTGAACTTCAGACTTGTGGAAAAACAGAGGAGTCGATGGTCTGGCCTATAAACTCTTTTATATGATGACTTATGCAGCTATGTAACGCAAGATATTAGAGCCATACCAACCCCCATTCATAGTACACACTAGTACAAAGGAATGTGCCATTGTAATAAATGACTAGCCCTGATAATAATTTTCGGTATTTCGCTCGAAACCAAATTGGCACGAAGCTTAGCATAAAAAGGAAAGGAAATTAGCAGTAATAAAACTTCATAATTCTCAGATCTTGTCCTATTATTAGATCTTTGATAAACAACAAATGAATTTAGGTGAACTGATCACAAGGGTTTATGTACAATGATTGGATGGGTCTAATTTTACTGACATGTTGACATTCAATAGAAACAGGAAGCCAGTTTCTTAAAGAGAGTCTGTGCTTACAGTTCAATAGGGAGTGTTCTGGTCAGTCAGATAGCCAGGATTCACATAAATGTAATGTTCTTATTCACATTAACCTCGGCTATCTAACACAGGAAAAATGTGCAGCGCACAGTAACTTGTTATCTGCAGGTGCAATAAATCTTCCTCACTACACCTTAATAATCAATGTATGTGGACGTGACCCGGTCTATGTACGAAGTAGGCGGCACGTCATCAGTGAGGACAGTGATTGTCTCCCCCCACTTCCTCATTGCTCCTGCTAATAAAGTTTGTTGTGACCCAGACCACATGTATATGAGATGTTGGCAGCACAACACAGAGGAGGACTTCGGCCTACAACTTTTGTTTGACCAGACAAAGTTTTGTTCTGGTCTGTCGGAGGACTAGAACAACGGAGTGGCAGACCGCTAAAATAGACGTTATACATGGATCCCGACAGAACCCATTGACTATAATAGGGTCCGTCGTTTTAAAACTGAAAGCAGCGGAAGAAAAAATCCTCCATGCAGGCAGACAGATGTGAATATAGCCTTATCTTGTATTCACTTTCCTCTGTGCTCCAGTTACATCTGGAGCTACACTCAAAGTTCAGGTCCTCACATCTCACTTTTATTTCCCTGCAGGTTAAGTGCATGTGGTACAATATTTTGGAAACAAGGCACTATATGGCAGAAAATACTACATCTCCCTCAATGCACCAGACACGTTCCAGGTGTAGTGAAGACTGCTAAATGCAGCTCTGGATGTGACTGAAGTATTACATGCAACTCAATACGATTACAAGATAATTAAAGCAACAACTGAACATATACAGTCATGGCCAAAAGTTTTGAGAATGACACAAATATTATATTTTCACATGATCTGCTACCCTCTGGTTTTTATGTGTGTTTGTCAGATGTTTTTATCACATACAGAAATATAATTGCATTCATATTATGAGTAACAGAAGCTTATATTGACAGTTAGAATGAGTTAATGCAGCAAGTCAATATTTGCAGTGTTGACCCTTCTTCTTCAGGACCTCTGCAATTCTCCCTGGCATGCTCTCAATCAACTTCTGGACCAAATCCTGACTGATAGCAGTCCATTCTTGCAGAATCAATGCTTTAATTTTGTCTGAATTTGTTGGTTTTTGTTTGTCCACCCGTCTCTTGATGATTGACCACAAGTTCTCAATGGGATTAAGATCTGGGGAGTTATCAGGCCATGGACCCAAAATCTCTATGTTTTGTTCCCTGAGCCATTTAGTTATCACCTTTGCTTTATGGCAAGGTGCTCCATCATGCTGGAAAAGGCATTGTTGAGCGCCAAACTGCTCTTGGACGGTTGGGAGAAGTTGCTCTTGGAGGACATTCTGGTACCATTCTTTATTCATGGCTGTGTTTTTAGGCAAGACTGTGAGAGAGCCGATTCCCTTGGCTGAGAAGCAACCCCACACATGAATGGTTTCAGGATGCTTTACAGTTGGCATGAGACAAGACTGGTGGTAGCGCTCACCTCTTCTTCTCCGAATAAGCTGTTTTCCAGATGTTCCAAACAATCGAAAAGGGGATTCATCAGAGAAAATGACTTTACCCCAGTCCTCAGCAGTCAACTCCCTGTACCTTTTGCAGAATATCAGTCTGTCCCTGATGTTTTTTCTGGAGAGAAGTGGCTTCTTTGCTGCCCTCCTTGAGACCAGGCCTTGCTCCAAGAGTCTCCGCCTCACAGTGCGTGCAGATGCACTCACACCTGCCTGCTGCCATTCCTCAGCAAGCTCTGCACTGCTGGTAGCCCGATCCCGCAGCTGAAACACTTTTAAGAGACGGTCCTGCCGCTTGCTGGTCTTTCTTGGGCGCCCTGGAGCCTTTTTGGCACCAATGGAACCTCTCTCCTTGAAGTTCTTGATGATGCGATAGATTGTTGACTGAGGTGCAATCTTTCTAGCTGCAATACTCTTCCCAGTTAGGCCATTTTTGTGCAGTGCAATGATGACTGCACGTGTTTCTTTAGAGATAACCATGGTTAACAGAAGAGAAACAATGATGGCAAGCACCAGCCTCCTTTTAAAGTGTCCAGTGGTGTCATTCTTACTTAATCATGACAGATTGATCTCCAGCCCTGTCCTCATCAACACCAACACCTGTGTTAATGGAGCAATCACTGAAACGATGTTAGGTGGTCCTTTTAAGGCAGGGCTGCAATGATGTAGAAATGTGTTTTGGGGGATAAAGTTCATTTTCTAGGCAAATATTGACTTTGCAAGTAATTGCTGTTAAGCTGATCACTCTTTATAACATTCTGGAGTATATGCAAATTGCCATTAGAAAAACTGAAGCAGTAGACTTTGTAAAAATTAATATTTGTATCATTCTCAAAACTTTTGGCCAGGACTGTACAGTATGTAGAATTAAACTGTGAACTGATGTCCAGAGATCAGTCTGGACAATTTCTATCCGTAGTTTGGGAACTCTAGAGCCAATCCGACTACTCTAGGAACCCAAGCAAGCACCGCCACAACCAGCAGGACAAATACCACCACATCCCAAAGGAAGTTGGGACTTTTAACCTTTTTGACTTTCTTCCCATAACCCCTTGCTCTGTACCATTCTACAACTTCTTGCATAGTAAATAACTGGGGTTCATACCCCAGTTCTTTCTTGGCTTTGCCAATGCTAAAATAGTGAGTGACCCCTGTTTTGTACACCTCAGCGCGGGTCAGCAAAGGCTGAAAGTTATAGATGGGCCTAATAAGGAAATGTAACCATTCTGTGAGGTAGGACATAAAATATATAAAAAAGAGGGGAACGCGGATAGATGGAAACTTGTATCCAAGACCTTCAATAAAGGGGCGGAAGAACTGAAAATTATCTATTGGAGTGGCATCTGCTATGAAGTATGCCTGGCCTGCGGCTTTATACTTCTTCTCTTCTGTAAGTCCTTTGGAGGCTAAAATATGGGCAGATGCAAGATTATCAACATGAACAAACTGCACTAGATTATTACGATCCCCGTAAGAAAAGATAAACAACCCTCGGGCAACATTATCAATGATCCTAGGAAGGTGTCTTTGCTCCCCTGGACCATAGATACCTGCTGATCGGAGGGCACATGTCCTTAAGCATCCGCTTTTATTTGACAGCAGCTGCCCGTTACTTTTCAGCACTTTGTTCTCAGCTACAGCTTTGGTGCGGGAGTAGTTGTCGGCATGCCGATGCAGAGGTAGGTATGGCATTGACTCATCACCATTTTTAATGGACTGTCCACCAAAGACCACATTAAATGTGCTGGTGTAAACTAACCGTGCAACATTTTTATTTATGCAGGCCTGGATGACATTCTCAGTCCCCTTCACATTGACTTCTTCGGTCAGCTGTGTGTGAAGTTGTTCCCGTCCAGACATTCCATAAGAAGCAGTATGGATTATGCAAGAAGCATTCGTGAAAGCTCCCTCCACTGCAGACAAGGAGCGAATATCGCCCTGAATGAACTGGATTCCATCAGGAATGTCTTCTGCTGGTTTCCGCACATCAAAAAGCACCACATTGACCCCCATCTGGTGTAGTGTACAACCCAACCTAGAAACCAGAAATAGGCATGGTGATTTTGTACTCAATGTGATTTCATGCTCAGTAATCGCCAACCTGTGCCCTCCAGCTGTTATGTAACTACAACTCTCAGAATTCTGGCTGGAACACCAAACAGGAAATCCCTGTATCACTGTAAAGCCCTATATTGTACATAAGTATATTGCAATTTTACATGGAGTGTTTCCTTTAGTAACTCAGCCTCTCAGCATTAAGATCATGGGAACTGCTGTTGCACAGATGAGACATGTTTACAGTTCCCCAAGCATGTAGCTTCATCTGGATGAGAGATGCACATGAGTGCTATTGCTAAAGCAGTTGTCCCACAATCACAATTTACTACTTTTCCACAGCTCTGCTGGTCCATTTAAAGGCAATTCCAGTACCTTATAGAGGCGATTCTACAGTTATCAAATATACCTGTTATTCAGCTTTGTTTCCCCATTTTCATGTAAATTGCTGTTTTATTCATATGCAAATGAGAGGGGAGTGCTTAAGGGGCATGTCTTAGCTTGCCTGGGCTTTGGTCTCAACTCTAGATCCCTGGGCTTAACCTCCCTCATTTACATATGAATAAAACTATGATTTACGTGAAAATGGGACTACAAAGAAGAATAACAGAGGCAAATCTGGATACTGTGGAATCAAATCTGGGATTAGATTCATAACCAATTTATTGCTGACAGACTCACAGAGATAGATAAGCACAGTACTTGTCTGCCTTTGCCAGTCTCATGGACTTTGGAGCAACGACAACACGTGTGGCAGGCACCTCATTCAAGCCCACATTTTCATGATCATGGGGGTCCTAGAAATAAGACACCTATCACCTATTCCGTGGATAGAGGTTAAACTGTTATTGTAGGACAACCGCTATGAAAGGTTACTCACTTATCAACAAACACAAGTTGAGAGGAATCAAATTATGCCCTCCTTCTGTTGGCTTCCTTGGTTGAATGGACGGTGTTCCTGTCCATAACATGGTGGTGGCTGAAGATGCATATATCCTTTATCACTCAGCCTCCTCTGTAGCAACCCACTGTGCTCCAGAAATAAGTAGAGGCACAGTGAGGATGGCTTAGTTACCTATATGGTCACATGCTCCTCCAACCACCATGTTATGGATTTGCGTGCAGTACATACCCAGGAAACTGTCAGAACGAGGGTGCGGTGATTTCACCTATAAAGAAAACAGCACATAGGGGTCAAGTGAACCACATAGTAAAAGGCAGGTCCTACCAGACCTGGACTCTCAACCAGTACCAGCAGGTACTGAATCCAGTTTTGAATTTTAGAATCATGTACCTGACTCAGCTTTCTCATACCAAAACCAAAGTTATACGGTTTTAAAAATCATTGCGCCATAAACAAATGTACCTCAACTAGCCATAGTGGGCAGCATTTCAACTTTCTAGTTACAGTCCATGGCCAGTTATTTCTGTGCCACAAGTTTCCCCACGTCAGCCGGTCCACTCCTCTCTCCCTAACGGTGCTTGAAATTCTGAGCAGGCTCCTTGACGCCCTCCTGACTTCTTCTGTGCTTCTGCGCATACGCCCCCCTAATCGCAGGGAAGACTTCGGGCAGAGGTGGATACAAATACACTTGCGCAAGATTTCAGGCACACTTAGGGAGAGAGGTGGGAACAAGCTGACGTGGGGAAACTTGTAGATCACGCCTTGTGGCTCCAAAATAACTGTCCACCCAGGGACCGTGGCTAGGAAGCTGCAGTGCCGCCCATCATGATTAGTTCATGTACATTTTCATATGGAAAAATTATTTTTAAAAGCTTATAACTTTGTGTTTTGGCAATATAAAGCTGACTCAAAAACATGATTCTAAAGTGCAAAACTGGTAGTTAAAGGTGGTACTGCTTAGGGGGTCCAATAATTACTTGACAAGTTCCCTTTACACATTCCATCCAGCTGCTTCTTAGCTACATCTGTTTATAAAATTGGATGATCGTCTATATAGTCACCAATATCGAGCTTTCTCAGCCTCCCAAATGGCAGATTTGCCTAAATATTCAGTGATTTATAAACTAGTTTACAACAATTAGTGTAAGAAGAGCAATGACAGCTATACCCAGTTCTTCCAGAAACTATATAATAGAGTTTTTTACCAACCTGACAGACAAAAACAAATCAGCGTAGGATTTATTTTTGAGAGATTTTTGTAGTGGGGGAGAGGATAGTATGTGTTGTTTACAGCACAACTAAAGATAGAAATGCAAGCTATGCCCCTGTGCACATAACAGGGAATGTGTTTAACTTTCATTGTTATTTGAAGAGCAGAGTTCATGGCCACTATCAGTAGATAATGCAGGTGCCCACAGATCAGCAAGTCTGTGACAGAGACTTTATTGTAGCTGTATACACTTCCCTTCAAACAAAACTCTTTCAATATTAATTCAAACTACACTATATTCAGTAATTCTACAATATATACAATTATACATCTATCGCTACTTCTTAGGACACTATCCCTTTAAATGAATCTTCAACACAAGCCCATAGATGAAGAGTTGATAGGAGTAATGGCAGAATATTTATTAAGCCCAGAACGGCAAAACCCATTAACGTAATCTAATTAATAATGGAATTTGGCTTCTTCGGAAGATGCAATTAGTCCTCATTAGTCAAAGTATACCCAATGGGATTGAATAATTAAATAGATTATTAATAGACTTTCCATAATTATGCAACATTATTAATTATACCGCGGCACCAACCTGTGTCCAAAGTAACCACCACCTCCAGTGATGACAACTGTTTCCTTGAGAGATGGTAGAACACCCATCTTTTCTTAAGGCACAAAAACAGGTAAACTCTGTAAATAAGGAGAAAAATAAGTGAATAGAAATATTTTAGAAGGAACAAACATTTACCTGAGCAATGTAACACAATAGGATCATGTTCACAGGATAGGTGATAAATGGTTAATGGGACCCACTTTTGACGTCAAGCACACAGTTCTACCTTACAGCATGTTCGTGGCATTGAATGAAGCGGCAGGCTAACGTGTGTGCATCAGCTCCACTCAAAGTCTATGAGCCTGATGGAGATACAGTATTCGGCTGTTTCATGTGGCTGTCCAGTGAGAAGGAATGATGTGTTTAGGACTTCCATTCTATGGAACGGTGGGGATCCTAGAGTTGGAAAGTGGGTCACTCAGCAGTGAGACCTTTATCACATATAGGGCCCTCCTTCTTAACCCTTTAGTGACCAGCCTCTTCCAGGCCTTGATTCCCAAATAATTTTTTGCGTTTTTCTGTCGTTTTATACCAAGTACTATAGCTTTTTTTTATTTTTTGATCAATGTAACTGTATGGCGCTATTTTGGGGTAGATATACCTCATTGATTAACTTTTATTAACTCTTTAGGGAAGGAAGAGAACAAAAAACAGCAATTTTGCTATTGCCTTTTTGCGCTATAAATTTTGCTGCATTCACCATTTGGATTAAATAACCCAATAAGTTTATTCACTGGATCGACACCATTAAATTGATACCAAATTTGTATAGTTTTTTTTTTATTATTTTTTTAAAGTTTTCCTACTTTTGTAAAGTAAAAACCCTTATTTTTTTTTGCAGCAAGACCTGACATTTTGAGGAACATAACTCTTTTTGATCACACGTTTTCGTTTCTGGTATAATATTTTTTAGATTGTTTTATATTGTTTTGCGTGTGGGTAATATAACATTACAGTTGTATTGATTGGATTCATCGGATGCTGTCTGTGTCATTTAATCACTGGCCAGCGACATACACACCTATGTAGTGCAATGCATTATACTAACTGTCATTTTATGATTGTACTGGATTTTATTTAGGGGTATCAGAGTACAGGGGGCTGAATGCTTTTGCACGTCACACTTTTCAGATTCTTATTTGATTAAGATTTTGAAAACCATGCATCATTTTCCTTCCACTTCACAATTATCTGCTACTTTGTGTTGGTCTATCACTTAAAATTTCAAAAAAATACATTTGTTTGTGGTTTTAAGGTGACAAAATGTGAAAAAGTTCAAGGGGTATGAATACTTTTGCAAGCCACTGTACATTTGTATAGTGGCTGTGCTTGGTATTGCAGCTCAGCCCACTCACTTGAAAAGGACTGAGCTACAATCTGGCCATATGACTGGTGAATGTGACATGTCATTGCCTGTGAAGCAGAAGCTGTGCCTAGGGAGAATCAAACAGCTAAAGCAGGGGTCCCAGGTGTAGGACCACCATTGATAGAATAGGTCATCAATTATACAAGCCCAGAAAACCACTTTAAGAGGCTCTAACCTGTTAATAAATATGGCATATCTTAGGAGGTTCAAAAATATATTATAAAAAGGCCACTTACCCAATACCAGATAAAACATGGCTATGCAGGATGCAGACAGGTCCAATTGCAAAAAGCAAATAAAATATCCACTCACGCACCAACAATCCATGAGGAGGGGTGGATGCCAGCACTTCAAATGCACACAAATAAAACTCATACAAGGCGCTGGTCACACCCCTTACTATTAGATCAGGCGGGCTGTCCAACACCTCCATACGTGCACCTGAACAGTAACAGCACCCTGCAAATATAACAGGGCCTGGCTGCATCCTGCAAAAAAGGTTAAATAACTGTAAGGTATTTGTTAATATTTTGGCCAAAATACGCAAACTGAAAAAAAAAAAATAATAATAATATCAAAAACACACTACTATAAAAGGATAAAGAAAAAAAAAAACCTCTCTTGGGATTATAAGGTTCCATGCACTAGAACTGAAGTCTACGCAGCCAGTTGGCTAGCATGGATAGTATAACAAATTCCCTACACTATGCATTGGACTGGTCCATCCTAAAGCAGGGGTAGTGCATAAAGTAGTCTGAGAAGCTGGTGACCATTGTATAGAACTGAAGAGTGGACTGGGGAATCTGACAAGACGGACCATTAAGAAGGGAGGGCACCAAGGAAAGTACCTATGCATTGTGCAGTTGGAGAATTGCTTTAAAAACAATAAAATATAACAATTGGATTTAAAAGAATGAAATGATAAACTTTATCCAATAAACGTGACACAGTAAATACTACAAGTATATTTAATATCCCCATAACCAGCTGAGCAATATCTTTAGCATAAAGAAATATTGAATATTTAAAAACAAAAAATGCTATTTTGCACATTTCTCCCATAATACAAACTCTACAAGCCCCCTACAATGGCAACTAAAAAAAAAAGACTCCGTGAAAAATATTGTCATGTCCTTAAAGGGTAAGGTGTATAAACTCACACTACAGAGAAGAGCCGCGGCTCTACTGGGCACTAGTGTCACCATTGTCCCCCAAGTGATGTCACGCTGACCTTTGACCCCCGGTGCCATTACCTTTCTCGGCTGCCGCGCGCCCTCTTCTCGCTGCCTCCTTTCTTGCCGCCTCCCTCACTGATCGCTCGCCCTCTTACTGACTGACTTTGACAGTTCCGTACAAAGCATACCGGCGCTTCACACTGTTGCCCGGGCGACGCACGGAAGCCGAGTGGACGTACGTATTGACGTAAGAACACGTGACCTCAGCGCTGCACCATGGCGGGGAAACTGAAACCGGAGGAAGTGAAGTGTGTGCTGGAGGGGTTGTGCGGCGTCAATAACCGGCTCGGTACTTGTATAACGTTTTATATAACAGGGCAGAAGCTGCGCCGGGCGTAAAAACTAGTGCTAGCATATAGCTGAGGTGTTGCCATAGCAACCAATCGGATTACAACTTTTATTTTTCTTATGCATGTTGCAAGATGAAAGGCGCGATCTGATTGGTTGTTGTGAGCATATGCTTTACATATAAAAAATTTTTTGCCTTGGGTCTAAAGGTTTAGGCTTAGAAATTAAGTAGTGTGCAGAAACCGCTGTTGAACAACACATCCCAGCATGTTCGGACAGTCACACAGTGTTGCCAAGACATTATAAGACGTTTAGTAGTAGCATGGGAACTCTGTTCATATGGGTGCACCATTCCTCACACCAGCCCTCTAGGAATAATCAGTGAATATTATTATTACTATGCTGCAAGATTCTGTAAATGAAATAACTTGGTCAGTCACTGAGTAGTCACTCTGCATGGAAAAAGTATTCCCAGTATTTTAGGATTAAAGTACACTGATTTTTCTCTGACATCACAAAGCTTGCGCCACTTTTGTGGTGTAAAATAGATGCAAATCACCGCCAACTGCCACTAAAGTAGTCACAAATGGCGTTTTTGGACTAGCCTTGAAACTAGGGCTGCATATGATAGTAGTAGGGTAGTGGAGGAATTTAGGCACATGGGAGATCACGGTCTGAAAACCATAGCTACTTTAAGGCCAGCTGCACACAGGCTCAGTAGTCCCCATATCGGCTGTATTTCTCATACCACATTTTGCACGAAGACCCAGACTCCCAGTACCATAGTTATTTGTGATGCTGTAAGTCACTGCTGGGACCACTGACCTATACTGTAGTTATGACAGGACAGTAGTCCAGTAGTGATGCAGTGATTCACAGCATTAGAGACAGTTATTAGCGTTTGCTATGATACTGTAAGTCCCAGTCTCCAGGCTTATGTTCTGTGGGAATAAGCACCAGGCATACTACAGTGGTTATGCCATGAAAATGATTTTCAGGATTGGTGGGGGTCTCAGCAGTCAGGTTCCCACCAAACTGCAATTTATCCTCCACAAATAATTTTCGTAGCATAGCCCAATTGAAGTCAATCTTCCATCACAGAAGAGTCAGACACTCCACAATATGTATTCATCACGAAAGTATGGCTGACTTTCCTTTAATGTTTCTAGGCATCTTAAGAGGCTTCATTGTTTCTTTCAAGTAAAAACAATTATATACTGTTTAGGCCTTTTTGCATGCAAGTTTTGTATGCAGTTATGAAGCTAAAACCAGGTGTGAATTTAAAAAACGGATGGTTGTATAGTATTTGTTCTCTTCTTTTAGGATCCATACCCGGTATTGACTTTGAAAACTGCATCCAAAAACCTGAACAAAACTTTGTCAAAACCTGCACATATCCGACCTCATAGTAACCTTTCACTTTTGTGGCAATTTGCTGGATCCATTTGTACAATGTACAGCATCTTGGTTTATGGAGATCTGTTACACAAACTGGTAGTAATGTAGTTCAGGGCTGACATTTTGGTACTACAGATTTCAGCATGGACAGCGTTCTGCACAGAGAGCAACCAAAGGGTATACATGACTGGTTAACTGTGTATTTATGGCATTGTTTGCCCTGCTGATAGATTGTGTTTTTATTGCAGCCTCTTGTTTGGAGATGCTTGGAGAGAGTCAGAAACAGCTTGAAAAATCCATTAAGTGTCAAGCTTACTTGAACCATGTAAGTCTGTTCCCTCACTGCTTAGCTGTCTCTGCAAATCCTCCTGCTGCTGTGTTAGTTGGATATGATCAGGATTACTTTACAGCCTCCAGTTATTTCCTTGTGCTGACAGCAATCTGAGATCTAGAAGTAGTGAGAAATGAAAGCCTACCCTTATAAATGTATTTTTTTTTTTAATTGGGCCGGGGGAGGTGACATACTCACCTGTCCCCAGTGCTCAGGTGCTTTCTGGTCCTGCAGCTCCATTGTTTTCTTCCAGTGGAATTCCCGCCGCATGTGCGCATGCGCGGGTACTTTTGTAAAAGAAAACAGCTCAGCAGCAGGACCAGACCGTGCTGGGGGGACACTGGGGACATGTAAGTATGTTTTTTTTTTTTTTGAAAACTGTTATTGTAAGCCCGTCACTATAAAACAGATCCTGTGCGATTTAAATAGTGAACATTAATTGTCCAAAAGTATACCAAATGCAAACTTCTACCTTTCCGTACAAAGTTGTTTGTATCATTGAAAGCCCTGTAAAGCCCCATTCACACGACCATATTTTGCAGGTCCGTAACTGTCCGCAATTGTGGATCCACGCAGTATTAAGGTTAAATTGCCATGTTGGCACTTTGTGATAAATTAATGGGTTTTGGGTTGCAGTTTGGGCACTTGATCTCTAAAAGGTTCACCACCACTGCTATAGAGACTATTTAGAAAGTTCCATAATTTTACATTGAGGAAGCATATGAACAAAAAAAAAAATTTCTGTGCAAAGCTATCCAGCTGTCCCTAGCCTTCAAACTACAAAGTATATTAGAAAGTAGCAGAACGTAACAAAGCTGAAGTTGCAGAGTAGATTCCTTTAAAATAAACAGGGCTGTGAATTTGGTAGGTAAAAGAGAACCTGACTGCGACAGTCTCCTGCTCTGACTCAGACTCTTTCATAAATGGTCTGTCAGACGCAGTGATTGATTTTCTATGAAAATAAATATGTAACAAACTATACATCTATTTATACAGTATTGGCCCAGACTCGCATGCCACGACTCCAACCCCAATGCCCTGAAAAATAACTCCTGACAAAAATGATCCACTGTGTTATACCTAGTGCTAGCATGTGGTATAATATCCATGATTTGTTGCTATGGAATGGCAGCCCTCTGGATAAAATTGATTGTAGAATTTTTGTTTCACACAATGCTCTATGCCCAGCAGAAGGCGGACTTGTGACCTAGGCTGGTTATAATGATCATAGGACTAAAAGGAATATTGGGGGGAATTAATCTATGCATCTACAACAGTTTCCTGGCGTTGTTGTGTGATAATGTGGCACATCTTTGGCACAATGCCTGTTTTAGCATCTCCTGTTCTGCGAATGTAAGTGGAGCAGAGATTGGGCCAGGGAGGGGACACCTTGGGCCAACAAATTTATTGTAACTCGCCCAGTTTTCTGAATTATACAGGAAATCCTCGGCATTTCCTGACTGAAGTAGATTTCCATTCTGGCACATGAGTATGCACCTGGTTTATTAAAAGGCCGGAACCTGTCAGGGCCTTTTTTTTTCTTTCAAACACTGTCCCACTGTGTCCTTTTAATGCTGGATTTGTGCATCTGAAGTTATATGGAGAATTTGTGACTCTTTTCCAGCTGAGAATATTTAGTTTTAAAACATTTTATATTTTAAAGGGAAATTTCTTCTAAACTTGTGATTCAGTACAGACTGAGCAACTTTAAGGATGATTTAAGGTTAAGGCCCCAAGTTGTGGATAAGTTGCTTTTTTGCTGCATTTTTTGAGCCAAAGTCAAGACTAGCTTGTAAGGAATGGGAAGCACTTACTTTTTTCTTCTGCTAAATTCACTCCTGGCTTTATCTGAAAAAACTGCAATAAAATCTGCAAAAGCAGCTTTTCCACAATGTGGGGCTTTCATTGGAGGCTATGGCCCCATGTAGCACACCACTGCTAAAATAAAAAGCAGTGGAAGCGCACTGCATTTTTCATTGCGTTTTTGCTGCAATTTTCTCTGTGTTTTTTGTTCCTTATTAAATCTATAGGGAAAACACTCAAATTTCCACAGATAAAATTCACATGCCGAGTTTTTCATTCACCTTGCTGGTTCTGTAAAATGCAGCGTTTTTTTTCTGCTACGTTTCCGCAACTTGGGGCCTTAGCCTAAAGATGTTTTCCCACATGATTTGTAGCACCTCTCTATTCACTCATGACTCAGGGACTCCCGTTCTGGTGATCATGGGGTCCCCAACGATTAGGCACCCAGAGGCCAGACACTTATCCCTTACCCTGTGCTGATAGCTGTTGACTGAATGATTATTAGATTATCAACTCCCTACCTGAATTTTCCTTGTTTCTCCAATACTCTTCTGGAACATCCAAATGCTCTCTAGCAAATTTCAGACGGGCCCGGATATGTACTGGCTTAAGCAGGGGGACACGTCTGGCACTGCAGGATCTGAGTCCCTGGCGGCGTAGTGTGTTACTGATGGTAGCCTTTGTTACGTTAGTCCCAGCTTTCTGCAGGTCATTCACTAGGTCCCCCGTGTGGTTCTGGGATTTTTGCTCACAGTTCTTGTGATCATTTTGACCCCACGGGGTGAGATTTTGCGTGGAGCCCCTGATCGAGGGAGATTATCAGTGGTCTTGTATGTCTTCCATTTTCTAATTATTGCTCCCACAGTTGATTTCTTCACACCAAGCTGCTTGCCTATTGCAGATTCAGTCTTCCCAGCCTGGTGCAGGTCTACAATTTTGTTTCTGGTGTCCTTCCACAGCTCTTTGGTCTTCACCATAGTGGAGTTTGGAGTGTGACTGTTTGAGGTTGTGGACAGGTGTCTTTTATACTTATAACAATATCAAACAGGTGCCATTACTACAGGTAATGAGTGGAGGACAGAGGAGCCTCTTAAAGAAGAAGTTACAGGTCTGTGAGAGCCAGAAATCTTGCTTGTTGGTAGGTGGCCAAATACTTATTTTCCACCATTATTTGCAAATAAATTCTTAAAAAATCAGACAATGTGATTTTCTGGATTAGTTTTCTCATTTTGTCTCTCATAGTTGAGGTCTACCTATGATGTCAATTACAGGTCTCTCTCATCTTTTTAAGGGGGAGAACTTGCACAATTGGTGGCTGACTAAATACATTTTTTTTTCTCCACTGTAGATTACACTCGAGTCAAGGCTAAACCAGAGAGGAGAAAAAAAAAAAGTCCTGGCCAATATACCATTGAGTAGAAACCTTTTTTTACTCTCCCTATATGCCACAGTTATACATGAAGACTAATGGCGTCCACTCATTTAGAGAGGAATTGCTCATATAGCAGTGAAGGTAGATCGGAAATGTAGAAACTCCTGCACTCCAAATAACAGATAAACCTCATTTATTGAGGGTGGGTTCACACTTGCGGCGGAGTCCGTCCGCCGCGATTCCAACTGAAAATCTCGGGAAACTGTATAGGGACTGGATAAGGAAAGGTTAGCGACGCATTGTTTAAAAACCCATTCATTTGAATGGGTTTTTAAAGCAATGTGCGGATGTGTGCTTACACCCTCTGCGCCGCGAATCCAGTTTTTTTAGCTGGGAACAAAGTCAGACATGCAGGACTTTGTTTCTGGTGTAAGCGCACACCCGCGCATTGCTTTAAAAACCAATGAATGGGTTTTTAAGCAATGCGTCGCTAACCTTTCCCTATCCAGACCCTATACAGTTTCCCAAGATTTTTAGTCGGATTTGCGGCGGACGGACTCCGCCGCAAGTGTGAACCCACCCTTACTCAGAAACATGTCACAATGTTTCAGGTCCTCATGGGTTCTTTATCAAGGGTTCTTGCAACATGAGTGAATATAGGACTCCACGTTTATTTTTTATTTGGTGCAGTCTTTCCATTTTCTGTATCAATGAAGTCTACTAAGCCAAGACATTTGCACTCCCCTACTAACTTAAATAGGATTGTTTGGTTGTGCTGCTCACTTCTCCATATAGTGAAGGTAAACTGGCTTTGAAGGGACAATAATCCATAATGCATTAGATTTTTTTTTCTATTTGGCTTATTGTATAATTCCTGCTTCAGTGTAAAATAAAGGCATTTTCTCCCCTCTGAAGATTTCACGCTGAAGTGACTTGCGTGTCAATTACTCCGCTTACCGATGCAGATGCTGTAGTGCTATCTCCTTATTATGACTACCCCTAAAGCTAAATAAGGTCAGTTTGCAGCAGAAGAATCAATAGATATCAGTAGCCGACACCTTGGTATAGTATTTAGCTGGAGGCATGAGGCAAATCCCATGCAGCCAGTTAATCTAAGAGGTGGGAATGAGGAGACAGTCAATGCCATTTTCAGCACTTTATTTCCTCTGTATATCCCTAATAAAACAAACCTCCAGAACGTGGCAGAAGCTTCTCACATTTAGCGACTTTCACATCTGTCATGCATTATTTTACATAAATAAAAATATTAGGCTAGGTTTGTGCTGCGGTTGTGTCTTTGCTGCTATTTAACAGTAGTGGCCAGTGCGACAATGTGAATGTAGTGAACGGCGATTTGTTTCTGATTCATCTCCGTTTTCATTATTGAATTAATTTTTTTTTTTTCATTACATGTGACCTACTGTATGAAGATTAAAGTAGATGAAGAGAACTAGATAAAAGGGTCTGCTTGTTTTCCAGAAACTGCGCTTTTCTTGTTCATAAACCCTGCCTGGTATTGCAGATCAGCCACATGTATTGGAAACTGCTGCCAATGCAAAGAGAGCTCATGAACATAAAATATGCAGTTTCTGGAGATGAAAACAGACCTTTTTCCTTTTAACAAACGCCATTTACTTCATAGTGTAATGAAATAGTTCATAGTGTAGAAAATATCTGTAACAGTTGTAGACGTAATGCAAATGTTCAGCTCCACAGCATACCTCATCTCATGCAGCCTTCTGCAGTGGATTTCTTCCATTGCAATGCAGTTATAGATTTTGGTGTGGATTTCCAGTCTTAGGCATATGTCTGCTCACAAGCTTGCTGTCAGATAAAATGTTATGAATGTATTGAATGTCCCTAAATAGCTTCATTATTTTCCCCATTCGGTTCACTCCTGTGGCTTAGGCCTGACTCTTTATTCCAGCTGTCCTTCCAGTAGTTAATCATGCAATGGCGTTGATTAGACATCCATGAGCATCCCTGCGCTGCTGTTTTATGGAGGTGGTCACATTAATTTGGACTGTAATAACTGTGACTTAACAAGGGCGTGCAAAGGGAGGTCCCTGGAAGGTTGTGTAGCCACCGTAAATCATGCCACCTTCTGTCTGCTATTATAGTCTTCCCGGCTTTCTTAAATCCTATCAGCCTGGAAAAAGATTGATGACCTTGAAGAAACCCTCACGCAGAGATTTATAGCAGATGAAATAAAGGCCAGTGTAAAAAATACATAAGAGCCCATGTGAGCAGCCCTGTCCATTAAAATGTCGAAAAATCAATCATTTTTCTCTGTAATGGAAGGAGAGCACACAAATATATCTATGGTACAGGGCACTGAGCCTGAGATGGGAATAGAGGGTTTCCGAAATCAGCTGTCCTTAGGTGCTTGGGAACTTGACTTAATATTTCATAATGGAAATAAATAACTGGAGCATCTTGTAATGTGGACAAATCAGACAAAATGACTTGTAAGACTATGATGTATTATTAGATTGAAGGGCTCTTGAACCCTTCCCCTCCCAAAAAAAAAAATTAAAAATGATCTGTCACCAAATACAAAATGCTAAATGCCATTCACAATTTGATTGCCACTATGCCCTGGAACAATTTGGTGTTTTTCTTTTCCTGGCTCCTGGAAGGGGGGTGGACAGATAAAAAAAAACAAAAAAAAAAAACAGGTTGTTAAGGGGTACAACGAAAATCAAATGATGTATAAGTCCTCTTTAAGGTTATAGCCAGACAACGACGTTTGTCACACGACTTTAATACAATGCAATGTACATTTGTTGCAATTTTACCGTACCATGCATGTCTGTGTTTTTTCGGGGGGGGGGGGGGGGGGTTTGTAATTAACTGTCTAAACCTGCACAAATACATACGGCATAGAATTCTGGCATGACTCAAAACAGTTTTCTAGCATGAAATATAGTGAATCTGATCGACTGGGACATTTTTGCTCTGCTCTGTCTACAGTCTGAAAAAGTGGCTAGCAGGGTGCAGGAACTGAATTGTGCCATTGTGCAACAAGAATGTGTCATGGTGAGTCACATTTTTGGCCTCTATCTAGGCACAGCCCAGTTAGTATGTGTCAGAGATACTGAGGGGAAGGTCGGTGCTTTGGATGAGAGCACATAACTTCACATTAAAGCTGCCAGCAAGTTATTCAGAAGCATTATACAAACAAGAATAGAGGAGGGGGTGCTTTTTTAAGTTGTTCTGTTCTGTTGACCCACTTCTCAGCCTGCAGTTTAGAATCTACTCAGTTATGCATTAATATGAAAGCAGAGGGTGCAGCATGATAGCTCAGTGGTTACCACTGTTGCCTTGCAGTGCTTGGGTCGTGGGTTCAGTTCTAACTAAGGCTATGTGTTTGTTTCCTCCCACGCTATAGAGACCAATTGAAAGGAAATTTTGGTGTGAGCCTCACTTGGGACAGTGAATGATGATGCCTGAGTGCTGCTCAATATGTAGGTCCTATAAAAGAAAGAGAAATAAAATAATAAATATCACTTTATTATTGATTAACCATTTAGTTTAGGTTAGCTGGGTGTGATCTGTAATATCAACCAGACGGACCATTATCCAGCAGCACAGAAATCCTTCCCAGCTATTTTCATAGGATTGTTGCTTCGAAAACTTGGTAGTAACTGGTGTGGCTCCTATTATAGCAGATGTTGTTACCCAGCTTTTCTAATTTTCTGAATAGCAAATACACTATATAGAGTATCGGGACCCCTAGACATTACATCTACAGGAGCTTTTATGACATCCCATTCTAAATCCATTGACATTAAAGGGGTTGTCCAGAAAATACAGTTTATTTTTCTTGGAGGCCAGGAAAGGTGAAAAAAAAACCCAAACTCTTACTTGCCTGTCCCCAGGGCTCCGGTATCCCAGGCCGCTGTCCAGTCCCGTGGCAGAATTCCTCGCCACACGTGACTGTTGAGGCCAATCAGCAGCCTAAGGAAAGGACTCGGGACATCACAGGTGACATTTATGAGGGACGTCCCGTTTACTTTTCTGAAGCTGCTGATTGATCTCAGCAGTCCCGTGTGACATGGACTTCCGGGGTGCATCGGGGACAGGTGAGTGTGTGTTGTGTGTTTGTTTTTTACCTTCCCCAGCTTCCAGGAAAAAAAAAAATATAAAATATATTTTCTGGACAACACCTTTTAATGTGGAGTTGGTTTCCCTTGGCAGCTAAAACAGCTTTCACGTTCTGGGAAGACTTTCTACAAGATTTTGGAGAGTGTTTGTGGAAGTTTATGCCCATTCATCCAAAAGATTATGCCCATTCATCCAAAAGAACAATGGTCAGATCAGACGTTGAAATTTGATGACAGTTCAGCTCATCGATGTTCGATGGGTTTGTGGCCAGGGCTCTGTGCGGGCCAGTTGCTCAGTCACCCAGCCCTGATTTCCTTATTATTGTGGTATCAGGCAGGGATGGTGCATGTATGAGACATTAACCGCTGTTCCTGCATTCATGGTTGTATCAATTGGCATCCTGTCAAGACTCATCACTGCCACTGTCACCACTAAGATGGTTAGGGAAAATCTTTAAAACTCTGCAAAATTTAAAATTTATATTTGCAAAAACGTTTTGTGTCTACAAATATAAATATGGTTATGTTCATGGGGAAACCCCTTTTAACATCTTTTATCAACAGGATTTTGGGCATTCACCTCTAGCGAGTACCCATTTGAAAGCAGGTTGCCCAAAACTGGACATTTCCTTTACATGTCGATGAAAGCTTAGCAGTGCTTTAGAAGCACTTGCATTGTCGGGAGGCTGCTTTCTATTGGTTACATCACATTCTGCTGCATCTCGTTACATAGGCTCATATACACACGTGGACAAAATTGTTGGTACTCCTTGTTTAATGAAAGAAAAACCCACAATGGTCACAGAAATAACTTGAATCTGACAAAAGTAATAATATATAAAACTACATGTTGACAAGCCACAAAGCTTCTGGGAGAATGTCCTATGGACAGATGAGACAAAAATCGAAATTTTTGGCAAGGCACATCAGCTCTATGTTCACAGACAGAAAAATGAAGCATATCTTGAAAAGAACACTGTCCCTACTGTGAAACATGGAAGAGGCTATGTTATGTTCTGGGGCTGCTTTGCTGCATCTGGCACAGGGTGTCTTGAATCTGTGCAGTGTACAATGAAATCTCAAGACTATCAAGGGATTCTAGACAGAAATGTACTGCTCAGTGTCAGAAAACTTGGTCTCAGTCGCAGGTCATGGGTCTTGCAACAGGATAATGACCCAAAACACACAGCTAAAAACACCCAAGAATGGCTAAGAGGAAAACATTGGACTATTCTGAAGTGGCTTCTATGAGCCCTGACCTAAATCCTATTGAGCATCTTTGGAAGGAGCTGAAACATGCCGTCTGGAAAAGGCACCCTTCAAACCCGAGACAACTGGAGCAGTTTGCTCGTGAGGAGTGGGCCAAAATACCTGTTGAGAGGTGCAGAAGTCTCATTGACAGTTACAGGAATCGTTTGATTGCAGTGATTGCCTCAAAAGGTTGTGCAACAAAATATTAAGTTAAGGGCACCATCATTTCTGTCCAGGCCTGTTTCATGAGTTTTCTTTTTTTAAAAATTCTGTTGAAGCATGGTTGAAAAGCAATGTCTGACTTTCATTTGTTCATTTTCATAGAATTTTTATATATTACTACTTTTGTCAGATTCAAGTTATTTCTGTGAACATTGTGGGTTTTTCTTTCATTAAACGAGGGTACCAACAATTTTGTCCAGGTGTGTAAATGAATCTTCTCGTTCCTGAGCCTGGTTGGCTGTGCCCATTACCCCTGTTCATTAATCTAAGGCTACCCATTCAGAATAAGTCAAGGACATATGTTTTATTTAACGGTTTCAAAATGCCTGCAGTATATTGGCTTTTAATAATAATTTTCCATAAAGAACATCATGTTGTGCTGTTGTC
The DNA here is from genome assembly GCA_947044405.1 of Leptodactylus fallax. NCBI lineage: Eukaryota > Metazoa > Chordata > Amphibia > Anura > Leptodactylidae > Leptodactylus > Leptodactylus fallax. The sequence goes on along the minus strand of CAMRHE010000497.1, from coordinate 948,053 downwards.
TGGATGAAATAAATGGGATTTTAATTGTTCATCATAGCAATGGAAACACGGCTGGTTCTGCAGTAAAACATTTAGTTTATTTATAGTCAAGGATGTCCAAACGGGACCATCTGGCTGTCGAATTACAAGGGATGCGTGTTCTCTACCAATGGTGGGTGTTCAGTATCCAGGCAGATGGAAGGTTAATAGATAGAGGAGGTTGCATGGATTCTAGCGTAACCTGGCTGGAGGACACTGCCTACAGAGGGTGCTCTTGCACTGCACATTTCATTACTGTAACTCCAGCTTGCTGCAGAGAATTAATAGAGAAGGCTTTAGCTATCTGAGGGGATTGGGGACCTTTGAATCCCACCTGTCTGTTTGGTTCATTTGCAGAAACTCAGAGCCATGTGATAGACTGATTCGTGCTGCTAGGAATAAGTACATTTTAGGCTGACTGCTTGTTACTCTGGCGAGTACGCCTTTCTCATTAAAACCGAGGGAGAAATTAAGAAATGCGAGTAGCTAGCATGTGACATTAAGGAATCTTTTTGTCATATACTACACTCCTCAAAATATAGACCAAAGGGTCAATGGGGGGATACTATAGAATGGCCGACCATTAGCTGTAAGTTTTTATTTAACAAAGAGCACCTATGCAGTAAAATTCCTTTAATCTGGTGTTCAGAAATCCAGAAACTGTAATGATCTCTAATCAAACTGATTATTTGATATGTGTTATATATTGAAGTCTGTACCAGACGTGTAGCTTGAAGCTCCATGGCCACACTGCAGAACCTGTATTAACTTGTGCCATTTAGAATACTGGTATATTTTATGTGACAGAGGGACCTTTGGGTCTCTTCAGGGTCTGGGGCCCGATAGCTACTCCCCTGCCTCTATGCACTGTTTCCCCTTGTTTATGCCTCACAAGGCAGGGCTGTCTGGAGCCTGTGCAGCATCACATGGAGTACCTCAAGTTCCATTATCTATCAATATACACATACTCTATCCGTACTCAGAATCTACCATGTTTCAAGCGGTAGATGTCTCCAGAACACTGCCTGCAATTGAACATAGCAGAATTTTTTTCTGTTGGATTTCATATGTATATGAGGCATATATTAGGGCTCCAAATACATCTATAGATGTCATATTATAGCTCCATAAAGCTTGTAAGAAGCCATAAAACAGCAATGTGCATGAGACTTAAATCCAAGAGCTGAGACCTTCAAAGCTGTACTTGTTTTAGGATTGCATACACACCAGATGTGAGCTATAGACAAAATAAGGATGTCCATTCATTTAAGTGGGCATTCATGGAAGTTCCTGTAGCAAACTTATAGTTGTGGGAGAAAATGGGCCAAGCTGCCTTCACCAGCAAGACCACCTGCTAGCAGCTTCTAGAAAGGGTTCAACCTCTCTAAATATCAAAAAGAGGTTTTCCTATCTCGGACTTTAACTTGTCTCCTCCACTTCCTGGCTATCAGCTTAGTCCAGCAGCATGCTCTGTGCTTCTTTCTAAAGTGCAGTTATTTTGGTATTTACACCCAGAGATAACAACAGAGACACTGATCAAGAAACTTTTTTTCTAGCACTTATCAGGGCTCAGCAACTGAAAGCAATATACATAGAGAGAAAGAGAAGATAATATACATGACCCGAGCAGAGATTGACTTTATTTATTGATCAAGTCAAGGGTGAAATACACTGACCGTTGTTTTAGCAGACGGGATCTCAGTCATTCGGGTCCCCTGGCAGACCTGAGCGACGGAGAGACCATCGCAATTGTGAACCTAACCTTATCTAAGCATAACAGTAGACTTGAGGATTTTTCTTTCTATAGAAATATATAAAACATAGTAACATAGAATGGTTCAAAAAAAAAAAAAAAAAGATATATGTCCATAAAGTTCAGGGGATGGAAAGGGCATGAGTGAAGGAAATAAGTATTCTGTACATTTCCTGAAGCATCAATGCTGTTTTGCTCTAAAGAGGCATTTAAGCCTTTTCCCAAACTCTATGGGCCATTGATATATTTATACAGGTTTATCAAATCTCCCCTTAAATGCCGCTACTCCAGACTAAATAGATTTAACTTCTTTAGTCTCTCCTCATAACTGAGTTCCTCTATGCCCCCTATCTGTTTTGTAGCCCTGTGTTGAAACTTTTCTAATTTTAGGACATCCTTTCTATGAACTGGTGCCCAGAACTGAACTGCATATTCCAGATGGGGTCGCACCAATGATTTATAAAGTGGTAATATTACATCCCTGTCCTGTGAGTTCACACCCCTTTTAATATATGACAATATCCTGCTGGCCTTAAAAGCAGCTGATTGACATTGCATGCTGTAATTTAACCTATGATCTACAAGTACACCCCGGTCATATGTTGTATGCGGATTATTTTTACCCAGATGCATTACTTTAAATTTATCCACATTGATCTTCATTTACCATGTGGATGCCAAAACATTTAGTCTGTCCAAGACTGCTTGTAACCTAAGTATATCCTCTAAAGTCTGTACAGTAATACATACACTACCGTTCAAAAGTTTAGGGTCACTTAGAAATTTCCTTATTTTTGAAAGAAAAGCACAGTTTTTTTTCAATGAAGATCACATTAAATGAATCAGAAATACACTCTATACATTGTTAATGTGGTAAATGACTATTCTAGCTGCAAACGTCTGGTTTTTAATGCAATATCTACATAGGTGTATAGAGGCCCATTTCCACCAACCATCTGTAAGAGAATTGTCAGTTGAGCAATTCTCCAGTGCTGCAGCAAAAACCTGAGAGGAAGGGAATATAGAGACAGTGAGCCCTAAAGTTGACCCAGACCCTGTCCCTACCTACTTGTCTCACTGTCCTAATGACAGGAACAACTTGGAGCCGGTCCCTACTCTGAATAAGTGACAACACAGAACGCAGACAGGACGCACAAACAACAAAGGGAGGTCAGCTAGCCAAGGGGTCAGTAACAATCGAGCAATGCAGTACAGAATCAAAATCCAAGAGAATAGTCAAAGGAAAGCCAGTGGTCAGAAAATCAGAAGAGCAGGTAACAAGGAACAAGGAGTATAGCCAGTAAGCGAAATGCAATAGTAGGCACCAATGGGAAAGTGAGCAAACAACAAATAAGGAGAAAGAACCCGCCCCAGACTTGATAGGAGGACAGGCTATCAATCACAAAGGCAGGACTAAAGTTAACTCTTAGTGGAGCAGGGGGAGAGCAAGGTGAAGGAGAAGGGCGTGGTGGAAAATCAATTAAGGAGGTGAGGGAATAGGACAGTGTTCAGACAATACAAGAAAAACCCAAGGAAAGAATCACAACCGGGCACGCCTCCTGCGCCGCAGCGTGCGCCCGGAGGACGGCACCAAAGCCCGGACAGGCAAGGACGTTACACCATCACTCCAGTGTTCTAATGGTACATTGTGTTTGCTAACTGTGTAAGAAGGCTAATGGATGTTTAGAAAACCCTTGTGCAAGTATGAAGGCTATTCCATGCAAGAAATTGCCAAGAAACTGAAGATTTCCTACAACAGTGTGTGTACTACTCCCTTCAGAGGACAGCACAAACAGGCTCTAACCAGAGTAGATAGAGAAGTGGGAGACCCCGCTGCACAACTGAGCAACAAGACAAGTACATTAGAGTCTTTAGTTTGAGAAATCGACGCCTCACAGGTCCTCAACTGGCAGCTTCATTAAATAGTACCCGCAAAACGCCAGTGTCAACGTCTACAGTGAAGAGTCGACTCAGGGATGCTGGCCTTCAGGGCAGAGTGGCCAAGAAAGAACCATATCTGGCTAATAAAAGGAAAAGATTAATATGGGCAAAAGAACACAGTCATTGGACAGAGGAAGATTGGAAAAAAGTGTTATGGACAGACGAATCGAAGTTTGAGGTGTTTGGATCACACAGAACATTTGTGAGACGCAGAATAACTGAAAAGATGCTGGAAGAGTGCCTGACTCGTCTATAGCTCTGTACTGTCAGAGGGGGCGTTCCTTACACCCCCCTTCTGACAGTGAACAGTGACATTTAGACCCCCGATATCTCCAGCCCCGGGGCATATAACGGGAAAGCCGACAGTGCGCTGAACTCAGCGCGCTGTCAGCTTTCTAGCGGTATGTAAAACCGCATATACATGAGGACGTGAAAGGTCCTCTTTAAGTACTCATAATTGTAATCCATCTGGACTTGGAGTCTTATGTTTAGCTTGGCTTGGACCATTTTTGTGTTTATGCAGTTTAGTATATTAGTTGATATATTAAATCAATAGTTAATTAATTAGGGAACTCTAATTAGAGACAGGTCTACTTGGTCTATATGATCCGTCTCTGTTTTTTACTAATTGGTTATATACTGTAGTTGTATTACCAGCATTGGTGAAACCTATATCAACTACTGCCTGTTCCCATTTTGTAGCTCTGTTTTTTTTTCTTGGTCTTTAGTGACCAAGTTTCCATTACCATTATTTAGGGGACCTACCTGTGTTGACCTTCGTTTTTTGCATTTATATAAAGAATTTTGGAGGGTTAGTTTTGCTTTCGTTAACAACCTGCCTTTCTTTGTGTATTTTAGCTGATTTTATTTCCCTCTTACAGATTTTATTAAGTAATTCTCAAAGGCTACAGATAACCCTTCAGATTTTTTTTTTTTTTTTAATGCCTGTTTTTTGCAGTTTATCATTTTTTTAACCATATCTGTAAGCCATGAGGGGTTTCTTTAAGACATTATACTTGTCTCCTATGTCTATACATTTGGTTATATACTTACTCAATGTAGATTTAAATGTCTCCCACTTAACCTCTGTATCACTTTTTGACAATAGCTGCTCCCAGTCTATATCCTGAAGTGCAGCCCATAACCTGGGAAAATTGGCATTTTTAAGATTGAAGGATTTTGCCCTCTTAACCTTTTTGTTTTGTTTTTAAAAATTTGTGGAATCTGATTAGATTATGGTCACTATTACCAAGGTTGTCGCCAACAGTGACATTTTCAATAAGTCCCACATTATTAGAAATGATCAGATCCAGCAGAGCATCCCCCACTAGTTGGATCTTCTGCAAGCTGGGCTATAAAATTGTCCCGCTTTAAATTAATGAATTTCCTCCACCTTTGCAGACGATGCAGAAACATGACCCCAGCCATGACCATTTTTTTTTTTATTTCTTTAGTACTTGTTTTTTGTTTTTTTTTTATTATTATTATTTTGAGTCATCCTATAACCAGGTCTTACCCCAATGGGCAATCTCTTCAATCAATCAAGCTACTTTAGATTAACTGATAATACCCAAACATAAGACATAAGGGTTGGGTGGAGTGGTACTTGGTGTGAGACTTAGCTTACTAATTCATAACTTTGTGACGTCCATTCCCCTGCTCTATCAGTAAGTGTCCCACCGCTGCTAGATCAACTCAAACCTATTTATTCTGTTGTTCAGTAGGACCGTCAAATATTCCATAATGCTGATTTCTTTCATTCTTGCGTGCAGATGAAGCACAGAAGGGGATGTAGGGTGTTTCCAATTTTTAGCTACGCACTTGCTGCCAAAATGGAAATGTGTAATCACAGGCGTGTTCACAACAAATGTGTCCGATACCTCTGGGTAAATCTTGTGGAGCCTATACAGTGTGTTATACCAAAACATTAACAACTTATATTGGTTCTCTTTGTGTCGCACATATTGTGATGTTTTAACTGCTCTGTGCCAAATCAGTTTCCAGGTGCTAGAGGGAACGGGGTGCTCAGGAACTATCCCCTTTTGGAATATATAAGGATGTGTAGGCGGTGTATCTTGGTGGAGGTCAGTTAGTACACAATAAATATTCAAGATGAGTCCGCTAGTTGAGTAGCTTATCTTGCATATTTTTTCAAATTGCTTGGGCAATGAGACTGGAGGATTTAAGAATGGAATGCATATAATGTTTAATTTGTAGATAATTATAATTACTTAAAATTAGCTTGAAGAACAGAGAACTGAATAACTTCCCTTGATCTATGGTCCATTCCATCTCCGTGCCAGGGCCTCAACAAGTGCCATTGGTTGTATATGAACAATGTTAAACATCTCTCGTTCGCCATGGGACCCAAGAACTGGTTGTCTAGATGCAAGTCTGTAGTGGAGTAGAGATGGACGTTAGGATGCACCAAAGCTATCCACTCAATTTTCATCCCAATGGTGTATGAGTATAATTTGGACCACGCTGGAATTCAACACTGCTGTGCTGCCCAATAATATTTGGACCTCTGCTTCCCAGTATTTGTAAAATAATGAGTGTACCGTAGACTGTAAAATAGTCTACAATTGAATGAAATCCTTACTCACGTGTTGACCCCTAAGGTAACATTATTGGAGGACTCGGCTTCATATAAAACATGGAGATTTATTGAAGTCTTCATGGAAAACAGATAAATGGAAATCTTCCAGCATAACAGAAATATCAGTCAATGTCTTACATTTCTTAGGTGAAGTGTAGAGTTATGATTCTTCAAGGTGGTTCTCTTGCATCATCTTGGCTCAAGCTTATTCATCAATGTGTGTTAGTCTTCTGCAGGACGATTCTGCCATCCTTCCCAAGGTCTTAGAGAAAGTAGCCAGGTTTGGAGATAGAGACACCCAAAGTGAGAGACAGGGACAGATCCCCACAGGGAGAGGGGAGACCCCCACCGAGAGTGAGACCTAGACATGTGTGTCTGTCAGTCATTTATATTCATGAAAGGGGGTGTTTCCCAACATCCTCATACTTTCTACTATTGTATTTGGCGAATACCAAAATAGTCATAGTCTATCCACACCCATGCACCATAAGTTAAAAGAGTTATGTCAGCAGAATACAATTAACCCTTAAAGGTCTTGAATATTGTAAAATAATACTATTTAACAGTATTACACTGTTGCCTACTCTGTTTCGCTTGTGAACCCATATAAAATGCATCACTACAGCCTAGAGAGATCATGGGGCCAGGTGCTGGCATGGTCTACAACAGATACATCAATTTGGGTAAGGCAATCATTTTTATTGAAGTTATTCTACCCAGGAGGGAGACTGGTAATGAATTCCATTTCTCAAATAGGCCTCTAAGCTCCTTTAAAAAGTCGTGGGAAATTCATGGAGTATAGTGTTTCATAATTTGCTTTAAGGCAATTTTTCCTTAGATCTCATAACTATTCTGGTGGGATGTTAAAAAGTAATGCTTCAGTTTTTGAGGTTTTTGATATGACTGGTTGAGTGACAGTAATCAGTTTGCCATCCACAAACAAGGACAGCTCAAAGTTTAATACCTTTTACTCTTATCCAACTAATATTTTCATTAAGCCAAACTGCATACCTGTTGCGTCCCATTTTTGATCTGAATATGCCGTGTTAGAACATGGGGGAACTTAATAGTGGTGGGAGGGTCAGAGTAGAGAGCTTGCAGAGTCTGTATAAATGTGCCCCTTAGGACAAACACTTTCAAGGGCAAACTTAAATGGCCAAGACAGGCAGTCAAACCTTTTGGCATCAAGGCCTATCAAGAATGCTTTCTCTTGGGTCCTATTAACTATGTCCACTAGATCAATTGCCCGCCTTATATTGTTTCCCCATGTCAACAGGGCACAAATCCCACCTGATCCTTGTGAGTCAGTTGGGACAACCACATCCTAAGTCAATTAGCCAGAGTCTTTGTAAATAATTTAAGGTTAGCATTGAGGAAAGCTATAGGCCTATAATTTGCACATTCTAGGGATTTTGGAATAAAGGTAATGTATGAGTAGTACATATCAGCCAGGACCGGATTGCCTTCCATAAACTTGGTATAGATCTTCACCATATAGAGTAGCAACAGGGATTGAAACATTTGAAAGTATAAATATGTGAGGCCATCTGAACCTAGGTATTTACCTGTCATCAAGACCTGTAGGGTATCATAGACCTCTTCAGGCACAATTGGGCATTAAGGGTCTCTACTGCATATGCATGCAGGATAAGACGTCCTGTAAAAGGGTTTCTAGTGACTGTACCAATACATACAATCTAGAAAAATTGTTGTGACAGATGTCAGCAATGCCATTAAGGTTATGAACCCCAACTGTTCCTCAGAGTGTGGGGGGTCTGTCGCCCCATTTGTTCTCTGAGCTGCTTAGATAAGAGGGTATGAGCCTTGTTGCCCCTTTCATAATATCTTTGTTTAGTGTATAATGGGATATACTTGGTCTTTTGCACTTCCAATTCTTTGATTTTGGACCAAATCTCTATATTTTTCCTGAGGGTGAGCAAGGTAGAAAGTGTCAGCTGATTTTTCAAAAGTAAACTATGGTCGGGGAGGATACTGAGCCTATAAGGTAAAGTACAGTCATGGCCAAAAGTTTTGAGAATGACACAAATATTATATTTTCACATGATCTGCTGCCCTCTGGTTTTTATGTGTGTTTGTCAGATGTTTTTATCACATACAGAAATATAATTGCATTCATATTATGAGTAACAGAAGCTTATATTGACAGTTAGAATGAGTTAATGCAGCAAGTCAATATTTGCAGTGTTGACCCTTCTTCTTCAGGACCTCTGCAATTCTCCCTGGCATGCTCTCAATCAACTTCTGGACCAAATCCTGACTGATAGCAGTCCATTCTTGCAGAATCAATGCTTTAATTTTGTCTGAATTTGTTGGTTTTTGTTTGTCCACCCGTCTCTTGATGATTGACCACAAGTTCTCAATGGGATAAAGATCTGGGGAGTTTCCAGGCCATGGACCCAAAATCTCTATGTTTTGTTCCCTGAGCCATTTAGTTATCACCTTTGCTTTATGGCAAGGTGCTCCGTCATGCTGGAAAAGGCATTGTTGAGCGCCAAACTGCTCTTGGACGGTTGGGAGAAGTTGCTCTTGGAGGACATTCTGGTACCATTCTTTATTCATGGCTGTGTTTTTAGGCAGGACTGTGAGAGAGCCGATTCCCTTGGCTGAGAAGCAACCCCACACATGAATGGTTTCAGGATGCTTTACAGTTGGCATGAGACAAGACTGGTGGTAGCGCTCACCTCTTCTTCTCCGAATAAGCTGTTTTCCAGATGTTCCAAACAATCGAAAAGGGGATTCATCAGAGAAAATGACTTTACCCCAGTCCTCAGCAGTCCACTCCCTGTACCTTTTGCAGAATATCAGTTTGTCCCTGATGTTTTTTTCTGGAGAGAAGTGGCTTCTTTGCTGCCCTCCTTGAGACCAGGCCTTGCTCCAAGAGTCTCCGCCTCACAGTGCGTGCAGATGCACTCACACCTGCCTGCTGCCATTCCTCAGCAAGCTCTGTACTGCTGGTAGCCCGATCCCGCAGCTGAAACACTTTTAAGAGACGGTCCTGCCGCTTGCTGGTCTTTCTTGGGCGCCCTGGAGCCTTTTTGGCACCAATGGAACCTCTCTCCTTGAAGTTCTTGATGATGCGATAGATTGTTGACTGAGGTGCAATCTTTCTAGCTGCAATACTCTTCCCAGTTAGGACATTTTTGTGCAGTGCAATGATGACTGCACGTGTTTCTTTAGAGATAACCATGGTTAACAGAAGAGAAACAATGATGGCAAGCACCAGCCTCCTTTTAAAGTGTCCAGTGGTGTCATTCTTACTTAATCATGACAGATTGATCTCCAGCCCTGTCCTCATCAACACCCACACCTGTGTTAATGGAGCAATCACTGAAACGATGTTAGGTGGTCCTTTTAAGGCAGGGCTGCAATGATGTTGAAATGTGTTTTGGGGGATAAAGTTCATTTTCTAGGCAAATATTGACTTTGCAAGTAATTGCTGTTAAGCTGATCACTCTTTATAACATTCTGGAGTATATGCAAATTGCCATTAGAAAAACTGAAGCAGTAGACTTTGTAAAAATTAATATTTGGATCATTCTCAAAACTTTTGGCCATGACTGTACTTTTTAAGAGTAGCCACAAGGGTGGCTCTATGCTGAGGAAGCTTGAGTAGTGTCTCATTAAGTCACCAATGACCAGTACAGATTGGGTTATATGTGTTTCAGAGGTGAAGAGAGAGCATGCATGACCATGAAATGGTGCCTATATCCAACCCTCAATAGTCGAAGGGTTTCAATGTCACCAAGAAACAATCGATATGGGTGTGAGTGCCATGTCGAGTGGAGAATACGAAAGAGCATTCCGCTGGGTGACTGATTCTCCATAAATTGTATAATGAGAATTTCCATATCACTGTGGATCTTAGTGGCCAATCTACATTGGGAGGGATTAGGGGGACTTTCACCATTTTTAATGTACATCATTTTGCTCTAAGGTCATTAACAAAGCAAGCTATTTAAGGTAGAAAATCTCAATTATATAATTAATGAAGCTAGCCTGCCCCACCCAGTAGCCTCCTCCTGGGTACATGACTGATGCGACACTTTAACTCCCTTGTCAAGGGAATGAATTTCGTACAAAACTTCAGGTAACATCTACTGGAGACAAAAGGAGAGGGAGAAGACAACAGTCACAGAAGAAAACTATAAAACACAAAATGTAAATAACTATCAATCTTCAAAATGTTGAAAAGTCCTTTATCACCAGGACAGTAATGTCCTTGCGTGGGTATGAATGTTGGAAATACAGCTAACTTGATAGTAAGTGCAGAGGTCCTTTCCTAACCCTTGCCAGGGGCTAGAGGGAGGAAAACAATCCTCAATGTGACCTGTCACTAGCCCAATAGGTAGAAAAATTTAGGCGTCCAATACATCAAAGGTCAGAGACCTATCCTAAACAAGAATAGCAAACCGATTATGTAAAAGGGAGCTTCAACTTAACTGGTCGCTAACTTTTAAGACAAGGCAGTCTCATTTGATAGAGCAAGTGATTCTGGACAAAAATTTAATACATTGTAATTAAAACTGTTGCTGCTTTTTGCTTGAAAAACCTCTCTAAAGTTCCTGCTACAAGGTGTCTCCCATCTAGCGAATTTACAGTTCACCCACTGTTGCTAGGCTAGATTCATCTCCATAAATTGTGTAACGTCTCTGCCTGTTCGGGTCTCTGCGCCACCCTTCGCTCGTACGCTGCGGTGCAGTTGGTGTGTTCAGTTTGATTCCTTGCGTAGGGTTCTTGTTGCTCCGTCTGAACACTGTCCTAGTACCTCTTGTCTGTAATTGAATTTCAGCCACACCCATCTCTTGCACCTTTGTTTCTCTCTGCTCCTCTAACAGTTAATCTTAGCCTTGCCTGTGTGATTGACGGCCTGTCTACCAATCAAGTCTGGGACTGATTCTGGACTTCCTATAAACAGGTCATCAGCTCACACATGATCGCTGGCTATTGCGACTCTGTCCTGTGACTTTGTTCCTTGCTTGCTGTGCTCTTACTGTTATTATTCTGACCTGTGACCTTTGGCTTCCCTTGTGACTACTCTTTTGGATTACAATTTTGTACTGGTTTGTCTCTCTGGCTTTGACCCTTGGCTTGCTTACTCCTCTTCCATGTTGTTTGTTTTGTTCTGTGTGCCACTTATTTTTAGGAAGGGTTTTTCCACCCAGTTGCTCCAGTCATTAGGACAGTGTGGCAATTAGGTAGGGACAGGGGCTGGGTTGAGCTTAGGACTCACTGTCTGTCTTCTCCTTCTTCCACTGTTCCAGCAGCAGTACTAGGGAATTGCACAACTAGCAATTCCCTTACAAATTGTAGACAGATCACAGTGAGTAGAAGGGGGTAGGGTTGTCCTGTTCATACAGTGAATAGAGACGGTAGGGGCTGATTCTCCTCACAGCACGACTGCAAACTGATGAAACTGAACATTCTGCACATCTCATAGCTTACACTGTAGAGAAAAAAAGTCTTCTATGTACTTGTGGGTACTTTTGGCTTACAACAATGTAAGAGTATCAAACCCTTCCAATGATCGCATAGTAAAAATGAATGTAAGAATTAGTGTCGGTCAACCTGCTATATAATCCATTGGTGCTTATTACAGGCAGAAATCCTGTACCCATCCAACCTGGTTCATCTTGTCAGAGATCATTGGTGCAGAATAGAAATAACCCTTCTTAGTTTTTACAAAACAAATATCAAACTCAGATTCCCAGTGTACAAGAATATTCTCCACAGTACTAAGTTTGTCTTCTTTTCTCTGTGCCGCCTCCAAACTTTTGTAGTAAGTTTGACTTCAGCATTGTAGAGGGGTTAAAGAAGAAGGTGATTTCAATGATGAGAACCGGTCGGCTGCAGTTAATGATAAATAGCTAAAAATTCCCTTTGTGGTTTGATGTATATCCTGCTGAACCGAGACATCAAAGAGCTGTCAAAGGAAGCTGCCCATGTGCTGTTAATTTATAACGACTCAAGAAGGCAATCCATAATCCCCATCACTCCTTCTGCTTTATGATAACCTAAACCTCAACCCCCAGCCCAGGCAAATCCATAGAGAGATCTGCATCAAACTGGCCTGTCACAGGAACTGCCTTCCTATCTACTTTGATCACACAGAAAGAGCTAAGGCTATATTAAAGGGACATCTTTTCCATACTGTGGGTTAAGTTGTCTTGGTAGAATTCAAAATGAACATAAACGGTAACAAGATTGAAAAGACAAGAAAAATTAAGATGCCTAGCATTACAGTATCTGGAATTGCAGAGGGTGCAGGTAAAGTAGTCATATAAATTAATTTCTGCCACCTCCTAATCTAGGCAACATTATAACAGGAATACCATTCCTCTGTTTCCCTCTATGCCTCCTCTTACTTGGTTTTTACCCCATACGTATGCCATCCTGATTGTAGAATTCGGTGTCTATAGGCAGTAGCTCTAGTAGCTACATATCCCATGGTGATGTGGGGATATCATATCTAAAATAAGCTACAATTCTATAAGTCATTCTAAATTGTGACGTGAAAAGGATGCTGGAAAATTATGGATACAGGTGTAAATGCTCTGGAGAAGCTGCAGACTGTGCTATGTGCTGCGGCGTACATATAGGCAGTGTGCCAGCCCACTGCTGTCTGAGACAGATGACAGGTTTCCAGTAGACTGACATTATCAACAGCAAACCGTTTATAGAAGATTCTGTGACAATGGTAAAATACATCTGGTGTGGTCGGCCTACAGTGCATTCTTATTTATTTATTATGCTTACTTATATAGCGCCATCATATTCCACAGCGCTTTACAGACATTGTCAGTCACTGTCTCATATAGGGCTCACAATCTACATTCCCTATCAGTATGTGTTTGGAGTGTGGGAGGAAACCGGAGTGCCCGGAGGAAACCAATGCAAATACAGGGAGAACATACAAACTCCTTGTAGATATTGTCGTTGCAGGATTTGAACCCAGGACTCCAGCGCTGCAAGGCAGTATAAAACAGCAACACACATTCTACATACATTTTCTTATCCGCAAATGTAGAAGAGACAGCAGTGACAGCGGACCTCCATGATTATAGATAAGAATTTACATGGGAACTGCTTTTCACTGGCGTTTCCCTTTAAACTACGGGCAACTGTCTATGTGGGCTGATAAGCTACTTGATACATTTGAGAACAGCAGCACAATATTATGGTGATATGGGGGTTTGGAGACACCACTGCATATTGTGCTTCTCGCTAGCTGGTGCTAAATGAAAAACTGCAGCGCTTCCCATAATATAGTCTACAGGCAGTTCTTAAAGGGAACCTGTCACTAAGATATGACATTATTGTGTCTTCAAGATGTTATTGAGCTAGATGAATGGTCACTTTTAAAGTGCCAGTTATAGTTCCATAAAGTAATTTGCCACATATGTAACTTTAGTCCATTCAGCAAAGCAGAGAGTCATGTGATGCTTTTTTCTGCAACATTTACATCTAAGGGGAGAAATACGGCCACTTCTAGCCCTCAGGATTGATGGATACTTTTCCTGATTATTGTTCCTACTGCTTTCTATTTAAGAGGGTAGGATTTTGTCTTATCAGAGAGAATCCCTTACAGAATTTGGCTCTTTTCCCAGCATCCCTTGCAAACTGTTGATTTTGTCGGAAGAAGCCTCAGGCAGCCAGGTGTTTCTCCTGTGGTGGCCAGCAGCTCAGGTAATACTTATTGCTTGAGTTAGCCAGAATGACAGCAGCTTAAAAAAAAAAGATTGGAACAAAACTGGGTGTATTGCGGCCTCCATACGTTATGTTTTACTCCACAAGTCATTTCCGGTGTCTGTTTGCAGACCCATTTTGCCCGCATTGCCTCTGTCTTTTCAGAGATGGATATTTTATTGATCCCAAGAGGAAATTGGTTATTCAGCAGCTCCTGTAAACACATAGAAAGACATCACAAGCCATGAAATGGAGACTGGTCACAAACATACATTCCTGCAGCATTTGGGTTTCTGAAGCACTAGCTCTGTTCTCACAACATTTTCTTTATTTTATCAATTGAGTTTGGGGATCTTGAAAATGTTAAGTAACGCTTGTTTCTTTTCCATACTGCAGAGTTTAAAGCCTGTCCATACTGGTTTTGTGATGAAAGAACATGTGCACAGCGGATCAGAGGCTGGCGAGAGTTTAAGAAAGAAGAAAGTTTCATATTTGTAGAAATGTGTTTTGCAACATGTTATAACCACAGGGCATATGGCTTACGAACAGGGGATATTTATCATAGTCCTGGAATATGTAATTATATGTAAATTATCACTGGTGTGTCCTCATTAAAGTGCTGTCTGTATCCCTATTTGTACTGTAATCTGTCACTGGGTAAAGCTGGCTATAAACGTAAAAAGGTTATACAGGATAAGAAATGACTGTTTTCTTTCAGAAACAACATCGTATCTGCTCTTAGGTAGTGTTTGGTTTTACAGCTTTGTCCTATAAGGATTTTGAGCTGCAATACCACACACATCCTAGTACCGTGCCCATTGTAGACACTTTTAGTGGAGGTTGGAGGTCAGCATGGCCAGTTATGTTTTGCAATCAAAATTGTTCCTTGTGCAGATTGGAACACTCTTGAAAAGCTGCTGTGGAAAGCCTCTATGTCCCACCCATAAAGGTTGAACTTTCTCTGTATACCCGGTCAGAAAATGTCACCTACAATGTATACTCTGATGGTATTGACCAAATATTTTACATGTGTTGAAAATAGGCAACTGCCAATTACAGTCATGGCCGTAAGTGTTGCCACCCCTGAAATTTTTCCAGAAAATGAAGTATTTCTCCCAGAAAATTCTTGCAATGACATGTTTTGTTATACACATGTTTATTTCCTTTGTGTTTATTGGAACAAAACAAAAGAACAAAGAAAAAAAACAAAAAATTATATAATTTCATGCAAAACTCCAAAAATGGGCCTGACAAAATTACTGGCATCCTAAACGTAATATTTGGTTGCATGCTCTTTGGTAAAAATAACTGAAATCAATCACTTCCTATAACCATCAACAAGCTTCTTACACTTCCCAGCTGGAATTTTGGACCACTCTTCTTTTGCAGGCTGCTCCAGGTCTCAAATATTTGAAGTGTGCCTTCTCCCAACAGCAGTTTTAAGATCTCTCCACAGTTTGTTCAATGGAATTTAGATCAGGACTCATTGCTGCCCACTTCAGAACTCTAGAGCGCTTTGCTTCCATCCATTTCTGGGTGCTTTTTGAAGTACATTTGGGGTTATTGTCCTGCTGGAAGACCCATGTCCTAGGACACAAACCCAGCTTTCTAACACTGGGCACTACATTGAGACCCAAAATCCTTTGGTAATCTTCAGATTTTATGTTACCTAGCACACAGTCAAGGCAACCAGTGCCAGAGGCAGTAAAACCTCTTTGAACCTCCACTATATTTGACTGTTGGCTTATATTTCTTTGGAACTTAATTTGTGGCTGCTTATCCACCATCTGGACTATTCTGCATTGCAACCTTTCATCAATTTTTCTCTTCCCTCCACGTCCAGGGATATTAACTACAGTGCCATGGGTTGTAAACTTCTTGATTATGTTGCGCACCATAGACAAAAGCACAACAAGATCTCTGGAGATGGACTTGTAACCTAGAGATTGTTGATATGTTTCCACAATTTTGGTTCTCTTCTCCTCTTTCTGTTCTCCGTTCTTAGACACACAATCCAAAGATTGAGTCAACTTTTCTCCTTTTTATCTGATTTTAGGTGTGATTTTTATATTGCCCACACCTGTTATTTGCCACTGGTGAGTTTGATGAACATCACATGCTTGAAACAAAGTTATTTACCCACAATTTTGAAAAGGTGCTAACAATTTTGTCCGGCCCATTTTTGGAGTTTTGTGAGAAGTTATGTCCAATTAGCTTTTTTTTTTTGTGGTGTTCTAATACACACAAAGGAAATTAATGTGTATAACAAAACGTGTAATTGCAATTATTTTCTTGGAGAAATACTTAATTTTCTGGAAAAATTTCAGGGGTGCGAACACTTGTGGCCATGAGTGTATAATAGAAGAATGAAAAAAATGTTTCCAGGACAAGTACAAATATAGCACTGAATTTTTTTGCTATTTTTAACTTAAAAAAAACAGATTGTGCCCCGTGGTCTGTAACAAAATGAATATCTTATCATTTCCTCCTATCTGCATAAATCGAAATCCTCAGTAGAATTCACCTATAATCAGTCATCATATGTTGTGTCAAAGCCGCTTAGAAAATACGACAGCAATACAACAACATATATAAAAGCAATGTAAAGAAACGCACGTTTCAGCAGATGCACCAGACAAAAACTCCCAATGAATCTGCACGGAGGAAGCGGTTCTGACTTTAATTATGGAAAATATGCATCTGTGCTGAAAGCTGTTAATATCCAAAGAAAGTAAAACTGTCGTCTAGGTGTAATTAACTACTTCTCCGCACCCCACAGAACCAGATGGCTGCTCGTTACTTTTTTTAAATTATTATTTTGTTTTTAACTTTTTTTTTTTTTTTGTGGTCTTTATTGGGAATCGGTAAGTATAAAGATGGCAGAGCAGATTGACATTTCAAAGTATGAAAAGGAAATTTGACATAGTAAATCATACTGCTGGCAATATAAAGAAAAAATTTGGCTATTTACGTTTAACCTCCATATGCGCAGCCGCCATCCTTATTGAAACTTGTCAGCGCATAAATAAAGAGGAGGAAAAGAGCATGATTAAATGTGGCGGATGCAGGTTTTTGTTTAGTAACCTAGATAGAGATTTAAAGCAGCACTCCTACAAAAATGTTTATTCTCTGGTCCATTAGAAAGGTACATGATGTAAATTGTAGTATGTGTAATCTTCTTAGCAGTGGCTGTATTTATGAGCTATCCACAAAGGTATCCTTTCTATAGTCTTCAACTGTGTCGTGATCAGCAATAAGATTCTCCAAATGATGCAGCTTCTTATGTGTGGACAAGCAGTCAGTTTATCCATTCATTCTAAGACTGTCATAGGAATGAATTCCCATCCACACACAATACAATGGTTCAGATTGATGATGAGGCACTGCTTGTACATTTTGTAGATTTCAGGAATCAGTTGCAACAGAAAACTGGCATATATGATGATCAATCTGGTGGCGCAGATGACCAGACATGACATATAAAAGTTCCACGTCGCATTCTGGCTATACCATCTTTCTAGAAGAAAGTGGTGAGGGCGATGTTAATATTTTTGCGCAAATTGCAGTTAAGTCACAAACCAAAGGATTACAACAAAACTAATTAAGTCATTGAAAAATGTTTTTTTTTTTCATTGTTTTTTGTGATGAGATATGCTGCAGTAGTTTAACCAATTGCTAAAGTTCAGATTAAGCAGTACCTTTCACCACCTCCACCCATTCAAGTTCTTAGCATCTGTCAACAGATGCTGCTCCTCTGATTCCAGAGCAGTTGGAAAATTTTTTTTTTTAGCACTCAACATTCTGGAGCAACAAGCACAGTTAGTTTTGATGCTTGATGTGCGATTTAAGCTCTGTAATGTCAGAGGGTCATGATTCAAAGCTCCAATCAGAGGCAGCCAGTGTCATAACTCAGAATCACACGCATTGTCTGCTCCTGCCTGACACCGCCCTTCTGAGAGTACAGAGCCTAAATAACATATCAGGCACCAAAACTAACAGCATTGTTTGCTCTGGAATGGTGGGGCTAGAGAAAACAACTGTACTGAAATCAGTGGAGCAGCACTGATGTAAAGAGCTGGACTTGTTGGAGGTGGTGAAAGGTTCTTTTTAACTTTGCTACATCTTTATTTTTTTTATCAGTCCAAAGAATAAAAAATGAGTCTGAGAGTGCGCATTTAAAACCAACCTAAAAGCAAGATATAGACCTTTTAAAATATACCTAGACTTTCAAATAACTTTTGACTTTCTGGGACTAAAATAAATATCTCTTTTAAGACATTTAAGGTATATTCCTTTAAATAATAGTTTAGGAAATGTAGATAATCTGGATATATCCTTTTGAAATTATAGTTTTGGAAACAGGTGATTCAGGTATGTCCCTTTTTAAATAATACTTTTGGTAATAGGTCATCCGGTGAGGCCCTTTTTAACCCATTCCTGACATCTGCCATATTATTACGTATTTAAATATGGCGGGCGCTCGGGAGCTGAGTGGCCACCATAGCCGCCGGGTGTCTGCTATATTATACAGCAGACACCCGGCGCTAATGCCTGCAATCAGTGTCCGCACTGATCGTGGGCATTAGCCGCCTCGGTCAAAGCTGATGGAGGCACCATTTTGTTAACAGCACATGGGCGCAGCCATTTTACCGGAGATCGCTGGCACCTGGAGCAAGTTCCACGGCCGGCGTCCCATTACCATGACAGCCGGGAGCCTTTTGAAGGCTCCCAGGCCGATCTGTAATTTTGTTTTATTGTTGGCTGCTCTAAGCAACCCGCAATAGAAGTGCCAGTAATTTGCCATGCATTGCAATGCATTAACATTGTAATGCATTGCATAAGTGATCAGACCCCCTGGGGTTCAACACCCCCTAGGGGGTCTAATAAATGAAAAAAATAAAATAAAAAAAAATTTTAAATGTAAAAATTCAAATCACCCCCCTTTCCCTATAACATACAACCCCAATTCCAATGAAGTTGGAACATTGTGTAAAACATAAATATAAACAGAATACGATGATTTGCAAATCGTTTTCAACCTATATTCAATTAAATACACTATAAAGACAAGATACTTAATGTTCAAACGGATAAAGTGTATTGGTTTCTTGCAAATATTCACTCATTTTGAATTTGATGCCTGAAACACGTTCCAAAAAAGTTGGGACAGGGGCAACAAAAAACTGTGAAAGTTGAGGAATGCTCAAAAAACACCTGTTTGGAGCATTCCAGAGGTGAACAGGTTAATTGGAAAAAGGTGAGTGTCATGATTTGGTATAAAGGGAGCATCCCCGAAAGGCTCAGTCATTCACAAGCAAGGATGGGGCGAAGTTCACCACTTTGTGAACAACTGCGTGAGCAAATAGTCTAACAGTTTAAGAACAATGTTTTTCAACGTACAATTGCAAGGAATTTAGGAATTTCATCATCTACAGTCCATAATATCATCAAAAGATTCAGAGAATCTGGACAAATCCCTGCAAGTAAGCGGCAAAGCCAAAAACCAACATTAAATGCCCGTGACCTTCGATCCTTCAGGCAGCACTGCATTAAAAGCCGACATCATTCTGTAATGGATATTACTACATGGGCTCAGGAACACTTCAGAAAACCATTGTCAGTGAACACAGTTCTGGCTACATCTACAAGTGCAAGTAAAAACTCTACCATGCAAAGCGAAAGCCATATATCAACCACATCCAGAAATGCCACCAGCTTCTCTGGGCCCAAGTTCATCTGAGATGGACTGACGCAAAGTGGAAAAGTGTCCTGTGGTCTGACCAGTCCACATTTCACATTGTTTTTGGAAATCATGGACGTCGTGTCCTCCAGTCCAAAGAGGAAAAGGACTGTACAGATTGTTATCAGCGCAAAGTTCAAAAGCCGACATCTCTGATGGTATGGCGGTGTGTTAGTGCCCATGGCATGGTTAACTTGCACATCTATGAAGGCACCATTAATGCTGAAAGGTACATACAGGTTTTGGAGCAACATATGCTGTCATCCAAGCGCTGTCTTTTTCAGGGACGTCCCTGCTTATTTCAGCAAGACAATGCCAAGCCACATTCTGCACGTGTTACAACAGCCTGACTTCGTAGTAAAAGAGTGCGGGTACTAGACTGGCTTCCCTGCAGTCCATTCCTGTCTCCAATTGAAAATGTGTGGCACATTATGAAGCGCAAAATATGACAACGGAGACCTCGGACTGTTGAGCAACTGAAGTTGTACATAAAGCAAGAATGGGAAAGAATTCCACCTACAAAGCTTCAACAATTCGTGTACTCAGTTCCCAAACGCTTATTGAGTGTTGTTAAAAGGAAAGGTGATGTAACACAATGGTAAACATGCCCCGGGCCCCATCTTTTGTTGCCCTTGTCCCAGCTTTTTTGGAACGTGTTGCAGGCATCAAATTCAAAATAAGTGAATATTTGCAAAAAAAAATAAAGTTTATCCGTTTGAACATTAAATAGCCTGTGTTTGTAGCGTATTCAATTGAATATAGATTGAAAGTGATTTGCAAATCATCGTATTCTGTTTTTATTTGTTTTACACAATGTCCCAACTTCATTGGAACTGGGGTTGTATATAAAAGAACTTAAATACTGTGAAGCACGTACACATGAGGTATCACTGTGTCCAAAAACACCTGGTCTACAAATCTCTAAAAATATTTTTTCAGTACAGCAAAGGCTGTAGCGGGAAAAAAAAAAATCAAAAGTGCCAAACCGCCGTTTTTCACTGTTTCACCTCTGATAAAAATTTGAATAAAAAGTGATCAAAGCAATAGACATTCCCCAATATGGTATAAGTAAAAAGTACACCTGGCCCCGCAAAAAAAGATGACCTATGCATCCCCGTAAACGGAAGTATATAAAAGTTACAGGTGTTAGAATATGGACGACTTTTAGAAAAATTATTTTTTGCACAGTTTTAGATTTTTGTTAAGAGATTAAAATGTAAATAAAACCATATAAATTTGGTATCCCCGGAATCGTACCGAAACATAGCATACAGATGACATGTCATTTTGGCTGCAGAGTAAACACCATAAAAACGAAGCCCGTAAGAAAGTCGCACAAATGCACTTTTTCTTCAAATCTACCCCATTCAGAATTTTTTTCCAGCTTCCCAGTACATTGTATAGAATAGTAAATGGTAGCATCATAAAGAAAAAAATTTCCCCGCAAACATTAAGCCCTCATATGGCTCTGAGAATGGAAAAATAAAAAGGTTATGGGGTTTGGAAGGGGGGAATCAAAAACGAAAAACTAAAATCGAAAAATTCCTCCAGCGGGAAGGGGTTAAATAGTAGTTTTGTCCCTCCAAATAAGTGGAGGGAACTTTACAATGTGAATGTTTCAATTAGGGGTAAGAAACTTGAGCTGAAATAATTTCAGCATACTCAGCCTCCATAGCATTGTATGTATCCATGCTTGGAATGTGATCTTTACACAGTGGAAATCTCCCACCATGCTGAGCCATGCTATTTTCATGCCAGCCATCCAGAGTTTCATGGTGTATTTACCTTTTTATATCTCACTAAAATTAAAGGAAAGCGTCCTGCTGAGAGAGATGGTTTTGATCACGCCAGAGGAAAGTTGCAGGAAAGCACAGTGACTTGCTGGCCATGAACACTGTATTCCAAAGGATGAAGACAAACAGTTAGTGCTGGAAATAGCCGTGTTATTTACAAGGAATGCCTGCTTATCTGAGACAGAAACGTGTCCTGTTTATTAGCTTCAATTCTGAATTGTCACACAATGATACTTTACCGTCCATACAAGAGTCATTTACTACAAGTTTCTATTTACAGTTGCACATTTTTTATGGGCTGTCGTGATTTTTGTTTTATAGCTTTTTATTTTTAGGAAAAATATATAATTTAATTGTGATTAGTAATAACACACACTATACACAATATGAAAAGTGAAATTTCATATAAAATACATTTTTATGCACATAAATTGATTTTTTTGTTTACATGGAATGTATCACCTAAATTTTTTACTAACTGAAATTAGATGGATTTTTTTCTACTCTGTTTACGTTCTATTTTCTGTTCATGGAGGCTGCCATCTTGCTTAAGTTGCAGTTAACAGTGCGGTGACCAGATGGAAGGTAACGCTGCAGTTGGGATTGCGGGGTGCAAACAGCGCAGACTTGTCACGGTCTCTGGGCACGAGGGCGCAGCGCTGGTGCTGTCCCACGTTACCACCACTGGTACCGGTGATGAGGGGGCTGCACAAATGTTGGTGGTGATTGTTCCCCCGGGGCGCTTTCCCTATACTGTGCCGACTGGTGGTGTTTGGGGCACCCTGATGTTGTCGGTGCAGAGTCAGACACAGAAACGGTTGTAAAGTTGAACTTTTACTTCCATGGGTGTGGAGGCACAAATGCTTAAACAGTTTCTTCAATACAAAACAACGGGGTACGCCTGGTGACAACAGCAAAGTCCTGGGGTGCAGGGTAGACTTGATGAAAGGTGTTCCTAGCCCCTTATACTTCAGTGTTACAGCCCTGAGGTGCGTCTGGGCTCCTATTTGGCTCATAGGAGGATGCCCACCATGATATTAGTACATAATATTCCCCACTCACGTTATGTGGTCCTGATAGCTCAGAGTTTCGGGGTGCAATAGTCAGGGTGGCAGGATATTCCACAGGTCTGGCCTTGGCCCCTGGATCCTGTGATACTGGCTATGGAGCACGTGTTCCAGAATGTTCTCTCCACAGTCTCAGGCTGACAAGATAATGATGCTTGACTTCCTTCAGGGCGATGGCTAGGCAGACAGGGGACAGGATCTTCTGAATAGCTGGAGTATGTCAGCTCTCCAACCTTCCTGGGCCTGTCTAGGACTTGAGATTCCTGCACTAAACTCACTGCTTTCTTCACAGGACATCACACTTATCTCCTCACCTCCTCCTCCTAACACTCCACACTTCTAACTCCTCACACGCAGGACCTTCCTGCAGGGGTATTACCATGGGGACCCAGTGATCAGCTGACTCCTCCCCTTTTCCCAGGCGATGTCCTCCCATTGGACATTTGGTTACTATTCAATCCTATGGGAGGTGTAATGCATGTGTGAGGCTCACTAGGTGGCGCTGTGTTGTGTGAGACTCAGGACCCCCTGATATGTCACACAGGCTATGAAGCAACAGGAAATAATACAATGACTGCAGAGATCACCCTCAGCCCAGCCATAGCCAGCTCTGGGATGCCACAACAGCATTTAGAGAGGTATTTAACAGCAGCTATATGTGCCACAGACACAATAGTCTGAAGATGTTCATTGACATCTCTTGAAGAGCTTTTTAGACATGCTTTGTGGCCTATGCAGAGGTCATTGTGCTGTGACTATCACCTGCTGTGAATATGTCGCCTACGTTACCTGTCATTGCAATCCTGTCTGTTCTGATAATGAGGTGATTGGATGTGTCATCCTAGTATTTGCTTTGAGTTATTTTCTGATGACACATTCACTTTAAGTGCTTATTCACACACAGCATTCTGTGACCTGTCTGTACCTCAGAGTTTTAAAAAGTTGGTCCAGTAAAGAGGCGACATAGAAAGAGGAGTAACAGCTCAGAAAAAAAAAGAAATGAAAGAAAATAACAGATTTAGAGTATTTTATGATTTGCGGAAATGTCAATGACCAAAAAAAAGCAGAGCAAGTGAAGAAGCACACCACAAGTAAATACAATGCATTGTTTGTAGTGTAGTATAATTTTCTATTGGCTTACACTACAGTAATTAAATGGTCATTAATGTTTCAGACAACCTTCTAACTAATTTAAAGTTCACTTCCTGTTGCTGGGTAGGTTCCGTCCATAGATACCATTAAAAAAGAAAGACAGGTTCACTGTGAGTTTAAGAAGGAAGAGACTGGTCTCTTCACACAGAGGAAAGGGAATGTTTTTCCTCACAGCAGGTCTGCAAATTGCTTTCTCTGCACTGGACTGACCAATATAAGAAAAAAAAAATTAGGTTTTCCACAATTTTCTTACTATTGCTGACCATTCATCCACCACATTTGTTTACTCTTCTGCTTCCTGACCAACATATCAATGGGCTAGCCAATCACCAGTTGCTGTACTGGTGTATACACTACAGTGACATTGCTTCAGCCGAACACTTGCAACACGTCCCTTTATTCAACATCATGTTACGCAGAACCAAAGAGTAACAGCAAGCTGACGCTCAGGAATTCCAAAGGTACATTTATTATTGTAGTATATAGAATTTTGGCAAAGTTAAAAGTTTTTTAGCTTTTCGAAACATAAGCCTCAAGTGTCCTTGCTCCTACTTACAGAAATGAATCTCAGAAGTTGCATAGTATCAGAACAAAATGCCATTAAAAAATTTCAGCCCCAGAAAATTCATTTGTTTTACCAATCATAAAGCATTGATACCATTGTTAAATTGGGTGTATCAACAACACAAGGCAAGGAAAAAAAAAAATATATATATATATATATATATATTTTATTTTATTTTTTTAATTTAATGGCACACTCATGGAAATAAACTTTATGGATTTCCCCTTTTATGATGCCAAGTATCTATGTTCCCTGATGCTCCAATGATGGTTCCAATTTCCTCTCTAGATGCTATTCTTGGCGCCTGTTTGAACTGCCAGATGACAAGAAAACCTGAGTGAATAAAAGCTGAACACTATGCCTGAGGATCACCTCCTGCCCTGGACAATCCATCTTCCATGCCGCTGACATTGTTATAGCAGCAATGGATACTGAAACACATTACTGC
Source organism: Leptodactylus fallax (assembly GCA_947044405.1). Lineage (NCBI taxonomy): Eukaryota > Metazoa > Chordata > Amphibia > Anura > Leptodactylidae > Leptodactylus > Leptodactylus fallax. Next base: position 923,273 of record CAMRHE010000497.1, on the reverse strand, counting down.
CAGTGGGATAGTGCAGGTAGCGTCCCCAGCTCAGCCTTTTAATGTCCATTGATGATTTGTATGGGAGACCTCTGAATAGCTCTGTATGAATCAGTGCACAGTCATACATAACTGTACACAGAGAATTCACAGCTAATGCACTAATGTCTTAATGCCTGGAGGATACTTCATTGAGATGTTACCGCAGTCTGCTTTTAGCAGGGGCACAACCACTTAGCAACTGACTGTACGTCCTTTCTGTTGAATATACAGCCCCTACGAGATTATTCAAGAAAAATACTGATCTTTTACAGCTAATATACAGTACTGGGCAAAAATTTTAAGCAGCTGTGGAAAAATTGCTGTAAAGTAAGAATGTTTTCAAAAATAAGTGTATTCGTTTATTTTTGTCAATTAATAAAATGCAAAGTAAATGAACAAAGGAAAAATCTAAGTCACCCTTTGGGGGAAGAGTCCTGGAAGTGATGATATAGACTCTATAGAGCCCTGATCTCTACATCCATAGAAGATGTGTGGTTAGTACACCAAAGTGTTTGGAACAACCTCCATGTCAAGTTACTTCAAAAACTGTGCCAATATACAGTGGGGAAAAAAATATTTAGTCAGCCACCAATTGTGAAAGTTCTCCCACTTAAAAAGATGAGAGAGGCCTGTAATTGACATCATAGGTAGACCTCAACTATGAGAGACAAAATGAGAAAACATATCTAGAAAATCACATTGTCTGATTTTTAAAGAATTTATTTGCAAATTATGGTGGAAAATAAGCATTTGGTCAATAACAATAGTTCATCTCAATACTTTGTTATATATCCTTTGTTGGCAATGACAGAGGTCAAACGTTTTCTGTAAGTCTTCTGGCACACCCTGTTGCTGATATGTTGGCCCATTCCTCCATGCAGATCTCCTCTAGAGCAGTGATGTTTTTGGGCTGTCGCTGGACAACACGGACTTTCAACTCCCTCCAAAGGTTTTCTATGGGGTTGAGATCTGGAGACTGGCTAGGCCACTCCAGGACCTTGAAATGCTTCTTACAAAGCCACTCCTTCGTTGCCCTGGTGGTGTGCTTGGGATCATTGTCATGCTGAAAGACCCAGCCACGTTTCATCTTCAATGCCCTTGCTGATGGAAGGAGGTTTGCACTCAAAATCTTACGATACATGGCCCCATTCATTCTTTCATGTACACGGATCAGTTGTCCTGGTCCCTTTGCAGAGAAACATCCCCAAAGCATGATGTTACCATCCCCATGCTTCACAGTAGTTATGGTATTCTTTGGATGCAACTCAGCATTCACTCTCCTCCAAACACGACGAGTTGTGTTTCTACCAAACAGTTCTACTTTGGTTTCATCTGACCATATGACATTCTCCCAATACTCTTCTGGAACATCCAAATGCTCTCTAGAAAACTTCAGACGGGCCTGGATATGTACTGGCTTAAGCAGGGGGACACGTCTGGCACTGCAGGATCTGAGTCCCTGGCAGCGTAGTGTGTTACTGACGGTAGTCTTTGTTACGTTAGTCCCAGCTTTCTGCAGGTCATTCACTAAGTCCCCCCGTGTGGTTCTGGGATTTTTGCTCACTGTTCTTGTGATCATTTTGACCCCACGGGGTGAGATCTTGGGAGGAGTCCCTGATCGAGGGAGATTATCAGTGTTATTATCAGATTATCAGTCTTGTATGTCTTCCATTTTCTAATTATTGCTCCCACAGTTGATTTCTTGACACCAAGCTGCTTGCCTATTGCAGTCTTCCCAGCCTGGTGCAGGTCTACAATTTTGTTTCTGGTGTCCTTCCCCAGCTCTTTGGTCTTCACCATAGTGGAGTTTGGAGTGTGACTAAGGTTGTGGACTGGTGTCTTTTATACTGATAACAATGTCAAACAGGTGCCATTACTACAGGTAATGAGTGGAGGACAGAGGAGCCTCTTAAAGAAGAAGTTACAGGTCTGTGATAGCCAGAAATCTTGCCTGTTTGTAGGTGACCAAATACTTATTTTCCACCATAATTTGCAAATAAATTCTTAAAAAATCAGACAATGTGATTTTCTAGATATTTTTTCTCATTTTGTCTCTCATAGTTGAGGTCTACCTATGATGTCAATTACAGGCCTCTCTCTTTTTTTTAAGTGGGAGAACTTGCACAATTGGTGGCTGACTAAATACATTTTTTCCCACTGTACCTAGAAGAATTGATGTAAGGCAAAGGGAGGTCATACAAAGTATTGATTTGATTTAGATGTGTCTTTTGTTCATTCATTTAATTGACAAAAATAAACTATTAACACTTTTTTTTTTTTTTTTAAACATTCTTACTTTGCAGCATTTTCTTCTACACCTGCTTAAAACTTTTGCACAATACTGTATATATGTGTGTGATATATTGATATACACTACAGGTCAAAGGTTTTAGAACATCTCAAATTGTCTAGCTATTTTTTTTTTTACATTAACACAGTTCCAATACAGCAAATTAAGTGAAATGGTTCAAATGTTCAAGAGTAAGTTAAAAAATAATATGAATTTTTAACACAACAATAGTCTGAATTTCTGATTTTAACCAAAGGGCTTTTTTTTCAGGGAAGACATTAAGAACAGATACTCTGCGGCACAGAAAACAAATTATGGCATAACATTGAATGCCAACTATTTCTATAGGTGTCTTATCTTTTGGAGATTACTTTGAAACCCTCTGATTCTATATAACTGACTGTATAACAATACCCTCCGGGGCAGGATTTGCTCTTCAGGGCAGAACACATTAATATTATAATGGTAAGAAAAGGGCAATTAACAAAAGAAGAGGAAAGCCAAGGTACAGGGTCAGTAGTTTCCTACACCATCAAAAGGCACTTGGAAACTGGAATAAACTCTGACAGGAAGAGGTCTGGCAGACCAGAGGCCACTACAAAATCTGATGACAAAATTTGACATCTTTGGTATATCACGCAGAGTTTTTGTACGCCATCTAGTAGGTGAAAGGAAGGTTCCTCAGTGTTTGACACCCCCTATCAGACATGGAGAAGGAAGCTTAATGGTCCAGAGTTGGACAAAAAGAGCCACCACAGGATTTTGATGTGGCATGCAATACCCACTGCTGTATGCCTAGTTAATCAGGGGTCCATAATACAGTAAGACAATGATCCAAAACATACTTCTGTCAGAATTATCTAAGAAAACAAGAAGAAACCGGTAGGTTTCAAAGAATGGAATGGCCTGCACAGTGTCCAGACTTAAACCCCATTGAACTTGTTTGGAATGGAATGGAAAGAAGGGCGGAAGCAAAGCAACCTACAAGTGCAGCACATTTGTTGGAACTTCTGCAACAATGTTGGAAAGAAATTTCTGAACAATATCTTTATGTAATTGTAGACAGAATGCCTCAATTGTGTAAAGCTCTTATATCAGATTCTTTTGGTGAAGAATCAACAACAAAAGGGACACAATTGTGAAGTGGAACGAAATTTATTGGTTATTTTAATCTTTTGTAAAAAATAAAAAACTGAAAAGTGGGACGTGCAATATTATTCGGCCCCTTTACTTTCAGTGCAGCAAACTCACTCCAGAAGTTCAGTGAGGATCTCTGAATGATCCAATGTTGTCCTAAATGACTAATGATGATAAATATAATCCACCTGTGTGTAATCAAGTCTCTGTATAAATGCACCTGCTCTGTGATAGTCTCAGGGTTCTGTTTAAAGCGCAGAGAGCATCATGAAGACCAAGGAACACACCAGGCAGGTCCGTGATACTGTTGTGGAGAAGTTTAAAGCTGGATTTGGATACAAAAAGATTTCCCAAACTTTAAACATCCCAAGGAGCACTGTGCAACAAGAGATCATATTGAAATGGAAGGAGTATCAGACCACTGCAAATCTACCAAGACCCGGCCGTCCCTCTAAACTTTCATCTCAAACAAGGAGAAGACTGATCAGAGATGCAGCCAAGAGGCCCATGATCACTCTGGATGAACTGCAGAGATCTACAGCTGAGGTGGGAGAGTCTGTCCATAGGACAACAATCAGTCGTACACTGCACAAATATGGCCTTTATGGAAGAGTGGCAAGAAGAAAGCCATTTCTCAAAGATATCCATAAAAAGTCTCGTTTAAAGGTTGCCACAAGCCACCTGGGAGACACACCAAACATGTGGAAGAAGGTGCTCTGGTCAGATGAAACCAAAATTGAACTTTTTGTCCACAATGCAAAACGATATGTATGGCGTAAAAGCAACACAGCTCATCACCCTGAACACACCATCCCCACTGTCAAACATGGTGGTGGCAGCATCATGGTTTTGGCCTGCTTTTCTTCAGCAGGGACAGGGAAGATGGTTAAAATTGATGGGAAGATGGATGGAGCCAAATACAGGACCATTCTGGAAGAAAACCTGTTGGAGTCTGCAAAAGACCTGAGACTGGGACGGAGATTTATCTTCCAACAAGACAATGATCCCAAACATAAAGCAAAATCTACAATGGAATGGTTCACAAATAAACGTATCCAGGTGTTAGAATGGCCAAGTCAAAGTCCAGACCTGAATCCAATCAAGAATCTGTGGAAAGAGCTGAAAACTGCTGTTCACAAACGCTCTCCATCCAACCTCACTGAGCTCCAGCTGTTTTCCAAGGAAGAATGGGCAAGAATTTCAGTCTCTTGATGTGCAAAACTGATAGAGACATACCCCAAGCGACTTGCAGCTGTAATCGCAGCAAAAGGTGGCGCTACAAATTATTAACTTAAGGGGGCCGAATAATTTGGCACGGCCCACTTTTCAGTTTTTTATTTTTTACAAAAGTTTAAAATATCCAATACATTTCGTTCCACTTCACGATTGTGTCCCACTTGTTGTTGATTCTTCACCAAAAAATTAAAATTTTATATCCTTATGTTTGAAGCCTGAAATGTGGCAAAAGGTTGAAAAGTTCAAGGGGGCCGAATACTTTTGCAAGGCACTGTATATATATATATATATATATATAACAGTACAGACCAAAAGTTTGGACACACCTTCTCATTCCAAGAGTTTTCTGTATTTTCATGACTATAAAAATTGTAGATTCACACTGAAGGCATCAAAACTATGAATTAACACATGTGGAATTATATACTTAACAAAAAAGTATGAAACAACTGAAAATATGTCTTATATACTAGGTTCTTCTAAATAGCCACCTTTTGCTTTGATTACTGCTTTGCACACTCTTGGCATTCTCTTGATGAGCTTCAAGAGGTAGTCACCTGAAATGGTCTTCCAACAGTCTTGAAGGAGTTCCCAGAGATGCTTAGCACTTGTTGGCCCTTTTGCCTTCACTCTGCGGTCCAGCTCACCCCAAACCATCTCGATTGGGTTCAGGTCTGGTGACTGTGGAGGCCAGGTCATCTGGCGTAGCACCCCATCACTCTAATTCTTGGTCAAATAGCCCTTACACAGTCTGGAGGTGTGTTTGGGGTCATTGTCCTGTTGAAAAATAAATGATGGTCTAACTAAACGCAAACCGGATGGAATAGCATGCCGCTGCAAGATGCTGTGGTAACCATGGTGGTTCAGTATTCCTTCAATTTTGAATAAATCCCCAACAGTGTCACCAGCAAAGCACCCCCACACCATCACACCTCCTCCATGCTTCACGGTGGGAACCAGGCATGTAGAGTCCATTCGTTCACCTTTTCTGCGTCGCACAAAGACACGGTGGTTGGAACCAAAGATCTCAAATTTGGACTCATCAGACCAAAGCACAGATTTCGACAGGTCTAATGTCCATTCCTTGTGTTCTTTAGCCCAAACAAGTCTCTTCTGCTTGTTGCCTGTACTTAGCAGTGGTTTCCTAGTAGCTATTTTACCATGAAGGCCTGCTGCACAGTCTCCTCTTAACAGTTGTTGTAGAGATGTGTCTGCTGCTAAAACTCTGTGTGGCATTGACCTGGTCTCTAATCTGAGCTGTTGTTAACCTGCGATTTCTGAGGCTGGTGACTCGGATGAACTTATCCTCCGCAGCAGAGGTGACTCTTGGTCTTCCTTTCCTGGGGCGGTCCTCATGTGAGCCAGTTTCTTTGTAGCACTTGATGGTTTTGGCCACTGCACTTGGGGACACTTTCAAAGTTTTCCCAATTTTTCGGACTGACTGACCTTCATTTCTTAAAGTAATTATGGCCACTCGTTTTTCTTTACTAATACAAATTTTAACACTCCATTCAGTAGGACTATCAGCTGTGTATCCACCTGACTTCTGAACAACACAACTGATGGTCGCAACCCCATTTATAAGGCAAGAAATCCCACTTATTAAACCTGACAGGGCACACCTGTGAAGTGAAAACCATTTCAGGTGACTACCTCTTGAAGCTCATCAAGAGAATGCCAAGAGTGTGCAAAGCAGGAATCAAAGCAAAAGGTGGCTACTTAGAAGAACCTAGAATATAAGACATATTTTTAGTTGTTTCACACTTTTTTGTTAAGTATATAATTCCACATGTGTTAATTCATAGTTTTGATGCCTTCAGTGTGAATCTACAATTTTTATAGTCATGAAAATACAGAAAACTCTTGGAATGAGAAGGTGTGTCCAAACTTTTGCCTGTACTGTATATATATACTGTATATCTTGGAGTAGGGCAATATTATAGTACTTATATAATTGATCATAGGGAGCAGTATTATATTAATGACATTCTTGTAAACAGTGGGGGAATTATTATAAGAGCATAATACTACTCCAAATGTGCATGACTATAATGGATTTAGCATTATTATACTTAAACTCATGTACATAGGGAGCAGTATTATAGTGGTTATATTCGTGATAATAGGAGACAGTATTATATTGGTTAAATTCTTGTCCATAAAAGACAGTATTCTGTATTCTAGTAGTTACATGATATATACTTGGCCATATTCCTTTAGATTGTAATCAGTATTATAGCTGTTATATACAGTATTTATACATAGGTAGGGGTATTATAGTTATGTTCTGGTATCTTTAGGCAGCATAGTAGCATTTATGTTCTTGTCCATTAAAGGCAGTATTCTAGCAGTTATGTTCATGTACATAAGAGGCAGTGTCATAGTAGTTATATTATTGTGCATATGGTACCACATTACAGTGGTTATGTTTTGTTCATAGGGTCTTAGTTTATTATAATGCATTCAATCAGCTGAAGACGTGACTACCTATTTCACCACTTCCTGTACACAGTGCCCCTTATTGTATTCTATAAAGAACATTTCTCATAAGACAATAAGGTATAAACCCCTTGCAGAGTATGACATTTGTTCTTAGTGACATTCGTTCTTGTGTTGTGCAAATATAACCAAAGGTTATTTATAGTCTGTAAACAAAAAAGAGATTAAAATGAATGCAAAATAAACCTGGAACAAATTCTGCTTCTAGGTAAATTATTATAAAGATAGCATCATTTTTGCACACCCTTGGTTCAGTACCATGGACAGTGTACTGAGAGTTGGGTGATAATAACACCCAATAACAGCATGTACAGTAGATAATGCTATCAGTACACAATGAACCTTCAGTATCATATGCCATAATATGCAAACGTTTTAGGCAGGTGTGCAAAAAGTGATAAAGTGATTGAACAATGGAAAAAATCTAAATCAAATCAATATTTGGTGTGACCACCATTTACCTTCAAAATTGCATCAATTCCTCCAGGTACACTTACACAGTTTTTAAAGGCACTCAGCAGGGAGGTTGTGCCAAACATCTTGGAAAATTAACCACAGATCTTCTGTGAAAGTAGACTTACTCAAATCCTTCAGAAGCAAAGCAGTGGTCACCTCACCTGTAAGATTGTATTTGACAAAGCCTCTGATGCACAATTCAACACATCAGCAATACAACACAATGTTAAAAGTCTATCATTTTATTAGTAAGGCATTAAAAACCATGTACACAAGCAGAATAGAACAATCATATAAAATCCATGCATTGCACCCTTGGGGAGTGCCGGTTAACACGTGTCAGACATATTTGTCATTAGTCATAACCATGTACGACTCCCGGTACCCCCACAGATCAGTTAATATCTGCGTATGGGACAGAATTCAGACAGCTCTGTAGTGCAAGTGTCTAAGGATTTGTCAACATAATATAGTCTTGGAAAACCCATTGAAATAGAAACTTGCTAGTACCATATGTATCCTGAGACTCACGCACTGTATATAGAGTCCACTATAATCTACTGCTCAATAATGTCAGAGCCTACTTTACACAGTACTCCATCTGCCCTCCAGACAATCCGGAGTCAATTCCATCAAATACTTTCCATCCTTAATCCTTGTTACATTTGAATTTCTTTCCAATGTGAAATGCTTTAGTAACTGCCAAGCAAACAGAAATGACAACACAGCTTCACCCACAAGAGATTACTGAGAGCACCCCACACATAATGAAAGGAGAACTGCTGTCACAGATTGTTCCTGACTTCTTAATATTAGCACATATGTAGCAGAGCTGAGCATTCTTACACTGAACATCTCTGAGATCATACAGTGGACTTACTTGAAGTCCTAATAGAAAAACACTGAAAAGAGGTCATGTTATCACTTAATGTCAAATTCAGCACCGCTACACCTATATCTTTTGCTAGTAATAGTGCACTTTCATATACAGATAATGCATTGAAAATTCCTTCAGTGGTACAACACTGATAGTTTATATCAAATATTACCCAAGTGCCGCTCTTGTAGTCGTAAAAAGACAGCACATTAGATTCTCCTACTGTAAAAATGGACACAGTTCTGAATCCATCACTAGGCCCTCAGTATTGGGGCTTATATGGTAAGCTTTGATTAGTATAGGCCATAGATGTATTAACTAAGGACCCTTCACTGGACTCAGATTCTGATATGATAATGGGGCTGATGGGGGTTATCACCTTTTTGGGTTTTATATGCAGTCTATGTCAATGATAACAGCAGAGGCATATAGAGAGAATTTATCAGCAGACAGCAAACATCTATGAGACATCTATGCACTCATAAAATAGTGTCATGTACTCATACTGAGCTGATGCTTTTTAGCTCCTGATGCATGCAGCTGATGGTGTGCTGAAAACTTCTAAATCCATTTAGAAAGCAACTTCCTGAGATGTAAACTGCGTTATTCAGGGGTCTATAATCCTGAGAATGTGAGAGCAGGTTGTCATCTAAAGTCCACCATTGCTAAGAGAGAGTGAACCGATTTCTGGTCTATATTAATTCAGCCACTCGATAAGAGAAAATATATGACTACCTCCAATGATGCATTACCACAGGGGCACAACCTCAGCAGGATGCGAGCTCTTGCTCACAAATATATGGTATGTCGCAAATTGATTAAATGTGTGGATTCCAAGGTCTGCTTTGTGGTGTGACTCAAGTTCCACTGTTTTTTCTTCTTATTGGGCATACTTAGATTTACATAAAATTATTGAGTAACTTTTCATTTGCTTTGCTTCATGTATGTTATGTAAATTTTGAGTGTATGAGTCTTTTTCTCTAGGCACATCCAGAACGCTTTTAAAATTATATTAGTAACCCTTAGAAACAAATATCTGTTTATCTCCACATAATCTAACTGTTTAGCTCTTTGTAAGATCTTAGCTCCCATAATGCACTTGTCTTTGGTAACAGAAAAGTAGCAGAATTCTGACTTTAAAGGGGTTTTCTGGGCTAAAAATCTTGATGACCTATACTAATATCATCAATATGAGATGTTTGAGAGTCTGACACCCAGCCCCCCTATCCATCAGCTGTCCTCAACAGCTGATATGAAGAGAATGGAGCAGGAAGCAGACAGCTCTGTTCTCTGTGTAGTGGCCAGACCAATAATGTACATCTGCTCGCATTTATTTGAATGGGAGCTAAGCTACAGTAACTTGGTTCAGCTACTACACAGAGAACAGCTCTGTCTGCTTTCTGCTCCATTCTCTGTGTTTCAGCTGCTGAGAACAGCTGATCAATGGGGGTGCCGGTGTTGGACCCCTCTAATATTGGTGACCTATCTTAAGGTTAAGTCATCAATATTTTTAGCCTGGAAATCCCCTTTATGTTTAACTGTCAATGAGGAGAACATACATGTATTTTATGTAAACTTTACCAATGAATTTTCAATAAATTGAATAAATGAATTTACATAAAATGCTGTAGAACAACAATTTTACATATCACGTTGGGAAATTTCTGTGTAGAACAATAATTTATACTACTACAGCAAAACACCAAAAAATTATATGTTTATAAATAATGAAACCAGCAAGACTAATCTGCTTGTCCATATGAGTAAGGATCCTGGCAGACTCCAACCATAAACCACACGACTCATTATATATAAGAAATATTCAGTCACTTGCCTTGTTAATGACATAATCTTTGTCATTCTGCCTCGGCTTGTGAATACATGAATTATTAAGCACCTTTCTGTCAACACAGGAAGTTATTGCAAATATTGCTTTATTATACCGAATTCAATGGAGAAAGATTCTCAACGTGTTTCAGTCACCATGAAATTCTAAAGACAAATATCAAAATTCAAGCATGTCCTGACACAGTTTCCTTTATTTTAATATTTTTCCATAATTTACACAAGGTAATAGGATGCATGCCAAACTTTGAAACTTTGTGTGAGTTTTTATTAAAAGAAATGTTGATCTAATTTTGGGAAAATAATGAAATAACAAAACATTTTATATAACAAATCTCTGGTCTTTCTAGACTTTGTCAAAGTATAAATGTCAGTAGTACTGCCCTACAAAGTCTACGATATTGCTGCCCTTTGAGTATGAATATAACTATTTTAATACTTTCCCTATGTACAATAAAGTAGCTCCTACAATAATACACCATTTGTACAAGAATATAACTGCTATGATACGGCTCCCTGCTAACAAGATTAAAGTACTGTGATAGTGTCTCCTATGTACAAGAACATGACTACAATAATGCTGCCCACTGCATAAGAATATAACTGTTATTACACTGTCCCTATAGACATACTGTATGATGTGTAGTAGAGTTTTATATATAATCACAAGGGCCTTATAAAGTAACATCCCTGTGGATGAAGAGTGATCCAGCAGTCCAAAATTATGGCAATAAGTTCATTTTTATTTTCATATTACTATTTTTCTTCTTGCGTTGGTCAGTGATAATAGTATCGCTGTATTAGTCCAGAACAGATGAGGATACTGTATATACAGCACTTTTACAGCTTAAACCAAGGAAGTAACCTCCATAAGTAAGAAATGGCATCCTGTAGTCATGAGGGACTTGGTGAAAAAACGAGCACGATTGCAAGTTGAGATTACACAGAGTTTGTTTGTAGTCTGTAACCATAGAGACACAAGTCTATATATGAGCTGAAAACACAACATGGAAGAAGGTTTTTTTCAAGACTGTTTACTTAATGTATTATATTTAGATGTATTACAGCAACAGAAAAACATTCCTCGTTTTTTTTCCTCCACCAGGTGCTATTCAGCCTGTACGGTTGCTCCTATAGGGGTTGTCTCCCATATTCTAAAATATTATTTGTGTCTAGTCGTGGTGGTACAAGGTAAATTTATCACTATATAACTAGGAATATTTGCTGTTCGGGACAGGTTTGGTGACAACCCATATGGGAGGTGTAAGGGCATTCATATCACTTGTCACTCATAATACAGACATAACTCAGATCAATACATTTTAGGAAGAAATAATCTTCTAAACAAGTTGAGCAATGTGTGATGATTCTGCCTAAATATGGCCATAACTCAGCTATATTTTGGTCTCTGGGTATAGGATATCCCTTCTTCCTTGCTTGCATACTGTGAGCAGCTACAAGCCTAGGTGCATATTGGCAGTAGCGTCTAGGCTGGAACAATAGGGCTCCATTGTATCCCTATACAGCCCTGGCTGATCAAACAATAGTGCATTGTTCAAGCCTGGGCTGTTGACCAGATATGACTGATAATGGTATCAATTCACTTTGTCTCATCTACATACAAAGGGTCTGAACGTGATTGAATTAACTCATCAGACATACTGTCGCCAGTGACCTCATTCTGGGAGGGGGCATAAAGGGTATAAAAGATGAGGTAAGAGGTCTGTAGGAGATAACACTAGGAGATTATGCAGGAGACCATCACAGACTTCCACTGAGAGAGACTTTGACTGAGATGCTACTATGAGCAGGCAGGTTGGAATGCTGCTGCTGACGATGATGAGCCTACAAGAGACTGAGAGAGACTGTAAAAAGAGCATGCAGGCGGGATTATCGTTTTAATGCCACATGCTAAACAGCCTCCACTGGTGACTCACACATGCCATGTGTGAGTGTTGGACTATAGAACCACATCAAGGACATGTGTGGTAAAGTAATCATTTCACCTTTAATCCCTTTTATTTTATTTGTACTGTATTTTGTAACTAGTAACTGTTAATGCTTGCATATGTCTGCATATCTGTTCTGTTCTGTATATGTTAGATTTTAATACCGACCCATTTAGGGGTTAATAAATATATAAAATTTAGAAGGCTTGTCTTGTATTTATCTTGTGAACCCGGCACTCACTGGCGGTGAGTGTGGTTTTTATATGAAAGAGGACTCAGGGTGTGGCCAAAGCAGTTTGGCGCACTGAGGATCTTTCACACAATGTTTCTAAGACAGGCTGGTACTCAGACCTGTGGCACGTTATTCCTGTCACTGAGTCCTAGGTACAGGCTGCTGTTGATCATTGTGTTTTCATCTGCTGTTCTCTAGTAATGTACACGGAAACTTATCTGAGAAACGCAGCTCCTCGAGAAATTGTGAAGAAGACAAGTTCTCCTCTGGGCATGTTGCCCTTGTACATAATATTCACAGAGGCACAGACAGAAGCTTCCTGGCAGCGCCGACTGCTCCAAGTCTTACACGGCCAATTAAAAGGTGTATTTGTTGTACAGTGCGTGTCTTAGAAGGACAAAAGTATTATTTATTTAATCGGAGACACTTGTATCATACAGATGAGGATACTTGGAATGAAGCCTGGAGCTCAGCAGTCCATCGTCACACATCCCAGCAGGACTAAAATGCTACTGCAAGGCATTTTACACTGAAGTGTATTCTGAATGCTCACAAAACTCAATTTCTTAGGTCATGGGCTCACTTTGCTTCTCTCTGCGTTTTATTCCATTTTGCAGGTAACACACAGGGAAAATTTGTAAAAATGTCACCTTTTTAGAATTTTTTTCTGGATTGTTTTAATCCAGCAGTTGATCATGCATAATTTGTGATAAACCAGGACTTGCTTCCAAGACAGAAAGCAGTAATGTGAAATTCCACAACGCTAGAAGAGGAAGACTGAGCAAAGAAAACTAACTAGGAAATTCCTTGCATTAGAAAAAAAAAAATGTTATGGTTACAGATTTTATGTTAATCCTCGAGAATTAAATTTTATATATATTTCTATGGCAGTTTGATAATTCCAGAATATTTTATAATCTCACATATTGGATGCCCTGATGTTCAAGAAGTTTAATTTAACAAAGAATGTGAAGTGCATTGCTTTATCTTGCACAGATTTAGCTTTGGTAATGTACTCAATTCACTTCTAAAGCTGCATTTAAAGTTTGCATTTAGCCCTTCTACACTGAAGAGGTGGATCTAAGACAGTTTATCCATAAGCAAGGAAGGCAGCATCATGTTGCTGGCCATATTGACCTGTGTTATTAATCAGCTTCTTTTTGGTATGCAGTCCATTTAGGTAGAGAATGGTTCCCAAAGTGTAGTTCCGATGATTCTGGTGTAGTCCATGAAAATATCTGGAGTAAATGACGTACTTTGTACAGATCTATATCTGATACAGGTTATAGTTAGCATAATGTCTTATACAACATTCATTTCTAAAGCTGCATTCAGATTATGAATTTATTTAATCAAAAGAACTGTAGCTAAAATAGCAAGTCCATGGACAAATAATGTGCACACAGATCTCTACCGATGTGCTTTATGTAAGCAACCACAGCAGTGCCAGTAGCCAGGGCCCCTGACACTACATCTCAGAGACCGAACTGGGGCATATAACATATTACAAAGTTTTACAACGTTCCGTGTGCTCCTCAGTAAACTTTATTTAGATCCTCCAAAAGAAAGGGCAGTTTTTATTGACAGAATCACTGTTGTAAAATCAGTAGTGTGTCGGGGGCCATAAAAAGTTATAAGCATCTACTGTAACTTATAAAGCAGAGACAGATGGTGGCTGTTCCATTAAATTACTGATTGTTAAGATAAGGGAGATTCTACAGTAAAAGAAACTATATACAGCATCAATGTGTGGACCTATACCAGCTTACACACAGAATGGGTGACTGCAAGGACCAGAATTTTAAAGATTTGTATTGAACTAGAAGCTAATTATTTTCTACTGAAGGCAGGTAGTATTATAACAGTTATATTACAGTGAACATATGAGGCTGTATTACACTAGTTATATTCTTATACATATGGAGCAGCATTAAAGTACTTAAAGGGTACCTGAGTTTTCATAAAAAATTGAAATATATGCAGGGTCTTGATGGACAGTCTGTTTTATGACTGTATAAGCCTTTATACATGATGTCCTATCAGTTTTTCTGCTGCTAATAATCATATTATGGCTGAAACTCATTTTGCATTTGTCTTTGAGGCAGGGGGCGTGTACAATAAAATGACGTCTGACCCCTTCCCCTCTCCATTATAACTAGTTTGGTTTGTTTACATGTAATTTTACCAGGAATAACTGTAAGCAAATAGTTGAGAAAAGCCCAAGTGACCATAATATGAGATTAATAAACTACATATATAGGAAAAAAAGCATTCTCTGAGCACAGTCAGGAGAGTTGCTTGCTGTCTGAGAATAATATCCCATCTGTAACCACATAAGCAGCCAGAAGTAGATACAAGTACATATAAGACTTTTCTTACTTTTCTTACATTGTAAGCTGCAGAATGTTTAGTCCTTTCCACAGAGAAATTAGTTTGAAGACATGCTGTGAGGAGTCTGTGATCAGCCCCTCCCATCTGCATTCACTATGCAAAGAGACCAACCCCTCCCCTTTCCACTCACTCTGATCCGTCATGCATCTATGAAGATGAATCTAGCCTAATCTGTAAATTAGCTAGAAGGGAGACGCCTAGTGGCAGGAACTTTAGAGAGTTTTTTTTAAGGTGAAAAGCAGCAACATTTTTAATTAAAGTGAATTGCATTTTGTTCCAGAATCACATGCTCTATGAAATGAGACTACGTTGTTTGAAAAGTTAGTGACCATTTAATTTGGTGAGCACATTCATGTACTGTATAGGCTCCAATATTACAGTAGTTATATATAGGATGGATTGGATGCAGTATTATTGCAGTGATATTAGATATATATATCTCTTATATATATAAAAATGAGTTCCTGTCTGTCTATCTGTCTGTCTGTCTGTCTGTTCTTTATGCGCGACCAAACGACTGGACCGATCCTCACCAAATTTGGCACTCATGTACATCAGGTGTCCGGGAATATTATAGACTGGGTCTCAGCTCTCTTGGACGTACCGTTCCTGAGATACAGTATTCCCAAAAAATGACCAGCATTAGTCTATACAAGCCTGCAAGTCTTTCACTCATATTCCAACTGCCATACATACGGTCACATGTCCCTTATCAGCCAATAACAGCTCGCAGGCGCTTACTCTCCTCAGGCACACAGGTTTCCATAGCAACCAAGCTATGTATGACCTGTATTAGTGAATAGCAGTTCACAGGACCTTAAATATTCAGTCATATGACATGTATCAGCCAATATAAGTTCACATTTAATTTACCAGGTTTCCATAACAACACAGCCATAAATAGACTGTACCTACACTGGACTCAGTGGCGTAACTAGCAATGGCAGGGCCCCAAGGCGAACATTTGACATGGGACCCCCCCCCGGCAACCCCCCCACGCACACAAACTGCATTTCTGCACACACTATTATGCCCCATAGTGGCCCCTGCATACACTATTAGGCCCCATAGTGGCCCTTGCACACAGTATTCTGCCCCATAGTGGCCCCTGCACACAGTATCATAGTGGCTCCTTCATATAGTATTATGCGCACTTCCCGCTACTTCTTCAATGTTGGACCAGATGTCACGTGAGCCAGGCATGTATCGCAACGCATAATGACGTCGGACTGGCCCACCGACATCTGGGACGCCACCAAGGAGGCCCAAAGCCTGCTGAAAAGACCCCAGAGTATAATGATAGCAGTGTTTGTGGGGTTCACGTCCCACAGGCCTTACTTACCAATCCCCGCTCCTGCTCTCAGCCGCCTCTGCAGAAGGTGAAGTGCAGGCGGCTGTGAGTAGGAGTGGGGATTGGTAAGTAAATAGGGCCCCTTACCTGCTGGTGTTAAAAAAAAAAAACACATAAGAGGCCTGCCAGGTCCCCTAATGTCCCGGGCCCTGTGGCAGCTGCTACCACTGCTAAACCGGTATTTACGCCACTGACTGGACTGCCATACTGGATTTCAGCATTCTTATAAATTGAAACGTTTTTTAAACTACTCATGTCCCCTGCAGCAAAACGCATGGCTACTGCTCAAGCTAATGAAAACTCTCAGCAGACCCAAGCCTATCTCCAATCTGATAAGGTATGTTACAGACAACAGCGAGCTGCTGAAACTCCCCAGCAGACCCAAGCCCGTCTCCAATCTGACAAAGCATTGTCAGCCACATGCACACAGCTGCACTCCAGGTTTCAATAACAACCCAGCCATTTTTCTTCACTGCTGTAGGTCAGCTTTAAAGGGGCAGGGCATTGTGGATGACACTGTTACACAAGGTCACATACACACAGCTTTACTCCAGGTTTTCCATAACAACCGATCGCAGGTTTTTCACTGATATCCAAACTGAGATGCACATGATCACATGACACTTATGGACCAATGGAAAATCGCAGGTTCAGTCTTGACATACACACAGCTTTACACCAGGTTTCCATAGCAACCAAGCTATTTATGTCCTGTATGAGTCAATAGCAGTTCGCAGGTCCTTAAATATTCAGTCATACGACGTGTATTAGCCAATGTAAGTTCACATTTCATTTACCAGGTTTCCATAGCAACACAGCCATAAATAGACTATACCTATACTGGACTGCCATACTGGATGTCAAGTGCAAAACTGGCCAATTCTTATGGGGTCACTACACAAACAAAAAAATGAAATATACCCGTGCGAAGCCGGGTCCTTCCTCTAGTATCTTATATATATAAAAATGAGTTCCTGTCTTCTTTATGCGCGACCAAACGACTGGAGCGATCCTCACCAAATTTGGCACACATGTACATCAGGTGTCCGGGAATATTATAGACTGGGTCTCAGCTCTCTTGGACGTACTGTTCCTGAGGTACAGTATTTCCAAAAAATGACCAGCATTAGTCTATACAAGCCTGCAAGTCTTTCACTCATATTCCAACTGCCATACACACGGTCCATAACAACACAGCCATAAATAGACTTTACCTATACTGGACTCAGTGGCGTAACAAGCAATGGCAGGGCCCCAAGGCGAACATTTGATATGGGACCCCCCCCGGCAACGCCCCCCCCCCGCACAAACTGCATTCCTGCACACACCTCAGGCACACAGGTTTCCATAGCAACCAAGCTATGTATGACCTGTATTAGTGAATAGCAGTTCACAGAACCTTAAATATTCAGTCATATCACGTGTATCAGCCAATATAAGTTCACATTTAATTTACCAGGTTTCCATAACAACACAGCCATAAATAGACAAACCGCATTTCTGCAGTTGGACGTACCGTTCCTGAGGTACAGTATTTCCAAAAAATGACCAGCATTAGTCTATACAAGCCTGCAAGTCTTTCACTCATATTCCAACTGCCATACATACGGTCACATGTCCCTTATCAGCCAATAACAGCTCGCAGGTGCTTACTCTCCTCAGGCACACAGGTTTCCATAGCAACCAAGCTATGTATGACCTGTATTAGTGAATAGCAGTTCACAGGACCTTAAATATTCAGTCATATGACATGTATCAGCCAATATAAGTTCACATTTAATTTACCAGGTTTCCATAACAACACAGCCATAAATAGACTGTACCTACACTGGACTCAGTGGCGTAACTAGCAATGGCAGGGCCCCAAGGCGAACATTTGACATGGGACCCCCCCCCCCCCGGCAACCCCCCCACGCACACAAACTGCATTTCTGCACACACTATTATGCTCCATAGTGGCCCCTGCATACACTATTAGGCCCCATAGTGGCCCTTGCACACAGTATTCTGACCCATAGTGGCCCCTGCACACAGTATCATAGTGGCTCCTTCATATAGTATTATGCGCACTTCCCGCTACTTCTTCAATGTTGGACCAGATGTCACGTGAGCCAGGCATGTATCGCAACGCATAATGACGTCGGACTGGCCCACCGACATCTGGGACGCCACCAAGGGCTCCCCAGTATAATGATAGCAGTGTTTGTGGGGTTCACGGCCCACAGGCCTTACTTACCAATCCCCGCTCCTGCTCACAGCCGCCTCTGCAGAAGGTGAAGTGCAGGCGGCCGTGAGCAGGAGTGGGGATCGGTAAGTAAATAGGGTCCGTTACCTGCTGGTGTTAAAAAAAACAAAACATCAGAGGCCCGCCGGGTCCCCTAATGTCCCGGGCCCTGTGGCAGCCGCTACCACTGCTACCCCGGTATTTACGCCACTGACTGGACTGCCATACTGGATTTCAGCATTCTTATAAATTGAAACGTTTTTTAAACTACTCATGTCCCCTGCAGCAAAACGCATGGCTACTGCTCAAGCTAATGAAAACTCTCAGCAGACCCAAGCCTATCTCCAATCTGATAAGGTATGTTACAGACAACAGCGAGCTGCTGAAACTCCCCAGCAGACCCAAGCCCGTCTCCAATCTGACAAAGCATTGTCAGCCACATGCACACAGCTGCACTCCAGGTTTCAATAACAACCCAGCCATTTTTCTTCACTGCTGTAGGTCAGCTTTAAAGGGGCAGGGCATTGTGGATGACACTGTTACACAAGGTCACATACACACAGCTTTACTCCAGGTTTTCCATAACAACCGATCGCAGGTTTTTCACTGATATCCAAACTGAGATGCACATGATCACATGACACTTATGGACCAATGGAAAATCGCAGGTTCAGTCTTGACATACACACAGCTTTACACCAGGTTTCCATAGCAACTTAGCTATTTATGTCCTGTATGAGTCAATAGCAGTTCGCAGGTCCTTAAATATTCAGTCATATGACGTTTATTAGCCAATGTAAGTTCACATTTCATTTACCAGGTTTCCATAGCAACACAGCCATAAATAGACTATACCTATACTGGACTGCCATACTGGATGTCAAGTGCAAAACTGGCCAATTCTTATGGGGTCACTACACATACAAAAAATTAAATATGCCCGTGCGAAGCCGGGTCCTTCCTCTAGTCTCTTATATATATAAAAATGAGTTCCTGTCTGTCTGTCTGTCTGTCTGTTCTTTATGCGCGACCAAACGACTGGACCGATCCTCACCAAATTTGGCACATATGTGTGGTATCCCAGAGCTGGCTATGGCTGGGCTGAGGGTGATCTCTGTAGTCATTGTGTTATTTCCTGTTGCTTCATAGCCTGTGTGACATAGCAGGGGGTCCTGAGTCTCACACAACACAGCGCCACCTAGTGAGCCTCACACATGCATTACACCTCCCATAGGATTGAATAGTAACCAAATGTCCAATGGGAGGACAACGCCTGGGAAAAGGGGAGGAGTCAGCTGATCACTGGGTCCCCATGGTAACACCCCTGCAGGAAGGTCCTGCATGTGAGGAGTTAGAAGTGTGGAGTGTTAGGAGGAGGAGGTGAGGAGATAAGTGTGATGTCCTGTGAAGAAAGCAGTGAGTTTAGTGCAGGAATCTCAAGTCCTAGACAGGCCCAGGAAGGTTGGAGAGCTGACATACTCCAGCTATTCAGAAGATCCTGTCCGCTGTCTGCCTAGCCATCGCCCTGAAGGAAGTCAAGCATCATTATCTTGTCAGCATGAGACTGTGGAGAGAACATTCTGGAACACGTGCTCCATAGCCAGTATCACAGGATCCAGGGGCCAAGGCCAGACCTGTGGAATATCCTGCCACCCTGACTATTGCACCCCGAAACTCTGAGCTATCAGGACCACATAACGTGAGTGGGGAATATTATGTACTAGTATCATGGTGGTGGGCATCCTCCTATGAGCCAAATAGGAGCCCAGACGCACCTTAGGGCTGTAACACTGAAGTATAAGGGGCTAGGAACACCTTTCATCAAGTCTACCCTGCACCCCAGGACTTTGCTGTGTCACCAGGCGTACCCCGTTGTTTTGTATTGAAGAAACTGTTTAAGCATTTGTGCCTCCACACCCATGGAAGTAAAAGTTCAACTTTACAACCGTTTCTGTGTCTGACTCTGCACCGACAACATCAGGGCGCCCCAAACACCACCAGTCGGCACAGTATAGGGGAAGCGCCCCGGGGGAACAATCACCACCAACATTTGTGCAGCCCCCTCATCACCGGTACCAGTGGTGGTAACGTGGGACAGCACCAGCGCTGCGCCCTCGTGCCCAGAGACCGTGACAAGTCTGCGCTGTTTGCACCCCCGCAATCCCAACTGCAGCGTTACCTTCCATCTGGTCACCGCAAGAAAAACTGGCGTCACGAACAGGATACGAGTGTGTGCCATTTTGAGAAAGTCGCCACGAAAAGTGCGCCAAATTGTCTCCAGAGCATCGGTCTTTATTGTGGACTTTGCTAAGATCAAGTTTATTCCCTGAGAGTGCTTGCCACAAAGAGGGGGAGCCCTATACCCCTGAAGTAAGCCCTAAAGACTGTCCTCTCAGTGTGTTACAGCCCTGGAAGAGTTAAAACGCCCAGGACTTGTTTGCTGCGCCACATCGCTGTGTAAGAACGCCCACAAAGGGTTAACTGTACCTTGCAAAAGTGCGGGAGATTTTTAGCACTGCCCATGAGGCCAGGAGACCCATCTTTCGCCATCTTAGGAGAGCCCAGAATGCTGAGCGCAATGCCCCAGCGCACCCATACAAGAAAGTGAAAGGCGAACGTGCCAGCGCCATTTCTGACTCTCCGGTGCCGCATCACCGTCCCTGCTGTGCACCGCTGATCTCTGGTCCACGCTGCAGTTGCTGTCAGTGAGTACTGTGCCTCCCTGTCCTTGTCTTCAGTCCTCCCATGGCCCCAGCGAGTGTTTTCCGTGTACAGTGTCCGTGGGGAGTGCCACCATTAAAGAGGGGGAGCACACCGTCAGCCTGCATCACAGTGACTCTGTTAATAGCTACAGCATTCTTAAAGGGACAGCATTCCAAGTTGTAGTCTCCATTCCCTGCCAGCAAGCAGTTGAGTTTCTTAAAGAGACGGCGACCTAATTCCAGTCATACCTGCAAACAACATGACTGAGCAAAGTGACATTGTGCCATCTGTTTCTAGTGATCCAGCAGTGCCCATGGCGAGCAGCCTACCATTCTCCATGCCATTTTACCCTGGCGCACCATGGCTGCCGTGCTACAAAGGGGAGGCGCATACCCTCAGGGACTTTCGTGAGAAGATGCTGTCTCTCTTCCAGTTCTATCCTCTGAATACAGAACAGCAGATACAGATCCTGCTGGGCCAGCTTGAGGGTGCTGCAGCTAGGGAGGTCAAATCCTGGCCTGCCTCTGACAAAAGAACCCCTGGGCAAATTCTGGACAAACTCCAGGTGAACTTTGACGTGCGATCTGTCTCCGAGGTAAAGATGCGCTTCTTTTCCAGACGACAACTACCTGGTGAGACCCTGCGGGACTATGCTTTATCCCTCCAAGAGGCGTTCAGAGCTGTGGTGCAAGTGGATCCACGTGAAAATGTGGACTCTGATAAAATCTTGCTTGACCGCTTCATAGAAGGGGCGGGTACCACATTGCTCCAGAGTCAGTTGCGAATGCTTGCTGCACAACATCCCAGCATCACGTTTGCTGACTTCAAGGCCCTTGCCATCCAGGTCTTGGGACAGGAGCAGCCCCAGCCGAGCCCAGTCATCTGTGCTCCCTCACCTGGACCCTCAACAAGCATTGCTCCAGTTGTCCTGCCACTACCTCTGGGTACCTCACCTGCTGCCCAAACTGCGCAGACTACACCAGCAGACTCCAGAGATGACCTTCTGGCCCGAGTGGATCATCTGACCCGTGCCATGGAACAGATTACCGTCCGTCTAGATCGTCTGACCCAGACGTCTTCATCGTCCAGTGATCCTTTGCGAAGTCTCAACATCTCACCTGAGTCGCCACCCAGACGTCCGTCTTCAGTGAAACCTCCGCAGAGTGAGAGGCCATACTGTACCTATTGCAATAGATATGGACACACCAGGCCTCAGTGTTTTCAGTTAAACGGGCCACCCCCGAGGCAGCGGGCCGCCCCTCGGGAGGAAAGAAGAAGGGCCCAGGTGAATCTTCAGTGCCATTGTCACGCTTCGTCTCAGCCTGCCCACACATCACAATCCGGGTGAACGGCGTCCCTCTGACAGCGTTGGTGGACACTGGATCTCAGGTAACAACCCTGCGCAAGCAGGTGTTCCTTGAACATTGGGACTTAGGTGTGTTGAATAGAACACCTGACACATGGA
This sequence comes from Leptodactylus fallax, assembly GCA_947044405.1. Lineage (NCBI taxonomy): Eukaryota > Metazoa > Chordata > Amphibia > Anura > Leptodactylidae > Leptodactylus > Leptodactylus fallax. The sequence continues at coordinate 900,597 of CAMRHE010000497.1, read as the reverse complement.
TAAATCTGTGTGCCAGCAATGGACAGCCCATACCACAGCAGGGTTATTGGGAACCCACTATCCAGATTGGGGACTTGAAACTGCCTAGACAGGGTGTAATTGTCACTGATGTAGAGGATGATAGGTTTGCAGTTGTAATATTAGGCATGAATGTTTTACGCCATTGCTTTGCAGAAGTGTTGGATGCCTTGCATGCCTCTCTCCTTACAGCTTCTCCCAGTGACCAGCAGACCATTCAGCGGGCCATTCGTGTACTCAATGCCCAGCACAAGTTCGCCAACAAACAAGGTGAAATTGGTCGAGTCCGGATCCAAGATACCCGTCCAGTAACCCTACAGCCTGGAACAGAAACTATGGTGTGGTGCCGTGCCCGTCCGGGCATAGAAAATCAGGACTACGAGGCCTTGCTACAACCCATACAGGTAGCTGGCCAACCACTTGTCATGGCTGCCCGCAGCCTTGTCACAGTTTCCAATGGACGTGTTCCTGTCCGCTTAGTCAACTTGGGCGATGCTCCCGTGAACCTCCACAAGTTCCACTCTGTGGCCCTGCTACACCGGTTAGCACCAGAAGACATTCTCTCTGGTGATTCTACCGCCACACAGCGTTCCACCCAAGCTGCTGAGAACATTCAGAATGGAGCCACGAAGTCCTGGTGGGATGAATTGAACGTGGGAGACGCCAATACCCCTATAGAGCACATCAATGGGGTTCGCAATGTGGCCAAGCGTTACCAACAGGCATTCAGCAAACACCCATTGGACTTTGGTAAGACCATGACCATACAACATCGCATTCTGACTGGTGACCACCATCCAATCAAGGAGCGTCACCGTCCAATACCACCAGCGATGTACCAACCGGTGAAAAAGTTGATCCAAGAGATGCGAGATGCTGATGTCATCCGGGAGAGTAACAGCCCCTGGGCAGCCCCGCTAGTCCTTGTCAAGAAGAAAGACGGAACCCTACGATTTTGTGTGGACTATCGTAAACTCAACAATGTCACGCACAAAGACGCATACCCATTGCCGCGGATTGAGGAATCTCTAACGGCTTTGGGATCAGCTACCTGTTTCTCGACCCTGGACTTAACCAGTGGATACTGGCAAGTCCCTATGGCGCCTGAAGATCGTGAAAAGACTGCGTTTACGACCCCGATGGGACTCTTTGAATTTAATAGTATGCCATTTGGGCTATGTAATGCCCCAGCCACATTCCAACGGCTTATGGAGAGGTGCCTCGGCCATGAGAATTTCCAGAGTGTGCTACTGTACCTGGACGATGTTATTGTATTCTCCCGGACATACCAAGAACACCTTCGTCACCTGTCCGAGGTATTCAAGGTACTTATACAGCACGGCCTAAAGGTGAAGCCCTCCAAGTGCTACCTGTTGAAACCCCAAGTTCACTACCTTGGGCATGTCGTGAGCGCACAAGGCGTCCAACCTGATCCTGAAAAGATCACTGCAGTCCAGAACTGGCGAAGACCAACTACCGTCAAAGAAGTCCGAAGCTTCCTTGGATTCGCAGGTTACTACGGGCGTTTCATACCACACTTCGCCCAAGTAGCCGAGCCTCTGAACGAGTTGTTGCGCGGTTGTCCCAGAGAAAACTACAACCGAAAGCTTCCGGTAGACTGGACAGCGCGTCAAGAGGAAGCCTTTCAAGCGCTTAAAGCACTTCTGACGCAACCACCAATTCTAGCCTATCCCGACTACAGTCAGCCATTCCGCTTGTACAGAGATGCAAGTCACCAAGGTTTGGGTGCAGTGTTGTCCCAGGTTCAGGACAACAAAGAACGAGTCATCGCCTACGCCAGCAGGAGTCTGAGAGGCGCGGAGAAGAACGACCAGAACTATAGTTCTTTCAAACTCGAACTTCTGGGGCTTGTCTGGGCCGTGACAGAGAAGTTTAAAGACTACCTGGCTGCCACACCCTTTACCGTGTACACAGATAACAATCCGTTGGCGCATCTGGACACTGCTCGACTGGGAGCCCTTGAACAACGGTGGGCCTCAAGACTCGCGAATTACAAGTTCTCTGTCAAGTATCGCAGTGGCAAGTCCAACGCTAACGCTGATGCACTCTCAAGGTTACCTGTGGGAGAAGAACCACCCCGAGAAGACATCTGGGAAGAGGTGGAGATGCCACCATTCTACAACAAGTTTGCCCAACAGGTTGCTATTGGTGTCCCTGTAGAAGGAGAATCTCTGGCGAAAACAGCTGCCGAATCCCTCCAGGAGCCATCTCTGTGGAAAACGTTCCAAGAAGAGAGCAGAGTTTTAGGAGAATTGTCAGATTTCCTGCTTACAGGAAGAATACCAACCCGTGTAAAGAGAGGTCTTCATGACGTGGAATTAAAACGCCTTTGGCGACAGAGGAAGCGCCTGTTTGTCCAACGAGGTCTTCTACTTAGAAACACTCTTGATCCTGTCACAGGTGAAAGGCTTCATCAGATCCTCGTACCAAGAAGAGACGCACAGATGATACTTGAGGCGTATCATGACAGATCCGGTCACTTCGGGGTACAAAAGACCGAAGCTACCATCCGTCGTCGCTTCTATTGGGTTGGGATGAGGAGTGACATTGAGAGTTGGTGCCGAGAGTGTCCCGCCTGTAGTATCACCAAGGAAGGTCGAAGAGATCAGAAGGCCCCTCTACATCCAATTAAGACTCAAAAGCCGTGTGAAATTGTTGCTCTGGACCATGTGAAGTTGGGTCCCACACGTTCCGGCTACAGCTACGCTCTGACAATGGTGGATCATTATTCCAAGTTCCTTGTCATCGTGCCTGTCAGAGATCTTACAGCAAGAACTACGGCTGAGACCTTCTACGCAGAGTTTGTCCGCCATTACGGTTGTCCTGAGCATATCCTCACCGACCGTGGATCGGCGTTTGAATCCCAATTGTTCCGTGAGCTGTGTCAGTTCCAAGACTGCAAGAAGTTGCGAACCACAGCGTATCACCCTCAAGGGAATGGTATGTGCGAGAAGGCAAATCAAGTGATCATCGGCATGCTAAGAACAGCCGCAGTTACACCTGGTGTTGAGTGGCCTGAACGTATCAAGGACTTGGCCTATATTTACAACAACACACCCCAAACATCTACGGGATACGCACCATTTTATCTAATGTTTGGAAGACAAGGTCAACTTCCTTCAGACTTAACCCTTGGTGTGAAGGTCCCTGACACCATCAATCCACTACCCATAACAGACTGGGTTGTTGAACACCGCCGACGTATGGAGGAAGCTAAAGAGATAGTTGAAACGCGCATGGATGAGGTTCGTAGGAGACAACAGGAGGATTACAACCATCACGCCCATGCAGCGCCCCTGAAAGTTGGCGACCGTGTATGGTTAAGGAATAACCATCGGAATGTGAAATTGGATCCATTCTGGGAGAAAGAACCATACAGTGTCATCTCCATACCATATCCTGAATCCGACGTGTATGAGATCTCTAAACCTGGGAGACAGCCCCAAGTAGTACACCGAAACCGTCTGAAGCTGTGCCTTAAAGAAGGACTACCCACAGAGGTGCCCCCAGCTGAGACAACGAGTACAGAGATCTTGTCACCTTCTGAAGCGAAAGAGAGACCCCCAACGTTAACTGAGCTTATGTGGGCGCCTAAACTACTACCATTTAGCTATTATCCACCAATTGCTCTAGTGCAAGAGAACCCTTCGACAGATGATTTAATTGATTTCAGTGACTCTGTTCCTGATTCAAATCTCATTCCACTTAGGCGTTCTGAGCGTACCACAAAAGGCATACCTCCAACACGCTATAGTGATGCCATTGCTGTCCTTGGGTAAAAGAGGTTAACTGTCTCTGCTTCTGTATATATGTTATTCCTGCTCTGATTACATTAATGTTTTTCCTGTGTGTATATACAGTATATATATAATATCTTGCCATGTAATATAGTATTTACATTTATATGCAACAATCCAAGCCATAGTGCCTGGCTCACCGAGCCAAAGAAGTTCTGTTACCCCATTGCGGTATGGACATTCGTGCTAGAGTGCCTACTCTTCCTTACAGAAAGGACTGTTTATTGTTTCTCAGAGAGACTCTCATGATAATGGACACTCACGAAATTTGTGCCAGAGAGCCTCTGGACCCATTTGCACTACTGTTGTTTCTATATGGACTGTCTGATGGTACCGCCAAAAGGTTCCATAAGTCTACGTTTAATTATCTCTCAGTTACCCTTCAGACTTCTCATGGACATTCCAGGACTATGCCGGGAGGTCTTACCTCAAGTTTCTAAGTATTATATTTTTCTAAACTGTTAGTGACATTTGCACTTTATTCGTATTTATTAACGTTATGTTACATTTCTCACCTTCACCCCAGCCCGTCGCCGAGGTCGGCTCAGTGAAAGAGGGGGAGTATGTGGTATCCCAGAGCTGACTATGGCTGGGCTGAGGGTGATCTCTGTAGTCATTGTGTTATTTCCTGTTGCTTCATAGCCTGTGTGACATAGCAGGGGGTCCTGAGTCTCACACAACACAGCGCCACCTAGTGAGCCTCACACATGCATTACACCTCCCATAGGATTGAATAGTAACCAAATGTCCAATGGGAGGACATCCCCTGGGAAAAGGGGAGGAGTCAGCTGATCACTGGGTCCCCATGGTAACACCCCTGCAGGAAGGTCCTGCATGTGAGGAGTTAGAAGTGTGGAGTGTTAGGAGGAGGAGGTGAGGAGATAAGTGTGATGTCCTGTGAAGAAAGCAGTGAGTTTAGTGCAGGAATCTCAAGTCCTAGACAGGCCCAGGAAGGTTGGAGAGCTGACATACTCCAGCTATTCAGAAGATCCTGTCCGCTGTCTGCCTAGCCATCGCCCTGAAGGAAGTCAAGCATCATTATCTTGTCAGCATGAGACTGTGGAGAGAACATTCTGGAACACGTGCTCCATAGCCAGTATCACAGGATCCAGGGGCCAAGGCCAGACCTGTGGAATATCCTGCCACCCTGACTATTGCACCCCGAAACTCTGAGCTATCAGGACCACATAACGTGAGTGGGGAATATTATGTACTAGTATCATGGTGGTGGGCATCCTCCTATGAGCCAAATAGGAGCCCAGACGCACCTTAGGGCTGTAACACTGAAGTATAAGGGGCTAGGAACACCTTTCATCAAGTCTACCCTGCACCCCAGGACTTTGCTGTGTCACCAGGCGTACCCCGTTGTTTTGTATTGAAGAAACTGTTTAAGCATTTGTGCCTCCACACCCATGGAAGTAAAAGTTCAACTTTACAACCGTTTCTGTGTCTGACTCTGCACCGACAACATCAGGGCGCCCCAAACACCACCAGTCGGCACAGTATAGGGGAAGCGCCCCGGGGGAACAATCACCACCAACATTTGTGCAGCCCCCTCATCACCGGTACCAGTGGTGGTAACGTGGGACAGCACCAGCGCTGCGCCCTCGTGCCCAGAGACCGTGACAAGTCTGCGCTGTTTGCACCCCGCAATCCCAACTGCAGCGTTACCTTCCATCTGGTCACCGCATATGTACATCAGGTGTCCGGGAATATTATAGACTGGGTCTCAGCTCTCTTGGACGTACCGTTCCTGAGATACAGTATTCCCAAAAAATGACCAACATTAGTCTATACAAGCCTGCAAGTCTTTCACTCATATTCCAACTGCCATACACACGGTCACATGTCCCTTATCAGCCAATAACAGCTCGCAGGCGCTTACTCTCCTCAGGCACACAGGTTTCCATAGCAACCAAGCTATGTATGACCTGTATTAGTGAATAGCAGTTCACAGGACCTTAAATATTCAGTCATATCACATGTATCAGCCAATAGAAGTTCACATTTAATTTACCAGGTTTCCATAACAACACAGCCATAAATAGACTGTACCTACACTGGACTCAGTGGCGTAACTAGCAATGGCAGGGCCCCAAGGCGAACATTTGACATGGGACCCCCCCCCCCCGCCAACCCCCCACGCACACAAACTGCATTTCTGCACACACTATTATGCCCCATAGTGGCCCCTGCATACACTATTAGGCCCCATAGTGGCCCTTGCACACAGTATTCTGCCCCATAGTGGCCCCTGCACACAGTATCATAGTGGCTCCTTCATATAGTATTATGCGCACTTCCCGCTACTTCTTCAATGTTGGACCAGATGTCACGTGAGCCAGGCATGTATCGCAACGCATAATGACGTCGGACTGGCCCACCGACATCTGGGACGCCACCAAGGAGACCCAAAGCCTGCTGAAAAGACCCCAGAGTATAATGATAGCAGTGTTTGTGGGGTTCACGTCCCACAGGCCTTCCTTACCAATCCTCGCCCCTGCCCAGCCGCCCCTGCAGAAGGTGAGTGCAGGCGGCTGTGAGTGGGGGGGATTGGTAAGTAAATAGGGCCCCTTATCTGCTGGTGTTAAAAAAAACAAAACATAAGAGGCCTGCCAGGTCCCCTAATGTCCCGGGCCCTGTGGCAGCTGCTACCACTGCTAAACCGGTATTTACGCCACTGACTGGACTGCCATACTGGATTTCAGCATTCTTATAAATTGAAACGTTTTTTAAACTACTCATGTCCCCTGCAGCAAAACGCATGGCTACTGCTCAAGCTAATGAAAACTCTCAGCAGACCCAAGCCTATCTCCAATCTGATAAGGTATGTTACAGACAACAGCGAGCTGCTGAAACTCCCCAGCAGACCCAAGCCCGTCTCCAATCTGACAAAGCATTGTCAGCCACATGCACACAGCTGCACTCCAGGTTTCAATAACAACCCAGCCATTTTTCTTCACTGCTGTAGGTCAGCTTTAAAGGGGCAGGGCATTGTGGATGACACTGTTACACAAGGTCACATACACACAGCTTTACTCCAGGTTTTCCATAACAACCGATCGCAGGTTTTTCACTGATATCCAAACTGAGATGCACATGATCACATGACACTTATGGACCAATGGAAAATCGCAGGTTCAGTCTTGACATACACACAGCTTTACACCAGGTTTCCATAGCAACCAAGCTATTTATGTCCTGTATGAGTCAATAGCAGTTCGCAGGTCCTTAAATATTCAGTCATACGACGTGTATTAGCCAATGTAAGTTCACATTTCATTTACCAGGTTTCCATAGCAACACAGCCATAAATAGACTATACCTATACTGGACTGCCATACTGGATGTCAAGTGCAAAACTGGCCAATTCTTATGGGGTCACTACACAAACAAAAAATGAAATATACCCGTGCGAAGCCGGGTCCTTCCTCTAGTATATATATATATATATATATATATATATATATATATATGAACATAGGGAGCAGGTTTATATTAGTTATATTCTTGTACACAGGGGGAAGTATTATAGTAGTTATATTCTTGTACATACAATATGAACCAATATTATAGTAGTTACATTATTGTACATAGATAATGGACTCCGTACTTCAAACGTTTTGTATAATGAAATTATAATTTATTTCCCAAAACATAGTGCATAGAGTACAATTATAGTTGTGACGTTTCGGTCTAATTGACCTTCATCAGACTCTACAATGACAATAAATCATACATTGATAAATGTGAAAGAATACAATAGTATATATACAGCAAATATACATCAACAATAGTTGCATCACATTCAATATATGATATAATGAAGAGACCACATAACAAGGCTGAGGTGGTGACCTGGAACAGTATTACATAATGCATCATTATAATATAATATAAACTGTAACCAAGGAGTGTGGAGGAAAAAATAGTGTCCATATAAGTTCTGTATGGAGAGTCAAGGGTAAAATAGTATGCAAACAGTATAGAAATAGTATGCAAACAGGAAAGGGTGTCAAATCTAAGGTATGTCAGAAGAATATAGATTATAGGAGGTGAACAAGGGATAGACAACCCTATCTGCCAACTAACCAGCCCAAATATAACATCAGATAGCAGAGTATGGTTTAAAAGTAATATAGTAGACCCACCTTGAAGAATAGTATACAGGAGATAATCCCAAAACGATTCAGGTGCATGAGGTGCATCAAACAGCAAAATTCTGCTATGTGTAAGTCGCTACCGCCGCTCTGTAATGTTTGAATACATATAGTATGCGCACGAGACGCCAATGACGTCATCGCTCTCTGCGCATGCGCAGTCTGTCGTTCCCGCCGGAAGTAGGGCATTCTGCACAGGAAGAAGGTCAAAAAAGGCCTATACGGCAGGTTAGAAGGGACAAACTTAGTCCATTCATGTGAATAGTGCTAGTAATTGCTATATAAACAAAAAAGATGCTGAATACATGGTCTAAACTATACATATGGTAAGAACATATAATCTATTGAGGTGAGATAAATATATAAACAAATATAGATAAATAAGGGACTACTACTAACCTAAATAAGAGCTGAAAAACTAATAACTCAGAGACAGCTACGGGGCAGATGAAAAGATATTTAACTATTAATAAAATGAACCAAAATAAAGGAGGATAAGCGATAGTAGGTATTAAGTAAAAGCTATGGAGAAGTCACCAGATGGACTATAAGAGGACTATAAACCCATATAGTGTGAAGAAGGATACTGTAGTAAAGATTGCAGATGAAGATAGTATTGTACATAGGGACAGTTTTGAAAGTAGTTATATATCTGTAAATAGTATGAGACAGTATTGTAGTAGTTATATTTTTGAACATAGGAGGCAGTACTACAGTAGTTAAATTTTTGCACTTATGTGGCAATATTATACTAACTATATTTTACATTACATGAGGCACTATTATTGTAATTATATTTTTGTAAAATATATAAGGTAGTATTTATAGTAGTTATATTCTTGTACTTAGTTGCACTATTATAGTAGCCAATAGACTCAAACATAGAGAGCAGTAATATAGTAGCTATATTCATAGATGGCAGTGTTATAGTTGGTATATTCTTGTATACAGGATGCAGTATTATAGTAGTTATATTCTTGTGTACTCGGGCTGTTAAATAGCAGTTATATTCTTGTACATAGAAAGCAATATTACAGTAGTTATTTTGTTGTCCATAGTATTATTCCTGTACATAGGAGACAGTATTATAGATTTTATAGAAGGCAGTTTTATTGTAATCATATTCTGTACATAGGTGGCAGTATTATAGTAATTATACTCTTGTTCATAGGGGATCAGTAGTGCAGTAGTTATATTCTTGTATATAGGAGACAGTACTATAGTAATTATATTCCTTGACATAAGAGACAGTATTACAGATAGTATAGAAGTCAGTTTTATATTAATCATATTCTGTACCTAAAACCTACATATATATCCTTCAAATGTACAAAAAATAAAAACACAAATAATCCATAAAAAATGTATTAAATACAAAAAGCTAAAAAAAATTGATTAAAAATATAAAAACAATAAATACATATCTAAGGGAGGAGGATCACAGTTACCAACTGCCCAAATAATAATTTAATAATCACATACACAATTCATATTATAATGATATTAGCAATACTAATAATCAAATCAGTATATCATAAGTTCATTAATATAAAATAAATTAATCAAGGAAACAGTGCCCATAAATTAATAATATGACATAAATTCATCAGGAGAACAGTGCCCATATACAATAAGACTAAGAAAAAAAATTAAAAAGCAAAGCAAATAAATGAAATGCACAAAAGAAAACAAATAATGTATGAGACCCACATCAGAAAATATGCAAGTACTGGCAACTGAGTCCTCCAACCTTCAGCCCCATTAATTCCATGCTGCTGTACATAAAACACACAAAACAAGTACAATATTAACAGTGACCAACTGGTATAGTGGCATAGAGGGCCCTGCCTGCAAGTGCTTACTATTTTTGAGGTAAGGGAGATAGAGACAGTAGGTGAGGGTAAAAGCTGTTCAGATGGTGGTGCGGAGGCAGTAGAGTTATTTAAGGTTGTAGGCCTTCCTGAAGAGATGATTCTTCAGGGTCTTCTTTAGCATACGATTGTGGGGGGCAGTGTTATGTGACATGGTAGTGACTTCCAGAGTATAGGGGATGCATGAGACAAGTCTTGGAGGTGGATGTGTGAAGAGCGGTAAGTGGGGTAAGTGTGGCACCATTAACTTTGATAGATGGGTCAGGTAGGGGGGCTGTGCTAGGTGGGGCAATGATAATGAACTCCGTTTTCTCCATTTTGAGTTTGAGAAAGCGAGAGGAGAGAAAGTAGGCTATGGCTGCTAGATATTCTGGGAATCTGGACAACAAATCAGTAATGTCTGGGCCAGAGAGATATATCTGAGTGCAGAGGCGTAGCTAGCGGGGGGGGCAGAGGGCGGCTGCCCCCGGGGCAACTGAGTCTTTGGGGACCCACCCCGGGGCTGCGATTAATACATCCTTTATTTCTAACTAGATCGGAGTCTGCAGACATCGATCTAGTTACAATGCTTCCTGGTGCTTAATACAGGCCTGTGGTTTACAAGATGCCGAGACCACAGACGGATGTCCGCTTCTCAGCACGGGCGGCGTGATGACGTCACAACATCGCGCCGCCCGCGCTCAGACACAGACGTCCTGTGCATGAACAGGGAGGAAGCAGCGGCTCCATTCATCAGCACCGCAAGTAGGTGAGTATGACTTATTTTTTGTGGGTATAGTAATAGTATAAGGAGTGGATAGGAAGGGGAAATATAACTATAAAGGGAGGATTCATTAGGGGGCATTATGACGATGGGGGGGTCCTTTATATAAGGGTTATTGGGGCGTATTATTAATACATGGGGGAGGTCATTTATATAAGGAGCCATTAGGGGGCATCATTTATATTACAAGGCATTATGAACATAAGGGGGTGGTCATTGATATAAGAGGTCATTAGGGGTGCAGTATTTATGTCAGGGGGAATCAGGGGCATAATATGAGGGTCAATTAATTTCATGAAAGTGGCACTTGGGCTTTATTAAGACTAAGGCCCCACGTAGCGGACTGCAGGAAAAACCATGGCTGTAACATTGTGGTTTTTCCTGCAGCACTTTTCACAGAAGGTCTGCAGAGGTTTCCTCTGTGGACTTTCTGTTTTCAACACAGCTATATGGAAACCGCCAGTGTTTCCATAGGTATAATTGACATGCTGCGATTTCCAAAACCGCAACGGTTTTGGAAATCACAGTGCGTCTGCTGCACATATTTTTCTGTAACGTGTGGATGGGATTTGCTAGAATGCCATGGTTTTTTTCTGTGGGTTTTCGCCACAAGGGGCCCCATCCCATCCCCACTTTGCAGTAAAATATGCGCAGCGGAAACGCTGCGATTTCTAAAACAGTTGCAGTTTTGGAAATCGCAGCATGTCAATTATAACTACGGAAGTGCCGGCGGTTTCCCTATAGATATAATTGAAGCAGAAAGTCCGCAGAGGAAACCTCTGTGAACTTTCTGTACAAAGTGCTGCAGGAAAAACCGCGATGTGTCACCGCCGTGGTTTTTCTCACAGCTGTTTTTTGCTGCAGGATGCTACATGGGGCCTTGGCCTTAAGGAGTTTTCCAGCTCATTTTTATTGATTATCTATCCTCAGAATAAATCATCAATAAGAGATAAGTGATTCCCCACTGTTCAGCTGTAAGAAGGGGCTATGGCACCTGTTTATATCATACGCTGTCTGTTTATAGTGACCGTGTGATGTAATTACAGCCTTGTCACATAGACATGTATAGGACGAGGCTGTAGTTACATTACATGGCCGCTATGAAAAGAATGACACTATGTAAACAGAGAAGTGGTCACGGTGCTTACACAGGTACCACAGTTCATTGGAACCCCAATAATTTTTTTTCCCTTGTTTTTTTTTTCCCCCTTTTCAATTAGGAAATACCTGGGACTTTATTAATAAGGGGCACTATTTAAAGGGGGTGCACAGGGAAGTTATTAGTTTAAAGATGCACTTGGGGGTATTATTCATTATGGGAGGTTATATTATATATTTTATAATTGGGGTAGCAGCAGGATGGGGGCTTTGTGTAGGTGAGGATAATGTGGGTCAGGTGCCTGGAAAAGTGAGGAGCCAAAGATGTCTGTGTTGCAAACTTTACAGAGACTGGAAGAAATGGTCATGGCCGTCCAGATAAAAGAGACGGGGAATGTGAACGATTAGTCAGAGACGTCACCGGTAAGTCACAAAATGTTACTACCCTGTATTCACCTAAATTGTCTGCAGAGCCCTGTGTAGAGCTGCTATATACCACTATACGCTCACCGTATACTGATAGTATCGGTATACGAACATGTCCAAGTTGGGGGCCCACTTGGACATGTTCGCCCCCCCCTGTGCTGAACCCCTAGCTACGCCTGAGTCTGAGTGTCATTGGTGTAATTGTGGTATTGAAAACTATGAGATTCTATAAGTTGGCCAGGGTGCCGAGGGTGTAGATGGAGAACAGGAGGGGTCCCAGGACAGAGCCTTGAGGGACAGCTACAGAAATAGGGTGCAGTGAGGAGATGGTACGTGAGTGGGAGATGCTGAATGTGCAGTTGGTGAGGTATGAAAAGATCCAGGAGAGGGCCAAGTCTGTGATGCCAAGGCATAAGAGAGTTTGTAACAAGAGGGAGTGGTCAACTGTATCGAAGGCAGAGGAAATATCTAGGAGGAGGTGAATGGAGTAGTGCCGTCTGGCTTTGGCAGTTAGTGGGTCCTTGGTGACTTTGGTTAGGAAAGTTTCAGTGCAGGATGGGGTCTGAAGCCTAAAGTCATGGCCAAAAGTTTTGAGAATGATACAAATATTAATTTTTACAAAGTCTACTGCTTCAGTTTTTCTAATGGCAATTTGCATATACTCCAGAATGTTATAAAGAGTGATCAGCTTAACAGCAATTACTTGCAAAGTCAATATTTGCCTAGAAAATGAACTTTATCCCCCAAAACACATTTCAACATCATTGCAGCCCTGCCTTAAAAGGACCACCTAACATCGTTTCAGTGATTGATCCATTAACACAGGTGTGGGTGTTGATGAGGACAGGGCTGGAGATCAATCTGTCATGATTAAGTAAGAATGACAACACTGGACACTTTAAAAGGAGGCTGGTGCTTGCCATCATTGTTTCTCTTCTGTTAACCATGGTTATCTCTAAAGAAACACGTGCAGTCATCATTGCACTCCCCAAAAAAAAAAAAAAAGGGGGGGGGGTTGGGGGAAGGAAAATGTTGGATTTAAACAAAATTTTTTTATATTAAAAAAAAATAAAAGGGGGGGGGGTTTTTTTGGGGGAAAAAAGGGGGGGGGGGGCCAAGAAAGACCCGCAAGCGGCGGGGCCGTTTTTTAAAAGTGTTTCGGGGGGGGGGCGTGGCTAGCGCGCGACATGGACGGTCGCATGTGAGCGGAGCTCCGGCTAGAGCCGCTCATCCATCCTGAAATCCATCCTTGCTTACCGGTGCCCGGGTTCGCTGTCCGCTGGAACGCACTTCTGAGGCCCTCCTCCTGGTTCCAGAGCTCCCGTTCTGCCGGTGTCCTTCTCCGTTGGGTAGTAGTCGGTGATCGCTACACGTGGCCGGCGGCCATACACTCCCACCGCCGCTGCCGGAGCCGCTCTGTCCCGCGCTGCTGTGGCCTGGAGCTGGGGTGGAGCTGCCGTTCTGGGGCTGCGCTCGTGGGCCGGCCTGGGCTGTGCAGGCACCGCTGGGGCCGCTGGTCCTGCTGGCACCCGGACGGCGGTCTCCCCTTTCTCCACGTGGCGGGCGGCCATTTTAACCCTGACCGGTTTGGCCATCTGCTGATGAGGGGGCGCTGAGTCTGGCGTTCCTGGCGAGCTGAGCCTATCTCTGACGGTTCCTTCTATCCCTGCCTGGAAGTTTGGGAGCCGGCATTCCTCTCTCCTGCTTGCTGCTGGGCACGATAGGACCATCCCCTGGCTCCTCTGGGCAGTAGTGCAAGGCAATATCTGTGGCAGCCATCAACTGTCTCTGACCCATTGAAGGTGTGCGCCTCTGTACGATTTATCGTCCTGCTGACTGCTTCTCTGGAAGGCTTTACTTATAATCCAATGACGGTTGCTGTATGTGCTACTGGACTGTTGAGTTACCATCTGTCCTCCTCTAGTTCCTCCTGGCAATCTATCTACTCCATCACTTCGCTACTGGCCTTCTTGGAGGCCTTACTTATAATCCAGTGACTGTTGCTATCGGCACTATTGGATCGCTGAGTTGTCATCCGTTCCCTCTTAGTTCCTCCTGGCAATCTATTTATTTCATTACTCTGCTGACGGCTCTCTCTTGGAGACATCGCTCATAATCCAGAGTCTGTTGCCATCGATACTATTGGACTGTTGAGTTACTGTCTGTCCTCGGCTGGCTTATTGGCCCTTGTGGCCTGACATAGAGGCTCCTACTGTGCAACTGCTATTAGCCAGAGACCTTGTCTATAATCCTCTGGGGCCGGCCCGGTCTTGCTACCATCACACCTCCTCCTCTGCCAACATATCCACCCGTACGGAACGCAGGAAGAGCGGCCGCCGACTCTCTAAAATGAGTCGCCCGCAATCAACCTCTGTCTCTGATCGCCTGAGGGGGTTCTCCAGGGCAGCATCCTCTTCTACATCACCATCGCTTGAGGCAGCCTCTCCTGCCCTTCCAGAGGAGGACCCCGAGCCCACTTTAAAGCAAGTTACTGGACAGCTACTGGAGGCGATCCATGCCGGCACTTCCTCGCTGACCGGGAAAATTGAGGAGGTAAAAATCGACCTGGGCCTGCTCCGTCAGGACTTTCAGACCTTGCGAGGCAGGGTGTGTGAGGTGGAGGATCGGGTCTCTCAGGTAGAGGACACTGTTAACCCACTTCCTGCCAAACTCCAGGAGCTGGAGAGAGCTGCAAGTTTGTGGACCCAGCGTGCGGATGACTTGGAGAATAGATTGCGACGAAACAACCTCCGTATCCTGGGCCTGCCGGAGCGGGCGGAGGGTGAAGATCCTCGGGCCTTTGTGGAGGGGTGGCTGAAAAATGTCCTGCCGGAGGCTCACTTCTCACCAATATTTGCAGTGGAACGGGCCCATAGGGTTCCGGCTAAACCGCCGCCTCAGGGCGCACCTCCTCGACCCTTGTTGGCCCGTCTGATTAACAGCACGGATCGGGATACGGCGTTGCGGGCTGCGCGCCAGGCCGGCGAGCTTAAGTACAACGGAGCAGCAGTGGCCATGTTTCCAGATTTCTCGGCGGCTCTCCAGAAGACCCGAGCATCCTTCGTGGCCGTTAAGAGGCGGTTGAGAGAAAAGGCTATACAATACTCCATGATTTACCCAGCACGTCTTCGGGTCGTCCATGACGGCAGGTCCCTTTTCTTTACTTCACCGAGGGATGTGGAGGACTGGCTATCTCTTCTTCCTCGATCTCCGAGACGATGATCCTGACGGCGTGTGGTGAGAGGTCCGATCGGACCATACATAAGGACTTATGTATTACGGGATGCTCTTGTTTATTGCATAAGTAGTTTTATGAAAAGTGCGGTTCTGTTATTATAGTATCCTGTAGTCTTATAGTTACCTGGGCTGGCGACCCCCGGGGCGCCGGTGTATCTCATTTACTCATGTGAACCTGGCTCTGTTGAATAGTATATCTCCTAGCCTAGTGATTATCCATACCTTTAAGACAGTGCCCCGTATACCAACCACTTTGGGTGCACTTCTTCCCCCGTTAATTGTAGCCACGGTTAATTTAACAAATATTGTTTGTTTATGCCAGTAGTATGTCTCACACCCTTTAGGGGTGTAATGGTTCATTTCGTTTGTATATTGTTCTTAGGTTGCTGCACACCACTTTGTGTCTCACTCAGCCACGCACTACACACTCATAGGCGGGTCACATTTGGGGTCCTGAATTGCCATGATTACATTACACTCTTAGACGACCATGGCGTCCTTTAGTGTACTATCTTGGAATGTGAGGGGCCTGGGTAGCCCACGAAAGAGGTCGTTGGTTTTCTCTCAGATTAGGAGGGCTGACCCACACCTCATATGCCTTCAGGAAACTCATTTGGTTCCAGATAATTCCAGGCGACTTCAGAAGCCATGGGTTCAGTGGGCGGCTCACTCTACACACACTTCCTATTCCAGGGGGGTGTCCATCTTGGTGCATCGTAGACTCAGGTGGGAGCCAGGCCTCATTGTAAGGGACCCCGAGGGACGATACGTTTTTGTCCAGGCCTGGGTTGACTCTGTCCTGTATGTTATCCTGGGTGTGTACTTGCCACCGGCGTCTGATCTTGCTGTGCTCCAGCAGGCTGCGCAGTTTGCGACCCGATTCCCTGGGGCTATTGCATTATGTTTGGGTGACTTTAACAAAGTTATGGATATTGCATTGGATCGGTTCTCCGCGGAGCCAGGTTCCCCCCTCTCTGCCTCGCCCTACTACAATGGCCGGAGTGATCCGTGAATTGGGGTGGTTGGATTTGTGGCGGGTCCGGTTTCCGGAGGCCCGCACCTTTTCCTGTCACTCTGCCAACAGACATACTCTGTCCAGGATTGACCATGCTTTTGGAAATACTAAAGCATATTCTTTGTTGCAGACCATATCCTATTTACCCAGGGCAGTGTCTGATCATTCCCCGTTGTTGGTCCAATTAAATAGTAGTACGGCTGCTAAGCCACGACAGGGTTGGCGAATCCACCCATTTTGGTTGAAACTATTTGTACCACATGATCGAATACCTGATCAACTTCAGACGTTTTTGACCATTAATTCCCCAAACACTTCTCCGCTCCTCTTATGGGAAACTATGAAGGCATATCTTAGGGGTTGTATTAAGTCCTCCATTTCCTTTGTAAAGAGGGAATCCTCGCTGTTGGAGACCACCTTGGCGACCCAGTGTGCCTCGCTCGAAGCCGCATACGTGGCTAATCCAACTGATGAGGCTAGGTCTCAATGGTTGCAGACGGGTAGACAATATCTGCATATACTGCATGACAAGGCACGTAGGTCTCTGTTTTTTAGCAAACAGAAGTTTTACGAACTCGGCAACCAGTCGAGCAGCTTTCTAGCTCAACTAATACATCAAAACACAGCCTCACCTGCCATACTACGAGTGCATTCAGAGACGGGGGAGGTACTGTCCAATAGCTTGGCCATTAGTGACAGATTTTATAGGTATTACAGTGAGTTATACCTCTCCAAGCTTAGAGTCACTGACGGAGAGCTTGCCACCTATTTGGGCTTGATCCCCCTTCCTACATTGTCAGAAGACCAACGTGAATTTTTAGATTCCCCTTTTACGCTAGAGGAGCTATCGGGGGCCCTGGCAGATATGGCAAGGGGCAAATCGCCGGGTCCGGACGGCATCCCGGTGGAGGTTTATGCCCAGTATGGGGGCCTGCTTCTCCCGGTGTTGCTTGACTGTTATAACGCTGCCTTTGTGGGTCCCAGTCTCCCGGAGTCCTTTTATGACGCCACCATTATCCTGTTACTTAAGCCCGACAAGGATCCGCTGGACTGTGGCTCATATAGGCCTATATCACTGCTTAATATAGATTATAAACTCCTTACTAAAATGTTGGCGAAAAGGCTAAATTCTGTTGTTCTCGACCTTGTCCATCCGGATCAGACAGGCTTTATGCCTGGAAAATCCACATCGGATAATCTTAGAAGGGCTCAGGTGATAACTCAGATTGGGGCATCATCCTCACATGACTGGGCGATGGCTTCTTTAGATGCAACAAAGGCGTTCGACTCTGTCGAGTGGCCTTTTCTATTGCAGGTGTTGCGAGGATACGGATTTGGAGAGGGGTTTGTTACCTGGATTTCCCTTCTATACTGTTCCCCTAGAGCGGCACTGTCCATTAATGGCGCGTTGTCTTCCTACTTTCCTTTGGGTAGGGGTACAAGACAAGGATGTCCATTGTCACCGCTACTGTTTGCTCTGGCGGTGGAACCCTTGGCAATACTGCTTCGGAATGACCCCATATATAAAGGCATAGTGATAGGCACCCGGGAGGAGAGAACAGCACTATATGCCGATGACTTACTCCTGTTTATGAGCGACCCCTCCCGGTCTCTGCCCAGAGCCATGGCTATAATTGATGAATTTGGTAATTATTCTGGCCTACGGACCAATTGGGCTAAGTCCTCATACATGCATATTGGCCGTGCGTCAAGTGTAGCTGAGGGGAATGTGGTATGTGGATTGACTACAGTCTCAACCTGCAAATATCTGGGCATCTTTATATCTAGGGACCATAGGTGTTTTTTGGAACAGAACATCTTTCCGCTCATCTCGCACTTTAGGGTTAAGTTTAATCTTTGGGCTACACTGCCTTTGTCGGTGGCTGGTAGAATCAACCTAGTTAAAATGATAGTACTACCCAAATGTCTATATGCTATAAGCCATTCTGCTGTGTCCGTGCCCCTTAGATTTTTTAAACAAATGGACTCCCTCATTATCTCCTTTATATGGGGAAACTCTAGATCTAAGCTTAGGTTGTCATCTCTACAACGACCGAAGCAGCTCGGGGGCACATCACTCCCTGATCTGTTTCTTTACTACCTAGCAGGACAGCTCCGTTTTATTAGGAAGTGGCTCTCATCTGATTCCCTACCGGGGTCCGAGGCACATCTGGCTCACCACCTGGGTCTGCATAATCTGTGGCCGGTGTTGGAACACCCGGCCTTGTTTAGGGGGAAATTGTTGCCCATCCATGCCCTGGCGGGACAGGTCTGGCGTCAGGCGAAAAAGGTGTCCACTTATTCTGATATACCTGCGGAGACCCCGCTTTGGCACAACCCTGGTCTGCCGACGTTATTTGCCCTGCCTGGCGCCCGGGCCTGGTCGCAGTATGGCGTGTCCTCTCTTAGTGACCTGTACATACAAGGGGTTTTTAAAACGTTTGACTCGCTAAGCTCCTCCTATGGCATCCCTAGAACGCAGTTCTTTAGATATCTACAGATTAGACATGCACTTTCTTCTCAGTTCCCGGATCGATTGGACAATATATCTGAGTATCCGCTTATCGGCATACTTCGCTCACAGGGCCCTGGGGGTTTGATATCTACTTTATATGCACATCTGATACAGGCCAAGGTGTCCACTTTGGACGCCCCGGCCTTGACGCGATGGAGCATAAATATCCCAACTCTCACAGATGAGATGTTTCAAGATATCCTTGAATCTCCTCAACATGTGTCACCTTCAGCTAACAACAAACTGATTCAAACGTATATTCTACACCAATGTTACTTGACACCTTCCCGTCTATACAAAATGGGACGTCTGCCCAACCCCGGATGCCTTAGGTGTCTTTGTCCACAGGCAGACTTTTGGCATATGATTTGGGAATGTCCGATCATACAATGTTTTTGGAAAGGGGTCGTGGATCTCCTGGCGGAAGTTCTGGCTAAACCTATACCATTAACCCCAGAGATATGCCTTTTCGGCGTATTAGATGAAGAAATATGGCAACACCATGTTAGAATCCTTTTGAGGGAGTCTTTATTTTATGCTAGGAAAGCTATCGCACTGCGATGGATGGCTCCGAAACCCCCATCAGTATCTCAGTGGAAGAAACTTGTTAATACTGTTCTTCCTTATAACCAGATTGTGTATAAAGGGAGAGGGTGCCCTCAGAAATTCCATAAGGTGTGGGGAACATGGTGCAATTCTCCGGTAACCCAATATACGGCTCCCTCATTGCGCTCTGCCATTAATTTACTCATGCCGTGAGGGGCGCGAGACACCGGGAGTATCCACGACCTCTCATTTTGGAGTGTATCCTTGTTGTTACCCTTGACTTATTGACTGCATGTTTTGTACATGATAACTGATGTATACAGTATTACGCATGTCCTGATTATATTCTTTCTGTACCGAGTCTATGTTATATGGTCCGGATGGGACGAGGACCTGGCGAGGTGGGATGTGGTGCGTTGAGTGAATTTACATTGAAATTCTCGTTTTTTGGTGCGCAACATGTTATGTATTTGTTTTGATTTCTTTTCCTTTGTCTGATACGCAATTTTCAATAAAACGAGTTTAAAAAAAAAAAAAAAAAAAAATAATTAGGGGGAGGGGGCGGGAACAGAGAGAAGAGAATGGTAAAGGAAAGAAGGAAGAGGGGGGGGGGGGAAGAAAAAAAAAAAGAAAGAGAGAGAATGAGAGAAAGAGGCAGGAGGAAAAAAAAGAAGAAAAAAAAACCAAATAACAACAAAAAAAAAAAAAAAAAAAAAAAAAAAAATAAAAAAAAAAAAAAGAGGGAGGAGGAGGAGAGGAAGAAATAAATTTTATTCATTAAAATAACTTTTTCTTTTTTTTTGAGAAAAAAGAGAAAAACATTTGGGGAGAAGAAGGGGGGGGGGGCCCCCCCCGTTTTTTTTTAAGCCAACTTGAAAGCATCCGGAAACCATTCATTTTGGGGGTTGGTTCTCCGCCAAGGGAATCGGCTCTCTCACAGTCTTGCCTAAAAACACAGCCATGAATAAAGAATGGTACCAGAATGTCCTCCAAGAGCAACTTCTCCCAACCGTCCAAGAGCAGTTTGGCGCTCAACAATGCCTTTTCCAGCATGATGGAGCACCTTGCCATAAAGCAAAGGTGATAACTAAATGGCTCAGGGAACAAAACATAGAGATTTTGGGTCCATGGCCTGGAAACTCCCCAGATCTTAATCCCATTGAGAACTTGTGATCAATCATCAAGAGACGGGTGGACAAACAAAAACCAACAAATTCAGACAAAATTAAAGCATTGATTCTGCAAGAATGGACTGCTATCAGTCAGGATTTGGTCCAGAAGTTGATTGAGAGCATGCCAGGGAGAATTGCAGAGGTCCTGAAGAAGAAGGGTCAACACTGCAAATATTGACTTGCTGCATTAACTCATTCTAACTGTCAATATAAGCTTCTGTTACTCATAATATGAATGCAATTCTATTTCTGTATGTGATAAAAACATCTGACAAACACACATAAAAACCAGAGGGCAGCAGATCATGTGAAAATATAATATTTGTGTCATTCTCAAAACTTTTGGCCATGACTGTAGTCTGTGAAAGAGTTAGTTGGATGAAAGATAAAAGGATAGGTCATGTGGACATGCTATTCAAGGAGTTTTGAGGCATATAGGAGCAGTGAGATTGAGCGATAGTTGGCTGGAGACGATGGGTGTAACAGTATCGTGTTTAAAGGCAGTGTTTTACTAACACTTGTAATTGAAAAACTGACTAATTTCAGTTGCATTTAATCACTGTCTGTGGGGTTTTGCTGGTATCGCATAGCTAGTGCATGGTGTGTCACCACCCTAACTGAAACAGAAAAAGCTGTGTACAGGGGTGAACCTAGCCTCTTTGCTGCCTGAGGCAGACTATAGAAATGCGACCCCCCCCCCCCCAAAAAAAAAAAAAAAAAAAAATTGAGTTTACATACTACTAGCCATATTAGAGCTTAAAGGGGTTGTCTGGGATAAAAGCTAATTACTACACTAATCTAAACACCCTCCCCCTGCCTACTTTCTAAATTACATAATTTATCAAAAATGTATATTTACCCACATTCCTGGGGTGGTCATGTGACTGCCTCTTTTCTGACTGCCGGCATGCAAGCAGCTCCCACGCCTGCACAGTAGAGGTAGATCATCGGCTGCAGAGCTGGGACTATTGTGCACGCCGACAGTCAGAAAAGAGGGAGGAGCTGCCCCACTGGAGGAAGCCTGGAAGGAAGGGAGGTAAGTATAATGGGGTCGGGGGGTAAGCTGAGTTAGTTGGGAAGGGCTAGTAGCGGGCGGGATAGCTAGAGAGACAGGAAGAGGGTGTATGGGAGGGAGAGAGGGAGTGTATGGGATGGAGGGAGGCAGGGGGTGTACGGGATGGAGGGAGGGAGGGAGGGAGGGAGGGAGGGGGTGTATGGAAGCTACATAGCAGGAAGCTGGACCTTGTAAACAAATGCAGAAGATGCCAGGAGTTCCCAGAGAAACACAGAAATCACTCAAAACGCTGCTAAAGGTATATGAGTGTACTTATTAACCCATTAATAGCACTAACAGACCTTTTTTAAAAAAATATTTTTTGCTCAGAAAACCCCTTTAATGTTTGCGGGACAAAATGTTCTTCATAATGGTACCATTTATTATTCTGTACAACGTACTGGGAAGCTGGTAAAAAAATTCAGAATTGGGTGGAATTGAAGAAAAAGTGCATTTGTGCAACATTCTTATGGGCTTTGTTTTTACAGCGTTCACGCTGCATCCAAAATGACATGTCACCTGTATTCTTTGTTTCAGTACCATTCCTGAGTATCTTTAAAATGAATCCATGCTGATCTTCATAGCCCTGATGAATGCTGAGATATGGGGCTCTAAAGTGTCCAGCCCCCTCCAGCCATCTTAGCCAGCTACTGAAGGAGGAAGGAGGGGGGGCTGCAGACTGCACAGAGGATGATGAAATCATCATCATCATCTGTGCATAACCTGTATGTGACTCTGCTGGTGGGGGGCGGGGGGCTAGCAGGTACTGTATAATCCCAGTTTTTGTCAGCTTTAAGATGGTTATAATAGCGGGTGTTTTTTTTTTTTTTTTCTTTCTTTTTTTTTAACCCACAGTACAAACGAAACACCTGGACTTCCAGTATTTTGGGGTTAAAACATCATTTTAACGGAAAAAAATGTCATCTTCTATTTTCACAGCCCAATTCTGTGAAACATCTGTAGGGTCACAATACTCACTATAGCCCTTGATAAATTTCTTGAGGGGTCTAGTTTCCACTGTTCTGGCACCACAGGGGCTCTGCAAATGCGACATGGTGCCTGAAAACAATTCCATCAAAATCTTCCCTCCAACAGCCAAATAGCACTCTCTCTGTTCCAAGCTCTGCCATGTACCCATACAGCAGTCTACAACCACATATGGGGTACTGCTACATTCAGGAGAAATTGTGTAGTGAACTGTGGGGGGATTTTTCTCTCTTAACCCCTTGTGAAAATGAGAAATTTGGGGCCACTTATCTCCATGATAAAATTGATAAAATCCGTCAGGAAATAATTGCCCAATCCCCAGGTGGCACTGATCCCCTCACCTGCCGCACTTCAGACTGTTCATTCTCATCTTTTGAACCTGTTACAGAGGAGGAAGTATCTCAGCTGCTTTCTTCTTCTCGCCCTACGACCTGCAGTAGTGACCCTTTCCCCTCACACCTTCTCCAGTCTCTGTCGCCTGCCGTCACGACTTACCTTACTAAAATATTTAACCTCTCTCTCTTCTGGAATTTTCCATTCCTCTTTCAAACATGCAGTCATAACCCCACTACTGAAGAAATCCTCCCTTGACCCATCCTGTACTGCTATCGTCCTGTCTCTAACCTCCCCTTCATCTCCAAAATCTTCGAACGCTTGGTCTATTCTCGTTTAACCTGCTATCTTTCTGCTAACTCTCTTCTTGACCCCTTACAATCTGGCTTCTGCACTCTACTGAAACGGCCCTCACAAAAGTCTCCAATGATCTCCTGATGGCTAAATCCAAAGGTGACTACTCTCTTCTTATTCTTCTAGATCTCTCAGCAGAATTTGACACTGTTGACCATCAACTCCTCCTCACTATGCTCCATTCTGTCAGCCTCACGGACACTGCTCTCTCCTGGTTCTACTCTTATCTCTCTGACCGCACTTTCTGTGTATCATTTGCGGGCTCTGTTTCTTCCCCTCTTCCTCTTGCCGTTGGTGTTCCTCAGGTCAGCATGTTTTTTAAAGTGGCCTGTCTTGGACTGGTTTAGTTCAGTCAAAATGCCGCCCCCCCTAACTGACACAGATAGCGTAACCTGAGGCGGCCGTCTCACTTCGCCTCATTAGAGGTGCGACCCTGGCTGTGTAGGAGGCTAAAAACTGAATGAAGATCAGCCAAACTACTACAAAGATGAGTGTGTGGAAGACAGTTTCCTGTCACAGGTTATACAAGACTAAACACAGCAACAAGACACAGGGTAGTTATACGGCATCAGCAAGGTCTTTCCCAGGCAATAATTTCAAAGCATTCTGGGGTTATTCAAGCTCTTTTTAAGAAGCACCGAAAAACGGGCAATGCTGAGAACTGTAGACTCAGTGGTCTGCCAAGGAAACTTAGTGCAGCAATCATGCTTACTTTCCTTTGAAATTAGAAGATGTCTGGCAGTGTTATCAGCTCAAAAATGGCAGAAACTAGTTCAATCCAGGTACACCCATATATTGTTCAAAAGGGATGTTCATGGAAGAATTGTGGCCAAAAAGCCATATCTTTGACATGGAGACAAGGCCATAGGAACTAGAGTGCGGGAAAATGGCAGCAGGTGTTCTAGATTGAAGAGTCAAAATTTAAAATATTTGGCTGTAACAGAAGGGAGGTTGTTCACTGAAGGACTGGAGACAATATTGAGTGTCTGCAGGCAACAGGGAAGCATGGTGGAGGTTCCTTGCAAGTTTGGGTCTGCATTTCAGCAAATGGAGTTGAGGATTTGTTCAAGATTAATGGTGTCACCAGTGATGAGAAATATATGCAGAAATGCATCCATCATCTTCTGCTGCAGCTATACTCATGAATATAGGAAGCAGTATTATAGTAGTTACCGTATGTTCTTGTACATTGGGGCAGTATTATAGCAATTATGTTCAATTGCATAAGGCAATGATATAGTTGTTATTATATTCTTGTACATAATAATAGTCCTTTAATAGTCCCACAATGGGGAAATTCAGTGTGTTACAGCAGCAAAGATAAGCAGATACAAATACAAATACAACATGTACAGGAATGTTCCAAGGTGAGAGGCATTACATTAATAGCAGACAGACAGATAGGACGTAGCAGAGGGGGGGGGGGGGGGGATTTAACAGGCAGAGAGATATTTCAGTTCTCTGTGTGTAATGATCTCCGCTTTGGTCGGTGTTGGTTGTACAGCCTAACCGCGGTGGGGAGGAAAGACTTCCGATAGCGCTCCTTCTCACACCTAGGGTGGAGCAGTCGGTCACTGACAGTACTGCCCAGCGCTGTCACGGTCTCATGCATGGGATGGGACTTCTTCTTCTGCATGGAGCTCACCACGGACAGTATCCTTCTGTCACCCACCACCTGCACTGGGTCCAGTGGGCTCCCCAGGACAGAGCTGGCCTTTCTAATCAGCTTGTCAAGTTTATTTCTGTCCCTGGTTGATATACTGCTCCCCCAGCAGGCCACTCCAAAGAAGATGGCTGATGCCACTACCGAGTTGAAGAAAGTTCTAAGAAGTGCCCCCCGGATTCCAAAGGCTCTCAGTTTCCTAAGCAGGTAGAGCCTGCTGTGGCCCTTCCTGTACAGGGCCTCCATATGATCTGCCCAGTCCAGCTTATTATTAAGGAGCAAACCCATGTACTTATAGGTGTTCACAATCTCGATGCCCGTCCCCAGGATGTCCACTGGTTTAGGAGGGCTTCTGCCTTTGCGGAAGTCCACCACCATCTCCTTGGTCTTCCCCGCGTTAATCTTCAGGTGGTTCCGGTGGCACCAGTCCACAAAGTCCTGGTTCAGTTCTCTGTACTCCCTGTCATCATCATCTGTGATGAGACCCACTATTGCAGAGTCGTCAGAATACTTCTGTAGGTAGCAGCTGGATGAGTTGCACCTAAAATCTGCAGTGTACAGTGTGAAGAGGAAAGGGGCGAGAACCGTACCCTGAGGTGCCCCCATATTACAGATCACGGTACCTGACACACAGTCTCAGGCTCTCACGTATTGAGGTCGATTTGTGAGGTAGTCTAGGATCCAGTTGGAGAGGTGGTGGTCCACTCCAGCAAGGCCCAGCTTGTCCCTCAATAACCTGGGCTGTATGGTGTTAAAAGCACTGGAGAAGTCAAAGAACATTATTCTCACTGTGTTCCCTGGTTTCTCCAGGTGAGACAGAGCCCTGTGCAGAAGATGGATGATGGCATCATCTACCCCAATGCCCGGCCGATAAGCAAACTGGAGGGGATCCATAGCGGGGCTCACTAGAGGGCGGAGATGTGTGAGAACCAATCTCTCTAAGATCTTCATCAGGTGGGATGTCAGTGCTACAGGTCTGTAGTCGTTGAGGTCCATAGGGTGGGGTTTCTTTGGAACTGGTACCACACAAGAAGATTTCCATAATTCAGGGACTATTTCCTGCCTCAGGCTCATATTATACATATATGTAATTATACCACACAGCTGGTCCCCGCAAGTCTTAATTAGCCTTGCACAGATGTCATCTGGCCCTGCGGCTTTCCTCGCCTTGATCTTTTTCATCTCCTTCCTCACCTGGGCCCGTGTGAAGGTCAGACTGTGGCCAGATAAAGACGGATTTCTGGATTTACTGGTCTGTTGGGAAGTGGCCGCATGGGGAGAAGTCATTGTGGTGGGGGAAGCTGAAGGACATACTGGGGTGGGAGGAGCTGGTGTGTGATCAAATCTGTTGAAGAATAGGTTTAGTTCATTAAGCCAATTAACATCTGCCTCAATCTGGCAGACAGACTGTTTATGACCTGAAATTGACTTAAGCCCCTCCCAGACCCCCCTTATGTCTTTTCTTTCCATTTGCTTTTCCATTTTTTCTTTATAACTGGCTTTTCCTTGCCTGATTAGATGCCTCAGCTCCTTTTGTACTTCCCTCAACCCCTCCTTATCTCTTGTCCTGAATGCCATCTTTTTCTCCTTAAGTAGTGTTTTTATATCAGAGTTAATCCATGGTTTGTTATTGGAGAAGCACCTCACCACTTTTGTACTGTAGTAGTTATATTTGTGTTCATAGGGGCAGTAGTCTAGTAGTTATATTCTTGTACATAGGAGGCACTATTGTAACATTTCTATTCTTGTGTCTACAGGAAGCATTATAGTAGTTATGTTCTTGTACATGAGGCAATAATATAGTAATTATACTCTTGTACATAGGATCAGTATATTATATAGTCGTAATCTCCTATGTACAATAATATAACTACTGTATTTTATACTGAACCTATGTACAAGAATATAACTAATATAATGCTACCCCTATGTAAAATAATATAGTTGTTATACTGTTGTATGGCAGTATCAAAGTTATTTTCTTGGACATGCAAAACTCTGCAGAGTGATTGTTCCAAACAACTCGGATATCTAACCACAGATCTTCTGTGTATAAATTTGCCCAAATCCTTCTGCCTATTCTTGTAATCCCACACAGGCTTAGGGTTGGTTCACACTTGTGTCTGGAGTCTGTCCGCTGTGAATCTGACCTAAATATAAAAAAAAAAGATAGGGAAAGGTTTGCAGGCGGTTTGTTTAAAAACCCATTCACTTCAATGGGTTTTTAAAGCAACCCACAGGTGTCTGATTGCAGCCTCTGCGCCGCGAAGCCGCTTTTTTTGGCCGGAAACAAAGTCGGACATGCAGGACTTTGTGTCCGCCCAAAAAAAAAGGTGGTTACACCAAATATTGATATATTTTAGATATCTCTTTTGTTCATTCACTTTGCATTTTGTTAATTGAAAAACATTGTATTAACACTTCTATTTTGGAAAACATTCTCACTTTGAAGCATTTTTCCACACCTACCTAAAACATTTGCACAGCATTATAGAAAATTTCTAGTATGTTATAATAGTTATATTCATCTACATAAGATCACTATGAAATATATGAAATATAGTAGCTATATTATTTACTTAGAGGAGTAGTACTACAGTCAGAGGCGTAGCTAGCGGGGGGGGGGGGGCAGAGGGGGCGGCTGCCCCGGGCCCACTGACTTTTTGGGGCCCACCCCAGGGCTGCCATTAATACATCCTTTATTTCTAACTGGATCGGTGTCTACAGACACCGATCTAGTTAAAACGTATCCTGCAACTTCACAGTATTGTAAACCGCAAGCTACATGAGGCTTGCGGTTTACAAGTCCCCGAGATCACAGACCGATGTCTTCTTCTCACACAGGCGGCGCGATGACGTCACAACATCGCGCCGCCTGCGCTCAGATACAGACATCCTGTACGTGGACAGGGAGGAAGCGGCGGCGGCTCCATTCATCAGCATCACAGGTAGGTGAGTATGACTTTTTTTTTTCCTTTTTTTTAGCGCAGTTGTCGGTATATTAATAGTATAAGGGGTGGTTAGGAGGGGGAATTATAACTATAAAGGGAGGATTCATTAGGGGGCATTATGACAATGGGGGGGTCATGTATATAAGGGTTATTACAGGGTATTATGAATACAAGGGGGGAGGTTATTTATATAAAGAGCCATTAGGGGGCATCATTTATATTAGGAGGCATTATGAACATAAGGGGATGGTCATTGATATAAGAGGTCATTAGAGATGCAGTATTTATGTCAGGGGGAATCAGGGGCATAATATGAAGGGCAATTAATTTAATGAAAGTGACACTTGGGCTTTATTAAGACTAAAGCCCCACGTAGCTGGCTGCAGCAAAAAAAGCGCTGCAGGAAAAACCATGGCAGTAACATTGTGGTTTTTCCCCGCAGCGCTTTTCACAGAAGGTCTGCTTAGGTTTTCAATACACCTATATGGAAACCGCCAGCATTTCCATAGGTATAATTGACATGCTGCAATTTCCAAAACCGCAACGGTTTTGGAAATCACAGTGCGTCTGCTGCACGTATTTTTCCGCAATGTGTGGATGGGATTTGCTAGAATGCCACAGTTTTTTTCTGTGGGTTTTCGCCACATGGGGCCCCATCCCATCCCCACTTTGCAGTAAAATACACGCAGCGGATACGCTGCAATTTCCAAAACAGTCGCAGTTTTGGAAATCGCAGCATGTCAATTATACCTATGGAAACGCCAGCGATTTCCCTATAGATATAATTGAAGCAGAAAGTCCGCAGAGGAAACCTCTGCAAACATTCTGTGCAAAGTTCTGCAGGAACAAACGCGATGCGTCGCCGCCGCGGTTTTTCCCACTTCTGTTTTTTGCTGTTGGACGCCACGTGGGGCCTTGGCCTTAAGGCATTTTCCAGCTCATTTTAATTGATGATCTATCCTCAGAATAAATCATCAATAAGAGATAAGTGATTCCCCACTGATCAGCTGTATGAAGGGGCTATGGCGTCTGTTTATATTATACGCTGTCTGTTTATTGTGACCATGTGATGTCATTCCAGCCTTGTCACATGGACGTGTATAGGACGAGGCTGTAGTTACATTACATGGCCGCTATGAAAAGAATGACACTATGTAAACAGAGAAGGTGTCACGGCACTTACAGAGGTACCACAGTTCATTCAAACAGCTGATCCTCGGGGTCCCGGGTATTGGAACCCCAATATTTTTTTTCCCTTGTTTTTTTTTTTTCCTCTCTTTTTAATTAGGAAACACCTGGGGCATTATTAATAAGGGAAACTATTTAAACGGGTGCACAGGGAAGTTATTAGTTTAAAGATGCACTTGGGGTTATTATTCATTATGGGGGGGTATATATTTTATATATATATATATATATATATATATATATATATATATATATTATATATTTTATAATTGGGGGTAGCAGTAGGATGGGGGCTTTGTGCAGGTGAGGACAATGTGGGTCAGGTGCCTGGAAAAGTGAGGAGCCAAAGCTGTCTGTGCTGCAAACTTTACAGAGACTGGAAGAAATGGTCATGGCCATCCAGATAAAAGAGACGGGGAATATGAACGTTTAGTCAGAGACGTCACCGGTAAGTCACAAAATGTTACTGCACTGTATTCACCTAAATCGTCTGCAGAGCCCTGTGTAGAGCCGCTATATACCACTATACGCTCACTGTATACGCATAGTATCGGTATACGAACATGTCCAAGTTGGGGGCCCACTTGGACATGTTCCCCCCCCCCCGTGCTGAACCCCTAGCTACGCCTCTGACTACAGTAGTTACAGTCATATGAAAAAGTTTGGGCACCCCTATTAATCTTAATCATTTTTAGTTCTAAATATTTGGGTGTTTGCAACAGCCATTTCAATTTGATATATCTAATAACTGATGGACACAGTAATATTTCAGGATTGAAATGAGGTTTATTGTACTAACAGAAAATGTGCAATATGCATTAAACCAAAATTTGACCGATGCAAAAGTATGGGCACCTCAACAGAAAAGTGACATTAATATTTAGTAGATCCTCCTTTTGCAAAAATAACAGCCTCTAGTCGCTTCCTGTAGCTTTTAATCAGTTCCTGGATCCTGGATGAAGGTATTTTTGACAATTCCTCTTTACAAAACAATTCCAGTTCAGTTAAGTTTGATGGTCGCCGAGCATGGACAGCCCGCTTCAAATTATCCTACAGATGTTCAATGATATTCAGGTCTGGGGACTGGGATGGCCATTCCAGAACATTGTAATTGTTCCTCTGCATGAATGCCTGAGTAGATTTGGAGCTGTGTTTTGGATCATTGTCTTGCTGAAATATCCATCCCCGGCGTAACTTCAAATTCGTCACTGATTCTTGTACATTATTCTCAAGAATCTGCTGATACTGAGTTGAATCCATGCGACCCTCAACTTTAACAAGATTCCCGGTGCCGACATTGGCCACACAGCCCCAAAGCATGATGGAACCTCCACCAAATTTTACAGTGGGTAGCAAGTGTTTTTCTTGGAATGCTGTGTTTTTTTTGACGCCATGCATAACGCCTTTTTGTATGACCAAACAACTCAATCTTTGTTTCATCAGTCCACAGGACCTTCTTCCAAAATGAAGCTGGCTTGTCCAAATGTGCTTTTGCATACCTCAGGCGACTCTGTTTGTGGCGTGCTTTCAGAAACGGCTTCTTTCGCATCACTCTCCCATACAGCTTCTCCTTGTGCAAAGTGTGCTGTATTGTTGACCGATGCACAGTGACACCATCTGCAGCAAGATGATGCTGCAGCTCTTTGGAGGTGGTCTGTGGATTGTCCTTGACTGTTCTCACCATTCTTCTTCTCTGCCTTTCTGATATTTTTCTTGGCCTGCCACTTCTGGGCTTAACAAGAATTGTCCCTGTGGTCTTCCATTTCCTTACTATGTTCCTCACAGTGGAAACTGACAGGTTAAATCTCTGAGACAACTTTTTGTATCCTTCCCCTGAACAACTATGTTGAACAATCTTTGTTTTCAGATCATTTGGGAGTTGTTTTGAGGAGCCCATGATGCCACTCTTCAGAGGAGATTCAAATAGGAGAACAACTTGCAATTGGCCACCTTAAATACCTTTTCTCATGATTGGATACACCTGGCTATGAAGTTCAAAGCTCAGTGAGGTTACAAAACCAATTTTGTGCTTCAGTAAGTCAGTAAAAAGTAGTTAGGAGTATTCAAATCAATAAAATGATAAGGGTACCCAAATTTTTGCACCGGTCAAATTTTGGTTTAATGCATATTGCACATTTTCTGTTAGTACAATAAACCTCATTTCAATCCTGAAATATTACTGTGTCCATCAGTTATTAGATATATCAAATAGAAATGGCTGTTGCAAACACCCAAATATTTAGAACTAAAAATGATTACGATTAATAGGGGTGCCCAAACTTTTTTTCATATGACTGTATATTCTTGGACATAGAAGGCAGCGTTATAGAATTTATATTCCTGTACATAGAAGGTGATAATATAGTATTTATATTTTTGTGCATAGAAGGCAACAGTTATATCCTTGTAAATAGAATGCAATATTGTATTAGTTATGTTCTTTTTAAATAGGGGACTGTATTATACAGGTGCATCTCAATAAATTAGAATATTTTTGAAACGCTCATTAATTTCAGTAATTCAGTAATACAATTCATAATCAGCAGTCTTCCATGATTGTGTGTCCTACTGAACCAGACTGAGGGACCATTTAAAGGCTTAGGAAACCTTGGCAGGTGACACACTGAATTTACAATACTGAACTTTTTTACAATATTCAAATTTTCTTAGATTTTGGTTTTCATTACCTGTAATCCATAATCAACATTTACAGAAATAGAACACTTGAAATAGAACTCTCTGTGTGTAAAGAATCTAGAAAATATAGGAGGTCACTTTTTTAATTCAATTACTGAAATAAATAAACGTTTCAAAGATATTCTAATTTATTGAGATGCACCTGTAGAAGCTATAATTTATAATGAGAAAATAAGGGAGAAAAATGGGGGCAGATCAATGTGCGCTAGCATACTATAGCTGGATCATATTAGCACAACTCAGGATTAGGTTGCCAAATGTGCTACACTATAGCAGTCATGTACTGAATAAATGTAAAAACTGTTTGTTTTGATAACAAAAATAAAAGTAATACACATAATCGGATTACAAACTTTTACAGGCATACTTTTATAAACTGCTGTGGTTCCATAGCTGCAGGCTGTCAAGACATGTTAGTTGTAATTTCACCAAAGCCAGACAGCCACTGATACAAAAATGTATAGCCAACCTGTCAGCAATATTTTATATACATTACCGTATAGCTTTTAAGGTCGGGGGACCCCACGTGGCGTAAACACGTCGTTTTACAGTCACAGCGGCGAATCCAATCCTGGTATTCTAGTAATTGGACGTTATCCCCCATGCACTGGATAGCGTATAATCACTAGATGGGTGGGGATCCGATTGCTGGAGCAGCTGGTCACCATGTACATCTTCTTCATTCATTTCTATGGGACTGCACCAAACCCTAAGAGAATGAATGGAGCAGCATTGCACTTTCTTAACCTGCCACTTCATTTTGACAGGTTCTCGGTTTTTGTGATTGGTGGCAGTTGCGTGGATAGGGGAAAACTTTAATTTACTGTATATCGTATTAAAGCTGAATTCCCATGTGCTGACAGTAGAGAAGAGAAAAGGCAACAGGACAGCAGTCATAACAGTTAGAGATGAGCAAATTTTTCAAAAATTTGATTCGGCAGCTTCTCTGAATTTTCAGAAAAGATTCCATTCAATCCAAATTAATTTGCAGCGAATCGCATTAAAAAACAGCTATTTCCTGGCTGCAGAGTGTCTGTATAGTGGTGTAGCTGCTAAGGACGCCGCGCTGATAGTTTACATGTTACCATAGCAACGTGGCCTAGCGCGAAGTATCCAGCCTCAGTGTCTCGTTAGATCCCCCACAGTAACACATCTCACAAAGGTATCAAGCTACATCTACATCTGTCCCCTACACCTCAGCCCCACAGGGACACAGCTTGCCAAATCCACCAAACCTGGACCATAGCTTGCCATCCCCTATAGTAGCACAGCTCTAAATCCCCACCCCCACATTACTCCCAAGTTCACCAACCACCCCAAAACTCCCCCCACAGTTCACCGTGCACCCCACATCTCTCCCTCCCACAGTCCACCGTGCACCCCACATCTCTCCCCCCACACTACATCTCTCACCCCACAGTACACCACGCACCTAACATCTCTCCATGTTCCTCCACTGCACGGGATACAACTTCTCATCATTTGTAGGGACCTTCTTACAAGCAGACACGCTTTCCCAGTCACATGACTAGAGCATGTCATATGACCGTCTGACGTCAGAAGGTCCTTACTGAGTATAGCATTTATCCTTTACCACAATGCCATGCGTGCAGCCAATCAGGACTGGCTGGCTGTTGATTGGCTGCACGCATAGCATTGTGGGCGATCCCACGTTCCCAGAGTTCCTTGCCTCATGTCTTAAAATGTGCAGCAAGCCATTTTAGGAAAAAATGCGATTTGTTACCACGAAGTGTGAGGAAATCTGGATTCAATGCGAATTGAATATTTTCTGAAATTCGGATCGAATTCCACTTCATCCGCTTCAATTCGCTCATCTCTACTATAATTAATTTTTTTTTATTATGCCTACTTGTATTGCACCATCATATTCCGCAGCGCTTTACAGACATAGACAGTCACTGTCCCATATAGTGCTCACAATCTACTTTCCCTATCAGTATGTCTTTGGAGTGTGGGAGGAAACCCACACAAACACGGGGAGAACATACAAACTCCTTGCAGATATTGTCCTTGGCAGGATTCGATCCCAGGACTCCAGTGCTGCAAGGCTAACCACTGAGCCACTGTGCTGCCCTAACAGTCAGTCCCCAAACTCTGCATACTGTCCATACTTTTTAGGTGGGAAAACCCTTTATAGAGCAGTTCTGCTCATTGCATGGTCTAACTGAAGAAAGAATCACCTTCACCACTAACTGCAGTATATTCAGGTTCCAAGTGTTACCGAGTCTCCCTTTACAACTCTATCAAGGATAGCCATTACACCTCTAACTCTGCACTAAAGCCGGGATTCTTGATTTATCTTGCTCTGCTGTAGATTATATCTCAGACTCCATTCCCATCCATAAACGCATTCAAAATGCTGGGGGTGGCTACTTACATTCTGTCAGTACACTGTACAGCGAACAATGTAGCTGATATAACAAAATATATGATATGCTGCTTCATTGTATAATGAAAATGTAGATTTTATTTTACCCCAGACTATTGTTCAGAGCTTTATGTAACATTACATCTCTCCAAATGTACCACGGCAGAGCTCTGTAACAGCATATGGTAATTGAAGACTATAAAAGCAAAGCAGTGTATTTGCTAAGTTACTCAATATAATACGTAGTAATTAATAACTATGATCTCAAAGAGGTTTTATGGTTCAGAAAATCCCTTCTGAGTTAACATGAGAAGGGGGATGGGGAGGTTGCTCCGTCAGGACACTCATCCATTTGCCAGGGACAATAGTAACCACGGTAGAACATATCTGGCTTTGGAGGACCCAACACATCTCTGCATTATATAGCCAGACCACTGATTTTAGTGTATAGCATGTAATGCTTCATGTCTCGTGTGGTGGACCGCAGTCAAACAGAACTGATGTTATCTGGCTCCACCATTTATTAAAACTTGGGGTCTCAGCATCACGATACCCAGTCAAGAACCCTAGGAACCCTTCTGAAAAAAAGGGGTTGTCCAAAATGGGCAAACCCTTTAAATGAATAAACACACTAACTTAAAATGTCTTCATTTTGAAAATGTATTTCCCTTTATACACAAAAAAGTCTTCTAACATTTTTTCAGTCATTTCTGAGTTGTCTTGGTCTAGACAACCACCAATATATATATGATTATGGACAGAAAGTAATACCATACCTGTAACATCTTTGGTATCGCCTCAGGTAAGGCTGTGTTCCCATCTGCATCTCACATTTCATCAAACATGCCAGATAAAATAGTGCAGCATGCTGTGCTATTATTATTTTTATTTTTTTTTATTGTTTATTTATATAGCACCATTAATTCCATGGTGCTTTACATTTGCGGATTTACATACGGTACACAAGATATACAAAACAGATAATACAAACAGTGACCAACTGGCACAGTGGGATAGAGGGCCCTGCCCGCAAGGGCTTATAGTCTATGAGGGAAGAGGGATAGAGACAGAAGGTGGGGGAGAGAGACAGATGGTGGGAGAGAGAGATAGAAGGTGGGGGAGAGAGACAGAAGGTGGGATTACTGTACAGTATTACTGTCCGCGCTATCACTGCTGCGCTGTACAAATAAATGCCAGGCTCCCTGATGGAAGCCCCATGACCCGTATGAGTCTGTTATGCAACAGATCCAGTGCTTTAGGCATTTTTGGAGCAGAACAATGGAAATGCCGTACTAGCATATATGTGAACACTGCCTTACTTCATCTGCTGGAGCTATGTTGTTTTTCTTCTCTAATTCTAAATCATCACTCCTTCTGCATGTCCTGTTTCTCAGATCTGATTCTCCTGTCACATCTTATAGTAATGAATGGGTTAGTGAAACTTCTTTTACAAGTGAATGAAGTTTGAAGGGAGGAGTCCGCATGTCAAACAATGAGGGGAGGCGGGGGGGGTAAAAAAAACTTAGACACATAAAAAGAGACGGGAAGACAATTAATATTTATAGCAGCAAGTTTTTAACAACTCCTGCAATTTATCCTATTGAATGAAGTGCTCCTGAGCATTGTCATAATTGGCAGTGTTACTCTGGAGTATGGAATTGGTCCAGTGTGACTCTGCGCTCTTGTACGTTGTACTCAGCGCTCTCTTCACTGGATTAGTCATTCACAAATTAATCAGGAACAAGGTGAAGATAGAAAATGCTGCTGTGTCCTGTCTGCTGTCCCTGCTCTTACTGGAGATCATCTGCTGCTGTGTCCTCTGCAGCTGCCTGGGTCTCACCCTCTTCATTGTGGCATGTGCCCTCTATTACATCTCAATACCTGTTCGAAGGATGCTGACAACTCAAGACAAAGCAGTGCTCATCACAGGTAAGAGGGCTCCAATTTACAATCCTAAAAGTTACTTCCTATGTTTTTCACTAATGTATTCAGAAATTGCAAGAATGGCAATTGATTTTGGCAAACCCATACAGATATCTTAGAGAATTGCATAAATATTAAATTAGTTTGTGGGTTGTACGCCAATAAATTAGGGGGCTGCATAGATATCAGATCCTCACTAATATAATAAGGAACTGCTTAAATAGCTAATATAACTTATAGTGAACTGACAACAAATGATAACGAACCCTTTACTGACTTGTAATACACATTCATTTTATTAATGGAAATTATTCTAGGTCATGTTCAGCTGCATAAACAGCAATTGCCTGCGGTGACCGTAGTATAGGTTATAGCAAAGGTACAAAGAAATATTAGGACATGGTGTAAATAGAAATGCCTTTAGGTGATCCTTCACTGCTAGGTTCACAAATTGCATAAAATGGCAATTACCTTTCATAAACCTAAGTTCTACAAAAAGATTTGCAACAAATCTGTAAGTATATTATATTATATTATTGCGTCTATTTCACAAGGGGGCAGGAGACAATGTTTGTTTAAAAATCTCCACAGAAATTCCTTTAGGCTGGGGCCCCACGTGGCTTAAATGTCATGGAAAAAAAACGTGGTGTTTTAAAGTTACTGCATCCACGAATCCCATCTACACATTGCGGGAAAATTTGTGTTGCGGTTATGGAAATTGCAGCATGTCAATTATATCTTTGGAAAGCTGGCGGTTTTCCTATAGGTATAATTGAAGCAGATTGCTGCCGCAGATTTTCCCACGGCGCTTTTTTTGCTGCGGCACGCTACGTGGGGCCTTAGCCTTAATGTGAAATCCAGTAGTCCAGTATTGGGGTTTTTCCAGCAGTGCTTTTCACAGAAAGTCTGCAGAGTTTTCCTCTGCAGACTTTCTATTTCAATTATACCTATACAGAAACCATCAGCATTTCCATAGGCATAACGCAGCGTTTTTGGAAATCGCAGCATTTCCGCTGAAGATTTTTTTCTGCAATGTGTGGATGGGATTCGTTAGAATCCCATCCACTATGCAGAGAATGAAAAACACTGCAGTTTCAGCCTAAAAGGGTTTCCCGGCCCCAAAATCATTTTTGATACTGATCCACAAAATAGGTCATGAGTATCTGATTTGTGGGGCTCCAACACCAGCACACAACAGAGATGCGCTGAACCAGCAGTCTCTGGGCACCGGAAGCTATAGCAGTAGATGAGAAGCAGAAACAACTCTGCTCTCATTCAAATAGCTCTGCTGCTTGAGTAAGAGTGACTTTTCCCTCAGCTTCAGCTTCTCATTGATGTATTAATGGTACAAATGCTGCCAGAAAATCAAATAATGTGCAAAAGTTTAGGTATGCTTTAAAACTTTTCCAAAACTTTAAAATTAACTTTACAGGGTTTCCCCAGATGCAGTCATACAACTTTTACAATATACCTACACAGTTAGCCCCCTTACACATGACCGTGTGAAATGTCAGTGTGCTATCCGGGTTTTTCCGGACAGCACACTGATCCATTCATTTCTATGGGCACGTACACATGACCGTGAATTACATGGTCACGTGTGCGGGCCGACAGTCCGGGCCGCAAAATATGAAATGAAAGGGGCCTCGGAAGCACGGCCAGTGCGCGTGTGGCGCACGGATGACATCCATGTGTGCCCTGTGCGCCGCCCGTGCCGTTCATTCACAGCAGCCAGTTAGCACACGGTCGTGTGCAATCGGCTTTAGGCAGATTAGCATCTATATCTGCCTGTTGCGTATCAATCATATATCTGTCTATCGATCTTTCTGTCTATTGATCTTTCTGTCTATCTATATCTCTTGACCTACCTTGTAGTGGGTTATAGTTGTTGGAATGCCTGGTCTCTGTTGCTCAAAGATTCAAGATTTCGGGCAGTTACAAAATGTACTTACCAAGAACAAATCATTTGCAACTTCACTTCTTTCTAAAGATGCTTATGTAAATAAGGTCAGAATAACCTGATATTCAGTTCTGCACTCATATTTTAGATGAAGCTTTTGAGATTGTAGATATTTTCTATACAATTTCTCAGTAACTGACATGCAGCGAATAAAGATGCCTGAGTCAGCATTAAAGGGAGTCCAACAGGTCCAAAATGTGCCATGTAGGGTTCTTTGGTAGAAGGAGAAAAATACCTTTGTGGCTATGAACCAATGAAACAATGCAGAGATAATAATCTTTTATTGATATGCAAATTAATCTGCAAGTTCATCTGAAGGGAAGGGGGTGGGGGTGGGGTCCTGATTTGCCTACAGAAAAGTTTGAAGCAGACAGAGGCTGAAAAAGTCAATCATGACTACAGTAAAGGTAACATATTGGGAACTTATTCCACAAAGATGGAACTTCTGGCAAATCTGGTATCAGGGTCCACCCCCCAATGCACTTGCAGTCTGATACGCATAAAAAAGATGATTATCTCTGCATTGCTTCATCAGTTTGTGGCCAAAAAAGTATGTGGTTTATATAGGTTTATGCTCCAATTAATGACCCCTACATAGCACAGTTTTTGTATCTTATGATATTATTTATATTACTTCTTTGGCAACCACATTGCTCTCTAAATATCACTAAATAGTAACATCCACAGTGTCCCCCTCAACAGTGATCAACACAGTGATCATCATGATGACCTCCTGGGCAGACTCATTGCTGTATCAAAGACATGTCTGTTCTTCTTTTTTATTTCCAGATACTCATATACTAACTATATTGGGACACATTTAGATATTTCATAAGTGACTGTCATAGATGTTAATTCTTTAGTATACTTTAATTCCAGTATATGGATTCTAGCAACAATTATCTGGTGTCTGGAACCTTGAGGACATCTCATGAAGATATCTGAGCTTCTTGATGTCACAGCATATAATTTACGCCAAGTCATGGATCTTCTCAGAAGTTCCTATTTTTGCATAGATATTTGCTGAGTAAGTTAGGGTGGAGAAGTATGAGATGATAAAGGATTATCACAGGCAGAGGCCTAACATCTCAAATCATCTGGGACACTCTTCCGTAGAAAGATAAGATAAGTTATCTGTCATATTAAGAGTTTACACTTCAGAGTTCACAATTTCAATGCTATGTTTGCCATAGCATCTTACCTCTGTCCCTTACTTAGAGAACAGCTCGA
Source organism: Leptodactylus fallax (assembly GCA_947044405.1). Lineage (NCBI taxonomy): Eukaryota > Metazoa > Chordata > Amphibia > Anura > Leptodactylidae > Leptodactylus > Leptodactylus fallax. Next base: position 861,229 of record CAMRHE010000497.1, on the reverse strand, counting down.
AGTAACATTGGGTAAGGTGCTGGTGGGAAACCAAAATAAATAATTTTATGATTTTTTTTTTTTTTTAAAGCAACAAGTGGTGAAGTCTGAACATAGCTGAGAAAGCTCTGGTTTGGACTGAGCTAATAGAGTGCTAGAGGGTCTCCCAGCAGGTCTAGGCTCTGACATAATAATTGTCCCAAAAGACTGGACAGAATAGAAACTCATCTGAAGCCAGTTACTTGTGTATGTTTCTTTTGGGATGATTCACAAATAACCTATTAAACCCTATTGATAATCCTGTTAGAAACAGCAGGAAGTCTCAGGCTGCTTCTTTACACATACAAAAAACTGATGATAAAAATGGATAGAACTGATGACCAACCATTTACATAGAGTTAATTTTAAAGGGGTTATTCCTTTATGGGCACTTATCCCCTATCCACAGGACAGCGGATAAGTGTCCAATAGCTGGGAACCTGATTGCTGGGTCCCCCAGAGATGATGAGGACAGGGACCAAAAGTCCCCCTAACGCCTCCTTGTGAATGGAATGTCAGTGTGTTTGCGTGACCAGCTCTCCATTCACTTCTTTGGGATACTGGGACTGTAATGTCCAGCAGCACCCACAGCCCCATAGAACTGAATGGAGCAGTGGTCACACAAGCGCACTGGCACTCCATTCACAAGGAGGCTGTAGTGGGACTTTCAGTCCCCTGTCCACTTCCTTACTGGGATACCTGGAAAATGAGGCCAAGAAATCAGACACTTATAACTTTGTAATCTTATTAAAGAAATATGTTCCCTTCTCCATTTATCAGGCTCAGTTTTTTACATAGAAGTCTAAGGAGGGGAGGGGGAAGAGGAGGCTGTTGCAAAAGACACACAGATATCTACGGCTGCTAAGTTCTGCTGCACTCACTGGCGCTCCCTTTGAAATGAATGGAGTGTTACACTTCCATTCTGACTACCGCTATATTCAGAACAGGGAACAAAATTCCCCCATTCTCCTGACTGGTGGGCATCTTAGCGGTTGGACCCCCACCGATCTGTAAGTTATACCATATCCTATGGATAAGAAATAACTTCTCAAGTTAGGAATACCCCTTTAAATATTTTATACACCTTTTTAGTTTTATCTGTTTTTGGGAAAGCTGCATGATAGGAAATATGGCAACCATTATAGCTTCGATGCTGTTTGACAGCTATATATCCATTTGCAATATAATGGCCTATAATGGTTGCCATGTTTGCTGTCACCCAGCTCCTCCAGAAACAGACATATGGAGAAATAAAATAATACTTTACCTAGCATGTGAATGTCTTGAATAGTTCTATATTATTAATAGTCGTAAGTCAAAATCTGTCAATATATTTCATATACATGATTTACAGCCCAGCAGTTTTCTGCATTTGAGTGTAATCTGGGTATTTGTATGAATCAGAACCTAGAGCTATGATTTGCATTGCACCTCATAAATAAGTGTTGCCAGGGGAGCTGTGTGCACGTTCCACGTGTGCTGATCTCCAGTTATTTGATTAACAGTGGAAGGGATTACTGGAGTGTCAGCGTTAAATTACACCGCTTAACTGAACATGGCTTATATCATGGGTGCCAGATGACTCTTGGAGCGGAATTTAACCCTTCGGATGCTCTAGGGACTTCTCAGTAATTTCTTCAGAATATTTTGCACAAGATCCTTTCCTTGGCCTGTCTTCCCTGGTGGTTTGAATGTTACTGTTGATCAGTTTTGCCATGTGTAGAACCATCTCAGCTCTGTGCTGTGAAATATGAATATCATTGCTCTACATCGTAAGAAAGGCAGAGGTGTTATCAAATTAACCAGTAATGTTTCCAATGCTTAGTAAGCCTACAGTAGTGCCAAAATGGTAGGAGAAATGTTGCTCTAGTTGACACTTTGTTTGCAGGGATCACTTCCAGTTCAGATTGCCTAGTTAGGCCTCCTTCACAAACCCGTAGTCGTTTATATTGTCTGCAAATACTGATCCACAATGTACAAAAACATGTGAGTATCCTCAATCATGAATCCACAAAAAGACCCCCGCACTATGATCCTCTGCACTTGTCGCAAAAAATGCAGTCATACGTCTGGACACATAGAAATGAATATGTTCGTACTTTTATCCGGAATTGTGGATCCGTAATTGCGGATGAAAACTAAGGACGCGTGAAGGAGGCCTAACCATATGCTCCCTGTCTGAAAGATTACCAGTCTACCACCATCAAATCTCTTCTAAACCACTCATATGCTGTTGTAGTTGTGAGGTTGTGAGGTTAGTGATATAGTCAATATACCTTTTTGTGCCAAAATAGAATCTTGCTGGTGACAAAATCGACTTTTACAAACCCATATATTCATTTGCAGTTTTGGAGACTAAAAAGACTGAATATAACCCCTAGTGTGTCTATAATGGTGGCTGTATTTGTTGTCACTCTAGAAATGTTGTAGTCATCTGAAATTATTTGCTTGATGTCTATTATATATATCTATATTTATTTTTATTCTTGCAAGCAGCTCATCCATAGTGTATGCAAAGTGTATAATTTAGATTTAGCTGTCTCTTGACGGCTAAATCTAAAGGGAACTATTCACTACTTATTCTTCTGGATCTCTCAGCAGCATTTGACACTGTAGACCGCAAACTCCTCCTCACTATGCTCCATTCTATTGGCCTAAGAGATAAAGCTCTCTCTTGGTTTTCTTTCTATCTCTCTGACCGCTCATTTAGTGTATCATTTGCTGGTGCTATTTCTTCTCCTCTGCCCCTTGCGGTTGGGGTTCCTCAAGGCTCAGTCCTAGGTCCCCTCCTCTTCTCTCTGTGCACAGCCCCATTTGGACAAACCATTTACAGATTTGGCTTTCAATACCATCTTTATGCAGATGATACCCAACTATATACCTCATCCCATGACATCACCCCTGCACTACTAGAGAACACCAGTGACTGTCTTTCTGTTGTCTCTATCATCATGTCTTCTCTTTATCTGAAATTTAATCTTTCAAAAACTGAACTTCTTGTGTTCCCTCCATCTACTAACCGACCTAACCCTGATATCTCCATTTCTGTCTTACTATTACCCCGAGGCAGCATGCCGGCTGTCTGGGGGTTGTATTTGATTCAGATCTCACCTTTACCCCACATATTCAGATACTTGCACGCGCTTGCCACCTGCACCTTAAAAACATCTCTAGAATTCGCCCTTTTCTCACCGTGGAAACATCAAAAACCTTCATTGTCGCTCTGATTCTCTCTCGTCTTCACTATTGCAATAATCTTCTAATTGGGCTTCCTCTTACTAAACTCTCCCCACTACAATCTGTCCTGAATGCAGCCGCCAGACTCATCTTTCTGTCAAACCGGTACACAGACGCATCTACCTTGTGTCAGTCGCTGTATTGGTTGCCCATCCATCACAGAATACAATATAAAATTATCACACTGACCCACAAATCTATCCATAGCGCTGCGCCCCCTATATCTCCTCTCTCGTCACTGGCTACCGCCCTAACCGTCCTCTCTGTTCAGCCAATGACCTTAGACTTGCATCCCCTGTTATCCGATCATCCCACTCCTCTCTCCAATACTTTTCTTGAGCTGCACCGGTGCTCTGGAATGCTTTACCCAAGACAATCTGATTAATACCCAACTACAGTCATATGACAGTCATACAACCAAAATTTGACCGGTGCAAAAGTATGGGCACCTCAACAGAAAAGTGACATTAATATTTAGTAGATCCTCCTTTTGCAAAAATAACAGCCTCTAGTCGCTTCCTGTAGCTTTTAATCAGTTCCTGGATCCTGGATGAAGGTATTTTTGACAATTCCTCTTTACAAAACAATTCCAGTTCAGTTAAGTTTGATGGTCGCCGAGCATGGACAGCCCGCTTCAAATTATCCCACAGATGTTCAATGATATTCAGGTCTGGGGACTGGGATGGCCATTCCAGAACATTGTAATTGTTCCTCTGCATGAATGCCTGAGTAGATTTGGAGCTGTGTTTTGGATCTTTGTCTTGCTGAAATATCCATCCCCGGCGTAACTTCAAATTCGTCACTGATTCTTGTACATTATTCTCAAGAATCTGCTGATACTGAGTTGAATCCATGCGACCCTCAACTTTAACAAGATTCCCGGTGCCGGCATTGGCCACACAGCCCCAAAGCATGATGGAACCTCCACCAAATTTTACAGTGGGTAGCAAGTGTTTTTCTTGGAATGCTGTGTTTTTTTTTGACGCCATGAATAACGCCTTTTTGTATGACAAAACACTTAATCTTTGTTTCATCAGTCCACAGGACCTTCTTCCAAAATGAAGCTGGCTTGTCCAAATGTGCTTTTGCATACCTCAGGCGACTCTGTTTGTGGCGTGCTTTCAGAAACGGCTTCTTTCGCATCACTCTCCCATACAGCTTCTCCTTGTGCAAAGTGTGCTGTATTGTTGACCGATGCACAGTGACACCATCTGCAGCAAGATGATGCTGCAGCTCTTTGGAGGTGGTCTGTGGATTGTCCTTGACTGTTCTCACCATTCTTCTTCTCTGCCTTTCTGATATTTTTCTTGGCCTGCCACTTCTGGGCTTAACAAGAACTGTCCCTGTGGTCTTCCATTTCCTTACTATGTTCCTCACAGTGGAAACTGACAGGTTAAATCTCTGAGACAACTTTTTGTATCCTTCCCCTGAACAACTATGTTGAACAATCTTTGTTTTCAGATCATTTGAGAGTTGTTTTGAGGAGCCCATGATGCCACTCTTCAGAGGAGATTCAAATAGGAGAACAACTTGCAATTGGCCACCTTAAATACCTTTTCTCATGATTGGATACACCTGGCTATGAAGTTCAAAGCTCAGTGAGGTTACAAAACCAATTTTGTGCTTCAGTAAGTCAGTAAAAAGTAGTTAGGAGTATTCAAATCAATAAAATGATAAGGGTACCCAAATTTTTGCACCGGTCAAATTTTGGTTTAATGCATATTGCACATTTTCTGTTAGTACAATAAACCTCATTTCAATCCTGAAATATTACTGTGTCCATCAGTTATTAGATATATCAAATAGAAATGGCTGTTGCAAACACCCAAATATTTAGAACTAAAAATGATTAAGATTAATAGGGGTGCCCAAACTTTTTCATATGACTGTATAGCAGCTTCAAAACTGCCCTAAAATCACATCTGTATGGTCAGGCTTATCACGTGCCCTGATCACAGTGTAGTGTGCAGAGGTGTAGAACAATAACACCTTTTATCCTTCCTCCTCTGTTCCTCAGATCCTGGCCCCTCCAAATAGAAGTTACACTGCACTCCTTGCACTTAGTATCTGTTTATTCACAGATACTGGCTGGTGACGGGTTCATATAGCTTCAGTTACACAACCTTTCCTATTAAAAGATGGCTGAACCATTGTAGCAAACAAGCCCTCTGACCTCTTGTGTCCCCCTATCTCCTCATAGAATGTAAGCTCTTGCGAGCAGGGCCCTCGCTCCTATTGTTTGATATGTTTATTTCTTTGTCACATTGTAATGTCTCATATTGTCTGTTCATGTGTCCTCTGATATGTAAAGTGCTATGGAGTATGATGGCGCTATATAAAGTTATTATTATTGTAGGTTTCCTATAAATCCTTTCACTTACTGCTTTGGTAACCACCATCTACATGCATAGATGTGCTAACAAGATGTTATGCTATACAATATATTATCGTTCCATGCAATATCAACATAATTCAGGACCATATGGTAAGGATTTATTACAAGTTCACTGCTTTGAAGGAGATGAGGAGAAAGTGTTTTGGGCAGAAGGTGTATACTTGTAAAAGGGGCTTCTTAGAACATAACAGAAGATTCAGTTGAACAAGTAGTTAAAGTATGGATTGAACTTCCAGCCCAGCCCTTAAATTAGAGATGGGGGTCATGAACAATGTGATAGGTCTAAACAAGGCGGCTGGATTAAAGTGAATGTCAGATCACAGCACATCCTACCATGCCATTGTATCTCAAAGAGATCAGCCTCTGCGACAGCCTGCCCGCCCATATACAATTTGTGGGGTTGCACCAGTTACTCAGTATGAGAATGGTCCTGTGCCTCTGTGTGATGTAATGGCCCCTATACTATTAACATTCACAGATCGTGACCAACCTCAGCTGTAAGCATTGCAGCTTGCATGTCTCATAAACCTTTGTGCAACACAATATAAAAGCAACTTTAAACACAGAATACATGACATTTGTAGGACTCAATGTTAATGTTTAGACATAATACTCATAAACTTGTCCCTTTTGTCCCACTAGTCTATTCACATATATATTGCAGTTTCATTCAGTAATCTGTTGCTGATGGCATGGTAAAAGTTCAATGCATAGCCACTTATTGTGCTGACTTATTGCTTTCCAACATGGCAGCCCACTTCAAGGAGTGCCAGCTGAGTAGAAGGCATGATCGAGTGGTTGCTGATCACAGCATCCAAGAAAGGCTTTATTGCCGCACACTCCCACCAAATGTGCAGGAGAGTTCGCGTGTCAGAACCATTGCCAGCAACAGTCCAGGACACCCAGATAAAACCTGTGAAGAAGAACTGGACAATGGTACCAACAGGTCAGTATTTTAAAGTTCTTTTCTTGTGCGCTGCAGGGCATTGGCTACTTGTGGGTGAACAGGAAGGATCTATCCAAATAAGAAACTCACCTGGAGGTCGCGCTCCAAGGAACGGACGTAAAGAGGGCTGCCCGGTGAAGCTACAACCCAGCGAAAACATAGGGTTGATAAAAAGTGGGCTCAAGGGCCTGGTACTCTAGCCACGAGTCCTCCGTGGACCACAATGTTTTTTTTTATGAATTCCAAATGTGGTTAGTATTACACCCCCAGTACTATATTTCTGCATAAGTAGCCTGGTCATCCATGATTTTGGTAGAGCCAACTGACAACTTTGTGAGCTGTAATAATGGTCATAATAGTTGTCAACAAGCTTCCCCTTAAAAAGAAGACTGTCAAATGCTTATATTTACTTAAGATTTTTTGGGGGGGCGTGTAGTGCCCTTTAAGTGTTAAAGAAATTGTTGCGATTGTTGGCATGAGGAGAGATTATGTCCTGTTAGGAGCAGAGCTCAAAATATATTTTTGCAGACCATGTTTAGATGCCTCAGCAATCCTGCCGTACCTTATTCTCCTTGCCACAGGCCGTCAGTGACTCCCAAATACAGAGATTGTCCATAAATCCAAGGCAAAGTCTATAAAAACCAATGTTCCCATACGCCATAACTAAAGGAAATTGTATTTCTCTTTAATGTACTTTTGAAAGTTCCTACAGCTAAACCATTACATGAAATTGTCCTTTGCTATTTGAATATGTTAGTCCTTTGCTATAACATTTCCTCGGCCGCCCTGCCGCAGTTAATGATCTATTATTTAAAAAGACATTTACAGTTTTTATATTAAAAAAAAAATAAATAATAAATTACAGGCCAAAATTGTGACGAGATTGAAAAGTTTCTAGGTCAGGAGCCTACTAACAGCCAGGGGTGAACTTCACTAACATAAAAATTTTCTAAATTTCTTGAACAATTGAGGCAATGTACCCCTTAATCTTCATATAATGAGGAGTATTTTAGCATAAGGCAAATAGTCTGGTGATGCCAGTAAATATGTAGGCAAGTTACCATTAAGGGCTTAATGTACACCCATTTGATGGAAGCCTCACTGGTTTTCTCCCAGTTCACTCCAAAAGAGATTTGACTAGAAAATATTTTGTGTAAATGTATTAATAGAAAAATCTAATTAAGGTGACATGCACGTGACCATGTGCATGTCATCGGGCCGTGATTGAACGGACGATGGATGACATCTGTGTCCCGTTCGTGCTTCCGCTGCCCCATTCATTGAGGCCAATGAGCACAAGCCGCAAAACGGACATGGATAGGACCTTCCCTGAGTTTTGCACACGGCCTCATACAACAGGCCGTGAGGGGAGGGAGAAGGGAGTAAGCTGTGACATCATCTATTGTCATCAGTAGATGGGTGTTATATGATGTTATCTTTTATTGTTACCTTCTATTGTAATTCTGTTTTATCTGTGATGTAAATGAGGTGACTGCTGCAAAGATAAGTCCTATGGAGTTGGTAAGTTCCATGCTATTACTAGGCTTAGTGGCCTGAGTGAAAATTGCAGTGTTTATTGCTTTTTTAAATATAGTTAGTGACATGGAATTAAAAATAATAATCATCAAAAATTCTTAAAAAATATGTTTCAACTATAAACTTGGTTTAAAAAAATAGGTCATTTTCTGTTGATGCATTTCCTTTAAGGCACCATGGTATACTGTACATGTATGTCATGGTTTGCCTTACATAAAGAAACTATGACTTACAAGTGCATCACTGTATTGCAGGTACAAAAGATGCACATATGTAATGAGCAGCAGGGGCCTGGCAGTGATTACATCTAGGCTCTTGCTGGCCCTTTAAGTAATGGAAGTCATTGTTTATTTGTCTGTTTTTTTTTGGGGGTGGGGCATTGCTCTATAAATAAAGAGAGAGCTGTCCTGTTTGAGAGACAAGTCTATCTCATATGAGTGTATTAAACTATGTGGTTGAGTGCATCTCATCCCATATGTTAGACACATAGTAGGACTATAAATAACACTCGGTCCCATCTGGACAACTTAGACATTTGTGACCTGCGTGATAGTTTAATTTGATAGAGAATGTCTTTAAAGCTGTCTGGTCACTGGGTCCATTAATCTTTACATAAATCATTTGTATTTTATTTACCACCAGAGACCACAGCTTCGAAGAGATTTACAAACCATTTGCTCTTTGAAAATTGAAAAAGTCTTATAGGGTTTTCCAGCCAATAAATGTTACATTCCAAAAATTTATAAAAAAAAAAGAAAGGTCAGTATCTTTGCTAAAATTCTGAAATGTAAATCTCAAAGGTGTTGTTGAGAGTTGGAAAAAAAGGGAGAACTTTTTTTTTATTCCAGAAATAGCGCTACCCTTATCCATGGACTGTGTTTGGTATTGCAGTTTTACTTGAATGGGAATGAACTGCAATACCAGGCACAACCAATGAATAGATGTGGTGCTGCCATTTTAAACATGGTATCTAATCTGCAGGCAGCATGCTATAGAGTTGAAGGAGCTGAGCAAAGTGATTCAAGTAAATCCCTGCTTTTTCTGTGCTTAGGAGTCATGTGGGTGGTCCTATATGTGATTGACCGACCTTCTCTATATGACTGTTTATACAGAGATAACTGTTAGTCACAGAGTAGGACTGTTCATATCCATTATGATACAAATATGCAGTAAGAAGAACAGGGATGAGGACCCCCAGTATTTTCAGGATCAATGGGATCCTAGAAAACCACTATCAAATTCTATTCAACCACTACTTTGACATGCATATATCTAAGTACTAGTTGAATATAAATTTTCAAGGACTGTTCCTGGGAAAGCTTAGAGTATGGCCTGCATCCTGTCTCCTTTAGTGGCTGTCACCCAGATTCCTGGCATATGTAGCCAAGAACAGAGAACCACCCTTATTCTAAGAATTCTCAGGAACTTGCTATTTGTGCCTTTAAGGTCACTGTACATAACTTTGAGCATACCTAAAGGTATTGTCCCATGATTGAATGTTAAGGATATGTAGTATCAGGAAAAAATAACTGGTTTTTAATTGTTATCATAAAAAATGCCCCTGTTGTCTAGATATTGTTGTTTCATACTTTTTATTGCACTCCCTGGTGTTCTTTTGATTCCTTCTCAGAACTGCAGTGAGCTTCACTGCAAGAGATTTCCAAGTTGTAGTTCTCAACAGCTATGGGAGCAGAAAATAAGATAATAACCAGAAAAGAAAAGCATATTTCTGAGGACAAGTTGAGGTCATCATCACTGACAATACTAGGTCATTAGTAGTATAATGTTGTACCGTGTTAGCCATTGAAAGTAGTGGAAGAGTGAAGAAATCAGGCGATACCTTTTAGAGGCTAACTGAGTATATTTATAAGTAAGCTTTCAGGAGTACTCGCTCCCTTCATCAGACATGGTGTGATACAAGAACTGAAAATTAACAGATTTTTATACACATGGTTTTAACTAGGTCATTAACTTCTATGGTGATCACTAGCACAGGTTCAAGGTCAAGAAAGGATAAGAAGTAGGGAGAACAGGCAAGGCAGAAAGAGTTAAAGGAGTTGCCTGATAAATAAATATTAATAAACTCTGTATCAAAAATCCCCAAAGAGGATAAATGGGTCACATACACTGTGTAGAACATTTTCAACATTTTACAATTCTGCATTTCCTTATCAGATAGTCAGTAATGTTGTGTAAAGAGCAATTCTAATCTTAATCATGTAGAGTTGTTGATAATACATAGTAATACAATTAACACTGGTAGAACAATGCTTGTGAAAGATGCCAATTTATAATATGTGCTATTCACAGAACAGCGGCGCTAAGGATGATTAACAAACTTATACACCTTCTAAATCTTTTGTTTTTGAACAGCTGACATGAGGTAGGATAAATGTGTTAGTTGTCTCTGTAAATTCCTTTATTGTTAAGAAAAATCCCAGAGGAATGTACTTATGACACAATGGATGTAAAGGGAAGACAAACTGGGTACTGTGCTACCACACTGTAAAATGGACCCTTAACCCCATATACAGGGATCTGATCTTTGCTGCAGGGAACCATCAGGTCTCAATCTCAAGAATATTATCAGTTTAGAGTCGACTGTACTGAACGATCAAGAGACACTGAGACATGGCACCAAATGAAAAAGCAAAGTGGTCAGTAGACAAGTTGAAGATGGGGCCAGGTGGAGTTCTTCTTAATGATACAAAAGCTAGAGGTTAGGGCAGGCAGAACAGGTTCAGTGGTGGATAAACAGGCAGAAGTCATAAAACTAGCAGACAGTCAAACAAATGAAAACCTTCAGGAGGACTAGGAACTTTATTGCCCAGGGATCCTCCAATTGGGGAAGGTGTCTTAAACCAAAGATGCAGAGCATTGTCCAGTGACAGAATACTGGGTGTACACTGGTTCTTCAAGAAGCAGGCAAGGTGTTCATGCGCACTATGAATAGGATCGGAGACTTTAGGCAGGATTTGATGCCTACCATGAAAAAGAGCAGCAGGGTAGGCAGAGCAGGGATGCTGGCGTGGATCTGTGAGCAGAGAAGTGCTGTGAAAATGGAGCTGTGAACAAAGCAGGTTGCCAATGCCTCCCCTTGTGCCATGTCTTCTTGGGTCCAGAAAGAAGGTAGATTGTCCTCTCCCCTGGGCCAGTCCACTAGATAAAAGATTTTAATACTGATCTTGATGTCCAGAATCTCCTTGACTGCAAACTCATTCTCAGGATCAGAGCGGGGACAGAGATGACAGTTAGGAATTCACAAAGAGGATGAAAGGTGTAGCTTGTAACTGACCAACTTTATCTGCCTCAGCACCTCAAATAGACTCAAGATGCAGAGAGCAAAATTGTATTGCCCCAATCACAAGGCGGAATCTGCAGCGGATTCCGCCCCAAATTCAGTGGCAGATTCTGCCCTGATTCTGTCTTCAATTATTTCCATGATTAGGCCCATTCATCTGGACCTAATCAGCAGCGGAAAGCTGTAACGGAATGCTGAATGCTCTCCAAAGTGAGGAGGAGGTTTACATCTCAGGTTTGCCCTTCTCTTCATCCATAAAGCAGCTTGGGTGAAAGAGGACTTGGTCTCCTGCCAGATTTGAAAAAAGTCCCTGTAGGTAAAGTTAGTTGCTAGGACTTTGAAGGAAGCAGTTACAGGAAAAGGAACTTGAGGATGCTGTCTGTAAACAATATAAAAAGAAGAGGTTCCACTAAAATGACTTGTATGTTTTTTGTAAGAGAATTTGGCCCAAGTAAGTAAACTGACATAAACATCATGACATTAGGAGACAAAATGAGAAAGATAATTCTCCCAAATGTGGTTTAGATGCTCCACTTTTCCATTAGACATGGGGTTATAAGTAAAAGAGTAATCCAAACTTTAATCCTGTAAAATGCACAGAGATCTCCAGAGCCTGAATGTGAACTGTATACCATAATCAGAAACTATGTGTAGGAGAAAACAATGTAAACCATGTAATGAAGAGGGTGGCAAGATGGACTGCAGAACAAAGGCTACTTAATGGGATTATATATGCCATAAAAAAATGTTCTACTGCTGCACAAATCACAGAGCATAGTTATTTTGGACACTGGGATGACCTTTGATCTTGGAGTTGTGACTCTAGGGCAGTATTTTTCTCCTCTTAGGAACAAGGCTCTTGTCAAGGGTCTTAGCAATAGGAACAAGGGTCTTGTCAAGTGGAATGTCTCTTACCTGCACCAAGGAGACAATCCTGGAAGAACTGATCATGTGTTGCAGGCAGCTCCGTAACTTTGTCGGAAGGATCAAATGAACAGGAAGGGCATGTGCTTTAACATTTTTATCAGCAGACTATAAATGGAGAATAAAATTAAAGTAGAGTGACCATCTAGTTGTGCAAGGGTTCAGATGTTGAGCTATTTTCATATACATCATGTTCTTGAGCTTAGAATAAATAGTGGCTAGGTGACTATCTCTCTCCACAAGATACATCCATTGTTCGACTTCCAACTTGATGACCATTCAAGAGTTCCTGTTCTACAATAAAATAGTTCCTCTTATTCCGGCAAGTCCTTCCACATCAGATGGGTTATAAAAGAAGCAGGGCTAACTGTAAAAAGGGGCAGGACTAGCAGGACAGTAACAGAAAGACAGCCATAATTAGAACTTGATGTTCCTGTTAAAACTGTAAAACTGCCCCCTTCAGATGGTTTGTCCTACCCCTATTTATTTTCTGTCTGAGGTGGCACGGCCTGCAGGAAAGTATTCCATGTGATTGACAGACAAGACTTCATGCAGTCAAGGAAGCTCTGCCTTGTTCCTGTCATGTGACAGGTGAACAAAGCAAAGCTTAATGCCAAAATGTGAAATAGACAATAAGATTTCTATCTTACTCATAGGGACAAGAATAAACAGAACACTGACTACATAATCATGTGTGGTAGTATGGCAGTAGGCAACAAGCAGGTAGGTAGTTGGTTAGGTGATGATTCAATAACCACAGGGCAGGTGAGAACAAACATTCAAAGTAAGTGGTAGCACCTCTGTAATATGGGGAATAATATACAGTATTCCCTCATGAGGTTCCCTTTAAAGGGACTCTGTCAGGGCAATTTGGGACACTACACCACCCACAGGTCCTTATGGCCCAGGGTTTAGTGTCCCAAATCACCCTGTTATAACGCAATCCGTGGCCGCATTAAAAATAAATAAGCTTTATACTCAGCTATTGGCTTCAGTGCGCTTGCCCCATACCTCCGCTACTCGTGCAGTGAATCCGGGGTGTACAGGTGCATCTCAATAAATTAGAATATTTTTGAAACGTTCATTCATTTCAGTAATTCAGTAATACAATTCATAATCAGCGTCTTCCATGATTGTGTGTCCTACTGAACCAGACTGAGGGACCATTTAAAGGCTTAGGAAACCTTGGCAGGTGACACACTGAATTTACAATACTGAACTTTTTTACAATATTCAGATTTTCTTAGATTTTTTGGTTTTCATTACCTGTAATTCATAATCAACATTTACAGAAATAAAACACTTGAAATAGAACACTCTGTGTGTAAAGAATCTAGAAAATATAGGAGGTCACTTTTTCATTTAATTACTGAAAGAAATAAACGTTTCAAAAATATTCTAATTTATTGAGATGCACCTGTAACTATTGAGGTTTACTTGTGGAAGGCCTCAGTACTTACATTGTGATTTTCCCATAGATCGCCAGCAATTTCCAACAGGGGTGCCTATGGTCTATCCAGGGTCGGCGTTAGGGGGGGGGGCAAACTGGGCAATTGCCCAGGGCCCCGTCCCCAAAGGGGCCCCCGGGATCCGGAACCTGATGACTCCGGATCCCGGAGTCAGGACCGGCCAAAGCAATAACAGAAAGGGACTGCAGGGCCCCTTTCCGAGGTGAGTAAAAATAACAAACATTTTTATTCACCTGTCCTGGCGTCCGACGTCATCTTCTGGCGTTCCGGACATCACTGCTGAGGCGCTGAGGTCTGGCCTCAGCGGTCACGTGGGGCGTGCCTCACGTAATCGCTGAGGCCCAATCACAGGCCTCAGCGGTGACGTCCACAACGCGTGACGTCAGCCGCAGAGAAGAAGAAGAAGAAGAAGCGGTCGCCGACGGGGATAGCGGAGCAGCGCGAGGAGGCCCAGGAGAGGTAAGACAAGGTGAGTATAACTGTTTGTTATTTTACCTTACTTACCCCGGGCCTTCGATTATTATACTCTAGGGTCTGAAGAGACCCCAGAATATAATATAATAATAGCACTGTAGGGCCCCTGTGGAGCATTATACTGGGAGGGGCCCCTCTGGATAGCATATTATGCTGCGGGGCCCCCCTCTGGATAGCATATTATACTGTGTGGGGCCATTGTGGAGCATTATACTGGGGAAGGGGCCCTCTGGATAGCATGTTATATTCTGTGGGGCCTCTGTGGAAAATTATAATGTTTGGGGGGGGGGGGCTCTGGAGATAATGTTATATTCTGTGGGGCCACTTTGGAGCATTATGCTCTCCAGAGGGGCCCCCCAGTATAATGCTCCAAAGTGGCCCCACAGAATATAACATGCTCTCCAGAGCCCCCCCCCCCACTTTATAATACTCCATAGAGGCCCCGCAGAATATAACATGTTCTCCAGAGGGCCCCCTCCCCAGTAAAATGCTCCACAGTGGCCCCACACAGTATAATATGCTCTCCAGAGCCCCCCCAGTATAATGCTCCACTGTGGCCTCACACAGTATAATATGCTCTCCAGAGGGGCCCCCCAGTATATTATACTGTGCGGGGCCACCGTGGAGCATTATACTGGGGGGGGCTCTGGAGAGCATGTTATACTGTTTTGGGCCACTGTGGAGCATTATACTGGGGGGGGGCTCTGGAGAGCATATTATACTGTTGTGGGCCACTGTGAGTATTATACTGGGGAAACCTCTCTGGGCAGTAAATTATACTGTGTGGAGGCCATTCTGGAGCATGTTATACTGAGTGGGGTCACTGTGGAGCATTATTCTGGGGGGGGGGGCATCAGCAGAGCATATTATATTGCGTGGCGCCACTGTGGGGCATTATTTGGGGGAGACTAATGAGCATTATACTAGGGGGCCCTCTGGGGAGCATATTATACTGCGTTGGGGCCTACTGTGGAACATTATACTGGGGGGACGCTCTGGGGAGCATAATATATTGCGTGGGTGTAAGGGTCTTGCCAAACAAAGCAATACCCTGACACTACTGCAGCGGTCTGGGAGGAAGGACAGAGACAAGTGAGCCCTAATCTCACCCCAGCCACTGTCCCTTCCTATTGCCACAGTTACCCTAAATGGTAAAAGGACAACCTGAAGACAAGCCCTATACTGGGTAAGTGACACACAGAACAGGACAAGACAAACAAACGATAAAAGAGAGGTCAGGAAGCCAAGGGGTCAGAAACAATCGAGCAATTGCAGCACAGAATCGAGATCCAAGAGAATAGTCAAAGTCAAAGCCAGTGGTCAGAAAATCAGGTAACAAGGTAGCAAGGGAAATAATGAAGAGAGCAGGCAAAACACAAGTGTAATAACCGGCAACCTGCTGAGAAATGACATCCTGTATATAGAAAGTCTGGGCCCAGCCACAGATCTGATAGGTACACAGGCTGTCAATCACACAGGCCAGGAAGAGATTAACTCTATGCAGTCCAGAGAGAAATGTTCAGACACGGGTGGGGCTGGAAATCCATTACACTGACTAGGACCATGTTCAGACTGAGCAGCAAGAAACTTACATAAAGAACCAAACTGAACACGCCTCCTTCGCCACAGCGTGCGAGCGGAGGGCGGCGCCGAGACCCGAAATGGCCACTGTGGAGCAAAATACTGGAGGGGGCACTGTGGAGCATTATACTAGTGGGGGCCATCTGGGGAGCATATTATACTATGGGCCACTGTGGAGCTTTATACTGGGGGAATGGACAGTGTGGGGAGCCTGTTATACTGTGTGGGGCCACTGTGGAGTGTATTATATTGTGTGGGGCTTTTTGGGAGCATATTATACTCTGTGGGGCCATTGTAGAGCATTATACTGGGGGGGGACTGTGGGGAACATATACTGTGGGGGACCACTGTGGAGCATTATACTGGGGGAACCCCTCTGCGGAGTATATTATACTGTGTGGAGGTCATTATGGAGCATGTTATACTGTGTTAGGCCACTGTGGATCATTATACTGGGGGGGCATTGTGGGGTGAATATTATACTGTATGGAGCATATTATATTGTGTGGGGCTGCTGGGGAGCATATTGTACTGTCTGGGGCCACTAAGGGGTAGTATACTGTGTGGGCCACTGTGGAGTATTATACTGTGTGGAGCCTTACAAACCATGTGGGACCACAATGGGGGGCTCAGGGGAGCATTTTATACTGTGTGGGGTCATTGTGGAGCATTATATACCATGTGGGGAAACTGGAGGGCTCAGGAGAGCATTTTATACTGTGGAGCATTATATACCATGTAGAGCATTATACTGGGGGGGGGGGGGCTCACAATTCCTGCTGGCAGCCCTGTGTGCTATGTCTGCATCACAGCTCCCTCACTATAATCTTGCACATATGTGTAGTGCTCCATGGCCATGTCATTCCCCATACAGTACTGTGCATGAACTGGCCATGGAGTTATTGGGGCCTGCACAGTACTATAGGGGCTGACTATACGGGGAACATACTCAGTAACACAGGATAGTCAGCACATATGTAAGACTTCAGTGAAGGAGCCATGGTGTAGGCTATTAGCAGGAAGCTGTTGGGTGGGGCCCCAGAACAAGATCCTCTGGTGGGCCTAAGGCCCTTCAGTCCGACACTGTATAACAGAGAACTATTATATATAAGGGTGGGTTACTATATATAATTGGGAAACTTAAGTATGAGGGGGCTATTATAAGGGGGAACTATTATTTATAAGATGGGCTATTATTTATAAGGGGGGAACTATTATATATAAGGCATCCATTATAAGGGGGAGCTATTATTTATAAGAGGGGAACTATTTATAAGGGGGTATAATTGTTAAGTGGGCTTATTTATAAAGGGGGCTATTAGTGATAATGGGGACTATTATTTATAAGGGTAACTATTATTTATGAGGGGGCTATTATTTTTAAGGGAGCAGTATTATTTTTATGGGGTGACTGTTACTGATAAGGGGGAATATTACTGATACAGGGCACTATTTATCATTTATAAGGGAGCTATTATTAATAAAGGTGTAAGATTATTTATAAGGAGGCGCTATAATAACTGATGACTGGGTGCAAAAATCTAATAGGTGGTACAAAGGTGCTCATTTGAATTGTATGTGGTAAAATAGGGCTTGTTATTACTTTTTTGTTGGCAGAAAGGAGGCGTTATTATAGGGGCTGTCACTGGAAGACGATGGTGTTGTTTGCATATCAGCATTTGGGGCCCCGCTTTTAATTTTTGCCCAGGGCCCCACTTTGTCTAAAACCGGCCCTGGGTCTATCCATAAATTCTAAAATCTCAGTGAATTAATTTTGGTCTTCAAATATGAAAGGCAGAGTGATTTTGGTAAAAATTTGTTTGGATTTATTTGTGTTCTGTGTGAAGGAATTTGCAATAAAAATTTCATAAAATAGTTCAGCTGCATTTAATGTTAATGGTTCAAGAATTTCAGGCTGAATGGTTGGATTCCCACATTATCACCTCACCTCACCTCACCCACATTTTTCTCTGCAAAAAGTTTGGACATTCCTGCAGTCAGTGGTGAACCTAGCCTTTTTGCTGCCTGAGGCGGACTATAGAAAGACGCCCCCCCCAAAAAAAAAAAAAAAAAAAAAACCAAAAAACTGAGTTTCCATGCTACTAGTTTAACACACTATTATCGTCGCACAATATACACAATACACAAAGTTATAAAACAGTTTTTAAGAATTCTTCTTCCTGTATTACTTCAGTATCAGATCAACAACACGGCATTAACAATGAAAGTAACTTCACTCATCTTCTGCTTGGTGGATGGACGAGCCCACGTGGCCCCCATTCTCTATAATAGGAGCCCCGCAGATAGCTGAGTACTGGACTTCAGGTATCTTTGGTGCTCCCATTAAAGTGAATGAGAGCCACGCGGGTTCGTTCATCCACCAAGTGACACACCTATATATATGGCTGCAGCCAGGCTGGATTCCCACCTAGTGGGGGGAAAAAACCCAAATCTCAGGCTCAGTGGGGTCTCAGCAGACAGACCCCCATCAATCAGGTATTTATCCTCTATCATTTAGGTGAATACAGGGCAGTAACATTTTGTGACTTACCGGTGACGTCTCTGACTAATCCTTCACATTTCCCTTCTCTTCCCTCTGGACCGCCATGGCCACTTCTTACAGCTGTGACTTGTCTCTGTAAAGTTTGCAACACAGACATCTTTGGCTCCTCACTTTTCCAGGCATCCAACCCACATTGTCCTCACCTACACAAAGCCCCCATTCTGCTGCTACCCCCAATTATAAAATATATGATATAACCCCCCATAATGAATAATACCCCCAAGTGCATCTTTATATTAATAATGTCCGTGTGTACCCTGTATAAATAGTGCCCCTTATTAATAATACCCCAGGTGTTAACTAATTAAAAGGTTTTCCAGGTCATTAATAAACTAATCAGTGGGGTTCAAAAACCCAGGACCCCCACTGATCAACTGTTTGAATGGTACCTGTGTAAGCGCCATGACCGCTTCTCTGTTTACATAGTGTAATTCATCTCATAGCGGCCATGTAATGTAACTACAGCCTCGTCCTGTACATGTCTACAGTATGTGACAAGGCTACAATTACATCACACGGTCACTATAAACAGACAGTGTATAATATAAACAGGTGCCATAGCCCATGTTTATAGCGCCCCATTTACACACACTATAATGTTCCACAGCAGCCCCTGCACACTGGATTATGCCTCGCAGCGGCCCCTGCACACGGTATTATGCTCCATAGTGGCCCCTGCTCACGGTATTATGCCTTGCATTGGCCACTGCACACGGTATTATGTTCCACAGCAACTCCTGCACACAGTTTTATGCCCCATATTGGCCCCTGCACACGGTATTATGCTCCATATTGGCCCCAGCACACGGTATTATGCTCCACAGTGGCCCCAGCACATAGTATTATGCTCCATAGTGGCCCCTGCACTGGTATTATGCTCTATAGTGGCCCTTGCACTGGTATTATGCTCCATAGTGGCCCCTGCACTTGTATTATGCTCCATAGTGACCCCTGCACCTGGTATTATGCTCTATAGTGGCCCCTGCACTTGTATTATGCTCCAGAGTGGCCCCTGAACAGGGTATTATGCTCTAAAGTGGTCCCTGCACAGGGTATTATGCCCCACAGTGGACCACCCATGAACTATTATTATACTCTGGGGTCTTTTCAGACCCCAGAGTATAATGATTGGAGACCCAGGGGAGAATACAAACATAAAAACCAGAGTTACTTACCTATCCTGGACACCGGTGCACTCCTTGCAGCTTTCGGCACTGTTTAATTGCGCACACACGTCACGTGATCAGGCCGGCGACGCGACCTGATGACGTCACCAGAGGCCTCAAGCCTGCTCGGAGTTACATCGGATCGCAGGAGGTGAGTAACATTGGTTTTTATGTTCCCTCACCAACCCTAGGCTTCTGATTATTATACTCCGGGGTCTGAATAGGCCCTGGAGTATAATAATAGTAGTATTTGCGGCCTAACTTACCGATACCCGCGGCCGCTCACAGCGGCATCCACTTCCCTTTCTGCGTCCCATAGCAGAAGGGGAAGTGGGGGTGGCCACGAGCAGACGCCGGGTAGGGAAATAAATAGGCCCTGACCTGCCGGGGATACTCCAACAGGTTACGACCTATTTATATATATAAAAAAAAAGCTATACTCACCTGCGATGCCTTGATGCAGCCGCCGCCGCCTCCTCTTCTTGTCCGCGACGTCTGTGTCTCAGCGTAGGCGGCGTGATGACGTCATTGTATCGCCGCCTGCGCTGAGATGCGACGTCTTGTAAACCAGCCCAGGACAGGCCGCGCTCAGCTCTGTTTTTTTTTTTTTTTTTAAAGCGGCCTGTCCTGGGCTGGTTTACATTAAATAGTAAAAATGCCGCCCCCCGGACAGTGCCGCCTGAGGCGGCCGCCTCAATTCGCCTCATTAGCGGTGCGCCCCTGCCTGTAGTACATAGTACGGAATATTAACTTTATAAGTACAATTTGACTTGTAGAAAATAATCCCCCATACGGCTCTGTGAGCATAAAAATAAAAAAGTTATGGCTTTTGGAAGGTTGGGAGTAGAAAATGATACTAAAAAACAAAAAATCACTGTGGTGGGAAGGGGCCATGCAGCTGAGACTAGGTTCACACCCACGTTCGGGTTAAAAAATGCGGAAAATGCAGAGATCAACATTTTTAAAGCAGAATGGGAACAGAATTCCCGAGCGGAGACAGGGTGCAGGTGTGAACCTAGCCTTAGTTATGTTACCTTTATTCTGTGGATCAGGACCATACTAATACCATACCAAATCTATATAACTTTTTATGTTTTACCACTTTTGTACAATGAAAGCACTTAGATATTTTTCTAAGATATCTAACTCTTTATCAGGTGGGATAAATAATGCAATAGTTTTTACTTTTTAAAAATATTTTGATACATATTATTGATTATGGGGGGGGGGGGGGGGGGGGGGGGGGGGGGGGGGGGGGGGGGGGGGGGGGGGGGGGGGGGGGGGGGGGGGGGGGGGGGGGGGGGGGGGGGGGGGGGGGGGGTTTTATTTACCCCTACACAGTATTACAAAAAGTTTTCAACATATGCCACATATTTGGCTTTAATTTTTATTTCTCTTTCGGGCCCTTCTATCAAGGGCTCAATTTCCTGGACATTTCCCGGGATCAGAAAAATTTTCTAACAGAGACAGTTGGACATTTTACACTAGGATCCCAACTTCCCCAGAGAATCTCACTACACAATCCCTTCCAGTGTCTTGTCCACACAGTCCAATCCTCTTCAGGACTACACCACCAGGTCTGCTGGGCCACCAGTGATTGAAGCCTGACTCATTGACATTAGGCATTGCCCAGGCTACCCAGGGTGTGAATAACTCCCTATTTAAGGGTCTGCTCCTGTGCTCTGTGAGTGGGCTGGGTTGGAGGACAGCTTGAAAGGAGGAAATTTTTGGGCTGTCACCAACTTGGGAGAGATTTTAACATCTTAAGAATTAAGTTTCCTCCTTACCACTTACATGCTATGTGGTTCTACAGGTTGAACAACTCAGGGCACTTATGGGTAAGAGGTCAGGTTTGCCAGTGACAGGCAGTGCACCACCCCTCACGACTGCGGAAGTGTGCTATTCGTCACAGTGGCCTGTGATCTTGCACACGGGGCCTAACCACAACTCTTACTGTCAACCTTCCATCTGTAATGTACCTTGTCACTGAAGAACTGCAAGATCAAAGACCATATTTTGTTTTCCTTTGGTATTGGGATGAAAACCATAGTCTTGAAATGTCTTTGTGCTTTTTTATCTCTCAGTACACTGTATACTTTGCTCTGTGACATAGTGTTGCATTTCTGCTTACTACACATGGCTGGGGTGCTGCCATGTGTTAAGCTTGTTTTTCTTACCTATCCTGTTAGTGTTTCTGGCTTAGTTTATAGTGCTATTCAATTTATCA
The DNA here is from genome assembly GCA_947044405.1 of Leptodactylus fallax. Classification (NCBI taxonomy): domain Eukaryota; kingdom Metazoa; phylum Chordata; class Amphibia; order Anura; family Leptodactylidae; genus Leptodactylus; species Leptodactylus fallax. Next base: position 839,392 of record CAMRHE010000497.1, on the reverse strand, counting down.
CTAAACAAACTACCAGTCCGTTTGTTGCCTACTGGCATACATGAAGATCCAATGAATTGTTTATTCCTGCGTCAAGTAGCGCATTGAGCTGTCAGTATCTGAACTGGCTCACTAGTTTATCTTGTGTGCTTTTTAGGAAATCTGTCAGTTGAGTTTGTTTTATGTGGCTCCTGCAGGAGACATTCAGTTGTGGTCATGGTAGGGTGATTTATCTTATTAACCCTTGGTTACTTACAGTTTATAGTCATGGCCATAAGTGTTGTCACCCCTGAAATTTTTCCAGAAAATTAAGTATTTTACCAGAAAATTATTGGAATTACACATGTTTTGTTATACACATGTTATTTCCTTTTCCTTTGTGAGTACTGGAACAACACAAAAAAAAAAACTGAAAAAAGGAAAATTGGACATAATTTCACGCAAAACCTCAAAAATGGATCGGACAAAATTGTTGCCATCTTTTCAAAATTGTGGGTAAATAACTGTGTTTCAAGCAAGTAACAGGTGTGGGCAATATAAAAATCACACCTAGAACCAGATAAAAAGGAGGGAAGTTGACTCAATCTTTGATTGTGTGTCTGTATGTGCCACTAAGCATGGAGAACAGAAAGAGGAGTAGAGAACTGTCAGGGACAGTCAGAGGACAGTTTCCAAAATTGTGGAAAAATATCGACAATCTCAATGTTACAAGTTCAGCTCCAGTGATCTGGATGCTCCTTTGTTCATGGTATGCAACATAATCAAGAAGTTTACAACCCATGGCACTGTAGCTAATCTCCAAGGGCGTGGACGCAAAAAAGAAAAATTAATGAATGGTTGCAACGCAGGATAATCCAGATGGTGGATAAGCAGCCCCAATCAAGTTCTAAAGAAATTCAAGCTGTCCTGCAGGCTCAGGGTGCATCAGTGCCCAAACTATCCGTTGACATTTGAATGAAATGAAGCGCTATGGCAGGAGACCCAGGAGGACCCCACTTCTGACACATAGACATAAAGAGCTTAACTGCAGTTTGCCAAAATGTACGTGAGTAAGCCAAAATCCTTCTGGGAAAACGTCTTGTGGACAGATGAGACCGAGATAGAGCTTTTTGGTACAGCACATCATTCTACTATTTACTGAAAACGTAATGAACAGAACACAGAAAACGGAAGAAGTTTCAAAGATGTTTTGGCTTGTTTTGCTACCTCTGGCACTGGGTGCCTTGACTTTGTGGAAAGTGAGCAGTTTGCAAAAAAAGAGTGGTCCAAAATTCCAGTTGAGAGGTGTAAGAAGCTTGCTGATGGTTATAGGAAACGATTGATTTCAATTATTTTTTCCAAAGGGTGTGCAACCAAATATTGAGTTGAGGGTGCCAGTAATTTTGTCCATTCCATTTTTGGAGTTTTCAGTGAAATGATATAGTTTGTGGCTTTTTTTTCCCTCTGTTTTTGTGTTGTTCCAATGCACACAAAGGAAATAAACATTTGTATAACAAAACGTGTAATTGCAAAAATTTTCTGGAAGAAATAATTTATTTTCTGGAAAAATTTCAGGGGTGCCAACACTTACGGCTATGACTGTATATGTGGTAGTGCAGTGCCTAGTTTATGTTGTTTTCTCTTTTTTAGTATGTGTTTTGATGGTTCTCTGGGTTTTACTCTTACTTCACCACAACACTAATTGTTGGTTTAGAACTGGTCAAATGGAATGGAAAATGGAAAAACATGGCTGCTTCTTCCAAAAACAGTTCTACACTTGTCTATGGGTGATGGCTGCACAGCATCATTGAATGAATAGAGATTAGCTGCAATACCAGATAAATGTGGACTGGTGTGCCTCTATTTTTGGAAGAAGTCCTATCCTATCCTATAAGCCTTTAAAGGAAATCTGTCAGCTGGGAAATCGGTATCAAACTAGTGACAGTATCTTGTAGGACTGCTTCTACAGTTTACATCAATGCCTTTCTTATTCTGCATTGTCATTTTCATGAAAGTCAGTGTTTATTCTTATACAATAGCTTAAATGGGCTTTAGGGATGTTTCTTCTCCTCTCCTTCTGTGCTTTCACTCTGCTCTAGATAACCGCCTGTAACTGCTGCCCATCTCCGCCCCTAGTGATGTGTCCCACTTTGTCTCACTTTGCAGTTAGGGGTGATTATCTAGAGTGAATAGCAATGCCCTTGCAGGAGAACACACACCCCTAAAGCCCCTTTCAGGTGATTTGTGTAAAAATAAAACACTGATTTTCATGAAAATGGAGCTGCAAAGCAGAAAGAGAAAAGCATCCCTGGAATGTGTAGAAGCAGCCCTACAAGGTAATGTCATTAGTTTGATTTTCTTGCTGACAGACTCCCTTTAAGGGTCTATAACACAGAGCTATAGACATGATGTGTTCTGTCATATGGTAGCTACAGTTTATGGCGAGCATTTAGACATACCCCATATAAAATCAGTAGCATAGGATAAGCCCATTGCAGTCAATAGGTGCCATGCTACAGATGCTTACAACACAGATCTCTCATATTGTTGTGTGTAGCTAGGCTTGTTAGTTGTCTTGTACAATGAATTCCCACTTTTTAATACATCATTCAGTGGTACATGCAACACTCTAAGCCAGTATGCATTGTACTATTATTCCGTATAGAAGTGAATGATTTAGTGTCAGGGTCTTGATTAATGAACTCTTTATTTTGCCAGTACCAGCCCCTTAGCAAGATGGCGTTTTGTGTGTTTCCTGTTCGTGGCCATCTTGGTTCCTGCCTGATGATTATTTGAACTCCTGCACATGATCACTCAGTGCCTGAGTATTGTGTTTGAAGCCTGCTTCTGACAATCCTTGAGCTGGGGCCTACTGATCTCAGTTGGTTCTATATTACCTGCTACACTGTGTATATCTGCTACTGCCTGCTGCGCTGTGGATACCAGCTATTACCAGTGCACTACAAGTTCCAGCATACTACCTGTTGCACTACAGATCCCAGCCCAGTAAGAGAGTCTTGACATTTAGCTAGGATTAGAACATGGCTGCTTTCTACCAAAAACAGCACTCCATCGGTCCATGGGTGTGTATTATTGCAACTCACTTTCATCTGAGCTGAAATACTGTACACAACCTGTGGACAGATGTGGTGTTGTTTTTGGAAAAAAAAGCAGTCATGTTTTTTTTTTTAATGCTGTACAACTCCCTTTATTAAAGGAGATGTCTCCATTTCCAAATGCTGATGGCCTATTTCTAGGAAAGCTCATCAATTATAGATCAGTTGTAGGACAGTGCAATTTCCAGTAATGTTTATGTGCCAGGAGTCATGCTGCACACTCGCCATACAATGCATAGCAGCAGGTTTAAAGGGGTTGTCCGGGATAAAATAATTCTTCTACGCTAAGCTAAATACCCTCCCCCGCCTAAATTCTAACTTACTTACTTTACAAAAAAAGCATATTTACCGTGATCACTGGAGCGGTCATGTGACTGCACATTTTCAGATTTTCAGGTGACATTCCATTTCCCTGTTTTCAGAAACGGAAAGTCACCAATACTAACCCCCCACCCCCACCCCATCATACTTTCCTGTTTTCCTGTCCGTCTCTTCAGGGCATGGAACATCACTTCCTTCTGGGGGCATTGCCATCACTCCGGCTCTATTGCGCAGGCGTGGGAGGCTGGCAGACATCAAGAAGAGGAGGAGCCAGCCTCCTCTTCTTCTTGATGAAGAAGAGGAGGAGCCAGCCTCCCACGCCTGCGCAATAGAGCTGGAGTGACGGCATGCCGGCACTCTGGCCCTATTGGGCAGGCACCGACAGACATCAAGAGGAGGAGGAACTGGCCCCCCAGAAGGAAGTGATCTCTTGTGCCCAGAAGATCTGGTCAGGAAGACAGGTAAGTATGATGGGGTGGGCTGAATTAGTTAGTTGGGAAGGGCTAGTAGTGCGCGAGCTAGCTAGGGAGGGAGTGAGAGGGGGAGGTAGTGTGAGTCAGCTCTAAGTGAAGTGCAATGCATCATGGTAGTTGTAGGATAAAAGAACAGGAAGCTACCCAAGTAAACAAATGCAGAGGATGCCAGGAGCTCCCAGAGAAACCCAGAAATCACTCAAAACACTGCTAAAGGTGTTTGGGTGCACTTATGAACCCATTAATAGCACTAAAAGACCTTTTTAAAAAAAAAAAAAAAAAGATTTTTTTGCCTGCCTTAGTCTGAAGTGCGCCCCTCGGGCCCCCCCTGGTAGTGGCGCCCCGGCGGCGCCGGGGGGGGGGGGGGGGGCTTTGTGGGGTGGGTGGCTCCTTGCGGTGGGTTTTTTTTCCTTTTCTGCTCTGCCGTTCCCGGCGGTGGTTTTGGTGGCCTGGAAAACCCCCATTTAAGTACTGAAGTGCTGTCCCAGGTAGTACTTCAATGGGACACCACTGCAGTACCTAAGCCTGCAGCTACACATTGTATGGTGAGTGAGCATTGGGGCAAGCTCCAGGCATATAAACACTTTACGAGAGCTGCGACTGTCCCAGGACAGCTGATCTGCAGGGGTCTTGGCTGTTTGGACTATTAAAAGCAACAAATTCTCTGCCTCCATGCAAGGTAATACTGTAAATGATTTATATTGCCTGTTTTAGGGAATGTATCAGGAGCCGGTGCTTCATGGGGTTTTTTTTTGGGGCTCTCTTTTTGCTTTTTTTGGGGCCCTGCTTTGCAAAGGTAACAACTTAGTTAGCTTGCCTTTTCTGGTACCCTTCAACTGCTTTCACAGAATCAAACCTTTGCAGCAGGGGGGGCCCTTTTTTTTGTTTTTTTTTTATTTTGTTTTTTAGTTGTTAACTTATTCTAAAATTATCTACAACCCACAAAAAAGCAGCCAGTTAAGACTCAGCTCTTTAATTTGACCAAGCATCTTTTATCTTTGCTGAGGTCTAGTCAGACATTTTTATATTAACTAATATATATTTTACATAAATCTAAATTCTCCTCCTTGACACAAACAAATCTAATGTTCTAGAGTAGCAGGAAATGTATTGACCCAGGCATTCAGCTCAGGGTCCTTTGAAGTCTGCGTTAATTAACTTACCAACCTCAGATCTATGATCAAACGGGGGAGAGTATATAGAAGAGGGTTTTTTTTTCCAGAAATAGTGCCACTATTGTCAGTAGGTTGTGTTTCACATTGCAACACATTCCCAATCAATTGAAGGCAACAATAGACACAGCCTATGGATGAGTGCGATGATGTTTCTGGGTAAGTCCTTTATCTTAGATAACCTCTTTAAGAATAACATTTTGCGTAAAGAATAAGGCAGTATCCTCTATAAACCATTGACTTGGTCCAGCTGAACTTGGATTCATATGTAATCTGTCAGGTTTCCATTTAATAGAATGAATTGGGCGAAATAGTTAACATATGAAGGTAAGAAAATCTCAGACCTATTTACAACTCATATTGGATAAATATACTTGGTTATCTTTAACCCCTTCCCGTAGCAGCCAATTTTTTGTTTATTTTTCATTCACAGAGCCATATGACGGCTTAATTTTTGTGAAACAAATTGTACTTCATAATGGTGCCATTTAATATTCTCTTACGAAACTGGGAAAAGGTTTATAATGGGGTGGAATTAGAGAAAAACTGTTTGCACGACTTTCTTATGGGCTTTGTTTTTACGGCATTCACTGTGCAGCCAAAATGACATGTCACCTGTAATCTTTGGGTTGATATGATTACAGCAATATCATTTGTATAGATTTTTTTTACGTTTAAAAATTTCTTGCAGTCGCCATATTCTGACACCCATAACTTTTTTATATTTCCATGTACGGGACTACATAAGGCATCTTTTATTGTGGGGAAAGATGTACTTTTTATTTATACCATTTTCGTGAATGTCTAATGTTTTGATTGCGTTTTATCAAAATTTTTATGGATAGCGAAAAAACGGTGGTTTGGTTTAACTTTATGTATATACTTTTATATGTTCTATGGAAAGGGGGGTGGTTTGAATTCTTAATTCTTTTTAAATTTAACTATTTTTTATTTTTTTTTTTAGCTGAACTCTAGGTGATCTGATCAATAATACAATACTGGTAATGCATTGCAGTGTATTAAAAATACATATGGTTCTATTACAGGCTGTCTAGCACAGCTTGTAACAGGAGCCTTTAATAGTCTCCTGGCTGTCATAGAAATAGATTGCTGGCCCCAGATCTCACTCCTGGGGCTAGTGATCCACACCAAAATGGTGGTGCCTATGTGCCGCTGAGTAAATGGAGCTTCAGTCAGCTTTGACTGAGGCTTTATGTAGATTAATGCCCATAGAGACCCGGGGGCTATGGTGGTTACTTACAGTGCCTTGCGAAAGTATTTGGCCCCCTTGAACTTTTCAACCTTTTGCCACATTTCAGGCTTCAAACATAAGGATATAAAATTTAAATTTTTTGGTGAAGAATCAACAACAAGTGGGACACAATCGTGAAGTGGAACGAAATTTATTGGATATTTTAAACTTTTGCAAAAAATAAAAAACTGAAAAGTGGGGCATGCCAAATTATTCGGCCCCTTTAAGTTAATACTTTGTAGCGCCACCTTTTGCTGCGATTACAGCTGCAAGTCGCTTGGGGTATGTCTCTATCAGTTTTGCACATCGAGAGACTGAAATTCTTGCCCATTCTTCCTTGGAAAACAGCTCGAGCTCAGTGAGGTTGGATGGAGAGCGTTTGTGAACAGCAGTTTTCAGCTCTTTCCACAGATTCTCAATTGGATTCAGGTCTGGACTTTGACTTGGCCATTCTAACACCTGGATACGTTTATTTGTGAACCATTCCATTGTAGATTTTGCTTTATGTTTGGGATCATTGTCGTGTGTGAAGCACTGTAGCTCCTGAACATCCGCCATATTTAAATACCCAACATCCAATGTAATAGTACAGCGGATGTTGAGAAAGGGTTAAAGGGATTGTCCAGTTTCAGAAAATGTTATTGTTTGTATAATAAATTTCCAGTATACTTACTGTAGCAATTTCTCACAGTTCTCTAGATCTCTGCTTGAAATTCATTGTTTATGCCCAGTGTATAAAAATGAGTGCCTGATCATGTGATGGACACAAAGGTAAAATCAGCATTACAGCAGCTTGTTACAGTAATCCAGACAGTAATAAGTGTTTGTAATGACTTGTGCACCTATGGGTGCTTCATATGACCATGGACTGTCCATCTCATGATTACAGTCTCATTTTATCCACTGAAAGTAAATAGAGATGGGCGAACACAGGGCCAGCTTCAGGTTTGTGTGGGCCCTTGGGCGACAGAGCCCCAGTGGGCCCCTTTTGGAGTAACTCATGCACACTGCAGCAAAAAAACAATCAAAATTGGGTGTTTTTTGCTGAGGGAGACCTACTGGAGCGGACTGTAATACAGTCCATTCCATACAAGTAGATACAACCTGTTCAGACATCGGAAAGTAAAGAGGAATTTGAGGCAGATATCTGCCCCGGATTTTTATTTTCTGCTCACGGTGCGGGGTATCAGCATTCTGTTGTGGCTTTCCACCACTGATTAGGCCCAAATGAATGAGTGTAACCAATGGGGAGTCTCATGCCGCGGCCTCCGAGTCCGCTGCAGAATCTGTGGTAAGATCCAGCAGGACACTTTTTTTTTTTTCTCCAGCTTTCTGCTCCAATTAGTTTCAATAAGAGGCAGAATGAGGGAGGAATCTGCTGCTGATTTAGGTGTGAAATCCACTGCAAAATCAGTGCCAGATTCCACCATGTGAACAGAGCCTGATACTGTTAATAGTGCCACTCCACAGTGACCTCCACACAGTATTATATGCTCCACAGTGGACAAAAACAGCATTATATTCTCTGTGGTGGCCCCCACACAGTATTATATGCTGTGCGGTGGCCCCACCACAGTATTATATGCTCCCAAGACCCCCTCCTTCATGACCAAGGAAGGAGCGAGGATACCCAGGAGAGGTGAGTATAAGTGTTTTTTTGTTTTGTTTTGTTTTTAATCACCTCCCCTGGGCTGGCATCTAATGGAAAAGAGGCCCGGAGATTGCCAGGCCCTTTTCCATTAGCAGTATGTATAGCCTGGTTCCCCGACCGCTATAACGGTGGTCCGGGGCCCCAGCCATTTCCAGCTGGCCACGGGCCCCATACCCTACACCACTGCCGAGTGGGCCTCCTCAGGAGCTTGGGGCCCTGCCACTTGCCCAGGTACACCAGGTGCTGATGCCAGCCCTGGGCACACCTCTCAAGATTCGTTTCGGGTTTGGGTGGTTCAGAGCCAAGATTTGTTTTTGGTCGAAGAAGTTCGCTACAACTATGGCTAAGACCCAAGTAGCGGACCATGGTGAAAAAAAGCGCTGCGGGAAAAAAATGTGCGGAAACGCATCGCGGTTTTTCCCACAGCACTTTTCACAGAAAGTCCACAGACATTTTCTCTGTGGACTTTCTGCTGCAATTATACCTATAGGTAAACCGCAGGCGTTTCCTTAGATGTAATTTACATGCTGCGATTTTCCAAAACCGCAACGGTTTTGGAAGTCGAAGCATTTCTGCTGCATGTATTTTTCTGTAATGTGCAGTATAATGCGTCCTTGTGGCAGACAGAGTTGAAGCCAGGACATGCCACCCATTACCTGGGAGAGCTGGATAACACCTGAAATCCGAGACTGTCCCGCTGAAGCCAGAATAGTTGAAAGGTATCAGGATTGCCATGAGGGGGTTGTACATGAGTTTATTATTAATGACCTATCTTTAGGATAGGTGTCAGTATCACATTGGTGCTGGTCCGACTCTCATGGACTTGGCCACTGCTTCTTAGTGACCCGGTGGCAGCGAAAGCTGCTTATATATAGCGCACCTTAGCCCGGCGTAACCCAAGTGTCACAACGCAGTGCAGGATCAAACCACAAGACATCCCAAAATAACACCCCTTATGGTACAACACCAGGGCACAAGATTTTCCTTACACTTTACACATGCAAGGAAAACACACTGCATTAACACAGCAATACAGCACATCATCATACTGGTCAGTGAAAGTACATGACATTGAATAGACAACTTTGTATACTGCTACAGGGGTTGCTTATCTGTCTTGGTTAGTGTGACGATTCTGCTTAAATATGGCTATAACTCAGAGATGTATTTTGATCTCTGGGTATAGTATCTCCCTTCTTACCTGCATTTGTTCATAATGTGCGCAGCTATAAGCCTAGGTGTATATTGGCAGTAGTAGCAACACTGGAACAATAGGGCTTTGTATCCATCCCAGCAGGGCTCCATTGTATTCCTACACAGCCCTGAGTGATCAAACAAAAACATGCATTGTCCAGTCTGCACTGATAGATCAGACCTGGTTGATAACATTGTATCATTCCACTTGGTCTCAGCTCTATACAAAAAATCTGGACTTGAGTGCATTATTCAATCAGACTTGCTGCCGCCGGTGACCTAATTCTGGGAGGTGGCATAAAGGGTATAAAAGATGAGGTAAGAGGCAATGGGAGGAGATTGTGCTGAGACTACAAGAGTTTACTGAGAGACTGTGATGAGAGCATGCAGGCTGGAATATACTGTGATGCCACATGCTAGGAGTTAATGCCACATGCCAAGAAGCCTCCACTGGGTTATTCACACATACCAGAGCATGTGTGAGTGTTGGATTATAGAGCCACATCAAGGAGATGCTTGGTAAAGTAACTATTTCAATTTTATGTCCTTTTATTTCATTGCACTGTAGCTTGTAACTAGTAACTGTTAATGCTTGTATATATCTGCATATCTGTTCTGAACTGTATGTGTTAGATGTTAATACCGACCCATTTAGAGGTTAATAAATATATAAAATTTAGAAAGCTTGTCTTGTATTTATCTTGTGGACCCGGTACTCACTGGAGGTGAGTGTGGTTTTTTATGAAAGAAGACTCAGGTGTGGGCCAACACGGGTTTGGCGCACTGAGGATCTTTCACATTGGTGGCAGCGTAGTGGGATCTTAGGATAAACGGCGTGTGTTGGTGACCTTTATCACTCACATGCTGGGGATTCTGGTAATCCTATGAGACAAGCTCGGTATTAAAGCAAGCATTAAGATACCGTGAAAGTTTGATACAGTGCTGTTCCCCTCCCTTACTCTTTGTATTCTATCCTATCTTTTATTTGGCAAATACCAGTGGATGGCTAGTGGGCTCAGAAGCATATCTCCAGAACTGCAGAACCAGGCTTTTGGAGATCCTGAGCGTATGGCTGAAATGGAGGCAGCCACAGCCATGCAGAGAATCGAGCAGAGTCCTGATTTTGGGGCTCTGCCAGGAAGTGCGGCAAGCAGCCCGGTCCCAAGGATTACTTCACCAGGAGGGACCAGTAGCCCCAGCCTTGCTGGGGGAATGGCTTCATACTGGCAAATGGCCCTGCAGAAAATAGGCACCAGTGACCCTAACATATACCTGCAGGTGTTGTACCATTTTCAGGAAGCTGTAGAACGAGAACGGCAGGCTGATCGTGAGGCATCGGAACGGCAGGCTGATCGTGAGGCAGCAGAACGAGAATGGCAGTATCAGCTTGAGCTCAAAAGGATGGAGCTCTCCCAGCAGGCACAAACTGCCCCTGCGCAAACTCCAACAACCCTACAGAGACCCTCAAGTTGGAAGGAGAAGCCAGGCCGGAGTTCACCACAGCCGTCTGTCGTCAGGTCGGGTGAGACAAACTATGCCCCGGGTGGTCCCTCCCCTGTCCCAAGAACTCTGGGCGCCCGGGTGACCTTTCCCAAACCCCAAGGGGAGGTGCGGCGGGCCCATGCCTGTAACCAGACAGGACATTTCAAGGAGGAGTACCCCAACCGCCCTGAGAACTTCCCGGCTTCCCAAGCCACAGCAGGTGGCCCATCTGTGTATCTGGACTGAGGTGCAGGAAAAGGAATGCGGACTGTGGGACTATTGACTTATTTGCCTGCTAATGTACTGTTGGGAACTGATTTAGGACCCATGATGTCCCAATATGGGGTGGGGAGCGCCCCAATTTACTGTGATAAACTGTCTATGACTAATGTTGATAATGTGTCTGTCATATCCGCAGAGAGGGCCCATAACCCCCCCTCTGAGATACTTCCCATGGCAGTAAGTGTACATGCTAATGAGTTGCCTTCAGCTGAGAGCAGGGAAAATGCAACTGAACTTCCTGCAACCCAGCTCAGCAAAAATGTTATTGATGCTTTGTTCACTCCCGTGCTAGGAGCCAGTGAGACTTTGTCTGTAGACACACCCACATCTGCGGGGGCATCGCCCTCCCAGCTTGTTAATCTGTCTACCACAGATCTCATTGAGGCCCGGTGTGAATTAACAATTGCTAATGAATGTACTGTCAATGTAATTGCCAATGCTTGTTGTGAAAGTGTACAGGGTATCTCTTCTGAGTCACTGGAAGCAACTTCTACTATTTCGACCAGTGCATCCGATAAGCACCCAACTGCTGACCATGTGCCAGGTGGTCAGGTAGGCTATGGGGATCTTATGGCCGATCCAGGTGAGGGATGGACTGCTGGTAGTGCGGTGTTAGCCCGCAGCCAGAGTGCTACAAGGGTGGAGGGCGCTCCGACCCTTGAACCATTGCCTACACCACCTGGAGTCGGTGCTGAGACCGCCATGACTAGCCTCACTCCCTTGGAGCCGGAGGAGTCCGGCCGATATGAGACATACACGTCTCTTCTGTCCAGTTCTATTCCAGGAGTGCCCATGGCCCAAGTGCAGATGGCATGGGGTACTGGAGGTGTGATCCAAGAAGGGGGTATGTCCAATGTATTACCTGTCAATGTATTGTTGGGGGATGGTTTGGGGAAGCATGATCTCAGTCATTTGCCCAAGGTATCACCATCACCCACCCAAGTACAGGAGGAACAGGATGTAGGTTCGGAAGAAAAGGGGGAGGTGCAGAGTCCCCTAGAACTCTCCCAACTAGCGGCTAGTGTGAGAGAGACCCTGAGAGACCGCCGGGATGGGGTCTCTAAACTGGTATCCCAAAGACCTGGGGTTATGAGTGTGGCTCCACAGGATGCCAGTACTCACAAAGCGGACCCAGAACAGGCAGGGGGTAGCCAAGTGTACGTGGATCAGGGCCTGAGCCTTAGAAGTGTCCCTAGTCAGACTAGAGAGCCAGAAGGGTCCGGCAGCTATGTAACATGTACCTCTCTTTTGTCTCACTCCAGCCAAGAGTTCAGAGATGCTGTCCAAGCTGACCCTAGTCTGGACATATTGAAGGCGCATGCCGCTCAACCACCCTCGGAGTCTGACAAGGCCCGAGTCTGCTGGGACCCCGGGGGGAGGTGAGGGAGCCTTTGGGGCCAGAGCCTGAGAAGCTGGAGGTGGAGGTGCTTTCAGAAGAGGGGCGTAGGCCCCTACTTCCTGCAAGCCCCATCTAAAGGGGGAGGTGTGATGATTCTGCTTAAATATGGCTATAACTCAGAGATGTATTTTGATCTCTGGGTATAGTATCTCCCTTCTTACCTGCATTTGTTCATAATGTGCGCAGCTATAAGCCTAGGTGTATATTGGCAGTAGTAGCAACACTGGAACAATAGGGCTTTGTATCCATCCCAGCAGGGCTCCATTGTATTCCTACTCCTGCTAGGAGTTAATGCCACATGCCAAGAAGCCTCCACTGGGTTATTCACACATACCAGAGCATGTGTGAGTGTTGGATTATAGAGCCACATCAAGGAGATGCGTGGTAAAGTAACTATTTCAATTTTATGCCCTTTTATTTCATTGCACTGTATCTTGTAACTAGTAACTGTTAATGCTTGTATACATCTGCATATCTGTTCTGAACTGTATGTGTTAGATGTTAATACCGACCCGTTTAGGGGTTAATAAATATATAAAATTTAGAAAGCTTGTCTTGTATTTATCTTGTGGACCCGGCACTCACTGGAGGTGAGTGTGGTTTTTTATGAAAGAAGACTCAGGTGTGGGCCAACGCGGGTTTGGCGCACTGAGGATCTTTCACAGTTAGAGATGCTGTATATGGCCAACTAAGGTCACTAACCTATAGAACAGATTGTTAAACTATAGAGGTTAACCTTCCCCTCTCTACATAGAGCTATATAGTTCTGATACACTGCGGCCCAGGTAAACAGATGACCTAACCTAAGGATCCTATGAGGACGTCCTGTGCCTGCACTGGGTGCAACTACGTAAAGATTATTGTATATTTGGGAATAGTTGCCAATATTTCCAAGGAATTAGTTCTTTGACTTCAGTTGACAACTATGATTGCCTCCATGTTGTGTTGATGTCTAGGGCACATTAAATGTAGCTTAGTTACATCAGAATTTCTCATTAAACTATGCAGATCAATAAGACAGATTTTGTTTCTCCTCATCCTGAGCAATTTTCATTCCTTTGTAATCTTCAGACATGCAGACACAATTTGGAATAGGAAATTTACCGCAAAGTCTGTCAGAAGGTGTTTGGTATTTTGTTAAATTAAAGGATTATCTGTGAAGGAAAAACAATGTCTCCTCCAATTTACCAAGCCTTGGGCTATGTGGGTTTACTGATGTGGAAGTTTCTCAGAGTTAAAGCTTCTCTAGAGTTTCAGAGTATGTCATCAAGAAACGCCAATCCTGGCTGATGTTCAGTAGGGAGAGATGTTTGCTTTGGATGGGCCATGCTAAATTCTTTCACTTTTCTTTCCTTAGGCTGTGATTCAGGACTTGGACATGCACTAGCTAAGTACTTGGATGAACTAGGTGTTCTTGTCTATGCTGGTGTTTTGGATAAGAAGGGGCAAGGTGCTGAAGAACTAAGGAGGGTTTGTTCTGCAAGGCTTTCTTTGATCCAACTTGATGTCACAAACCCAGGACAGATAAAGACTGCCTACAATGAAGTCAGAAATCAGGTGCAAGATGAAGGTACAAAACATAGGAGTATAACAAATAACTTAAAATTTGGGGGTCAGGATGAGTAAGTACCATAATTAAAGGGGTTACCCAGTTTCAGAAAAAAATTTGACTATTTTTATTATACAAACAATTACATGTTTTACAAATTTCCAATATATTTTCTGTATCAATTCCTCACAGTTTTCTTGATCTCTGCTTGCTGTGATTCATTATGCTTACTTCCAGTGGATGAAAATCATTCCATGGTCATGTGATGGACACACAAGTGCGAGCTCATTACCAGGCAGATTACTGTACTGTAACGAGCTGTGAACCTGTGTTTCCGTCACATGACCATGGGCTGAATATCACATGACTATGGACTGAATATCACATAGCCATGGCTGTTTTTTTTTTAGCCACTGGAAGTAAGAAATTGATACAGAAAGTATATAGGGAAATTGTATAACTTTTCATTATACAAACGATAACATTTGATTGACACTGGACAATCCCTTTAAGACATTGACCAAACATAAATCATAGGTCCTAAGCCATAACTTTAATATTCAAGAAGGGTTTCCTAGTAACATTTGATAAGATCTGAATGTGTTATATCTCACACTGAGTAGTTTGGACTGAGATCAGAAATTGCCACAGAACATGACAATGCCCAGAATCCAGCCCATCCCTGATCCAGATATAGCAGATGCCAGTTTAACAGGTTATTTGTAATGTCCTCATTAATGGACAAGAAAATAAGAACAAATCTAGAAATCTTGGCCAAAATCTGAAAAGCAATGTAGTCAGTGTGGCCTTCATAACTGTGTATTTACCACCAAGAATCAGCAAATAGAATCCAGCACTCCAGTGATCTCCAGTGGTTTTTATTTTTTTATTTTTTATTCTACTTTCTATACATGATTTAGAGGGGCTTCCATCTTGCCTGTGCTTCTCCTCTGCTGTGTTAACAACATTTATAATATGCTTTACAGCATAGGCATAGAAAAGTCTATGGTAGACTTTTCTAAACAGGGAGGGGAGTAGATAAACTGTGACATCTTCTATTGTCAATAGTGGATGCAATGAATGAGTATTATGCGGTGTTACCGGTAGAGGTGTTAATTGTAAGAGGTGCTATTGTAATACTATCTGTCTCCTCTATGATGTAAATGAGGCGACTTCTGCAGAATTGGCTAATGGCAGTATATTATTAAGCTTAGTGATCAGAGTGAAAATAGCGGCATATAGTACTTTTTAAAAATAAAAACTTAGATTATAAAATGTCATTTTCTGGTAACACATTCCCTTTAAGCATCCTTTTTGAGTGCTGAGTCCTCCTTGAAAAATGTTACAAGAAGTAGGCTGTATTTGAGGTACAGTGCAGTTCTGGGTCCTAATGCAGAATATGTAATGGGGCCCATACCTACCTTGTGCCATTCAGAATAGTGTCATATTTTTTGTGGCAAAGGGAGATTTGGGGGCCCCCTCAGGGTCCAGAGCCCAGTAGTGACTGCTACTACTGCACAGCCTATAGCTACACCCCTGAGCTATATATATATATATATATATATATATATATATATATATATATATATCCAAACAATAAGATCTGGTAGCGCACTCTATAGCATACACGACAGTAAGCAGTGTCAAACTAGATGGGGTCTTATCACTCAAACATGCCAATATCACAATGTCCCAATATGTCTGTATTGGACCAATAACCAGAATGAAGTCGCCAAATATCCTGGGTCAGGTAAGGGATGCAGTAGAGATCCAAAAATATAGGCCTTGTATAATTTGGTCACAAAAAATATCAATAGGAAGTGGGACCCATACTTTCCCTGTATATCCCTATACAGTATGGGACCTAGAAGTCATTACTGAACCTACTTTTGGAGCCAGAGCCTTCTGCCATGCAGCCCCAACTCTCTGGAGTGCATTTTTTGATTGAACAAAAAACTCTTTATTGACAACACATCTTATTTCCACAAGGAATAACAAGGGGTTTGCGACGCAGCGCACTGAGTTACAAAACCACAACCAATGACTAAGAGTCATCCTTAAGGGATGCGGCGCAGCATACGGCGGGAAATGCATTTTATTCCTACCTAACATGCTGCACTACAAACCTACTCTAACATTGGTCAAAACATAAAGCATAGAACTGTGACAAACAGAAGGGGGAAGGGGGGGAGGTCACAGGCCCGAAGCTTTATTTAAGACCACAACACACAAGGGGGCAGGACAGGTACAATACAGGCAATGATACACTCCCTATACTACCACTACTTCCTACCCTACATAGCATACATTTCTGAAAACAAGGTTAAACAAAAAGCATACAGTACATGTGATGGAAGGGGGAGAGGAGAGAGGGGAAAGGGTAGGGGGTAATCACAAGGCCCGAAGCTTTATTGAATAACACAACACACGTGGGGGGAGAGGGGAGGGGGAGAACAACGCCGCCGCCGATGGTGGTGGATCAGTCCTCTTCCTCCTCTTCGCCGGCCAGGCTATCCAAGATCGAATAGTCCCGTTGCAGACTGTGGATGAGTCTGCAACAATCCTGGAAGGAGACGCTCTCCCTCCGCAAAATCAGTCTTTTCCTGGCGAACCAGATGGCATCCTTGAAGCAGTTCACAAGGCGCCAGGCCGCCTGGATGTCTGTCTCTGCATGATTCCCCTGGAAAAGTCCATACAGTACCGCGTGGTACGTCAGACCCCTCCTGGGGACGCAGTCCTCGAATTCTTCCTCCAGCTCATCCAACAGACCCTGAGCGAACAGGCACTCCCAAAAGATGTGCAGAGATGTTTCCTCCTTGTAGGGGCACCGCGGGCAATACCTTGTCCTGTTCAGGTTGCGGGCGTGCATGAACGACCTCGTTGGAAGTCCTCCTTCAACAGCCATCCACGACAGGTCCTTGTGTCCGTTGGTCAGCGAGTTTGAAGAGATGTTTTACCAAACGACCTCCGCTGTACTCGCTGGCAGAGCTGGCACCTCCTCCAACGAATCCCTCGCTCGGATGAGCTTTTTAATCGTCTTCGGCTTCCAGAGATCCGGTTTCAGACCCTCCAGTTGGAACTCCCTCACGAATCTGGTCACGTCTGCGTAGAACCACGGGACGGTCCAGTTGTAAGGGATGGAGCTGTCCCACTTCTCCCAGCCGAGTCCTCTCCAGAGGGGTAGCAGGAACAAGCGAGACATGGTCTTCCCCGCGGATCCGTTAGCTGTCCTCAGGGTTCTGTGGACACAATCACAAACAAAAGCAACCCTTAGTAAAGTTGGAATATCTGGGATATTCTTACCTCCCTTCAGATGGCTCTTGTACATGCGTGTCCGCTTCACCCGATCCATCTTGGAGCCCCAGATGAAGTGGAAGACGGTCCTGGTGATGGCCCTCGACACCGTTGCCAGCAGCGGCCATGCCTGTGCCGTGTACTGGAGTACAGGCAAGATCTCGTTCCTCAGGACCAGCGCTTTCCCTTCGATGGTAAGGTTCCGGAGACTCCACAGTCCAATCCTCTGATTGATCTTTTTCAGACGTTCGTCCCAGGACTTCAGGGCTGCACCTTCCTTCCCGAACCAGACTCCCAGGATCTTGATGAAGTCCGGTTTAACTGTGAAAGGAAAGACAGCAGTGGAGGCCAGCTGCCACGCCCCGAAGAGCATGGCTTCTGACTTTCCGTAGTTGACTTTTGCCCCCGAAGCCTGGCCGAAGCGCTCGCAGGTCCGGACGAGTGTTGACACCGACGCCTCATCAGCGCAGAAGACAGTCACATCGTCCATGTACAAGGAGCACTTCACTTCGTATCCACCTGGACCCGGTGCGGCGATTCCTCTGATCTCTCGATTCTGCCGGATAGACTCCGCGAAGAGCTCTATAACACAAACAAAAAGGAGAGGTGACAGAGGACAGCCTTGTCTGACTCCAGAGCGAACAGGAAAGGAGTCAGTCTTCCAGCCGTTCACCATCACCGAGCTGTGAATATCAAAATACATCAGGCTGACATAGCGACAGAACATCTTACCCATACCAAGTTGGCGGAGTGCCTTGGCCACGAAGGTGTGAGAGACACGATCGAAGGCCTTCTCCTGATCCAGGCTGATCAGGGCCGCATGTGCACGGCGGTCTCCGATGTAGTGCAATGTGTCTCTCACCATGGCCAAGCTGTCCGCGATCCTACGACCTGGAATCCCACAAGTTTGGTCTGGATGGATGATCGTGCCGACGACAGCCTTCAGTCTCGTAGCCAGAATCTTCGCCAGGATCTTGTAGTCCACGTTGAGAAGAGTGATGGGTCGCCAATTCTTCAGCTCGCATCGTTCTCCCTTCCGCTTGTACAGGATCGTGACCAGTCCCTCCCGCAGTGATGGCGGCATAGTACCCTCCGCTATCATGTCCTCATAGAGATCTTTCAGATCCGAACAGATCAGGTCCCCCAGAGCTACGTATAGCTCGGCCGTGAGACCGTCACTGCCCGGAGTCCTTCCGACCCTAAGGGATTTGACAGCAGTGAGCACTTCCGCCACCGTCAGAGGGGTGTCGAGTGTAGCAGCACCTGTAGGATCAAGTGTGTTAGTGATACCTGACAGGAACTCCTCTTCAGCGTCTTCATCGGTGGGTTTCAGGGAGTAGAGGTCGCGGTAGTAGTCGTGGACGACTCCCATCACTTCCGTCTTCCCCCGTCTGATGTTTCCGTCACCATCCTTCATCTCTGTAACAGGCGTGTGTCCTGAGTGGAGCTTCCTGAAAAAGAAAGAATTACACTTCTCACCTTTCTCCAGATGCTCCACCTTGGAACGGAAGATGACCTGCCGTGATTCCTCCTCAAAGTGCCTCTTGAGGCCCCTCTTGGTCTCCTCCAGCATGCCCCTGACGTCCCAGCCACAATGCTCGAGATCTTGAAGGGAACGAAGCTCGCGCTGCATCTCCTTCAGGTCACTCTTGCGCCGGGCCGCCTGCTGACGGCCTCTCGCCTGTAAGAAACAACGGATGTTAACTTTCACATATTCCCACCAGTCCGACAACCTGTTGAAAGAAAACTTGTCATTACGAAGAAGCAGGTAAACATCCCTAAGTTCCACTAGCAGTTCCACATTTTCCAGCAGGGAGCAATTCAATTTCCAGGACCCCGGGCCCGGTGCGAAACCGTTCCCCAGCGTCCCTTCAAAGAGAATGCCCCTGTGGTCAGTGAAAAAGCAAGGGACCATAGAGTGTCTTACCAGACGGCTGGCGAAATGTTCGTTGGGGTGGAGTGTGACTAGGTGAGGTTACAATGGCGGCTTATTATGTTCATATTTATTTCTATTTTTCTAGTTTTCACTAGATTTTTTTGGGGGGCTATTATACTGTTTATGGTATGTTTATGCATATATAGTGCTATATAGGTTGTTTTCAACCATCCTTACATATATTTATTTGTACCAGCGGTGTATATCCCCCTATTTATTATTATTGTGGCCCCCATTTCCCTCCCTATCATTATTATGGTGTTCCTTCATTATTTATCTCCCCATATATGTTTGTTTCATTATTTATGTTAATAAAATGATATTTTATTATAATTTTTTTTGTGGTCATGCTATTATGGTGTTCTATGGTTTTACATGATCTACAGAGTTTTTCATGCTTAGCTATTAGCCCTTTTTTGTGTTTGATTATTCACTGTATTTATAAACAAACCCTGCACTGAATGCCTGGGGTCTCTGAAGCCAAACTTCAGGGGCAAAGAAGCTAGACACATTATATACTAGTAGAAATGGCAGTTCCCTACATATGCATGTATATCTGGAATAAGAGTGATGGGAGGCATACAGTAGAGGGGCCTTTTGCAGTCAATTTCTGCCTCGAGTCACATGACACATTTAATTTGTGGTTCCCCGTATACCAGCTGTCTGGGGGGTCCAACTTCTGCTTGTCTCCAGGAGACCATTGTCATTGGTGCATAATATTTTCTACAACTATCAAAAAGTTAAGTAGCCACATAGAAAGTGCTTAAAAGGAATGCATTGCCAACTTTTGTTTAAATTTAGAACGCATTTATTAAAACCAGAAATATATCACTTTTTTCTAATCTGATTTTATTTTTAGATTATAGTGTTTTGTTTTTTTTTTTTTTTAATTCTATTTCTGTATATGATTATGGGGCTGCCATCTTCCCTGAGCTTCTCCTTTGCTCTGTTAACAGCGTTTACCGATATGGAAAATTTAATATAAAATCACCAAAAATTCTTAAAAATATGTTTCACATAAAAACTTGGTTTAAAAAATAGGCCATTTTGGTGACTCATTCCCTTTGAAGGGGCTCATTTGGCTTCCTACACACCTTTTCTGGAGTATTTGTCTTTCAGCAACAGATTAGGAAACAAATATTTTCTTAGGAAGCAAAGTCCATATTGACGGAATTATGCATTGAGATATGCAACTGCTGAGATAAAGGCCACGCATATATTGTCTCTGAATGTAAATACACTCTTTATACAAGCACACAATGGACGGACTGTCTCCTGACTCTGAATATATTTCAATGTTGAACACCTTCCACTGAATTAAACAGTGCCAACCCTGGGAGATCAAAGCTAGAAACATCACGTGGTGTTCTAATGTCTATACAGGCTGGTAAAACATAGGTTTGAACAGTACAGATTATACAGTGAACACTGATTTTAGATGAGATACAAGAATTTTCTGGACCTCGATCCTGGTCATTTATTTTGGTGGAATTAAGCATTAATCTGATTTTACTGACTAAGGCTCCAGTGTTTTATTATTGTACTCAGTACATTCCCAGGAGTGGTGTTGTTGACATATACTTGATACATTTATGAAGATGATGCAGATTTTACTTTTTTACTTTTCCTCCCAATCCATGTAGAACAGAACAGAATTGTATCTTGTTTCTTGCAATTTACTTACAGACATAAGGCATCATGTACAACAACCATTTCTAAACTGCTCCCTCCATTGGTGGAGCTTAGTTGTCACATGATCATTTGCATTTTCCAAAGGAAGCCTAGTGGGAAGAAAGATGGAGTAGTCAGGCTCATATCTGCTGATGTGGGCCAGCACTACTGGTAGAAACCTTCTTGTAACAGTTAATCCGGCACTCACAAAGCCTTGCTAATGTGCATTTATTTGGTAGACAATTTGTAATTGTTACCTATGCCTCCAGTTTGTGATATCACAACTATTACTGGGCACAAGAACATAGCTATAGAGTATGCCTAGGTATCAGTCACAACTGGCCCTGCTGCGTGAGGGTGACAAAAGGTCTTTCCCCCAGATGAGAAGATACCAGTATTATAAATGGTACATGGTCACAAGGGTCTCTGTTATAGATTTTGCACTGGGGCCTACCTCTCAATAGGTGGTTGTTGAGGGTATGGATCCAGACCTATGACCATCAACCATTTAAAATAAGGTCTTTGTTAGTCATAACATAAATTAGACCAGAAAGTAACTGCTGTGGTGTTCTACTCTGCACCTTCTTCCAAGTCTAAAATTAAGCTGGTAAATGGTTAAATCTGGTAATAGCAAATCTTCAAATCCATATAGCTTTGAGTATTATTTTACTCATGGTAGTTCACTTCATTGATCCATCATTTTTGGAACCTACATTTTCTAGGAAATCTTTAGACTTTAGACACCAAAATATCTTTTATAGCTCATTGGTGTGCCAGATAGCAATATGGATAAAGTAAACATCCATACCTCAAGTAATAATAATCGTATTCCTTCTTGTGTCCATTGGCCTAGGTCTTTGGGGTATTGTACACAATGCTGGGGTTCTTGGCTACATGGCAGATGGAGAATTGTTACCTATAAGTGTCTACAAGCAATGTATGGATGTGAATTTCATTGGAGTTGTTCAAGTCACTAAGATGTTTATGCCATTATTGAGGAAAGCCAAGGGAAGACTTGTGACCATATCCAGTATGGCAGGTAAGTGGTTCAGAATAAGAAATGGTAAGAATAATAAAATAATATTGTGTTTCTCTGTTTGTCTTCCATCTTCTGTACTGTACCTGTACTGTATTCTACTGGGCATGTATAATTAACAGAACCTCACTAGAATGAGGGCAGAGACCAGGGGCGTAAATACCGGGTAGCAGCAATAGCTGCTGCCACAGGGCCCGGGAAATTAAGGGGCCTGGAGCCCTGTGGCAACCGTTACTGTGAACCCCACAAACACTGCTATCATTATACTCTGGGGTCTTTTCAGATCCCGGAGTATAACGATCAGGGGCCTAGGGGAGGTGTTCATGGGTGGTCCACAATGGGGCATAATACTGTGTGCAGGGGCCACTATGGGGCATAATAGGGTGCGCAGGAATGTGATTTGTGCAGGGGGGGTTGGAGGGGGCAGTCCGGGCGGCGGTTCGGGGGGGGGGGGGGGGCGGCCCCATGTCAAATGTTCACCTTGGGGTCCAGCCATTCCTAGTTACGCCACTGGCAGAGACCTATATATACAAAACCTTTTTTTTTTTAATAACAATACATGCAAAGTTACTCTAAATGTCACTTCAGTAGCAAAGGAGGCACTGGAGCAATAGGACACCAGGGAAGATGAATATGGCAGCAAATTGCAGAGGGGAACAAGTCTAGACAGACTGATCCAGCAGTTTTTGCACCTCACATGTCACCAAGTGACGCCAGAACAGTTGCAGTACAAATAAGCAGAAAACCAGCCCAGAAACACACACAACAGGGGGAATTTATTAATGCATCTACACTAGTTTTCTGGCGTTGATCGGTGATATAATGTTGCACATCTTTTTTGCATGGCCCTTTCTTGTGCCAAAGATATACTACATCCACTGTTCTGCACCTTTCCACTGTTGGCGAATAAGGGTGGGGCGGGTCTGAGCATGGTCTTATTTATTATAACACACAACAATTTTCTGGCGTGACTTCCATTCTGACGCATAGGTGTAGACCTGATTTAATGAGAGGCTGGAGCCTCTTGATAATTCAGTCACACCTTGCACCAGTTTAAAAAAAAAAAAAAAAGTGCAACAGCATATGGGTGATGCTGTCTGTCTCAGATTTATGGTATCTGATCTTTCTGTCTATGGACATTGACTAATCCATTGACCTATACTCATGGTGTAGCTGTGAGTAGCACTTGAGCATTAAGAATAGTTCCCTCTTGTATTAATAAGAGTGAGGCAAGTGTATGAGAAGCAGCTATGGTATGATGCCCTGTGCACCTGCAGTCCCTGTCTCCTACCCCACACTGAAGACGCACAATCAAACTGTCAATTATATACAAAAAAAATTAGTCGCTGGATCAATCAAATCTCTAAAGCCAAGCCTGAGATCCTGGCTAGTAATTAATGAGCTCATTAGTTTGTCAGAACCCGCTTGTCACAGCTCAGTAATTGGCTCTTTGATTATTTAATTAGTTTGTTATGTGATTGTAATTGCACATACATAATCTCTCGTTTACATGAGGCAGGACAGAATGGAGACACTGGGCAGAGCAGCATCATGATTACTTACATTGTTCCTGCACCACTAAGACTTCAATGTGATAGTCTCGCTTCACCACGGCTATTTTCCACAGACAATCATTTAATATCTTAAAGTGGTAGTCTGTTTTGGACAAATACTTTTTTTTCTAGAAGGATCCCAGGGCTGGTTTAATGAAAAATGGAGACCTGATCAACAACCATATTGGACCCCTCTTCCCTTTTGACGTTTTTTTTTCCATAAGTTGTACATAAATGATGCTGCCATACTGTGTCAGCAATATCAGAATACTGACATAGAAATTCAACTTAAAACCAGCATATAATGCCCAAATAGTATGCAGCATTGAAATGAACACCGACTTGATGTAATAATACCGTGATTCATTTTCTAAATAATACACCATTAATTAATATTTTTATTTATTTTGCTTACTTGTATAGCGCCATCATATTCTGCAGTGCTTTTACAAACATAGTGGTCACTGTCCCTTATAGGGTTCACAATCTACATTTCCTATCAGTATGTTTTTTGGAGTGTGGAAGGAAACCCACGCAAACACGGGGAGAACATACAAACTCCTTGCAGATGTTGTCTGTGGCAGGATTTGAATCCAGGCCTCCAGCGCTGCAAGGCTGCAGTGCTAACCACTGAGCCACCATTCTGCTCATGAATACAGAAAACAGTGTTGTGGTGATGTAATATTGAAGTGCCAAGTTTAGAGGACATTTCCACTTAAATTACCACCCCCCATACTGACTCTACTATATATACACTATAGCAGGCATAAATTATAATATACCCCATTGGCAAAATCATGGTGAGACAAACAAACATGAAAATATATGGGAACCAAGGAGATAAGTGGCTACCAGGTACTGGTGGTGTTGCTTATCTCATAGCCAACAGACCACTCTATTAGGAAAGCTGTGACAGCCCCCATAAACACTACATTGTAGCAGACTCCTCTAAGAGTTCTCAGGATTATAAAATCAGGTTTGGATTATTTGTGTTTTATTAACCCAGAACAGATCCAAATATGGAACTAGTTAAATCTGTTCAATTGGACAATGTGTCTGTGCAGGATTAGTTAGCAGGTCTTAGTCATTTTAGAGTAATACAGTACATGCAAGTTCTAGCTTGTTATAATGAAAAGGTTTTTCTGCACAATGAACGGTACGTGTGATTATATTCTCTGACCACATGTACAAACCATTGCTGTGAAAGAACTGGATCTCAGGTCACTGTGACCTCCAATAAACTATTCATTTAGATTGGGATTAACTTTTCTGTGCAAAATAGAAAGAGCCTCAAAGTATTTAGCACAGTGGAATCCTTGGACGAGGCGTAGACAAACATCACAAATGTAGGAACGCCTGAGCTTAGCACTGATATGTACACAACTGGATATAGTGTAATCTATAGAAGTCGTAGAATGTTAGTAAGGTGGGGTGCATTGGTTTGGCCCATGTCTCCTGAGTTCTGTTATTGTAAGTGAATTTTCCAAACATCTGTTAGATGAATTGCCAAGACTGGCAACATTTCGATGTGTTTTGCAGGTCTCTTGGTATAGTTTGTTGTATAGGGATTGTATCACTATAAAACATTACAGGTCTACAAACACGACATCACTGCTAAATATAAATATACATATAGAACACTACAACTCCCAACATCATCTCATGGCCTAGCCACAGGACTTGACCGTTATACAATTCAGTTATACTCTTTACATTGAACAATATAAAGTACCTCCTGGCAAGACCCGACTACTGGGCATGATCATGGTATTTCAATGTTATACTCCAAAAACTACAGCTCCAAACATGACCTTACCTCTGAACATAGTCATAATAAAATGTTATTATACTCATGTGCATAAAGCGCTACAGTATGCATAAAACACCACACTTCTCATGATCCAACCACTGGACATGCATGCAGAATATTGCACCTTTCCAAGTGAAACGACCATTGGAGTTGACATAGTCCAGTTCTATTATACTCTATATGTAGAATACTATACCTCCAAACATAACATAACCACTGGAGTATTGTCATGGTGTTTCTACCAGATTGGCAGTTGCCGATGTTAAGTAGCTGGCTGCATTTTCTTCAGTATGTCTTTATCTCTTCTTCAGGACACACTCCAATTCCTGGGTTTGCACCATATGCAGCATCTAAGGCAGCTCTGTCCATGTTTTCTGCAGTGATGCGCCAAGATCTTTTCAAGTGGGGTGTGAAAGTATCTGCCATCCACCCCAGTGGTTTCAAAACAAGTATGTATATATGTAAATGTTTGTGTTAGTTCAGATTGCTGATCAACCACTTGTCTTCCTTTCTGGGTGACTACTTTTTTACCGATGCAGAAACTTGCAGGGGAATACTTCATCTCCAAGGTACATGGACTTCTTTTAAGTCCTTCTTATGCAAGTGATGGGAAGCAATAGATGATAATACACCATAAAGTCAGGCAGCTTCAGATTTGCCCTGCTCCATATTTCTGTACTCACATCCATCCCCTTTATGTCAAAATAGGCATATTAGTGAAGATTACTATGCATGCAAGATAGCAACCATATATACATTCAGGAAACCATAAGGGAAATTGTCGCATAATTTTATTCACTCCTCCTAAAGGAGGCTGCTCTAAGCATACACTAAGGAGTCATCCATAATTGATGATTGCTTGTTTTACATTCATGTTGGGAATATACTTAATAAATTATACAAGCGCTTTTATCCAGACATACTTTCTGCTTACAGATATTTTTGGATCTCGAGAACACTGGTCAAGTCAAGACCAGAACATTCTAGATAACATCATGCCAGAAGTTAAAGAAGATTATGGGGAGGAATATTTGGCAACTTTAAAGGACCTTCACTATACAATGTCTACATTCACCTCCCCAGACCTTTCCCCTGTCCTAGAGGATGTGTGCCACGCTCTTCTGGCTCGAGAACCCTACTACTCCTACACCCCAGGCAGGTGTGCATATCTCATCCCTTGTTTGTTCCGCTATTTCCCTCTTTGGGTCTATGATATCTTTGCAAAACAAACTTTCCAAATTCACCGGAATATCCTACCAAGGTCCCTGCAGATATCCAAGTCTAATAATAAAATCGACTAGAATTTCCGTTGGGATGGTGGAAAATTTTTGCAAAAACACATGGAAACCTCTAACAATCTTCATGCAAAACACTGCTGAAACCAGTTCTATCATTCTGAAGCTGTCCATAACTGTACTATGGTCAATACTGACCATTTCCATAGTTTGCTCTTTAGTCTTTGGTTTGAAATTTTTGGAAAGGTCCAGGAAAGGGTCAAGACTGGAAAAACTGACATCCAAGGGGAAAGATGTGTCTGTTTATATGTTGTATGATCATTTGGATAACTAAAACATGAAGGACCATCGTGCAAATGAGGCAAAGGAAACTGCAATTTTTTTAATTCTTTTTTTTTTTTATGGACCCACAAATGGAAACCAGAAATGAATTGGTCATAATGGGTGGAGCATCCTCTAGGAATGAAATGTATCACGTTACTTGTCCTGTTTTTGTTATTTTTGTAATAAAAAATATTAAATGTTTTGTGTAAATTTTTAATTGTTGTCATAGTTGAAACTTATATGATGTAACCTTGGATATCAAATGTCACAAGTAAGGATAAAAACACGGTGGTATGCACCATGTCAAAACCATTCCCACAGGAGTAGGCATAAAATCCTTATCATCACGTATGTGCATGGGTAATAGGTTATACATTGCATTTCAGTAGTATTTGTCTTTTTTGTTTTTTACACTTGACCAGGATGCTGTAGTCACCTCTCCTGGTTACAGTCTGGTGGTCAGTGAATTTGAATTTACCTCATTGTAACGCATTCAGTCACTGACACCTCTGGGCTAACTACAGAGTGCAGCAAAATTCCTTTAATCCAGTATGCAAAAATCCATAAAATCTGGTGATCTGCTACTTGTTTCCACCACAAGAATATAATGTGTAATTTCATAAGAAATGACACTCAAGAGTGAGCAAAGATAATCTAATAGACATACATGAATTGTGAGCAATTTTTATTGTATACTTACTGATGAGTTTTACACTCCCCTCCATCACTGTATGATAATCTAAAATAATCCAATTTATCAGGTTCCTTTTGTTGCAGATGAAAATAATTTTGCTGTACTTGTTTCCATCTACATTCTAAAAATCAATATAAACCTAATACATAACACAGTACAGATTGTATTAAAAAGTCTCAAAAATTTCCAGTACACAATGGTTAAAGTGGTTGAACAGCAGTAAAAAAGGCATGACTGTTATCTCCAGGTTGCTGCAGTGACCCAAATGGTTGTAGAATGGCAGCTCTGCTCCATTAAAGTGAATGGGACTGAGCTGCAATACCAGACACAACCTGTGGACAGGTGTGGCGCTGTATTTGGCAGGCATGTTTTTCAAATCCTGGACAATTCCTTCAGCAACATTTCCCAAAACAATTTATATAATCAGAAGCTTCACACATTTTTTTTTTCTGTTTTATGGTTGACAGTTGCTTGCAGATGTAGTTACTGATGGATAATAATTCCAAAATGCTCGCCTTTTGTTCTGGATAATTAAGTGTAAACACAAGTAATATGTTCTCTCCTTGCTACATTGTATCATCTTTTTCTCTTCTGGTGTCTCCATGCTGGTAAGTGGCAAGTAGCAAGCTGTGTACTTCCAGCGTCATATAGCTATTTCCACCATTATTGAACTTTCCAGCTGAGGATCTGAGGACCAACAAATAACCCAGCATTCCCTTCTTCCTTCCATCCCGCATGGAACCAATAATGAGAACAGTTGGAGAATGTTTGTTTTGTGTTGACAAGAACTAGAGAATGAATTATGGGAACAACGCAGATAACAATATTAATCAAAATCACCGACTGAGTAGACCCAAGTCCATAGAAAATGTAACAGCTCCATTCTGAGGAAATCCTAACTGAAGTGAACCTGTAACCCATTTTTCTTAAAATATAGTGTTTAATTTAGCCTCAAAGGGGTTGTCCATAGTCTAATTCCATTAAAAATGTCCTCAACAATAAGTAGTTGAGAACCACAGAGATTTGCCTTCGTTTCTCTACAGAGTTACCACAAAAGAATTGAAACATTACACAGTGTCCAATAAAATCAATGGACTGAGCTTGTGCTAATGCACAGACATGCAAGGTCCTCCGGAGTGAGATATGCACTTTGGCTAATAGACAGGATACTAAACAGGGACCATTCCTTCTCTTTACCTATAATTCCCTAATAGGGCAGGGGTTTTCTAAGCCAGACAATCCATTTGATTTGTCCATACACATTAGTTATTGGCACTAAACATAGAGCCTATCTTATCTCCATCTGAGGTGTGGTAGAAAATAATCTATGAGTTCCTGTTATTAATCACTTCAGGTTGGCACTAGGATGACTATAGAACATTCCAATGGCAGAGCTAATCGTACATAACTCCAATTATTGGCCCTTTAGCACCTTTGATCCTTTTATTCGTATGCATGCTTAGTTTGGTGGAGCATACATATAAATTGTGATATAATTTTCCCATATCTCTCATGTCTAGGGTGGAGGGATTATGGGATAGCACCCTCTTCCTCATGCAGCTATAGATCTATATTAAGTGTGTAGTGCAGCTAGAAATGTCATGTGTACATTACCACTTTCCATGCCTGCTAAACAGGAAGGCATTTAAGTTATGATGTCAGAAAGCCATGCAGTCTCACAGACACACTGCAACTTCACACACCTCCTCACTTTCTTCTATTTATACAGTAGCTTTACACTAGATGTTATTTATGTGGACTGAGAAAAGTTATGAACATCAACAAAGAGGAAAAGGCCACTGTCCCCTAATTAAAATCTATATGGCTGGGGCCCCATGTGGTGTAAACACCGCAGTTTGGCCGTGGCGGAAACCGCATTGTTTTACAGTAACTGCAAAATGGATGGGATTCGCTAGAATAATATGCGCTGCGGAGATGCTGCGATTTCCAAAACCATCACGTTTTTGGAAATTGCAGCATATCAGTTATACCTACAGAAACTCTGGTGGTTTCCCTATAGGTATAATTGAAACAAAGTCCAAAGAGGAAAATTCTGACTTTCTGTGAAAAGTGCTACGGGAAAAACCACAATGCGTTTCCGCCGCTACATGGGGCCTTAGCCTTACAAAGTTTTGTACATACACATGCAATGCTAATGTATGCAAAAGTAATTATTACAATAGCTTTATAGGGAACCTTTCTCCACTTCCAGCCATTTAACAGGTGCTGTCCACTGATTCCAGCGCAGTTGGAATTTTTCCCTGAAGCCCCTACAATTCTTAAACAATCAGTGCTGTTAGTTTCAGCACCCAGTAACCTAACTGGGCTCTCTGCTGTCTTGTGGGAGGTCCAAGGCTGCTCCAGCCAAGAACCACCTGCCTGACAGTAGAGAGCCTACTCAGCATACTGAGTGCTGGAACTAACATCTCCAATTGCTCAGGAATGTTGGAGGCTAGAGGAAAATGTCCAACTGTGCCAGAATCAGTGGAACAGGACCTATTAAATGAGATAAAGAGTTGGCCTGGGCGGCTGTGGTGAAATTTCCTCTTTAATATAATAATACAATTATTCTAAATTATAATAAAACCAGAGATGCAAGTATTTCCATGGTGTGTTCTGCCAGTTTATAGAAAAAATAAAGACGACTAATTACAAGAAATGTTTTTGACATCAGGAGAACATCCGTATAATTTCTTACAACTGTTGATAATGTCAGTGCAGATAGACTGATAATAGGGAAACATGATCATTGATGTATACTTCCCCAGGATTATTGCCTGTGATTCAGTCTTTCTACTCATGGGTGTTGTGTACATCTGGGTATATGACTGTGATTTATTGATTACTTGTAAAACATAAGATCATTTCCTATGTAACAACCCCCTTAAATGGATGTAATTAGTGAACAATAAAACAGGATGGAATAGGCTGCTCCAATATAAACACTGTAAAATTAAGACAGAATATTCCATCGCATTATAGAGCTGCTGGATAAATGGATGATGTAGTGAAGAGGACGTTGTACATCTGGGAACTATTACTGATTTTTTAGATTCTTACACTTAGCTGTTTGTCTTGAATGACATATTTGCATGAGGATAGATCAGGGGTAGGCAAATTTTTTGTACGACGTGCCAATTTAAATTAAAAATCAAAGCTAACACTACGTTCCGGTTTCTGTCCTTCGGGTTCGCATATTGACCCGAAAGACGGAAACCCTGTCCTTTTAAAAAGCGGTTACAAGTGGAAACCTGTGAACTCCATAGACGATAATCGGGTCCGCCCAATTTCTGCCCAGTTTCCGCCAATTTAATGCTAAAACCAGTGGAGAGAAAAGTCCTCCTTGCAGTCCTTAAGACTCCAACGCAGATGTGAACCTAGTCTGAGGTACTTGGAGAGCCGAGTAATAATTGTAAGGCTGACAACCCCCATACTAAAGTCATATACCACAAACCATAACACAGAAGTGCTGCTACGAGATGCTTCTGGACGTATGCATTTACTGCTATTTCCCGGGACACACCTGTATTTTCCCATTTGAAGCAATGAAAGTACGTATGCAGCCCTCAATTAGTGGTAAATGTGTGTGTCCAAGAGCACCACGAGGCAGCACCCTTAGATGCTATAGCTGTATCCAGTCCTTTCACCAGTACTTTCACTTCACTGTAAAGATATGTTCACATGGTGCACAAAAATGTTTGGATTTTTATTGGAAAACTGCTTGTGTTTTGGTGCAAAAACACACCGTCATACAGAATAATGTCCCATAGTGGCTCCTCTTCACAGAATAATGATCCACAGTGGCCCCTCCACATGGTATAATATCCCATAGTGGCCCCTCCACACAGTGTAAAGTCCTATAGTGGCCTCCACACAGTATACTGTTCCATAGCGGCCCCTCCACACAGTATAATGATCCATAGTGGCCCCTTCACACAGTATAATGTCCCATAGTGGCCCCTCCAAATGATATAATGTCCCATAGTGGCCCCTCCACACAGTATAATGTCCCATAACGGCGCCTCCACACAGTATAATGTCCCATAGTGGCCCCTCGACACAGCATAACGTCCCATTGCAGCCCCTCCACACAGCATATTGTCCCATAGCAGCCCATCCACATGGTATAATGTCCCATAGTGGCCAATCCTCACAGCATAATGTCCCATAGCAGCCCATCCACATGGTATAATGTCCCATAGTGGCCCCTCCACATAATATAATAACCCATAGTGGCCCCTCCACACAGTATAATGTCCCATAGTGGCCCCTCCATATGGTATAATATCCCATAGTGGCCTCTCCACACTGTATAGTATCCCATAGTTGCCCCAAGTAATTTTCCAAATATTTGAGGTTTTTGCCATTCATAAGCTATTTTTACACTCTGGGGTTTCTTCAGACACTAGAGTATAATAAGCAGAGGCCCAGGAGCGGTGATCCAACATAAAAAAATATTGTTACTCACCTTCCTTGGACTCTGGTGCGGGTCTCTGTTCTCTTCGGCACATCTGCAAGATGTCAGCAACCGCCATCTTAAAGAGCAATTTTTTCAGTTACCAGTTTTTCTCCCATTATACTCTATGGAAACTGTGTCTCTATAAGCAGACCACCCAGCCAAAGACCACTTTTAAAGCAAATCTTTCAATGGGATTCCCTGTGAAAAGACCACACATTGGATTTGCTTGCACAGTGAGACCAATATGGAAGCAGCTCTGTGCTGTGCTGCATCACTGTACTGCAGAAAGCAAGAGACTTGTAAAGGACATCAGGGGAGAAAAGTCACCAGCATCATCATGGAGTAGAGAGCCCATGTCATAGTCAATGTAATCTGCCACTGAAGTGCCAAGTATACAAGCCAATAGTTACAATTTTACCAGAACAACCTCAGGAACTGGGCAACAAATGGTACAGGTTTTATGTAAACCACATGCCAAAGTAGGCATAATTGGACTGTTCCCAGGTGAACTGTAAAGTTCAGATTTTGGACTAGGAAATGTCAAGGTTAGTAGTGATGGGGAAAATGGAAAGGGGAGCCATGCTGGGGTCTAGGAATGAGGGGAGCCACCATGTTAGGAACCAGGAATGAGAGGGGGAACCATGCTGGGGTCCAAGAGGGAGACCATTATGAAGACCAAGATTTAAAGGCATATCATGCTGGGCACTAGGAATGAAAGTGGAGCCATACTAAGGACTACAGTTTAAAGGGATACCATGTTGGAGACTAGGAATGAGAGGGTACCAAATTAAGGATGACAAATTAAAGGGATACTAAGCTGGAGACCAGGATTGAGATGGGGAGCCATGCTGGGGACTAGGAACAAGAGGATAGCCATGCTGAGGACCAAGGTTTAAAGGTATATCATGCTGGGGACTGGGAATGAGAGGAGAACCATGCTAAGGACCACAATGTAAATGGATACCATGTAAGGGACTAGGAATGAGATGGAAGCCATGCTAAGGACCACAATTTAAAGGAATACTGTGCTGTGGATCATGAATGAGATGGGGAAACCATGCTGGAGACTAAGAATGAGAGTAAATCCATGCCAAGGATCAATATTTGAAAGTTGCCATGCTGGGGACCAAGAATGATGAAGCCATCTGGAGCTAGAAAATGTACATTTCAACAGAGTACAACAAAAGAGCTGTATACTTTTTTTCTTTGAGAGGGCTACCCCTATAAAAGATATCACAGAACAAAAGCCATTTAAAAAAGTCAAGGTAAAGTTTGCCGCAACTCTTTTTTCAAACTTGGCAACTGTAATGTTAAACTTTAGTACATTTGTATAAGAAAGACCTTCCATCCCATTTAATAACTTGTACGTTTTCTAGTTGTCCACCTTTGAACCCTCTCTAACTCTCCTTGTACTACTGATTTCTGCAAAGTTTGTTGAAATGTTAGTGACCATTTAAATCAAATTGGTATTCCCATTCTGGTCCCAACTGTGAATATACCCATAAATGGCTGTAAATGAAGACCCCGTTAAATGACAACATTCTGTTACCTGCAGCCATACTAGAGAGAACTCCTGGCATGCAGATCTAAAGAAATACTGTTTGACATAGGTTAGGAAGCTGTGCAACTTTGTTAAAAATATTCTTGCATCATGTCCAAATCCATCCATGTAAGTGAAGAGATTCTTAGCTTTTTAACAAGGAACGTGCCCAACAGTGAGGGACATAGCTATATGGGTTGCAGAGGTAGCAGTTGCTATTGAGCCCTGGAATGGAAAGGGGCCACAAAGATTTCTCTGCTACATAAAATATATTGCTATTATAAATTGCAATGGGGCCCCATTACAGATTTTGCGTTGGGGCCCAGGAGCTGTAAGTTACACCTCTGCCAATAGCTCTGATACTTCTGTGTTCTGAAGAACTAGTCCATATCTGTTCATTAGAACTTTTGGACAAAATGAGTTATAACACCTAGAAGGGACTCTCTAATAGATAGAAAACTGTTGAGATGGTTCCCAGACTTGAGCAAACTCTTAATGGTCCACATCCAGATGTAGCCTCCACTTCTCTTCTTCCCACCTAGGTTGAACTGTTGCCTATTGCATTGCCAGTAGACAATATTTATGGCCATGGGGTTCATAAAACCTTCAGAGCTGTAACCTAAAAAATGTAGTTTAATGAGAAAGGAAATCAAATACTATCAAATCTCTAAGTATATTCCAGAAATCTAGAGCAGTCAAAACATTATATAGCAGCTGGAGCCAGTGTGAAACAGAATGCTACATTGTGTTATAAAGTAAATAGGATTATACATGCTCGCAGTCACAGCGGCCAGGGAGACGTTTGGACCATTGCCACTAAGACCAATCTATCCTAATGTTACCGGCTGTGCGCAGTAAAGGAAAAATATCTCGATCCTCGGGGATAGTTGATGAAAGCTAGCGTTCTGCTATGTATAGATTTCTTACATAAAGGAAGTCTATTGTCACACTGGGCCAAATAAACCTTACCCTGGAAAATATAGCGCAAATCACAAGGCCAGTTTCACATATCTAAACTTAAATATTAGCATGAGTCACTTTATCCAGTCGGCTAAATTGTATGGCTATAGATTAGAATAGAAAGACTCCATTCCTTGATTTCTGCCTTGACCTATCAAATATATCGCATATCAATTTGCTTTTCTATAGACACAAACAATTTTTTTCTGGATGCATAAACGTCTAGGCAGGTTCATTGGACACTAATTCATCTAATTATGCTCCAAGGATGTTGGAGAAAAAACAGATTGACCTCAATTCAGGTACTGCTCAGGCGATTTGTGCTATTCCAGGGATAAACTGAAAGAGGTGTTCTGCCTTCTTTTTATTCCCAATAATGTCTTCTTCTGTTCCATTTAAAAAGGGCTTATTTAATAGCAAATGTCATTGGGGGATAGTTATAAAGACTGGCATATTGAATGCCAATCTTCATAACTCCAGTGCTGGCAGAATACCTCTCTCATTTGTGGCAAGGCATATGCCTCTTCATTAATGCTGCGGCACCTGTTGGTGCTGTGGTTCAGAAAGGGGGACTTGCGGGACCCTTTTGGGACTCTGTGTTTGACTTGTACATCAAGGTCCGTGGCTGCACACTTACACCTTCTCCCAAATTATCTCTTCTTACCGTTATTCCTGGTAAGATCTCTGCAGTTAAGAGAGATCTCCTGCGACTCCTCCTCACGGC
Source organism: Leptodactylus fallax (assembly GCA_947044405.1). NCBI lineage: Eukaryota > Metazoa > Chordata > Amphibia > Anura > Leptodactylidae > Leptodactylus > Leptodactylus fallax. The sequence goes on along the minus strand of CAMRHE010000497.1, from coordinate 804,307 downwards.
CGAAAGATCAGTCATCCCTAGGCTCTGGCGTAGCGCTGCTACTCCCACTCTTTTTGAGTTGCTCCAGGAGCTTCTCTGCATATGGAGAATGGAGACCTTGGTTGTGGAGGACTCCCCCGATTCCTCCAAGTTTGAGGCTCTCTGGGTACTGTTTCAGGAGTCTGTGGAGTTCTCCAATCTCGTCTCATGATCCTAGGGACTTATCTGTGATCCTTCCCTGGTTTGCCTGCCCCCAGCTGTTGCCTTGTCTTTCTTCCCCCTCTACCCCTCAGTTTCTTCCCTCATTTCTGTTTGTGACGCAGTTGTGTTATTCTGTCTCCCCAATTCACTTGCTCTGTAGTAGGATATTTTCCTATTTGGTGTTTCTCATAACAGCCTTCCCTATATCTATGGCTTTGTGGTTATTCACCACTGCAGTCTTGCTGTAGGTTATTACTTTGGCACTGTACCTTGATGTTGTCAGCACTTTTACTATAACTAATAAGCTATGTTTTTGACAACCATATGGTATCCTTCATTTCTGCCCACATTTTGTCTTTCCTTGTGCTCTTTTGGCTGGTTGGTTAAACATAAATGCTCTGCAGCTCCTCCACCATGTCCTGCACCTTTGCTGTATTCTATGCCAGCTTGTAGCTGGGGTGGATTTCAGTGACCATTCGTGCCAGTAAACTGGCATAAATTATATTAAAATTTAGCGCAATACCCATGCCACTTTCATTTTCATGAGGGAGGCGCAAAAAACGGCAATTGTGATATTTATTGTTGCAACTCGCATTTTAAAAGTTGCAAGCCTGAATTTTGTGACTTTTTTACACCAGATATCCGGATAAAAGTAAATAAGTATGCCCCCATAGAGCTTTATCTCACTTATGATGTCAGATACCCCATATCTGTTAGGTTCCTTTTTGCACAAATTATCCTTGGATTTAATCTAGTTAATATATTTGTACTCAGGAAGAAGGTTTTCCCCAATAAAGGAAAGTTAGAGACATCTCACACAGCTTTTTAGGTTCCTGATCAACACTGTAGGATGTAGGATGATAGGTTTGGCATGATGGACCTGTGTCTTTTTTCAACCACTGATCAACCAAGCCACTTATGAAAGTAATAGCCTTGAGCATTTCAACATCTTCATGATGGAATCCCAATGCTAGAAATGAACTAAGTTACTTGGCCAACTCAATCATTATAAAGGAAAAGATACATACATGAAATCTAAATCATTATCCACCGTCTGTGTCATATGGCAAATTTAATGCCAATATATAGTAACATGCAAAATGCATTGTCATTCAATAGCCCAAAATCTATAAAGAGAAGCACCAAAAATATTCCCTGTGTGAAGCTCCAACCTGATCAGCTCGAAATAATAATACACAGAGATTGTGACAGCGAGACAGTAACTCATACAAATCAATAGAACATGTAATATAATATGTCGTCTTCAGCTTGGCAGAGCAGACAGGATTTGAAGGGTTGTTTCAGAGCAGAGATCCAGATACGAAATGACAGCTCTGGCCAGGAGATATTTCCAAAATGGAGCATTTGGGAAAGTGACACGCTATATTATGGTTATTATCCATGTCGTCATTTTGGACAAGGCTAAACGCAAATATGCTGGTTTATGGAGGTGAGGATTTTCTGCTGCACATCACATTTATTTATGCAATCTGCCTTTTCAGAAATTTTATTTGGATGTTTTGTAAAAATATAGTGATGACAGATAAGGGGGTAATCTTCACAGGCATCCACAGCAGGATTGTCATCCGCTAAACATAGCGTGTCCTGTTCACTTTATAAGCAAATTGTGTGTGAGTATAATTTACTATTAGTATTAAGACAGGGGGTAAAATGCGTGACTGTAAACATCTTTCATCACTGACACTATGTTTAAAGGGAAATCGCCATCGCGCATGCACATGGGGAACAATGCAGGGTGAAAGGGACTGCCCAGGGAGCATGGAGATGGTAAAATTGACAGGGGAAGCACACTCTAGGAGTAAAATAGAGACAAGAAAGAAAGACTGAATAGATAAGATGAGCAAAAGTAAAAATAAAACACAGGAGGACAACTGGACAGGAAAAGAAAGGTGGAAGGTGGGCAGGCGGACAGAGAGAAGAGAGAAGAAAAGAGGGGAGGGTGAGAATAGGAAATAGGAAACATAGGAGTCCGTTATTATGACACTGGAGACCCCAGGGGAAGAATGCTATTAGCAGTTCTGAAAAGGAGACAAGACGATCATTAATGTGAGACAAAAAAAAAAAAATGCATGAATAATGGAATACAAGGTGAAAAGTATTAAAATATAGTTTAGACTATATCAGGGTAATCAATAAGAAATATGACCTCACAATAAGATCAACTTCCCTTTTGAGTCTTCTTGGATATGACATTAAAGCATGAGATCAAACTCTCTATGGAGTCCTCTTAGAGCCAAGGTGTGCAGAGTATGGATCCAGTAGGATTCACAGTAAATTGGGAGATACCTTTTCTCCAAATGTAAAGGGGTTATCTGGGGACAAATAAAGCTTACCAGTGCGCTCCCTCTATTGATTCAGTTTTATTACTAAAATGCACCTTGTACCCTAGAACCCTGTTCATTTTTTTTGTGGAGGGAAGTGGGGAAGGCAAAAACTCTGGTTTCTTAGTCTCCTTTACAGCTGCTCCAAGTCTGTAACATCGAATGAGATTTCTGACCTCCACCTCTGTAAAAAGTAATGAACAGGGCTCCGAGGGACCGGGATGTACCTTAGTAATAAAGTCTTAACCAGTGCAGGGAATGCACTGGTAAGCTTTATTACTCCATCAATAACCCTTTTAAGTTCTAGATCATACTTCATGTAGTGCCTTTTTATATTAGTGTTCAGTTCTACTTCACGACTATTCATATATTGAATGTTCTACATTTAGCATTTGGCTGACCTTTCCTTTATATGTATCTCCCTACTTTATAGCGACTGTGATAAAGGCTCAAGCAGGGCCGAAGAGTTGCATTCACCTCTTTCATTGTTTATGGTTACACATTGGCAGTGGAGTAACTAGGAACGGCTGGGCCCCAAGGTGAACATTTGACATGGCCCCCCCCCTGCACAAACCGCATTGCCCATAATCCAGAATCCACCCCCACACACAAACCACATTCCCCGTAAACCCATAGCGGCCCCTCCACACAGTATAATGTCCCACCGTAGCCCCTGCACACAGTATAATGTCCCACCGTGGCCCCTGCACACAGTATAATGTCCCACTGTGACCCCTGCACACACACTATTATGCCCCACCATGGCCCCTGCACACACACACTATTATGCACCATAGTGGCCCCTGCACACACATTACTATGTCCCATAGTGGCCCCCTGCATACGCTATTATGCCCCATAGTGACCCCTGCACACACTATTATGCACCATAATGGCCTCTGCACACAGTATTATGCGCCATAGTGGCCCCTGCACACAGTATTATGCCCCATAGTGGCCCCTGCACACAGTATTATGCCCCATAGTGGCCCCTTCACACAGTATTATGCTCCATTGTGGACCACCCATGAACAATTATTATACTCTGGGGTCTTTTCAGACCCCAGAGTATAATGATTGGAAACCCAGGGGAGGATACAAACATGAAAAACAATGGCTCCCTGGTTCTGGTGCACTCCTCGCTACTTTCGGCTCTCTTCAATGCTGGACCAGACATTACATGAGCCAGGCTGGCATCGCGAAGCATAATGACGCCGGCCTGGCCCATGTGAGGTCTGGGATATCACCAAAGGGGCACTGAAGACTGCAGGAGCACAGGAGAGGTAAGTAACGTTGTTTTTTATGTTTTCTCACCTCCCCTGAGCCACCGATCATTATACTCTGGGGTCTGAAAAGATGGCAGTGTTTGTGGGGTTCGCCCCCTAATGTCCCGTGCCCTGTGGCAGCCGCTACCGCTGCTACCCCGGTATTTACGCCGCTGCACATTGGATAGTTTGATATAATATATAAAATTGATATAATAATTAAATCTATGAGCATTGCAAGAAAGGAGTACTGTGGTATAATTTTCATACAATGCTGACATTGACACAACAACACTAACACTAGAACCAAGGGACAATACACCCAAACAGAGCAGAACTGAACAAAGAAGCAAAGCAATGCAGATACAAATAGGAATCAAACAAGCAAGAATTACAGGGCTCAGAATGGTATTTGAATAACCCGACAACAAACTATACTACTGAAGTGAACAGGCAAGGTAAAATACAAGATACGCAACATGTACAAGGATAGCTGGGATACTCTATACAGAGATCATGCTATATCCTGCAGAAACTTGCTGCAGAAGTCAGGGATATGTGAAGAGAGGCTGACCAATCCGGAACGCCTCTCTGAACGAGCCTGAGCTGCAGCACAATGATCCGCTGACCACTAATGGATAGTCTATGAGATAGTTGTATAGCAGCTGCCCCATACAAACTAATTGGTAGATGGCAAAACATCAGTAGATGTTCTCAGTACAACACTTTGGAGGCCATTGGGGGGTGTTATTGCATGTTACATATGCCTTCATTTAAAGAGCTTCCCCAACAAAATGTACAAGTATTTGCCAAAGATCTGATTAATAATGCAGTGAGGAATAGAAAATAGTTTGGTCCTGTGCGGCTCAGCGAGGATTCAGCAATGTGAAAGTCCACTATGTAGCACCATTTCATTTTTTTCCTAAATATATCTAACATTCTGGGGCAGATTTATTATACATTGTATGCAAGTTTTCTGCTGTACAAGCCATAAAAATTCACAGTTTTTACTATAAAGATTTATGACTCTTTCTTTTTTGCACCACTCTCACCACTTTCCTAAAAGGGGGCATGGTGAATGGCTGGGATAAATGATGTCTGAAATATATGGCGACAGTGTGTTGGTGTAGATTTCAGTACAGGCACAGAGGCCGTGCTGGAGAATGTGCCTCATTGATGAGGAAGCGTGTGCTCTTTATAAATGAGGCACATTCTGCCATAGATATGAAGACTGTCTTTCACTACGTAGGTCTTTAAAAATCTCCCCCACTGAGTTAATTTTTTAATAAATCCCTTCAGGGGAAGACGCTCAATATATCTCCAATATCCAGCAAAGATATAGAGGCAGATTTATTAAACTGGCTGAGGTTAAGGCCCTGCGTTGAGGAAACACAGCGTTTTTTGTTGCATACTTTGCTGCGTTTTTTTGAGCCAAAGTCAGTTGTGGATTTAACAGAAAGGAAACATCTAAGTGCCTACTTTATATTTTCCATTCCTTTTCAAGCCACTCCTGACTTTGGCTTAAAAACTGCAGCAAAAATATGCAACAAAAAAATGCTGCGTTTCCACAATGTGGGGCCTTAGCCGAAAAGAAAAAGTGTTTTAGTTGCCCAAAGTGACGACTCACGGTGCAGATTTCATTTTTCAGGAGCAGAATACAAAATGAAAGCTGTAAAGTGATTGGTTGTTATGGACAACTAAGGCACTTTTTCTTCTAGACAGTTTATGCAAGGGAATTGCCAGTTGATCAATTCCCCAATGCTTCTGCAGAACCCTGGGGGGAGGGGCACGACAAGACAGTGAGCCCTAAAGCTGACCCCCCCCCCCCCCACTGGCCCTGCCTCTTGCCTGGCTGTCCTAGGTGACAGCCAACAACTTGGAGCCGGTCCCTTCTCTGAATAATTGACAACACAGTCAGGACAAACAACAACAAAATGGAGGTCAGCAAGCCAAGGGGTCAGTAACAGTCGAGCAATGCAGTACAGAATCACAATCCAAGAGGATAGTCAAAGTCAAAGCCAGAGGTCAGGAATAGGAATACAGGTAATAGCAGAAAAGGAGATAGCAGGGACAAAGTCACAAGACAGAATCAATAGCCAGCGACCATGTGAGGGCTGATGACCTGTTTATGTAAAGTCAGGACCTGCCCCAGGCTAGATTGGTAGAAGGCTGTCAATCACACAGGCAAGGCCAAGATTAACTATTGAGGAGGTGAAATAAACAAGGTGCAGGAGATGGGTGTGGCTGAAATTCAATTACATAGTCTAGGACAGTGTTCAGACTGAGCAACAAGAATCTTAAACAAGAAATCAAATTGAACATGCCTCCTGCGCCACAGTGTGCGGGCGGAGGGTGGTACAGAGACCCAAACAGGCAAAGTTGTTACAGTTTAATAAATCTGCCCGAGTTAGGCCAGGGGCCCCACATGGCATAAACGCCGTGGTTTGGCCACAGTGTAAACACTGTGGAAAAAAACGCAACGTTTTGCAATCACTGCAAGGTGGATGGTGGTTTCCCTATAGGTATAATGGAAGCAGGTTTTTCCTGCAGCGCTTTTTTGCTGCGAGATGCTACGTGAGGCCTTAGCTTTAAAGTGGATTGTCAGACTGAAATGCTGCTCGTCTGGCCAGCACTGAAAATATGTACCTGACAGATAATTTATAAGTCCACTGTATTCACATGAGAGCATCCTCCACCTCCTCTGTCTTCCCCAACTCTTAGGCCAGTGATAGATAGGATCTTATGTATGAAGGTTTACCCCGCAGCCTTTCAATTACTTACAATTAACACTTTCTGGTGGTTACAACAGGCAGACAGAATTTTATCATGTCATCCAATATCTAAGCAAGGAATATGAAGCTATGACTATGTATATATATATCAATGCAGAGAATGGACAGCACTCCAGAATCCAAATATCAAAAAGGTGAAGATTTATTCCATAGCAGCAACGTTTCGGTCCCAAATATGGCGGACCTTTCTCAAGCAGTGGGACCGAAACGTTGCTGCTATGGAATAAATCTTCACCTTTTTGATATTTGGATTCTGGAGTGCTGTCCATTCTCTGCATTTGTTTACTGGGGGTCATATACCGGACCTTTGGGACTTGCACCCTCGGACTAAGTGAGGTCATTTTTTCTATTTATTGGTGCTGCTCTATACTTGGAGTTTATATACAGTACAGACCAAAAGTTTGGACACACCTTCTCATTCCAAGAGTTTTCTGTATTTTCATGACTATAAAAATTGTAGATTCACACTGAAGGCATCAAAACTATGAATTAACACATGTGGAATTATATACTTAACAAAAAACAACTGAAAATATATGAAACAACTGAAAATATGTCTTATATTCTAGGTTCTTCAAAGTAGCCACCTTTTGCTTTGATTACTGCTTTGCACACTCTTGGCATTCTCTTGATGAGCTTCAAGAGGTAGTCAACTGAAATGGTCTTCACTTCACAGGTGTGCTCTGTCAGGTTTAATAAGTGGGATTTCTTGCCTTATAAATGGGGTTGGGCCCATCAGTTGTGTTGTTCAGAAGTCAGGTGGATACACAGCTGATAGTCCTACTGAATGGAGTGTTAGAATTTGTATTATGGCAAGAAAAAAGCAGCTAAGTAAAGAAAAACGAGTGGCCATCATTACTTTAAGAAATGAAGGTCAGTCAGTCCGAAAAATTGGGAAAACTTTGAAAGTGTCCCCAAGTGCAGTGGCCAAAACCATCAAGCGCTACAAAGAAACTGGCTCACATGAGGACCGCCCCAGGAAAGGAAGACCAAGAGTCACCTCTGCTGCGGAGGATAAGTTCATCCAAGTCACCAGCCTCAGAAATCGCAGGTTAACAGCAGCTGAGATTAGAGACCAGGTCAATGCCACACAGAGTTCTAGCAGCAGACACATCTCTATAACAACTGTTAAGAGGAGACTGTGTGCAGCAGGCCTTCATGGTAAAATAGCTGCTAGGAAACCACTGCTAAGGACAGGCAACAAGCAGAAGAGACTTGTTTGGGCTAAAGAACACAAGGAATGGACATTAGACCTGTGGAAATCTGTGCTTTGGTCTGATGAGTCCAAATTTGAGATCTTTGGTTCCAACCACCGTGTCTTTGTGCGACGCAGAAAAGGTGAACGAATGGACTCTCCATGCCTGGTTCCCACCGTGAAGCATGTAGGAGGAGGGGTGATGGTGTGGGGGTGCTTTGCTGGTGACACTGTTAGGGATTTATTCAAAATTGAAGGAATACTGAACCAGCATGGTTACCACAGCATCTTGCAGCGGCATGCTATTCCATCCGGTTTGCGTTTAGTTGGACCATCATTTATTTTTCAACAGGACAATGACCCCAAACACACCTCCAGACTGTGTAAGGGCTATTTGACCAAGAAGGAGAGTGATGGGGTGCTACGCCAGATGACCTGGCCTCCACAGTCACCAGACCTGAACCCAATCCAGATGGTTTGGGGTGAGCTGGACCCCAGAGTGAAGGCAAAAGGGCCAACAAGTGCTAAGCATCTCTGGGAACTCCTTCAAGACTGTTGGAAGACCATTTCAGGTAACTACCTCTTGAAGCTCATCAAGAGAATGCCAAGAGTGTGCAAAGCAGTAATCAAAGCAAAAGGTGGCTACTTTGAAGAACTTAGAATATAAGACATATTTTCAGTTGTTTCACACTTTTTTGTTAAGTATATAATTCCACATGTGTTAATTCATAGTTTTGATGCCTTCAGTGTGAATCTACAATTTTTATAGTCATGAAAATACAGAAAACTCTTGGAATGAGAAGGTGTGTCCAAACTTTTGGTCTGTACTGTATATATATATATATATATATATATATATATACACACACACGTGGACTTGAATCTGACAAAAGTAATAATATGTAAAAATTCTATGAAAATGAACAAATGAAAGTCAGACATTGCTTTTCAACCATGCTTCAACAGAATTTAAAAAAAAAAGAAAACTCATGAAACAGGCCTGGACAGAAATGATGGTGCCCTTAACTTAATATTTTGTTGCACAACCTTTTGAGGCAATCACTGCAATCAAATGATTCCTGTAACTGTCAATGAGACTTCTGCACCTCTCAACAGGTATTTTGGCTCACTCCTCATGAGTAAACTGCTCCAGTTGTCTTGAGTTTGAAGGGTGCCTTTTCCAGACGGCATGTTTCAGCTCCTTCCAAAGATGCTCAATAGGATTTAGGTCAGGGCTCATAGAAGGCCACTTCAGAATAGTCCAATGTTTTCCTCTAAGCCATTCTTGGGTGTTTTTAGCTCTGTGTTTTGGGTCATTATCCTGTTGCAAGACCCATGACCTGCGAAGGAGACCAAGCTTCCTGACACTGGGCAGCACATTTCTCTCTAGAATCCCTTGATAGTCTTGAGATTTCATTGTACCCTGCACAGATTCAAGACACCCTGTGCCAAATGCAGCAAAGCAGCCCCAGAACATAACAGAGCCTCCTCCATGTTTCACAGTAGGGACAGTGTTCTTTTTAAGATATGCTTCATTTTTCCATCTGTGAACATAGAGCTGATGTGCCTTGCCAAAAATATCGACTTTTGTCTCATCTGTCCATAGAACATTCTCCCAGAAACTTTGTGGCTTGTCAACATGTAGTTTGGCAAATTACTTTTGTCAGATTCAAGTTATTTCTGTGACCATTGTGGGTTTTTCTTTCATTAAACGAGCGGTACCAACAATTTTGTCCACGTGTGTGCGTGTGTATATATATATATATATATATATATATATATATATATATATATACACAGTGGGGAAAAAAGTATTTAGTCAGCCACCAATTGTGCAAGTTCTCCCACTTAAAAAGATGAGAGAGGCCTGTAATTGACATCATAGGTAGACATCAACTATGAGAGACAAAATGAGAAAACAAATCCAGAAAATCAAATTGTCTGATTTTTAAAGAATTTATTTGCAAACTATGGTGGAAAATAAGTATTTGGTCAATAACAAAAGTTCATCTCAATACTTTGTTATATATCCTTTGTTGGCAATGACAGAGGTCAAACGTTTTCTGTAAGTCTTGACAAGGTTGGCCCACACTGTTGCTGGTATGTTGGCCCATTCCTCCATGCAGATCTCTTCTAGAGAAGTGATGTTTTGGGGCTGTCGCTGGGCAACACGGACTTTCAACTCCCTCCAAAGGTTTTCTATGGGGTTGAGATCTGGAGACTGGCTAGGCCACTCCAGGACCTTGAAATGCTTCTTACGAAGCCACTCCTTCGTTGCCCTGGCGGTGTGCTTGGGATCATTGTCATGCTGAAAGACCCAGCCACGTTTCATCTTCAATGCCCTTGCTGATGGAAGTAGGTTTGCATGCAAAATATCATGATACATGGACCCATTCATTCTTTCATGTACAAGGATCAGAGAAACAGCCCCAAAGCATGATGTTGCCACCCCCATGCTTCACAGTAGGTATGGTGTTCTTTGGATGCAACTCAGCATTCACTCTCCTTCAAACACGACGAGTTGTGTTTCTACCAAACAGTTCTTCTTTGGTTTCATCTGACCATATGACATTCTCCCAATACTCTTCTGGAACATCCAAATGCTCTCTAGCAAACTTCAGACAGGCCCGGATATGTACTGGCTTAATCAGGGGGACACGTCTGGCAGCGTCTGGATCTGAGTCCCTGGCAGCGTAGTGTGTTACTGATATTAGCCGTTGTTACGTTAGTCCCAGCTTTCTGCAGGTCATTTACTAGGTCCCCCCTTTTGTGGTTTTGGGATTTTTGCTCACCATTCTTGTGATCATTTTGACCCCACGGGGTGAGATCTTGCATGAGCCCCTGATCGAGGGAGATTATCAGTGGTCTTGTATGTCTTCCATTTTCTAATTATTGCTCCCACAGTTCATTTCTTCACACCAAGCTGCTTGCCTATTGCAGATTCAGTCTTCCCAGCCTGGTGCAGGTCTATAATTTTGTTTCTGGTGTCCTTCCACAGCTCTTTGGTCTTCACCATAGTGGAGTTTGGAGTGTGACTGTTTGAGGTTGTGGACAGTTGTCTTTTATACTGATAACAATGTCAAACAGGAGCCATTAGTACAGGTAATGAGTGGAGGACAGAGGAGCCTCTTAAAGAAGAAGAAGAAGTTACAGGTCTGTGAAAGCCAGAAATCTTGCTTGTTTGTAGGTGACTAAATACTTATTTTCCACCAAAATTTGCAAATAAATTCTTAAAAAAATCAGACAATGTGATTTTCTAGATATGTTTTCTCATTTTGTCTCTCATAGTTGAGGTCTACCTATGATGTCAATTACAGGCCTCTCATCTTTTTAAGTGGGTGAACTTGCACAATTGGTGGATGACTAAATACTTTTTTTTCCCCAATGTATATATTGTAAACCGATGACTGGAAAAATATTGGAAGGGATGTATATCTCACCCAGGTTGCTCAGATGAGTGAGATGAGGGAAATCCAGAAAATTTGCTCTCAGCAGACAACTATGTTTGCTGAGCATTATTTAAGTGCTGTGCACTGGGCTGGATTTTTATGGAATGTTGGATAGGTTGGTAGTCCCATTCCCATCCCCTCCAGTCCACACCTTGTGGACACTCCTGGAGAAACCTAGCTGACTGGGATTGTCCTCATTAAGGGGATATAAGAAGTCTGCTAGGAGAGCAGACTGTGGCAGAGCTTGGCTGGAAAGCCACAAAGAAAGTGGCTACTGCTGGAAGACAATCTGACTGTTTGAACTTGTTCCTATTCTAGGTTAGGTAACCCATTTCTGTTTAGTTAGAGCCCAGACGGACAACTGTTACAAGGTAGACATTCACTTTAAGCTAAATTGCCAGACTGGTTGCTAGGGACACATTGCATAGTAACACCTTACTGCAGGCTGTAGCTTTATTACATAATAATTGTATGAAGAGTTATGCTACATTATACTGTAATTGTATTGTTGGTTATTCTACCAGTGACAATCCAGGCACATAAAAGAACACAATGATGGCCTAATACAGGACTGTCTGTCAGTATAATAAAGACTGAGATTGAAAAGTTTCTTTTCTTTTTGAAGCTGAGAGACACTTTTACATTTTCCATCTCAGGACATTTTGTAATCACCTTGAGCTGACCTTCCCTTTTCCTTCTATCACCATTACTAAAATATCTGCTACCGGCGTCTGCAACTCTGCATATTCCATAAAGATGGCACCTTCACATTTAATAGCTGCAGATGTTTTTCCCACCTGGTTCGGTGTGTTAAGGATCTCTGCTGCCGCTGGGCCATTTTAAACTCCATTTCTCATTGCATATTCAAGGCCCGGAGCCATTGTACTGAAGCTCATGTTTCATGTATATAGAGCATCAAATTGTGCTTCTCCTTCGCAGGATAAGAGACAAAAAAATATCTGACTGCAGCGGTTTCTGTGCCGTGTATGTGGGAATAAATAAATATATCCAGATAGAGGGGACATAGAAGAGAAAGCGAGATGTTCTGGAATTTTAAGCACCATAGGCTTTGTACTGCAATTCACAAGGACTGAGGTAGATTAATCATAGGGTCCAGGATATGTGTTGACAGGAGCTCCTAACCTGGACTTTATGCTCATACTCTGCTGAAAAAAATTCCAGAAAACATTGTGCCTGAGAACACCTTCATGGTTCCTATACAAGTATTCATAGACCAAAGCTGTCAGTCATCTTGAATGAAAATGCACAGGATTGTGATTGACAGTCTCTGCTGCAGCAACTCTAGCCTTGACTTATCAGGAAGTGGTGACGGACAAGCCAGCTCTGGAGCAGAGCCAAGATATTAGGATGCTGGCCCGAATGTCACCGTACCCTTGTTGCTGTATTATTATGATAATCAGCCTGGAGAAGACATCCACCATAAGGCAAGGAGGCCTGAGGACCAGATCCAACAATGTATAAGGAGGGAGCAGTTGGGGGCAAAAAGACATTGCTTGGTTTTAAATCCTTTTGTATCCTGTTTATTTTTTGTATGGTATTCTTAAAAAATATTTGGAGCTCAACAGGGCTTATGGTACCAAAATAAAAGGTTCCCTGGACCTGAAAAAATGAGGCTAGCGGTACTTTGGTAAATGGTCAAAAGTAAAATATGGTTTTCTCAGGCACAGATGTACACAGAATGTGGAGCACTATAATAAAAATTAGTCTCTCCCTTGGTGCTGGCTCACACCACAGAAAATCCTGAGACATCAGGCTTTGTTTACTGCCCCTTCTGGTTCATTCTTTGTTTGTTACTACTGTGAATTTATACAAAAAGCTGGGTAGCAACCAATATAGATACCATGACAGCCTAAACAGGAGTATTCACCCATCTTCCCCAGATGGCTGAACTAGAAATCAGGCTTGCATTTTCTTTTTATCTAAAAATGCATTTCCACCTAAAAAAAATTATGAAAAAACAAGAATAATGTTAGACTGGAGTGGACTTTATATATGGGTTATTTTTAAATTCAAAAAGATTTGCCAATCAGGAATCTAAAAAAGCTGAATGAGATTCTTGATAAAATTATGTATGGTCATATCAGTTACATAGTAACATAGAAGATAAAGTTAGCTAAAGACTAGTATTGAGCGAACCCGTCGAAGTTCGGGTTCAACTAAATCAATGGGGACCTGAACTTTGTGACCCAAAAATGGTTGTACAACTTTTTTCACTTTTTAGTGAAGTCCCACTATGGGACCTGAACCGAACCAGCGATACACTGATCGTTGGTTCAGCACTATAGACTGCAATAAATGCCTGCCTCTTTTCTTGGCAGGATTAACCAGGTACTGGGGGCTCCTAGTAGCCTGGGGTCACTGGCCAGACCCCAGGCTGCAGAAGATACATATGGGCACCCCCCGATATCGGTGTTTGACCGCGGCATCCAAGGGGTTATAATCCCCGATTGGAAGTCAGCACCAATCGGGGGTTAGGGAGCAGGGTGTTAGCTGTCAGTTACAGCTAACACCCGCTCCTGATGCCGCCCGCGGCATTCAGTTCCCTGACAAACACCTAAGATACCGTGGTCGCTATTGACTGCAGCATCTTAAAGGTTAAACAGCGGGGATCGGTGTTATCACCGTCCCCACTGTTGCAGCGGGAGCCTGGCTGTCAGATACAGCTGGGCTCCCACGGTGATCGCACAGGGTTAAAGCTGGTTGATTGGCTGCTCAGCAGTCAATCAACCAGCTTTAGGGATGAGGTGAACCCGAACCCAGACCCGGAACTGAACTTCAGCACTGACGTTCGGGGTCGGGTACCAGAACGCAAAAAAAAGTTCGTCACGGACCTGAACTGTGCAGTTCGGGTTCGCTCAACACTGCTAAAGAAACAAGTCCACCAAGTCCAACCTATAAACCTACCAAGTTGGTTATAACTTTATTACAGATATACCTAAAATACTACTAACCAAAATTTCAGGAAAAGGCAAGGCAAGAATTCAGATTTACTGAAGATTTTTGATATATCTGAATAATGAGACATTTAACCCAATGTGTCTTCCTCATTGTATACAGCAGAAAAAGATGCATAGTCCACATTTTAGACTTATGACCTTCCATCCGTCTTTGCTATGCCCACTGCTACAAACACATCATTATGCTATAAAATCACACAAGTCGTGCATGCAAATAATTTCTTCCTACCACCACTAGTTTGCACAGCTGCCTAATTCCTTTGATGGCTCAGAATTTTGAGAGTTATGAAATATTACTTCCCAGAATTGAATCATTTACCAGCGTCAGGGCTACATGCTTCACAATTCGAATCAGGAAGCAGCACATCTGAGTCTACAGACAGAGTAAAGCTGTAAGGTGGTGAAAACATTGGGTGCATATGTGTTTGTATTCTGTGTTATCTGTGTAAGGATCGCTCATGTAAATGCTTATGACTCGTGACTGCACTATGTATATTGTATGCCACTGTGACTTTAACTACTGTTGCTGGGTTATCACGCCGCTTCTTGTTCTGGTACTTTGTGGACGAAGGGAGGTGCTATGGTTCCCCTTAGGTGAAACTCTATTGCACCTATTCACTGCACTGCAGCTGGTATCTTTTCAAGCCTCTCGAAGTATAGCCTATGCATATTCCGGCCTGTCATATTCCGGAGCCCGTAGTTCTACTGATTGTGGTCATGGTCCCTTAGTTGGAGGTAGACACTAAACCGTATATGGCTCTCTACTTGAAACCAAAAATCATAGGTGAGTTTCATAACCTGAGATGTATGGCTTTTTGGTATTAACTTTAACCAAAGGTGACGAATTTAGGTTTGAGGTGTTTCTGTGAGTTCAGGACTGTTGGGACATCAAGCATATTTCTCTCAAAGCTGCTTTTTCCATGGCCAGGTGTAATGAAACTTCTGGCTAATTTAGGAGCTGATATCTGTTCTGACTTCAAAGGGAGATCCGTTTGACGTGCCACAAAGACGTGAGAAGACATCTTCTAGAGGGGCTGAACTTGGGTTTCAGCATTTTTTGTGAGTTCAGAATTGATAGCAGTGTGTGGTTTCATAGGGACACCAGTTTACACTTTCTAGACCTTCCTTATGTCAGCGGGTTTTTTGCAGTTTGTTGATGTCTGGGGAGAAGGTAAAGGACCCTATTTTAATCTACTCTCCTTCTAGACTAAACTGTTGAGGGTCAATAAAACATAATATAATATTTCAAGGTATTGAATGTTCACATTAATGCACTGTATCATCCAAGAGTACCAGTTTAAAGAAATTTCTCCTTGGGAGAGGTCTTATATTTGATGACCATCTTGGTTTACCATCCCATTGTCATGTCTACTTTTGCAACAGTGTAGAAATTGATGACTTAAAGGTTAAACTGTCACATCTGTCACATGACAAATCCATGGGCTCAAGATCATGGAGTCAGTCTAAGGTTATGTGCAGAAACTGAAATAAGGGAAACATCCAAGGTCTGAAGAAGAACTGTGAAAAGGTCTTTGAGATACACGGACCTACAAGCCAATTCTTCTTATAAACCTATCTGACAGGATGCTAATGATTCGGATGAGGCCAGAGGGCATTCCAAACTTTTAACTGTGACTTTGCTTTAGAGATGTTTTCCCATGTGTCCAAGATGTTTGCACAGCAGTATATACACTTATATATAGTAATATCATTCTTTATAAGATATGTAAAGAGTAGAGCAGATACAGAACTTGACCCAGATCATCATACAGCACCTTTAACAAGTATCTTTTATTTTTCATGTCTGGTGGGAGACTGCAAGTCATAAAAAGGCTGAGAAGGAATGTAAGCTGACTCACTTAATGCAGAACTGTAGTCACATAAAAATGCTTTACCCATAACCCTGTAAATAAAGAGCCAGGATGCCTATAGCTATAATGACAGGCCTTGATACCTGGAGGTGAAAGCAAATTACCACTGATGAGGTGAAATGGTTCACTAATAGCTCAGGTTATTGCAGAATTACTGAGGGCAAATTCATATGTATTATGGAGGTAGAGATGGGTCACTCTCAAGATCAATCCATTACCATTCAAGAAATTTTAAGGAAAAAAAGGTAATGTAATATTCCTTGTAAAATCTTTGTTAAAGGGGTAATCTGCTTTATATGATCCCTTTTGTTCGGTGGGTCTTGTGTTGATAAGGAATACTGGGAATACCTTTTCTAGAACACATAGCATTGTGCTGTGACCTGTGGAAAATCCTGGCAGTAAGCGTTTAATTTCCCTGCAGTGCCTTCACAGGAGGAAATGAAGCATTACACAATCTCAATGAATTCAATGGGCTCTCTATATAATGCAGGACAAATTGAGTCCTCCGCACATGCTCTCCATTCCAGCTAATAGAAGAGGGTTATGTGGTCCCCCTCAACTCTGAGTTTCTTAATAGAATATTTTGAGAACAGATTTTCAAAAGCAGACAACCCCTTTATTGGCTTGTAGTAATGATACAATGTATCAGTCCAAAACTCTAGATCAGGGGTGTCCAACCCACGAGCAGTGGGCCGCCCAAGATGGCTATGAATGTGGGCCAATATGAAATTGTAAACTTATTTGAAGCATTATGAGTTTTTTTGTGATTATGTGTCTCAATGTCACATAAAATAAACACATGTACTATTTTGCTATTTGTATGCATGCCTACAAATGTGAATATATACGCATCTTCAGATTTACCAGTGTGTTATCTTCCAAGTGAAGACAGTAGAATTGATGCCATCACCATTACACGTGCTTGCGTTGACAATTGCAACTACTTCCATCAAACCCGATATCGATGCATTAGAGTCTCAAATACATCGTCAATTATCCCATTAGTTTTATGTTGCCCTCTTTTCTTTTACTTGAGAT
The DNA here is from genome assembly GCA_947044405.1 of Leptodactylus fallax. Lineage (NCBI taxonomy): Eukaryota > Metazoa > Chordata > Amphibia > Anura > Leptodactylidae > Leptodactylus > Leptodactylus fallax. Next base: position 787,197 of record CAMRHE010000497.1, on the reverse strand, counting down.
CTGGTCGATCATTTTAAAAGAGTCTCTGAATGGACTAGGATTAGGATTAGTATACACACGTGGACAAAATTGTTCGTACCCCTCTTTTAATGAAAGAAAAACCCACAATGGTTACAGAAATAACTTGAATTTGATAAAAGTAATTTGCCAAACTACATATTGACAAGCCACAAAGCTTCTCGGAGAATGTCCTATGGACAGATGAGACAAAAATCAAAATTTTTGGCAAGGCACATCAGGTCTATGTTCACAGACGGAAAAATGAAGCATATCTTGAAAAGAACACTGTCCCTACTGTGAAACATGGAGGAAGCTCTGTTATGTTCTGGGACTGCTTTGCTGAATCTGGCACAAGGTGTCTTGAATCTGTGCAGGGTACAATGAAATCTCAAGACTATCAAGGGATTCTAGAGAGAAATGTGCTGCCCAGTGTCAGAATGCTTGGTCTCAGTCGCAGGTCATGGGTCTTGCAACAGGATAATGACCCAAAACACACAGCTAAAAACACCCAAGAATGGCTTAGAGGAAAACATTGGACTATTCTGAAGTGGCCTTCTATGAGCCCTGACCTAAATCCTATTGAGCATCTTTGGAAGGAGCTGAAACATGCCGTCTGGAAAAGGCACCCTTCAAACCCGAGACAACTGGAGCAGTTTGCTCATGAGGATTGGGCCAAAATACCTGTTGAGAGGTGCAGAAGTTTCATTGACAATTACAGGAATGGTTTGATTGCAGTGATTGCCTCAAAAGGTTGTGAAACAAAATATTAAGTTAAGGGAACCATCATTTCTGTCCAGGCCTGTTTCATGAGTTTTCTTTTTTAAAAATTCTGTTGAAGCATGGTTATAAAGCAATGTCTGACTTTCATTTGTTCATTTTCATAGAATTTTTATATTATTACTTTTCTCAGATTCAAGTTATTTCTGTGACCATTGTGGGTTTTTCTTTCATTAAACGAGGGGTACCAACAATTTTGTCCATGTGTGTATGAGGACATTTCTGCTTATCTATGGAGGCAGATATCATGAAAATTATGCACATACCTTTCTTTATGTTCATCAGCTTTTGGTAGTGTTTGTGTATTTAATGTGTGGCCCAAGACAATTCATCTTCTTCCAGTGTGGCCCAGATTTGCCAAAAGGTTGGACACCCCTGCACCTAGATGGTTTAGAAAAGAATTGTTGAAGGGAAGTTCCACCTTGTTAAAGAACGTAAGAAAGGATTGCATTAATAAGCAGTTTATCAGCTAGAAAAGGAAGCTAAAAAAGTGATGGTGAACAAACAATGCCAAGAAGGCATTGTTCCTTCGCCTACAAAATGATCAGCTCAAGTTGTATAAATTCTCCTTTAGGCTAAAGCCCCACATCGCGAGTACTCATTTTTTTGCCACTGTGGAAATGGTGCGGCAAAACACGCTGCATTTTACAGTAACTGTAAAGTGAATGAGATTCTGACTAATTCCATCTATACATTGCAGAAAAAATCTGCTGTGGAATAGCTGCGTGTTCAAAAACAGCTGCGCTTTTAAGAATCGCAGTATGTCAAATACAGTGGGGATAAAAAGTATTTAGTCAGCGACCAATTGTGCAAGTTCTCCCACTTAAAAAGATGAGAGAGGCCTGTAATTGACATCATAGGTAGACCTCAACTATGAGAGACAAAATGAGAAAACATATCTAGAAAATCACATTGTCTGATTTTTTAAAGAATTTATTTGCAAACTATGGTGGAAAATAAGTATTTGGTCACCTACAAACAAGCAAGATTTCTGGCTCTCACAGACCTGTAACTTCTTCTTTAAGAGGCTCCTCTGTCCTCCACTCATTACCTGTAGTAATGGCACCTGTTTGACCTTGTTATCAGTATAAAAGACACCTGTCCACAACCTCAAACAGTCACACTCCAAACTCCACTATGGTGAAGACCAAAGAGCTGTGGAAGGACACCAGAATCAAAATTGTAGACCTGCACCAGGCTGGGAAGACTGAATCTGCAATAGGCAAGCAGCTTGGTGTGAAGAAATCAACTGTGGGAGCAATAATTAGAAAATGTAAGACATACAAGACCACTGATAATATCCCTCGATCAGGGGCTCCACGCAAGATCTCACCCCGTTGGGTCAAAATGATCACAAGAACGGTGAACAATAATCCCAGAACCACACAGGGGGACCTACTGAATGACCTGCAGAAAGCTGGGACTAACATAACAAAGTCTACTGTCAGTAACACACTATGCCACCAGGGACTCAGATCCTGCAGTGCCAGACGTGTCCCCCTGCTTAAGCCAGTACATATCCGGGCCTGTCTGAAGTTTGCTAGAGAGCATTTGGATGTTGCAGAAGAGTATTGGGAGAATGTCATATGGTCAGATGAAACCAAAGTAGAACTGTTTGGTAGAAACACAACTCTTCGTGTTTGAAGGAGAGTGAATGCTGAGTTACATCCAAAGAACACCATACCTACTGTGAAGCATGGGGGTGGCAACATCATGCTTTGGGGCTGTTTCTCTGCAAAGGGACCAGGACAACTGATCCGTGTACATGAAAGAATGAATTGGGGCCATGTATCGTGAGATTTTGAGTGCAAACCTCCTTCCATCAGCAAGGGCATTGAAGATGAAACGTGGCTGGGTTTTTCAGCTTGACAATGATCCCAAGCACACCGCCAGGGCAGCAAAGGAGTGGCTTTGTAAGAAGCATTTCAAGGTCCTGGAGTGGCCTAGCCAGTCTCCTGAGCTCAACCCCATAGAAAACCTTTGGAGGGAGTTGAAAGTCCGTGTTGCCCAGCGACAGCCCCAAAACATCACTGCTCTAGAAGAGATCTGCATGGGGGAATGGGTCAACATACCAGCAACAGTGTGTGCCAACCTTGTGAAGACTTACAGAAAACGTTTGACCTCTGTCATTGCCAACAAAGGATATATAACAAAGTATTGAGATGAACTTTTGTTATTGACCAAATACTTATTTTCCACCATAATTTGCAAATAAATTCTTAAAAAATCAGACAATGTGATTGATATGTTTTCTCATTTTGTCTCTCATAGATGAGGTCTACTTATGATGTCAATTACAGACCTCTCTCATCTTTTTAAGTGGGAGAACTTTCACAATTGGTGGCTGACTAAATACTTTTTTCCCCACTGTATATCTGTGAAAACGCTGGGGTTTCCCCTATAGGTATAATAAGGGAAGAAAATCTGCTGAGAAAAACTTGCCAAAAACGCAATAAAAAACTCTGTGGAAAAAACACTATGCGTTTCCACTGTGGTTTTTCAGCAGCAAATTTTTTTTGGACCACGTTGGACCATAGCTTTACAGACCTGCTTTCTTAATCAGCATGTGAACTTATTCTATAAGTAAAACATCAACAAACAGGATTTCAATCCTCTGAAGGACCTTATTCTCATGATATATCGTTATTTAGTACTTTACTGCATAGGAATATCTTGATGGTTTATTTAATAATTGATTCCTGCCCAGTTACATTGACAGCCGAACCATTTTGTTTATGGTTACCATCCACAATGAAATAAAATATGATTGAAACTATATTATAAGGATTTTATACATTATATAAGATTACATTACAGACCCAAGATTATTTAGGACTTTACTGCATAAGAATATCTTGAGGGGTATGGTTTGTTTACTTATTTGTTAATAACCCCCGCTAGGCCCGCCATCAGGGTAGTACTGGAGGTACTGCTATCAGGGGACCGACCACAGTGCTAATGGAAAGGGACCCTTAGAGGCCTAGATACACTAGTGTAACAGCAGCGGCAGTGGCACCTCACCAAGCCTCTTCATTAGTATTCCCTAACATCAGTGGAAGTGAATACTAATGAAGGGGACGGCACTGCTGTTTCTCTCCAGTGCCAATTCTGCCTGAACTTCATTGACCAAGAGACTAGGGACCAGCAGTGGCAAAGGTATGCAAATCCCTGCTTTATTAGCATTCACTGGCATTGGCAATGATAGTGCATTAAGTGGCTTGAGGTCTCCAGTCACTGGAAGCATTAAATTGTGTGTGGCCACTGTACAGCATTATACTGTGGGGAGGGGACTCTGGGGAATATTTTATACAGTGTGGAGCATTATGCTGTGTGGGGCCACTGTGGAGAATTATATTGGAGGGCTCTAGGTAACATTTTATATCATGTGGGACAATTGTGAAGCCTTATACTGTGTGGGGGCCACTGTAGAGCATTATATACCATATGGGCCCAATTGGGAGCATTATAATGTGGATGGGCATTGGGGCTCATTATACTGTGTGGGGGAACCACACAGTATATTGTTAGATACGCCACATGGGAGGAGGACTCACAAATTTTGCCATTATGGGGCCCCAAAATTTCTAATGGCATCCCTGTCCTCTGCTCATGTACATTGGCAGCCTAACCTGCTTGTTTATGGTTACCATCCACACTTAAATAAATGTGAAAAAAACTACGATAGAAGGATTTTATATATTATATAAGATTATTGCAGACCCATACGAATATCTTGATGGACATAGTTTGTTTATTTCTATTTTACTAATCCAAACTCATGTACATTGGCAACCTAACCTGCATGCTAATGGTTACCATTCACAATTAAATAAAATGTGATTAAAACTAGATTAGACTTTTCTATATTATATAAGTCACCAGTCATTGATATGAAGGTGTGGTTTGTGGCATTCCTGTGTATGTCGCAGGAGCTTCCTGTCTATAACTAGGTCAGACAAGATGGCACATCCCAGCGATTTCTTAGCTTTCAGATAAGCTGCACATTGTTTCTTTTAGTAGCAAAAATACAAGAAGCTTTATCCAGGGGAAAAACTATTTAAATAAGAAAAATAATCCCATTCTCACTGAGTTCCTGACTGAAGCTGAAAAAGAACATTGGCCGCTAGTTTATTATGTTCTAAATCCCATGGAGCTGAGTAATTAAAAACATTTTGACATTTCACTGACCTGGAAATGTACCCCGGGTCGCGAGTTCTTTGTGTTAGGACAAACATTAGAACACAACCCCCTCCCCCTTCACCACTAGGAGTAAAATAACCTAGTGGTTGCGTAACTTTTTATGTACTTTATAGTTTTTTGCTTTTTGTACAATGTGCAGGAAAATGTCACTGATATAGATGAGTGGCTCACACAACCTTCTAGAGGAAAGCACTTTAAAAAAAATGCTGACTCCATCTTGTTTGGAGCTGGACATCTGCGTTACTTTTTGCTACGGCTGTTTTTCACCTGACAAGCACCAGATCAATAAATCTGCTTGAGACGGATTGTGTAAGTTCGGTTTTAATTGAGCAAAAATAATTCTTGGTTTTACAGGGACAGGAGCAGAAGAAATCAATTGAGGTAGACAACATGTGGAGGACATCTACAAATAGACACCAATTACATTCCAAAATGTTGCTTTCTGCTTTCCCTGGTGGTTTCTGAATGTTCTGCTTCCTGTAGCTGTGAAGTCAGAAGGAAAGCTGATCATGTGTAGGGACAACTACCGTATATACATTGGGGGGACCTTATTAAGACTGCTGCGAGGTGTCTACACCTGTTTCTATGATTTTCTCTGCTGGTGCGAGGTGCACCAGAATTCTTAACAGCCTCCTAATAATTCAGGAGCTCCGTGGGAAGTCCCATGCACCAGAATTGAAATATATGCCAGTCAGTGGCTGGCATATATTCAGCTATAACTCACACCATATTCCTGGCATGAGGTTTAGTAAATCTGATGAACTGAGCCGGTACACGCCAGCCTACACTGATTCTGGCTCTGCTGTGCCCACTGTCTTAAAAAAATGGTGAGTGGGGCGGAAAGAAATAACAAAGTGGTACATCTTTGGGGGATATGGGGGGCTGTTGGCCAAAGATATGCCACTTCTACACCAGTTTTCTGGGCAACATAGTATAAAAATAATAATAATACATTTCATTTATATAGCGCCAACATATTGGCACGGCATAGTACAGTAAATTCCCCTAAATGTGTTTGCTATGTGCCTCTAGAGTTGAAGCGCTGTACTCAGGTATTTCATTTGTGGCCAGTCAAACCAAATCTGATCTGTCTTTGACAATAAAATCTCCTTTCCCTGTCAGTGGTACTGTATATAGGCTTCTTTGGGACACTACACTGTGTGCACCATGGGACATTATTTTTAAAGTGGTTACCCAGGAATTGGACAAACTCTGGAGGGGCCGGGGCAGGTGTAACATTAAAAAAACACAAACAACTATATGTCCCTGGAGCTTCAGTGTCTGCCTCCACAGCTCGTTTGGTCACGCCATGCCTTGGTCCCCGGAAGCACTGCGCTACATGTGACATCGTAGGCCAATCAGCAGCTTCAGCAGTCACTGGAGAGGGACCGGTGATGTCACTCACATATATCAACAGTCCCTGTCCAGCCACTGCTGATGCCACTGATTGTCCTCAGCAGTCACATGGGACACAGGGCTTCTGGAGACCAAGGCACGTCATGTGACCAAAAAGGCTGCTGCAGTAGACACCTGAGTGCAGGAACAGGGGAGTATGGTTTTTATTTTTTTATGTCAGACCTACCCTGGGCCCCAGCTTGTATGTCCCGACTTCTTTCAAACACTGCACATGCACTGGTGGCTCAGTGAAGTATCTCAGTCAGTCAGCTTCAATGCTGAGTGGTGTGCATGTGCAGTGGTAGTCGAGCCTAAATTTCTAACTTTGGGGAGGAAGTGGGGCACCATTTCAATTTTTGCCTCAGGCAGCAGAAGAGTTAGAATCGACCCTGTCAAAAACCAGAAATATCCACCAGACAGATATCCAACAAAACCCATTTTCACTGCATCAGAGTCCAGTTACACTGTGTTTTACACTTCTCCATTTGAAACTTGACATTCTGTTTGGTGATGTAATGCAGTGATTCTCAAGGCGCAGTATGCATACCCCTGGGAGTATGTCCAACTATCCTTAGGGGTACATGCGGAGAGGGCCCGCCGCCCTTAATGGTAGTTTGTGGGGTTCGTCACTCTGGAGTTTCTTAAGACTCCAGAGTATAATAAGCAGAGGCCCCTGGGAGAGGATCAAACACAACAAACAATGTTACTCACCTCTCCTGGGCTCTTCTGTCTTCCAGAGATGATGTCATGGACTGCTGAGCAGTCATGTAGGTCAATAGATGGGGTCAATCTTCTATTTGGTGGTGTCTCTGCTTTGGATATGGATATGATAAACAGTATAGTCCCATTTATTTCAATTGAACTGGCAGGGATGGTCCTATCAGTCTCTCTACGGATATTATACAGTTCATCTCTGTTCATTTTAATGAGTCTTGAAGGAAGTTGAGTAACAATTATTTCACAAAAACATCAGGGAACTTGTGAGTTAGTTTCATGGTAATCAATGGGACTGTACTGCCTGTCAGCGGCATTAAAATCAATGGGGCTTTACTGCCTGTCAGCAGCATTAAAATCAATGGGACTGTTCTGCTTGTCGGAGACATTAAAATCAATGGGGCTGTACTGCCTGTCAGCAACATTAAAATCAATTGGGCTGTACTGCCTGTCAGTGGCATTAAAATCAATGGGGCTGTACTGTATGTCAGATTCATATACTGTACCAATTGGCGCATGGGGACTAAGCCTTTGTGCTTTATCTTTTCTCTCTCTCCTATGATTCTCACCATGTTTGATGCTCAACTTTACAACCAGACAGCCTTACCTCTCGTTCAGCAAAAACTGATAAATGCTCCCACCTGCACTCCTAACTGTGAAACACAAGGGTGGCAGCATCATGTTGTGGGGTTGTTTTGCTGCTGGAAGGACTGGTGCACTTCACAAAATAGATGGCATCATGAGGAAAAAACATTATGTGTCAATATTAAAGCAACATCTCAAGACATCAGCCAGGAAGTTAAAGCTTGGGTGCAAAAGGGTCTTCCAAATGGACAATGACCCGAAGCATACTGCCAAACTGGTTGTAAAGTGGCTTAAGGATAACAAAGTCAATGTTTTGGAGTGGCCATCACAAAGCCCTGATCTCAATCCTATTGAAAATGTATGTACAAAGCTGAAAAGGCAGGTGCGAGCAAGGCAGCCAACAAACATGGCTCAGTTACACCAGTTCTGTCAGGAAGAATGGGCCTAAATTCCTACCAACTATTGTGAGAAGCTTGTGGAAGGATATCCAAAACATTTGATCCAAGTTATACAGTTTAAGGGCAATGGTACCAAATACTAATGAAATGTGTAAATTTTTGACTTTGCAGAAAGTAATAAAAATGCCTTAAAAAAATTCTCTCTCTCTCTCTTATTATTCTGGGATTTGGCAAATATAAATAATTTTTAGTGAGAAAAAAATGCATATGTGTCTTTATATAGTGTATGTAAACTTCTGGTTTCAACTGTATGTCACGACGCTGAAGAACAGGCCAGGACAGGAGTGTGGACAGATGAATAAACATTATCGGCAGCTGCTTATTACAATAACACAATAAGTAGCTGCTGATTAAAAAAAATGCCGCCCCCCAAGTTTATTCCATGAGGTGCCTCCTGACGCCATCACCTCAGGTCGTGTCATGGAAGATTCACACCTGGGCAATAGGACTGAATGAATCACATGAATTCAGTGATTAAGATCTTTGTCGCAATAGTTTTGTCCATATGTTGTAACAAAACTGATCTTTTTTGATGCTCTGTACCGTGTTTTCCTTGCCAGGTGCTAAATTTCCAATACATACAATACTTGTGCCCAGTGGCATACCACGGGGTTGCTCTGGGGCCCGTGCTTGAATGAGTGCCCAGCACAGAAGTTATTCTCCTTCTGCCCGCAGAATGAAAGGGGGGCTCACTTCATAGAGATTTTTACAGCTCCTATTGACTTTTATGGCAGCTGTATAAATTCCTATGTACTGAGCTCCCCCTAGTGATGGCTGCTGGCAGCCAAAGCAATATCAGTGACACAGTGAATTCTTCACTGGGGAGGGTATTTATCAGTGTATTTATGCCAGTGTTCTTGTATTAATACCTTGAAAAATATGCCATTAAGGTTTAGGTGGGGCCCTTTCTGAATTGTACTACAGGGCCCCATTATTTCTGTTTACACCCTACCCTATTGCTCAGATAGTAAAGATGACAGGGTGAATGCTAAAAAGCAATAGACTTTGTTATTCACATTGTATCCAGACAGGCTGAGGTTAGGAGCAAAGGGAATGGCTGAACTTGTAACTGCAGAATGCTGTCAACCTTGAAAGTGTGCTTGGTATATATTAATAATGGTAATATTGTGACTTTTAAAGCGTGCCATGACTGGTGAATAAATCTGGTAGCAGACGCATTTCATCTTGGGTCAGTGACAGATTTATTTCTGATAAAATAACTGCAGTTTTTAAGTACGGTGAGCAGGTCACTGTAACCCAGCGCTGAGATCCTGCTCGTCCATGTCTGCCGCTCAGTATGTATTGGCTTACAATCCAAAAGAAAAATGTCTTCATAAAAGTTTATGCACAGGCAATGTTTCTTGTACCTTCTCTCTCCTGACCGCCATTGTTTATTCCAGTTTTATGTTTATGAATCTCTATCATTGTATAATGCAGAGTTCTGTAACTTTCTAATATGCTTTGTGTTTCAATCCTTAATCATTTTCAAGATCTCTACTTGCTGCCAGTAAATGGAAACATCCAGAGCTAATACTAAGAATGTGGTACAAGTACTGTATATCCAATCTCTGCAATCTTCTGAGTGGTCATCTTTGGCATAGACTAGATAGAAATGGAGCAAGCTCTCAACTGGGAGGAATATAAGGTGTATTCAAGTTTTCGTGTAACTATCATGTACAATTCACTGACAACAAGCAGAGATTTATAAAATGTCCATTAGTTGCAACAGAAAGCTGCAGAACTCTTCATCACATAATCCTCAAATCAAAGCTGTCTTTGGTTAATACCTGCTTCTATGAGATCCACATAAAATAGGCAATCCAGATGAAACAACCCTTTACGACTTCTTTACATTGAACTTCTTTGAAAGAAAGTGACACTAGATTAGTGAGTGTATTAAAGTAGAACTGGATTTGCCATTCAGAAGCCTAAGAAAGCTGAATGGCAGTGATGTACTGGTGATGTGATGTAAAGCAAAGCTACTATGTCATTAAAAAAGTACTACAGTACACTATTTACTTGGAGAATGTCTGATACTCTATGTGGACAAAGTATGGCGCTCTCCACGCAATCTTAAAGGAGTCTACCACCCTCTTCCAAGCATATCCAAATGTCACCAATGCATTACAGAACACTTAACAGTAATAAACAACATACTTTTGTCCTGTAGACTTAGAGAAAAACAACTTTGAAGTGATATGCAAACGAGACAGTTGGTGCACTGGGGACGGGTCTTCAGGCCCTGAAGCTCTGTTCTCAGACCCCCTACCATCTCCTTAAGACCTACAAACAGAAAGCTGTCCCAACCAATACCATAAATACTGAGTACACCATGGCACAAACTAACATAACCACCTACCAGGCCATGGGTAGCATAAACTAATCCAACAAGTATAAAAAAAAAAACAAAAACACAAGGCGTAACCAAAAAATAATTTTTATTCATGATCTAAATAGATGTCACATATAAAGGACACAAACACTACAACAAGGTTAAACAAGGATAAAAATATAAATGGGGAGGGAGGGGTTTACCAGGACCAATAATCTATATTGCTCTAAACACAAGGGGTATTATCAACATAGGATCCAAATGTACAAAGACAGGAAGCAAATAACATCCAATTTTCATCTCCGTGAATACAAATATTTGCAAAGAGAGAATGAGTCAAATATCAAATAGTATACCAACCAAACAATAACAGTAATGAATCCTGGACGACTGCTGCTGCTCACCCTTATTTCATCCATGTTCCTTGGGGAGTGATTCCTGCCATGTCCTGCTTATGCCACCCAGTGCAGAGAGAGTTGATCTTCCCACTGCTATAACATTACTCATCTATTTGAATCTCACAAAATTAATAATATATAAAAATTCTATGAAAATGAACAAATGAAAGTCAGACATTACTTTTCAACCATGCTTCAACAGAATTTTTAAAAAAAGAAAACTCATGAAATAGGCCTGGACAGAAATGATGGTACCCCTGAAAATAAAGTGACCAAAGGGACATGTTAAATCAAGTTGTGTCCACTAATTAGCATCACAGGTGTCTACAATCTTGTAATCAGTCAGTGGGCCTGTATATAGGGCTACAGATACTCAATGTGCTGTTTGGTTACATGGTGAAGCGAAGGAAAGAGTTGTCTCAGGAGCTTAGAAAGAAAATTATAGACAAGCATGTTAAAGGTAAAGGTTATAAGACCATCTCCAAGCAGCTTGATGTTCCTGTGACTACAGTTGCACATATTATTCAGAAATTTAAGATCCATGGGACTGTAGCCAACCTCCCTGGACGTGGCCGCAGGAGGAAAATTGATGACAAATCAAAGAGAAGGATAATACGAATGGTAACAAAAGAGCCCAGAAAAACTTCTAAAGAGATTAAAGGTGAACTTCAAGCTCAAGGAACATCAGTGTCAGATCGCACCATCTGTCATTGTTTGAGCCAAAGTGGACTTCATGGGAGACGACCAAGGAGGACATTGTTGAAAACCAATCATAAAAAAGCCAGACTGGAATTTGCCAAACTACATGTTGACAAGCCACAAAGCTCCTGGAAGAATGTCCTATGGACAGATGAGACAAAAATCGAAATGTTTGGCAAGGCACATCAGCTCTATGTTCACAGACGGAAAAATGAAGCATATCTTGAAAAGATCATTGTCCTTACTGTGAAACATGGAGGAGGCTCTGTTATGTTCTGGGGCTGCTTTGCTGCATCTGGCACAGGGTGTCTTGAATCTGTGTAGGGTACAATGAAATCTCAAGACTATCAAGGGATTCTAGAGAGAAATGTGCTGCCCAGTGTCTGAAAGCTTGGTCTCAGCCGCAGGTCATGGGTCTTGCAACAGGATAATGACCCAAAACACACAGCTAAAAACACCTAAGAATGGCTGAGGATAACATTGGACTATTCTGAAGTGGCCTTCTATGAGCCCTGATCTAAATCCTATTGAGCATCTTTGGAAGTAGCTGAAACATGCCATCTGGAAAAGGCACCCTTCATACCCGAGACAACTGGAGCAGTTTGCTCATGAGGAGTGGCCAAAATACCTGTTGAGAGGTGCAGAAGTCTCATTGACAGTTACAGGAATGGTTTGATTGCAGTGATTGCCTCAAAAGGTTGTGCAACAAAATATTAAGTTAAGGGAACCATCATTTCTGTCCAGGCCTGTTTCATGAGTTTACTTTTTTAAAGAATTCTGCTGAAGCATGGTTGAAAAGCAATGTCTGACTTTCATTTGTCCATTTTCATTGAATTTTTATATATTATTACTTTTCTCAGATTCAAGTTATTTCTGTGACCATTGTGGGGTTTTTTTTTCATTAAATGAGGAGTATCAAGAATTTTGTCCATGTGTGTAATTGTGATATTTTTATAAGAAAACTTTTTTTAATATCAATACTTACAACGTTACTCTAAAATGCATATTAAGTTTACTTTTTGCCATTTGTATTGATGGTACAACCCCTGTACACACGAGCCTGCCTGTAGCTGTGTAGGTCACTTCAGTAGCAAAGGAGGCACTGGAGCAATAAGACACCAAGGAAGATGAATATGGCAGCAAATTACAGAGGGAAACAAGTCTAGACAGACTGATCCAGCAGTTTTTGCACCTCACATGTCACCAAGTGACGCCAGAACAGTTGTACCAACAATTTTGTCCACGTGTGTCTAACACAGGTATGTTGTTTATCACTGTAATATGCTCTGTGCACAGCGGTGACAGTTGAATAGGCTTGTAGAAGGTGGTAGACTCCCTTTAAGCACTGTGGCCCAGATTTACTATTGTGGTTACAACTAGGCACTGGGTTAAATGTAGTGCATCTAGTTTGTGCTAAAATTTTGCTAGATGTGTGGGTGTGGATTCTCAGAAGAAGGTGGCTTGGTTTAAATGTGCCAAGATGCGGCAAAATTGTGTCAAAAATTCTGTCTCAAAGTAAGCCAAGTGAAAGGTAGTATAAATTTATATTTGATAGTCTAAAGATATGCCAGATTTATCATCCAGTATAAGCCACTGTGATAAATCTTTTCACTGTGATATTTTCAGACTGCCTGTCTAAATTTATACCTTCTAACTATTAGTAAATCTGAGCCTATGTATGCACAGTATGGGGCTTTATGGGTGTAACAATGGACTATGTGTGTATATTGCTGTCTCTATGTCCCAATTTCCATCTAATGTTCAATATATCTATACTGGTAAATCTCTCCATACCATTATAGCTCAACATTGTTTTAACATGCACGACCTGTGTGTGTGTGTACTCATGTGATAAGAGTGCGCACTAATCTGTACGGTATATACTGTACATTCCATTGTTTCATGAACTGTCCCTTTGGAATTGCACTTTCAACACCCTCAGCAAAAAACACTAGGACAAGAACATTGTGATCCGCTCGTGAAATAAACATTGGCTCTGTATCGCGTAAATCCTGGGGAGGAGAGAATAGTTTTGACTAGCGACACTTTAGCAGGAAAGGGGTTTTAAACAGAATTAACAATAGGTACAGGTGCAAGGCAAAAAAGTATACTGGACAAATCCTCTTGGGGGTGGCAGCATAGAAAGGGTGGTTTAACTTGTTCACTGCTGGAGTATCTGCAAACAGCTATATTCACACATGGCAGATTATGGTTTTCACAGGTTGTTTTGGCAGAAAGCACATGGATTTCTGCAAATCTAATTCAGATTAATTATTATTATTATTATTTATTTATAGAGTATCATTAATTCCATGGTGCTCAACATTTGAGGGTTTACATACGGTACACAAAATATACAAAACAAACACAATGCTAACAGTGACCAACTGGCACAGTGGGATAGAGGGCCCTGCCCGCAAGGGTTTACAATCTATGAGATTAAAAGGGTCAGTCATAAAAATTTCTTCAACAAATTTGTTGAATGTGAATTCATCCTAAAGTTCCATGTGTAAACAGTAGAGGAGCACTTTGGGGCCATGCCAAAAGCAAGGGACTTTAAATTAGTTCTTAAACTGTATTTATACCTGACTGTTGATTGTTTCCATACATAAATCTATACCAAGTAGCATTGCCCTTCAAATAGTCCTTATTTCACAATTAATATGTGACAGAGTTGCCTACGTATGATGAAGATGCCTATAATATCAGCTGCAAAATGCATCCTAAGCAATCATATATTCTCTATATTACTTAAATGTCCAGTCTAAATGTTTTATCCTGCAATTCCCTAATAACTACTAAGGCCACTGTTCATTGTCAGCCATAATCTCCATCCATCTTTTTATGTACAGTGGATACGGAAAGTATTCAGACCCCTTTAAATTTTTCACTCTTTGTTTCATTGCAGCCATTTGCTAAAAGCAAAAAAGTTCATTTTATTTCTCATTAATGTACACTCAGCACCCCATCTTGACAGAAAAAAACTGAAATGTAGATATTTTTGCAAATTTATTGAAAAAGAAAAACTAATATCACATGGTCATAAGTATATAGACCCTTTGCACAGTATTGAGTAGAAGCACCCTTTTGAGCTAGTACAGCCATGAGTCTTCTTGGGAATGATGCAACAAGTTTTTCACATCTGGATTTGGGGATCCTCTGCCATTCTTCCTTGCAGATCCTCTCCAGTTCCGTCAGGTTGGATGGTGAACGTTGGTGGACAGCCATTTTCAGATCTCTCCAGAGATTGGGTTGAGATCAGGGCTCTGGCTGGGCCAGTGAAGAATGGTCACAGAGTTGTTCCGAAGCCACTCCTTTGTTATTTTAGCTGTGTGCTTAGAGTCATTCTCTTGTTGGAAGGTGAACCTTCGGCCCAGTCTGAGGTCCAGAGCACTCTGGAAGAGGTTTTCTTTCAGGATATCTCTGGACTTGGCCGCATTCATCTTTTCCTTCAATTGAAACCAGTCATCCTGTCCCTGCAGCTGAAAAACACACCTATAGCATGAGGCTGCCACCACCATGTTTCACTGTTGGGATTGTATTCGGCAGGTGATGAGCAGTGCCTGGTTTTCTCCACACATACCGCTTAGAATTAACGCCAAAAAGTTCAATCTTCGTCTCATCAGACCAGAGAATCTTATTTTCATGTGTATCTTATTTTCATTATTTTATTATCTTCATGTGTTTTTTGACAAACTCTATGTGGGCTTTCATATGTCTTGCACTGAGGAGAGGCTTCCTTCGGGCCACTCTGCCATAAATCCCTGACTGGTGGAGGGCTGCAGTAATAGTTGACTTTGTGGAACTTTCTCCCATCTCTCTACTTCATCTCTGGAGCTCAGCCACAGTGATCTTTGGGTTCTTCTTTACCTCTCTCACCAAGGCTCTTCTCCCACGATTGCTCAGTTTGGCTGGACGGCCAGGTCTAGGAAGAGTTCTGGTCGTCCCAAACTTCTTCCATTTAAGGATTATGGAGGCCACTGTGCTCTTAGGAACCTTGAGTGCTGCAGAAATTCTTTTGTAACCTTGGCCAGATCTGTGCCTTGCCACAATTCTGTCTCTGAGCTCCTTGGGCAGTTCCTTTGACCTCATGATTCTTATTTGCTCTGACATGCACTGTGAGCTGTGAGGTCTAATATAGACAGGTGTGTGCCTTTCCTAATCAAGTCCAATCAGTTTAATTAAACACAGCTGGACTCCAAAGAAGGAGTAGAACCATCTCAAGGAGGATCAGAAGGAAATGGACAGCATGTGAGTTAAATATGAGTGTCACAGCAAAGGGTCTGAACACTTATGACCATGTGATATTTCAGTTTTTCTTTTTTAATAAATTTGCAAAAGTATCTACATTTCTGTTTTTTTTCTGTCAAGATGGGGTGCTGAGTGTACATTAATGAGAAATAAAATTAACTTTTCTGCTTTCAGCAAATGGCTGCAATGAAACAAAGAGTGAAAAAATTAAAGGGGTCTGAATACTTTCCCACTGTAAGTCAGCAGAAAATAACATCTGACTGTATGGGAAGAGCAACTACTTATTAGTTCTGTCAAAATATACAAATCATATCAACCACTGTCCCCCAATTTCCGCAGGTTCCTTGTACTGCGATTCTTTTATTCCCCGGTTTTCAGCAATTTGCGTCTTTATGTATATTTTAGATTTACGATATTAAAAGATAACTAGTAGTTACTGATGTCAATTATAATATAATATGTACATTTCTGAGATTTCTTAATCTGCATCAATGCTAATTCCTAGAACATGAGAATTTGGAGAGAAAGTAGTGCCCTCTAGTGGTCATCCTCATATTGCAGGCCTGAGAGTTTATTTCCAGATAAATACAATTTTTTCCTAATTATAAGAGCGAAATTGAAAAAGAAATTTGATGCAGACTTTTGCCTCAGAATCCTCTTTACTTTACGTCTCTTTGGTTTTCTGCCATGGTTTTCGCTCGTTGATTAGTCTCAGATGAATGGGCCTAATCAGCCGAGTGACTCGCACCATGGGTTTTTGCGGCTGAATACCGCATATTCAAGCAGGACACTTATTTTTTCAGCATCCTGCTTTGATCCTGCAGATTCAGGGCAGAGTTTGGTGTTGATTTAAAAGAAGAATCCATTTTAAAATCAGTACCAATTTCCATTGTGTGAACATACCCTAACACTAAGACTGGGGACACTTGGGCATACTTGCAGTGGGTTAGCCATCACAAAATCACCAGTGACTAATCTGCTGTATAGTAGCTGAAATCTCATCCACACCCTGTAACTAAACCCCATATGAAGTGTACCATAGGTTCTAAAGCTGCAGCATGTCAATTATTACTGTGGATTTCACTCATGGTAGCAATTCCTGCAATTTTGGTGCACTCCAAGACTAGTAATGTCAATGCAGATGAATGATTGTTCTATATCACAGTCTGTTAGGTCTTCTACCAGCATAGTGAACCCTTTCTATGATCCGCAATCAGTATACCTATAGGGGTAGGAAAGAGGTCATATGTATAATGCTCCTATTTACTGTGATACGCCATTTAGGGATCAACTGAGCCATGTAGGGTATCTATAAGGTCTCCTATTCCACCAGGTTTTGCTGTGCTCCTTCTTAGTGACTTATGGTAAAGACATTCATTCACTGCCGATGTTTACTTGTTCCTGTGTCGCTACACTCTCACAAGCAGTTAAACTCCTGGCAGGCAATTTACTTGCAGATGTAAAAGGATAACAGGAGAATTACTCATTTACTCTAATCCCCTGAAGTCCCCTTCATTAAACTCCTCTCGGGCTCCGCTTTCTGCAGAATCTTTAAAGAATATTGAAGGTCTGCAGAGGTGCAGCTATTGGAGAGTATTAGAGAGCAGCACCGCTGTCCTTGAATCCAAGGTAACGTTTACTTAATGAAGCGTATACCCGTCTCTACATTCCTGTGTTTAAGGAAATCTGTACGAAATGACCAAAATGCCTAATCTTCAGGAATTCTTCAAGTCATCTTAGAACAATTTTACTGCTCCATTGGTGTAACTTGAAGCTCTTGGCCACAATGCAAAATCTGTAATGTGGCCCTACCTGCCTTGTGCCATTTAGAATAGTGCGATATTTTATGTGGCAGAAAGACTTTTGGGGCTCCCTCAGGGTCCAGGACCTGGTAGTGACTGATACCGCTGCACCCCCTATAGTTACACTGTGCTATAAACACAGCATCACTAGGGACACTGGAGAGAGATGTAAACAGTCACTCATAACCATGAATCCAATAGCAACGAATGGTTTATTCTATTTGTAAGTACATTGTATTACTTATCTTGTACTGGTATAAATCCTAAATTACAGATTGTATTATAGGCCAGAGCTGCATTCATAGTTCTGCAGGTTAACAGGGACAACCTCTGCAGGGCAAGCTGGGCTCTTACAATCTAATAATTTGTGCTGCACTGGATTCTGAGTCATGGGGTTTGACCAAGTTTACAAGTTATCATCACTTACCCACTGGGTCCGATACTGATCATGAGAACAGAGGATCTGTGTTTCCCATATTTATTTATTTTGCTTACTTAGGGTGGGTTCACACTTGCGGCGGCACTCAGTGCGCTTACACTCTCTGCACCGCGAAACCATTATTTTTCGTCGGAAAAACAAAGTCAAACATGCAGGACTTTGTGTCTGACGAAAAAAAACGGCTTTGCGGCGCAGAGGGTGTAAGCGCACACCCGCCCATTGCTTTAAAAACCCATTCAAGTGAATGGGTTTTTAAGCAAAAGCGTCGCAAACCTTTCCCTATCCAGTTTTCCGACATTTAGGTCGGATTTGCGGCGGATGGAGTGCCGCCACAAGTGTGAACCCACCCTTATATAGCGCAAACATATTTTGCAGAACTTTACAGATACTGTGAACACTGTTCCAAGTAGGGATCACAATCTAAATTCCTTATCAATATATCTTTGGAGTGTAAACAAAGTGTCAGGTCGCACAAGCGCATTGCTGCTCTATCCATCTCTGTGGGACTGCCAGATTTCAGTAACATACAGATTTGTGAATGCAGATCTAGTTGACAGTGAACTACGATGCACAGAATAAATCTGGATCAGTACAAGGTAAATATAATAAAAATATTTGCAAACTTTTCACAGACTGTAAAATGGAGTGAATAGCTGGTGTAACCCTTTAAAGTGTAGATTCATTTGTTTCTCCATATTGCTATTATGAAGCAAATAGGTCCACCATATAGAGTGCATAAACATAGAACTGTAAGATTGGAGTATTAAGTGATTGGTATTTGGCAGTCACAATTGAGAAAGTTGCTGTTGGAAACAATCACCATACTGTTTCATAAGCTTAATAATAATAATAATACATTTTATTTATATAGTGCCAGCATATTCCGCAGCACTGTACAACTTGTAGGGTTCAAGTACTGACAAAAAAAAAAAGATACATTACAAAGAAATAGTCAATTCACACACTGGGACTGAGGGCCCTGCTTGCAAGAGCTTACAATCTATGAGGTAGAGGGGGTGACACAAGAGGTAGCAGGGGCGGCAACAGACGTAACATTGCTTGTACAATGGTCAGACAATTTTATAATAGAGGTTACTGTCATTACACATATATAAAGCTGTATGAGCCATCATCAGTCGTGTCCTTTAACGTGCAGATGGTGCCTGGACATATAAAGCTAGTTTGATACGGCATCATATCCTGTGAGGTAATGTTGAAGCATAAACAGAGGAGGGTACGTTTTAGGGATTCTAACTACGGAAGGGTTTACATTAGGAGTTGTGATAGGCCTGTCTGAAAAGATGTGTCTTTAGTTTATGCTTGAAGCTGTGGAAATTGGGGGTTAATCTGATAGTCTGGTATAGAGCATTCCAGAGAAGTGTTGCAACTCGGGAGAAGTCTTGTGTACGAGCGTGGGAGGTTCTGATAATAGAGGATGTTAGTCTTAGGTCATTGAGTGAACGGAGAGCACGGATTGGGCGATAGACAGAGATGAGGTAGGAAATGTAGGGAGGTGCAGCATTATGGAGAGCCTTGTGAATGAGGGTGATAAGTTTATATTGTATTCTGTATTGGAGCATGTGGTGGGGCAGTAAACCATAAACTGATTATAGTCCAGCACATGCTGCAGGTTCCAGAATGCAAAATAGCAAACACTGAAGAAACAGTAATGTAATGTAATGTATGTACATAGCGACTCCACCAGGAGAATAATGAGTACAGCTCTAGAGTATAATACAAGCTGTAATTCAGAATCAGTAAAGGACAAGTAATGTAAGTACACAGTGACCCTACTAGCAGAATAATGAGTTCCTGTGTGTCAGAACCAAAATCTCCAACAGATAGGGAGCGGCATAGATTTCAGATATAACTCACACCACTTTTCTGGCATGAGTTATAGTAAATTTAACAGACTGGGATACAGTAAGAGCAAAGTGGTGCATCTTTGGTGCAAAAAAGGGGCTTGTCCAAAAGATGTGCTACACCTACACTAATCTACACCAGAAATAGTGCCTCCACCATCAGAACAGTGAGTGCTGCTCTAGAGTAAAATACAGGCTTTATGTCAGGATCTGTAAAAGATAGTGATGTATTTACAAAAATATTCAAGTTTTTAGTAGATTAACACCCAAGATAAACTAATAAGATGACTATACATTAAAAAGTTTTGTCATATATCTCATGCATTGTAGCTGTTCGGTAACAAACCTGTTGAGATCACTAGTGTGTATTTCCTGAGTGTCTGAAGATCAGCCGTTCACTGCGTGCAGTAAATATAGCAGCAAGAACTAGTGCAGAATACATGGAGTGAAATCTAATATTCTTTAGAGAGATAACCTTGAGCCCGCTGCATCAATTGTAACCATGGGGCTTCTCTTCAAAAATTTAGGAACACGAACCAAAATTTGCTCTTTACAAAATTGTATAATATTTTTTATTCTCCTGTGAATGCTGAATGTGAAAAAAAGATCTCATAATGCAAGAACTGCAAATTAGAGCTTTATAGCCATCCAACTATAAAAAGTGAAAGAAATCTAATAAATAGCAGAAAAGTCAATTTCATTTCTTGTGCCAAAAATGTAAACTGTAAATGTGCAGTAGATGGACATGGATATACTGTATATTGCTGTTGTAAATGTACTGATAGAGGTAGATGTGAAGTTTTCTATTGTAATAATATATTATTAGGATTGTCTCATGAAAAAGAACCCTTTTATAAAACTGAAGCTGGCCTGATGATCAGCTTATCGCACTTCAAAACCCTGCGACCAGCTGCTATCATTGTGGCAAGCTATAGTGGCCACAGGAGAAATTTGCTATTATACTGTAACCATTTAAATGAACATTTGACAATTTACTGTATAATGTGATATATATTATAGTAGGAGTGACCAACTTACTGCCTCAGCCATATAACATGCCCCAAATTTCTCACATGTAAGCCCCATGCCTCCAAAGTCAACCTCAATATAATGTTCTCTAAGTGCCTTGTCCTAGTGAAGCTGGAACCTCTGGACACCTGCATCTACACTGAAGATACTCAAAATTTCAATATGGCAATGTAGACAGAACAGTAGTGCAAGTGCAGCAATAACATGCACATTGAACAGCCCAAAGCATGGTGATTTGGCAATTTAGGTCCAATATTCTGTACTGATTCATTTCTAGCTGTAGCTTTATAGAGAGCTCTGGTTTTGTAATACAGAACTCTAAATCCACTGACCAGACATAGAGTTAAAGAGGACCTTTCATGTCCTCCTGCACATGCGGTTTTATATACCGCTAGAAAGCCGACAGTGCGCTGAATTCACTGCACTGTTGGCTTTCCCATTATGTGCCCCAGGGCTGGAGATATCGGTGCAGTTAGTTTCGGCACCGATCTCTGCCCACTGTCAGAAGGGCGTCCCTGACAGTCTAGCTTAGCTGTGAGGAACGCCCCCTGACCGTACTCGTCCGTAGCCCTGTACTGGGGGGGTGTTCCTCCCAGCTCAGCGTCATCACTGGGCAGTAAGGAACTGACAGTACAGGGCTATGGAGGAGTACTGTCAGGGAGCGGCGTTCCTCACAGCACAGCTAGACTGTCAGGAATGCCCTCCTGACAGTAGGCAGAGATCGGTGCCGAAACTAATGGCACCGATATCTCCAGCCTCGGGGCACATAACGGGAAAGCCGACTACGCTGAATTCAAAGTTGGCTTTCTAGCGGTATATAAAACCGCATGTGTCTGAGGGCATGAAAGGTCCTCTATAAATTATATAATACTGCAGCCACCACTAGAGGGCACTTACTGCATACTTTCAACTAGATGTGCCAGGTGCAGTGTCCATATACAGTACTACAACACTCTTATCTCTTCCATGGACCTTTACTGTAATAACAGGAACTGGCATTTGAGCAGTCAGTCACCAACAAGGGCTACACAGTGACTCTGGCTGCAAAACAAGTAAATGTAAGCTCTGAGGGTCATAGTGATCAAATAAAAATGCATTAGGTTAGGATTTCTTGCAACCATGGTGTCCCAGTCTCTGCAACTTGGGAGTCACAGCACAGCAACTGCATTAACTTGGCCTTGCTTCAATACTGCTGTGTCTTCCTGTGTCAGTGCCCATCTGTACTACTCAGAGACTGGAGAAGTACACTAACCACAAGTGATCTACTGTACGACTGTCGCCTTTTTATCAGGGCAGCAGTTGTCCAGGAATCCAAGGGTGTTTCTGGAAACTATAATCATCTTCTGTCATGTAATTATTTAGTATTATATAATAGACATAAATAATGTCATACTTAGGGTATGTTCACATTGTGGATAATGAAGAGGAATTCCTCTTCATTTTCCGTTGTCAGCATTTTCGCCACGGTCTAGCCGCGATGGGATGCCGATGCAGTTCATCGGCATTCCATCGCGGCATCCCACTGCTGATTAGGCCTGGATAAATGGGCCTAATCAGCAGGGAGTCTTGAGCCGCTAAATCCGCAGCAAGATCGAGCAGGACGCTTCTTTTTCTTTTTTTTCAATGGGAGGCGGATTCTGGGAGGAATCTGCCCCGGATTCGGGGGCGAAATCCGCCCCCAATTCCACAGTAAATTCCTCCGTGTGAACACAGCCTTAGGAAGCATTAACCTTATGATATAATATATTGTAATGATTATACAATATAACATAATATAACATAATGGTGGCTCAGTGGTTAGCACTGTTTCCTGGTAGCGCTGGGTTCCCAATTTTTAAGTTGAAGCACCTGCATGGAGTATGTGTGTTCTTACTGTGTTTACATGCGTTTGCTACCATACTCCAAAGACACACTGATAGGGAATTTATATTGTAAGCCCCACTTGGGACCGTGAGTGATAACTATATATGTAAAGTGCTGCAGAATATGTTGGTGCTATATAAGTAAAGTATAAATAATACACAGCAAAGGTTGTATTATATTACAGATTAATTGCATCAAAATGCACTCCACCCATGCTGCTGACCTTCTTTATAAAAAGGATGGGGGCCTTTTTATGTTAATCAGTGAGTGAATGATGATCATGAACACCCCCTTACTCTTCAAAGATGTTCTGCAGCAGCTGGGGTATGCATTATAAGGAATAACGTACCACTTATACTTAGCCACTACTTGTATATGGTCACCAAACTCTTTGGACAACAACACCTCAGCTTTCGCAGAACATTTTTGAAATAGGAACATCCTATGCTCTATGACTATTCAGTACAATATTTGCATGGTAGCCAGTAAGGCTTTCAGCATCTTCTTGAAGATAAAAGCAGAGATAGCAGCATGTGAGGAGTTAAATCTAAGATTCCTGCGCGATCCGTGTCCTATTGTCTATATAGCTCGGCGCTGTGTGTCAGTTTGAGTTACAGTTCTGACACAGATTCGTGGGCATAATTCTGAGGGATATGATTGTTCGTCTGAAAGACATAGGAATGAATGCAAATGACTGCCAGCCTGTAATTATACATTCTTATATTAGGATGGCAGCTATGTTCAATAAAGACAATGCTACTTTATGTTCTGATTTCAATCCGTCTCCCAATTCAGGAGCACTTCATCATCCCCTCATAATGAAATCTCCCTGACATGTTCTACTTTTCATGCTCTGACACCACCGATGACGTATCATGCCGCAACCTCTGAAATGAGAAAGCGTTTCCATCTTTTGTAAAAGACTAACATATATATATATATATATATATATATATATAATAGATTTACATCACTTAAAATAAAACTGTGTAAGTCCTTGAGTCGTCCTCCCGAGTTGTCCTCTTTTGCTAAAATTCTGTTCAGCAGTTATATGTATACCGCTGAACCACTAAAACTCCCACTGAGATTGCAACCCAGCTTTCCTAGACTCCAGAATGCCAAACAATGCAATGGAAAGGTAGGTGATGTAAGGTAAAAGCAAGTTAGAACTTTGATAATTAAGGATTTAACTTGAGATGGACGAACCAATTCGTCACGAACTGGGTTTGATCCGAATAGTCCAAATTGCTTGGTAAGGGTGATTTGTCTCTGACGAACAAAAATGACTAATGCCAGATGTATTGAGCAGGACATACAGAAGACACATGTGTCTGTGACTCAGACTGTGATGTTCTAGCACCACCTGACATCAGCTGAAAACCTCTCAGCCGATAAGACAGTGGAAAGTGGACATACACTATATAAGGTGCTGTGGGCTTGAACACGAGGCATTACAGTAAAGGTGAAGAGGTAGGAAATCATCTGTGTGCATCATACAGAGAACTCTGTAATTCTCAAAAGCTTATAATTGCAAGCAATACTTAGGAATAGGAGAATTTGCAAATGAGCTCTTTGGATCAACGAAGGCTCTAGTGATTCCCATCCACACATTGCTGGAAAATACGCACAGAGGACACCGTTGTGGTTTCGGAAATTGTGCATGTCAAGTATACCTACAGAAACGACGGCGGTTTCCCTATAGGGATAACGGAAGCAGAAAGTCCGCCACGGTTTTTCCGGCAGTGCTTTTTTGCTGCAGCCCGCTACGTGGGGCCTTAGCCTAAAGGGGTGTTTATGGAATACAGAAGTGGGGGAATGTATGAACTTCTACATAACTAGGCATATTTGTCATTCAGGAACCTGTGAGTTGTTTTGTAGCCTCTACAAGGATTTTAATGGCAGACATATTGGTAATCACTCAGCTTTTTCCAGGAGCAGAAATATCTAGGATACTAACTTGGGCAGCCCATGTATGAGTGGTTGTCCATTTGAATGGATTGTATTAGTAAAGGCTGCATTTCCTCCCTTTTCCTAGCAAAATATGTTTTTCGGAGGGCTCAAAGGAATAACCAACAGCATCATATTAAAAGGGATGTCTATGGAATGCAGAAGTGGAGGAATGTCTGTACCTCCGTATATCTAGGCATGTTTGTCATTCAGGAGTCTGTTTTGCATCCTCTATATCAGTGATGGCGAACCTTTTAGAGACCGAGTGCCCAAACTGCAACCCAAAACCCACTAAATTATCGCAAAGTGCCAACACAGCAATTTAACCTTAAATTAACCAGGATCTGTTTTATAGCGACCGTACGATGTTATTTCAGCCTGTAATAATATCACATGTCTGCTATAAAACAGATACTGTGTGATATAAATAATGAAGGGCCCCCACACAGTACAATGCACTCCACAGACAGTATTATATGCTCCAGAGTGGCCCCCATACAGTATTATATGCCCACAGTGGCTCCTGCACAGTATTATATGCTCCACAGAGGCCCCCACACAGTATTATACGCTCCACAGTGGGTCCCCACACAGTAGTATGTGCTCTACAGTAGGCCCCCCACAAAGTATTTTATGGTCCACTTTGCTCCCCCCCCCCACAGTATTATATGCTCCAGAGTGGGCCCCCACACAGTAGTTTATGCTACTTACCCAGTATGGCTGCAGTCCCACGAAGAGCGTCCTCCTTCTTCTTCTGATCACAGGCACGGTTTAATGTCCTCCTCTAGTTGCCCCCAGTTTAATGCCCCCTTACAACTTGCCCCCAGTTTAATGCTCCTCTCCATCTGCACCCAGTTTGATGTCCCCCTTCAGCTCCCCCCAGTTTAATGTGCCCCCTTCATTTGCTCTCAGTTTGATGTCCCCCCCTTCATCTGCCACCAGATTGATGTCCCCCCCTTCATCTGCCACCAGGTTGATGTCCCCCCCTTCATCTGCCACCAGTTTAACATAATAAAACACTGATACTCACCCCTCCTCGCTCCCCTGCCGCTCTGTGAGGTCTCTTCTTCCGGACTGTTCAGGGAGCTGCAAGCGTGATGTGAGTGACATCATCACATCGGGCCCGCATCTCCAGGGACCACAGCACACAAGGGTGTGCTTCACACACAATGGTGAAGCAGGGGCTGTCCGCGGACGGCTCCTGCTTCATCACTGTATGTAACTCATCTGCGTCCGGAGCGGCCCTGCATACAGCTGAAAGAAGCGATCGCTCACTAACGGGGAATCCTGTACCGGATTCCCCGTTAGTGAGCGATCATGGCGACGGCGTGCGTGCCAACTGAGAGGGCTTTGCGTGCCCTCTCTGGCATGCGTGCCATAGGTTCACCATCACGGCTCTATATGGATTATAATGGCAGTCATATTGGTAATCACCCAGCTTTTCCCGGAGCATTTCCTAGGAAATGGCAAAATAGGACAACTCATATTTTAGAATAATCATATGTATTTGTATCACAAAATTAACTCAGCTGAACATACTACAATGCATTTCATGAATCAAAAGAATTTATAGAAAAACAGGCCTTGTTGCCTATACCAACCAATCAGAGCTGAGCTATTGTGTGAAAAACAGCTCAGAAGAATGAAAGTTGCCTGTGATTGGTTACTATGGGTGATAGGACACTCTTGATAAATGATGCCAGCATCTCTACTTTCCGACCTCTATTTTCATATAAAATATTGAATTTCCATAATATTGACCCTTTATGACTCCTTGGGCTTATTATTAAATCTCCCTCATCCATTTCTGGAATTGGCTTTCGCTTCCCTGTGCAGGCGTCAGTGACAGACAGCCGGCACAGCTATTAAAAGCAGAATTACATTTTCTCTACCTTGACGCCCAAAAATAAAACTTTTATTAGTCCCTATAACGGATCAAAAGCTGAATGTAAAAATGCCTCCTACCTGCTTCGGAGGTTTCTTTCAGCTTCTAGAGTGAATTAATAGGGTCTTGAGATTGCCTTATGCGGGAGGTGCGGGCTAATGCGATTTGTTTGCTGGGCTCCTGGCTGCTAACACCAGGTATTGCTATTGTGCAAGATCATTTTGAGAAATTCACAGCACACTGGGCGCAGTGAGGCGAAGAACGGCTAATAAGGAATGGCGCTGAAGTACATAGTCGTACAGAACGGTAACATTTTATTAGGCACTGATTAGTATTACCCATCCACGTCGATGCTGAATTCCTTCCTGCAATAAATACAGGATATTACTCTTAGTGGCTATAATAATCACAGCCCTTAAAAGCACTCTTACGCCATATTTCCTATATATTCCCTTTAGAGCTGGTAGTGAAATATGGCTTTTTAGGATGAAGTTCACATATGCCTAAAAACCATATTACAGCTGTAGAATAGAATAGAATAGAATATATAATATGTAACCCCTGCAAAGAGCACTTTGCATACAGCAGATGCTACAGTTAATGCCAAGACAGGACCCACTACAGCAGACATCAACCATTTTATTCTGAGGGACAGTGGTTTACATTTCCCTACACCCCTTACTCCAGGGGGAGTAGTATCAGAGAAAGAGACTGATTGGCTGAGCAGGGAATTATGGGAAAGGTCTGCACAGGAGAGAGGGAGGATAGCCACATGGGCTGCAGAAAAGGTTTCTTCCAGCCACTGCCAGGGGGCACATAGCTTGGCACTGGGTAACCCAGGATATAGAAACAGTCCTGCCAGCCCACCAGCTCACTCTGAGGGAAGATGTAGCATCCCTGCAGCAGCACCACCTGTCCAGATTGACCAGACTCCAAAAAGGTTCACAGGGCTGCATCCAAGAAGACTCCTGCCTCATACTCCATTAATATCCTGTCATCTGAAAGCTGCAGCACTTAGTGAGACTCCAGGCTGGTACCAGATTCCCTGCAAGAGTTAGTGAATATGTAAGGTTGTGAAGCAATACATCTGCAGTAACTAACTTTGGTCAGTAGGTGGTAGCAAAGTAAGAAACTACCAATAAGTATTAATGTAATTAATGTACAGTAAATATTGTTCTAGGGTTCAAAGTCTGATTATAGATAATTACTGTAACATGTTGGACTTCTACAAGTATGGCAGTGCGCTAGGATTGCTGTTTTGATGCCTCCCACTGGAGATAGGGAACTGCATCATCACCCAGCAGGAAACAGGAAGGGACGGGTGGTGTGGAGAAAGATCTAAAACTGAAAACCTGAGGTGTGCTGTGCTGGAGAGAGCTTTGTGCTGGATGGAGGCCTGAGCTGAACTGACTGCAGGTGAAGTCTTGGTGCTGGCAGAGGACTGAGTTCTAGGACACAGTGACCATGGTGCTGGCTGAGGACGGAGTCAAGACACCCCTGAAGCACAGAAGATAAAGTGACTACACAAAGTAAATGCCTCAAGGACTTGTGAGTACGGCTTAACCGCATCTACATAGACCACGTGGTGGTAGTTATATAAGGGACTCTTACGCTGACAGCTTATCATTGGAGAGACTGGCCTATCTTTTAAGTGTTGCACTACAGAGAGCTGGAGAAAGGCCTATAACTGTACTTGAAGGGGAAGACAGCATTTGCCTGTGGATTACAATTTAACCATTGGATTACAAATAGTATTGTGCAATACTTAGGGTGCACCCCGACGAGGGACTGATCCAGGAAAACCGCGTTCTTAAAGGACTTGAATCCATTACCTGTTTAAGTAATTGTGCAATTGCTGCAATAATCTGTTCCATAGCATTTTGTATTTTTTCTCTCTGTTTATACCTTGATGCATATTTTCCCAGATCTCTCTTCATTGCTTTACTCAGAAAACATTGTTCTGGGAATTAAAACAGTGTGTGTGTCTGTGTGGCATCCTGTACCTGCTGAACCTGTGGGCCCAGCCCTTGGTCCTCTTTCAAGTAGACTTTGCTGGAATTTGCTGTACTGCTGTTAGAAAGTTTTAGAGAACTGTGGTAGAAAGGATCTGCTGTGTCTATAGTGCACCAAAGTTTCCTGAATGCGCGCCATCGTCCGTGGCAACTGGGCCCCAACGGATGGACTGTTCATTGCTCCAGCCATTAGTAATTCTGCATTGTGTGCTGTTATTTAGGAGTGCAAGCTGTTACCTGCAGTATGAGTGCATGTGTGTGATGACTATCATCTGTGGGTCACTATCTTAACCCTGTGCTATTCCCTATAGTTTATTATACCTGCCAGGCCTGGCACATAGTCCATTCCCACCACTAGAGGGTTTAATACTATAGGACTATGATGGCGAACCTATGGAAAGCGTGCCAGAGAGGGCACGCAGAGCCCTCTCAGTTGGCACGCACGCCGTTGCCATGATCGCTCAGTAACGGGGAATCCGGTACAGGATTCCCCGTTAGTGAGCAATCGCTTCTTTCAGCTGTATGCAGGGCCGCTCCGGACGCAGATGAGTTACATACAGTGATGAAGCAGGAGCCATCCGCGGACAGCCCCTGCTTCACCATTGTGTGTGAAGCACACCTTTGTGCGCTGTAGTCCCTGGAGCTGCGGGCGCGATGTGATGATGTCACTCACATCACGCTTGCAGGTCCCTGACCAGTACGGAAGAAGAAACCTCACAGAGCAGCAGGGGAGCGAGGAGGGGTGAGTATCAGTGTTTTATTATGTTAAACTGGTGGCAGATGAACGGGGGGACATCAAATTGGTGGCAGATGAAGGGGGTGACATCAACCTGGTGGCAGATGAAGGGGGGGACATCAACCTGGATATAATGGATATAATAGCAGGTGGTGATGGGGGGGGACTTATGAAACTTCTGCACTGGAACCACCAATGTGTTAAAACGGCTCTGGTTATATGTGCAAATGCGGACCGCAGCTTACACTGACTGCAGAGTGTAACCTCTGCCCCAACGCAAGTCATCAGTGCCTGTGATCAGAAGAAGAAGTAGGAGGACGCTCTTCGTGGGTCTGTAGCCATACTGGGTAAGTAGCATAAACTACTGTGTGGGGGCCCACTCTGGAGCAGTGGTGACCCTAGCCTCTTTGCTGCCTGAGGCGGACTATAGAAAGACGCCTCCCCCCCCCCAAAAAAAAACCTGAGTTTCCATGCTACTAGTTTAACACACTGTTATCGTCGCACAATATACACAATACACAAAGTTATAAAACAGTTTATAAGAATTCTTCTTACTGTATTACTTCAGTATCAGATCAACAACACGGCATTAACAATGAAAGTAACTTCACACATCTTCTGCTTGGTGGATGGACGAGCCCACGTGGCCCCCATTCTCTATAATAGGAGCGCCACAGATAGCTGAGTACTGGACTTCGGGTATCTTTGGCACTCCCATTGAAGTGAATGAGAGCCACGCGGGTTCGTCCATCCACCAAGTGACACACCTATATATATGGCTGCGGTCAGGCTGAATTCCCACCTAGTGGGGGGAAAAACCCAATTCTCAGGCTCAGTGGGGTCTCAGCAGACAGACCCCCATCACTCAGGTATTTATCCTCTATCATTTAGGTGAATACAGGGCAGTAACATTTTGTGACTTACAGGTGACGTCTCTGACTAATCCTTCACATTTCCCGTCTCTTCCCTCTGGACCGCCATGACCACTTCTTCCAGCTGTGACTTGTCTCTGTAAAGGTTGCAACACAGACATATTTGGCTCCTCACTTTTCCAGGCATCCAACCCACATTGTCCTCACCTACACAAAGCCCCCATCCTGCTGCTACCCCCAATTATAAAATATATGATATAACCCCCCATAATGAATAATACTCCCAAGTGCATCTTTATATTAATAATGTCCGTGTGTACCCTGTATAAATAGTGCCCCTTATTAATAATACCCCAGGTGTTAACTAATTAAAAGGTTTTCCAGGTCATTAATAAACTAATCAGTGGGGTTCAAAAACCCAGGACCCCCACTGATCAGCTGTTTGAATGGTACCTGTGTAAGCGCCATGACCGCTTCTCTGTTTACATAGTGTATTTCATCTCATAGCGGCCATGTAATGTAACTACAGCCTCGTCCTGTACATGTCTACAGTATGTGACAAGGCTACAATTACATCACACGGTCACTATAAACAGACAGTGTATAATATAAACAGGTGCCATAGCCCATGTTTATAGCGCCCCATTTACACACACTATAAAGTTCCACAGCAGCCCCTGCACACAGTATTACACAGTGTTATGGCCCGCAGCGGCCCCTGCACACTGTATTATGCCTCTCAGCGGCCCCTGCACACGGTATTATGCTCCATAGTGGCCCCTGCTCACGGTATTATGCCCCGCATTGGCCACTGCACACGGTATTATGTTCCGCAGCAACTCCTGCACACAGTTTTATGCCCCATATTGGCCCCTGCACTGGTATTATGCTCCATAGTGGCCCCTGCACTTGTATTATGCTCCATAGTGGCCCCTGCACTGGTATTATGCTCCAGAATGGCCCCTGCACAGGGTATTATGCTCCATAGTGGCCCCTGCACTGGTATTATCCTCCATAGTGGCCCTTGCACTGGTATTATGCTCTATAGTGGCCCCTGCACTCGGTATTATGCTCTATAGTGGCCCCTGCACTTGTATTATGCTCCAGAGTGGCCCCTGCACAGGGTATTATGCTCTATAGTGGCCCCTGCACTCGGTATTATGCTCTATAGTGGCCCCTGCACTCGGTATTATGCTCTATAGTGGCCCCTGCACCTGGTATTATGCTCCATAGTGGCCCCTGCACCCGGTATTATGCTCCATAGTGACCCCTGAACCCGGTATTATGCTCTATAGTGGCCCCTGCACTGGTATTATCCTCCATAGTGGCCCTTGCACTGGTATTATGCTCCATAGTGGCCCCTGCACTTGTATTATGCTCCATAGTGACCCCTGCACCCGGTATTATGCTCTATAGTGGCCCCTGCACCCGGTATTATGCTCTATAGTGACCCCTGCACCCGGTATTATGCTCTATAGTGGCCCCTGCACTCGGTATTATGCTCTATAGTGGCTCCTGCACTTGCATTATGCTCCATAGTGGCCCCTGCACCCGGTATTATGCTCCATAGTGACCCCTGAACCCGGTATTATGCTCTATAGTGGCCCCTGCACTTGTATTATGCTCCAGAGTGGCCCCTGCACAGGGTATTATGCTCTACAGTGGTCCCTGCACAGGGTATTATGCTCTACAGTGGTCCCTGCACAGGGTATTATGCCCCATAGTGGCCGACCCATGAACTATTATTATACTCTGGGGTCTTTTCAGACCCCAGAGTATAATGATTGGAGACCCAGGGGGAGAATACAAACATAAAAATCAGAGTTACTTACCTATCCTGGACACCGGTGCACTCCTTGCAGCTTTCGGCCCTGTTTAATTGCGCACACACGTCACGTGATCAGGCCGGCGACGCGACCTGATGACGTCACCACAGGCCTCAAGCCTGCTCGGAGTTACATCGGATCGCAAGAGGTGAGTAACACTGTTTTTTATGTTCCCTCACCAACCCTAGGCCTCCGATTATTATACTCCGGGGTCTGAATAGACCCTGGAGTATAATAATAGTAGTATTTGCGGCCCGCGGCCTAACTTACCGATGCCCACGGCCGCTCACAGCGGTATCCGCTTCCCTTTCTGCGGCCCATAGCAGAAGGGGAAGCGGGGGGCGGCCACGAGCAGATGCGGGGTAGGTAAATAAATAGGCCCTGACCTGCCGGGGATACTCCAACAGGTTACGGCCTATTTATATAGATAAAAAAAAAGCTATACTCACCTGCGATGCCTTGATGCAGCCGCCGCCTCCTCCTCTTGTCCGCGACGTCTGTGTCTCAGCGTAGGCGGCGTGATGACGTCATTGTATCGCCGCCTGCGCTGAGATGCGATGTCTTGTAAACCAGCCCAGGACAGGCCGCGCTCAGCTCTGTTTTTTTTTGTTTTTTTTTAAAGCGGCCTGTTCTGGGCTGGTTTACATTAAATAGTAAAAATGCCGCCCCCCGGACAGTGCCGCCCGAGGCGGCCGCCTCACCTCGCCTCATTAGCGGTGCGCCCCTGCTCTGGAGCAAATAATACTGTGGGGGGGGGGGAGCAAAGTGGACCATATAATACTTTGTGGGGGGCCTACTGTAGAGCTTATACTACTGTGTGGGGGCCCACTGTGGAGCGTATAATACTGTGCGGGGGCCACTGTGGAGCATATAATACTGTGCAGGAGCCACTGTGGGCATATAAAACTGTATGGGGGCCACTCTGGAGCATATAATACTGTCTGTGGAGTGCACTGTACTGTGTGGGGGCCCTTCACTATTTATATCACACAGTATCTGTTTTATAGCAGACGTGATATTATTACAGGCTGAAATAACATTGCACGGTCACTATAAAACAGATCCTGGTTAATTTAAGGTTAAATTGCCGTGTTGGCACTTTGCGATAATTTAGTGGGTTTTGGGTTGCAGTTTGGGCACTCGGTCTCTAAAAGGTTCGCCATCACTGCTATAGGATGTACCTGTGCATTGTCATGTGAATCACTGAAACATTTCTCGGTTTGCATTTTATTAAATTTGCCCTTGTTTACCCTTCCCATAATAAACCAGTTAAGTAGTTTTACCCTCAACATTTGTGAGTGTGTACTGAGCTTAGGTGGGGGTTTCCCGAGTCGACCCCTAGCAGAAGAGGAAGACCCTCCTGAATTCCTATAGATCTCCTAGCAAGATTTGGGTGGAGGCACTGCGCCATAGTGAGGTAAGAACTACAACACACACTGCCTACAGAGGTCGGCCAAAGGGGTGTTACATATCTATATATATATATATATATATATATATATATATACTATATATATATAGTGGCAGTGCAGCTGTCTAAGGGCTGGTTTCTTATGTGAAAATAAGAGTGTGTTTTCTTTAGGAAGGTGACCTTTTTCCTCTTCTACTCTGTGTAAAATCTGGAAAATGGCTGATATGTTTGAATAGGAGGAAAAGAGAAGGTTCCACTCCATCTAGCAGGGCGATCTAAGTTTTAGGTTGCCTAATAAACCTCATTAGGTGTCTGCTGAGAAGACT
Source organism: Leptodactylus fallax (assembly GCA_947044405.1). Classification (NCBI taxonomy): domain Eukaryota; kingdom Metazoa; phylum Chordata; class Amphibia; order Anura; family Leptodactylidae; genus Leptodactylus; species Leptodactylus fallax. Next base: position 753,378 of record CAMRHE010000497.1, on the reverse strand, counting down.
CCTGAATAAAGGTGTTCAGGTCTCAGACATCTCTCTCAGCTTGGGGAAGGATAGAGAACACATTGCCCTGAGGAGACATTGCTGAAAATTCATGGACAATTGCATGTATAACAAGTTGCTGTTCACATTGTGACTGTGTTTGCCTGGGCTGATATAAACTCACTAAGAAACCCTGTAAACCTTATTAATATTCGCTATCTTGCGTCTCCTTCTTCTCCACCAGTCTTTTTCTCTTGTGGAACGTTCTGTTCAGTCTGCAAAAAACTTGACATTATTCAAGATCTCTTCATTTCAAAGTTTTTTAACCTGCTGGCTGTCACTGATACCTGGATTAACAGTCTAACACCACCTGCTTTCCGTTATGATGGCATCCAATTTTCACACACCCTTAGACTTGAGGATAGGCAGGGTGGAAGGGTAAGCATACTTTTATCACCACAATGCACTTGCCTTATTTTGAGGTCCACACCATCAGACTTTTCCACCCTTTCTCCCTGCGAGTAGCTCTTATCTACCACCCCCCTGGCTTACCCTACCAATTCTTAGATCACTTTGCTTTCTGGGTTCGCAATTTCTTATCCTGTGAAATTCCTACCCTCATTTTGGATAATTTTAACATTCCTATTAACACCCCTGTCTCCCCATCTGCCTCCTGCCTTCTATCACTAACCGCCTCTCTCGGTCTCTCACAGCTTACTTCTTCTCCCACACACAAAGATGCAAGTGAGCAGTGTGTCTCCAGGCATGTAAACATTACTAGGAGCAGGGCCACACCTGTCATTGAGCAGCACCTCCTGGCATAAACTCAGGGGCGGCATTTTTTTTAATTGGCTGCTGCACATTGGTTTATTCCAACAATGACTTATGTTTTACTCACTGATCCCTGCTCCTGTCCAGTCTGGCCTCTGCTTCTTCCTCCAGAGCGTTCTTCATTGCCTGTTCTGAAGGCACAAGCGAAGGCCAGACATGAAAATAGGGGGAAATCAGTGAGTAAAACATCAGCTGCTACGTGTTGGAAGCATCAAATAGGTAGCGGACGAACTTTTGCAGCATCGGAGAAGGTGAGTAAAAACAACACAGTTATACTCTCCTCACCTGGTCATCCAGAATTCCCCAGCTTCCTCTTCTGGCCTGTGTCTGACATCACATCAGCTTGAAGAGGACATCGGGTACTGTCGGATGCCGCAAAGATGCCCAGGAGAGTTGACACAATACTAGAATAAGACATTCCAGAGTATAACAGTGCTTTGTGGGTGACGACCACCAAAAATTTCAGGTTTGGGATAAGAACAAAACTTTTGGAAAATTTGTGTGGAATTTAAGGTTAACACATCATTGTGTAGGGAGCCTCAAAAGGGACTGGGCTATATTGTGTGGGGGTCTAAAAATGAACAATATACTATGTGGGGGCCAACAAAGAGGGCAATATACTGTGGAAGTTAGTAAAGGGGGTGCTATACTGTGTGAGGACAAGTAAAGGAGGTTTTATACCGTGTGATCTGCAGGGATCCTAGGTGTTGGATTCTTGCTTATCTAATATTGACGACCTATTCTCAGGCTAGGCCATTACTTTTAGAATGTGGATAACACCTTTAATATGGTGTTTGTCCCACTTTTGCAGATAGAACATCTTCCACTATTCTGGGAAGGCTTTATACAAGATTTTCCCATTCATGCAAAAGAGCATTTGGGAGGTCAGACACTGATGTTGGAAGAGAGTGTCTGTCTCACAATTTCCTTTCTAATTCATCAGAAAGTGTTCATTGGGGTTCATTTCAGGGTTCGGTGCAGGCCAGTCAAGTTCTTCCATACCAAACTCACGCAACCATGCCTTTATGAACCTTGCTTTGTGCTTTGTGGCACAGTCATGCTGGAACAGAAAAGGGGATTCCAAAACCATTCCCACAAAGTTGGAAGCATTTAGTTATTCAAGATGTCTTGGTATGCTGAAGCATTAAAATTTCCTTTCACTGAAACTAAGGGTCCTGGACCAACCCCCCCCTAAAACAACCCCATAGCATTCTCCCTCTTCCACCAAACTTTACAGTTGGCAGAGTGCAGTCAGACAGGTAATGTTCTCCTGGCATTCACCAAACCCAGACTCGTCCATCAGACTGTCAGATAGAGAAACGTGGTCTTCACTTCATGTTGCCACTACTAGTGTTGATATGCTTTACTCCACTCCATTTGATGTTGGGCTTTGTGCCTGGTTATATAAGGCTTACATGAAACCGCTCAGCCATGGAAACCCATGTCATGAAGTTGCTGGCACACAGGAGCCAGAGGAGGTTTGGAGCTCTGCAGTTATAAAATCAGCAGAGCGTTGTTGACTTTTATGCACTAAGCACTAAGTGACCCCAATCTGTAACTTTATATGGTCTACTACTTCATGGCTGAGTTGCTTTGGTTTCTAAACTCTTCCAATAATGTCTTCTATCCATATGTAAAGAGGTGAGGAATGACCTCTTCAATTTGACAACCTTAGGTGGGTAACTGTAGATGGCCATAACAGTGACCCTGAACAGGACAGGTTACTTGAATGTTAAATGCAAAATCCCAGGTTATCCAGCAAACAGACAAATCGGCAAAAATACATGCAAAACTTAGCTTCTAATTAGCATAATAAAAATATAAATCCAGGCTGGAAAAGTCACAAAAACACCTTGAACCGCATATACGTTTCAGGGCTGAAAGCCCCTTCCAAATGAACATACATTTGGTCACCTTTTCTCCTGGTTTAATGGGTAGATACATTATGGACATCATTATTATTATTATTATTATTGTTTATTTACAGGTGCATCTCAATAAATTAGAATATCTTTGAACAGTTTATTTATTTCAGTAATTAAATTAAAAAAGTGTCCTCCTATATTTTCTAGATTCTTTACACACAGAGTGTGTAAAACTGCACTGCATTGCCTAAAGCAGTTTTTTTTTCCATAAAAAAGAGTTATCCCCTACACCTGATTGTTGGGGATCCCTCCACTAGGACACTTGAATGACCCATCTTAGGCATGAACATATAGCATCTAAATGGAATAACAACTAACTAGTTTGCACTTGTTTATTCTTTCCGTATGTGAATTTACACTTTATGACATATACATGCTGTTGTAGTATGCACAGCTTTTACTGGACTGGACCATTTAGATGAGCAGATGGTACACCCCTCAACTTAGATTTATTTACTTACATTTACATCTTTTACTATATACATTTACTTTATATACATCTTACTTGTATAGTGCCAACATAATATTTAGTATTTTCCATCAAGGGTGTAGCTATAGGGCGTGCAGAAATAACACATCGTTATTGGGCTCTGGAGTTACAGGGGGCCCAAAGGATTCTCTAAGACATAAGAAAACACCAATATAATAGATGGCACATGGTAAATGGGGGGCATTACAGATTTGGCATTGGATCCCTGGATCTTCAAGTTATACCTGTTTTCCATTGTCAGTCACTGTCCCATATAGGGCTCACAATTTAAGTTCCCTTAGCACTGCAAAGCAATAGTGTTAACCACTCAGAACGGAGGAGTGAGAAAGGCTGCAACAACCAAGTATGTTTCCTTACTCTCCTGTTAGGGAGTGGAGGTAGAAGCTGAAACAACTTGGTCAAACTGACCCTTCTTGTTAGTACAAATCAGTTCATGTGTCAATGTTGCAGTCAAGAAGTGAGCCATAGCCCTGCCCACTTTTTGAGACAAGGGTGTGACAGAAACTATAAGGGTAATTTTGCCAGGCCAGGTTGAGCACCCGTTTTGGAACCTGCAATCCACAGCCTGGGTATTGCAGATATTTTTGGTGTAGAAGACTAATAGCACACTTTCATTGAGAAGACTGCCCAAGTGAGACAGAGTGAAGAAATCAGGCGATACCTTTTAGAGGCTAACTGAGTATATTTATAAGTAAGCTTTCAGGAGTACTAGCTAGCTCCCTTCATCAGACATGGTGTGATACAAGAACTGAAAATTCACAGATTTTTATACACATGGTTTTCAAAGCATTTTAGAGTCCTTAAAAAAAAAAGAAAAAGCTCCACAGACTGAGACAAAAAGGTCTCATTACTACAACCGCAAGTACTAGCCCAGCTCAGCAAAGCTGTGTTGTGAATCTTTCCTCTTATGAGCCAAACAAACACGAAATGTCAGTTCTCTCCAAAGGTCTCTCCTTCTGCCCCTCGGCACACACTGACCATATCCAACTCTGCAATGATATGGAGGAGTTTTTCAGAAAAATGAGATTAAGGGAATATTTTTATGACAAAGACCTTCCATACAGCAGTGACTCTGAGATGGAACAGCCCATAAGGAATCCTACCAAAAAATCTACCTGGACCCCACGCCCTGGAGCTAATGCAGCACTGGATAAATATATTGACTGTTTCAGAAGCAAAGTAAAATCAGAAATCCTGGAGAAACAAAAGAAACAGGCGCATAACCTAACCCTGCAAGAACAGAAGGCTATTACTTCACTGAAAGAAAATCAGGATATAATAATAAAACCGGCTGACAAAGGGGGCGCAATAGTCATAATGAACACCTCAGACTATATCCAGGAAGCAAACAGGCAACTGTCAAATCCCATCCATTACTCCAAACTTGGAAGTGATCCCACAGAGACCTATATGAAAGAACTAAAGAGTATGATCAAGAAGTTTCCAGTCCAGATCCAGAATCAGGTAAAAGGACTTATCCCACAAGATCCCAGACCGGGCTGTTTCTATATGCTCCCAAAGATACACAAAGATGGCAACCCTGGGAGGCCTATCATTTCTGGCATTGGGACACTGACAGAAAACATCTCAGGTTGGGTGGAAAATCTCCTAAAACCCCTTGTCAGGGATACTCCAAGCTATATCCAGGACACCACTGACCTTCTTAACAAACTGAATGCCCTGGGCCCTCTACCTGAGGGTACCATTTTGGCCACCATGGATGTGGAATCCCTGTATAACAACATTCCCCACAAGGATGGAGTTGCAGCATGTCGGGTACACCTGGCAAAACAAAACCTTCCAACAGAACCAGTAACGCAGCTCATACAATTCATCCTTAGCCACAACCATTTTACCTTTGGAGAGGATCTATATCTACAGCGAATGGGAACTTCAATGGGGACCAGATGTGCACCCCAATATGCAAATCTCTTTATGGCAGAAATGGAAGGAACATATTTATCAACATGCGCCACCAAACCTATGATTTACCTTCGTTATGTCGATGATATCCTTGTCATCTGGACTGCAGGTGAGGAGGCCCTACTTCAATTCCATAATGACTTCAATGACTTTCACCCGACCATCAACCTTAAACTTAGCTATTCAGGGAGTGAAATTCACTTTCTGGATACCACAATATACATTAAAGACCACCGGCTACTCACATTAATATACCACAAACCCACAGACAGAACGGCCTACCTGAGAAACGACAGCTTCCACCCCAAGCACACAAGACAATCTATAATCTACAGCCAGGCTATACGATACAATCGTATTTGCTCCGACAAAACAGACCTGGACAAGCACCTCCTGGATCTGAGGATGAAATTTCTCAGATTGGGATACAAACCAAAAGTAACAGACAACCAATTGAACAAAGTGGCAGCCATTAACAGAGACAGTCTGCTCACATATAGAGAGACCCAGAAAGATGCCCGAGTGCCCCTAGTAGTCACCTACAACCCACAGCTGGAGATCCTACGAAGGATTGCCAAGGAGCTCCAACCTGTGCTACATAGGGACAACAGACTCAAGGACATATTTCCAGTCCCCCCTCTCCTTTCCTTTCGACAACCACCAAACCTGAGGCGTATTATCGTCCGGAGTGCCCTGAAGGCCCCAACTGAAAATGGCACCTCACCTTGCCTACATAAAAGGTGCATGACCTGCAAGCACATCCACACCACTGACAGTGTACCTATCCCACAGTCACAACAGGTGCACAGAATTAGGAGGACATTTTCCTGCAGGTCTTCCAATGTGGTGTACCTCATAATGTGTGTGCAATGTCCCACCACAGGCCTCTATGTGGGGGAAACAGGGCAGAGACTCAGTCAACGAATGAACTCACACAGATCCAATATTAATAACAGCAGAACAGATCTCCCAGTGGCCGCACATTTCTCCGGAGAAAACCACTCTATTGAAGATTTGCGGGTTGTGGTTTTAATGGGACATTTTAAGACGCAGGAGAAAAGAAAAGAATGGGAGTATAAATTTATGCAAAAATTTCAAACTCTGCAATTTGGACTTAATATTCATGCCAGCTTCATGTCACACTATGTATGAACCATGAACTGAACTCAATATTCATGCCAGCTTCAAATCACACTATGTATGAACTGTGAGGGACACAAATCACCTCCTGATAGCAAACAGATAACAGCAAGAATTACTGATCCCTCCGTCAAGCACCACAAGTTTCCAGACTGTTTTTTTGACCTGTTGTAAATAACTTCTCTACTTAGATTGCATTTTTTTTAAGGACTCTAAAATGCTTTGAAAACCATGTGTATAAAAATCTGTGAATTTTCAGTTCTTGTATCACACCATGTCTGATGAAGGGAGCTAGCTAGTACTCCTGAAAGCTTACTTATAAATATACTCAGTTAGCCTCTAAAAGGTATCGCCTGATTTCTTCACTCTTCCACTACTTTAAATGGCTAACACGGTACAACATTATACTACTATCAAGTGAGACAGATACTGACTGACCCCAAGGAGTACCATCACTCGGTCTCAAATCTAGTGAGGTAGTTACCAGGATTATGCCTCCATTTTATAAAAGATTATGGTTTTCCTGTTTACCTGCCTTACTTCAAGTAAACAGTTGTTGCACAATTCAACATGGGCTTTTGACTCCTCATGGGCACCTTAGCTACTCTTAGCACCTTAGCTGAGCCCAACTATGACTACTATTTTCATCCTCTCTGCACTTCTCTATTGAGTTGCTATACACACTGCTGTTCTTTTCGACTGTACAGGACTGCTAAAGATAGTCAAGATCTTTTTATTGCTATGTTCATCAGTTCCTTAGACTTGAATGGAGTGGCAGTGTACAGAACTGCTAAAGATAGTCAAGATCTTTTTATTGCTATGTTCATCAGTTCCTTAGACTTGAATGGAGTGGCAGTGGAAATTTTTCATATTTCTTAAGGGGTTTTGTGACAATACATTTATCTCAAGATGTTCCTGTTACTGGAACCCCAACAACCAGCTGCGATCTGTGGTGGAAGCTATCCAAATGTTCAATTACCTTGGTCTGTTCTCTGGCTCTTAGGTAATGGTCCTGAAAAGGTTTCTAAAGGGTTATAAAAATGAGAGCTATCTTCTAGAAACAGTGACATTTGTCCATTTATAGTGAATGGGGAAGAACTGCAAAAGGTGTGGTGTGATATCTGGAAAAAAAAAAGCTGCCATGTATTTCCAATCTTCTTCAACTTCTTTAACCGGTTGACGACCGCCAGCCGTAAATTTACGGCCAGCAGTCCTGGTCTCTGAAGTCCGCCGAATAGTAAATTTACGACCAGCACTTCAGAGACACAGTGAGCGGGATCGAGAGTGGGTGTTAGCTGTAACTGACAGCTAACACTCTGCTCCATAACCCCCGGTCAGAACTGTTGCCACCCCCCTCCAGCACCCCCCACGGCGAGATCGGGGGGTGCCAATATCTATTATCTGCAGCCCGGGGTCTGGCCAGTGACCCCAGGCTGACTGGAGCCCCTGTTACCTGGTTGATCCTGCTGGGATCTCAGGAAGTTAGCCTATGCGTCTGCATAGCGCTGACTTCATGTATAGACTGCAAGATACTGTAAGCTCATGTATTGCAGTCTATAGTGCTGAATCAGCGATCAAAGCATCGCTGGTTCAGATGTCCAAAAGGGACATATGAAAAAGTTAAAAAAAAGTGCAAAAAAAAATGCTATAAAAACTGAACAAAAAGTCATATGTACCTCAAAACAATACCAATAAAAAGCACATGTCCTCCCTCAAAAAATAAGCCCTCAACCAACTCTGCCAACTGAAAAATAAAAATGTTACGCATCTCAGAAGATGGCGATGCAAATACAATTGATTTATGTCCACAAATGGGTTTTTGTTCTGCAGAATTAGTAACGCATAAAAAAATAAATATGGTATCGCCGTAATCATACTGACCCGCAGAATAAAAGGTAACATGTTACTTATGCTGTACACTGCATGGCGAAAAAATGAAAAGGTAAAAACCAATGCCAGAATTGATGGGTTTTTTAATCCACCCAGAAAGAGTTAATATAATTTATTAAATAAGTTATAAGCACCCAAAAAATGGTGTCATTAAAAAATGTATCTCATACCGCAAAAAAATCAGCCCTCATATGGCTACATCACCAGGAAAATTAAAAAAAATAGATTGTACAATGTGAAGACAAAAACCCCAAAAATCACCAAATCATTAGAACATAACTGGCTGCGGCAGGAAGGGAATGTATAAGCTGTGTGAGCTTATATCAGGGGACACTCCAATTTTAGAGCTTACAAGGGAAAATAAACTAAAAGTGACTCCCAGAGTGACCCCCCCCCCCCCCCCAATCATAGGAGCTACTAGGGATATAGTAGGGAGTTTGGCTTTTCCCATGTACTCCGCACAGCTGTCATATTCACTCTTCATCATCCGCTGTGCATTCCTGCCTGGGATACTAATGCTTATTACACCCCCTGATAAATTCTTTGAGGATGCAGTTTTCAAAATGGGGTCACTCCCTAGGGGATTCCACTTTACTGGTACTTTAGAGTACTTTTCAAAAAACAAAATAGCGCTCCTTCCCTTCTGTGCCCGTCTGTGCCCAAACAGCAGTTTATACCCACATATGGCATTAAGTACGTTATCCTGGGTAGACCAGTGTCATACAAGTGGGCGTAAACTGCCGTTTGGGCACACAGGAGCGTGCAGATGTGAAGGACCGCTATGTGGCTTTTGGAGCGTAGATTTAGATTGTTGGATTGTTGACATCATGTCATATTTGCATAGACCCTAAAATTGCCCCTACAAAATGGGGTCACTTCTTGGGGAATTCCAATTTACTGGCACCTCCAGGGATCTGCAAAAACAACATGGCATCCAGAAAGTCCCTCTAAATCTGTACTCCAAAAGCTGAAAAGCACAGTGCTCCTTCCCTTCTGAGCCCTGCTGTGTGCCCAAGCAACAGTTCACACCCACATACAGTACAGACCAAAAGTTTGGACACACCTTCTCATTCCAAGAGTTTTCTGTATTTTCATGACTATAAAAATTGTAGATTCACACTGAATGCATCAAAACTATGAATTAACACATGTGGAATTATATACTTAACAAAAAAGTGTGAAACAACTGAAAATATGTCTTATATTCTAGGTTCTTCAAAGTAGCCACCTTTTGCTTTGATTGCTGCTTTGCACACTCTTGGCATTCTCTTGATGAGCTTCAAGAGGTAGTCACCTGAAATGGTCTTCCAACAGTCTTGAAGGAGTTCCCAGAGATGCTTAGCACTTGTTGGCCCTTTTGCCTTCACTCTGCAGTCCAGCTCACCCCAAACCATCTCGATTGGGTTCAGGTCTGGTGACTGTGGAGGCCAGGTCATCTGGCGTAGCACCCCATCACTCTCCTTCTTGGTCAAATAGCCCTTACACAGTCTGGAGGTGTGTTTGGAGTCATTGTCCTGTTGAAAAATAAAATGATGGTCCAACTAAACGCAAACTGGATGGAATAGCATACCGCTGCAAGATACTGTGGTAACCATGCTGGTTCAGTATTCCTTCAATTTTTAATAAATCACCAACAGTGTCACCAGCAAAGCACCCCCACACCATCACACCTCCTTCTCCATGCTTCACGGTGGGAACCAGGCATGTAGAGTCCATTCATTCACCTTTTCTGTGTCGCACAAAGACACGGTGGTTGGATCTCAAATTTGGACTCATCAGACCAAAGCACAGATTTCCACAGGTCTAATGTCCATTCCTTGTGTTTTTTAGCCCAAACAAGTCTCTTCTGCTTGTTGCCTGTACTTAGCAGTGGTTTCCTAGCAGCTATTTTACCATGAAGGCCTGCTGCACACAGTCTCCTCTTAACAGTTGTTGTAGAGATGTGTCTTCTGCTAGTACTCTGTGTGGCATTGACCTGGTCTGTAATCTGAGCTGCTGTTAACCTGCGATTTCTGAGGCTGGTGACTTGGATGAACTTATCCTCTGCAGCAGAGGTGACTCTTGGTCTTCCTTTCCTGAGGCGGTCATCATGTGAGCCAGTTTTTTTGTAGCGCTTGATGATTTTGGCCACTGCACTTGGGGGCACTTTCAAAGTTTTCCCAATTTTTCGGACTGACTGACCTTCATTTCTTAAAGTAATGATGGCCACTCGTTTTTCTTTACTTAGCTGCTTTTTTCTTGCCATAATACAAATTCTAACACTCCATTCAGTAGGACTATAAGCTGTGTATCCACCTGACTTCTGATGGCCACAACTGACACAACTGATGGTCCCAACCCCATTTATAAGGCAAGAAATCCCACTTCTTAAACCTGACAGGGCACACCTGTGAAGTGAAAACCATTTCAGGTGACTACCTCTTTAAGCTCATCAAGAGAATGCCAAGAGTGTGCAAAGCAGTAATCAAAGCAAAAGGTGGCTACATTGAAGAACCTAGAATATAAGACGTATTTTCAGTTGTTTCACACTTTTTTGTTAAGTATATAATTCCACATGTGTTAATTCATAGTTTTGATGCCTTCAGTGTGAATCTACAATTTTTATAGTCATGAAAATACAGAAAACTCTTGGAATGAGAAGGTGTGTCCAAACTTTTGGTCTATACTGTATATAATTTTTTTGTCCCCGGGATAGAGTACATGTCTGTGATGCCACAAAGTGGGCACAACGTATTGGGCACCAAAATGGCATATTTCTTAAAAAATTTAAATTTTCACTTTGTACATTAATTTTTGGGAAGCATTTTTAGGTTCAAATGATAATACCCCTTGATATGTTCTGTGAGGGGTGTAGTTTCTAAAATGGGGTCACTTTTGAAGAGTTTACATTGGATTGATACTCTAGCCAAATAGCGCTCTTTCCATTCTGAGCCCCACCATGTACCCCTACAGCAGTTTACGACCACATATGGGGCATCTCTGTGTTCAGGAGAAATTGTGTAACAAACTGTGGTGCGTTTTTCTTCTTTATCCCCTTGTAAAAATTAAAAATATGGCGCTAAATGGATGGTTTATTGGAAAAAAAAGTTATTTTTAATTTTTATGTCCCAATGCTAATAGAATCTGTGAAACAGCTGTAGAGTCAAAATGCTCACCATACCCCTTGAGAAATTCCTTGAGGGGTGTAGTTTCCAAAATGGGGTCACTGTTTGGGGATTTCCATTGTATTGGTACTTTAGGGGCTCTGCAAATGCGACATGGCCCTTGATAACTATTCCAGCAAAATCTTCTCTCCAAAAGCCAAATAGCGTTCTTTCCATTCTCAGCCCTGTCATGTATCCATACAGCAGATTATGAACACATATGGGGTATTGCCGTGTTCAGGAGAAATTGTGTAACAAACTGTGGGTTGCTTTTTCTCCTTTATTCTCTTGTGAAAATGAAAAATTTGGGGCTAAATTGACGGTTTATTGTAAAGAAAGTAATTTTTCATTTTCATGTCCAAATGTTAATAAAATCTGTGAAACTGCTGTGGGGTCAAAATGCTCACTATACCCTTTGATATGTTCTGTGAGGGGTATAGTTTCCAAAATGGGGTCACTTTTAGGGGGTTTCCACTGTATTTGTACTTTGGGGGCTCTGTAAATGCAACATGGCACCTGAATACTATTCCAGCAAAATCTGCCCTTCAAAAGCCAACTAGTGCTCTTTCCATTCCGAGCCCCGCCATGTACCCAAACAGCTGATTACAGCTACATATGGGGTATTGCTGTGTTGAGGAGCAATTGTTTAACAAACTGCAGGGAGCTTTTTCTCCTTTAACCCCTTGTGAAAATGAAAACTTTGGTGATAAAGTGATGTTTTAGTAATTTTTCATTTACACATCCCAATGTTAATAAAATCTGTGAAACGGCTATGGGGTCAAAATGCTCACTATATCCCTTGATAAATTCTTTCAGGGGTGTAGTTTCCAAAATGGCATCACTTTTGGGTGGTTTGAAATGTTTTGGTACTGTAGGGGCTCTACAAATGAGACATGGTACCTGAAAACTATTCCAGCAAAATCTGCTTTTCAAATGCCCAGTGTCACTCCTTCTCTTCCGTGCGTTGACGTGTGCCCAAACATCAATTTACACCCACATGTGGGGTACTTCTGTGCTCGGGAGAAATTGCAAAACAAACTGTGAGATGCGTTTTCTCCTTTAACCCTTTGTGAATGTGTTAATTTTAGGGATAAATGAATGTATTATTGGATAAAAATGAAATGTCTAAATTTCACCTCCATATTGTTTTAATTCCTGTGAAATTCTTAAAGGGTTAACAAACTTCCCAAATGCAGTTTTGAATTATTTGAGGGGTGCAGTTTTGAAAATGGGGTGATTTATGGGGGTTTCTAATATAGAGGACTTTATAATCCTCTTCAGAACTGAAGTGGTCCCTAAAAAATGCGTTTGGAAAATTTTCTTGTAAATCTGGAAAATCGCTGTTACACTTGTAAGCCTTCTAAAATCCTAAATAAATTAAAGGACAATTAAAAGATGATGCCAATATAAAGAAGAGATATGGTAGATAATATGTATTAATGTATTTTGGTGATATGACTGTCTGAAAAGCAGAGCATTTCACATTTTGAAAATTGTGATTTTTTTTTATTTCCAAATTTCCATCAAATTTCCTAATTTTTTATAAATAAATACAAAAATCTTAATCGTTGATTGTAATGTCAATCTGTATTCCCTTAGTCCAGACAGCAGCACAATATGGGGTATCTCTGCCCCTGTGTGTTGTTTAGGACAGGTGGAACCTTTAATTAGCACCAAAAAGGTGCCTCCTACTAGCCCTATAAGAGGGCACAAGAGACCTCCCTCCACTGTGTAAATTATAAAGTAACAGGAAACAAGCTTCTAGGGAGGAAAGCATTGTGCTGCTGTCTGGACTAAGGGAATACAGATTGACATTACAATCAACGATTCCCCTTACGTCCGACAGCAGCACAATATGGGGAGATAGAAAGTAATTCCCCTAGGGAGGGTTTCCTCGCCTTACAACGTCAAGGACTGACTGACCAAAGGCAGTTGTCTGGAAACTGCAGATGTCCAATGATAATGTTTAACAAAAGGTCAACTGAGATGACCATGATGCAGCCGCACAAATCTGGTCCAATGGTAAGGACCGATACTCAGCCAAAGAAGTCGACAACCCAGGTCGAGTGGCCGTAGAAAGACTGGAGGGAATAACTCCTGAATAAGAAAGGAAGACTTAATTGTCTCCTTGATCCATGTGGATAGAGTAGGCTTGGAAGTCTTGAGGCCTCTGTTTTTACCCTGCATATCAATTAGTAGGCTTTCGGCCTTCTTAAGCGGTTGAGTGTGGAATAGGTAAATCCACAGACACCTTACCACATCTAAGGTGTTGAGCTTTTCTTCCTCCTCAGAGGTTGGAGAGGGGAAAAACACAGGTAACGAAATTAGCTGATTGCTATTATAGTATGAGGGGACCTTAGGGATAAACCCAGGCAAACCTAAGGTGTACCCTATCTGCAAAAACAAAATGTACGGTTCTCTAGAAGAGAGGGCCTGGAGTACCCCTACTCTTTGGCAGATATACTAGCCAACAAAAAAGTGGTTTTGTAGGCTAAATATTGTATCTCCGTAGTCTCCAAGGGTCCAAATGGAGGACCGCACAGGCCTGTAATGACTACCGCAAGGTCCCACTGGGGATGATACTGATGGCTTTAGCCTCATTGCCCCTTTAAGGAACCTTGCAACCAGAGGATCCTGAGACAGACGTCTGTTCAAATAAGCGGAGAGGGCCGCAATCTGCACTTTCAAAGTGGCAGGGGCAAGGCCCTTATCCAAACCGTCCTGAAGAAAATTTAAAATATCAGCCGTTGAAGGTTCTAGATTATTAATACCCTTCTTGGAGCACCACTCCATGAAAATCTTGGCTGTCCTCTGGTAGTTCATATTGGTAGATTCTGCTCTTGCAGAAGAAAGGGTCTTCAGGACGGCCTCTGACAGTCCTCTATCCTGCTGTAGGGACTGCTCAACCTCCAGGCTGTCAGGTTGAATCTCCAGAGATCCTGGCACTTCAGAGATCCTTGGGAAACCAGGTTCTGGATGGGGGGAAGCCTGGATCTCCAAGGGATGGACAGGGCATCCACTCTCAAGGGATTGTCCTCCTGGTAAAGGGAACAGAACTTCTCCACCTTGGCGTTGAGTCGGGTTGCCATGAGGTCTATTTCTGGAAGACCCCTGTTCAGGGTAATCTGATGAAAGACTTCTGGATTGAGTGACCATTCTCCTGATACGGCATAACCCCGACTCAACCGATCCGCTACTATGTTCAGGGAGCCCTTGATGTGAACTTTGGATAAATGGGTTAGATTTTTCTCTGCCCATGTAAATATCAGATCTGCCTCCCTAAGGAGGGTTGGTGATCTGGTGCCTCCCTGTCTGTTCACGTACAGCACTGTGGTCATGTTGTCTGACCGGATTTAGACTGCTCTTCCCCTGGGAAGAGGGCAAGAAATAGAGTAAGGCACGATATACGGCTCTGAGCTCCTTCCAGTTGGACGAGGTCCTTTTTTCAGGAGCGCTCCAGACTCCCTTTATGGAGTTTTCGTCCAATGGGCTCCCCATCCCGAGAGGGATGCATCTGTAGTCAACAGGGTCCAAGAAGGTTGGACCGTGGACCTTCCGTCTTTCAGGTGCAACCACCACTTGAGGGAAAGACGGGTCCTGAGGGAGAGTCGAATCTTCTTGCTGAATGTAAGAAGGGAGCGATCCCAAGCCTCTAGTAACTCCTTCTGGAGGGGACGTAAGTGCCACAAGGCGCATGGGCCTGCCTCCACTGAGGAAGACATCAAGCCCAGGATCTTCATCAATGTTCTGATGGAGGCTATCGGCTTTTTGAAGAGGTGCCGGACTGCCGCAACCAGCTTCTCCTTCCTTGCTGGTGTCAAGGAGATTTGCAGGCGGACTGAATCTAGGAAGTAGTTTTCTTAGAGGAACTTCCTTCGAGTTGAAGGGATCGTTTTTGACTTCTCCCAGTTTATAAGCCATCACAGACTCTGAAGGCTGTCTGTAGTTACTGGAGCAGAACAGACTCTGACTGGGCCTTTATCAACCAGTCGTCTAGATAAGGCACCAAGAATATCCCCTGAAGCCTGAGGGCGGCCGTTATGAGGGCCACTACCTTTGTAAAGGTGTGGGAAGCAGAGGAGATCCCGAAGGGTAGTGCTGTGAATTGAAAGTGCTTCCTGTGGCCGGAAAATACTACGGCAATCCTTAGAAAAGAACCTTCTGTGTGGAGGTAAATAGAAATATGCAAATAGGCATCTTTTATATCCAAAGTCACAAAAAACATCGCCTTAGAGGAGAAAGGTGGTGACAGACTTTATGGTTTTCCTATGGAAGCGCTTCTTTTGATGAAGCGGTTGAGGTACCTTAAGTCTATGATCATTCTCCACTTGTCTGCCAGTTTTGGCATCAGGAAGACGGGAGAATAGACACGGGATCCTTCTTCTAGAGAAGGGACTTCCACCAGGGCTCCCTTGTGAATGTACTCTCGGATGGAGCATTCCAATGTAGTCTGCTGCATTGTAGGGAGGCTGCGAGTTAACACAAACCGATCCTGAGGAGGATGGAGGAACTTGATTGCATAACCTCTTTGGATTACCTACCGGACCCATGGGTCTCGAATTTTTTCCTGCCAGCAGTTGAGAAAGTGGGAGACACGACCTCCGACAGGAATCTCGGCCACAGGAAAACTGCTTCTGATGTCAAAAGCTAGGCTTGACTTTTATAAGACTTCGGAATCTCCGGCCGGCGCCTCTAGAGGAATAACTAGAGCCTCTCTGGGCTGCCTTCCACGACGAGGCGGATAGCCTCTACCACGGCCAGAGCCAGACCTACCTCTGAAGGCCTGGGGTAAAGTTTTACCCTTCTTGTCGGCCAAGCCCTCTAGGATCTCGTCTAGGGCACAGCCAAAGACTCTACCTGGCTCAAAGGGTAATGCGCACAAATTATACTTTGAGGGGAACACAGCTCTCCAAGGTTTTAACCATAGAGGTCTTCCTGCTGCAGTGTTCTTGGTAAGTGCCAGGGATTTGGCCGCCAGCCTTAATTGATGGTGGGAGGCTTCCGTTAAATATTCAGCTGCTAGGGAAACTGAGCCTAGAAACCCTAGCAGCTCGTCTCTGGAGACTCCAGAGTCGGTCACTTTCGAGGTGGACCAGGTCAGTACATAATTTGGCTGACACTTCACAGGACGCAACCGCCACAGCGGTCTTGGGTGAGGCAGCTGAATAAGCCTTCTTGAAAGTATTGTCGAAGCGCCTGCCATGGCGTCGTGCAAATTTGCTCCATCATCTGATGGTACCTTAGGGCGGCAGGACAGTTTAGCCACCGCTATATCCACCTTGGGAGGAGGACCCCATTGATCCCATTGAGCAACTGGGAATAAAGCGCTGAACCTCCTAGGAACCACAAGAGGTTTTTCAGGACTTCTCCACTCTGAGGACATTAACTTTTGTAATGTCTGGTCCACTTGGAAGACCCTAGGCCCTCTATAGGTGGACGCGGAGGCTTCCCCGTCAACATCACGATCCTTAGACCGGATGGACTTCAGCAGCCGGCTTAATTTTTCGAGTGGAAGCACGGCCTGCTGGGATCTTCAGTGGAATTGTCAGATGAGAGTGTCTCGTCCACTATCTGATAATCTTCATCAGAGATCCGTAAGGAAGATTGTGTCTCAATCTGCGGTCTCTTGGCAATCTGGGCGATGGAAGAACGAATCTCCTTAAGAGACTCCTCATATAGTCCTTTACCCAAGTAACAACCTCTTATAGAAGGTACTTCGGCGGAGGTCCGCGACACTGGTGACAGCGGGTAAAATCATAGCCGTCAGGTAAAGGGGTATTGCAATCCAAACACGTTAGGTGTTCAAGTTTAGAGGAATTTTTCCTCCTAAGCGCATCGCCATTACATGATGCAGAAGATGACATCTGAAACATCAAACAGCC
The DNA here is from genome assembly GCA_947044405.1 of Leptodactylus fallax. Lineage (NCBI taxonomy): Eukaryota > Metazoa > Chordata > Amphibia > Anura > Leptodactylidae > Leptodactylus > Leptodactylus fallax. The sequence continues at coordinate 736,175 of CAMRHE010000497.1, read as the reverse complement.
ACGTGACACTGAAACAGGGAAGATCGCCAAGCATCACATAAAAAACCAAGGGGTACCTCTTTTTTTTTTTTTTTTTTTAATCGGTCACTTGAAGAGAGAAAAAAACCGTCAGAAAAAAACCAGCCACCGCAACCCGCAGCAGAGGAGCTAGAAACCACTCACTCAACAAATAAAGGACTGCAATCAGACCTTTTAAATGTAATCCAGCAGCGAGGGGAGGAAGCCAACAAAGAAACATTTATACAGCACCAAAACAAGTCAAACGCCATAATGGAACATAAGCCTAAGCCAGAGGCTCAAAATACAAGCAGCAAAAATCAAATCTATATTTTGCCTTTAAATTTTAAATTTCCAAACTTACCGCACTTTTTCCGAGAAAACCGGAAGTAGGGCGCGGTGGTGCGCAAAGGCTTCCTTCCCCTGGGAACACGGGACCGGAGAAAAGTTCCGGCCGAGGAGGTTCCCCGTTTACTTCCAGGATCACGCTGCCTGCAGATGGATGCCGGATAACGCTGCGCTGCGGGGCGAAGGCCCGGAGGTTTTTTCTTTGGGACCGAGGTACCCCATAAAGGTAAGCCAGGAGTAAATAAAAACCCCTAGCAACGGGAGGTCACAAGAGACCTCCGTCCACCTGTTCCACACAAAAAAGGGGGGGGGGGCCCCCCTTCCCCCCTTTATAGCGCTAAGAAGGCGCCTCTTTTTTGTTATTTAAAAAAACCCCCCCCCCCCAAAAAAACAAAACCCCCCCCCAGACCCCCCATTTTTCGCGCCGCCGGGCGGGGGGGGGCAAAAATATATACCAATAAAAAAAAGTAAATTGTGTCAAAAAAAAACATTCTCAAAATCATTTGTGTAGGTTATGGCGTCTCAAAGTTATTGCCATATAAAGTGACACATGTCAGTTTTGAAGAATGAGGCCTGGTCCATAAGGACAAAAACTGGGTCTCTAGGCCCGGTCTTTAGCCGGTTAGTAGAGGCATCTTTATGTTATATGTAGTCCACCTTAGTCCTAATATAGCACCCAGTGGGCTAGATAAATGATACCCACAATCAGAATCTATGTGCCATGCTTCGCTGAAGCGTAAGGGGAGATCAAAATGTATAGGGGTTCCAACATAACATGAAGTACATATGTGTCATGACAGAAGAACAAAGGGTGCGCCTCAAAATCATTTACTTATTCTCTTTTTTTTTTTAAATTTTTTATTTTCCCCCAGTGGGGGGAACCGAGCTTGTGTAAGATTAATAAAACAGCGTGTTAAAACTAAGTTGGATCCTGGGATATTGCGTGGTCCATACTGTTCTTCATATAAAGTGGGTTTTTTGTTTGGGTGTTTGCACAGCCATGTCAGTTTGATGAAGAAATACGATGGCCAAAAAAATTTAGGAGAGAAATGGGGTTTTTTGTCAACAAGAAAAGGGGCAAAATCCATAAAACAAAATTTGCCCGGGCCGAAGAAGGGGCCCCCCCACAGAGAAAGGGCCATTTTTTTTTGGGGGGCCCCCCTTTTGCAAAAAAAACCGCCCCCGGCCGCTTCCTGTGGCTTTTAATCCGTTCCCGGGTCCCGGGTGGAGGTTTTTGGTCCATTCCTCTTTACAAAACAATTCCAGTTCAGTTAAGTTTGATGGTCGCCGAGCTGGACGCACGCTTCAAATTATCCCACAGATGGTCAAGGATATTTAGGCCCGGGGACTGGGATGGCCATTCCAGACATTGTATTGTTCCCCTGGGTGGGTGGGTGGGGGGGGTTGGGGGGGGGGTGGGGGGTTTTTTGTTGGGGGGATATCCCCCCCCGGGGTGTCTTCACATTCGTCACTGGTTCTTTAACCGGTTACAAGATCTGATATGGTTGAATATGTAGCCTCAACATTAGTGTATAATATAGCCCCCGGCACGCCACACACCCCCAAAGCATGATGAAACTCCACCAAATTTTCAGTGGGTAGCAGTGTTCTTGATGCTGTGTTTTTAGCAGTAAGCCTTTTGTATGATCAAACACAATCTTGTTTCATCCACAGGCCTTCCAGAATAAGCTCTTTCCAAATGTGCTTTCATACTTCAGGCGCTTTGAAGCGGATGGTGGAGATGTATCAAAACTGTTTCCTTGTGCAAAGTATGGTGGATTGTTGCCTTTGACAATCCATCTCAGCAGGTTATGCTGCAGCTCTTTGGGGTGGCTGGGATGTTACTGTCACCGTTCTTCTTCTCTGCCTTTCTATTTGCGGCCTGCCAGTCTGGGCTTGGCCCTGTGGTTCCTTTCCATATGTTCCTCCAGCAACTGACAGTTTTTCCCCTACTTTACAATCTAGGGTCCAGATCATAGGGGTGCTGAGGAGCCTAGAGCCACTCCAGAGGGATTCAAAGGAGACAACTTGCAAATGGCCTTAAATAACTCTCATCATTGGATACCTTCTGAGAGTTCTAAGTTCAGTGGGTTACAAAACCAGCAGTTTGGTAGGAGTAGCCAGAGCTAATGATAAGGGAACCCAAATTATTGCACCGGTAAAATTTTGGTTTAATGCATTTGCACATTTTGTGTTAGTACAATAAACCTCATTTGGATCCTGTTCATGGAATCTAACTGTGACCATCAGTTATTAGGTCCATCACATGAAATGGCGTTGCAACACCCATATTTGGAACTAAAATGTTTAGGCTGTTCCTTTATATGACTGTAAATGTACAAGTGTTAGTCCAATTAGCGCTGTCTACCATGTATGGCTGTGAAAAACCTACCAGAAGTATAATACCCCAGTGTAATCATTACTGCCGATACCTGTAATTAGGAGTTTTGGCATACTGCTAATTATAGTATAAAGAACTCAGTATTGTAACACTACTCAATAATTGCATTTCACAGTTATCAAAGAATGTATTAACTTCTGTCGGTAAACACTGAACGTTCATTTCCTCTGTGCTGGAACACAGGCGGAACCTTACAAATCAATGAACAATGATGGATAATAATGTGGTGGTTCAACTTCATTTTAAATGCCCAGTCAATGGATAAGAAACCTGTAATTTATTTCAATGTACATCTTATTGGAAGCCAGTAATAGGTCGAAGCCTTGCTATTGTTTGCTTTTCCCAATCAAAACTGAGAATTCAGTTGAATGTGCTGGAACAGGTAATATATGTGTGACAGCTAAGACTGGCTTCACATCTGCGTCGGAATGTCCGTCTGTCCTGCAAGTTGACTTTTTTTTTTGTCAAGCGCTTACACTTAAAAACATCGGACACTGACAGACCCCATTATAATCAACGTGGTCTGTTGGGCTCCGTTTGTGTCCGTCATTTAATGGATCTGATTGTGTCCATTCTTCTGATCCTCAGATAGACCACAGGATTGGAAAGACGAATGCAGGGATGAACTGAGCATAATATTGTCATCCACATCAACTATCCTGGGACTACTTTCTCGGTCACCCAGAGACTGCACTTCTTCTCTAAATCACAATGACATACACCCATAAACAGAAGTTAAATTTACTTGTAGACTGTCTGCCTGAAAAAAAATCCAGACAGGATTTATTTATTTTTTTTAATTAAAAATCATGTTACCAAGATTTTCACCACCAAACCTACAGGACTACCAGGGTATGAAATATCTGGTTTTAGCTTTCTTTCTGTTTGTCCGTTTACTTATAAAATTCACCATAGAAGTCTGCTTGCAGATTAGCTGAGAAGATTCCCACTGGCCTACTTTCTAAAGGGGAAGAGTCAGACTAAGAGGCTGGAGGGGTGGGGGTCATTTCAGATGCCAATATGTTGGATTCTGCAGCACCTAGAACTATAGCTTGTGCTTCTATATGCTACTGAAGTGGAGATACAGGCAGTTAAGCACACAGTTAGGAATGGGAGCTGTATTTTTAACTGCTGTTTGTCCCACTTCTGTAGCACATAGAGCTTAAATGACAAAAGAAAACAGGCCAGTGAGACTCTTCTTAGCTAATTCGCATATAGACTTCTAAGGGATTTTTATAGGTAAGAAGACAATTTATAACATAATATAGGAAAAGCTAAAATGGATATTTTACCCACTGCTGACTCCTGAGGCTTGCTTCACTAAGTGGCTGCTGACTAAATGGAGTTAAAAAGCAGACTTAAAAGCAGGAGTGAGCATACCCGTAAGTAACTTACTGTACTTTAACCCCTTCCCGACATCCGCTGAAATAGCATGGTGGATGCAGGGTCTTTAAAGATAACTACCGGGTCTAATGCCCGCGATCAGAGTTCACTCTGATCTTGAGAATTGCACTGCTGTGTGGCTCCTCAAACTAAAAAAATGCCCCCTGCAACCTTTTCAGTTGCAGGCCGGCTCCCACACGGCAAGATCGCGGGAGCCATCCTTTTGCTTTGGCAGCCGGAAGCCTTCTGAAGGCTTCCAAGTCTGCAATAGTAATAGTAACCGTTGTATTGCAGTCTATGGGATCTGCAATCAAAAGATTGCAGGTTCATGCCCCCCTTGGGGGGCTAATAAAATAGCAAAACAAAAAAAACAAAAAAACCCTAAAAGTATAAAATTACCCTCCTTTCCCTAGAATACATATAAAACTAAAAAATTACAGTGAGAAATATACACATTAGGTATCCCTGTGTCTGAAAATGCCCGGTCTACAAACTTATAAAAATATTTTTACCGTTAGGTGAATGTCGTAGTGGGGGAAAAAAAAAATCAAACGTGCTGAACCACCGTGTTTCGCTGTTTCCCCTCTGAACAAAACTTAATAAAAAAACAAAACTTTAATAAAAAGTGATCAAAGCAATAAACATTCCCCATAATGGTATAACTAAAAAAGTACATCTGGTTTTGTATAAAAAGACATCTATACATCCCTGTACACATAAATATAAAAAAGTTATGGTTGTCAGAATATGGCGACTTTTAAAACATTTTTTTGGCAAAGTTTTATATTTTTGTTAAGGGGTTAAAATGTAAATAAAATATAAATTTGGTATCCCCGGAATCGTACCAAAACAGAATAGAGGTTACATGTCATTTTGGCTGCACGGAAAAATAATAAAGTTATGGGGTTTGGAAGGCAAGGAGTCAAAATCGAACATATAGCATAGCACAATAGCACCAGTGGAAGGGGTTAATACATTACTGTTTATTTTAATTTGGATAATGCCTAGTAAGCTTGGACCTTTACTTCACAATATGTTATATGTATGCACTATTGGAGCAAGAGCAGTGGCGTAACTAGGAATGGCTGGGCCCCAAGGCGAACATTTGACATGGGGCCTGCCCCAAACCGCCACCCCCAACCCCCCCCAAACAGCCGCCCCCAACCCCCCCCTCACACACAAACCGCATTCCTGCGCACACTATTATGCCCCATAGTGGCCCCTGCACACGGTATTATGCCCCATAGTGGCCCCTGGACACGGTATTATGCAGCATAGTGGCCCCTGCACACAATATTATGCCCCATAGTGGCCCCTGCACACAGTAGTTTGCCCCATAGTGGCCCCGACACACAGTAGTTTGCCCCATAGTGGCCCCTGCACACAGTAGTTTGCCCCATAGTGGCGCCTGCACACAGTAGTTTGCCCCATAGTAGCCCCTGCACACAGTAGTTTCCCCATAGTAGCCCCTGCACACAGTAGTTTGTCCCATAGTGGCCCCTGCACACAGTAGTTTGCCCCATAGTGGCCCCTGCACACAGTATTATGCCCCATTGTGGACCACCCATGAACGATTATTATACTCTGGGGTCTTTTCAGAACCCAGAGTATAATGATCGGAGACCCAGGGGAGGATACAAACATAGAAAACACTGCAACTTACCTCTTCCTCGGTCCGGTGCACTCCCGTGCGCTACTTCGGCCATCTTCAATGTCGGGCCGGATCTCGCTCGATCCAGGCCGGCGTCGCGACGCATAATGACGTCGGCTGACGTCTGGGACGTCACCAAACAGGCCCGAAGCCTGCGGAGCGGCGAGTTACAGTGTTTTTTATGTTCGCTCACCTCCCCTGGGCCCCCGATCGTTATACTCCGGGGTCTCAAAAGACCCCGGAGTATAACGATAGCAGTGTTTGTGGCGTTTGCGGTAGCAACTGCCACAGGGCTCCGGGCCCCGTAATGTTCCGGGCCCTGTGGCAGCCGCTACCGCTGCTACCCCGATAGTTACGCCCCTGAGCAAGAGTTACAATGTGAATGCCGCTGTGACAGATGTGGGAATGCAAAAATACAGGACCGAGGATTGACAATCTTGAGAGGAGCATGCTGCTCACTGAGTAAGTAGTCAGTGGGTTAGATATGGAGGTTTTCCAGTTTCCCAGTACAGGGAAATTAAATGGTACCACTATGAAATACAATTTGTCCCGCAAATAATAAGCCCTCGTATGACAATATAAAATTCTAAAAGTTATAGCTTTTAGAATATTAAAAGGAAAAAAATATGCAAAATCAGAAAATTTATGTGGATCACGGAGTTAACTTATTTATTATTGATATACAAGATGGGATAAATAGCACTGTCTCTATATTTGCAGATGACACTATAGAGGATACACAAAAGTTATAAGGGGACTTGGACAGGGCATCTACATGGAAAATGAAGTTCAATGTGGATAAATGTAAAGTTATGCATCTGGTTACATCTGCAATGCAACATATGTCCTAGGGCAATGTTGGCGAACCTATGGCACGCGTGTGTAAGCTGTGTACCGGGGTAGGCTCCCCAGGATACAGCGAAGTCACGAACAAAGGAAGCGACTCCAAATCAATTTAGTAAAAACAAGATTTTACTTAGTGTAATAACACCCCTTTACCAAAGAGAACACTCCCAAACTACACTGTGTTCCAAATTATTATGCAAAACGTGTTTAGGAGTGATAAGGTAAGAATTTTTTTTGTTTGTCAGTTAAACTCATTGATGGTGATGTGTGTCAGGGCTCTTTATATCACTGAAAGCAATTGCAGACACCTGTGCTAATTAGTTTGGCAGGTGTGTCCAATTAAAGGCAAGACTACTTAAGAAGGCTGTCCCACATTATTAAGCAGCCTACATTTTCAGCCAAAATGGGAAAGAAAAAGGATGTGTCGGCTGCTGAGAAGCAACAAATTGTGAAGTGTTTAGGTAAAGGCATGACTACAATCAACATTGCCAAGACACTTCATCGTGATCATCGCACAATCAAAAAGTATGTAGCTGATTCACAGCACACACGTGTGCGTGCTGATAAGGGAAAATTGAGGACTCTTTCCAACAGGCAATTACGTCAGGTTAAAAGAGCAGTTTCAAAAATGCCTTGTCATAGCAGCAGACAAGTTTTTGAAGCTGCTGGTGCCTCCAACGTCCCCCCGAACAACAAGATGCAGGGTCCTTCAGAGGTTTGCAGCTGTGCGTAAGCCATCCTGTCGACCTCCTCTATCCACTGCACACAAGCAGAAACGGCTCCAGTGGGCCAAACAATACATGAAGACTGACTTCAAAACTGTTTTGTTCACCGATGAGTGCCATGCAACGCTCGATGGTCCAGATGGATGGAGTGGAGGATGGCTTGTTGATGGACACCCCATGCAAACACGGCTACGGCGCCAACAAGGAGGAGGTGGAGTAATGTTTTGGGCTGCAATCATGGGGAGAGAGATTGTCGGCCCCTTTAGGATCCCTGAAGGGGTAAAGATGAACTCCATAATGTATGTGGAGTTTCTCAAACAGCACTTCCTGCCATGGTTCAAGAAGAAGAACCATGCATTCCGCAGAAAGATCATTTTCATGCATGATAATGCACCGTCTCATGCTGCAAATAACACATCTGCATCTCTGGCTGCTATGGGCATAAAAGGGGACAAACTTATGTTGTGGCCCCCATGCTCCCCTGACCTCAACCCCATTGAGAACCTCTGGAGCATCATCAAAAGGAGTGTCTATGATGGCGGGAGGCAGTTCACATCTAAGCAACAGCTCTGGGAGGGTATTCTGTCCTCATGCAAAACAATTGAAGCAGAAACCATCCAAAAACTGACAAATTCAATGGACGAGAGAGTTCAGAAGCTTCTTTCGAACAAGGGGTCCTATGTGCAAATGTAACATCACCTCGAATAAAGTTTTGGCTTGAAAACTGTTTGATTTCAGTTTGTAATAACCTGCTAATGCTTATAATTTCACAATGACCATTTTTTTGTTCTTAATAAAAATGAAAAGGTTGCAAATTCTGTTGTGCATAATAATTTGAAACATGCATTTTGAGTGCATTTTGAGTGTTTATTTTTTTTTTAAATATACTGTTATCATAGGCAGTTTGTTCAAAAACCTTTCAATTATACTCGAATAGTTGATGACTGGAAAATTACAATGACTGCAATTCATATAGGTAATTTTGGAAAATATGAGAAAATATTATTTGCATAAAAATTTGGAACACAGTGTATTTACATACACTCAGCCAGTAAGATGAGACCCTGGTGTTGTACAGCGCGGTGCCCTCTAATGTGCACCTCCAATATACTCCAAACTTTTACCTATCTGCAGGCTGCAACTAACCTGCTGCTTGTTACCTTTTTATCACCCTAGTCACAGGAACAATTCTGTGAGTGTGATAGGGGCACCGGCGGTATAACACAAGAGCTTACAAACTTATCAAGATACCCCTATTCCCCCCAAACAAAGTACAACCAAGTAAATATAATAGTAGGTCAGCTTGCAAGCCAAAGAAATGTAACAATGCATAAAATGTCGCTTCTAGACTTCCTCAGAAGCTCCTCTCTGAGAGTTACAACTCTATAGAATTCTCTGAGTCCTTACTACCGAATAGGTAGATAATTCACCAGTAGTGTGGCCTGTGAAGATGAGTATGCCTAACTATTCTAACTACAGGCCCTTACTCAGTCCCAAGCAATTTTGCGCCAAAAATGTAATGCGGTGCGTGCACGATTACTGCTCTTACTGACCCGGGACTGCTGAGTACCTTTAGCCTTAGTCTGGAACAGCTGGAAGCAGGGCTCATCCAGAAAACATGCGGTCTCACTGACAGGGCCACTTCTCAGCCGGGTCCTTGATAGCAATCTTCTTCTTAGGATGCTGTCTGAACAAACCCTGGAACAATCTCTGCTTCAGCTCCACCTTGCTATATTTCTGATCCCTTAGGAATCCTTCTTCTACATGTGTATCCTTCTTCTCATAGCTCAGAGCACCCTCTCAAGATGGCTGCCACACACACTCTGCTCCTCCTTCTAGCTCTACCTCTGCAGAACAGGGTCTCCATGTCACTACTCCAGGGAATTACAGAATTACAGTCCTTCCCATTTCTGAGGTAACAGTGGCCTCTTGTGGTCAAACAACCAAATGTCGGGGGGCGTGGCTAGCGCTGAACATGGACGGTCGCATGTGAGCGGTTAGAGCTGCTCATCTATCCTGATTTACATCCTGACTTACCGGTGCCCGGGGTAGCCGTCCGCAGGAACGCACATTTGGGGCCCTCCTCTTGGTCCCGGGACTCCCGTTCTGCCGGTATCCTCCTCCGCTGGGTGGTAGTCGGTGGCCGCTACACGTGGCCGGCGGCTGGACACTTTCACCTGCGCCGCCGGAGCCGCTCTGTCCCGTGCTGCGGGGGCTTGGAGCTGTGGTGGAGCTGCCGTTGTGGGGCTGCGATAGTGGACCGGCCTGGAGCTGTGCGGGCACTGCTGAGGCCGCTGAGCCTGCTGCCGCCCGGGTGGCGGTTTCCCCTCTCTCCACGTGGCGGGCGGCCATCTTCATCCTGATCGGGTCGGCCATCTGCTGATGGGGGGAGCGCTGAGTCTGGAGTTCCTGTCTGTCACCCCGCTGACTGCTCTTCTGGGAGGCTTTTCTTATAATCCAGTGAAGGCTGCGGTATGTACTACTGGACTGTTGAGTTACCATATGTCCTCCGATAGTTCCTCCTGGCAGCCTATGTACTTCATCACTCCGCTACTGGCCTTCTTGGAGGCTTTACTTATAATCCAGTGACTGATGCTACCGGCACTATTGGATCGTTGAGTTACCATCCGTACCTTCTTAGTTCCTCCTGGCAATTTGTCTATTTCACTGCTCCGCTGACGGCTCTCTCGTGGTGATATCGCTCATAATCCAGAGTTTGTTGCCATCGATACTATTGGACTGTTGAGTTACCGTCTGTCCTCGGCTGGCTGATTGGTCCTGGTAGCCCGACATAGAGGCTCCTACTGTGCAACTGCTATTAGCCAGAGACCTCGTTTATAATCCTCTGGGACCGGCCCGGTCTTGCTACCATCACACCTCCTCCTCTGCCAACATATCCACCCGTACGGAACGCAGGAAGAGCGGCCGCCGACTCTCTAAAATGAGTCGCCCGCAATCAACCTCTGTCTCTGATCGCCTGAGGGGGTTCTCCAGGGCGACATCCTCTTCTACATCATCATCGCTTGAGGCAGCCTCTCCTGCCCTTCCAGAGGAGGACCCCGAGCCCACTTTAAAGCAAGTTACTGGGCAGCTACTGGAGGCGATCCATGCCGGCACTTCCTCGCTGACCGGGAAAATTGAGGAGGTCAAAATCGACCTGGGCCTGCTCCGCCAGGACTTTCAGACCTTGCGAGGCAGGGTGCGTGAGGTGGAGGATCGGGTCTCTCAGGTAGAAGACACTGTTAACCCACTTCCTGCCAAGCTTCAGGAGCTGGAGAGAGCTGCAAGTTTGTGGACACAGCGTGCGAATGACCTGGAGAATAGATTGCGATGAAACAACCTCCGTATCCTGGGCCTGCCGGAGCGGGCGGAGGGTGAAGATCCTCGGGCCTTTGTGGAGGGGTTGCTGAAAAATGTCTTACCGGAGGCTCACTTCTCGCCAATCTTTGCAGTGGAACGGGCCCATCGGGTTCCAGCTAAACCGCCGCCCCAGGGCGCAACTCCTCGACCCTTGTTGGCCCGTGTGATTAACAGCACGGATCGAGATATGGCGCTGCGGGCTGCACGCCAGGCCGGCGAGCTTAAGTACAACGGAGCTGCAGTGGCCATGTTTCCAGATTTCTTGGCGGCGCTCCAGAAGATCCGAGCATCCTTCGTGGCCGTTAAGAGGCGACTGAGAGAAAAGGCTATACAATACTCCATGATTTACCCAGCGCGTCTTCGGGTCGTCCATGTCGGCAGGTCCCTATTCTTTACTTCGCCAAAGGATGTGGAGGACTGGCTATCTCTTCTACCTCGATCTCCGAGACGATGATCCTGAAGGCGTGTGGTGAGGGGTCCGATCGGACCATACATAGGGACTTATGTATTACGGGATGTCCTTGTTTATTGTATAAGTAGTTTTATGAAAAGTGCGGTTCTGTTATTATAGTTTCCTGTAGCCTTATAGTTACCTGGGCTGGCAACCCCCGGGGCGCCGGTGTATGCTGCTTACTCATGTGAACCTGGCTCTATTGAATAGTATATCCCCTAGCCTATTGATCATCTATACCTTTAAGACAGTGCCCCGTATACCAACCACTTTGGGTGCACTTCTTCCCCCGTAAATTGTAGCCACTGTTAATTTAACGCATATTGTTTGTTTATGCCAGCAAGATGTTTCACACCCTTTAGGGGTGTAATGGTTCATTTCGTTTGTATATGGTTCTTAGGTTGCTGCACACCACTCTGTGTCTCACTCAGCCACGCACTACACACTCATAGGCGGGTCACTTTTGGGGTCCTGAACTGCCATGATTACATTACATTCTTAGACGACCATGGCGTCCTTTAGTGTACTATCTTGGAATGTGAGGGGCCTGGGCAGCCCACGAAAGAGGTCGTTGGTTTTTTCTCAGATTAGGAGGGCTGACCCACACCTCATATGCCTTCAGGAAACTCATTTGGTTCCAGACAATTCCAGGCGACTTCAGAAGCCATGGGTTCAGTGGGCGGCTCACTCTACACATACTTCCTATTCCAGGGGGGTGTCCATTTTGGTGCATCGTAGACTCAGGTGGGAGCCAGGCCTCATTGTAAAGGACCCTGAGGGACGATACGTTTTTGTCCAAGCCTGGGTTGACTCTGTCCTGTATGTTATCCTGGGTGTGTATTTGCCACCGGCGTCTGATCTCGCTGTGCTCCAATAGGCTGCACAGTTTGCGACCCGATTCCCTGGGGCTATTGCATTATGTCTGGGTGACTTTAACAAAGTTATGGATATTGCCTTGGATCGGTTCTCTGCGGAGCCGGGTTCCCCCTCTCTGCCTCGCCCTACTACAATGGCCGGAGTGATCCGTGAATTGGGGTGGTTGGATTTGTGGCGGGTCCGGTTTTCGGAGGCCCGCACCTTTTCCTGTCACTCTGCCAACAGACATACTCTGTCCAGGATTGACCATGCTTTTGGAAATACTAAAGCATATTCTTGGTTGCAGACCATATCCTATTTACCCAGGGCAGTGTCTGATCATTCCCCGTTGTTGGTCCAATTAAACAGTAGTACGGCTGCTAAGCCATGACAGGGTTGGCGAATCCACCCATTTTGGTTGAAACTATTTGTACCACATGATCGAATACCTGATCAACTTCAGACGTTTTTGACCATTAATTCCCCAAACACTTCTCCACTCCTCTTATGGGAGAATATGAAGGCATATCTTAGGGGTTGTATTAAGTCCTCCATTTCCTTTGTAAAGAGGGAATCCTCGCTGTTGGAGACCACCTTAGCGACCCAGTGTGCCTCGCTCGAAGCCGCCTACGTGGCTAATCCAACTGATGAGGCTAGATCCCAATGGTTGCAGACGGGTAGACAATATCTGCATATACTGCATGACAAGGCACGTAGGTCTATGTTTTTTAGCAAACAGAAGTTTTACGAACTCGGTAACCAGTCAAGCAGCTTTCTAGCTCAACTGATACATCAAAACACAGCCTCACCTGCAATACTACGAGTGCATTCAGAGACGGGGGAGGTACTGTCCAATAGCTTGGCCATTAGTGACAGATTTTATAGGTATTACAGTGAGTTGTACCTCTCCAAGCTTAGAGTCACTGATGGAGAGCTTGCTACCTATTTGGGTTTGATCCCCCTTCCTACATTGTCAGAAGACCAACGTGAATCTTTAGATTCCCCTTTTACGCTAGAGGAGCTATCGGGAGCCCTGGCAGATATGGCAAAGGGCAAATCACCGGGTCCGGACGGTATCCCGGTGGAGGTTTACGCCCAGTATGGGGGCCTGCTTCTCCCGGTGTTGCTTGAATGTTACAATGCTGCCTTTGTGGGCCGCAGTCTCCCGGAGTCCTTTTATGACGCCACCATTATCCTGTTACTTAAGCCTGACAAGGATCCGCTGGACTGTGGCTCATATAGGCCTATATCACTGCTTAATATAGATTATAAACTCCTTACTAAAATGTTGGCGAAAAGGCTAAATTCTGTTGTTCTCGACCTTGTCCATCCGGATCAGACAGGCTTTATGCCTGGAAAATCCACATCGGATAATCTTAGAAGGGCTCAGGTGATAACTCAGATTGGGGCATCATCCTCACATGACTGGGCGGTGGCTTCTTTAGATGCAACAAAGGCGTTCGACTCTGTCGAATGGCCTTTCCTATTGCAGGTGTTGCGGGGATACGGATTTGGAGAGGGGTTTATTACCTGGATTTCCCTTCTATACTGTTCCCCTAGAGCGGCGCTGGCAATTAATGGCACGTTGTCTTCCTACTTTCCTTTGGGTAGGGGTACAAGACAAGGATGTCCATTGTCACCGCTATTGTTTGCTTTGGCGGTGGAACCCTTGGCGATACTGCTTCGGAACGACCCCATATATAAAGGCATAGTGATAGGCACCCGGGAGGAGAGAACAGCACTCTATGCCGATGACTTACTCCTGTTTATGAGCGACCCCTCCCGGTCCCTGCCCAGAGCCATGGCTATAGTTGACGAATTTGGTAATTATTCTGGCCTGCGAACCAATTGGACTAAGTCCTCATACATGCATATTGGCCGCGCGTCAAGTGTAGCTGAGGGGAATGTGGTATGTGGATTGACTACAGTCTCAACTTGCAAATATCTGGGCATCTTTATATCTAGGGACCATAGGTGTTTTTTGGAACAGAACATTTTTCCACTCATCTCGCACTTTAGGGTTAAGTTTAATCTTTGGGCTACACTGCCATTGTCGGTGGCTGGTAGAATCAACCTTGTTAAAATGATAGTACTACCCAAATGTCTATATGCTATAAGCCATTCTGCTGTGTCCGTGCCCCTTAGATTTTTTAAACAAATGGACTCCCTCATTATCTCCTTTATATGGGGAAACTTTAGATCTAAGCTTAGGTTGTCATCTCTACAATGACCGAAGCAGCTCGGGGGCACATCACTCCCTGATCTGTTTCTTTACTACCTAGCAGGACAGCTCCGTTTTATTAGGAAGTGGCTCTCATCTGATTCCCTACCGGGGTCCGAGGCACATCTGGCTCACCACCTGGGTTTGCGTAATCTGTGGCCGGTGTTGGAACACCCGGCCATGTTCAGGGGGAGATTGTTGCCCATCCATACCCTGGCTGGACAGGTCTGGCGTCAGGCGAAAAAGGTGTCCGCTTATTCTGATATACCTGCGGAGACCCCGCTTTGGCACAACCCTGGTCTGCCGACGTTATTTGCCCTGCCTGGCGCCCGGGCCTGGTCGCAGTATGGCGTGTCCTCTCTTAGTGACCTGTATATACAAGGTGTTTTTAAAACATTTGACTCGCTGAGCTCCTCCTATGGCATCCCTAGAACAAAGTTCTTTAGATATCTACAGATTAGACATGCACTCTCTTCTCAGTTCCCGGATCGATTGGACAATATATCTGAGTATCCGCTTATCGGCATACTTCGCTCACAGGGCCCTGGGGGTTTGATATCTACTTTATATGCACATCTGATACAGGCCAAGATATCCACATTGGACGCCCCGGCCCTGACGCGGTGGTGCATCAATATCCCAACTCTCACAAATGAGATGTTTCAAGACATCCTTGAATCTCCTCAACATGTGTCACCTTCAGCTAACAACAAACTGATTCAAACATATATTCTACACCAATGTTACTTGACACCTTCCCGTCTCTACAAAATGGGACGTCTGCCCAACCCAGGATGCCTTAGGTGTCCCTGTCCACAGTCAGACTTTTGGCATATGATTTGGGAATGTCCGATCATACAATGTTTTTGGAAAGGGGTCGTGGATCTCCTGGTGGAAGTTCTGGCTAAACCTATACCATTAACCCCAGAGATATGCCTTTTCGGTGTATTAGATGAAGAATTATGGCAACACCATGTTAGAATCCTTTTGAGGGAGTCTTTATTCTATGCCAGGAAAGCTATTGCACTGCGATGGATGGCTCCGAAACCCCCATCAGTATCTCAGTGGAAGAAACTTGTTAATACTGTTCTTCCTTATAACCAGATTGTGTATAAAGGGAGAGGGTGCCCTCAGAAATTCCATAAGGTGTGGGGAGCATGGTGCAATTCTCCGGTAACCCAATATACGGCTCCCTCATTGCGTTCTGCCATTCATTTACTCATGCCGTGAGGGGTGCGAGACACCGGGAGTATCCACGACCTCTCATTTTGGAGTGTATCCTTGTTGTTACCTTTGACTTATTGACTGCATGTTTTGTACATGATAACTGATGTATACAGTATTATGCATGTCCTGATTATATCCTCTCTGTACCGGGTCTGAGTTGTGGGGTCCGGTGGGACGAGGGCCTGGCGAGGTGGGATGTAGTGTGTTGAGTGAATTTACATTTAAATTCTCGTTTTCTGGTGCGCAACATGTTATGTATATGTTTTGATTCCTTTTCTTGTGTCTGATACGCAATTTTCAATAAAACGAGTTTAAAAAAACAACCAAATGTCAGTTTATAAAAAAAAAAAAAAAAACTTATTTACAGAAACAGGTACATTCATAACATGAGGGCTGTTTCCCCATCTTACACGTGTCTGAGATGGGGAACTCAGAGCCCTCTCTGTTGGCACACGCACCGTCGTCCAGATCATTCACTGATCGCTCCCCGTTAGTGAGCGATTGGGTCCGCGGCTTACACTGACAGCAGAGTGTGACTTCTGCTCCGAGGTAGGCACGATGACATCATTCATCAGCACTTGCAGTCAGAAGAGTCCCTGCTCTTCGGGGGACTACAGGTAAGTAGCATATAATACTGTATGGGGGGGCTACTGTGGAGCATATTATACTGTGTGGGGGCCCACTGTGGAGCATATAATATTGTGTGGGGACCACTGTGAAGCATATAATACTGTGTGGGGGTCCACTGTGGAGAGTAGAATACTGTGTGAGGGTCCACTGTTGAGCATATAATACTGTGTGGAGTCCACTGTGGAGCATATAATACTGTGTGGGGGTCTACTGTGGAGCATATAATACTGTCTGGGGGCCCACTGTGGAAGATATAATACTGTGTGGGGACCACTGTGGAGCATATAATACTTGTTTTGTTTTGTTTTGTTTTGTTTGTTTGAGTTGGAAGGGACCTCAAGGGCCATCGAGTCCAACCCCCTGCAAAAGCAGGAATTCCTAGATCATCCCAGCTATATACCTATCCAGATTCCGCTTGAAGATTTCAATTGATGAAGAACTCACCACCTCCCGTGGCAGCCTATCCACTCCCTCACTACCCTTACTGTTAGAAAGTTTTTCCTAATGTCTAATCTGAATCTCCTTCCCCTTAGTTTCATCCCATTACTTCTCGTGCTTCCTTCTGCTAATGAGAATAGGGTAGGTCCCCTGCACTGTGACAACCTTTCAGATATTTAAATACCGCTATTAAGTCTCCCCTTAGCCTTCTCTTCTGCAAACTAAGCAGTCCCAATTCTTTTAGCCTCTCCTCATAGGACATGGTTTGTAGACCTTCCACCATTTTGGTTGCTCTTCTCTGGACCTGCTCCAATAAATCGATGTCTTCCTTAAACTGGGCAGCCCAGAACTGTACACAGTATTCCAGGTGGGGTCTGACCAGGGAAGAGTACAGCGGAATAATTACCTCTCTTGATCTAGCTTCAATGCTCGTCTTGATACATCCTAGAATTTGGTTAGCCTTTCTAGCCACCGCACCGCACTGTTGACTCATGTTGAATTTGTGATCTATTATTATGCCCAGATCCTTTTCCCCTGTACTCTCACTTAGTACTATTCCTCCCATACTATATATGCTTCTTGCATTTCTGTTACCCAGATGTAGAACTTTGCATTTGTCCCTTTTGAATACCATTTTGTTCACCTCAGCCCATTGTTCCAGTGTGTCTAAGTCCTTTTGGATGCACTCTCTCTCCTCTCTAGTGTTGGCCATTCTTTGTATCATCTGCAAATTTTATTAGTTCCCCATTAATCCCATCATCCAGATCATTTATAAAAATATTAAAAAGTACTGGGCCCAGGACAGAGCCCTGCGGCACCCCGCTTTTTACTTTCTTCCAGTTTGATGTATAGCCATTTAGAATTACTCGTTGTGCCCGATCATTTAGCCAATTGTGAACCCACCTTACTGTTATTTTATCAAAGCAATACTTGATCATTTTTTCAATAAGAATGTTATGTGATACTTTATCAAAGGCCTTACTAAAGTCAAGATATACTATGTCCACTGCATTCCCCTGGTCCAACCATTCAGTGACTTTATTATAGAAGGAAATAAGATTAGTCTGACAAGATTTATTAGGCATAAAGCCGTGCTGGCTCTGATTAATTAAAGCCTTCCCATCCAGGTACCTAATTAAATGTTCTTTAACGATTTGTTCAAAGATTTTTCCTACTATCGAGGTCAGACTTACCGGCCTATAATTTCCTGGGTCGTCCCTATTCCCCTTTTTGTAGATGGGGACCACATTTGCCCTTTTCCAATCTAGAGGGACCACTCCTGTTTCCCATGACTTATTAAAGATTATTGCAAGGGGTTCTGTTATTTCCTCTGCTAATTCTTTTAAAACTCTAGGGTGTAAATCATCCGGTCCTGGGGACTTGGTTTCCTTAATCTTAGCTAAATGTTCTCTTACCAAACCTTCACTTATAATCAGCTTGGAGTCCTCATTCCCCTCATCACTATCACCATTAATGTTGATATTACCATCCATTTCTTGGGAGAAGACGGATACAAAATATGAATTTAGTAACTCCACCTGCTGATCCACCATGTTAACTTTTTCACCCTTTTCGTTCTTCAGGACTCCAATGGTTTCCTTCACTTTTCTTTTGCTCTTAACATATCCCCAAAAACCTTTTACCTTACTCCTAACTTCTTTTGCAAGCTTCAATTCGTATTCAGCCTTAGCTTTTTTAATGCTTATCTTGCAGAGTCTGCAAACTGCTGTATACTCTCCCTTAGATATAGCTCCCATCTTCCACTTGTTGTATGTTTCCTTTTTCTTTTTTAGTAGGTTATGTAATTTTTTGGTCATCCATCCTGGAGTTTTTAGGTGATTCCCATTTTTCTTGCTTCTAGGTATTGTTAGTTCCTGTGCATTAATGATTTCCCTACGGAAAATTTCCCACCCCTCATGTGCATTTTTGTGCTTAAGTATTTTTCGCCATGGAATTCTACTAACCCTTACCTTTAGGCCCCTAAAATCTGCCCTACTAAAATTGAGCCTTCTAGTCTTTGTCTTCTCAGGTCTTCTTCTTACAACCCCAAACTCGAGTATAGCATGGTCGCTGAATCCCAATGTCCCTGCTATCCTTAATTCCTTAACCATGTCCTCCTTGTTAGTTAAAACTAGGTCCAGAATGGATGTTCCTCTCGTGTTTTTTTCTACTAACTGGGCAATGAAGTTGTCTGCTAGAGAGGATAAAAATTTGATAGAGCTTTTACTCGTAGCTGTGTGAGTTTCCCAATGAATATCTGGGTAATTAAAGTCTCCCATGATAACAATACTGTGTGTGGGGTTCACTGTTGAGCATATAATACTGTGTGGGGGTCCACTGTGGAGCATATAATATTGTGTGGGGACCACTTTGGAGTATATAATACTGTGTGGGGGTCCACTGTGGAGAGTAGAATACTGTGTGGGGGCCCACTGTAGAGCATATAATACTGTGTGGGGGCCCACTGTAGAGCATATAATACTGTGTGGGGGCCCACTGTTGGGCATATAATATTGTGTGTGGGCCACTGTGAAGCATATAATACTGTGTGGGGGCCACTGTGGAGCGTATTGTACTGGGTGGGGCCACTGTGGAGCACATTGTACTGTCTGGGGGCTACTGTGGAGAGCATTGTACTGTCTGGGGGCCACTGTGGAGAGCATTGTACTGTCTGGGGGCCACTGTGGAGAGCATTGTACTGTCTAGGGGCCACTGTGGAGCGCATTGTACTGTGTGACACCACTGTGGAGCACATTGTATGGTGTGGGGGCCTTCACTATTTATATCACATAGTATCTGTTTTATAGCAGACATGTGATATTATTACAGGCTGTAATAACATTGCACGGTCACTATAAAACAGATCCTGTGCAATGTAAATAATGTTCAAAAGTATACCAAATGCAACTCTACCTTTCAGTACAAAGTTGTTTGTATCATTGAAATAATTGTATAACTGAATCATTGAAAGCTCTGTAAAGCCCCATTCACACGACTGTATTTTGCGGGTCCGTAACTGTCCGCAATTGTGGATCCACACAGTATTAAGGTTAAATTGCCATGTTGGCACTTTGCGATAATTTAGTGGGTTTTGAGTTGCAGTTTGGGCACTCGGTCACTAAAAGGTTCGCCATGACTGTCCTAGAGGATGTAAAACTGGAGAGTCACTGGTGGAGAAAGATCTGGGAGTACTTGTAGATCATAGGTTAAATTACAGCATGCAATGTCAATAAGCTGCTTCTAAGGCCAGCAGGATATTGTCATGTATTAAAAGGGGTATGGACTCACAAGACAGGGATGTAATATTACCACTTAAAGTTAAATCTGTTTAGTCTGGAGAAGAGGTGTTTAAGGGGAGATGTGATAAACCTATACAAATATATAAATGGCCTTTACAAGAAATATGGGGAAAAAGCTGTTATATGTAAAATCCCCTCAAAAAACAAGGGGCACTTATATAGGAAGCACTTCTATGTCTCCTTCTGCTAAATCCACTATTTTCTTTGGCTCAAAAAAACAAATCTGCAACAAAGAAGCAGCTTTTCCAATGTTTCCAATTTTCAGCCTTAATTTCCAGTGGCCCACCAGTGGAACTTGTTCTGGAGGCCCACCCAACAGCTTCCTGCTAATATCCTACACCACAGTTCCTTCACTGAAGTCTTACATATGTGCTGACTATTTGGCGTTACTGAGTATGTTCCCAGTATAGTCATCCCCTCTAGTACTGTGCACACCCCAATAGCTCCACAGCCGGTTCATGCACAGTACTGTATGGAGAATGACACGACCGTGGAGCACTACACGTATGTGCAAGATTATAGTGAGGGGGTTGTGAGGTAGACACAGGGCTGCCCACACAGTATAATGCTCCAAATGGTATATAATGCTCCACAGTGCCCTCCACAGTAAAAAACAAAATACTCCCCTGAGCTGCCCCCACCATGGCCCAACATGGTATACAGTATAATGATCTGCTGTGGACCCACACAGTATAAAATGCTCCCCTGAGCCCCCCATAGTGGCCCCACATGGTATATAATGCTCCACACAGTATAATATGTGCCCCAGAGCCCCCTCCAGTATAATGCTCCACAGTGGCCCCACACTGTATAAATAGCTCCCCACAATGGCCTCACCTAGTATAATATGCTCCCCAGAGCCCACCCCACCACCCCCCCCCCCAGTATAATGCTCCACACAATATCATACCCCTTAGGGGCCCCACACAGTATAATATGCTCCCCAGCAGCCCTACACAGTATAAAAGGCTCCCCATAGCAACCCCACCACAGTATAATGCTCCACAGTGGCCCCCACACAATATAATATACTCCCATGAAGCCCCAAACAATATAATATGCTCCACAGTACTTAATAATAAATCTCACAGTATAATAGGCTCCCCACACTGCCCCCCAAGTATAAAGCTTCACAGTGGCCCCACACAATATAATATGCTCCTTAGAGGCCCCTAATATAATACTTCACAGTGGCTCCACAAGGTATAATAAGCTCCCACAGTGGCCTCACATAGTATAATATGCTCCCCAAAGACCACCCCCACCACAGTATAATGCTCCACAGTGGCCCCCACTTAGTATAATATACTCCCATGCAGCCCCAATCAATATAATATGCTCCAAAGTGTAGAATAATAAATATCACAGTATAATAGGCTCCCCACTGCCCCCCCCCAAGTATAAAGCTCCACAGTGGCCCCACATAATATAATATGTTTCCTAGAGGCCCCGCAATATAATTCTCTACAGTGGCTCCACACAATATAATATGCTACCCAGAGGCCCCCCCTAGGGGCGTAACTGGTAGCGGCTGCCACAGGGCCCGGGACATTTGGGCTTTTTTTTTTTTTTTCATAGGCCATTATCTGCTGGAGTAACTCCAGCAGGTAACGGGAACTATTTACTTACCAATCCCCGCTCCTGCTCATGGCCGCCTGTGCTTCCCATTCTGCAGAGGCAGAGGTGACTTTGAGCAGGAGCTCTGGTCCAACATTGAAGATGGCCGAAGTAGCAGGGAGTGTGTCGGAGCCAGGGAGAGGTAGGTAACAGTGTCTTTTTGTTTGTATCCTTCCCTGGGTCTCCGATCAATATACTCTGGGGTCTGAAAAGACCCCAGAGTATAATTGTTCATAGGTGGTCCACAATGGGGCATAATACTGTGTGCAGGGGCCACTATGGGGCATAATACTGTGTGCAGGGGCCACTAAGGGGCATAATACTGTGTACAGGGGCCACTATGGGGAATAATACTGTGTGCAGGGGCCACTATGGGGCATAATGCTGTGTGTAGGGGCCACTATGGGGCATAATAGTGTGCGCAGGAATGTGGTTTGTGCGGGGGGGTGGGTTGGAGGGGTTGGTCCGGGGGGTTGGGGGCGGTGGTTCGGGGAGGGGGGCCCCATGACAAATGTTTGCCTTGGGGCCCAGCCATTCCTAGTTACGCCACTGCCCACCCCAATATAAAATACTCCCGACAGTGGCCCCACACAGTATAATATACTCCCCAGAGCGCCCCCTAGTATAAAGCTCCACAGTGGCCCCACACAATATAATATGCTTCCCAGAGGCCCCACCAGTATAATGCTGTACAGTGACTCAGCACAGTATAATGCTCCCCACCACAGACAGTATAATGCTCCCCAGCAGCCCCACACAGTATAAAAGGCTCAACTACAATGCCCCCAGTATAATGCTCCACAGTGGCTCCACACAATATAATGTGTTACCCAGAGGGCCCCCCAGTATATGTTACACACAGTTAAATATACTCCTCAGAGGCCCTCCCTAGTATAATGCTCCACAGTGCCCCCCCAGTTTAATGCTTCACAATGGCCCCATGCAATATAATATGCTTCCCAGAAGGCCCCCCTGTATAATGCTCCACAGTGGCTCCACACAGTATAAAAGGCTCCCACAGCGCCCACAGTATAATGCTCCACAGTGGCCCCACACAGTATAATAAGCTCTCCACAGTGGCCCCACACAGTATAATAAGCTCTCCACAGTGGCCTCACATATAACTAACTAACAATACCTAGAAGCAAGAAAAATGGGAATCACCTAAAAACTCCAGGATGGATGACCAAAAAATTACATAACCTACTAAAAAAGAAAAAGGAAACTTACAACAAGTGGAAGATGGGAGCTATATCTAAGGGAGAGTATACAGCAGTTTTCAGACTCTGCAAGATAAGCATTAAAAAAGCCAAGGCTGAATACGAATTGAAGCTTGCAAAAGAAGTTAAGAGTAATGTAAAAGGTTTTTGGGGATATGTTAAGAGCAAAAGAAAAGTGAAGGAAACCATTGGAGTCCTAAAGAACGAAAAGGGTGAAAAAGTTAACATGGTGGATCAGCAAGTGGAGTTACTAAATTCATATTTTGTATCCGTCTTCTCCCAAGAAATGGATGGAAATATCAACATTAATGGTGATAGTGATGAGGGGAATGAGGACTCCAAGCTGATTATAAGTGAAGGTTTGGTAAGAGAACATTTAGCTAAGATTAAGGAAACCAAGTCCCCAGGACCGGATGATTTACACCCTAGAGTTTTAAAAGAATTAGCAGAGGAAATAACAGAACCCCTTGCAATAATCTTTAATAAGTCATGGGAGACAGGAGTGGTCCCTCTAGATTGGAAAAGGGCAAATGTGGTCCCCATCTACAAAAAGGGGAATAGGGACGACCCAGGAAATTATAGGCCGGTAAGTCTGACCTCGATAGTAGGAAAAATCTTTGAACAAATCGTTAAAGAACATTTAATTAGGTACCTGGATGGGAAGGCTTTAATTAATCAAAGCCAGCACGGCTTTATGCCTAATAAATCTTGCCAGACTAATCTTATTTCCTTCTATAATAAAGTCACTGAATGGTTGGACCAGGGGAATGCAGTGGACATAGTATATCTTGACTTTAGTAAGGCCTTTGATAAAGTATCACATAACATTCTTATTGAAAAAATGATCAAGTATGGCTTTGATAAAATATCAGTGAGGTGGGTTCACAATTGGCTTAATGATCGGGCACAACGAGTAATTCTAAATGGCTATACATCAAACCGGAAGAAAGTAAAAAGCGGGGTGCCGCAGGGCTCTGTCCTGGGCCCAGTACTTTTTAATATTTTTATAAATGATCTGGATGATGGGGCTAATGGGGAACTAATAAAATTTGCAGATGATACAAAGATAGGAGGAATGGCCAACACTAGAGAGGAGAGAGAGTGCATCCAAAAGGACTTAGACACACTGGAACAATGGGCTGAGGTGAACAAAATGGTATTCAACAGGGACAAATGCAAAGTTCTACATCTGGGTAACAGAAATGCAAGAAGCATATATAGTATGGGAGGAATAGTACTAAGTGAGAGTACAGGGGAAAAGGATCTGGGCATAATAATAGATCGCAAACTCAACATGAGTCAACAGTGCGGTGCGGTGGCTAAAAAGGCTAACCAAATTCTAGGATGTATCAAGACGAGCATTGTAGCTAGATCAAGAGAGGTAATTATTCCGCTGTACTCTGCCCTGGTCAGACCCCACCTGGAATACTGTGTACAGTTCTGGGCGCCCCAGTTTAAGAAAGACATCGATTCATTGGAGCAGGTCCAGAGAAGAGCAACCAAAATGGTGGAAGGTCTACAAACCATGTCCTACGAGGAGAGGCTAAAAGAATTGGGACTGCTTAGTTTGCAGAAGAGAAGGCTAAGGGGAGACTTAATAGCGGTATTTAAATATCTGAAAGGTTGTCACAGTGCAGAGGGATCTACCCTATTCTCATTAGCAGAAGGAAGCACGAGAAGTAATGGGATGAAACTAAGGGGAAGGAGATTCAGATTAGACATTAGGAAAAACTTTCTAACAGTAAGGGTAGTGAGAGAGTGGTATAGGCTGCCACGGGAGGTGGTGAGTTCTTCATCAATTGAAATCTTCAAGCGGAAACTGGATAGGTATATAGCTGGGATGTTTTAGGAATTCCTGCTTTTGCAGGGGGTTGGACTCGATGGCCCTTGAGGTCCCTTCCAACTCAAACAAACAACTCAAACAAACAAAACAAACAAACAAACAAACAAACATATTATAATATGCTCCCCAGAGCCCACCCCATCACAGTATAGTGCTCCACAGTGGCCTCCACACAATATAATATGCTTCCCAGAGGCCCCACCAGTATAATGCTGTACAGTGACTCAGCACAGTATAATATGCTCCACAGCACAGTATAATGCTCCCCACCACAGTATAATGCTCCCCAGCAGCCCCACACAGTATAAAAGGCTCAACTACAATGCCCCCAGTATAATGCTCCACAGTGGCTCCACACAATATAATGTGTTACCAAGAGGGCCCCCCAGTATATGTTACACACAGTTAAATATACTCCTCAGAGGCCCTCCCTAGTATAATGCTCCACAGTGCCCCCCCAGTTTAATGCTTCACAATGGCCCCATGCAATATAATATGCTTCCCAGAAGGCCCCCCCTGTATAATGCTCCACAGTGGCTCCACACAGTATAAAAGGCTCCCACAGCGCCCACAGTATAATGCTCCACAGTGGCCCCACACACTATAATAAGCTCTCCACAGTGGCCCCACACAGTATAATAAGCTCTCCACAGTGGCCTCACATATTATAATATGCTCCCCAGAGCCCACCCCATCACAGTATAGTGCTCCACAGTGGCCTCCACACAATATAATATGCTTCCCAGAGGCCCCACCAGTATAATGCTGTACAGTGACTCAGCACAGTATAATATGCTCCCCAGCACAGTATAATGCTCCCCACCACAGTATAATGCTCCCCAGCAGCCCCACACAGTATAAAAGGCTCAACTACAATGCCCCCAGTATAATGCTCCACAGTGGCTCCACACAATATAATGTGTTACCAAGAGGGCCCCCCAGTATATGTTACACACAGTTAAATATACTCCTCAGAGGCCCTCCCTAGTATAATGCTCCACAGTGCCCCCCCCAGTTTAATGCTTCACAATGGCCCCATGCAATATAATATGCTTCCCAGAAGGCCCCCCCTGTATAATGCTCCACAGTGGCTCCACACAGTATAAAAGGCTCCCACAGCGCCCACAGTATAATGCTCCACAGTGGCCCCACACACTATAATAAGCTCTCCACAGTGGCCCCACACAGTATAATAAGCTCTCCACAGTGGCCTCACATATTATAATATGCTCCCCAGAGCCCACCCCATCACAGTATAGTGCTCCACAGTGGCCTCCACACAATATAATATGCTTCCCAGAGGCCCCACCAGTATAATGCTGTACAGTGACTCAGCACAGTATAATATGCTCCCCAGCACAGTATAATGCTCCCCACCACAGACAGTATAATGCTCCCCAGCAGCCCCACACAGTATAAAAGGCTCAACTACAATGCCCCCAGTATAATGCTCCACAGTGGCTCCACACAATATAATGTGTTACCAAGAGGGCCCCCCAGTATATGTTACACACAGTTAAATATACTCCTCAGAGGCCCTCCCTAGTATAATGCTCCACAGTGCCCCCCCAGTTTAATGCTTCACAATGGCCCCATGCAATATAATATGCTTCCCAGAAGGCCCCCCCTGTATAATGCTCCACAGTGGCTCCACACAGTATAAAAGGCTCCCACAGCGCCCACAGTATAATGCTCCACAGTGGCCCCACACACTATAATAAGCTCTCCACAGTGGCCCCACACAGTATAATAAGCTCTCCACAGTGGCCTCACATATTATAATATGCTCCCCAGAGCCCACCCCATCACAGTATAGTGCTCCACAGTGGCCTCCACACAATATAATATGCTTCCCAGAGGCCCCACCAGTATAATGCTGTACAGTGACTCAGCACAGTATAATATGCTCCCCAGCACAGTATAATGCTCCCCACCACAGACAGTATAATGCTCCCCAGCAGCCCCACACAGTATAAAAGGCTCAACTACAATGCCCCCAGTATAATGCTCCACAGTGGCTCCACACAATATAATGTGTTACCCAGAGGGCCCCCCAGTATATGTTACACACAGTTAAATATACTCCTCAGAGGCCCTCCCTAGTATAATGCTCCACAGTGCCCCCCCAGTTTAATGCTTCACAATGGCCCCATGCAATATAATATGCTTCCCAGAAGGCCCCCCCTGTATAATGCTCCACAGTGGCTCCACACAGTATAAAAGGCTCCCACAGCGCCCACAGCATAATGCGCCACAGTGGCCCCACACAGTATAATAAGCTCTCCACAGTGGCCCCACACAGTATAATAAGCTCTCCACAGTGGCCTCACATATTATAATATGCTCCCCAGAGCCCACCCCATCACAGTATAGTGCTCCACAGTGGCCTCCACACAGTATAAACTGCTCCCGGGATGCCCCACACAATATAATATGCAACACAGTGCAGAAGAATAAATAAATAAATCTCACAGTATAACAGACTCCCCACACTGCCCCTCCAGTATAAAGCTCCACAGTGGCCCCGCTCAATATAATATGCTCCCCACAGGCCCCACTAGTATAATGCTCCACAGTGGCCCCACACAATATAATATGCTATCCAGAGGGTCCCCCAGTATAATGCTCCACAGTGGCTCCACACAGTATAATATGCTCCCCAGAGCCCCCACAGAGTATAATATCCCTTAGTGGCCCCACACAGTATAATTATGCTCCCCAGCAGCCCCACACAGTATAAAAGGCTCCCCACAGTGTCCCCCGAGTTTAATGCTCCACAGTGGCCCCACACAATATAATATGCTTCCCAGAGGCCCCCCAGTATAATACTCCACAGTGGCTCCCCCCATGTAATATGCTCCCCACAGTGGCCCCACAGTGTATAATATGCTCCCCAGAGGGCCCCCCTAGTATAATGCTCCACAGTGGCTCCCCCCAGTGTAATATGCTCCCCATTGTGGCCCTAAACAATATAATATGCTTCCCAGAGGGCCCCCCTAGTATAATGCTCCACAGTGTTCCCCCCAGTGTGATACTCCACAGTGGCCCCACACAATATAATATGCTCTCCAGAGTATAAAAATTGGAGGCCCAGGGGAGGTGAGGGAAAATCTGGCCAGGCCTGACTCAGGGATCATCAGGCTCAGGATACCCCCCCCCCAACACTGGCCCTGCCTAAAGGCACTGGGCCCACTGGGTGACTCACTGGTACCCCAGTGGGCCAGTCCAGGCCTGCCAGAGGCAATAAGACTTCTTCCCTGTATGGGCATTGAATCTGTGGAATAGCCTACCCCAGGAGCTGATCCACTGACACTTAAAATTTACAGTAATGTGGAAGTTTTTTTTTTTTTTTTTAAATATGAAGAGCAGAGAATTATTTTACAGACTAAACTTTTTGTAGCCAACCAAAGTTAACAGAGCCAGCTGCACAGTAAAGTTTAGAACTTTAGTAATAATTCAGTTCTTAGTAATAATAGGAACATATCTTAAAGGTCACTGAGATGATTTTATATATAGTACATCTTGCAGTCCCATATTATGCTCGTTCACACAGGTACCACTACAAACACAGTAGATTGCTATGTTGTTGATCTGACCTTTTTTTCCACAGGAATTGGACACCAGAGAATATCCTTTTGCGTTCTAAAAGTCTCTTATGGCCTTGTACACTGTGTAGATCTTATAAATGGAAGCTTAGGGGAAAATAGAACTGTATATAAAAGACAAAAGTAGCGAAAACCATATGAAATTGGTAAGTTGTACAGTCATGGCCAAAAGTTTTGAGAATGACACAAATATTATATTTTCACATGATCTGCTGCCCTCTGGTTTTTATGTGTGTTTGTCAGATGTTTTTATCACATACAGAAATATAATTGCATTCATATTATGAGTAACAGAAGCTTATATTGACAGTTAGAATGAGTTAATGCAGCAAGTCAATATTTGCAGTGTTGACCCTTCTTCTTCAGGACCTCTGCAATTCTCCCTGGCATGCTCTCAATCAACTTCTGGACCAAATCCTGACTGATAGCAGTCCATTCTTGCAGAATCAATGCTTTAATTTTGTCTGAATTTGTTGGTTTTTGTTTGTCCACCAGTCTCTTGATGATTGACCACAAGTTCTCAATGGGATTAAGATCTGGGGAGTTTCCAGGCCATGGACCCAAAATCTCTATGTTTTGTTCCCTGAGCCATTTAGTTATCACCTTTGCTTTATGGCAAGGTGCTCCATCATGCTGGAAAAGGCATTGTTGAGCGCCAAACTGCTCTTGGACGGTTGGGAGAAGTTGCTCTTGGAGGACATTCTGGTACCATTCTTTATTCATGGCTGTGTTTTTAGGCAAGACTGTGAGAGAGCCGATTCCCTTGGCTGAGAAGCAACCCCACACATGAATGGTTTCAGCATGCTTTACAGTTGGCATGAGACAAGACTGGTGGTAGCGCTCACCTCTTCTTCTCCGAATAAGCTGTTTTCCAGATGTTCCAAACAATCGAAAAGGGGATTCATCAGAGAAAATGACTTTACCCCAGTCCTCAGCAGTCCACTCCCTGTACCTTTTGCAGAATATCAGTCTGTCCCTGATGTTTTTTCTGGAGAGAAGTGGCTTCTTTGTTGCCCTCCTTGAGACCAGGCCTTGCTCCAAGAGTCTCCGCCTCACAGTGCGTGCAGATGCACTCACACCTGCCTGCTGCCATTCCTCAGCAAGCTCTGCACTGCTGGTAGCCCGATCCCGCAGCTGAAACATTTTTAAGAGACGGTCCTGCCGCTTGCTGGTCTTTCTTGGGCGCCCTGGAGCCTTTTTGGCACCAATGGAACCTCTCTCCTTGAAGTTCTTGATGATGCGATAGATTGTTGACTGAGGTGCAATCTTTCTAGCTGCAATACTCTTCCCAGTTAGGCCATTTTTGTGCAGTGCAATGATGACTGCACGTGTTTCTTTAGAGATAACCATGGTTAACAGAAGAGAAACAATGATGGCAAGCACCAGCCTCCTTTTAAAGTGTCCAGTGGTGTCATTCTTACTTAATCATGACAGATTGATCTCCAGCCCTGTCCTCATCAACACCCACACCTGTGTTAATGGAGCAATCACTGAAACGATGTTAGGTGGTCCTTTTAAGGCAGGGCTGCAATGATGTTGAAATGTGTTTTGGGGGATAAAGTTCATTTTCTAGGCAAATATTGACTTTGCAAGTAATTGCTGTTAAGCTGATCACTCTTTATAACATTCTGGAGTATATGCAAATTGCCATTAGAAAAACTGAAGCAGTAGACTTTGTAAAAATTAATATTTGTATCATTCTCAAAACTTTTGGCCATGACTGTAATGCAGAAATGTATTTAGAAAAATAGAAACATTTAAATGGTCACTAACTTTTCAGACAACTTAGTCTGATTTCATAGAGTATGTGATTCTTGACCAAAGTTTAATGCACTTTAATTAAAAATGTTGCTGCTTTTCACCTGAAAAACCTCTCTAAAGTTCCTGCCAATAAGTGTCTCCCTTCTACCAAATTTACAGTTAACTCCCTGTTGCTAGGCTAGTTTCGTCTCCATAGATGCACGATGTATGCACAGTAAGTGGGAGGAGGAGGGTCTGGTCTCTTCATCTGAATGCAGATGAGAGGGGCTGGTTTTCCTCACAGCCTCCACACGTATGTAAACTGCTCTGTGCAAAGGATTTAAAGGGATTCTATCATTAAAAAATCGATTTTTAACTAAAAGCACGTCGGATTAGCCTTTAAAAAGGCTATTCTTCTCCTACCTTTATTTTTCGGGTCTGCGTCTCCGTTTTTGAGTTTTGTCTTCTTTCTTGGTTATGCAAATTAGTCTTCAGAAAGCACAGGGGGCGTTCCCCGTGTGCTCAAAGCACTGGCTCGTCATAGGTTTCCAGCACCGCCTCTCTCTTCTACCCCTGACGTGTCTTCTCCTCTTCACTCCTCTTCTTGCACAAGACCACTGCAAAATGGCCGACTGAACAGCCGACTGTGCATGTTTCATCGGCCATTTTGCAGTGGTCTCGTGCTTTCTGAAGACTAATTTGCATAACCAAGAAAGAAGACAAAACTCAAAAACGGTGACGCGGACCCGAAAAATAAAGGTAGGAGAAGAATAGCCTTTTTAAAGGCTAATACGATGTGCTTTTAGTTAAAAATCGATTTTTTAATGATAGAATCCCTTTAACCCTTTCCCGACAACCGCCGTAATAGTACAGCAGATGCCGGGTGCTTAAATATGGCGGCCGCTCGGGACCAGAGCAGCCGCCATAGCCGCCGGGTTTCTACTGTATTATACAGCAGACACCCGGCGCTAATGCCTGCCATCAGTGCCCGCTATTAGAGATGAGCGAATCGATTCTGCAGAAGTGGAATTCGATCCGAATTTCAGGAAATCTTCGATTCTCCATGATTCCGGATTTCCTGATGCTTCGTGGTAACGAATATTTAGTAAGGACCTTTGTGACATCAGATGGTCACAAGATATTCTCTAGTGATGTGATTGGGTAGGCGTGTCTTTGCTTGTTAGCAGATCCTTTCGCATGAATAAAAGTTGTCCGTGCTGAAGAGAGAGAGAGAGAAAAAAACATGACCGCGGCATCCAAGGACTTCCGCCATTTTGCCACCCACCTGCCCACCCTGGCTCTCTGTAGCCCGGAATTAGCTGTTAATTCGCCGCAAAGTAATTCGGATCGAAGCAAATTTTTTTGGAACTTTGAATCGAACTGCCGAATCGAACTTTTGAGAAATTCGCTCATCTCTACCTGCGGGCATTAACCCCTCTCAGTCAGCTTTGACCGAGGCGCCATTTTACCAGCGGTGCTCGGGCGCCGCCATTTTTCCGGGGATCACCGACACCCGGCACAAGCTCCAGGGCCGGCATCCGTTGTTATGACAGCCAGGAGCCTTCTGAAGGCTTCCAGGCCTGTCTTTCATTAATTTCTATTGCAGGCTACTCTAGGGGGGTCTAATAAATGCAATAAAAAAAAATAAAAAATATTAAAAGTTCAAATCAAGCCCCTTTCCCTAGAACACATATAGAAGTACTTAAATACTGAGAAACACATACACATTAGGTATCCCTCTGTCCGAAAACGCCCGGTCTACAAATCTATAAAAAAAATTTCCTGTACGGTAAACGCCATAGCGGAAAAAAAAAATCAAAAGTGCCAAACCGCCGTTTTTTTCACTGTTTTGCCTCTGATAAAAATGTGAATAAAAAGTGATCAAAGCAATAGCAATTCCCCAAAATGGTATAACTAAAAAGTACACCTGGCCCTGCAAAAAAAGACGCCCTATGCATCCCATTTCACGGAAGTATAAAAAAGTTACGGGCGTCAGAATATGGCGACTTTTAAAAAATATACTGTATATTTTTGCACAGTTTTGGATTTTTGTTAAGGGTTTAAAATGTAAATAAAACCATATAAATTTGGTATCCCTGGAATCGTACCGAAACATAGAATACAGGTGACATGTCATTTTGGCAGTAGAGCGAACGCTGTAAAAACAAAGCCTGTAAGAAAGTCGCACAAATGCACTTTTTCTTCAAATCCACCCCATTCTGAATTTTTTTTCCAGCTTCCCAGTACATTGTACAGAATAATAAATGGTAGCATCATGAAAAAAAATTTGTCCCGCAAACATAAAGACCTCATATGGCATTGAGAGCGGAAAAATAAAAAAGAGTCGAAAATGAAAATCAAAACATGTCACTGGTGGGAAGGGGTTAAGATTCCGCACATCTCACAGCTTAAAAAAAGTCTTCTATGTACTTATATCTACTTTTGGCTGCTTGTGTCATTACAGATGGGATATTCTTCACAGACAGCTACAGCTTTACTGACTGTGCTCATAGTTTGTTTGTTTGCTCTTGTACAGTTACTCCTGGCAGAATTACATGTAGATAAACCAGTATTAGTAGTAATGAATAGGGGAGGAGGTCAGACTGTTCCTTATTATACACAATCACAGCCTCAAAGTCAAATGTAAACTATTTTGTCATAATGTGATTATTAGCAGCAGTAAAACTGATAGGACATCATGTATGAAGGCTTATACAGCCATAGAAAACACCGCTCAGCAAGACCCTGAAGATATTTAAACTTTTCAGAAAAATCCTGGTATCCTTTAAATATATTACAGTGGGGAAAAACGTATTTGGTCAGTCACCAATTGTGCAACTTCTCCCACTTAAAAAGATGAGAGAGGCCTGTAATTGACATCATAGGTAGACCTCAACTATGAGAGACAAAATGAGAAAACAAATCCAGAAAATCCCATTGTATGATTTTCTAAAGAATTTATTTGCAAATTATGGTGGAAAATAAGTATTTGGTCACCTACAAACAAGCAAAATTTCTGGCTCTCACAGACCTGTAACTTCTTCTTTAAGAGGCTCCTCTGTCCTCCACTCATTACCTGTAGTAATGGCACCTGTTTGACCTTGTTATCAGTATAAAAGACACCTGTCCACAACCTCAAACAGTCACACTCCAAACTCCACTATGGTGAAGACCAAAGAGCTGTGGAAGGACACCAGAAACAAAATTGTAGACCTGCCACAGGCTGGGAAGACTGAATCTGCAGTAGGCAGGCAGCTTGGTGTGAAGAAATCAACTGTGGGAGCAATAATTAGAAAATGGAAGACATACAAGACCACTGATAATCTCCCTCGATCAGGGGCTCCACGCAAGATCTCACCCCGTGGGATCAAATTGATCACAAGAATGGTGAGCAAAAATCCCAGAACCACATGGGGGGACCTAGTGAATGACCTGCAGAAAGCTGGGACTAACGTAACAAAGGCTACCGTCAGTAACACACTACGCCGCCAGGGACTCAGATCCTGCAGTGCCAGACGTGTCCCCCTGCTTAAGCCAGTACATATCCGGGCTCATCTGAAGTTTGCTAGAGAGCATTTGGATGTTCCAGAAGAGTATTGGGAGAATGTCATATGGTCAGATGAAACCAAACTGTTTGGTAGAAACACAACTCATCGTGTTTGGAGGAGAGTGAATGCTGAGTTGCATCCAAAGAACACCATATCTACTGTGAAGCATGGGGGTGGCAACATCATTCTTTGGGGCTGTTTCTCTGCAAAGGGACCAGGACAATTGATCTGTGTACATGAAAGAATGAATGGGGTCATGTATCGTGACATTTTGAGTCCAAACCTCCTTCCATCAGCAAGGGCATTGAAGATGAAACATGGCTGGGTCTTTCAGCATGACAATGATCCCAAGCACACCACCAGGGCAACGAAGGAGTGGCTTTGTAAGATACATTTCAAGGTCCTGTAGTGGCCTAGCCAGTCTCCAGATCTCAACCCCAAAGAAAACCTTTGGAGGAAGTTAAAAGTCCGTGTTGCCCAGCGACAGCCCCAAAACATCACTGCTCTAGAGGAGATCTGCATGGAGGAATGGGCCAACATACCAGCAACAGCGTGTATCAACCTTGTGAAGACTTACAGAAAACATTTGACCTCTGTCATTGCCAACAAAGGATATATAACAAAGTATTGAGATGAACTTTTGTTACTGACCAAATACTTAATTTACACCATAATTTGGAAATAAATTCTTTAAAAATCAGACAATGTGATTTTCTAGATACGTTTTCTCATTTTGCCTCTCATAGTTGAGGTTTACCTATGGTTTCAATTACAGGCCTCTCTCATCTTTTTAAGTGGGAGAACTTGCACAATTGGTGACTGACTAAATACTTTTTTTTCCCCACTGAATAATGGGGATACCACATAAGATTATTTTGACCTATCCACAGGATAGAGAGAGGTCATCAGTATCAGTTTAGTGGAGGTCCAACACCCGAACCAATCAGCTGATGTGGCTGCCGGAAGCCATATACTAAGTATACGGCCAGAAGCACCCACTATATGGTGCTTCCGGTCCATACAAGGTAGTGGTAGTGCCTGGAACTATATCTCCGTTCCCATTCACTTAGTATTAATATTACTTAGTGTATGGCTTCTGTCAGCTGTTTGGTTCAGGGTTCAGGTGTGATACCGTGACTGATCAGATACTTGATGACCTATCTTGTGAATAGGACATCAGTCTCTTATATATATAAAAATGAGTGTCTGTCTGTCTGTTCTTTATGCGTGACAAAATGACTGGACCGATCTTCACCAAATTTGCCACACAGGTACAGCAGGTGTCTGGGAAGGTTTGAGACCGGGTCTCAGCTCTCTAGGACGTACCGTTCCTGAAATACAGTATTCCCAAAAAACTGACCTGCATTAGCCAATAGAAGCCTACAAGTCCAACAGCCATACACACGGTCACATGTCCCTTATCAGCCAATAGAAGCTCGCAAGCGCTTAGTCTCCACATGAACACAGCTTTATTGCAGGTTTCCATAACAACCCAGCCGTTTGTCTTCACTACTTTAGGTCAGCTTTAAAGGCGCAGGGCGCTGTGAATGACACTGTTACACAAGGTCACATACACACAGCTTTACTCCAGATTTCCATAACAACCGATCACAGGTTTTTCACTGATATCCTAAATGAGATACACATGATCACATCACACTTATGGACCCATGGAAACTTGCAGGTTCTTCAGTCTTGACATACACACAGCTTTACACTAGGTTTCCATAGCAGTCAAACTACTGTATTTATGACCTGAATTAGTCAATAGCAGTTCGCAGGTCCTTAAATATTCAGTCATATAAAATTTTTTAAACACACACAAACAACATACAAAATAGACCAGTGCAAAACTGGCCAATTCTTATGGGGCCAGTACACAAACAAAAAATGAAATATACCCGGGCGAAGCCGGGTTCTTCTGCTATTATAAAATAAATTTTATTTGCAGATCTCTTAAATGTCACTAACTTATTTATTTTTTTATTTTATTTTTTTTTTATGAGTAGTATATGCCTCTGATTGTTTCTATCCTGGGGTCTTGTCAGTAAAGTGCTGCCTGGCTCTTGCCTTGAACTAGGGCCCTTTTAGCTCTGTGAACTAGGGATATGTGCCCACACAGCAGCAGAAGTCGGACAGCAGCAAGATGCTGCAGGATGATTGGTTACTGGGGGCCCCTGCAGCGTGATTGAGATGACGGGGGATACTGGTTGGCCTGACTCTGCAGCTAGATGTCATCTCAGTCACCCAGTGTGTTTACAATATATGAAAATAAACTGAGTAGTCTCTTAAAAAAAAATCTACTCAATGTATTTTACCAACACATAGACTGGTTGAGATGCTGTATGATGAGTATCTATATGAAGTACAGTGAGTATAGTGTGCCATACCCAGATGAACTGGGGGGCCCATTGAGGAATTCACCTGTGGACAAATCCAAGTCTGTATATATAGATGTTGAGGGGGAACCAAGATAGCTCCAGGGAAACCCAAAAAAACAGTGCAAAAGCTACCACAGTGAGAATCCCATTTAATTGTCATCAGGCTCTGAAGCATGAATTAAAACATGTCATGTAAGGTCTATGAGGCTTTAGCAATCAAGACAGGAACAGGACAATCCAATCATAAAAGGTACATTGAAACCATTGTTAAATTACTCCCGTCATGCACTGTGACCTTTACACCATGACAGGTTCATGATAATTGTAATTGGACAGCCAAGACATTTAACTTGGTTAACAAGCAATTTTCAAGTAATATTTTAAATAATTACTTTTAACTATGTCTGTGGCATATCTCTCTTTTATTATGCATTTTACAGAGGTGCATGGTGATCATTGTGGAAATGTCTGTAACAAGAAAGACACTTCTTAATTACAGAAACTAAGCATATTTTCTACTCTCCTATTCCAGGGTCTTAAAGGGGAATATTCTGTTGCGCTAACAGAGATATTTTGAACACTGTCCAAAGTAGGGTGCACAATCTAAATTTCCTTTCAGTATGTCCTTTGGAGTGTGGGTGGAAACCTACTCAAACACCGGGAGAACATACAAACTCCTTGCAGATGTTGTCCTTGATTGGATTTGTACCTAGGACTCCAGTGCTGCAAAGCTACAGTGCTTGTTATTACTAAAACATGTCCCAAAAAAAGGGCACGCTTACCTAATACCAGATGAAACATGGCTCTGTGCAGAATGCAGATAGGCCCTTACAGTATATGACAGAAAAAGCACAGATGCAAAATACTAATAGAACACCTGCTCACACACCTACCATGAGGGGAGGGGCGTGGATGGAAATTTGCAAGCTTGCTTTCATATACTACAAGGGCCTATATCCAAACTACACAAAGCCAGGTTTCATCTGGTATTTGCTAAGCGTGCCCATTTTTCTGTGATATGTAATTTATTTATTATGCTTACTTATATAGCGCCATCATATTCGGCAGTGTTTTACAGACATTGTCAGTCACTGTCCCATATAGGGCTCACAATCTAAATTCCCTATTAGTATGTCTTTGGATTGTGGGAAGAAACTGGAGTACCCGGAGGAAACCCACGCAAACATGGGGAGAACATACAAACTTCTTTCAGATGTTGGCCTTAGCAGGATTCAAACCCAGGACTCCAGCGGCTGCAGTGCTAACCACTGAGCCACCGTGCTGCCCATATATTTTGTATAGGAAGCCTCTAGGCTTACTTCTCTATGTATTTCAACTGTATCAGTGTCATGCAGACGCCGATGCAGTTGATGTGTGAGGGTAACCTGTGTTTTGGCCCCCCCCCCCCACTAGCTACGCCTCTGCGTCTGACTAGATGATTTTCAAGATGATGAGTTTCACCGTTTGCTGTGCGGCAAGGAAAAGACTGCATGGGAAGCATTCCGGTTAGTAGTAACAAATTTCCTGGGAAAAACACCAAGGCAGATAACTATGAAGAGTTGGTGAAAAATCTCCTCAAGACATATAAAAACCTGGGATGTAACATGTCTTTAAAGATTCATTTCTTGCACTCTCATCTAGACTTCTTTGCACCAAAACTGTGGAGTGGTGAGCGATGAACATGGTGAGCGATTTCACCATGAAATTGCGACTATGGAAAAAAGATATCAGGGTAAATGGAACCCATCAATGCTTGCAGATTACTGCTGGACAGTTACCAGAGACAATACGATGCCTGAATACATGAGACGTGTGAAAAAGAGCCAAGTAACCAATGAGTGAGGACCTACGTTGCAGAGTTCAATAATATATTAGCCTAAATATAATTATAATTTGTAAAAGTGCTTAGAGATGTCTGTAAATTATAGTTGATTTTAAATACAGCTAAATTTCCTCAGAATATATTTCAAAATTTTATGAACAATAAACTTGCACCTATATGATTGTAGAAGTCACAATTATAGATTATAATGTACACAATTTACATAACAGTAAAACGAGAATTCTTCGATATCAGACACTAGAGCCAATTGACAGTTTTCCTTGCGATATTTGAATTCAGCAAATGAAAATCATAAAGAAAAGGTTCATTTTATTTCTGAAACAAACAACTTTTGAAAATTTGTAGACTTGTGATATCGGCATTTATACGATAGGCTGCATAAAGCAGCCTGTCATACAGATGAATGCCAGACAAGCCTGGGAGCCTTCAATAGGCTCCTGGCTGTCATGACAGCAGGATGCAGATCCCAGATCTTGCTCTGGGTGCCGGTGATCACCTGCAAAATGGTGCCTCAGTCAGCCTTAATGTCTGCGATCAGTGCCGCAGAACGGCCGCCACATTTCCCAACATCCGCTGCACCTACAGGGCTCTCCAAAATGTCCACTGGAGGCAAGAAAGAGTCCTGCTCCCTGATTTCATGTGTGGATTGGTTTATACAGTATAATTAATAGTTTATAATATCTGATGTTAATTCACGAAACAATGGCTAGATTATCCCCTACCTCTCCCCTTCTGAAAAAATACAACATCCAGAAGACTTATGAGATGTAGACATTAGGGTCAGGAGACGCATAATCGGATTGTCACATGAAGGCAATGAGAGCAGATTATCTGTTCTGGACACATTAATCCTGGAGCTAAGAGGACAGTATCCTTTAAGGGGATTAGAAGTATAAACTGGGAGATCTTATTTTACTGGCTGGACCTGGCAAAATTAAGGAAAAAGGGCGCTCTGTCTGCTAGTAATACTATGAAAGGGAACACATGCAGTCAGGACAATTTACTGCAGGAGTTTCTTATAAAATATTAAAAAGCTGTACATTAACAGTAATTTACCAATGGTGGCTGCACATGACATAAATTCTGGATATGTGGTGTCGGGGGTTAATCTCCCCCGGGATGGATGTCACCGTAAGCCTAATTAAATAGATAACCAGTTTCGAGTGCTCGGGAAACAAGACGTACACAGGTACCGTGTATGAACAGTTTCTACTTTATTACGTAGTTCAATACAGTTTTAAAAGCAAGCTCAATTACATAACAGTCATGTGATCAATATACATATATGGTCTTTCCAGTTCCGTTATCACACAAATTTGTTCATTTACCCATCACCCCAGATGTTTTCCTTTTCACCTTATCTAAATGTCCTCCCAAGACTACTAGTTCTGCTGAAATCGGCAGAACTGTTGATATCTCCCCCAGACTCCAAGTCTGTCCTTATCAACTACGCAGTCTTGTTTACAGAACATTCCACCCTCTTGTGCTTTCTGTATACTGTGATATAGAATATAGTGCAAGTTATGTTTTAACCCTTACAATTCCCCCATTTTAGGACTTTATTTTTAATCAGTATTCAATGAATACATTCACACTATCTGTGTGCCATCTGTGATGGATTCTCCATTGAAAATGTTAAAAATAATGATCCTACCTTACATACTGAGTATTGTCCCTCATGAGATTGCATAGCGAAGGAATACATTGGATACAACAACATCCTAACATCATAAAAATGATTACACAAAGGATTATACCTACGATTTGTCGAAGGTATCCCAAGTCAGGTAGGAAAGCTAACAGCCAGTCCCACCATCCTTGGTTGACATCTTGTTTAATATGTGTTACCATTTCCTG
The DNA here is from genome assembly GCA_947044405.1 of Leptodactylus fallax. Lineage (NCBI taxonomy): Eukaryota > Metazoa > Chordata > Amphibia > Anura > Leptodactylidae > Leptodactylus > Leptodactylus fallax. The sequence continues at coordinate 696,689 of CAMRHE010000497.1, read as the reverse complement.
CAACTGTTTCAACTTATCATGCACATCTTCTGAATGGTCAGACAAATTAAAACAGCACATTCCCGCAAAAGTGTTGCACCCATAACCATGTTTAAGCAGTAAATAATCTATAGCCGTTCTATTCTGCAATATTGCTTTTTTATGTGATTGCAAATCTAATACAACATCTTTAATGATAGCGCTAGTAGTGTTTATATTCTTTACCATAAAGCAAGCAATACGTGATATTATCTTAGCATTATATACAGACAAACCTGGTACTCCTACCAGTGACACAGCTAGGCTTATGTATTCTGCTTTCGATAAGAGTTTCACATCATAATTACAATCCTCAGGCAGTGGGATAGTACTTCTTTTGTGTAATATATGTACATGCGATTTCTGTGAACTCTGTTCATATGGTGTGGGTATCATAGTCAATGCTAATCTAGACAAGGCACATATGCCTCCAGTTATATTGGCAGGTATATAGGTGTAGCTGCTATTACCACACGCTAGAACCCACCCAGGTGGCAAGGGTACATGTAAATCTAGTGACGGGACAATAAGTGTCCTGTTACATTGCATCCTCTTCCCTTCCCTCAGGGTTTGACAATCGTTGTCAGTTCTATTGCAGATTTGTGGAAACTGCCCTTTATTCATTATAGGATTGCAATTAGGTATTGTTGTTTTATTACATGAAAATTTGAAACACAATTCTGCTCTTGCTACTGCCCCAGTCGATATCCTTATCATATTCTCCTGTAAATCTGCGTAGGCAGTGCAGTTCATACAAGCATAATAAGGACTTATCCAGTCTGCATGCACATGGAGATCAGCTTCCTGTAAAAGAGTATCATTTAACTGAAGTTTCAACAATTTAGTCCATACTGCAACAGAAGTCGGCACTGCAATCAAACAAGTTTCTAACACATTACTGGAATATGCATTTCTCAAACAAAATTCTGTCATGTTTAATACTCGGGCCAAATATAACCACATATTCTCTTTTGTTCTCCATATGTGTTCCTCCAGTTCCCTTACTCCCCGATTTGGGCTGTCTTTTTTTCCTGTAAAGTTCAAACCAGGTCCATATTATTAAAAGGCATCCAGCAAACATCAGCAAGTGTCTTGTTTTCATTTTGATGGTGCTTCAACTTTCTTGCAATGTGAAGCGTGTATCCAGGTGGGTTTTCCCTCCAATTTTACTGAAGTGGCAGTTGTCAGCAGTACTTGGAAGGGACCGTCATACCTGGGTTCAAGAGACTTCCTAGTGTGTCTTTTCACGACCACCCAATCACCAGGCTGCAAGCTATGCGTTCCTGAAAAATCAGAAGGGTCTGGAATAGAAGAGAACACTTGTTTATGTGTTTCTCTCAATTTCTGGCACAAACTCTGCACATAGCTAGAAATACTGTCATAGTTAAGCTGTAACGTCTGAGGGAAGTATAACCCTGTTTTGGGCGCACTTCCAAACAATATTTCAAATGGTGACAACCCTGTCCTCCTGTTAGGGGTGGTTCTTACTGAGTAAAGGGCTAAAGATAGACACTCAGGCCAGGGCTTCCCTGTCTCTGCTATCGTTTTTTGGATCTTTAATTTGAGTGTGCCATTCAACCTTTCCACTTTGCCTGAACTCTGAGGATGGTAGGGTGTGTGGAAAGCTTGCTCAATCCCTAGTGCAGACATTATTTCTTTCATTATCTCACCTGTGAAATGTGTACCTCTGTCAGACTCAATCACCTCGGGCACTCCAAACCTGCACACAAGCTCAGACATCAGTTTCTTGGCAGTTGCTTGTGCGGTTGCTTTGCTCACAGGGTAGGCCTCAGGCCATCCTGAAAACAGATCCACACAGACCAATACATACTCGTATGTTCCAGACTTAGGCAACTGTATGTAATCTATCTGTACTCTCTGAAATGGGTACAGGGATTTTGGTGTACACTTGGTGGGTGTTTTAACTACCTGTCCTGGGTTGTGTAGAGCACATATGTGACATGCTTTTACGTGGTTACTAGCAGCTCTTCCAAAACCTGGGGCAAACCATAATTTACCCACTAATGACTCCATGGCATTTCGAGAGGCATGCACCTTACCGTGGGCCAAGCCAGCCATCTGGGGGTAGACTGCTGCGGGCAGACATAATCGATCCCCCATTTTCCACATACCATCACCTTCTGTAGCACCTGCTTTCTTCCATCTTTCAGTTTCCACACTGGTAACCTTTGTGTACAGCCCTTTTGGGTCTGCTAGGTCAATGTCCATTTTGTTCACCTGGTTGGGACCCCTTCTGGCCAGTAGTGCTGCAGCCTTGGCTGCTATGTCAGCTCTCTCATTTCCACAGCTTTCAGGGTCTCTTCCTTTTGCGTGAGCTCTGACTTTCAAAATTGCCAGCTGCTTTGGGAGCAGTATGGCCTCCATCAGTCGACTTACCACATCTCCATTCTTAATTGGCTTGCCCTGGGCCGTTAGGAAGTTCCTTGCCCTCCATATTGGACCATAATCATGTGCAATGCCAAAAGCATACCTGGAGTCAGTGTATATGTTAGCTGTTCTACCTTTGGCTATCTTACAAGCCTCCATAAGGGCTTTAAGCTCAGCTTCTTGGGCTGACATGTGTGGTGGAAGAGCTTCCTGGACTATGATGTCATGTTCAGTGACTACAGCATACCCTGTAACAAATTTGCCTTCATCTGTCAGATACCTTGAGCCGTCCACAAACATCTCATAATCAGGATTTTGTAACGGCACATCCGTGACATGGTCAAATCCCACTGTTTCCTGTGACATAAGAGCCACGCAATCATGTTCATGCTGGCTGTCAAACAGTTCTTCTTCAGAGAGGGAATTTAAAAATAACTCATCTTCCACTCCCCCTTTTGAATCATGAACTCCTACAGGAAGAAGAGTTGCAGGATTCAAAGTTAAACAGCGTTGAAAAGAGATGTTTGAGGAGGACTGCAGAGCAAATTCCATTTTGCACTGCCGTGCCAAAGAAAGGTGACGTCTGTCTACCTGTGTGAGGATAGCATGGATGTCATGAGGTGTATACACAACCAGTATATGATCTAGGACAATATCTGAGCTTTTCTCAAGCAACGCTTGTACTGAGAGGACAACACGCACACAGGAGGGGGTCCCCCTGGCCACAGCATCTAACCTTGAGCTGTAATAGGCCACGGGGCGTTTCTTATCCCCGTGTTGTTGTGTGAGGACTGCAGTTGCGTGTCCCATCATCTCAGTCACGTAGAGCTGAAAAGGTTTCTCATAGTCAGGTAGGCCTAGGGCCGGAGCACTGACTATCTGCAACTTCAGTTGGTAAAACGCATCCAAGGCCTCAGGTGTGAGGCTGAATGGTTTTGAGGAGAGGCTATCGTACAGAGGTTGCATGGTCAGTGATGCAGATCTGATCCATGGCCTACAGTAGGATACCAATCCCAAGAAGGTACGTAGCTGAGCATGAGAGGTCGGCACCTGCATGTCTCTCACCACCTTGGTCCTCTCATCTGACAGGTGCTTGGTACCCTGGCCGAGACAGTGTCCCAGGAACACCACTTTTTGTTTGCAAAATTGCAACTTGTCCTTGTTGGCCTTGCAGCCGTTCTGGTAGAGGAAACACAACAGGCTGATGGTCGCCGCTTCACAGGTTGGTTTGTCTGGAGCACAAAGAAGAAGATCGTCAACATATTGTAACAGAACAACATCATCATGTGGAAAATACCAAGTACTCATAATAAGTGTAAGACACCTTGTGAATTGGTTAGGACTGTTTTGCGCCCCTTGTGGTAGTACTGTCCAAGTGTACTGTTTACCCCTGAATGTAAATGCAAACAAATACTGGCAATCGGGGTGTAAAGGCACAGAAAAATATGCATTGGAAAGATCTATACAACTGTACCAGGTGGTACCTGTGGGGACAGCTGACAGCAAGGTGTGTGGGTTAGGTACCACTGGGGTTTCAAGTAGCGTTACTTTATTCAATTCCCTAAGATCATGAACCATACGGTATGTGTCTGGTTCTCCCTTTTTGCCCTTTTTCTTCACTGGGAAAAGAGGAGTGTTTGCTACAGAAGTGCATTCCTTCAATGCCTCTGCTTTCACTAATTCCACTATTGTTACTGCTATGGCATCCTCTTGGGCATGGGTCAGAGGATATTGTTTAATCCTGGGTGGCTGAGCACCAGGTTTCAGGGTTATCATAACAGGGGGTACATCCAATTTACCTAAGTCTGTTTTCCCAGTTGCCCATAATGCTGTTGGCACTTGGGATAACAGTACATTTTCTTCTTCAGTGAGGACAAAAATACAATTTGGTGTATTTAACTCGGCAGATAACAAACACAAAATCTCATGGTTAGTATGTGTGACTTTTACAAATGCTTCTCCTGAGGAATGTAACATGATGTTACAACCTAATACTCCCATCTCATCTGTACCAAGAATGTTATCTGATGTGTCTGAGACTAAATACCTAGTGAGTATCCTGCTACCCTGAAATGAAGTTTCTACAGGATCAGTTTGATCCAGGGTGACTGGTAGCCCTGATACCCCTTGGACCACCTGGCTATCTCCTGAGAGTGGGAGTTTAAGTGTACTAGCAACATGTTTGCTTACACATGATTTTGTTGCCCCAGTATCTATCAAGAATGGCACCTCCTTTCCATTAATCAATACAGGTTGAAAAATTTGAATTCCCCTATCCTGTGAGGACAAAAGGGATACTGGGGCGGGAGAGCCTGTCTTTCATTGTGTATCATCCTGTGCTTGATAAAAAACTTCGTCTTTCTCTGTCTCAGACATGGGCGGACCACCCTTATGTTGCCTGGGCCCATCGTTGTCCCTTTGTTTGGGACACCGACAATCCCTGGCTAAGTGTCCTGGTCTCCCACAATTGAAGCATTTTCTGGTCTCCCTCTGTCCTTGTTGTTGTCTAGGGCGGGGACCTGTCTTTCCCTGATACCTTGCACCATTGTTTATATAAGCTTTAATTGGTGCTGCTGCTTTCTTTTCCCTCTCATCTATGGAGAACCCCACTGCTTTAGCAAATAAATCATCAGGATTTGAACTTCTCCAATCCGGGGTACAAGCTCTTATCTTTTCTGCCAGGGTGCCCCCTATTCCCTGCATGAATGCTTCAGAAAGCATGGTGTTTCTCAGGGCTCGAGATGCATGCTCCTCCCACCCGGCATCTACTGCTTTAGTGAGAAGTCTTCCATAATAAGCTTCTATTGCCTCACCTTTCTCCCTTTTACATGTAGTTAATGCTGTACGACGGGTTTCTGCTTGTTTTTCACACCACAACTCCAATTTATCTAAAAAGTCCTTTCCACTATCTGTGGATTCTGTGTTCAGGGGAATATTTCGATCAAATCTAGAAATAATATTTATCGTACTCAACAACCCCTCTGAACATTTCACCTGAATTATGGCCATTAAGTCCTTCCAGCTAGCTCTATAGTTCATCTGAATCATCCTCATTTTCCTAAGAAAAGCACTGGGTTCTAACTGTGGGTCTGGTAGTTGTTGTGCCATAGACAGCTGATCCCCAGGAGACCAAGGTCTCCATTCTACTGAAGTAGTTGTAATCATATCATCCTCACCCGTCCGTCCCCTTCTAGGTGTCCCTTCCTCTTTTGTTTCTTCTACTTCTTCCCCAGATACACTCCCGGTTGTCCCACTAACGGGGGTACGGCTAACAGTTCTCTTTGTCTGTGACCTAGTGACAACTGGGTACAATTTCTGTGTTGGGGGTGGCGGAGGTGGTAAAGGTAAATCTGCATGCATTACTTTAGGGCCACAGACCCCCCTGGGACGAGGGGTATTACATACAGAGCATGGATCTCCCCAGCACGGTTGCTGGGTACTACATGTTTGACAAGTCCACCCCTTCGGATTGTAAGGTGGAGGAGATGAGGTGAGTCCTGTTTGGTTGGGGCCCTTCCCTTTATATTCCTCTGAAGGAGGCATATACAGCATCCTTCCTAGTTTATCCTGTTTTCGGGACCATTCCCCATTCTCTATTTTCTTGCTTCCTTCGATCAGGGCATATATACCTCCTTGCAGCTTATTTTCTTGAATCAGTCCTGCATAGTCCAATCTCCACTGATCCCAAAACTTACTGTCTACCAACCCAGTTTTGTGTATTCCTGCTCTTTTTAGGATTTTCTTTACCTGTGCGGCTACTTCTTTCCCTTCCCCTATCTCTATTAGTTCACATGGGGTGTACCATATCTTAGATGGTCCCTTCCCCATCTTGGCTGGTAGCTAATCAGCCGATGAGTCTCTCACTCCTCTAGGGCAACCTTTAGACAATAGAGGGTCACTTATGACTACTTAGTGAGAACTCCCAGACAGACTCTTCTGTCTTCTATAAACTACTCTACTTGTGCAAGTTCAGGAGTAGTTCTCAGGGCAATGCCTCAATTGGCTTCCACAGGCTCAACTTTCTGCCTGTGTCCCCTTACCAAAACACTCCCAAATCACTACACGCACTTCGCGCGGATTCTACTAAGTCCTTAGTGCTACTACTCAGGTCCCATTCGACCTTGACCGTCCAGGCACGGCTGGAGGCTAGTGTTCCAAAACAAGGACTTTTCAATCACTCAGTGCTTCTCAGTTCCGAACCTTGTCCGCAACTCTAGGGGTTAAGAATAGAGAACTGTTCCCCATTCTTTGCAGCCTTATATATCTTATAACACAGGTAACATGCAAACATCAATAGACAGGCAAGACAAAAAGCAAAGAAAACAATTTCCATATCATTTACAGGTGACATGTCCCTTTTAGGTTCTTCCGTACTATACAATTGGCATCGAGATGTCATATAAGCATGCAGCAGCTTACCTCACTCATCGATACAGAGAATAGACACACAGGAACCTCAGATATACTAATTGGCAAGATCAAAGGCTTACCTTCACAGTACTGTTTTTATCTATCTGAGGTCCTCTGGTCCCGTCCTCAAGTCGATCGGTGAGTGGGTCGGCACTCTATCGGCTGCACATCAGACAATCTCGAGGCCCCACGTTGGGCTCCAATTTCTGTCGGGGGTTAATCTCCCCCGGGATGGATGTCACCGTAAGCCTAATTAAATAGATAACCAGTTTCGAGTGCTCGGGAAACAAGACATACACAGGTACCGTGTATGAACAGTTTCTACTTTATTACGTAGTTCAATACAGTTTTAAAAGCAAGCTCAATTACATAACAGTCATGTGATCAACAAACATATATGGTCTTTCCAGTTCCGTTATCACACAAATTTGTTCATTTACCCATCACCCCAGATGTTTTCCTTTTCACCTTATCTAAATGTCCTCCCAAGACTACTAGTTCTGCTGAAATCGGCAGAACTGTTGATATCTCCCCCAGACTCCAAGTCTGTCCTTATCAACTACGCAGTCTTGTTTACAGAACATTCCACCCTCTTGTGCTTTCTGTATACTGTGATATAGAATATAGTGCAAGTTATGTTTTAACCCTTACAGTGGATTCTTATTATTCTTCAGATTTCCTAAGGGCTTGTGCAGACTCAAAAGCTGGACATACACACTGAATGTGGTGTGAATAATAAATGGTTTGCCATTATTTTTCAAGGTGTACTGGAATAGTCTATGTACATGCTCTCCTTGTAGTACCAATTTATGACCAGTATGTGTACTGCATAAACCACCGTTTAAGGGAATTTCTGGTGGTGACAGGTTTCCTTTCCTTTCCAACTAGAAATTTTATGTATGATTGATAGGTGACTGGTGGGAGCCAATCCCGATACAGGGTGTCCAATTAGTCATTTCTAGCAGACAGGTACCCATGTGTGCAGGAGGATGTCAAGAATTGTTCTAATGAAAAATTGATGCACAATCAAGCAAATTGCAGCCAATTACATCACTGATGCTCCTATTAACATGTCTAAATGAACAACCCAACATTCCTTAGCAAAAATGGTTTATTACAACAGATGACCAGTTTCAAAGCCACTGCTGTCTGAAGGGCAACCCATTGGAGGAAGCTCAGAAACTTGGAGAAGTAAGTGCTTGTCCCAGCCTCCTTGGCTGATATAGTGCTGAGGGGGCTTGCAGTGTACCTAATGATGGTTCCCTGGGGCACGTCTTAATTGTGGTCAGAAAGTCAGAAGGTATGCAGGAACAGGGTAACTTACAACTTTATTCAAGGTAGGACACAGTAAAACAGATTCCACAAATGAGAGGTGTACATCTTGCAACTTTATCCACTGTGATTAGGAGTTGAGTTGGCAGGTAGTACAGCCAAATGGCAGCCTGAACTCTCCTTGTTAAAGGGATTGTTCAGGATATTTTATTATTACGGCAGGAGGCCGGGGAAAGTAAAATATAAAAAAATAAAACAAAAACATACTCACCTGTCTCCGGTGCCACCTTCTCTAATACAAAAGTCTTCACCAATACCCTCTCTGGGGTGAAGGCTAACACGTTGCCCAGTCTGTCCAGTGGAGGAAGCCAGGTTGTTGCTCTGAGGCCCATATAACACTTCTCCTCAGATAACACACTTCTTGGGTTGTCTCAGGTGCAGTCTGAAGTAGCTGGATAATCTCCAGCCTAGCAAGGGCCTAACTCAAGCTCTGTGTTCCCTCTCTGGTTCCTCATTGTCCAAAGACTTTGCAAAAAAGATTTGTGGTCTTCTCCTCCATATCAGAATAAACTGCCTGGGTCATACTAAACTTTGTTGATTCCATGACAGTACCCACAGAGAAAGGAGGATCGGCTTCTAGGAACAGGAAGCTCATAAAACTTTCAGGCTTCCTCTGTGCTTTCAGTGTAGTTACTGAGCTTGCCTTTGGAGAAAAAAGAACCAACAATGTACCTTGAAGTACAAAAAAAATATTTTTTTTTGTTAGTGCATCCGTTCACCAACACCAGGGTGGGAATTAGAAAGGGTACTGTCAAGAGATCGGAGAAATCAAATTATTGGTAAGCGTAACTAAGGGTTCCCTCCTCTTCCATGACAGAACCCACAGAGATGTTACTAAAGACAGAGAAAATCTAGTGAGTGATAACAGCGTGGAGCACCTTGAGCCCAAAGGATAGATTAGACACCTAAATCCAAACAACAGTGGAAAAGAAGGTGGACAGAAAGAATCAGACCCGATTCATACAAATTTGGTCAATAGATGCCTTCTGTCCAGGAAGGGCATCTTTTGACCAAATTTGACCAAATTTTAGAATGCACCTTTAGGCCTGAAGGGGGAAGAAAGTCCTGCGAACTTGTACGCCAAGCATGTGGCCTGGTGAATCTTGCCTGCAAATTGGACAAACAAGCTATTGGATTTCCTCTAATGAATGCCACTTCTTATGATATCCAAGCAATGAAATTCTTTCTTTATTGTTTTGGGGATTATCACAAAAGGACTGAATATTAATCTCCTGGAATCAATGAAACTACAATACTACTTTAGGTTAAAAAAATAAATAAATCTCAAAATCACTTGGGTAAGTTGAAGTATCTCAAAGTTATTGCCATATGAATTGACATGTCAGTTTTGAAAACAGGGCAGTGTCCTAAGGGGGGGGGGGGGTTTCTGGCTGTGTTATTAAGGGGTTAAATCTTGGGACACCAAACAAAAGTACCTTGGAATTGTTCTTAGAGAACCTCCATTTTCCTTTTTTTTTTTTTTCTCAAATAATTTATGCTGATTCCTGTGTATTGCCAAATGAAACAGATTCTTTGGATTCCGTGTAATAGAATAAAGTTATAGAGTAAAAACACTGGACTATCCCCAATAGCTTAACATTTTATTAAGAAGATAGCAAAAGGTAACATTTCACTAAGAAGAGTATAGCAAAAGGTTTTACAACAAGGAAAAAGTATAGCAAAAGGTTTTACAACAAGGAAAAGTATAACAAAAGGTTTTACAACAAGGAAAAGTATAGCAAACATTAGAAGGTATAATCAAACCTTGCAATACAGCGAGTATAGCAAGGTACAATCAAATATCACAGTCAATCAAACTATGATATATTCAACACTTACAATACAGCAGGTATAGTAAGGTAATCAAATCAAATACTTACAACACTTAAAAGTATCAGAAAGTATATCAAATCAACCCTTGCAATAAAGCAAGGTATAATCAAATATCAAAGTCAATCAAACTATGATATATTCAACACTTACAATACAGCAGGTATACACTGTGTTCCAAATTATTATGCAAAAAGTGTTTAGGAGTGATAAGGTAAGAATTTTTTTGTTTGTCAGTTAAACTCATTGATGGTGATGTGTGTCAGGGCTCTTTATATCACTGAAAGCAATTGCAGACACCTGTGCTAATTAGTTTGGCAGGTGTGTCCAATTAAAGGCAAGACTACTTAAGAAGGCTGTCCCACATTATTAAGCAGCCTACATTTTCAGCCAAAATGGGAAAGAAAAAGGATGTGTCGGCTGCTGAGAAGCAACAAATTGTGGAGTGTTTAGGTCAAGGCATGACTACAATCAACATTGCCAAGACACTTCATCGTGATCATCGCACAATCAAGAAGTATGTAGCTGATTCACAGCACACACGTGTGCGTGCTGATAAGGGAAAATTGAGGACTCTTTCCAACAGGCAATTACGTCAGGTTAAAAGAGCAGCTTCAAAAATGCCTTGTCATAGCAGCAGACAAGTTTTTGAAGCTGCTGGTGCCTCCAACGTCCCCCGAACAACAAGATGCAGGGTCCTTCAGAGGTTTGCAGCTGTGCGTAAGCCATCCTGTCGACCTCCTCTATCCACTGCACACAAGCAGAAACGGCTCCAGTGGGCCAAACAATACATGAAGACTGACTTCAAAACTGTTTTGTTCACCGATGAGTGCCGTGCAACGCTCGATGGCCCAGATGGATGGAGTGGAGGATGGCTTGTTGATGGACACCCCATGCAAACACGGCTACGGCGCCAACAAGGAGGAGGTGGAGTAATGTTTTGGGCTGGAATCATGGGGAGAGAGATTGTCGGCCCCTTTAGGATCCCTGAAGGGGTAAAGATGAACTCCATAATGTATGTGGAGTTTCTCAAACAGCACTTCCTGCCATGGTTCAAGAAGAAGAACCATGCATTCCGCAAAAAGATCATTTTCATGCATGATAATGCACCGTCTCATGCTGCAAATAACACATCTGCATCTCTGGCTGCTATGGGAATAAAAGAGGACAAACTTGTGGTGTGGCCCCCCATGCTCCCCTGACCTCAACCCCATTGAGAACCTCTGGAGCATCATCAAAAGGAGTGTCTATGATGGCGGGAGGCAGTTCACATCTAAGCAACAGCTCTGGGAGGGTATTCTGTCCTCATGCAAAACAATTGAAGCAGAAACCATCCAAAAACTGACAAATTCAATGGACGAGAGAGTTCAGAAGCTTCTTTCGAACAAGGGGTCCTATGTGCAAATGTAACATCACCTCGAATAAAGTTTTGGCTTGAAAACTGTTTGATTTCAGTTTGTAATAACCTACTAATGCTTATAATTTCACAATGACCATTTTTTTGTTCTTAATAAAAATGAAAAGGTTGCAAATTCTGCCGTGCATAATAATTTAAAACATGCATTTTGAGTGTTTATTTTTTTTTAAATATACTGTTATCATAGGCAGTTTGTTCAAAAACCTTTCAATTATACTCGAATAGTTGATGACTGGAAAATTACAATGACTGCAATTCATATAGGTAATTTTGGAAAATATGAGAAAATATTATTTGCATAATAATTTGGAACACAGTGTGGTAAGGTAATCAAATACTTAAAGTATATCAAATCAACCCTTGCAATAAAGCAAAGTATAATCAAATATTAAAGTCAATCAAACTATGATATATATTCAACATTTACAATACAGCAGGTATAGCACGGTAATCAAATCAAATACTTACAACACTGCTAAGCTTAGTTCTGATAAGGGTATCTGTAGGAAGCATCACTCAGCCATGTGACAGCATGCAGCATCAACAGGCGTCCCCAATGATCTGCCCTCAAGAAAATGCAACATAATGCTGGGGGAAGTTTCCCATCATATACCCTTTGTGTATGTCATACAATGGGCGGTTACAGAAGTGATACACATCTGTAAGGCCTTTACTCTTCTCCAAGCTCATATACATGTGGAAGGGGCCAATTTCCATTTGAATATGTCTCGTGACATATACGCTTTAAACAGAGTCTTTTGATCTAATTAGCATGTACATATAGATATCACCTTAAACAGCGTCCTGTGATCTAATTAGCATGTACATATAGATACCACCTTAAACAGCATCCTGTGATCTAATTAGCATGTACATATAGATATCACTTTAAACAGCGTCCTGTGATCTAATTAGCATGCACATATAGATATCACCTTAAACAGCGTCCTGTGATCTAATTAGCATGTACATATAGATATCACCTTAAACAGCGTCCTGTGATCTAATTAGTATAGGTATGTGAATATCACTTCAGGCCAACTTGATAGATTGTGTAGACATTACTTTATACCGGGTTCAAATTAAGGTTACTTATGGCCTGGCTATCATAAACATTTTGTCATAAGCAGCCATTTTATCAAGGGCAGCTATTTTGCAATACATTCCTGTTCCTCTGATATGCACCAACCAGCTGTGCACCAAGGTGTATAGATTTACACCCCCCTCTCCTTCACTTGCCACAGAAATAGGCCCTTTGCCGCCATGTGAGACACTGAACTGTCTCCCTAGTGATGTCAGGAGTGGGTCTTGTATTCCGACTACATAACCAGGCTGGGTCATGCACAGGGCACAGGATACAGGGCTCCTCCCTCCTCTCCCTTTCAGAAATCTCATGAGTCTGAAGAAGGAGACCCAATCCCGACACATGCCGAAGCTCTTAAATCCCAAGAATACATAAGAGATGTACAGAGCAGTGCAAAACAAAACTCAGCAACAGCTTTCCCATTTTCTTCTGTGTCTGGGTAACATGGGAACAGGCTCACCTGCCCAAATGGACATGTGAACATCTACAGACCTACCAGTGAGAAGGATTTTGGAGGAGGGTAAGGAATGCACAGCAGCAGCTGCTCCAGGCTGGAGATTCATGCTGTTGATCTCCCATGTAGACCAGACTGGGTCCTGGTAGTCAGGGACGCTTTTTGGTCAGAAGGTCTTCAACTTTGGAGCTAGGACTCCAAACAAAGTCTCCGGTATCCAAGGACAGGAAGCTACATTGAAGACCAAGAGGAGGTCCGAAAGTTGGGTGGCACAGTGGCTTAGTGGTTAGCACTGCAACCTTGTAGTGCTGGTGTCCTGGGTTCAAATCCTGCCAAGGACAACATCTGCAAGGAGTTTGTATGTTCTCACAATGTGTTTGTGTGGGTTTCCTCCCACACTCCAAAGACATACTGATAGGGAATTTAGATTGTGAGCCCAATATGGGACAGTGACTGACAATATCTGTAAAGCTCTGCAGAGTATGATGGAGCTATACAAGTAAGCATAAAGTAAAATAAGTTTTATGTGTTTCTTGTCCATGGAGGTGGACAGGAATCTGTTATGGGAGAGGGGGGAAACATTGCCTGGTCAGATTAATAATGATTTCTGTTCTGGCAAACATCTGATTTTGTCAAAATCAGCATGGATTGTTAATCCCTTCCATATCAAATGTCAACAGTTCACGTTGGTGGAGGTGGAGTAATGAAGTTTGGCGGAATGTTTTCTTGGCACTCACCTGGGTCCTCATTTACCTGTGGACAGGGGTGAACCTAGCCTCTCTGCTGTCTGACATGACCTATAGAAAGCACCCCTCTCCCCCTCAAAAACCCGAACCAGCGATCTATGGTTCCAGGATTGGGCCCCCCTAATTAAAATTGTAGGCTTTGGCATTCCATTTGCAGATCAAAAAATCTGGCCACGACAGTATAACATCCCCTTTATTGGTCCCCACAGTGTTTACCCTAACTGTTTGTTGTTTTTACTCACCTCCATTACCTATTTGATTCTTCCAACAGGAAGCGACCGATGTTCTACTCACTAATCCCCACTCCTGTCGCATCTAGCCTCCGCTTCTGTTTCCATGGTGCAGATGCTGAAGGAGGAAGTAGCAGAGGCCAGACTGGATAGGAGCAGGGATTGGTGAGTAAAATATTGGCTGCAACCTGTTGAAATAAACCATTAGGTAGTGAGCAATTAAAAAAAATGCTGCCGGGAGGTGCCATCTGATGCTGTCACCTCAGGTCGCCTCATGGCAGGTGCAGCCCTTCCTGTGGATAATACCTGTGTATGTCATGAAAAATTGCTGCAGTTCCGAAGACTAAAGGAGGCCCAATACACTCCTAGATCAGTCACTCAAACAAATTGCCCACTCAGGGTAGGAATGTCAACATAAATGTGTTTTATTGAATATCCCTTTAAGATGATATTCCCACTGTAAATTTTAACCATCTCTTAAAAATTGTGCTTGCTCCCGTTTCTGCATGTTCAGGGGGGAGGATGAGTAAATGCTGAATAAAAGCACTTTTGCAACATTGTTTTTATTGTCTAGAAATGCTGGTCTAAGCAAAATGGTGAAATTGTTCTATTAAACTTGTACACTGAGCTGTGAAACCAACTGGAACGTGTCAAAGTCGAAACTGACACGCAATAAGCTTCTCTGGGCTACATGTGAAAATCTAACTGAACCTGCTGCAGGGGCTCAGTGTTCGTCCTACGCGAACAATCTAATTGTCAGAAGGACTGCTCTCCCTGCAGGTAATGTCTAGAGGTGCAACTTGTAGCTCCCTGTCCCCAGTATATAATATATACCTATCTTCCCGTCTAAATTGCTAGTGCTGTCACATGCTGCTGTACATAAAGGGGGAATTTATCGAGTCACTTGCTCAATTTGTTACAGTAATCTGAATCTTTTAAAGTATTTTCAAGCGTTCACCAGATATCTTTCTTCTGTTTGTGCCAAAAAACAAGGTTTATGACTTAAATGGAGAGTTTTTGTGTTTTTTATAGTGTGTACCTTTTTGAAAATGGAGAACTTTTTTGTGCAAACACACTCCATTCCCTAAGCAGCTTAAGAAATGTCAGAAAATATAGGAAAACTGTGAAAGGAGGATTGATGATTAATTTGCACAAAATTTTCATGGAACATATGCCTTTTTGATAAATTATAAGCAACTTCAGACACCACCTTACAAAGGTGCACGTTGTTGATGCACCATAAAAATTTCACACAGTCAATAAATTCCCCTCTATGACTTAATTGTTGCATCTATGTACTGTGAGCTCTCATCGAGAATTGTATATTAAAAAATATCATTCTATACAAAAATTGTGCGTTACAAATCTAACAGAGTTACAGGAAATGTATCAAATTGCCACATCCCATAAGCCATTTTCCTCCTGCTAAGCCCAATATGCAATGTTCAAAAATGTATCCATACCAAGCACGCATTAATACATGATATTAAATCACAACATGACAAGATCACTTGACAGAAAGATAAGACAACGCAGATATGTTCTCTGAAATACCTACTTGAAACAAAGTGTTTGCTGGTATTATACACCATATCATCTGGAATAAAGAAAACACAATTAGATGCCTGCTGAATACCCGACTGCCAATCACTGCGCCACTTAACTGTGCCAAGATCATTTGTTGTACAAAACACTGCACCAGTTACTAAATGCGGCTCGTCTTTTAAAAGTACACAATTAACTTTGCAGAAAACAATGAATGGAAACGTCTTTCCCCTCTTAAAAGAAAAAAACAATAGAAGAACATAATACAGCTATTGTTTTCTAAGATGTGTTATCAGCTTTCTGGAACCGAGCTCCATAGGCCTTTATTAAACTAAAATTAGATGTTCTCTCTTTAGATTGCCTCCACTAATAAAAAGAGACAATACAAAGAGCTTTATAAAGGTGTAAAATACTCTACAATGTACTGCAATAGCAATAATATCTAAAATAATAAAACATATACCAGTGACATGCTATTTGTCTCTTCTTGGATACTGTTATGACTCATATTGCAACACAAAGCAAAATAAAAAACCCAAGAGGTATTATTTTCTTCTTTTCTTTGTTGGGAGAAGTAGAATTTAGAAAAGTAGTGAGGCCTAACCTGAATATCTTAGAGTAAGAGGCAGCTTGCAGCTCCAGAGACCTTCCCTCATTGTTCTGCCTGCAAACCCTTTACTTACAAAAAAAAAAAAGAAAAGATCGAAAAAAGATCCTTTATTTGTAATTGTGCCCAAAGTTAAACCGATGCACTGTGTGAGGTCATATTTTTCACAACTAGCAACTGACCCATTTATTTCTATGGCCGCACACACACGCCTGTGTATTATCATGGACCCATGTATACCTGGCTGTTTTTTTGCAGCCCAAGCTCACTGAGAGCAGCAAATAGGGCCGCGGAGGCCCGGGTGGCATGTGCATGTAGCCTTATGCCTAGTACTCTGTATGACCTCTCATTGGTGGTCTGTGAATCCCCATGTCATGTACCGCCTCTTAGAGTCTGCACTAGGAATAACATAGCATTCAATTGTTGCTTTTTCCTTATATTGTTAAACTTGTTTTTATTGAAGAATGAAGTCAAGACAACAGTACAGTACATACAACCAGTAAAACTAACACTGCCCACATGAATATAAGTATAATACAGCGCATAAATCTACAATATCACTTAGTTTATAGCAATGGGTACCAGACAAAAGTAGGGAAAAAGGGATCACCTAATTGATGAGTGATTTCCACTGTGATACACTAAAACTTTATTCACATTTTGCAGACATATGAGGTCCTTGATAAACACAGGTTGCTTATTTTCAGGTTGTTTGCGGTCGGTTGTTGACCTGTTTTTCATGTTTTGGTTTTTTTTTCCTATACTTTTCTATGTCTTTGGGTCCATTAAAAATGGATAGCACACGGATGCACCATGATGCACGGATGATCCATGGCGCACAAAAGGAACCAAATAATGCATGTCTCTGGAAAACATTAACCATTAACCATTTCCTGACATCTGCCATAATAATCTGGTATTTAAATATGGTGGCCGCTCAGGAGCTCAACAGTCGCCATAGCCGCCGGTTCTCTGCTCTATTATACACCGGTGACCCAGCGCTAATGCTCACAATTAGTGCACGCACTGATTACAGATATTAAGGTCACTGACGCCTCTGTCAAAACTGACCAAGGCGGCATTTTCCCAGAGGAGCATGTGACATATACAGTAGTCGAAAGCATCACAATGCTGCGTGACCATGTGACTGCAGAGGCCCAATCACAGGCCTCAGCAGTCCCTGACGACAGAAGACCCGAAGACAGCAGGGAGTTGCGCCAGAGCCCAGGAGAGGTGAGTAACACCAGAAAATGGCCGCCCGGACATGCTTATGTACTACACCATTCTACTCCTAACTTCCATTCTAAGCTTCTCTCGCCGTTTCTGATAAAATTGGTTTCTTCTGTTATGCAAATTAGGATCACCGAGCACCCCAGAGTTTAATAGCAGTTCTCGTTCGGCCGCCTTTGGTATGAACAAAACTGCCGGGAAGGTTCGGCCAACACATACTCATGCCTGCAAACCCTTTACTTACAAAAAAAAAAAAAAATCTTAAAAGATCCTTTATTTGTAATTGTGCCCAAAGTTAAACTGATGCACTGTGTGAGGTCATATTTTTCACAACTAGCAACTGACCCATTTATTTCTATGGCCGCACACACACGCCTGTGTATTATCATGGACCCATGTATACCTGGCTGTTTTTTTGCAGCCCAAGCTCACTGAGAGCAGCAAATAGGGCCGCGGAGGCCCGGGTGGCATGTGCATGTAGCCTTATGCCTAGTACTCTGTATGACCTCTCATTGGTGGTCTGTGAATCCCCATGTCATGTACTGCCTCATGTATGCCGCAGTACGCTCCTGTAGCAGACGACCAGAAAATAGCCGCCGGACATCGACATGCGCAGTCCGATGCCTGCGAAAGGCAGAAGTTCCGGTGAAGAGGAGGAGGGGAGTGAACATAAGCAGCTAAGAAGCGTTGGAAAGTTATCATGCGGAGGGTGCTCAGAGCACAAGGGGGAACGCTCCCGGTGCTCCGTGATCCTAATTTGTATAACAGAAGAAACCAATTTTATCAGAAACGGCGGGGAAAAGCTTAGAATGGAAGTTAGGAGTAGAATGTTTTTCTAATGATAGACTCCCTTTAAATTTGGAGACACTTAAAACTTAAACATTTGGTAGTGACATCTTTTGCCTAGATTGGTTGCGAATGGCTATCACCAGGAATGCAGGAACTTTAAATGTTCTGGCATTTGTCAAAAAACCAATGAATGAGTGAATTTACCCTCAAAGCTACACCATCCTATACTTTCCACCTTTCCCGGCCTAATATGAAAAAGAAAAAAAATTTTTTTTTAACCTGAACAAACCTCTTTAAGCTGATCTACAATTTAGGCTATATGTGCAGCAACAGGTGCGTGGAAAAACAGCATGGTCGGCAGATGGATGAAATCTGTGTTCTACCCATGCGTCTGAGGATCTACTGATTTCATTCAGTGAGCCTGGGCCACAAAATTGACAGGCATAGGACTGGTCCTGAGTTTTGCCCTAGGTTTACGGTCTCATACAGTGCCAGAAAAATTTTATGAGATTTTATTTAATCTTGTTCCCAGTATTTTTTTAAAAATTCCTGCTTTTTGGAAAATACAGAATGTTAAAAAGTGGTTTTCTAGCCTCTAATGCATTTTTCATGCCGATGACCTATGTATAGGACAGGTCATCAGTATCTGATTGGTGCAATTCCTGTTCTATCAGTCTTCAGGCGCTGGAAAGTGCTGCCCTAGACGGGTAGCGCGTACAGGCTGCTCTTATTCAAGTAATTGAAGTGAAGCTGCAGCCCCATCCACTGTATATAGCAATGGCACGGGAAACTCCGTAGTAAAAAAAATATGCATTAAGGTCTGGAAAACCCCTTTAATTTCACCTTTGAAAATGTTCAATTTTTCTCCACAGATTTATATAAGGGAAGGCAAAATACACCAGAAAAAGCAGTGAAAATATTTTTTCTGCTGCATTTTCATAGTGTTTTTTTCTTCTTTAGCTGCGTTTAGCTAAGGCCCCATGTTGCGAAAACATTTCTTTTTTTGTTGCAGAGTTTGCTGTGTTTTTTAGGTAATCCAAACCTAGTAGCGGCTACAGAAGGTATTGGAAATATTTAGGAAGCATTTCTACTTATCCCATGCGCTCAATCCAATCCTGACTTTGAAAAAAAAACGCTAAAAAAAATCTGTCTGATAGATGTCTAATTCACCAGGTGGGACTTGGATTGGAGGACCACTATCCTGGTCATAGACGCAGGTGCCAGAGGGGGATCCACATTTATCAAGCAAATCTGGCAAATCCCTTTTCTATGCCATAAATATCTAAGGTAGTTACATCCATTTAGTGGATAAGGATCACGTATCTGGACTTTACCCCTCAGATGCAACTGTGGCACCTGAGGGGTTCTGATTGCTTTCAAATTGAGCTACCAAACTGCTCCCGAACAGTGAGAGAACATAATGGAAGCGGTTTGGTTACTATTGCAGCTAGGACCCTTCTGAAGGTTCCCAGGCCTGCCATAGGAATATTACCAGTGAGTTCTGAATGGGAATTTTACCACTCATTCCCCAAAATGGTATCAATAAAACCTATATCATGCTTCATCCACCCCGAAAAGACACCTTACACAGTTTCATACACAGAAATATTAAAACATTACAGGTGTCACAATATGCTGATGCAAACAAATATTTCTTTTTTCAACGTTTAGTTTTTAAGATCTATTAAAATATGAAAAATAACTATACAAATTTGGTATAATTGTGATAGTACTGACCAGCAGAATATAGGAAACGCATCATTTAGGTATTATGGTTTCTGAAAATGCCCCATCCATATGATGAAACCCAAAGCAGGTAAAAAAAAATTAATAAAAAATAAAAAATCATCAAAATGCCTGAATCACCATTATTAGAATTACATAAATTAATTTGTAATTTAGAAATGTTTCCTGCATAAACGGCATCCTCTCAACATTATCTATACCTACGTATTATTTATTACTGCAGTAATCACCCTAAAAATACTTTAAAAAACAAAAAAAAAAAAAGATATCATTCTCCATCTGGAACAAGAAAAGGAGAATATTTTTATAATTCTTGAGATTTTGGTTGTAAACCCTGGAGCACTGGGATCACTATATAATAGTGTGACACCAGTGCATTGGGACTTACAATCAAAATTATTCTATAATAATAATAACACAGAATATCATGTAGAAATTATGCAAATGAGATGTCCTGATGTAGGAGGAGCCTGTGATTGTGATGCGCCGGATTCCATATGAAGCAGTAGGTAGTTCTACGTTTCACCGTGTTCAGTTAGATTCGTGGACTTTGGAAGATGGAGGATTTTCAGACTCTAACCCCTTCTTGGTTTTATACCAAAGCTCAATTGGACAACAGCCCTTCGAGGCAATGTGACCTACGAGCCCATAAAGAACTCCTTTACTGCCAGCAGGCAGGACTACTGGTTATTGACATGGGGCGGTGGCACTGCCATCGTTTATATGGTACAGGCATTAAGCAAGTGACAAATTTGCAGTGGCCACTGCTGCATTGTTCCTAGCTTGTAAAGTAGAGGAACAGCCATGTATGCTAGAAGACGTTATCAAAATCTGCTATGCCTGCCTGAATCCAAAGCAATCACAGCAGCACACACAAAATCGGGCTTACCTGGCCACAGTGGACAAGATTCTCGAACTGGAGACAATCCTACTTGAGACCTTGGGATTTGACATCACCGTTGAACATCCCTATCCAACTACTGATGCATGTGCCCGCTCAGTGAATGCCAGAAAAGCCGTTACCCACTTGGCCAACAACCTGGCTAACAGCTGCCTAATGCTGACAACTTTCTGTCTCCAGACAACTTTCTGTCTCCAGTATAAGCCGCAGGTCATCGCATGGCGGCAAAGATCCCCCTATCCAAAAGAGGAAAGTACTGGTGGGAAAGTATTGATGGGGCATTAACTAAAGAATGGAAAAAACTAGCAGATCTCCAGCAGACCCTGAGCAGAAACCCTATTAGACTGCCGGCACTGGACATGAGACTAGAGCAGATGATCTGATACCACAGCCTCAAGAAATCTGCCCCACAAAGACCTCATGAAGAAGATGCCTCAGAACAGCAGGAGTGCAAGAGGCGAAAACTTCATCATTAATATTACTGGTAGATTCAGAACTAAAGATCGGGAGTCCTGGAGCAACCAAAATCTCCAGATTTAGAAAGATATTCTGATTTTTATTTTATTAAGTTTTATGAACTATATTATATATCTGACTAATTACATGTTTATGGTCCTTGGGGAACCCAATGATACTGCTATAAAGAAAAGCGTTTTAGGAATTATGGGGGACATGCATCAAACTGTTGAAAAGGGAAGGTGGAGTATTAGGATCTGTTCACACAGTGGAATTTGTACAAGCTGATAAATTCAGTTTCAGGAATTTGAAGCTGAAACTTTCTGCCTACCATTCACTTTATTGGGAGCTAATTAGGCAGAATTCGCCTAAAGATTGTGCGTGACGCTTATTTTTTCCGCTAGCTGAAAAAAATTAGCTAGAGGAAAAAAAAAAATTTAAAAAAGCGTCTGGGAAACAGATTATAGGTGGAATTTGTAACCAATTTTGAGACAGAATCCACCTCTAATTCCACCGTGTGAATATACCATTAGTGGCCCCTGGCATATTTCTCTGGGAAAAATGGAATGAACCTGATTTGTTGCTGGGGGTATTTACTCTGCTTTTCCTGTGTACCAGTTTTGATCCATCTCCACCAATGCCTACATTCAAGGGTGTAGCTACACTATATGAAGCAAAGTATTGGGACCCTTACACATTCCTAGCTGAGGCGCTTTGTACTCTGCAGTTATTATAACCTAATAATTCTCCCCACTGGCCCCCAGACACCTAATAATGCTCCCCAGTGGCCCCCAGACACCTAATAATGCTTCCCACTGGCTCCCAGACACCTAATAATGTTCCCCCTGGGCGCAGGGAAGTAGGAATACTCCCCAGTGACCCTCAGACAAGTAATAATGTTCTCAGTTGCCCCTAGACAGCTCATAACCCTCCCAAGTGGCCCCCAGACAAGTAATAATACTTCCCAAGGGCCCAACAGCCAACTAATAATGCTCTCCAGTGCCCCCAGGCAAGTAGTAATACTCCTTAGAGGCCCCAGGCAAGTAGTAGTGTTCTCCAGTAACCAGTCAGACACTCATTGAAAGGTTGGTGGTTGTTCACGTGTTTGGGACAGTTCTCTGTACGACCAACCAACCACAGTTCATTTCAGACGAGAGATAGCAGTCTAAAATCTAATGTGTACGGCCAGCTTAAAGGGTACCAGAGTTTTTGTTGGAAGTTACAACTCATGTAAGGTCTTCCGGGGGACATCACTCTGTTGATGTGACTCTTCAAGTGTTCATTTATTCTTTTTTTCTGGGGATAATCACCCCATTTTGCTTGCACCTTGAAATGCAGTTCACTTAGACCTAGGGGACTGGTACATGGTGTGGACCTCTGGTAGTAGTTTATTGAGCAATACTTTCCACAAGGCTCCGGACTGTGCACAAAGCATCTTCCAATTGTCTATGTATTATATATTTTCATGCTAGTTACGGCACTTTCTGGACAGATCTTATATATGCTATGCAATGTACTGTATATACTAAATAATGGATGTTGGTCCTACACAAGCTAATCTTTTCACCTTCACCAGTCAGAAGCTGTGGATTATTTTCTGCAATGGGTGGATGGGATTAGCCAGACTGTCATCCACTTTGCAGTTAAATATAAAGCCAAATTGCTGCGTTTACGTTACGTGGGGCCCCAGCCTTAAAGAGGACCTTTCATGTCCTCCAACATTGGCAATGTTATAGACTACTGGAGCGCTGAATTCCACGCACTGTCACCGCCTGTATATGACCTGGTTGCAGAGATATTGGTGCTGTTACTATCCCTGCACTGTCAGAGGGGCCACCCGCACAGCTCAGCTTCATCCTCCCCATCCAGCGATGACACTGAGTTGTAAAGCCGTCCCCTCTGACAGTGCAGGGATATCTGTGCCAAAACTAAAAGGCACCAATATATCTGCAACTGGTGGACATTCTAGCAAAGCTAACTGGCTGAATTCAGTGCACTGTCCGCTTTACAGCGGCATATAACACCGCCATTGTTAGAGGGCATGAAAAGGTCCTCTTTAAGAGTGCTGTTTAGTTTTACTCATATAAATAATACATACATCTCAGAAACCACCCTTTAGGCTGAAGCCCCATGTGGCATAAACACTGTGGTAAAAACCGCTGCGTTTTACAGTCCCTGCACATTGCAGAAAAATATCCGCAGCCAGAAATGCCAGGATTTCCAAAAATGTTGCATTTTTGGAAGTCGCAGCATGTCAATTATACCTACGGAAACACTGGCAGTTTCCCTATAGGTATAATTGAAGCAGAAAGTCCGCAGAGGAAAAGTCTGTGGACTTTCTGTGAAAAGCGCTGTGGAAAAAAAAAACGCAGTGTGTTTACGCCACGGTTTTTCCTGCAGCGCTTTTTGGCTGCGGCCCGCTACGTGGGGCCTTAGCCTTAAACTCACGTCTTCAAATGTTTCACTTGAGCATGGAGAAAACCCAGAATCAACCTTTAGGGTGTATTTCATACTGAGAATGGTGGATGCACATTGCCAGTTTAGCCCTTTCACGATTTTTCCAGCACCCAGGCCAGCAGCTGTCCGCACTGCTGATGGTACCACCATGCAGGAAAAAATTAGAAGGGGATACAGAGCTAAAACAGCACCCCCATTGATCATAGTGAATACATACCTCAGTGATATGCCATTATGTTATACGATTGGAATACCACTTTAAAAAGGACAATAAAGAGAGTTATTACACCAAAGCAAACATCCTCAAACGCCTATAAAAATTATTTAATGAACTGAACTGTTTACCCACACATCACATCATGGTGACTAGTCATCCAGCGGAACAACAGAATATTGCAAAACATTATTAACAAACCTCATACATCATCCAAGATCACAGGAGCTCATGAACAGGAAGATTGTAAACGGCAGCTCTTCACTACAGGTACTCAATGAATTTATAGACCTTGCTGGGTAAGGTATTGGCATCCTATAGTGCTGCTAATGGAACAGGTTGGCAGTGCCATAACCCAAGTGAGAGGTACACCAGGACAGCTTCTAACTACATTGCAATGTTACAATGTTACAAATACCATTTACAAGTACATGAGACCAAAGCAGAGGAACATAATTTGTGATTAGAAAATGGTCTGCTTCACCCTCACCCACCAGGTAACAAAACCGTCTTTGTCCATTGGCTGTGTCTGGGATTGCAGCCTTAACCTACTCAAATAAATGCAATACTAGACACAGCACATAGACAATGATGGTACCATTTCATTGGGGGGGGGGGGGGGGGGAAGCTGGGCAGAGAAAGAAAAAAATAAAAAAAAAAAAAAAAAGGTGTAAAATCTACACCTAATGCCTTCCCCAAATGGCTCTATGACCTCACATGCACTCTGTAGGCAATACACATCAGACAGTCTGGAAGCATGATAGGTTACATGTTGAGGTCACTGTTCTTATGTGGAACGATGGATTACGGTGCATATGACCTGGGTTTTGACTGCTATCTTTAAACTTGTATCAAGCAGCTACATATTGTTTCAATGGGTTATACTAATGTTGAAGATATATAGAATATTCTGTGGATATAATGTCTAATACATGTGGGTTCCAACTCTGGGACCAGCACCTATCATGAGATCAGGGGTTCCTGCTTCTATGAAGCAAGAAATCTTGGTTATTCAATGAACTTCAATGAAAGTGAATGGCAAAAAACCCATGCACATGCAGCTGCCACTATTCACAGCAGCTGAGAGACAGAGTGGGCATTATCCTTTAACATATTTCCACTGTATACAAAGGCACTTTTTGGACTGGCGCTGGTGAGGTTATCTAAGAATCCAAGTGGCTTGGTTTTACGAGTGAATAGATTTTCATTTATTATATCACACGTTTATGAACTATTAGAAAAAACATGTATTTGCCACACCTTATGCAAATATAAGTGACAAATCTGCAAACCCGGAATATGGATCGCACACATATCCTCATATATGCAATGTTGAGGCCTTGTGCTAAAAAAAATAAATACATTTTTCCTCCATCTTTCTGTACTCAATAACACATAATGAGAATTTGAAAACTGAATTTTAGAAATGTCTGCAAATTTATTTAAAAAGGAAAAACTAAAATGTCTCTTAGACATAACTATTCAGACTCGCTGCTATGACACTTGAAATTTAGCTAAAGGGCCAAAAGCACAGTAGCCTCCATAATTCTAAAATGGGAGAATTTTAGAACATACAGGACTCTTACTAGAGCTGGCCAACCCACCAAACTAAGTAACCAGTGGAGAAGGGCCTTGGTAAGAGAGGTGACCAAGAACCCAATGATAACCCTGGCTGTGTTCAGATAGGAGAGAAATTAATCACTGCAATATTCCACCAATATGGTCTTTATGACAGAGTGGCCAGTAAAAGATCCATGAAAACCCCCCAGGACTCTCAGACTGATAAACAGGGTTCTCTGATCTACGGAAACAAAGACTGAACATTTTGTCCTCAATTCTACATATCCTGTATGGAGGAAACCATGCACTACTCATCACCTTCCAATACAATCCCTATTGTAAAGCATGCTGGTAGGAGCATCGTGCTGTAGAGGTGTTTGTCCGCAGCTTGGACAGGGAGACTGGTCAAGGTTAAGGGAAAGCTGAATAGAGCTAAACACACATATATTGTTTAGGAAAACTTGATCCAGAGTGCACTGACCTGAGACTGGGCCGAAGGTTCACCTTCCAACAAGACTCTAAGCTCATGGCCACGACAACATAAGAGCGGCTTAGGGACAACTCTATGAATGTCCTTAAGTGGCCCTGCCAGAGCCCTGAGTTGAACATCGAACATCTCTAGAGAGATATGAAAATGGCTGTCAATGGACTAAAGAGTGGCAGACCATCTCCAAATTCAAGTGTGCAAACCTGGTGACATCATACCTAAAAAGATTGGAGGCTGTAAATGCGCTTTAACTAAGTACCGAGTAAGGCTACATTCAGATGACCAAGGTGTAAAACATTAATTTTTCACAGCTGTCTTGCACCTGAGGGGCACCCTTTTCACAGATATATTTGAGCATATGGAGGGATCCGTGAAAACAGCTAAAAATAGGACATGACCTATATTTTGATGGTCTGTGATAACAGACCATCAAAATACTGGTCATGTGAATAGCCCTCTTTCACTAACATTGAATTTAATGCTGCCATGTGACGTCCGTTAAAAAAACGACATCAAACGGCCATTAATCACCAGTGTGAATAAAGCCTTAAGGTTGTCAATAGTTAAGACAATGCAAGATTTTAGTTTTTCCCTTTTGAAAACTAGTAAAGTTTTCTAATATTAAGTAAGGGGTATTGAGTGTAGAATGTGCAGTATGATGGGGGGGGGGGGAAACTTGATTTTTTTTTTTTTTTTTCGTACAATTCACCAATATAACAAAATGTGAAAAAAGTGAAAGGATCTGAAGATTTTCCGAATGCATCGTATGTGCTACATCACATAGCTTAATGAACTTCACCATACTGATACAGCAGCTAGCTGGCTGATACCCATTCTGATACCAACCAGATGTCACATTTGATGTATGGGTATAAATCTACATATAAAGTAATTCAGAACGATTCTAAGTTACAGACTGTATTATGCTCCAGACCTGCATTCACAAATCTGAGGGTTGCCACCGGAAACAGCCATCAAGGTTGTTGACAGGTACATCTCAAGGTTGGCCGCACTCCTATAATGCAGGGGGCAATTGTTTCTTCCAATACCGGATTACAGCAGATTTCCTGCTATAAAGATTTCACTTCATAGCAGACACTTGGCCCATAAAAAGTTTTGTATAGGAAAGAAATTGTTTAAGTGACTCACTCCAAAAATAAAAGGGAGCTAGTACCACCAAAAGTAAGTAGCTACTAATCTGGCACTAGCAAAATAAAAAAGAATCAGTTTGCTTCTAAAAGGGTCTTAGCAAAATACCAGTATGTTTATAAAAAAAAAAAAAAAAAAAAGTCGGTCAATAGCTTTCAAGGTTATATACAATAGTTACAAAGTTTTCTATTGCATATAAAATAGTACAGTAAACAAACTATGAAACATTAACAGATGAATAGGGACTTGTGTCATAAAATGCATTTAACCTGCATTCACATTATACATACTAGGACTGTGTTATATTCAGCTATACTATAACCGAAGGCCAACAGTTTATCACTGAATCAATGTGACCTATATTGGTCAAAACCATTCTTAGCCAAGTATAGCCAGCAAAGACCAGCTTGTGGAACTACTCGCCCCAGTAAACTCATTTGTCAAAACTGTTTGCTTGCGAAATTATTGGCCCTGGCCGTACTGACGCTTGCTAAGGCCAGTAGTTCCAGCTATTTATTATATGTTTCACAGTTTGGTTACTATGATTTTTTTTTTTATCCTAGAGACATCTTGTAACATAAAATAAACTTTCTAAGATAAAGTTTGATTAGTTTACACTCAGGCTTTTGCAGGTGGATTTGTAAGGTGAAATCTGCCTCAAAAAGAGCCTCCCAACTCTTACATTCATTTCAAAGAGGTCCAGCAGACTTTCTTCTAGCTGAAGCATCATGACCTATCTTCAGGCAGATTGTACCAAAGCAAGCCCTTTAAAAAGAATGAGAGGCAGGAGAAAAAAAAAAGTTTTTGCAAGCAAAAAGCGCTCCAACAAATTCCTTAAGCAAACTAATCAAACTTTTTAAGGAACACATCAATATTTTAATAAGATGCTTTCAAAGTAAGCCAATTGTTCTTTCAGAAAAAAATTGAGAATTTTAACCAAATTTTGGCAGATTCCAGCTCTGAACAACGCGGGATAGTAAGTTTGGCTCTGTATTATAATACAGACAGTAATGCAAAATCGGTACCAGATAAGCAATGTAGTTATAGAGCTGTTTAACTTTCCATGTAGACCAAGACGGTCTGAATAAACAGATGCAGTAACTACTAAACAACTAAAATTAATATAAAAGAAAAAAAAAATACATTGGACAATCTCTGAGAAAACCTGTCAACAATTTATTGACAGAAAAAAAACCCACTATAACTCATAGCAACCAAACACTTGCTATCAATTTTTAACCTGTACCCAATATAAAAATAGCAGAAGAGGAAGGTGACAGCAGGTCAATAGCTACACAGAAACAGAATACATAAAGTGGCTGTGCGCTCATGGTCTGCTTCTGGTTCTGCAGCTCCAACCCATTCAAGCAAATGAGTTTGAGCTGCAAACCAGAAACAACCTACAAACAAGTGTGGTGCTGTTTCTTTAAAAGTCTCTTGCAACCCCTATAAGTTATAAAGCTTCAATGCCTCAAGGTTATGTATAAACAACCAGTACATAGAACGCGGCTATTTGACTAACAGCTTCATACAAACAAAATAACAAAAATACTTCTAAAATAATTAAAATGAATTGTCCATTTGTTAGATTTACACCCAGGCTTTCATGTATAAAAACAGTCCTTCATGTGCAGCCACTTAGTCCTGAGGCTTTATAAAGCCTTTCTTCACTTTGCTGCTCTTAATATTACTATTTTCATCTTCTCCCTGGATGGCTTTACGTTCTCTCTTCTTTGCAAATTTCTTTTTGATGCTGCCCACTAATGATTCAAATCTGCAAAGAAAAAAAAAAAGCGAGAAGGTTTTATTTTTTGCTACTCATTACATAAATCGGCTCTGTATTTACACAAGAGAGGCAAGAAAAACAACCTCTATCTGCTGCCATAGAGTACTGCACTACAAATACAAGTGACAATGCAAGAAACATCTACAAACTAAACTCTTGACTGTAGATGCAATATACTAAGGTGTTGCTCCAGCTCAATCCCATGTAATAAACCGCAGGCAAACTATTCTGAATGATTTACAATCGTGAAAACAATCTTACTCACTGTGCCTAATGCAGGTCTAGAGGGGACAGATCATGAAACAAGGAATTTAGTTGTACTACCACAAAATTTGAGGCAGAATCTGTCCTGAGACATTGCAGCAGGCCACGTGTCCTGGTCAATCTTGCCGCAGATTACGCGGCTTGAGACTCCCAACTGATTAGTCTGCATGGAGCAGAAAATGAGGAGGAATTCGAGGTGAGGCCTGACCCTCTAACAGGGCTGCAAGAAGATTTATTATACCTTGTGTGCCAAAGCACAAGGCATAAAAAGTCGCAATTCTTTTCCAAAATTATTTGTGCAAATAATTTGTGACTTTCTATTTTGCGCCACATACGCCACTTTCTCGAAAGATTATGTGATAAGAGAGTGCAGGATCATCGGCCTAGCCAGATTTATCATTATTTGGGTCAGAAACTGATGCTGGAAATCTATGCCAGCTACAATATGAGCCGCCTTCATCATAAATGAGCCACACCCTCCCCTGGCTTAGGAGTTATGAAGACCGGCCTTCAAAAATCTCCCCCAATATATAGATTTTTCCTGGAGTGTCCCTATCAACATGAAGAAAATCTCTGTTGTGTCGGTAAGTGCCAAACATTTGCAGCACATTTCCTTCAGATAGGAATAGTTATTAAACTTCTAGATCTACCAAACTTTACTTTTCATCACATCATTATTTTGCTCAAACTGAGAAATGTAGTTTACAGTCTTCTGTTATCAGCTATTTTAATATATATATATATATATATATATATATATATATATATATATATAAACTAGTAGTTGCTAAGAGCTTTTCTGTACACTGCATACATCAAAAGGCCTTTGCCTATCACCTACAATATATTATCCTCTTCTTTGACCAATGCCTATGATTTTAATTTGTTACCATATGCCTGGAACCTCCCCACACGCCACAGCCTTGAAGACTTCCCGCCATGACTCATGGTCATATTAATGGATTCAGAAGAGTATATATATCAATGACACTTCTCTCATCACTTCCTGATCATGAAGTAAGATTATAAATCCTACCTCCGAGCCATTTCTTCATCTGACACATCCACATCCATTTTTTTCTTCCTCAAGGTCCTCCTCTTCTGCCTTTGTCTTGGAGTTCATCTGGACCATGAGCTTCTGAAAACAGAAACTAGATGACTGAGTGCGCTGCTACAGGAGACTGATGATTGTACGCTACTGTGACAGCCTGCCTAGCACCGGGGACACCCTGCACTCCACAGATATAGGGAATAGAAAATGTAGTTTATCTACTCTCCTGTAATGGGATCTCTTCTCCTGAAATACAGTGGCTTGCAAAATTATTCATACCCTTTGAACTTTTTCACATTTTGTCACCTTACAACCACAAACTTAAATGTATTTTATTGAGATTTTAAGTGATAAACCAACACAAAGTAGCACATAATCGTGAAGTGGAACGAAAATGATACATGGTTTTCAAAATTTTAATCAAATAAAAATCTGAAAAGTGCGACGTGCAAATGTATTCAGCCCCCTGTACTCTGACACTCCTAAATAAAATCCAGTGCACACAATAGCCTTCAGAAGTCACTTAATTAGTTAATAGAGTCCAGCTGTGTGTAATTTAGTCTCAGTATAAATACATTTGTCCTGTGAAGGCCTCAGTGGTTTGTTAGAGAACACTACTGAATAAACAGCATCATGAAGAACAAGGAACTTGCCAGACAGGTCAGAGATAAAGCTGTGAAGAAGTTAAAATTACGGTTAGGTTATAAAAACATATACCAAGCTTTGAGCATCCCAAGGAGCACTGTTCGATCCATCATCCAAAAATGGAAAAAGTATTCTACAACTGCAAACCTACCAAGACATGGGAGTCCACATAAACTAACAGATCTAGCAAGGAGAGCACTGGTCAGAGAAACAGCCAAGAGGCCTATGGTCACTCTGGAGGAGATGCAGTCTCCCACAGCTCAGGTGGGAGAAT
Organism: Leptodactylus fallax; assembly: GCA_947044405.1. NCBI lineage: Eukaryota > Metazoa > Chordata > Amphibia > Anura > Leptodactylidae > Leptodactylus > Leptodactylus fallax. Next base: position 665,619 of record CAMRHE010000497.1, on the reverse strand, counting down.
TTGTCCACAGGACAACTATAAGTCATGCACTCCACAAATCTGGCCTTTATGGAAGAGTGGCAAAAAGAAAACCATTGTTTAAAGACAGACATAAGAAGTGCTGTTTGCAGTTTGCCACAAGCCATATAGGGGACACAACAAACATGTGAAAGAAGGTGCACTGGTCAGATGATACCAAAGTTGAACTTTTTGGCCTAAATGCAAAGTGCTATGTGTGATGGAAAAGTAACACTGCTCATCACCCTGAACACACCATCCCCACTACAGTATGAAACATGGTGGCGGTAGCATCATGCTGTGGGGAGGATTTTCTTCAGCAGGGACAGGGAAGATGGATGGCGCTAAATGCAGGGCAATCCTGGAAGAAAACCTGCTGGAGACTGCAAAAGACTTGAGACTGGGAAGGAGATTCACGTTCCAGCAAGACAATGACCCCTAAACATACAGGTGTATCTCAATAAATTAGAATATCTTTGAAACGTTTATTTCAGTAATTAAATTAAAAAGTGACCTCCTATATTTTCTAGATTCTTTACACACACACTGTTCTATTTCAAGTGTTTTATTTCTGTAAATGTTGATTATGGATTACAGGTAATGAAAACCCAAATCTAAGAAAATTAGAATATTGTAAAAAAGTACAGTATTGTAAATTCAGTGTGTCACCTGCCAAGGTTTCCTAAGCCTTTAAATGGTCCCTCAGTCTGGTTCAGTAGGACACACAATCATGGAAGACGCTGATTATGAATTGTATTACTGAAATGAATGAACATTTCAAAGATGAAGAGCTACTATTAATGATTTGGGGATGGACTCCATCCCGAATCAGCGGCAGATCCACCCTTGATACTGCCTTCCACTATTTTTAATGTGAGGCAAAGATCACAGCAGGACGATGAATAAATAAGCGTCCTGCTCGATCTTGCCACCATGTGCACAGTTTCCCAGCAGAAAGGAAGGATGTGCCAGTTGCCTCTTCTATCAATAATCTCTGACTACTAGGGGTTTGGCTGAACGAAAGAAGGGAGTCCTAAGCAAGCAAGCAAGAAAGAAAAAAAGTCCAGGCAAAAGTGAAAACCATTAAAAATCGACCTGATCAGGCTCATTTTCTCAGCTGTTGTGATAAGACTATGCCCAAGATTTCTCGCTAGACCCAAGTAGTATAATGTTGTACTGTGTTAGCCATAGAAAGTAGTGGAAGAGTGAAGAAATCAGGCGATACCTTTTAGATGCTGAGTATATCTAATAGTAAGCTTTCGAGAGTCTAGCTCTCTTCTTCAGACATAGGTATAATACTATGCCTGAAGAAGATAGCTAGACTCTCGAAAGCTTACTAATCAAATATACTCAGTTAGCCTCTAAAAGGTATCGCCTGATTTCTTCACTCTTCCATCGCTAGACCCAACACAGCTTTGTAAAGCCAAACTGTCAATTTAAGAGGAATTATTCATTGTTATTGACATAAATGGAGTTTGCCTTTAATAAAATATTTTGCCTGGAGAATTAGAAAGGAAATGGCTGCCAGAAAGTATGACTGAATAGCAAGGATTTAGAAGGTAGATTTAGTGATTTTTATTTTGTACTGAAGTTACTGACTGTATAAATCACTTACTAGATCTTATTTATCTCTAAGTTTATGTGACTGGGGGTACTTTAAAATGGAGGAACTGCAGGAAAATCTATAAAAGAAAAGTGCAATATAGAAGGATTATTGTATCTCCATTCTAGCTGCTAACCTGTGGCCCTGTTCTAGGACATACATTTTATCTTATTCTATCAATGCAGCGCTGTACAAGTCATTACCTCAATCTCCGGATTGAACCCTTTAAAGGACATTCTACCGTACAGAAAATCTTCACATGGAAGGAAACTTCTTTCTTCGATAATAAAACTCCTAAAGTAAGTGTTAAAAACCCAGTTAGCACGACAATGTATTTATCTGCTATGTCATTAGGTTATACGCCAAAGAGAAGTAAAAGAATAAAAGCAAATACATATAATTCATTAGCACCAAATCTGTTTAGCAAAGAACTAGAAACATTTGGAGAATTGGATGAAAACTATTCAGAGAGGTTTTATTAGTCTGTAGTCGTAATACTAGCATATATGTGTATGAACATTGGCTTGTGAAGGCAGTGCACATGGGTATATATGCATTATTACTAATATAGGCATCTCTACTTCATGGTTCATTTATGAACACTTCATAAGAATGAAAAGGAGAAAAAATAAAAAATCATCTTTCATATTTAATGGGGCTGACTGCTACAGAAAACCAATCTTGTAAAATGCCCTATTAAACCATTCTGAGGTAATAAAGAAGGTCTCACCATCAGGACCGACACACACACACATGTATATATATATATATATATATATATATATATATATATATATATATATAACACACACACACACACACACACACACACACACACACACATCTCTCTATCTATACACATGCACACACACACATATATATATCAGATCAGAAAAACGACCACTGAAACCAACTGATTTCAAGGGAATCCTGTGTAATGACCCTTTACTTCGGCAGCAGGACTGTATGAGAAAATAAATCTCTCTTTTGAGCACCTGCAGCAAGAAAGGAATTGAAAGAAATGGTTAACAACTCTAGGGGGTTAATAGAGATCGCTTTCATTAGAATTTTAATCTAGCGCCTACTGTTATGAATGTTGGGTTAATAGGTCTTTCTTCCATTTTAGCACCTTCCCTAAATCTACAGGAGCAGGACTCACAGGCTGACACATGGATCAATAAATCTATTCTGCTGCCTATTCCTACTCACTGCGCAAACCAGACTAATCCTACAACCAATACCGGGAAAGCTCCAAGTCAAAGGCCATCAGCCTCCAAAGTGACTACACATTAGAAAGGTGCAAAATGCCTGCACGAGTGATATCCAACCAAATGGCTGAAGTGTAACTTAATCTTACATGTATTCTCGCAGTCTGACACCCATTACCCCAGCAGCATCACACTTGACTATAAACAGAAGCCTGTCCTATACTGAAGCTGTGATTATGTCAGATTATTAGATTGCTAATGAAAGATGTGTAGTGATAGTAACAATGGGGATAACCATTTAAGCAATTGCCCTAATTCCTACAGAACACATCCAATAAAACAGCTGCAAGATGTATATATTTCCAAATCCTTCATCTGCCCTGTGAATCACTACAATAGAATGGAGGATGGTAACGGATTTTTTCCTGTGGCACTGACTACATCTATAAAAGATCACTTGGCCCACTTGATAGCAATAAGAAATTGAAGGATTTCTGTGTTTAAAAATCCTTCAAGAAAGAAAGGAAAAAAAAAACAAAAACCACATACACACACCACAGTGTCTGAAGCTGCTCTTGCTGCCAGGCTGGCTGTAAATTAGAGGAGTCAGGAAGCTTCTCGTAGTGGTCTGAGAAGCGCCAGGGATTTCCAATTATTACAGGTTGCAGCCTCTTGCATTAAAAAACTCATTTCTAATACAAAGCCAATAAATACTGCGGAGGTCAGGAGCCAAGTGTACATGCTTGGTAAACACAGAACAACACTTACTTCATCTGCACTCCCTGCCCTGCTGGCTCTGTGCACTTAATATCAAACACATTATAAAACTGGGGGCCAAGAAATACGCCAGAGCTACATGGCACCATGCCACAATACCTGACATTTTTCTTAAAGTCAATGTGGCACTAATGTAGAAATGCGGTACTGCAGGCGTGTGCCAGTCCCTGGATTTCTATGAATAGAAACTGTTGCTGTGTCGCTGCTAGACAGTTGTGACTTTTCAGAGCCACGTGTGTCCCAGCCTTGTGTATTTCTATAGTACAGGACTCTGCATTGGGTGGGTGTTTGGATGGAGGGGCAAATTGTACATGCAATAAATACTAAAGTCCTTACTCTTTCTCCTTCAGCTCTGGTAGGTCAAGGAACCAGTGTTCATCGCTAATGATCTTCTTCTCCTCCTCTTCTAACTGTTTCTTGGTTTCTGGGTCAAGACTCCTTTGCATAAACTAAAGAAGGAAATATGGATATATTTAATATAGTTCACACAGCAGCAGCACAGTTTAGCCTGGATTTATAATACTGCTCAGTTACCAGGAGGGAGGGATATCAATATGTTAACTGTTATATTTCTCCGGTTCTACACTTCCATTTCTAGGAGAGCTGGAGGATGACAGTTATGGCAATATCCGATCCCATAAACAGTTTCCACCAGCAGCTTTTCTAGACCTCTGAATGCCCGGCATGTCTTTTTCCCCCAGCACTGTTAGGTGTCAACCTCTGTGGGAGCGGTTATAAGAGAATATTTCAAGATATTTCACAGCGCTTTACAGGCAATGACATCACTCACAATCTCACTCCCTATATTAAATCTTTAGCGTGTGGAAGGAAACCCACACAAACACGGGGTGAATCCAAGATGATGCCAGTACTGCAAGGCAACAGTGCTAACCACTAAGCCACCATGCTGTCCTATTTCAGTGCATTAGAGAGTCTCTTAAAGAATGGTACACGATCCGCCAGCATAGCCACTACAGCTTAGATATCTGTGGCCTACCTCACCAGTTTACAGATTGTTGCACGAAGCATGGCACTATGAGATGCCCCAATGGACAACTGGCTACACAATAACTCTGTATCTGATCACACTCAGGATGGAGATACAGATTCCAAAAGAATGACCCCTGAGCTGTGCTATAATCTCCATAAACAGATCCTCTAACAAACTACCATCCATTACCTCCGCAGGACTGTGTATATTCTAAGAAACAGTATTTCTTACAATTACACCAACTCGCAACAGGAGGCAAAAAAGTAATTTAACCAAATGGTGCCATAAGTGTTAGTTGGTGGCGGTTTTAAGCACTTTGCACTTTCACCCTACTGAATACATTTCAGTAAATGGCTGAATAAGAGGGTCTAGAAGCAGGACCCTCCCTCTGCTTATTAGGTTTCCATTAGATGTACCTAGCGGGCTGCCATGCATTAGGAAGGAAATCTTTCAGTGCATGACCAGAGATTGCAGTTGTTATATGGGTCAGCAGCTTCCAAGGCTCATTATTCCGTTCTTGTTTAATCTCCCCGGTTTCACGTCAATGTGAGTATTACATGCACTTACCAGGTAATGGGGCACCCCGCTGCTTTTAATGCAGATGTTAGAGGTGTAAAAACTGCCTGCACTGTAAGCACCTGTTCCTAATAATACACATAGTGCTATACAATCCATCAGAGGAATAGCTGGATAGCACCGCATACAATGGGTGATGCAACTCAATAAGGAATCTGTTTTAGATTGGACATCACATAAAAAGTAAAAGCAGATTCTTCCAGCCATTAGAAGGGCTCACTGGCAGGGGGGAGAATCAAGTGGTGAAGATGCTTGTTCCCATCTGTAATGCAATAAGCATTTATATCAGTAATACATGGTTGTGTGCTGACATTTCCTATGATGGCTTTTTGCTGTAATTTGAAAGTGGAAGGAAAGAGGTTATAATGGGAAAGAAGATGCGTGGAGCTTAAGCAAGACTTAAAGAGCAATGTTATTACATTCCCACACTGTATGATAACACAGGAGGGGTGCTTATATGGAAAGGCATTAAATGTTCAACAAGTTTACTATTGACCCATTAGAATCTCTACAATGCACTTCATTCGACTATATGGACGCCAGAGAGTGGGTTACAGTAAGCTTTGGGGTGAGCCCATGTATAGTAGTACACCGGCTGAGTACAGAGTACCAAATTTAGTCTCTACCTCGTCAATGAGAGCATTAAATCATTTTAAGCATGGCTCAGTTTACACCTCATTCAGAGCCTATATATTTATTGTGTGTGTTGAAAGTATACACCAAATGTATCCAAAGAGCTACTTTTGGCTTCAGTTGTGACGGTATTTGTCAGTTTACCTTTATGTGCAGCATGGAAATAGAAGGGTAGACTACACTCTTCCGTCCAGGACAGTGACAATAATATAATGGAAAATAAGTGTCTTGTACACTTACAATCTACATTGTAATATTACAGAGTCAAGAAGTCCAGAATGGACAATACACAAATGGGTGAGACTGTCCAGAGATATCCTTGAGATATATTACAATTAAGCTGCATCCACTATATCTACCTGCAGAATTCTCTTGTGGTATAACCAGTGTGTGTTGGGAACCAAAAACTCCTGTAAATTGGTAGTGTGATCTCCATGCCCTCCTCGGGGTAATACTAATACAATGATTTGCTCTGTGAGAGCAGCAGGAGGGATGTGGAAGTCGCATTCCTGCTGAAGCTCTGACTCTCGGTCACATGATGGCGCTTGTGAAGCTGAGTCTATAGAAACAAAGGTCGGAGGCCAAAGTAAGAGTTTCAGGGTACCTTCATAGTGCCAAAGACCTCCTCTGCTGTTTTCTTCTGGTTTGTGTCAGTATGATTTTTTTAGACTTGGAGGACTTCTTTAAAAGTACAAGAAAAACAGTTACAATGAGGCAAATTCATTCATCACTTCCTCTGCACCAGAAAACTAGCATAGAGGGATGATATTGAGACGCATGTTTGGTGCAGGGCCTCACATTTTGCGCGGGGATGAAGGAGGGACGAGGAGTCTGCGCCTTGGGCTGACATATTTTTGCCATGAGTTACAATGGACATCTATTCCAGGCCTAACTGACGTAGATTTCCATTCTGGAGCAGGGATGGCAGACAGATTTATGAAGAGGTCGCAGCCTCTTCATGAATCTCTCGGTCCCTGTACCAGCCGGGCCATTTATTAAGGTGTACAGTACACTAATAAATTTGCCCCACTGTGTTATTCCTAGTGCCAGGCTTACCGGGAATTATCTATGCCTACTTGTCTTGTTTTAGTTTTGCAAAGCGTCCTCATCACTACTAGAGCAAGGAGGCTACAAACAAATTTATACCATACATTACAGTTGCACAAGCTAGATTTACTACTGGGGCTCTCCATCTCTGAAGATTTAATGTCCAGAACGATAGTAACTGGGTTTATCTTCCCAATATATGGGCTGAAGAGAGACATCAGAAAGGAGAAGAAAGACAGCAGCAGCAGCAGGCAAAGGAAAGACTGCAGGGAGGAGGCAGAGACAGACTAGAACAGGTGGCGATGGAGACACTCCAGAGAAGAGGAGGAGCAGTGACAGACCAGAACAGTGGGTGGATGGAGAGGCAGAAGTAGATTAAGGATACTGTGGTATGCCGAATGCTATAGCAACACTGTCCCTTTAACAATAGTTAAATTAGTTTTTTTGTCCCTTAGTCATTACAACTGATGCCAAAACTGATGCGAAAATGCATCAGTTATCAGGCTTTTTTTTTTTTTTTTACAAATTCCTACTCCAAAACCATAAGTTGTCATCAGTTTTTACCAAGAAGGTCCACAAGGCATGATGGGCTGCCGAGGCCAGTAGAGTAGGGGTACTCAACTACTTTTAGTAAATTTCCATTGACTGGGATCCGCCATCAAGTAAAGGTCCAAGCTGAACACGTCCAGTATTTATGGTATTTTTCGGACAAAAAGACATGTCTGACAATAAGACGCACCCCTGGTTTAAACAAGAAAAATAAGGATTAGATTGGGGGCGACTAACGTGGCATTACACTGTGTGGGGTGGCTAACATGGTATTATACTATACTACTGAAGGGGGCATTAAGGAACATTATATTGTGGGAACTGACATTAGTGCTTCCACACAATATAATACCCCATTATTATTCATCCTCAGTATGCTCCTTAGCAGGGCCGTTTTAACACGCTGTTGGGTTCAGTGCAACTGTTTCATAAGTGGACCCCCCCCCCCCCCCCACCACCACTTGGGAATACCCGACTTGCACAAATTATAAGGCCCTAACACAGTATAATGCCCCCCATACCTATATATTTTCTGAAAGTAGATACCTGCAGCATTGTCAAAATGCCACTTGGTACTGTATATGAACAGGCACCTTCGTGCAATTTTGATTTAAAATGTACATTTTATAAAAAAAATACAAATAAATGTATATTAGTTGCTAAAAGTGGAAACCAAACAAAAAGTTATATGCACGAAACCTCCTAAAAATAAGAGTTCAACATGTGCAGAGTTCATTCATATCACTAAAGCCTACACCTGCATGCACACATCTTCAGAAAAATCACCAGAACTGGAAGGAACAAAAACTTGCTTTGAAGCTGGAAATGTTAAAAAAGTATCATCGTATATAAAATGTAGGGATTACACACCATGAAAAGCAAGTGCACCCCTAAACCCTACTATATTTCTTGAAAGTAGGCAACCTGAAGATTACATGTGTCTCAATAGGTTATCAATAGCCATGTCCACTAAAATTAACTAAAACATATATTACACTCATATTCAATATTACATTCACACACAAAACATACATAAAATAATAGATCAAGGTGTATACAATTTATATAGACCACAAACATCAACTACAACAAGAGCTCGTACTCTTAAAAACACGGATACAGAATTCAAGCAAGATTTTGCTATCATTCACTATGTTAAAAATCTATAACGCACCTAGCAAACTGTGACTGTGATACCAAAATCAAAAACTTTTTTGAGATTGCACAGCATACAGTATATAAAAACACAGTTTAATATTTCATATATACAACCACCTTCATGCAACTTTGCAGCAGAGATTACAAGCAAAAATTGCACACAAATTCAAATTTGCTACTGAAGTGCGAGATCAAGCAATCCCTTTCTGCAAACAAAATGTACTTTCCAAAAAACTGAAATTCATACATACCATATATATATATATATATATATATATATATATATATATATATTTTTTTTCTTTCCCCCCAGGTACAGGTGTTAAAGAAATGCCAAAAATCACCGAAATGCAGCAACCAATTTTGTGCATGTAAATTAAATAGGAGCTTACATGAGAATATAATTTTCCATCCCCCTATAAAAATTGTAACTCTTAACAAATAATTGTAATCTAACTAATGTGATAACTAGGGCCAGTTTCAGATTGGCGTAACACGACCGCTTTATTGCTCACATATTATGGACGCAACCTCTGAAGTTCCTGCGGTTCATCATTACTGGTGTTAGAGAGTCTGATGACCTACTGGAAGTCCAGGTGTTTCATTTATACTGTGGGAGCAAAAGAAAAAAAAAAGCACCCATCTGAAAACTGCCAAAAACTGGAATTTTATATGGCGATATTCAATGGGTGAAAATGTATTATCTGACTGACAGAACTTTAAACGTTTATCTCTAGTAATAATCGTTATTGCTATTATTTTAGCGTGTAACGGATATTGCAGAGAGGCGGTTGGCGTATTTTACTCTATAAAGATCAGGCTTGGACAGGACAGTGAAAAAATGTAAACTTTATTAGTGACTTAGTGTCTGTGTCGTGTAAGTGTTTGGTGCAACTCTTTTAGCACTGCGACCTTGACGATGGGAAACGTCTGGGTCACAGCGCCAATAAACTTCCTGGTTATGTTCAGAAGGGTATTACATAAGAATACCCCTGTGATTAGGCTAAGAGGGGTATTACATTATCCCTCTGTGTGACAGAGAGCAAAAGTACAGTATGGGGTCACATACAGGTTATGAACAGACAATGATGAGTTATCATTGTCTCTGCAGTCTGCAGCTCCACTCCTTCATACAAGCTCCAAGATGCTGCCAGAGGCTGGAGGACACTTTAGAGACCCATATCTCAGAATCAGTTAGGGCTATGAAGAATCTCACCTTTAACATGATACCAACATCATCATGATAGCCCTTACAGATTCCCGGGAATCTAGAGCTGAGACCAAAACCCAGACAAGCTGAGGCCCCCAAAGGCCCTTTTCCCTTTGCTTGCATACGAATCCGTCCTGGCATCAGTTTCCCTTATAGGTGCGCCGTATATATGTGAACGTACCCTAACAGATACCATTACCATGGAATTTGATGGCACAATAGCACTCACTAACCAGTCTCCCAAACTCCAATCTGTGACCCTTTTTAGCCATTCAGCAAAGTCAGAACAACTCATTTCCCTCCAGGACTGACACCCATAAAACATCAGGAGTGTGTGTGCACGCTTGTGAGTGTGAGTGGGGGGGGGGGGGTCACTTCTCCTGGTCCTCCAAGATGTCAGGGGTCCATTTAAACAATCCAGTTTACCTGAACATTGTCAATCTAAATGGAAGGTCTCCTACAAAAGCATACAATCAGCCAAAAGTACATGAAGTGCATTAGTTGCTTTGTCAGCAGAGCAGGTCGACGAGGAAAAATAACAACAAAGGACTAGTCATGTTCTTTACATTAACGGCATAAAGGAAACTGAAATGCCCTATTGTGGCTGTACGCAGTAAGATGTTCGTGTGTCAGCCTTAAATTGTCCCACCTGGAAATCATAATGGTCCCATTTAATTTCTAAGTGTCAAGGCTTTTAGGGAACCACTGGATGTCGAAGAAAGGGAAAAAAATAAAAATCTAACCATTTCAATCTGGCTAAAGAGTGATTTTTTTTTTTGCTATAATAAGAGCTGTGGTGACAGCTTCCAGCGCTCTTGCCCACATGTGCGGGTCAGAGATGTGACGGGAGGACGACGGTTGAAACCTGATTGCATTGTAACCTTCCCAAGCAGAGAACCTTTCAGTCGCAGAATTTGACAACACCATTTCTTAAAAACGGAAGTTCAAAGAGTAAATTGCTGCAATAAGGCACAAAAATTTTTATAAATATATTTATAAAAAAAAAAAAAAAAAAAAAAAAAATTCTATAATGCGCCCACCTAGGCCAATCACACATTTATCACAGCTGGAGAGAGGTTATTGAGAAGCTCGGTCATCAGCGGCACTACAATTAGGACTCGGACTGTCTGACACCTCCTATTTTAATCAAAGAATTCACCGAAGCCAAAAATTTCCAGCTAAAGTAGCCACATGTAGGAAGTCCTATTAACCTCATGACGGCCATGCATGTGAATTGCTCAAAAGCAGGTATTCTGGGGGCTGATTGTCAGTTTAATGGCAGGTAAGAATCAATAGCGGCTATCGAGCTTACTGCAGCTGCCTCTATGGGTGATACTTTTGATGTGCACCACTGATCATATGGGGGGAGAGGAGTGTAATGCACCTTACTTCTGTCCGAATTGTACTGTGGCATGTTAAAATACAATGACAGATTAGCTCTGGAGTTAATAACACATGCCACAAGTTTGTTATCCCCTACATGACCATCTACAGTAGTCATTAATGGGCCTTATTCTTCAGTGCTGGTTTTCACCTTGTATCCTGTGTAGTCCTGGGGAGGATACACAGTCATATAATGGCAGCCAGCTACTGCTCTAATGGCTGGGGCTAAAGGAACCACTGATGTAACAGGTTATTCAGTGTGAAACATGAATAATATGAAACAAAAAATAAATAAAAATTATTCTCCCCCCCTAAAAAAAGGAGTGTATAGGTGGCCTGCGGATCGATGTAGTGGGGCGCGTATCTCTGTGGCTCCTACCCTGCCTGCATTACCGGGACCTACATTAGCTTCCCCGCACCCCCCCATGGGGAAAAAAAAAAAAACAGTCGGTACCTCTGCCCCAAGGACCCCTACCTCTACTGCTCGTCCTGGACAACCCGGGATCACCTCCTTCTTGGTCCCCCCGGGGTCTCTGTGCGGCGGCGGCCATCTTCTCAGGCTGCGCCGGCTTCCTCACTGCCGCTGGCGGCCATCACGCAAACCCGAAACAGCGCTACTGCTCCTCAGGTGCCTCTGGTCCCCCTGATGTCCTCCCAGGTGGGTCTCCTGCATCAAGCCCAAGAGGCTTCGGGTAACGGGGTCCCTGCCTCCGCTCCCCCGCTATCCAAAATGGCGCCGCTGGCATTGTCTCCCACTGCTTCCCGAGCTCTGCAGGACGCCAGCGCTGCCTCCTGCCCGCACCGCTCTGACCCCCAGCCTCTCCTCACACTACCAGCCTCTTCTGTGCCCCTGGACTCTGGATCCTCTGCTGATCTACCTGCAGCTCCTGTTTTTGCCCCAGAGACCTCCATGGCTCGGTCTCCTCCACAGTCCTCCTCACAGGCTCATCACCTGCAGCCAAGGGACTCTCCTCCTGCACATTCCTGGGGAGCTGAAGTGGACATTGGTGCTACTCCCTCTATGTCCCCCTATGATGCCATGTCTTCTCATTCACCTCCCCCTGCCTCTCAGCTCTTACAATTGGAAAAGAGTGAACTACCTCCGTTCTCCCTCCCGCCACAATGGCTCCAGTGCCTCAATTGCTCTCTGGTTGCTGAAATTACTGAGGCATGCCGTAAGGATATCCATACATAAATTCGGGCTGAAATCTCCGCATTACGGCAAGACCTTCACCACATTGTATCTTGGTTGGATTCTTTGGAGGATGATCTTGATCAGACCTGTGCCTACATTTCTCAGCTCCAGGACTCTATTTTGTCTCAGTGTCACCTGTTAATTGATCTGCAGTGCCATGTTGAAGACTTGGATAACAGAGGGAGGCGGAATAATATCAGAATTAAGGGACTACCTGAGGCTACCCGAGAGGAGGACTTACATGCCACCCTAGAGGCGGTCTTCAATTCTATTCTTCAAGAACCCACTACACACAAGATTAAGCTGGATCGTGTGCACAGAGCTTTACGCCCTAAAGGCTCTGGGCCTACTCCGCGGGACGTTATCAGCTGCTTGCATGATTTTACCCTGAAAGAGGCAATCTTGTCCAAGGCCAGAACCCTGAAGGACACTGACTTTGATGGGGCAAAGATACAACTCTACCAGGATCTCTCATGGATTACCCTGCAGAAACGATGACATCTACGTCAGCTCCTCTAGCTGTTACGTGAGTGTCAGATACCATACCGGTGGGGCTTCCCCTTTGCCCTGACCGTGAGGCTCCATGGTCGTTCGGCCACCCTTCTCTCCCATTCAGACCTACAATCATTCTGCTCGGTTATGGACATTGCTCCCCTTCTGAACATGTCTGATTGGGAATTGGCCTTTCCTCCTCCACCACCGCCTCCGGTGTGGTCTCAGCAGAAGGCAAAGATACGACAATTGCCTTCTCCTGGTGATGCTTTAAGACGTCAGCGGGTGGATCCCCAACCCCCATCACATTGACTTTCCCTTCTTCATTTTATTTTTCCAGGTCCTGGAATGGAGTGTGTTCCTGTTCTCCCAGATGGCTGACCATTGATTACTTGGTTTCTCCTATTTAATACTGATGCATGCTTATAGTGTTTTTTTTTCTCACTCATTTTTTTTCCTTTTCTAGCAGGTTTTTCTTTTAGCGTTTTTTTCCACCTTTTTGCAGGCAGGGTAGGAGGCTGTCCCTTTTTTGGACCCTTTTGGTTATTTTGCCTGCATTTGCTATAGTTTTTGCTCTTAGCCCCCCGCTCTTTTCCTGCCCTCTTATAGCCAAGTGTGTCACACTTCGATCATAAGGGTAATTTTAACTTTGCCCGCCATTACTTCCTCACTGATTTTTCTGCTTATAATACCCATAGGAAAGGAGGGGTGGCTATCCTGCTTTCTCGCTCATGCCCCATCTCTATCTCTACTTCCCACTTAGACCCTGGAGGACGCTATATTATTCTAGAGGGTCTCCTACATGGCCAACCCATTGTCCTCTTTAACTTATATGCCCCTAACTTGTCCCAAATCCCCTTCCTTAGGAAGGTGTTGCGACGCCTACAGGCTTTCTCTGGCTCAGCCCTGCAGTTGGGTGGAGACTTTAATGTGGTTTTTTCCGAACGTGTAGACAAATTGTCCTTGACTGGCAGAACTCCATGTGCCCCCCCAGCTTCGCTTAGTCAAGGAATTCCACCGCCTTTATGATCTCTGGCGAGTTCACAACCCTACGGCTTAGTCCTACATCTTCTACTCTCATCCCCACAAGACGCACTCCAGGATAGATTATTTCTTTGGTAACACCCTGGCTCTTAGCCTCCTGAATGATGTGCATATTAGCCCCATTTCTTGGTCCGATCACGCCCCTGTCTTGCTCACACTGTCCACTGCTTTTATCCCAACTAAACGGTGCCACTGGCGGCTGAACGAGTCCCTTCTCCACTCCTCAGCTACCTGTACTACCGTCCACACTCAGCTCCTAGATTACTTCAGCTACAATGTACACTCGGTCTTCTCTGATTCCACCCTCTGGGAAGCCCATAAGGCAGTCATAAGGGGTCATTGTATAGCCCTGGCCACCGGCTTAAGAAGGATACGAAGGCCAGGGAGGCGGCCTTAGCGTCCCAAATCCGTTCCCTGACGGATCGTTTGGCCCAAGCCCCTGTGGTTTCCACTCTCTGCCTCTTGGTTGCGGCCAGAGCGGATCTCCGTGACCTTGCTACCCAACATCTTCTCCTATACAGCCGCCAGCGTTATTACGAAAGAGGCAACAAGGCTCACACTCTGCACGATCGCCAGACTTCTTCCATACCGCATGCAATCCATGACCCCCAAGGTGTCCTTCACCATCACCCTAACTCTATAGCATCCCTCTTCAAGGACTATTACATTAAGCTATATAATTTCCCCTCCTGCCCAGGTGCCGACCCTGTCTCCCGATACACTGCCTACTCCCTAAGCTCCCATCCTCAGCAATTACTAATCTCATTGCGCCGGTCACAGAGGAGGAGCTTACTGCAACCTTTAGGATCCTCCCGAATGGCAGGGCACCGGACCCGGACGGGTTTACATACATGTACTACAAAACATTTCAATCTGACCTGCTCCCGCACATGTTGCGTCTCTTTAACTCCTTCCTCGATGGCGCCCCTATCCCCCAGTCTATGCTTCATTCTCACATCACCCTAGTCCCTAAACCCCACAAGGACCATCAGGAGTGCTCCAATTATCGCCCCATCGCACTCCTAAATACTGACTTAAAACTTTTCACCAAGATTTTGGCCAACAGGCTCAGTGTCTGGCTTCCATCTCTTATCCACAAGGACCAGGTGGGTTTTGTCCCTTGTTTTCAGGGAGGAGACAACACCAGAAGGACTGTGGACTTGATAGAAGTTGCATGTCGCTCTGCCACCCCCACCCTTCTTTTGAGCCTTGATGCAGAGAAGGCTTTTGACCGCCTGGATTGGTCGTTTATGACCGCCACCCTTGAGAAATTTGGGTTTTATGGAGCCTTTCTTACGGCAATCCGGGGGCTGTATTCTTGGCCCTCGGCTGTGGTGAAGCTCCCTAACTCTCTCTCGTCCTGCTCCTCATCTGTAATGGGACGCGCCTGGGTTGCCCCTTATCCCTGCTCATATTGGCATTCTGTATTGAGACCCTGATCTCCCAGATTCGATCTAACCCTGACATCACCGGGGTGGCGGTTAAGGATAGGGACTTCAAGATTATATAACCAGCAAAGACGTATTATATATTAAAACATAACTTTTAATAAATAGATAAGAATTATACCAATTCTCAAAAAAAAATATATATATTCAAAAGTGCCAAAATGAGTACCACCAATAACATTACATATAGACCTCTAATTTATCGGATCTTATTTAAAGAAGTTCTATATTTCAATACCATATATTTCATAACTCATACCAAGCATTTTAACATTAGCAGAAAATAGTGAATTTTTAAAAAAACGAATAAATCAGTTTGATCTCACCACTCCGCTGGTTCATGTAGTTCGCCTGTATATCATGAGGTCAGTCAGAATGGATGCTGGGTCCCATGCAAACCCTAACTCACCCTTAATTCTTACCTCTAACCCCCATAATTCCCGCCCTAACAATGGCAGTACCATGCAGCTGTCCCTAAAAAAGTTGTCCCTACGTACGTTTCACGGTGGAGAAACCGTTCATCAGGGGACCTATCTCCTAAGGAACTAATAGGAAAAAAGCTATATAGGTAAGTCTCAATACTCCAATAATGGATAAGAAGCATATATACTGGTCATCATTATATATAGACCAGTTCACAGACAAAAAAAACCAGCAGCCTCCTCATCAATACAGTGGTAAGGTCAGCAGATGAGCTACTCAGTTGAGTGTATAGGCACTCTCACAGAGAACGGAAAAAAAAAAAAAAAACCTGCAATCTCTCTTGAATAAAGTAAAACGCAACAGAAAACGGAGCGGAAAAAAAAAAACGTAATGCATTTCTGCAGCATTTTTTCCCGCCGTTTTTTTTAGCTGTATTCTGCAACGTGGGGCCATAGCCTAATACTTAATGGTTTAAATTTGCACCCCCTATCTTCCCCCAGCAAGTACATAAGAATCTTCTCTACGGTTGTTTTCACTTTCTCAGTCAGAAACAGCCCCAGAACCATGCAGGACATACATAGAAAAGTACTGATAAGTACTGATGGGAATTAAGTGCTTCCATTTGGTTATAGCTTTACATGGAGCAAAGTGAACAGGAATTTGAAGCAGACTTCCGCCTCAAATTCCTCTCCACTTTGCATCCCGGATTTCACTTGCTGATTAGACTCAGATGAATGGACCTAATCAGAGGAATGACTTTAGATAGGTAATTTTTTTCAGGGTCCTGCATCAATATATAATGGGAGGCAGAATCAGCTGTCAGAAAATGAAGAGGAATCGAGGTGGAATTCCGCTTCAGATTCCTCTTCATTTTCCAGAGCTTTGGCTTTCTGCTGTGGTTTTCAGTCACTGATCAGCTGACCGCCTTTTACCTTGGCAAGATAGAAAGGGACACTTTTTCAGTGTCCTACTCCACTCTCTGACTTACACTGAAAACAATGGCAGACAAAATCTGCACCAAATTTGGCCGTGTGATCATTCCCTTAGAGCAGAATCTGTTGCAGATCTGGGGGCAGGTAAACACCTTGTTAAGAGCAGAAACAGCAATTTCTCTCTCATAAGATATATTTCTTGCCAATATCTGTCATACTATTGAAATGGATATTGGCACTTTAAATATGGAGTTCACTCGCTAGCAGAGCAAGCTCCATGACTACTAGGTCTCTGCTGTTTTGTACAGTGGCACTAATGTCCACGAGCAGATTATACACACGTGGACAAAATTGTTGGTACCCCTCATTTAATGAAAGAAAAATCCACAATGGTCACAGAAATACCTTGAATCTGACAAAAGTAGTAATATATAAAAATTCTATGAAAATGAACAAATGAAAGTCAGACATTGCTTTTCAACCATGCTTCAACAGAATTTAAAAAAAAAAGAAAACTCATGAAACAGGCCTGGGCAGAAATGATGGTATCCTTAACTTAATATTTTGTTGCACAACCTTTTGAGGCAATCACTGCAATCAAACGATTCCTGTAACTGTCAATGAGACTTCTGCACCTCTCAACAGGTATTTTGGCCCACTCCTCACGAGCAAACTGCTCCAGTTGTCTCGGGTTTGAAGGGTGCCTTTTCCAGACGGCATGTTTCAGCTTCTTCCAAAGATGCTCAATAGGATTTAGGTCAGGGCTCATAGAAGGCCACGTCAGAATAGTCCAATGTTTTCCTCTTAGCCATTCTTGGGTGTTTTTAGCTGTGTGTTTTGGGTCATTATCCTGTTGCAAGACCCATGACCTGCGATTGAGACCAACCTTTCTGACACTAGGCAGCACATTTCTCTCTAGAATCCCTTGCTAGTCTTGAGATCTCATTGCACCCTGCACAGATTCAAGACACCCTGTACCATATGCAGCCCCAGAACATAACAGAGCCTCCTCCTTGTTTCACAGTAGGGACAGTGTTCTTTTCAAGATATGCTTCATTTTTCCGTCTGTGAACATAGAGCTGATGTGCCTTGCCAAAAATTTCGATTTTTGTCTCATCTGTCCATAGGACATTCTCCCAGAAGCTTTGTGGCTTGTCAACATGTAGTTTGGCAAATTCCAGTCTGGCTTTTTTATGATTTTTTTTCAACAATGGTGTCCTCCTTGGTTGTCTCCCATGAAGTCCACTTTGGCTCAAACAACGACGGATGGTGTGATCTGACACTGATGTTCCTTGAGCTTGAAGTTCACCTTTAATCTCTTTAGAAGTTTTTCTGGGCTCTTTTGTTACCATTCGTATTTGATTTGTCATCAATTTTCCTCCTGCGGCCACGTCCAGGGAGGTTGGCTACAGTCCCATGGAGCTTAAATTTCTGAATAATATGTGCAACTGTAGTCACAGGAACATCAAGCTGCTTGGAGATGGTCTTAGAACCTTTACCTTTAACATGCTTGTCTATAATTTTCTTTCTAAGCTCCTGAGACAACTCTTTCCTTCGCTTCCTCTGGTCCATGTTGAGTGTGGTACTCACCATGTCACCAAACAGCACAGTAAGTATCTGTAGCACTATATACAGGCCCACTGACTAATTACAAGATTGTAGACACCTGTGATGCTAATTAGTGGACACACCTTGATTTAACATGTCCCTTTGGTCACATTATTTTTAGCAGTACCATCATTTCTGTCCAGGCCTGTTTCAGGAGTTTTCTTTTTAAAAAAAATTCTGTTGAAGCATGGTTGAAAAGCAATGTCTGACTTTCATTTGCTCATTTTCATAGAATTTTTATATATTATTACTTTTGTCAGATTCAAGTTATTTCTGTGACCATTGTGGGTTTTTCTTTCATTAAACAAGGGGCACCAACAATTTTGTCCACGTGTGTATGAGAGCTCTGTTGACCCCTCACCCACACGTTGTCAGTACCGTACCTATGAGGCAAGATTGTAGGAGCCATTCCATGTGTATGACAGCCAAAACCCTTCTGAAGTCTCCCAGGCCTGTCATAGGAAAATAACTATTGAGGCCTGACAGTGGCCTTCCTCAACAGTTTTATAGTCATACTCCTATAAACTGCAATAGAGTTGTATTACAGGCTAAGGGAGAAACTATCGAATGATTGCAGGTTCAAGCCCTTTGTGCAAGATAAAAAAAAAAAAAAAAAAAAAATATATATATATATATATATATATATATATATATATATATTTTATAAAAATATATAAAAATTCAAATCCCCCCCCACAATTTCCATAGATTTCAAATAGAAATAAACAAAAACAAACAAATTAAGAATTCTCATGTCCAGAAATTCACAAACTAAAACTAAATAATATTCAGAAATTACAAGGTGAGTATTTTTCACACTTTCAGAATAAAGAGTAGTGTAAACAGATAACTATTGATTTAGATGGAAATTAGGATTTTTTTTCTTGCACATGCCCTGTTTTGCAGATAAAAAAAGTGGGATGACAAATGTTGACACAGATTTGTGCGAAGAACACACAAAATACACAGTGTGAATTCTGTGGAATGCGGAACACAAAACTGCTGCATAATGAAAACATTACTCCCACCAAACTTCTTTAAGGCCTATTCAATGGCTGGGCAGATTTTTGGCAATGCATTTAAAGGATCAGTGCGGGATCAATTTTTCATGGACCCATTCACCTCTAATGGGAGAGAAAACAATTTTGAAGTCTTATGCAAATGCAGAAGTTGGTGTGTTGGGGGTAGTCCTTTCACTCCCTGGAGAACTGCTCTTGCCACTCAGACCTTTAATATCTCCTGCCTGTGTAACCCCATGTAATGAGAGTTGATCCTCCTACTGCTATGATATGACCCATCATACTTGAGTAGCAGCGCTCCCAGCGCTGAAGACCTGCCACAAGTGCAACAACTGTCTCATTTGCATAACACTTCAAAGTTGTTTTTTTACCAAACTTACAAAAATGACATCCATAACAAAGGTAGGTTATCAGTGTAATGTGCTCTGTAATACAGTGGTGGCAGCTGAATATACCTAGGGGAGGTGGTAGACACCCTTTAAAACCTGTTATGTCCTGACACAATTTAAAATGGCAGCATTCCTTTACAGCCACTTTACTGACTCCAGTATGAACACGGTGATATTTATATAGGATTTGTAATGTTTTGATACCTTTTAAAAAAAAAAATTAAAAACTTTGCAAAATAGAAAAAACATTGGTAGCGTCATGTTCTGACACCTGTAACTTTCATATTTACAAGTATGGAGCTAGGTATGGCGACTTTTTATACGGGACAAGATGACATTTTTAATTACACCATTTGGGGAAAGATCTGAAGGTTTGATCACTTTTATTCCATTTATTTTTAGGAGGCAAAGTGATTTTTTTACCCCGCTACACAGCTCAACGTTTGGGATAAATATTTTATTAGTTTAGGTATTCCCGTGCTCAAAAACGCCCAAAGTGCTTATGTTCACTTTTTTTTTTTTTTTTTATTTACTTTTATATGCGATCTAGGTAAAGGGAGGGTGATTTGAACTTGTGTTTTTTTTTTTTTTTTTTTTTATACTTGTAAAATCTTTTTTTTTTCTTCCTTTTATGATCAGACCCCCTAGGGACCTTGAACCCTAGGGGATCTTCTGCTTGCAAATACTATGAATAGTAAAATCCCTTGACTTCTATTACACGCTGCCATAGAAATGATGTACTGACAAGCCTGGGAGCCTGCAATAGGCTCTCAGCTGTCATGGCAACTGATCACCGCTCTCCAATGACGTTCCAGAGGGCAGCGATCGATAAAAGATGACAACACCCATGGCGCCTGCGCACTTTAGATGCCTGGTTGCGTTTAACCGCGGCATCTAAAGTTAACAGCTGTGATCGGTGCCCACATTGCATGGAGCATGGAGCCATCGGTGCTGGCTGTATGCATGGAGAGATCTCAGCTCCTGAGCCCTCTCCATAAGACCTAGGACGTACTATTACATCCTCGGTCTTTAAGGGGTTAAGGACCAGGCCTCATTTTTCAAAACTGACATGTGTCACTTTATATGGCAATAACTTTGAGATGCTTTAACTTACACAAGTGATTTAGAATTTTTTTTTTTTGTGGCACATTGTACTTCATGTTAGTGGTAAACATTGATCAATATTTTTGTATTTATAAAAAAAAAAAAATAAGAAAATTTGATTGAAATTTGGAGAAAAAAATTAGCAATTTTTAAAATGTGAAATGTCTGCTTTTCAGACAGTCATATCACCAAAATACGTTATTAAAAAAAAAAATTATGTACCATATCTCTGCTTTATATTCAAATCATCTTTTAATCGCCCTTTCATTTATTTTGGACGTTAGAAGGCTTACAAATGTAACAGCGATTTTCCAGAAAATTTCCGGAACCACCGGACCATAAGACACACCTAGGTTTTAGTACTTTTTAGTTATACAATTTTGGGGAATGTCTATTGCTTCGATCACTTTTTATTCAAATCAGAGGCGAAACAGCGAAAAAAACGGCGGTTCGGCACTTTTGATTTTTTTTTTTTCCCCACTATGACATTCACCCTACGGGTTTGTAAGCCGGCCGTTTTCGGACACAGGGATACCTAATGTGTATGTGTTTCACAGTAATTTTCTACTTTTATATGTATTCTAGGGAAAGTGGGTGATTTAGAAGTTTTTTTTATATTTTTATTTATATTTTTTTAAACTTTTTTTTTTTTTTTTTACTATTTTATTGCAGTTTATGGGAGATTCTGTACATTACTATTGAGGCTGGTCATAGACAACTTGAAAGGTACACAGCGGGGGCAGTTTTTTCACTTAAGGGGGGTTTTTGAAGTAGTAATGCCCGCGATTGGAGTGGACTTTGATCGCAGGCATTAGCTCCGGGTCTAGCGGAGACCTGGTTGCTATGATGACCACTCTGCAGCAGAGCGGCCGCCATCATCTTTACAGACCCAGCATAATAACACGGCGGATGCCAGGATGGGTTTTCACTGCTGGGACACCCTCTCCTCCAAGTCCAGGGCCCGCAGCATTTAGACATTTCCCTTTTTTTTTTTTTTTCAATAATACATTCATTTAGCCCTAAAATTAACATTCACAAGGGGAGAAAATGTAGGAGAAAGGAGAAAATGCATCTCAGTGTTTGTTATACAATTTTTCCCCGAGCACAGAAATACCCCACATATGGATGTAAACTGATGTTTGGGCGAATGGCAGCGCACGGAAGGGAAGGAGCGACACTGGGCATTTGAATAGCAGATTTTGCTGGAATAGTTTTTAGGTGCCATGTCTCATTTGCAGAGCCCCTAAAGTACCAGTACAATGGAAACCTTCTAAAACTTACTCCATTTTGGAAACTACACCCTCATAGAATTCATCAAGGGGTATAGTGAGCATTTTGACCCCACAGTTTGTTAAACAATTGCTCCTAAACACGGCAATACCCCATATGTGGTTGTAATCTGCTGTATGGGTACATAGTCGGGCTTAGAATGGAAAGTGCGCTCTTTGGCTATTGGAGGACAGGTGCCATGTCGCATTTGCAGAGCCTCTAAAGTACCAGTACAATGGAAACCCCCCCCCCCCAAAAGTGAACCCATTTTAGAAACTACACCCCTCAAGGAATTTCTCAAGGGGTATCATCATTTTGAACCCAAGAGTGCTTGCCAAAAATTAATGTACAAAGTGAAAATTTAATTTTTTAAAGAAATATGCCATTTCAGTGTCCAATATGTTGCACCCACTTTGTGTCATCAGAGACATGCATTCCTTAAATTATTAAGGGGGCTATCCTGGGTACAAAAAAGTTGTATATGGTGGCATAAACTGCTGTTTGAGCATACAGCAAGGCTCAGAAGGAAAAAGCACCGCACTTTTTAACTTTTGGAGTACAGATTTAGGGTAATTTCTGGATGATATGTTTTTTTGCTGAGCCCTGGAGGTGCCAGTAAATTGGAATTACCCAAGAAATTACCCCATTTTTTAGGGGCAATATTAGGGTCTCTGCAAACATGACATGGCGTTCAAAAACCAGCAATCTAAATCTGCGCTCCAAAAGCACATAGTGCTCCTTCACATCTGCACCCTGCTGTGTGCCCAAACAGTTTATGCCCACATGTATGACACTGGTGTATCCAGGATAATGTACTTAATGTCATATCGGATGCGGCAATACCAAATATGTTTTGATTTTTTATTAATTTTTAGTTTTTTTTTTTTTGCTTTATATAATTCATTTTATATAGGAAAGGCATTTTAGCACACTTTTTGGTCATGTCTCACTAGTGGGACCTGAACCTGCAATGCTCTGATCACTGGTTCAGTACTATACACTGCAATACACGCGTATTGCGGTGTATAGAGGAAACCAGCCTATACAGACACATAGACTTCCTCCCATCGCGGCAGAATCAACCAGGTATGTGGGCTGCTGGCAGCCTGGAGTCACTGGACAGACCTCGGGCCGCCGGCAAAATGATGCCTCGGTCAGCTTTGACCACGGGGGGGGGGGGGGGGGGGGGTAAGGGGTTTAGGGGTGTCTTCTTCTGCCATGGCTTCACTCTCTGCTCTAGATATCCAACCCTAACTGCAGACAAAGTGGAAGATGCACTCAAGCAATAGGGGGAAGAGCTATGCAGGAGTTAGGGGTGATTATCTGGAGTGGATATTGAAGCCCTTGCTGAAGAAATGTCCCGAAAGCTCTTTTCAGCTAATTTGCATAAGAATAAAACCCTGATTTTCAGGAAAATTAAGCTGCAATGCAGAATAATGCTAGGTTCATTCTAGTGTTCTGGTTTGCGTCTTTGGAGACCCGGAAAATGGAAACCCTATCCACATAAAAAGCGGTTACCCGAGGACCCCATAGACTATTGTAAGTGGAATGGGAAACGGAGTGACTCAAGAGTTAGTGTGAATCTAGCGCAAGGAGGACATTTTTGGAAAGTATAGAAGCCACCCTACAAAGTACTGTCAGTTTGACACCAGTTTTCCTGCTGACAGACTCCCTTTAAGGCCTATTCACATGCTCAAGCCAACTTTTGGCCAAGGTTTAAAGGATCAGTGTGGGACCCATTTTACATGGACCCAATTCACCTATATGTGTGAATCATAAAAACATACCTGATCGACATTCTATTTTTTCATGAATCACAGACACCACAAGGCTGAGAAACTTAGTCATGTAAATAAGCTCTTGCACACTGTCTACACCTGGCTAACACAGCTACTCTGGTGCACAGAATACTCCCATGCCCGGGAGGATGTCCGCAGCCTTTATAACCATAGTGAATGTAATTTCAGCTTCTGGTTACTTCACTGACAGCAAGCAGAAAATAAATTATTACACATGGACAGGTTATGCCCGTGGTGGCAAACCTATGGCATGCGTACCAGAGTGGGTACTCAGAGCCATCTCTGTGGGCACGCGAGCTGTCACTCCAGCCAGGCTCCTCTATCGCTTGATAATGGGGAATCCGGAATAGCTTTCCCGGGTACGCGGCTTACACTAACAGAAGATTGGACCGCGTGGGCACCACCGTGGAGCACATTGTACTGTGTGGTGGCCCTTCACTAGTTATATCACACAGTATCTGTTTCATAGCAGATGTGATATTAGTACAGGCTGTAATAACATTACACAGTCACTATAAAAAAGATCTTTTGGGATGTAAATAGTGAACATTAATTGTTCAAAAGTATACCAAATGCAAACTTCTACCTTTCAGTACAAAGTTGTTTTTATCATTGAAAGCTCTGTAAAGCCCCATTCACTCACTTATTTTGCGGGTCCATAACTGTCCACAGTTGTGGATCCGCACATTATTAAGGTTAAATTGCTGTGTTGGTACTATGTGATAAATTAACGGGTTTTGGGTTGCAGTTTGGGCAGTCGGTCTCTAAAAGGTTCCCCATCACTGGGTTATGCTGAGACTTGTAGTTCGGGAACAGATGGAACACATTAAAGGGATTGTCTGTATTTTTTTTAGACTAGTACTCACCTCTCCGTTTGTGTGTATACAGGACCCCCAGGCTTGGGAAGAAGGGAGTACTGGTTTAAGTTTATGGCCACACTAACACCAGTATTAAATAATAAAAAAAGAAAATGCAACAGCCCACCCCTTTAAGACTTGCCACTAGCAGGCAATGAGTGACCCGGATACGTACTAACTGCCTGTGGTACTGCAAGCAATATCGCTAACAGATGAACATGCTGGGACTTATAGTTTAGCCAGGTCTATTGGTGGAGCACAGTGGTCTGTAAATTACAGTCTGAGAAATTGACAGTGGAACTACAAGTCCCAGTATATCACCATGCACTGCAACTATAACGTACCAAGCTGCCATTTGAGCGTCGATGGCTCACAGCTAAGTCACACAGAAGAAGTTCTGCAGCAGCACTACTACCACCTGGCAACTTCTTTTCGCTACCATGTGTTCCTGTTACTAGCATACATCATGGCGGCAGCTCCTTCCCGACCTCCCCTCACCTTCATCCGCAGGAGGTTCTTGGATAGCTTCCCCACTTCGGTGGCCATGGTGAAATCCTGGGAGCTAGACACACGCCAATACCGGGTACAAGGAGGATTTACTTTCCAGGCCTCGGCTCCTCAACGGCAACCTAGCGACAGACAGAATCAATCACCTCCAAGCGGCCAGGAAGAACAATCGATGCTCGATGCGCAGATCGGAGGCGCCTGGTGTAAGTGTCACGTGACTTGTATGCCACATGCCTGTGTGTGTAATATGTGCGCTGTAATATTACAGATACTGATTAGAGATGATTTCCATTCCTGTGTGATTCAGTCCCGATAAATGTGAAATAGTAAGAAGGGTTAAAATGCCTCGTCCATGAAGATGTCTGCATTTTCTTAACAATTGTGATAAGCTGCAGTAAAATAGCTTGGACCGCCATACCGAGACTAAGGGGGAGACACACAGTTTACATGAAGCCTCCACCAAGACTAGGGTCCCTTAGTCTCAAGACTCTATGGGCCATCTGACATGCTATAAAAGGAATTATTTAAGGAGAGCTGCAGTGTACAGCATTAGGAAGGGTCATGGCTGCAGCCAGTGGCGTAACTAGGAATGGCTGGGCCCCAAGGCGAACATTTGACATGCCCCCCCCTCCGAACCGCTGCCCCCAATCGCCCCCCCGGACCGCCCCCTCTAACTCCCCCTCCCAAAAAAACGCATTCCTGCGCACACTATAATGTGCCTTAGTGGCCCCTGCACACAGTAACATGCCCCATAGTGGCCCCTGCACACACTATCATGCCCCATAGTGGCCCCTGCACACAGTCTCATGCCCCATAGTGGCCCCTGCACACAGTATCATGTCCCATAGTGGCCCCTGCACACAGTATCATGCCCCATAGTGACCCCTGCATACAGTCTCATGCCCCATAGTGGCCCCTGCACACAGTCTCATGCCCCATAGTGGCCCCTGCACACAGTCTCATGCCCCATAGTGGCCCCTGCACACAGTAACATGCCCCATAGTGGCCCCTGCACACACTATCATGCCCCATAGTGGCCCCTGCACACAGTCTCATGCCCCATAGTGGCCCCTGCACACAGTATCATGTCCCATAGTGGCCCCTGCACACAGTATCATGCCCCATAGTGACCCCTGCATACAGTCTCATGCCCCATAGTGGCCCCTGCACACAGTCTCATGCCCCATAGTGGCCCCTGCACACAGTCTCATGCCCCATAGTGGCCCCTGCACACAGTCTCATGCCCCATAGTGACCCCTGCACACAGTCTCATGCCCCATAGTGGCCCCTGCACACAGTATCATGTCCCATAGTGTCCCCTGCACACAGTATCATGCCCCATAGTGGCCCCTGCACACACTATTATATGTCCCATTGTGGACCACCCATGAACAATTATTATACTCTGGGGTCTTTTCAGACCCCAGAGTATAATGATTGGAGACCCAGGGGAGGATAGAAACATAAAAAAACAACATTGCTTACCTGTTCCTCGCTCCGGTCCACTCCCTGCTACTTTGGCTTTCTTCAATGTTGGACCAGGCCAGCGTCACGTGATGCGGGTCGGCGTCACCAAACAGGCCCGAATCGTAGGAGAGGTAAGTACATTGTTTTTTTATGTTCCCTGACCAACTCTGGGCCTCCGATTATTATACTCCGGGGTCTTTTCAAAGACCCCGGAGTATAATGATAGCAGTGATTGTGGTGTTCGGCCCGCGGCCTCACATACCCATCTCCGCTCCTGCTCACAGCCGCCTCCGCAGAATTGGAAGCGCAGGTGGCCGTGAGCGGGACCCCGGGGATTGCTAAGTATATAGGGCCCGTTACCTGCTGGGGGTAACGGCCTATTAAAAAAAAAAAAAAAAAAAGCATCATGGGCCCGCGGGGCCCCATAATGTTCCGGGCCCTGTGGCAGCTGCTACCGCTGCTACCCCGGTAGTTACGCCCCTGGCTGCATCACAGGCTACTAAAGAGACAAGAGGTGGCTTTCAGGCTTACCTGAAAAAGGCCATGGGGGAATTTAGTAAGGTATCTACACTGTGTTCCAAATTATTATGCAAATAATATTTTCTCATATTTTCCAAAATTACCTATATGAATTGCAGTCATTGTAATTTTCCAGTCATCAACTATTCGAGTATAATTGAAAGGTTTTTGAACAAACTGCCTATGATAACAGTATATTTAAAAAAAAAAATAAACACTCAAAATGCATGTTTTAAATTATTATGCACAGCAGAATTTGCAACCTTTTCATTTTTATTAAGAACAAAAAAATGGTCATTGTGAAATTATAAGCATTAGCACGTTATTACAAACTGAAATCAAACAGTTTTCAAGCCAAAACTTTATTCTAGTTGATGTTACATTTGCACATAGGACCCTTTGTTCGAAAGAAGCTTCTGAACTCTCTCGTCCATTGAATTTGTCAGTTTTTGGATGGTTTCTGCTTCAATTGTTTTGCATGAGGACAGAATACCCTCCCAGAGCTGTTGCTTAGATGTGAACTGCCTCCCGCCATCATAGACACTCCTTTTAATGATGTTCCAGAGGTTCTCAATGGGGTTGAGGTCAGGGGAGCATGGGGGCCACACCATAAGTTTGTCCCCTTTTATGCCCATAGCAGCCAGAGATGCAGATGTGTTATTTGCAGCATGAGACGGCGCATTATCATGCATGAAAATGATCTTTCTGCGGAATGCATGGTTCTTCTTCTTGAACCATGGCAGGAAGTGCTGTTTGAGAAACTCCACATACATTATGGAGTTCATCTTTACCCCTTCAGGGATCCTAAAGGGGCCGACAAGCTCTCTCCCCATGATTCCAGCCCAAAACATTACTCCACCTCCTCCTTGTTGGCGCCGTAGCCGTGTTTGCATGGGGTGTCCATCAACAAGCCATCCTCCACTCCATCCATCTGGACCATCGAGCGTTGCACGGCACTCATCGGTGAACAAAACAGTTTTGAAGTCAGTCTTCATGTATTGTTTGGCCCACTGGAGCCGTTTCTGCTTGTGTGCAGTGGATAGAGGAGGTCGACAGGATGGCTTACGCACAGCTGCAAACCTCTGAAGGACCCTGCATCTTGTTGTTCGGGGGGGACGTTGGAGGCACCAGCAGCTTCAAAAACTTGTCTGCTGCTATGACAAGGCATTTTTGAAGCTGCTCTTTTAACCTGACGTAATTGCCTGTTGGAAAGAGTCCTCAATTTTCCCTTATCAGCACGCACACGTGTGTGCTGTGAATCAGCTACATACTTCTTGATTGTGCGATGATCACGATGAAGTGTCTTGGCAATGTTGATTGTAGTCATGCCTTGACCTAAACACTCCACAATTTGTTGCTTCTCAGCAGCCGACACATCCTTTTTCTTTCCCATTTTGGCTGAAAATGTAGGCTGCTTAATAATGTGGGACAGCCTTCTTAAGTAGTCTTGCCTTTAATTGGACACACCTGCCAAACTAATTAGCACAGGTGTCTGCAATTGCTTTCAGTGATATAAAGAGCCCTGACACACATCACCATCAATGAGTTTAAATGACAAACAAAAAAATTCTTACCTTATCACTCCTAAACACTTTTTGCATAATAATTTGGAACACAGTGTATACAAGTTTTCTGGTGTGAGTGGGTGTAGATTTGGAACACAGCCCTTTCTTGCACCAAAGATGAGCCACATTGTTGGTTCCTATTTTACAAAATTAGCTTGAGTGGGGAGGTGGTACCAAAGCGAGTTGGGTGAGCATGCCTTGGCCTGACCAATTTCTTATACCTCACATCGGAGAACTCTATGCTATGATTGGCAAACAAGACCTCCGCAGTACACCTAAATGATTAATTTGGGCTAATCTCATGCCAGGAGGGAAATTTGTTAACACTGGCATAGGAAAAGATGTAAGTATTGTACACTTATATTAGTATTTTTTGAACTTCCCAATGTCCTTATGTAGCAAACTTTAACTTGATTTTAGTTAACCCCTTCCCACCACAGCCATTTTTCGCTGTTTAATTTTTTTTTTTTATTCCCCATCTTACAAAAGCCATGACATTTTTTATTCTTTTGTTTACTGTGCTGTATGAGATCATATTTTTTGTAAGCTGCAAAAAATTCAGAATGGGGGATTTAGAAGATTTACACTGTTATGTTATGGTTTTCATTTTTACGGCATTCACTGTGCAGCAAATGTAACCTATATTAGATTGGTGGGGGTCTGACTCTTGTCAAACTATTATAATATCATGTTATTTATCCCGTATAGAGAATGGCATTAAAATAAAAAAAATTTTTGCAAGAATTTTTGGGCTATCTTGCTCACCTTCCCTCCCCAAAAAATAAAAAAGTGAACAAAACATCATACAGTTAGTTCCAGAAATATTTGGAAAGTGACAAAAGTTTTGTCATTTTAGCTGTTTACCAAAACCTCTTCCAGAAACAGTTAGATAATCAATATGGGCTTAAAGTGCAGACTCTTGGCTTTAATTTGAGGGTATTTACATCCTAATTGGAGGAAAGGTTTAGGAGTTACAGCTCTGTAATATGTAGCTGCCTCTTTGTCAAGGGAACAAAAGTAATTGGTCTGTTATATCAGAAGCTATTTAATGGGCTGCATGGGCTATTCCCTCATTAATCCATCATCAATTAAGCAGATAAAAGTTCTGGAGTTGATTCCAGGTGTGGCATTTGCATTTAGAAGCTGTTGCTGTGAACCCACAACATGCAGTCAAAGGACTAATAGGTCAAATATTAGGAGTCGCCAAATCAACAGTTTGGTACATTCTGGTAAATAAAAGTGCACTGGTGAGCTCAGGAACTCAAAAAGACCTGGACGTCCATGGAAAATAACAGTGGTGGATGATCACAGATTCCTTTCCATGGTAAAGAAAAACTCTTATCAGGCAAAGACTTCATGAGAGCAAATACAGAGGGTTCACCACAAGGTGCAAACCATTAATCAGTTTCAAAATTAGAAAGGTCACATTAGACTTTGCCGAAAAAAACATCTACAGAAGCCAGCCCAGTTCTGGAAGATCATTCTTGGGACAGATGAAACTAAGATTAACCTGTTCCAGAATGATGGGAAGAAGAAAGCGTAGAAGGGCTCATGATCCAAAGCACACTCTGTAAAAGATGGTGGAGGCAGTGTGATGGCATGGACATGCATGGCTTCCAATGGCACTAGGTCACTAGTGTTTATTAATGATGTGACAAAAGCAGCCAGATGAATTCTGAATTGTACAGATATATACAGTACTTTCTGAGGTGGCAGTAAATTGGAATCTGCCACAAAGTGACCCCATTTTGAAAACTGCACCCCTCAAAGAATTTATCAAGTGAGTATTAGTATCCCAGAAGTGAATATGTAAGCTGCGTGGAGTACATTGGGTACACCAAATCCCATACTATTTTCTCACTAGCTCCTATGACACAGATGGGGGTCGTTCTGGGGGATTAGCGCTAGTGCATTCTCGCTCATAAGCTGTAAATCTGGGGTGTCCCCTGATATATCATCGCACAGCTTATACATTTCCTTCTTGGTGCAGCGAGTTTTATCCTAATGATTTGACGATTTTTGGGGTTTTTGTCTTCACATTGTACAAGCTATATATATATTTTTTTATTTTCTGCCGATGTGGCTATATGAGGACTTGTTATTTGCAGTATGAGATGTACTTTTCAGTGCCACCATTTTGGGGTGTTGTGATGATTCTGCTTAAATATGGCTATAACTCAAAGCTGTATTTTGGTCTCTGGGTAGCGTATCTCTTTACTCGTAAGGTGCGCAGCCATAATCATAGGTATATTGGCAGTAGTAGCAACACTGGAACAATAGGGCTTTGTATCCATCCCAGCAGGGCTCCATTGAATTCATACACAGCCCTGAGTGATCAAAAGAAACATGCATTGATCAGTCTGCACTGGTAGATCAGATATGGCTGATAACATTGTATCATTTCACTTGGTCTCAGCTCAATACAAAGAATCTGGACTTGAGTGCGTTAGTCAATCAGACTTGCTGTCGCCGGTGTACAGGGTAGCTGTTCTGAGTCACTGGAAGCGACTTCTACTATTTCGCCCAGTGCATCCGATGAGCACCCAACTGCTGACCATGTGCCAGGTAGTCAGGTAGGCTATGTGGATCTCATGGCCGATCCAGGTGAGGGACGGACTGCTGGTAGTGTGGTGTTAGCCCGCAGCCAGAATGCTACAAGGGTGGAGGGTTCTCGACCCTTGAACCGTTGCCTACCCCACCTGGAGTCGGTGCTGAGACCGCCATGACTAGCCTCACTCCCTTGAAGCCGGAGGAGTCTGGCCGGTATGAGACATACACGTCTCTTCTGTCCAGTTCTATTCCAGGAGCGCCCATGGCCCAAGTGCAGATGACATGGGGTACTGGAGGTATGATCCAAGAAGGGGGTATGTCAAATATATTACCTGTCAATGTATTGTGGGAGGATGGTTTGGGGAAGCATGATCTCAGTCATTTGCCCAAGGTATCACAATCACCCACCCAAGTACAGGAGGAACAGGATGTAGGTTTGGAAGCAAAGGGGGAGGTGCAGAATCCCCTAGAACTCTCCCAACTAGCGGCTAGGGTGAGAGAGACCCTGAGAGACCGCCGGGATGGGGTATCTAAGCTGGTATCCCAAAGACCTGGGGTCATGAGGGTGGCTCCACAGGATGCCAGTACTCAGAAAGCGGACCCAGAACAGGCAGGAGGTAGCCAAGTGTATGTGGATCAGGGCCTGAGCCTTAGAAGTGTCCCTAGTCAGACTAGAGAGCCAGAAGGGTCCAGCAGCTATGTAACATGCACCTCTCTTTTGTCTCACTCCAGCCAAGAGTTCAGAGATGCTGTCCAAGCTGACCCTAGTCTGGACATATTGAAGGCGCATGGCGCTCAACCACCCTCGGAGTCTGACAAGGCCCGAGTCTGCTGGGACCCCGAAGGGAGGTGAGGGAGCCTTGGGGCCAGAGCCTGAGAAGCTGGAGGCAGAGGTGCTTTCAGAAGAGGGGCATAGGCCCCTACTTCCTACAAGCCCCATCTAAAGGGGGAGGTGTGATGATTCTGCTTAAATATGGCTATAACTCAAAGCTGTATTTTGGTCTCTGGGTAGCGTATCTCTTTACTCATAAGGTGCACAGCCATAATCATAGGTAAATTGGCAGTAGTAGCAACACTGGAACAATAGGGCTTTGTATCCATCCCAGCAGGGCTCCATTGAATTCATACACAGCCCTGAGTGATCAAAAGAAACATGCATTGATCAGTCTGCACTGGTAGATCAGATATGGCTGATAACATTGTATCATTTCACTTGGTCTCAGCTCAATACAAAGAATCTGGACTTGAGTGCGTTAGTCAATCAGACTTGCTGTCGCCGGTGACCTCATTCTGGGAGGTGGCATAAAGGGTATATAAGATGAGGTAAGAGGTCAGTGGGAGGAGATTGTGCTGGGACTACAAGAGAAAACTATGAGGAGTTTTACAGACAGACTACAAGAGTTTACTGAGAGACTGTGATGAGAGCATGCAGGCTGGAATATACTGTGATGCCACATGCTAGGAGTTAATGCCGCTGCCTCCACTGGTGATCTCCACATGCCATGTGTGAGTGTTGGACTATAGAGCCACATCCAGGAGATGTGTGGTAAAGTAACTATTTCACTTTTATGCCCTTTTTATTTCATTGCACTGTATCTTGTAACTAGTAACTGTTAATGCTTGCATATATCTACATATCTGTTCTGAACTGCATGTGTTAGATGTTAATACCGACCCATTTAGGGGTTAATAAATATATAAAATTTAGAAAGCTTGTCTTGTATTTATCTTGTGGACCCGGCACTCGCTGGCGGTGAGTGTGGTTTTTTATGAAAGAAGACTCAGGTGTGAGCCAAAGCGGTGTTGGCGCACTGAGGATCTTTCACAGGTGTGTATAACTTATTGACTAAATTTTATTAACTCTTTCTGGGTGGGATGTAAAAGAAAACATCAATTCTGGCATTGCTTTTTAACATTTCTTTTTTTTGCCGTACAGTATACACCATAAGTAACATGTTACCCTTATTTTGCGGGTCAGTACAATTACGTACATACCTAATTTCTGTTGTTTTTTTATGCGTTGCTAATTGTGCAGAATAAAAATTTTTTTGCATCACCATCTTCTGAAAGGCATAACATTTTTATTTTTCTGTTGACAGAGCTGGTTGAGGGCTTATTTTTTGCAGGACAACCTCTGCTTTTTATTGGTACCATTGGTTTTCAGCTGTCTTTTTGATTGCTTTTTATTGAACATTTTGTGTGGCAGGATGGCGAATAATCATTATTTTGTGCGGTTTTCTATGTTTTTTCTTTTAATGTCGTTCAGCGTGCAGATTAAATAATGTTTTAGTTGTATTGAACGGGTTTTTACGGAGGTGGTGATAACAAATATGTAATTTTTTTTTTTAAATTTTTCTTTATTTTACATAATAAAACATTTTATATGGGAAAATGGGATTTTTGGGGCTTTATTCATTTGTAGGGCAGACCTGGGGTCACTGATTAGACCCCGGGCTGCTGAGCAGGAACACTGGCACCACCTGAAAACATTTCGGCGGGGGGGGGGGGGGGGGCGATTGGGTCCCCAATATATAATAAAACCCCGAGATGCTGCGGTCATGTTGGACAGCTGCATGTCAGGAGTTAACATCCGCGATCGGAGCTCGCCGTAGTACGGCGGTTTGCGGGAAGTCCTTCCTGGCAGTGCCATACTATTATGGCGGATGTCGGGAAGGGGTTAACTTGTCCAATTATTTTTGAACCCTTGAAATAAGGAGGCTTTGTAGAAAAATGGTTGCAATTCCTAAATGTTTCACATGATATTTTTGTTCAACTCCTTGCATTAAACTTGAAAGTCTACACTTCAATTGCATCTCAGTTGTTTTATTTCAAATCCAATGTGGTGGCCGCAGAGCCCAAATCATGAAGTTCATGTCACTGCTCAGATATTTCTACACCTAACTGTATGTACCAGAAAATGGCACCAATGAGAACTTGCCCTGCTAAAAAGCCCTTAAAATGGATCCATCAACAAAAAAATATGGTGTATATATTGTATATGGTGCCCCAAGGGAATTTTTTTTTCACAAAGTATTATTATTTTATTAAGTAATAATAAGACATTTTATTTATATAGTTCTAACATATGGAATGCTGCTATGGGCCTACCAGGATTGTAATCTCCGGCAGCTCCCGCAACGCCTATCTCCGGCGTTCGGGCCCCAAGCAATCAGACATAAGAATCAGAATAAATGTCCATAACGGCACAACCTCTTTAAGTCCAGTGGGCCATGGCATAAAAAATGTTTTGACATTGAATGTTAAGCTCAGGGGCGTAACTAAAGGCTCAAGGGCCCTGTTGCAAAAGCAATGCTTGGGTACCTCGACCGCAACTTCTCCTCACGACTGTCAACCATGTCCCATCCATACATTTTAGCTGCATTTTCATTGCTCTTTTCTTCTCTGTCTAGGCCCAGACCACAATGAAGACTTGTTCACAACATTTCTGTGCACACAAGCTTCCCATTCTCTATCAGTGACTCCCAAGCAGCAATTTTCTCCCCTTTTGTGCTACAACCTCCCCCACACAGAATCTGTCCATGAATATATTCTGACCAGTTGCTTCTTTTGATATGAAAAGGTAATTTTCTTACCTATCCCACTCCTGCCCACAGCGACATCCACTTCCCCTTCAACCCTCCAGGGGGCCCCATGCATTCCATATCACGTCCCTGTGATGTCCTGACATTGGTTAGCATCACTGACATGATATGGGATGCACAGGGTCTCCTGTAGGGCTGAAGGGGAGGCGGCCATGGGCAGGAGTGGGGATCGGAAAGTAAATCGGGCTTGTTAACTGCTGCGGTTACTGCAGCAGTTTACTGCCTGTTTAGATTGAAAAAAAAAACGGCTGCTGCGGTGGTAGTTTCGCCACTGATGGTAAGGGTGACATATTGTACCCCTGGCTTATGGACCCAGTAGCAGGCGTGACCACTACAAACCCTTTAGGTTACACCTGTGCTTATGGGCCTCCTAAGACTCCTGCCCCCCTTCAATTACGCCCCTGGTTAGGCTATACCATATACAGTACAATTACTTCCAATGTGGAGAAAAGTTATGTCTATTTCCCATCACTGGGATACCACAGAATCTAATCCTATACCTGATTAGATACCTGATTAGATTAGATTTCAGTATGGATGACTAAAGGGATTGACTGTACTTATGTAAATAATATGTAAATAAAAAAACACCGGTTTTCCTGGTATGTGCCCCAGGGCTGGAGATATTGGAGGTCTTAGTTTCACGGTTCCCCGTCAGAAGGGCGTTCCTGAAAGTCTAGCTGGGCTGTGAGGAACGCCCCCATTATTGTACTCGTCCATAGACTTGTACTGGGGGGACGTTCCTCACAGCTCAGCGTCATCGCTGGGCTGTAAGGAATGCCCCCGCTGACAGTACAGCGCTATGGACGAGTACAGACAGGGGGTTTCCTTACAGCCCAGCGATGACACTGAGCTGTGAGGAACTCCCTCCCAGTACAAGTCTATGGACGAGTACAGTCAGGGAGGGCGTTCCTCACAGACCAGTTAAACTGTCAGGAACGCCCTTCTGACGGTGAACTGTGAAACTAAGATCGCCGATATCTCCAGCCCCGGGGCACATACCAGGAAAGTCGGCAGTGCGCTGAATTCAGCACGCTGTCGGCTTTCTAGCTGTATGTAAAACAGCATATACATGAGGACGTGAAAGGTCCTCTTTAAATCGGATCTGTCTTTATATTTCTCTTGTTATTTGACCTTTTCACTCTATACTGCCCTTTTAATTGTTTATATTAAAGAAGTTTTGGCTTGGCGTCATCACAAATACGCTCTATTGGCGTCTGACAACAACATTTTGTTCGATTACTAAAAAACAATGCTATCAAAGATAAATGACTGTTTTTGGTAACAATTTTAGCCGAAGGTTTGAAAGCTTTTTCCAGGGACTTATGAGGAGAATGAGAGCAGTTTTGCAGAATGAATGTGGATTTCTAAATTCTTTGTAAATTATTTGCTTCATGTCAAGGGCACAGACAATAAAAGTAAAGAGTCTGCTGTGCATAGTATTGTATTATAGCCAATCATTGCTGCGCAGGGTCATTGCTGTATGGGTAATTAGATTAAGGCTGAACACATAAAAAATTGTATTACGCTTCTAGTTTTTAACAGATGCATTTTCTCTAGTGTCTTACATCACTGTTCAGATCAGGTACAGGAGCAGAGATTACAATGATGAGGACAGAAAGGTAGGAATGCTACCAAGGATCTCAAGTTACACAAGCGAGAATAGCGAGTATATAGACTCATCGACAAGAAAAATAATGTACCAAGAAAGAGTTGAAAATTGAATGAAACTTTAGCTGTGTGAATGTAATGATAAGTTATTGTAATATCAGATCCAGAGGCATAGCTAGTAGGAGGGCAGCGTCCCTGGGCCCACTGACTCTGTGAGGCCCACCTGGGGTTGCCATAAAGAAATGCAGTACTTTCCCCTATACAGCTTAAATGCATAGTTGGCTTTCTGTTCTGCCCCCCTTAAGCCACAAGCCACTTCAGGCCTCTTGGTTTACTAGGCACTGTGCCAACAAGATGTCTGCGCTCGGAACATTGCAATGACGTTATAGCATTGCGCCTCCTGCACTGAGTCACAGACGAAAAGACTGCAGCGGCCCTGTGCATGAAGAGATTGCAGGCATTTCATAACTATTTTTCTTTTTTAGGGCATTTGGGGGTCTTATAATTATATGCTGACGAGCAAAAGGGTAACAATGTTTTCAACTTTTGACTTTCAGGATCCATATCTCACCATCCACTACAGCTTTGAACATGAGACTACCATCATTTTATAGACAATCATCATGGCTATCTCATATGCAACTATTTAGCATATGATTGGTTATGCAGATTCTTGTCATGTTACTGTCATGTAACGGCATTGCTCCTGGTGGTGGAAAAATCTTTTTCTTCTTGTATACTACAAATTACAACCTGTTCTCACATTCCCTAATAGCTTGGTGTGTTATTAGGTTGATTCCCAAGCGAAAGATCACTGGTTTTAAATCGAAGATCAGCCATGAATTAGATTTCCCAAGATTAGAAAAACAGCATCATCCAGCTCATCAATAGTGGTCTCTCGACCAAGCAAATTGGCAAACTGCATCATGTGAGTGCCATGACAGTTGGAAGAATACGAAGTGAAGTCCGTCCATTCATTCAAAAGCCAAGAGGTGGACGTCCAGGCAAAATATCTGAGTCAACAAGTCAGTTCATCACATGGTGTATCAGTTGTGGCACGTCAAACACAGCAGTGGAGGTGGCTTGTAAGCTTCGTAATAGTGAGATCACAGATGTCCATGCAAGCACCATGCAATGCATGTTACATAAGTCTGGAATGGTGGCCCAAAAAAAGGTGAAGAAGCCTCAACTGCAATATCATAATAAGCGTCAGCTCGAGTTTCTAAAAAATAGGAAAAGTGGACAGTAGCAGATTGGAAACGGGGTATTTGGAGCGATGAGATGAAAGTCAATAGACTGTGCTCTGATGGGTGCAAATGTGTCTGGAAGAAACCAGTTTGGTGGCGGAAGCCTGATGATATTGGGTTGTTTCACAGCCAAAGGGTGTTGGATATTTGATCAGAATTGATAGTGGTCTCAATGCTGTGCTATGTATGAGTATCCTACAAGACAAGTTACTTTGTACACTTGAGTACTATGAGTATGGATGACATAGTGTTCCAGCAGGACAACGACCCAAAGCATACATCGAGATTAGAGAAGAGATGGTTCAGTGACAATGAAGTCGAGGTGCTGGATTGGCCACCACAGTCCTCAGACCTCAAACCAAATGAACACTTGTGGGTAGAGTTGAGGAAAAAGTTGTACTAGTATCCAAGTGAGTCGACCAGTGTGCACCAACATTGGAAACGTGTAAAACAGACCTGGGGTCAGATTTCGGTCGTGACATGCTTGAATTTGATTGAGAGCATGCCCAGAAGGATTAAGGATTAAGGCTGTGTTGAAAGCCAAAGGTGGATTTACAAAATAAAAATTTAGATTTTTAGGAGCAAAACAGTAACTTTGTAGTTACATGACAAGAATCTGCATAACTAATCATATGCTAAATAGTTACAAGTCAAATGTATGAGATAGCCAAGATGATTGTCTATAAAATGATGATAGTCTCACATTCGAAGCTGTAGTGGATGGTGAGATATGGAGCATGAAAGTCAAAAGTTCAAAACATTGTTACCCTTTTGCTTGTCAGTGTATGTGGCATCAACAGGGATGTTAGTGGGCATTCTGAATATAAGGCGGGGTAGATTTATATAAGTGGTTTATTAGGGGGCTTTATGAATATAAGAGGGATCATTTGTATAAAGGGACATCATGAATATAAGGGGCATTATTTATATAAGGGGTCTTTAGGGGGCAGTATCTCTGATGCCTGCAGAGTAATTCAGTGTGGTACCACACTAGTTATCTGAGATTTTAGTGCTACAAATACTAGCAGCGCAGGAAAGAATATATAGCACATCCAACACCATTAAAGCCACATCACTGCACACCCAAATCATGCATGTATCACTCCTACTAACACTTTCATTAACATTGCTGTCCATCTGGCTTTAATTACAGGTCCTTGGTGTCATGGTTGTTATTTAAAGCTACAGTCATTTGCTGAAACGGTAGATTGTTTTCTAATTAAATACTATTGACTGACTACTTGCTTCGACAGATGGAGAAAGTGAAATATCACTACAAGACCCCAGATCAATAGATATGGTCCTGCATTTGGGGGTCTTTTAATCTGAACAGGACTTTGTTACTTTATAAATATTTTACTGGTGTTAACAAAGGCCATGTTATTTATGTATTATGTATGACATTTAGGGTCTTAATGGGGTTGTCTGTCAAGTGTCCTTCTGTTGGGACCTGCAGCATCAATTATTACAGTGTACATTAAAACAATAGGCTGTCTGTGAAATGCAGGACAGAACAGGCCCTCCAGACTGAAATGTTTTCTTTTATCTGTTACCCATTTTGGCTAAGAAATGAAGAAATTTACGAAAAATGGGTTTTGTAAATTGAATTACCCCTTTAATATCAGATTTAGTTGCAGGTAGGGCAAGCACTGATTGAGGCATATTTATCAATACCGCATTGTCTAAAACTATGAATCCCGTTTGTAGTTTTAAACATATTTAGGATTCTGTTGTACGGATCTTCATAAATGTGGTGCCTTTTCTGATGCAACAATATTCTAAATACAACAAATCTAATATTATCAGGAAAATTTAAAGAGATTTCTTCAGATATGGAGGATCGTTGTGAGGAAAGATCATTTTACTACGTGTTGGCAACGGTGAGGATAGTTGTGGTAGTTGTGTGTTCCAGTGCTGCTAGGGAGAAGGCCTCAGCCCAGGTGAAGGGGGCAGGGCTCATCACTGGGCCTTTAAAAGTCTGATGTTCTAGGTAGATCCTTGGAGAGAGAGAGAGGAGGTGCCTGGGACTGTCTAGAGCAGTGATGGCGAACCTTTTAGAGACCGAGTGCCCAAACTGCAACCCAAAACCCACTAAATTATCGCAAAGTGCCAACACGGCAATTTAACCTTAAATTAACCAGGATCTGTTTTATAGTGACCGTGCAATGTTATTACAGCCTTTAATAATATCACATGTCTGCTATAATACAGATACTGTGTGATATAAATAGTGAAGGGCCTCCTAACAGTAAAATGAGCTTCGAAGTGGCCCCCAGACAGTATCATATGCTCCAGAATGTCCCCCACACAGTATTATATGCTTCACAGTGGGCCCCCACACAGTAGTATATGCTTCACAGTGGGCCCCCACACAGTAGTATATGCTTCACAGTGGGCCCCCACACAGTAGTATATGCTTCACAGTGGGCCCCCACACAGTAGTATATGCTTCACAGTGGGGCCCCACACAGTAGTATATGCTTCATAGTGGACCCCCACACAGTATTAGATGCTTCACAGTAGGCCCCCACACAGTAGTATATGCTTCACAGTAGGCCCCCACACAGTAGTATATGCTTCAAAGTGGGCCCACACACAGTAGTTTATGCTTTACAGTGGGTCCCCACACAGTAGTTTAAGCTTCAGTGTCCCCCACGCAGTATTAGATGCTTCACAGTGTTCTCCTTACAGTAGTATATGCTTCACAGTAGGCCCCCACACAGTAGTTTATGTTACTTACCTTGTCCCACGAAAAGCTGCAGTCCCACGAAGAGCGTCCTCCTTCTGATGGCAGGCGCTGATGACTTACGTCATAGCGCCTGCGTCAGGACAGAGGTGACACTCTGCAGTCAGTGTAGGCCGCGGTTCCGCGGACCGTGGCCTACACTGACAGCTTTCAGCTGTATGTGCATATGCACATACAGCTGAAAGAAGCGATCGCTCATGAACAGGGAATCCTGTACTGGATTCCCCGTTAGTGAGCGATCATGGTGACGGCGCGCGTGCCAACTGAGAGGGCATAGGTTCGCCATCACGGGTCTAGAGAATGGGAAGTCTGGTGTGATACAACTGAATTGTTGCTATTTTTGGTTTTTCATGTGGCTGAAGCAAGCCACACATATACTTAAACTTTTTCACATTTTGTCACAACCACAAGCATAAATGTATTTTATTGAGATTTTAAGTGATCGTCCAACACAAAGAAGCACATAATTGAATGATACATTGTTTTCAAAATGTTAAAGGGGTTGTCTGGGATAAAATGGAATTCATAGACTAATCTAAACACCATCCCCCCGCCTACTTTCTAAACGGAACGTCACCAATCCCCCCTCCAACCCATCATACTTACTTGTCTTCCTTCCAGACTTCCTTCTGCGGGACAGCTCCTCCTCTTTTTTAACTCTGCCGCGCACTAGTATCGGCGCTGCGCTGCAGCCTGTAATCCACCTCTATTGTGCAGGCATGCAAAAAAGTTTAACTTTTAATTGTCTACAAATCTAAATATGGTTTTGTTTGTGAGAAAATCCCTTCCATAAATATGTCAAATAGTTTAGATAGTGCTTAGCCACGCCCATTTTGGTTAAAATTTTTTAAATCTGTCTAGTATATTTCTGTTCTTTTTAGTGCACTTTATACGTAGATTTGTCGTATTTTACGTGTGCTATAAAATTTAGCGCAAAAAATAACAGGTTTTGTACTTCATGCCTCATTGTGTTTAAGGCATTGGGTTTTGGGTGCCTTACGTTCACCACCCTGTTGTCCCCTGATCCATCAATCACCAGCGTTGTCATTTACAATATAAACTCCCAATTCAAAAAATATAACAGCAAAGGACTTTTCCTATTTAAAGAGTTTTACCCCTCCTCAAAGATACCCTAGGTGACCACCTACTCTGCCCTCTACTTGTCCCAGCCCTGAATCTAGAGTCCTGTGGTTAATCACATTCTAGGAATGAGAGAGTGAGCAAAAGTGAGTCTATAAGCATCCCCCATACTACCTCACATCCCCTATCAAAACTCCAGAATCCCCTCCAGAATCAACAAGACAATGAGCTGTAATGGTTTACAGAAGCAAAGGAAGGAGGAGGGTAATAGATACAGTGTCCATATTAGGACATCCTCAGATATCAGAGTCAAACATCAGATTAATGGCCGTTTACAACTGTGATACCTGACTCTGACACCTGATTCTGATACCTGACTTTGACACTTGACTCTGACACTTGACTCTGACACCTGACTCTGACACCTGACACTCATCTCTGACTGAAGTCAGCTATCAAGCATATACAGTGTGTCTTCTAGTGATTGTATCTGCTGCCAAGGATTACTGACCTCTGATTGACCTCACTGCTCGCACTCAGAAGTAGAAGAGACAGTGTATAAGAGCTTCAGGCTGAGAAGCTCCATGAGTCTGATACATGAGTCTGATACCTGACTTGTGACT
Source organism: Leptodactylus fallax (assembly GCA_947044405.1). Lineage (NCBI taxonomy): Eukaryota > Metazoa > Chordata > Amphibia > Anura > Leptodactylidae > Leptodactylus > Leptodactylus fallax. Next base: position 623,391 of record CAMRHE010000497.1, on the reverse strand, counting down.
CAATCAGAGATGAGAGTCACACATCATCTGAATTTTTCATATACATACTAAAAAAGTAAACAAATGTAGAGTAACTAAACGTGCTCAAATATACTATCAAAGAGAAAAAAATAACAAACTAGCACTAATACCTAAAATATAACCTTTAATAATCTGATTAAAAAGAGTACAATGCACTACAAAGAAAATGACGTATGTAGTGTTGCTGCATATGGCATTAAGCAGACAACAGCACATACGTAGCTTTCACAATGTCCATTAAGCCTCTGTTTGAAAAACAGCTAAACTAAGTGTTCAATAATCAGCAGCATGTGAGTGGCTTTATCACAAGGTCAATAGAGCCCCTGTTTGAATAGATCTATCTTAAGAGGCTTAACAAAATGTAAACACAGCCCTTGTTTGTATAAAGATATCCTCTAAGAGGTTTATAACAATGTCCACACAGCCCCTGTTTGTATATAGCTATCCTCTAAGAGGCTTATCTCAAAATAAACACAGCCCCTGTTTGTTAAAGCTATCCTCTAAGAGGCTTTAGCAATGTAAACAGAGCCCCTATTTGTATAAAACTATCCTCCATAAAGCCTCTGTTTGAAAAACAGCTAAACTAAGTGTTCAATAATCAGCAGCATGTGAGTGGCTTTATCACAAGGTCAATAGAGCCCCTGTTTGAATAGATCTATCTTAAGAGGCTTAACAAAATGTAAACACAGCCCTTGTTTGTATAAAGATATCCTCTAAGAGGTTTATAACAATGTCCACACAGCCCCTGTTTGTATATAGCTATCCTCTAAGAGGCTTATCTCAAAATAAACACAGCCCCTGTTTGTTAAAGCTATCCTCTAAGAGGCTTTAGCAATGTAAACAGAGCCCCTATTTGTATAAAACTATCCTCAACGCGTTTCCCCCAGAGATAAGCAGGGTTCATCAGGAGAAGGTAAAGATAAAGATAATATCAAGCTTACTGAGATAATTTGCAGTAATAACTGCAGTTCCCAGTGTCCTGATGGTGGACACTGGTACTAAGAGAGCCGACGCCATTCACTGTGTCCCACCGGGTTAATAAACCCGTAGCTCCGCCCCCATGACACTCCCCCTCATGACGTCATCGGACCGAGGCTCCACCCACCTCGTCCGGAGGTTTGTCATGCAGGGGAAAACAGGTTTCCATGGAGAGGAGACGCTGAACAAACAAATGTAAAAAAGAGAAAATGGTGAATGAAAACAAGATTGCAATAAAGTAAATAGAAAAGAACCTTTCAAGATCACAATCAGATTTACTTAAGATAACAAATGCAAAATACAAGTATAAGTCTGTAAGAACGGGTAAATGACTGGACTAGGGAAACATTGATATGTACACTAATATGTACTAGAGTGGCAAAGATAAACCAGCCACCACAGCAGTGCATAAAATTATGTACTGTTTTAATTGTTATATCCCATCCATATAGAGAAATACCCAAGGATGTAAAACATCAGTAAAATAAACAAAAAATATTTGGGTAAAGCATAATAATAAACCATAGAGTTGAATGAAAACTAATATTGCTATATAAACAGACTAAATAGATGTAAAATGCAGATGAAACCATAATTATATAAATGATGCAAAAGAGAGTGAATCATTCAGGCCTTTAGGTTTCACACTCTGAAATTGAAAAATACGCCTGGTCTCATGTTGTAGGATCAACCGATCCCAGTTACCACCTCTCATTGGGGGACATACTCGTTCTATACCTTGAAAGGTCAGAGACTTAGGGTCACCTCCATGATATTCCCATACATGGGTAGAGAGGGTGCGATCTTCTCTCCGTGTGATATAGCCTACATGGTCAAGTATTCTGCGTCTAAATTCTCGTATAGTTTTACCTACGTAATTTAACGGACGGGCATGTGGCCACATAGATCACACCAGTGGTCCTACAGTTGATGAACTGTTTAGTAAGATGTTTCTTACCAGTAGAGACAATAGGAATAGTGTCCCCTTTCAAGATGTAGTCACATGCCTTGCATGAGCCACATTTGAAGGTCCCAACAGGGACACTCTTATCCAGCCAAGTGCTAGCCGCAGAGCGGGGTGTAAAGTGGCTATGTGTTAGCAAATTACCCAAATTCTGACCTCTGCGATAAGTAACAGAGGGATGTTGACTAATTAATTCTCTTACATCTGGATCAATTGTTAATATGTTCCAATAGGATTTGAGTATTTCCATGACACCCTTAGCTCCACGGTCATAATTCCCTATCAGGCGGATAGCATGTATATCCTTTGGTTTAATCTTAGGGGTAAGTAAAGTGGTACGATCACTAAGAACTGCCATCTCTTTGGCTTCTTTGAGGACAGACGTTGGATATCCTCGTTCGTAAAACCTACCCTCTAGCTCTTTAGCTTTGACATGAAAATCATCCAAATTAGAACAATTCCTACGTATACGAAGGAATTGACCCTTAGGTATTCCCCGCCTGAGGGGGGCTGGATGGAAACTATCCCATTTTAATAAGTTATTTGTAGCTGTCTCTTTACGGTATAAAGAAGTTTCCAAATCCCCCTGTCCGTTAATAATAATGCGAAGGTCCAAAAAAGTAATTGAGTGAGAATCTATTGACGCAGTAAATTTCATATTGATGTCATTTTCATTGAGGGCCTCAACAAAGCCCCAGAACTCTTCTTTGGGGCCTGTCCAAAGGATAAGCACATCATCCATGTACCTTGTCCATAGCGAAATCATCCCAGTCCACCTCTCAAAGAGATCCGAAAAAACCAGACGCTCCTCCCACCAGCCCAAAAATAAATTAGCATATGTGGGCGCAGCTGAACTGCCCATAGCGGTCCCGCGTTGCTGATGGAAGAAGCGCCCGTCAAACAGAAAAAAATTCCTCTTTAAAACGAAATCAAGGAGCTCTAGGATGAATTCGCCATGGGGGGCCAATTGAATGGTACGAGATTGAAGGAAATGTCTAATGGCCTCACAGCCCTTATCATGTGGTATTGAACTGTATAAGGCCTCGACATCAATTGATGCCAAAAATGAACCTGGTGGTAGTGTTATATTTTCCAACCGTTTCAAGATATCCATTGTGTCTCGGGCATAGGAAGGGAGCGTTAAGACAAATGGTCGCAATATTTTGTCAATGTAAACACTCGCTCCTTGGGTTAAGCTTCCTATGCCCGAGACAATAGGACGACCCCTTAAAGGGGGAAACCCTTTATGTATCTTGGGTAAACTATAAAAAGTAGCCGTTGTTGGAAATGGAGTAGACATGAATGTTAATTCCTTCTTACTAATTAGGCCCGCCTCATGGGCCCTCAATAGAATAACATCAAGTTCTCTCTTAAATTTAGTGGTAGGATCGTGATCTAAAATTTTGTATGTCTCAGGATCCAACAAAAGGGAATTACACATTGCTACATATTGTGATCTGTCCATGATAACCAGATTACCCCCTTTATCTGAAGGTTTTATAATAATCGTCTCATCACGTGAAAGATCATGTAAAGCACGAAGTTCGCCACCACTTAAATTATGTCCCCTGGCTAATTTCTCCCTTGACAATTGAGAAAGAGCCTGTACTACCATGGATTCAAATACATCTATTACACTAGTATCCATGACAGGTGGTGCAGCAGTGCTTTTTACGTGAAGATCTGTAAGGGGGGCCGGTCCTGATATACCTTGTCCCTCTTCCCAAAGTTCTTCCAGGAGCTTCAGGTTATCTAGATCTTCAAAAGGTATACCTAATTCAGCACATCGTCTTTTGTTAACTGAACCCATAAATTTGGCCCATTGCAATTTTCGGGAAAACAAGGAAATATTTTTCACCCAAGTGAAAAGATCAAAATTAGTTGTTGGAACATATGACAGACCCAAGGAAAGTACCGTAATCTCATCTCTAGAAAGCACTCGATTAGATAAATTAATCACTTGTAACTCGTCACTGTTTTTTGTAGCCGATCCTAAATCAGTCATTGATTCTGATCCGGTCGTGTTCTCAGAAAATACTGAGTAATGGGGGGACCTTGGGATAAAAAACCCCCTTGTGGGTCAGATATCAAATTTGTAGGTCCAAAGTCAGTTCTAGAGCTACGTCCCCTATTTTTATCAAATACTGATGTAACTCTACCTCGTCCTCTATTAAACGATGTTTTGGGACGGGTGGACCGTTCCACATCTGATAATTCCCCTTCACTAGACGAAATGTCACTAACAGCCCTAGAATTGGATAAGCCAATATAGGCTCTATTTTCTTTGAACTCCAATAAATCTCGTTGGAATTGGTAATGTTTTCTGGATTTAATAAGATTAGTATATTTCTCTATATTCAATTGGAGTTCACGTTCCTTCTTAACAAAATCTGGGTCTGATGAAAAACTTCTAGCTTTCTCAATAGTATCTTTTAGTGAGATAGAGAGTTTCTGCAGATTGTATCCTTCCTCCTCAATAAGCAGGGTAATTAAACATAATGAAGATTCTGTAACTTCTTTCTCCCATTTAATATTTAATTCCTTAGATCTAATTCTTTTGACAGGCAATACCGGATTTCTCAATCCTCTAGGGATAATTTTATTATCAAAATAATTTCTTAAACCCTGTAGGGGCTCTATTGACCTTGTGATAAAGCCACTCACATGCTGCTGATTATTGAACACTTAGTTTAGCTGTTTTTCAAACAGAGGCTTAATGGACATTGTGAAAGCTACTTATGTGCTGTTGTCTGCTTAATGCCATATGCAGCAACACTACAGACGTCATTTTCTTTGTAGTGCATTGTACACTTTTTAATCAGATTATTAAAGGTTATATTTTAGGTATTAGTGCTAGTTTGTTATTTTTTCATATACATACTGTACAAGCCAGCCAGCACATACAATGGAGGAGATTTATAAAGTAAAATGCTCCATAATTCTGGTATCATTTTCACCAAATAAATTATCTAACATGTCATGCGCCACATTCATAAAGTATTTTAAATACTTTTATGATTTGTACAAAACAAGGCGTGACCTACATACTGTGCTCCAAAAATACACCCAAATCCTAAGAACTTTTAATTCAACCAATCACTGGTGTAATGCTAGACTAGGTTTACATCTGGACGTGGGTTACCTGCGGAGCCCATAGACTATAACTGAGTCCGCCATTTTTATACTGAAATTGGCACAGAGAAAAGTCGTCCGTGCAGGAATTTTCTCTCTGGTGATTTTCGGCGGTTTCTGTGGCAGAGTCTCCTACACGCGGATGTGAGCCTGGCCTAACAATACACCATATTTATCAAACCTCATCACACACTTTCATAAATCTGAGACAGTTTAGGATTGTCTAGTCTAATTCAGGCTAGGTTCACACTACTGTTGTTTAACCCCTTAATGACACATGTCGTACTGTTACAGCGCTGAAGCCAGTGACTTTACACAACGTGCTCTAATAGTATGGTGTGGTGTTTACAGGTCACCGTGTCTGGGGGATTCCTGCTGTCCATGACCGCAGACCATCCAGAGACCAAGTCTGAGGGAACATTGTGCCCCCCCATAGCTGCTTTAGATCCTTGCATTTGTTCCGGCAGGTAAGCTGACATCTATGCATAGCACCGATCACTGTCGAGGATCAGGGGGTGTACAATGGTACCATTCCCGCTGATCGCTGCATTTGGTTGGTCTCTACAGTTCAATTTAACAGTAACTGCCCTGCTCGTATCACTCCCTCTGGGAATTGCGAGCAGGACAGCTACGGTGCTGTTACTGTGAGCCTCTGGTAGCATCTCCTGGCAATAGACGAGCCTACTGTAGTGCCTTCTGGCATTACCATCTATTCCTCCATACCACCTTCCACTTCTGTCTCTGTACTTTTTTTTTGTTTCACTTAAGCCTCCTTATCAGCACTAAATGCTTTTTTGGGGATTTTTTTTTTCTTCCTCTTTTTGTGTTTTTTATTTTTAACCCCCTCATGTTTTTGTGTTTAATCAAATTTATTAAAGTTTTGCAATAAGAACAGAAAGAAGAAAAGGGAATGGGGGTACAATGCTATGACATCAATATCAGTTAGAACAAAAACGGGGGGGCACGCAGGCCTCCTTATTCATGGATAAGGCACAGTGGTAAAAGTTTGGGTAAAAAAGGCCGACGAAGCCCGCCACAACAGAATCAGAAATAAATAACACAATGGCAACTAAAATGACTATAACTTTAGGTGGGTGATGGCTGAAAAAACTAAAAAGTCAACTGTAGAGAGCTACCACAGGGCCACCCACCTAACAGTAAATTAAAACAAACATCAAGAGGAGGGGGGACCAAAAGGAGTACACAGGTGTACGAGACATATGAGACCAAGGACACGACAAGAGCAGGGGGGGGGACACATGGGGGAGGTGGTAGGAAAAGGAACAGAAGGGGAAAGTTAGTAATGGAGAGCAGCCAGACACTGCACCAACAGAAAAACAGAGCAACCCCAAATCAAGAAAAGAAAGAGAAAAACTCAGAGGACTCCTGAAACACCACCCACGGCCGCCAGAGGGACTCAAATTTGGAGGGGTCGGGCGAGTCCTCAGCCACCAGGGCCTCCATTCTCCTGATAAGGAGAAGCTCCTGAAGGAACTCCACCAGGGTAGGCACAGCAGTGCTACGCCAATGCCTGGGGATAACTGTTCTGGCGGCGGTGAGGAAATGTCGCAAAAGATCCTTTTTAACGACAGAGACCCTCCCCGGTATGATGGAGAGAAGTGCAAGCTGGGGTGAAGGCGTGACAGATCTGCCACTCACTTTAGCATAAAGCTCAAAGACGGCATCCCAGAAGGGTTTAAGGGCCGCGCATTCCCACCAGATATGATATAAGGTGCCTTTTTCGAAACCACAGCACCAACACCAGTCAGAGACGCCAGGGTAGATCCTATGTAAGAGGTCAGGACAGCGGTACCAGCGGGTCAGTATTTTGTAATTCTTTTCCTGCGCGCCACAGGACAGCGGGAGTTTGTGTGTGTACAGGTAGGATTTATCCCAGTCGGCAGTAGAAAGGCAAGTACCGAGGTCAGACTCCCAGGGGCCAATATAGGAGGGGGGCCCAGGTGTAGCGTCTTGGAGGAGAATGCCGTAAAGAACAGAGAGGGCGCACGGAGTGGTGTCAGTCTGGGAAAGGGCAAGCTCCAGGTCAGTTAAAGAGGATGAGAGCGTGGGAAGCAGGGAGAACCTGCGGATGAAGGTAGTGAGCTGGCCATGTTCCAACCAGGACAAACGGAGATTGGGATGAGAGGCTTGCAATTGTAACAGAGAAGGAAGAGAAGTGCTATCCATGACCTGATGCAAACGAACATCATCCCTAGCCAGCCAGCAAAGAAATCTGTCGGCGGAGCAACCCGGTGGGAACATGGGATTTCGGAACAGAGGGCTGAGAGGACCCGGGACCCTGGCTATACGACCACCCGCGCTTATGGAATCCCAAGTCTTGAGAAAATGAGAGGATAAGATGGAGTGTCTGATAATACTGGGGCGAAAGTGAGACGGAACCCAGGGCAGGGAGGGGAGATGAGCTGACAGCAAGTCGGCCTCTATAGAGACCCACTGCTTGTCCGCCCCGCGATAGCGCCAGTCAAAAAGGTGCAACAGTACTGTCGCGCGATAGTATATTCTAGGGTCGGGCATGCCCGCACCACTGCGATGTCTACGGCGCGTCAATGTCCGGAAGCGTAACCTGCTTCGTGACGCTCCCCACACAAATCTCCCAAACAGAGTCTGGGTGCGAGCAAAAAAGGAGCGTGGTATTGGAATGGGCAGAGCTTGGAACACATATAATAACCGGGGCATGACATCCATTTTTAGCGCGTTGATGCGACCAAACCATGAGAGCATGAGGGAACCATATTTCCGCAGATCCGTCGAAAGGGATTCAAGGAACGGTAAGTAATTAAGGCGGTAGAGATGGGAGAGGTCTGAAGGAATGTGGATCCCGAGATATTTAATGGAAGTGCGGTGCCATTTGAAGGGGAATTTGTTCGCAAGGAGGGCTGCTTCTGCTGGGGGCAAGGTGATATTGAGGGCCTCACTCTTAGAGAGATTTACCTTGAAATTACTCAGGTGGCCAAAGCGACGGAACTCACGCAGGATGGACGGAAAGGAAACGCGCGGCTGAGAGATGTACAAGAGGAGGTCGTCGGCGTATAAAGCCGTTTTGACCTGGCGGTTGCCCAGCTGCTCGCCATGGACACTAGGACAGTTCCGTAAGGCAGTCGCTAGATGTTCCATGACCAGTGCATATAAAAGAGGAGACAAGGGGCAACCCTGTCGCGTGCCATTCCGGACTGGAAAGGAGTTGGAGAGAAGCCCGTTAACCCGCACCCGTGCCGACGCGTCGCCATAGAGGGAAAGCACCTTACTCAAGTACCCCGAGCCAACTCCAATTTGCTGGAGTGTGGCCCGCAGGAAGCCCCAATGTACACGGTCGAACGCTTTTTCAGCGTCTACAGAGAGCAAGCACATGGGGGTATCAGTAACGCGGGCCACGGAGATCGCCAGGAGCATCTTGCAAATATTGTCCCTGGCCTCGCAGCCTGAGATAAAGCCAACCTGGTCAGTGTGAACCAGGCCCGGCATCAAAGGGGACAGTCGGTTAGCCAGCAATTTGGCAAATAGCTTAATGTCAATGTTGAGCAGGGAAATCGGGTGATAGCTGGCACAACTGGACGGATCTTTCCCAGGTTTGGGGAGGACTGTGATAAGGGCTTATAGGGATTGGGAGGCAAACGGAGTGGTGTCGTCAATACTGTTAAAGACACGGGTCATTATTGGAGAGAGGAGGTCTCGGAAGGACTTGTAAAATCTGGGGGTAAACCCATCAGGGCCCGGGGATTTGCCCGAGGGGGAAGATTGAATGACAAGGGAGATCTCCTCTTCGGAAAATGGGTCCTCAAGAAGCGCTCTATCCGAGGGAGCGATGGTGGGGAGAGAGGTCTCGTCGATGTATTCCCTGATTTTCTCATAAAGAGAGTCCGGGGCAAGATCAGCATATTGTCCCCGAATATTATAGAGGTCGTGGTCAAAGGAGCGGAATGCCTCTGCTATGTCTGCTGGGTTATGGACCGATCTCCCAGTGCCTTTATTAATCCGAGGAATGTACGTGGAGGTATTGCGAGGATGTAGGCGACGCTCGAGGGGACGACTGCACTTATCCGCAAACTCATAGTAATGTTTCCGAACACGGTCACGGAAAAGCATGGACATTTTGTCCAGGTGGGCTCGGAGCTCCTCTCTAGCATTGAGGAGCTCCGTGAAGTTTGCCTGAGAGCAAGACCGTTTATGCAGCACTTCAAGGGAATGGATCTTGGCTAGCTGCGCAGAGACCCAGGACGCCCGCTCCTTTTTAAGGCGTGCACCATGTTTAATCAAGACTCCCCGGACCACGCATTTTAACGCTTTCCATTGAAGAGGGAGTGATGTAGAGTCCCGGGCATGATCAAGGCCAAAGTTCCTGATCGCAGCGCCGACGTCCTCCCGGCATGTGGTATCTTTTAAAAGGCTATCATTTAGACGCCAGGTAAAGGAACGGCATGCGAGTCCCGGAATCTCCATCGACAAAAATACGGGCGAATGGTCCGACCAAAGGGCGGAACCAATCTGTCCTGTGGGGGCCCAAGAGAGGGCATGATGGCTGATCAAGAAAAAGTCAATGCGGCTATAGGAGTTGTGCGCAGGGGAGTGATACATATAGTCTTGCTCATTAGGATGCAGGATGCGCCACACGTCGACCAACTGGGAGTTATGGAGGGGAGTCTTAAGGCTACGCCAGTGGGACTGAGAATGGGGAGGGCGGGGTGGGGTAGAGTCAATCAAAGGATCCAATACAAAGTTAAAGTCGCCCCCGAGAATCATGACCCCCTCGCCAAAATCAGAAAGTTTGCCGACCAGGTCCCTACAATACCGCAATTGTCCCTGATTAGGGAGGTAGCAACCCGCTATGGTGAGAACCGTACCCGCGATGCGCAATTTAAGAAAAACAAATCTGCCCTCAGGGTCAATCAGGGTGTCCATTACCTCGTGATGCAGAGACCTATGCAGAGCAATAGATACTCCCTTGGACTTGGCGGCTGGGTTGGCACTGTGGAACCAAACGGGGAAATGGCGGTTGCGGATATCCGGTACGTGGCCTTCCTTGAAGTGAGTCTCCTGTAGAATAAGGATATGAGAATGCTTTTTGTGAAGTTGGTACAAAATCTGGCTGCATTTTTGTGGGATGTTAAGTCCTCGTACATTCAGTGTGCAAATATTCAAGGAGGACATAGCTAGACAGGGAAGGGGAGGGGAGACACACCTAGATAAGGGAAAATCTAACGCGATCTAACACTAATTAACACAGCTATGAAACAAAGTCTTAACTGACTAAACAGTAAGGTGGTGGGGTTAACCACCACCAAACCAGGTGGGGAAAAGGCAAACAATGCCAAAACACGTGCTACACAGTAGCACGGAGACCCCAGTGGGGAACGAACTTTCCAAAAAGGAGCTGCTCCCCCCCTGGACCCCCGGACCACGCCACTGTAAAGATAACTGTAATAACAAAATAAGCTGACCGAGAAAAACGATATGCATAAACATAAATGAAAAAAAGAAGAAAAGAGGGGAGAAGGGAAGGAAGGGTGAGAGAGGAAAGGAAAAAAAAAAAAAAAAAAGGGGGAGGGGAAAGAAGAAGGAAGGAGAAATAATAACAGTACTCACTGCCCCACAAGGGGGCGGACGAGAACCCCTAGGGATTACGCAGAGGCTTTCTCGCTGGCATGCGAAAGGAACAGTTCAGTGTTCAAGTTGGAAGGGCTTGATGGTCCCGTGACAGTGCTGTAGGTGTGGAAGCTCGGTCGCGTCGGCGGCGTCTGGGACGGCGCTGAGACTGTGCTGGTTGGACTGGTTCTGAGGAGCCAGGTAGCAGTGGCCAATCCAAGATCTGTACCGTAGGAAGACCAAGAGCAGCTGTGAAGGCAGGAACATCGTCTGGATGAGACAGGAAGATGATGCAGCCATCCCGCCGGACCTGCAGGCGGAAGGGAAATCCCCAGGAGTACGGGATCTGGTGATGGATCAGGAGATCCAGAAGAGGCTTCAAGGCACGCCGTCAAACAAGAGTGAGTCTGGACAGGTCTGGGAGCAAGCTGATGGGAGCATCCTGGAAAACAACTTGGCGGGCGTCCCTGGCCTTCCGTATAATGGTCTCTAGGGTTAGCAGAGTCCAGAGGGCATGGGCCCAAAGAGCGGTGCGCCCGGTCCACCTCGAGTGGAGAGTCAGGAGGGACCCCCAGGAGGGAGTTAAAGATACCACGTAGAGTGGCGTCCAATTGCTGGGGTTCAATGACTTCAGGGAGGCCCCGTACCCTGATGTTATTCCGTCTGTTCCTGTTCTCGAGGTCGTCCATAAGATCTGTCAGATGGTGTAATTGGTGAGTATGGGACAGCAATATGGAGTCATGGGTAGATAACTGGGTGGAAAACGAAGTGGCAGAGGCCTCCAAGGTGTCCACTCTTCCCTCCAGTGATTGTACCGTGGCACGGACGGCTGACAGTTCTGTTTTGTATGACTGCTCCAGGCGTGCCACATATTCCTCCATGTCAGACTTTGTAGGGATGGCACGTAGATGGGCGCTCAGTTGACGCAGTTCAGCCAGGGTGTCAGAGGAAGCACCTGAGAAGGAAGGAGCACAGGTTGCAATAGTCCAAGTGGGGTCTCCCGCACTCTGACCAGCAGAGGCGGGGGCTGTGACAGGAGTTGTTAACAGAGGAACATGAGGCAGGTACGCGGCTGCTGAGGACGATAACTGGCTCAGAGGGACCGTGATGGAAACTGGACAGGGGCTGCGGGTGGCAGGGGCGCCCAGTGAAGATGTGGCCAACTGTGGCCCAGTGCCAGGAGGGGTGAACAGAGGGGCCTGCAACACAGGCTTCAGTGCTGTGGTGGGAGTGGAGAAGGCCACAGACCAGGGCAGATTAGATGTCTCTCTACCTCTTGCTGGGTCCAGGAGAGAGCGCTGCAGTGGTACATTGGTGTCAGTGGAGCGCTGGTGCCCGGAGGATACGGGGGACAGCGGTAACGACGGCCAGTCCTGCCCCGCGGTGATTGACAGGGGGGAAGCAGGAGCTGAGTGGAGCTCAGACTCCCGCAAGATCCAAGGCTCCGGGGGGCTGATGGAGCAGGCCCCAGTTGTTGATAGGGGCCGGGGCACTTCTGTAACAGGAGTTGCTGCAGCCGCCGGCTGTGAACTTGCGGGGGTGCCGCTTGATGAGGCGGCGACATCGGGCGCCATCTTGGAAGGCGCATGTTGTGAGCCGGGAGCGGCCGGACCCCGCAAATATTTGTCCATGGTGGACTCCGTGGAGGCCCCAGGAGGGGTAGAGGCGGATCTGGAGGGGAACTGCCGGGACTTGCCCATAACTCTGGGGGCAGAAGATGATCCGGTCAGGGATCGTTCAGGGACCGTTCAGGGTCTCTGTCCCCATTCAGCTTAAAATATGCTTGCAGGACTTTTCTCTCCGCCCGTTTTGAGGCGGAAACCCAGAGGACCCCATTATAGTCTATTTAAGTCTATTAAGTTTTTTTTTTTTTTAGCGGATAGGGTTTCCATTTTTCTGGTCCCCAAGCAGACCCGAAGAACGGAAACCTGAATGTTAGTGTGAACCTAGTGTAGGACACAATGTGAACCTAGGACTCCGCCACAGAAACTGGCGAAAATTGTCAGAGAAAAAAGTCCTGCACAAAGGACTTATCTCTGTGCTGGTTTAATTATAAAAATGGCGTACACCCGGTGGACCACATTATAGTCTATGGGGTCTGCGGGAGTCCGCTGGTTTAGCGGTCCAGCTGTCCGTCGTTCGGGTCCGCCAGATGTGAACCTAGCTTACTATGTAATCTAAGGGTGCATTCACACTTCTGTTACTAGTGTCTGTTGCTAGCTTCCGTTACTAAATGTTAACAACCAACACCAACAGATCCGTCATAAATCTGTTAAAAATCCCATTGATTTCAATGGGATTTCATCTGTTATCGGTTAGTGTCAATTTTCACCAAATCCATCACATGTCCGTTTTTTTTTAGCAGACATAATACGGGGTGCAGGACTTTTGTGTCAATTCAAAATAATGGACTTATGATGGATGTTAAGTGTCCGTTATTTTTTAACATTAATATCTATGGCTCACGGACAGTGATGGACGGTTGTCCGTTATCCTGTCCGTTATTATTGTCTGTTTTTTTTTAGCATGCTCAGAAAGCAGAAGCAAAAAAAATGGACAGTATAAAAAAAAGGACAAAAACGGACACTAACTGATACTAATGTATCCATGAAATGGATCACTTAAAACAAACGGACGCATTAACATCAGTTAGTGTATGTTAATGTCCGTTATGATAGGTGTGATGAACCGACCCCCAGTTTTATATCTTTCTTGGAAGTGTGTTTTTACTTGCTCATGTCAGTCCTCCCCCCACTTGTTGGAATGTGGTGCTTAAGTTGAGTTTACACTGCTGGACGCTATGCCTCACTGGTTTTTATCCCTGGCCAGATGGCGATGGGGGATAGTGGTCTGGTGACCTTAACTTCACCCACCCCCTCCCCGCACCTAGGAAGGTACCCATCTCTCCGAGGATTCTGCAAAGGAGGGAGAAGGAGGGCTGGCTGGGGTGGTGAAGGGTGGGGCTGAAGAGGGTCTGACACTGATATTCCTCTATACTTTATTTCTATTTTTGTTTTATGTGCTGTATCATCGCACTTTTGCTCGTATGTTTATGCTTGATCATATTAATATTGTATATTTCTGTATATGCTATTAATTATTATCGACCCACTTGGGTTATTAAATATATAAAATTTATAAAGCTCGTTTCATTCTATCCTACGAACTCTGTCCGCTCACGGGTTGTGAGTGGAAGGTTACGAAGGGTGATCGCAGGTACGCCAAGAGGCTTGGCAAGGCGATATTCTTCACAGTGGTGGCAGCGTGGTGGGATCTTAGGATAACAGTGGGTGGGTGTGGTATCACTCAGACACTGAGGATTGTGGCAATCCTATGGCACGAGCTCGGTATGAGATCAAGCTTAAAATACGGTGAAAGTTTGGTACAGTACTGTTCCCTCCCTTCTTCTTTTTTCTGTCCTATCTTTTATTTGGCAACGACTTCTAGTGAATGCCTTGCACTCTGAGAAGTGGGGCCAGGGGACGTCAGCAACTGACTGATACAAACGCTGAGCAGATGGCTGATATGGAAGGTGCTGCAGCTGGGCAGGACGAGGAGCAAAGTCCTGAGAGACTGGCACAAGAAAACATCACCATGCCAGACGGTTCAGCAGGTGCCCGGACCCCAGAGGTAACTTTGCCTGGAGGGACCAGTAGCCCCAGTTCTGTGGGGTAACGGACTTATACTTGCAAATGGCCTTACAGCAGATAGACGCCGGTGACACTGACACCCGTCTGCAGGTGATTCTCTAGTACCAAGCTGCTGCTGCTGCAGAGCGCCGGGTGGAGAGAGAAGCTGCAGAGCGCCGGGCGTAGATAGAGGCCGCTGCCGCTGCTGCAGAGCGTCGGGCTGAGAGAGAGGCTGAGCGAGAGGCCCGTGAACGCCAGGCCGAGAGGGAGCATCAGCTTGAGCTAAAAAAGCTGGGACTTCCCCAGCAGGTGCAACCTTCTCCTGCACATACTCCAGGAGCCCAAGCACTAAAGATCCGATCTGAGGACTTTCCAGTCTTGGAAGATAACGGGGACTTGGACTCGTTCTTGCGGGGATTTGAGAGGGCGTGTAAGCAGCATCATATTCCCCAGGCAGAATGGGCCCGTTACCTGTCTCCCCGGCTGAAGGGAAAAGGCCTGGATGTTTCCACGAGCTTACCAGAGGACTCGGACTATGAGACCCTCAAAGCGGCGCTGATCCGGAGATACCGGCTCACGCCGGAGGTGTACCGCAAAAAGTTCTGGAATATACAGCGAGGTCCCAAAGAGAGCTATGCGGACGTTCTGCACCACTTACAGGCTACATTCTGGCAGTGGATCAAAGGACTTACTGTCACCACGTTTGAGGGACTTGGGGATCTTATGATAAAGGAACAATTTCTCCAGGTGTGCCCTCTGGAGGTCCGCCAGTTCGTCTGTGATTGGAAACCCAAGACAGCAGACCAGGCTGCAGAGATTGCTGACGACTATGTGTCCACAAGGGAGCAAGGGACCAAGAGAGGAGCCACACTGCAGAGACCCCCAAGCTGGAAGGAGGGGCAAAGCTGGAGTTCACCACAGCCTGCGGTCTCCAAGTGGGGTAAAACAAACTCTGGGCGTCCCGGGGACCACCTCCAAGTCCCAAGGAGAGGTCCGGCGGTGTCACACCTGTAACCAGCCAGGACTTTTCAAGGCAGAGTGTCCCAACCGCTGTAAGGACCCCCCCTGTTTCCCCAGCCACGGCAGCTGGCTCATCTGTATACTTGGTGGGGAGGGAGGGGGTTGCAATCCAATGCCAACTGTCAACAGGTCATTGTGGGGGATAAAGTGGTCATGGGATTTCGGGACACTGGGGCGGATGTTACTCTGGTGCAACCTGACTTGGTCCCTCCGGACAGTATTATCCCTGGAAAAACTCTGACCCTGAGGGGTATTGGACAAGAACGCTTAACTGTGCCCATGGCTTGCGTCCATTTGGACTGGGGTGCCGGAAAAGGAATGCGTGATGTGGGGCTAATGTCTAATCTGCCTGCCAATGTACTATTGGGAACAGATTTGGGGCCCTTGGTGTCCCAATATGGGGTGGGAGTAGCCCCACCTTGCTGTGACAAAATGTCTGTACTGAAGGATGAGTTTAATGTGGTGTTGAAGCCTGTCACACAAGCAGAGGGAAGGGTCAGCAGCTTGTTTCTCCCTGCTGTGTGCCCAGCTAAAGGAATCAGTGAGCATGTGAATGAGGGACTGTGGAATGTTAACCTGGCTGTAGTCCCGCCCACATCTGCGGGTGGTGATAGCCCCCTCAGTGTGACCCTGGCTGAGCCATTCACCCATGCAGTTCACTGTGAATCAATGAATGAATGCAATGTCAATGTAATTGCTAATTCTTGCCTTGCAGATTTCCAGGGTAGCTCTTCTGAGATGCTGGGGGCAACCCCAACTGATGACAATGTGCCAGGTGGTCAGGTGGGTCACGGGGATCTCAGGGCCGATCCGGATGAGGAACGGACTGCTGGTGTTGCGGTGGTAACCCGCAGCCAGAGTGCTAGAGGGGTGGAAGGCGCTCCGACCCCTGAGCCGTTCCCTCTGTCACCCGGAGATGGCACTGAGACCGCCATGACTAGCCTCCCCACTCTGGAGCCGGAGGAGCCCGGCAGGTATATGACATGCACATCTCTTCTGTCTGGTTCCAGTCAGGAGTTCAGGGACACTGTCCAAGCTGACCGCAGTCTGGGCGCATTGAGGGAGCGTGCTGCTCAACCTCCCTTGGAGTCGGACAAGGACCGCGTGTATTGGGAGCAAGGGAGGTTGTACCGGGAAACGATCCCCACAAAGGAAAAAGAAAGTCGGCTCAGGGAGAAGCATTTGGTGGTACCCCAACCCTATCGGGTGGAGTTGTTGCGGATTGCTCATAATATTCCACTGGCAGGCCACCTGGGGATTGCTAAGACCAAGGCTCGCCTCAGCCACTTATTCTACTGGCCTAAAATGGGGACAGATATAGCTAAATACTGCTGTTCATGTGACACTTGTCAGAGGATGGGCAAGGTGGGGCAAGGCTCAAAAGCCCCAATGATACCTATGCCCATCATAACCGAACCTTTCCAGCGGGTGGCTGTGGATCTCATTGGACCCCTGTCCATTCCCAGTCGTACTGGGAAACGTTTCATATTGACGGTAGTAGACTACGCTACTAGGTACCCGGAAGCTGTCGCTCTGTCTTCCACCCAGGCTGATGTAGTGGCCAAGGCTCTGGTAGGCATCTTCTCCCGTGTTGGATTTCCCAGAGAGATGCTCACAGACCAAGGTACTCAGTTCATGTCTGCCTTGATGCAAGGCCTGTGTAAGGTAACAGAGGTGCAACATCTGGTGTCCAGCCCGTATCACCCACAGACCAATGGCCTGTGTGAATGGTTCAATGGAACCCTGAAGCAGATGCTCAGGATGTTAGTCAAGTCCCACGGGCGCGACTGGGAGCCTTATCTCCCGCACCTGCTGTTCGCTTACCGGGAGGTGCCTCAAGCCTCAACGGGGTTCTCCCGCTTTGAGCTCTTGTACAGGAGACGTGTACGTGGGCCCCTAACTCTTGTGAAAGAGTCCTGGGAAGGAGAAACTGCCATCCAAGGTGTGCCAGTCGTGGAGTATGTCCTGCGATTCCGTGACCAAATGCAGGCTATGGCGCAGCTGGTGCATGATAACATGGTCCAGGCTCAGGCCGACCAGAAGCGCTGGTATGATCAGAATGCCCGTGAGAGAACATACCAGCCGGGGCAGAAAGTATGGGTCCTAGTCCCTGAGCCCTAGGACGAGCTTCAGGCGAAATGGACCTGTCCATACGTA
This sequence comes from Leptodactylus fallax, assembly GCA_947044405.1. Classification (NCBI taxonomy): domain Eukaryota; kingdom Metazoa; phylum Chordata; class Amphibia; order Anura; family Leptodactylidae; genus Leptodactylus; species Leptodactylus fallax. The sequence continues at coordinate 605,889 of CAMRHE010000497.1, read as the reverse complement.
GTGCACCAGCAGGTCAACAGCGTCAGCTACCTGGTCACTGTTGATTCAGGCCGGAACAGGCATAAGGTCTTCCATGTCAACAATATGAAGGATCATCATGACCGGGAAGCTAGTGCCTTTCCGGTATGCAGTCTGCTAGAGGAGGTGGAAGAAGAAGACGTTGTTGACTTGCTTGCTCATTTTCAGGAGGATGGGTCCAACAAGAAGGCACAGGTGAACCCTCTGCTGGCTGAGGCCCAGCTGTCCCAGCTGGATGGAGTTTTGCACTCCCTACCTGGTCTGTTCTCCGCGAAGCCCGGGAGGACTGACCAGGCCATTCACCATGTGGATACTGGGAATCATGCCCCTATCCGGCGGTCGCCATATCGCGTCTCCTCGGAGGTACAGGTCCAGATGCGCAAGGAGATTGACGAGATGCTGGAACTGGGGGTGATTCAGCCCTCTCACAGTGCATGGGCTTCACCTGTGGTTCTTGTGCCCAAAAAGGACCGGACTACCCGGTTCTGTGTAGACTACAGGGAACTTAATGCGGTTACAGTCGACGACGCGTACCCCATGCCGCTCATCGACGACCTGCTTGACCGGTTAGGTAAGGCCCAGTACTTGTCCATCATGGACTTGAGTCGGGGATACTGGCAGATCCCCCCTGTCCCCTCAGGCACAGGAGCGATCGGTCTTTATCACCCCTTTCGGACTGTACGAGTCCACTGTCATGCCATTCGGCATGAAGAATGCCCCTGCCACTTTCCAGCGGATGGTCAACTCCCTGCTGACGGTATGCGAAGGGTTTGCCACTGCGTACCTGGATGACATTGCTGTCTTCAGCTCCACTTGGGAGGAACACCTACAGCACCTGGCGCAGGTGCTGGGGCAGATCCACAGTGCGGGCTTGACCATCAAACAGGAAAAGTGCCAGCTGGGCATGCGGGAGGTCCAATACCTGGGACACCGGGTAGGTGGGGGAACCCTGAAACCAGAACCTGAAAAGCTGGATGTAATCACTCCCTGGCCAACCCCCTGGACCAAGCGACAGGTGATATCTTTCCTGGGTACGGCAGGATACTATAGGAAGTTCGTACCGAACTATAGTGCTCTGGCTGCCCCCTTGACGGACCTCACCAAGAAGAAGTTGCTGCAAACTGTCCAGTGGATGGATGCTTGTGAGCGCTCCTTCCAGGCCCTGAAAGCGGCCCTGGCGAACGCACCTGTACTTCAGGCGTACGATGAGTCACGTCCGCTTGTGCTACAGACAGACGCCAGCACCTATGGACTCGGTGCCATACTGAGCCAGCTTGACTCAGCGGGGCAAGAGCACCCGGGGCAGTACCTCAGCCGAAAGCTTCTGCCACGGGAGGTGGCCTACGCCACAGTGGAGAAGGAATGCCTAGCAATTGTTTGGGCCTTGCAGCATCTGCAGCCTTACTTGTATGGGCGCCACTTCACCGTGGTGACAGATCACAACCCTCTGATCTGGATCAAACATGTTGCAGGTCAGAATGGACGGTTGTTACGTTGGAGCCTGGTGCTGCAGCAATACAACTATGACATCCGGCACAAGCCTGGCCAGGCCCATGGCAATGCCGATAGCCTGTCCCGGCGGGGTGAGGCTGCAGAGGTGCGGGTGGAAGAGGAACGGAGGCTCCTCCTTCCTCCCGACACGCTCTAAAAGGGGGAGGTGTGATGAACCGACTCCCAGTTTTATATCTTTCTTGGAAGTGTGTTTTTACTTGCTCATGTCAGTCCTCCCCCCACTTGTTGGAATGTGGTGCTTAAGTTGAGTTTACACTGCTGGACGCTATGCCTCACTGGTTTTTATCCCTGGCCAGATGGCGATGGGGGATAGTGGTCTGGTGACCTTAACTTCACCCACCCCTCCCCGCACCTAGGAAGGTACCCATCTCTCCGAGGATTCTGCAAAGGAGGGAGAAGGAGGGCTGGCTGGGGTGGTGAAGGGTGGGGCTGAAGAGGGTCTGACACTGATATTCCTCTATACTTTATTTCTATTTTTGTTTTATGTGCTGTATCATCGCACTTTTGCTCGTATGTTTATGCTTGATCATATTAATATTGTATATTTCTGTATATGCTATTAATTATTATCGACCCACTTGGGTTATTAAATATATAAAATTTATAAAGCTCGTTTCATTCTATCCTACGAACTCTGTCCGCTCACGGGTTGTGAGTGGAAGGTTACGAAGGGTGATCGCAGGTACGCCAAGAGGCTTGGCAAGGCGATATTCTTCACAGTGGTGGCAGCGTGGTGGGATCTTAGGATAACAGTGGGTGGGTGTGGTATCACTCAGACACTGAGGATTGTGGCAATCCTATGGCACGAGCTCGGTATGAGATCAAGCTTAAAATACGGTGAAAGTTTGGTACAGTACTGTTCCCTCCCTTCTTCTTTTTTCTGTCCTATCTTTTATTTGGCAACGACTTCTAGTGAATGCCTTGCACTCTGAGAAGTGGGGCCAGGGGACGTCAGCAACTGACTGATACAAACGCTGAGCAGATGGCTGATATGGAAGGTGCTGCAGCTGGGCAGGACGAGGAGCAAAGTCCTGAGAGACTGGCACAAGAAAACATCACCATGCCAGACGGTTCAGCAGGTGCCCGGACCCCAGAGGTAACTTTGCCTGGAGGGACCAGTAGCCCCAGTTCTGTGGGGTAACGGACTTATACTTGCAAATGGCCTTACAGCAGATAGACGCCGGTGACACTGACACCCGTCTGCAGGTGATTCTCTAGTACCAAGCTGCTGCTGCTGCAGAGCGCCGGGTGGAGAGAGAAGCTGCAGAGCGCCGGGCGTAGATAGAGGCCGCTGCCGCTGCTGCAGAGCGTCGGGCTGAGAGAGAGGCTGAGCGAGAGGCCCGTGAACGCCAGGCCGAGAGGGAGCATCAGCTTGAGCTAAAAAAGCTGGGACTTCCCCAGCAGGTGCAACCTTCTCCTGCACATACTCCAGGAGCCCAAGCACTAAAGATCCGATCTGAGGACTTTCCAGTCTTGGAAGATAACGGGGACTTGGACTCGTTCTTGCGGGGATTTGAGAGGGCGTGTAAGCAGCATCATATTCCCCAGGCAGAATGGGCCCGTTACCTGTCTCCCCGGCTGAAGGGAAAAGGCCTGGATGTTTCCACGAGCTTACCAGAGGACTCGGACTATGAGACCCTCAAAGCGGCGCTGATCCGGAGATACCGGCTCACGCCGGAGGTGTACCGCAAAAAGTTCTGGAATATACAGCGAGGTCCCAAAGAGAGCTATGCGGACGTTCTGCACCACTTACAGGCTACATTCTGGCAGTGGATCAAAGGACTTACTGTCACCACGTTTGAGGGACTTGGGGATCTTATGATAAAGGAACAATTTCTCCAGGTGTGCCCTCTGGAGGTCCGCCAGTTCGTCTGTGATTGGAAACCCAAGACAGCAGACCAGGCTGCAGAGATTGCTGACGACTATGTGTCCACAAGGGAGCAAGGGACCAAGAGAGGAGCCACACTGCAGAGACCCCCAAGCTGGAAGGAGGGGCAAAGCTGGAGTTCACCACAGCCTGCGGTCTCCAAGTGGGGTAAAACAAACTCTGGGCGTCCCGGGGACCACCTCCAAGTCCCAAGGAGAGGTCCGGCGGTGTCACACCTGTAACCAGCCAGGACTTTTCAAGGCAGAGTGTCCCAACCGCTGTAAGGACCCCCCTGTTTCCCCAGCCACGGCAGCTGGCTCATCTGTATACTTGGTGGGGAGGGAGGGGTTGCAATCCAATGCCAACTGTCAACAGGTCATTGTGGGGGATAAAGTGGTCATGGGATTTCGGGACACTGGGGCGGATGTTACTCTGGTGCAACCTGACTTGGTCCCTCCGGACAGTATTATCCCTGGAAAAACTCTGACCCTGAGGGGTATTGGACAAGAACGCTTAACTGTGCCCATGGCTTGCGTCCATTTGGACTGGGGTGCCGGAAAAGGAATGCGTGATGTGGGGCTAATGTCTAATCTGCCTGCCAATGTACTATTGGGAACAGATTTGGGGCCCTTGGTGTCCCAATATGGGGTGGGAGTAGCCCCACCTTGCTGTGACAAAATGTCTGTACTGAAGGATGAGTTTAATGTGGTGTTGAAGCCTGTCACACAAGCAGAGGGAAGGGTCAGCAGCTTGTTTCTCCCTGCTGTGTGCCCAGCTAAAGGAATCAGTGAGCATGTGAATGAGGGACTGTGGAATGTTAACCTGGCTGTAGTCCCGCCCACATCTGCGGGTGGTGATAGCCCCCTCAGTGTGACCCTGGCTGAGCCATTCACCCATGCAGTTCACTGTGAATCAATGAATGAATGCAATGTCAATGTAATTGCTAATTCTTGCCTTGCAGATTTCCAGGGTAGCTCTTCTGAGATGCTGGGGGCAACCCCAACTGATGACAATGTGCCAGGTGGTCAGGTGGGTCACGGGGATCTCAGGGCCGATCCGGATGAGGAACGGACTGCTGGTGTTGCGGTGGTAACCCGCAGCCAGAGTGCTAGAGGGGTGGAAGGCGCTCCGACCCCTGAGCCGTTCCCTCTGTCACCCGGAGATGGCACTGAGACCGCCATGACTAGCCTCCCCACTCTGGAGCCGGAGGAGCCCGGCAGGTATATGACATGCACATCTCTTCTGTCTGGTTCCAGTCAGGAGTTCAGGGACACTGTCCAAGCTGACCGCAGTCTGGGCGCATTGAGGGAGCGTGCTGCTCAACCTCCCTTGGAGTCGGACAAGGACCGCGTGTATTGGGAGCAAGGGAGGTTGTACCGGGAAACGATCCCCACAAAGGAAAAAGAAAGTCGGCTCAGGGAGAAGCATTTGGTGGTACCCCAACCCTATCGGGTGGAGTTGTTGCGGATTGCTCATAATATTCCACTGGCAGGCCACCTGGGGATTGCTAAGACCAAGGCTCGCCTCAGCCACTTATTCTACTGGCCTAAAATGGGGACAGATATAGCTAAATACTGCTGTTCATGTGACACTTGTCAGAGGATGGGCAAGGTGGGGCAAGGCTCAAAAGCCCCAATGATACCTATGCCCATCATAACCGAACCTTTCCAGCGGGTGGCTGTGGATCTCATTGGACCCCTGTCCATTCCCAGTCGTACTGGGAAACGTTTCATATTGACGGTAGTAGACTACGCTACTAGGTACCCGGAAGCTGTCGCTCTGTCTTCCACCCAGGCTGATGTAGTGGCCAAGGCTCTGGTAGGCATCTTCTCCCGTGTTGGATTTCCCAGAGAGATGCTCACAGACCAAGGTACTCAGTTCATGTCTGCCTTGATGCAAGGCCTGTGTAAGGTAACAGAGGTGCAACATCTGGTGTCCAGCCCGTATCACCCACAGACCAATGGCCTGTGTGAATGGTTCAATGGAACCCTGAAGCAGATGCTCAGGATGTTAGTCAAGTCCCACGGGCGCGACTGGGAGCCTTATCTCCCGCACCTGCTGTTCGCTTACCGGGAGGTGCCTCAAGCCTCAACGGGGTTCTCCCGCTTTGAGCTCTTGTACAGGAGACGTGTACGTGGGCCCCTAACTCTTGTGAAAGAGTCCTGGGAAGGAGAAACTGCCATCCAAGGTGTGCCAGTCGTGGAGTATGTCCTGCGATTCCGTGACCAAATGCAGGCTATGGCGCAGCTGGTGCATGATAACATGGTCCAGGCTCAGGCCGACCAGAAGCGCTGGTATGATCAGAATGCCCGTGAGAGAACATACCAGCCGGGGCAGAAAGTATGGGTCCTAGTCCCTGAGCCCTAGGACGAGCTTCAGGCGAAATGGACCTGTCCATACGTAGTGCACCAGCAGGTCAACAGCGTCAGCTACCTGGTCACTGTTGATTCAGGCCGGAACAGGCATAAGGTCTTCCATGTCAACAATATGAAGGATCATCATGACCGGGAAGCTAGTGCCTTTCCGGTATGCAGTCTGCTAGAGGAGGTGGAAGAAGAAGACGTTGTTGACTTGCTTGCTCATTTTCAGGAGGATGGGTCCAACAAGAAGGCACAGGTGAACCCTCTGCTGGCTGAGGCCCAGCTGTCCCAGCTGGATGGAGTTTTGCACTCCCTACCTGGTCTGTTCTCCGCGAAGCCCGGGAGGACTGACCAGGCCATTCACCATGTGGATACTGGGAATCATGCCCCTATCCGGCGGTCGCCATATCGCGTCTCCTCGGAGGTACAGGTCCAGATGCGCAAGGAGATTGACGAGATGCTGGAACTGGGGGTGATTCAGCCCTCTCACAGTGCATGGGCTTCACCTGTGGTTCTTGTGCCCAAAAAGGACCGGACTACCCGGTTCTGTGTAGACTACAGGGAACTTAATGCGGTTACAGTCGACGACGCGTACCCCATGCCGCTCATCGACGACCTGCTTGACCGGTTAGGTAAGGCCCAGTACTTGTCCATCATGGACTTGAGTCGGGGATACTGGCAGATCCCCCTGTCCCCTCAGGCACAGGAGCGATCGGTCTTTATCACCCCTTTCGGACTGTACGAGTCCACTGTCATGCCATTCGGCATGAAGAATGCCCCTGCCACTTTCCAGCGGATGGTCAACTCCCTGCTGACGGTATGCGAAGGGTTTGCCACTGCGTACCTGGATGACATTGCTGTCTTCAGCTCCACTTGGGAGGAACACCTACAGCACCTGGCGCAGGTGCTGGGGCAGATCCACAGTGCGGGCTTGACCATCAAACAGGAAAAGTGCCAGCTGGGCATGCGGGAGGTCCAATACCTGGGACACCGGGTAGGTGGGGGAACCCTGAAACCAGAACCTGAAAAGCTGGATGTAATCACTCCCTGGCCAACCCCCCTGGACCAAGCGACAGGTGATATCTTTCCTGGGTACGGCAGGATACTATAGGAAGTTCGTACCGAACTATAGTGCTCTGGCTGCCCCCTTGACGGACCTCACCAAGAAGAAGTTGCTGCAAACTGTCCAGTGGATGGATGCTTGTGAGCGCTCCTTCCAGGCCCTGAAAGCGGCCCTGGCGAACGCACCTGTACTTCAGGCGTACGATGAGTCACGTCCGCTTGTGCTACAGACAGACGCCAGCACCTATGGACTCGGTGCCATACTGAGCCAGCTTGACTCAGCGGGGCAAGAGCACCCGGGGCAGTACCTCAGCCGAAAGCTTCTGCCACGGGAGGTGGCCTACGCCACAGTGGAGAAGGAATGCCTAGCAATTGTTTGGGCCTTGCAGCATCTGCAGCCTTACTTGTATGGGCGCCACTTCACCGTGGTGACAGATCACAACCCTCTGATCTGGATCAAACATGTTGCAGGTCAGAATGGACGGTTGTTACGTTGGAGCCTGGTGCTGCAGCAATACAACTATGACATCCGGCACAAGCCTGGCCAGGCCCATGGCAATGCCGATAGCCTGTCCCGGCGGGGTGAGGCTGCAGAGGTGCGGGTGGAAGAGGAACGGAGGCTCCTCCTTCCTCCCGACACGCTCTAAAAGGGGGAGGTGTGATGAACCGACTCCCAGTTTTATATCTTTCTTGGAAGTGTGTTTTTACTTGCTCATGTCAGTCCTCCCCCCACTTGTTGGAATGTGGTGCTTAAGTTGAGTTTACACTGCTGGACGCTATGCCTCACTGGTTTTTATCCCTGGCCAGATGGCGATGGGGGATAGTGGTCTGGTGACCTTAACTTCACCCACCCCTCCCCGCACCTAGGAAGGTACCCATCTCTCCGAGGATTCTGCAAAGGAGGGAGAAGGAGGGCTGGCTGGGGGAGGTGAAGGGTGGGCTGAAGAGGGTCTGACACTGAGGTAGAGAGACGTCTTTTGTCTTTGTGTGGAGCCTGAAAGAGACACAGCTAAGAGACTTAGGTCTGGTATTCCTCTATGCTTTATTTCCATTTTTGTTTTATGTGCTGTATCATCGAACTTTTGCTCGTATGTTTATGCTTGATCATATTAATATTGTATATTTTTGTATATGCTATTAATTAGTACCGATCCACTTGGGTTATTAAGTATATAAAATTTATAAAGCTCGTTTCATTCTATCCTACGAACTCTGTCCGCTCACAGGTTGTGAGTGGAAGGTTACGAAGGGTGATCGCAGGTATGCCAAGAGGCTTGGCAACGTGATATTCTTCACAATAGGTATCTGTTTTTTTTTTTTTTTTAATGGACACTATAAGACCAGACATCTAACGGTAGTGTGAACACAGCCTAACATTACACTAGTGATTGGTTGAACTAAAAGTTCTTAGGATTTGGGTGTATTTTTGGAGCACAGTGTGTAGGTCACGCCCCTTTTTTGTACAAGTCATAAAAGTATCTAAAATACTTTATGAATGTGGCGCACGGCATGTTAGAGAATTTATTTGGTGAAAATGATACCAGAATTATGGAGCATTTTACTTGATAAATCTCCACCATTGTATGTGCTGGCTGGCTTGTATGTATATGAAAAACTCAGATAATGTGTGAGTCTGATCTCTGACTGAGTCACAAGTCAGGTATCAGACTCAGGTATCACTGTTGTAAACTGCCATTAATCTGATGTTTGACTCTGATATCTGAGGATGTCCTAATATGGACACTATAAATAGAAACATCTTTCACCTCATGGGCTAATTCAAGAAAAGTGGATTGGTATTTGGAAGAGGCGCTGATTTGCTTTAGGTTTCCCCAGCTCTCAGATTATATAGCGACCGAGTGGTCTGCAGATGTGTTACTTGAAATTCTTGAAGCTCTCTGTGCCAGAGCCTGCCAAATACTGTACTACTGTCTTATGTTTCAGAATGGAACTTGTCCCTCTAAATAATCAGGGTCTGCGTGTAACTGAAATTGCTCCACGGTGGAGCATCTTCCCCCTATATTTATGACACCTGGTGGACTGCTTGTACGCTAGATAAGCCACTAGACTGTACATATGCATTTTTTAATCACAGTACTGGTATGTACTTGTTGCATGGGGTGCTGACCCCATTAAGTATAAGGGTCTGCAGGTTTTTAAAGTTGCCCACCAGCTCTTGGTTTTCATTTGGGTATTTCGTCCCCCACTCAGCTTGAAACCCGGTGGACCTATAGTCAGGTCATATAGTCTATGGAGTTCAAGAGTAACTGCTTTTTAAGCGGATTGGGTTTCCGTTTTTCGAGTCCACGAAGAACGGAAATCCGAGCGTAGATGTGAACCTAACATTACTGTGTTTTATGTATGCGCATCTAATTTTTTTGGACTAGCCAAAATTGCTCTCAAGGGCCTAAATGCTATGATACATATAATACCAGATTTATTCACACTGAACCCATTAAGTAGCTATTGATGGTAACCATTTAGCGGTGATAACACGGACTCTTTTTCTGCGCAGAGCTGGAATTCAGGTTTCTTTTCTAGTTCTGTTTCACTAAATGAAAAATGAATCTGTCAACAGGAAGGAAACAAGAAACAAATAATACAATGACGAAGATTGAATTCACCGCGACAAGTACAGATCCAGCAAGATGAATGTTTAATTGAGTTAAGTCAGGTAGCACCATTTACATCAAACCCGCACTTCAGATATTGCTGCAGGTTTTCCTTGTGTTTGCTGTGTTTTTATTGTTTGTATAAATGGCGGTGTAATATGACTTTGTCTCGGGGTTTGTTACACTGGCAGAGGTTTTCATCAATACAGCTGCTTAGCCCCTGTTATTATCCCTGCTGATGGCAAGTAAATGTGAATTCTGTGCATAATTCACATCTCGCTGTTATCCACATAATTCATTGGAGATCACAGCAGCTAGGAATTCCATTACTGAACCACTTCTCACAATATATAGTTTATTCTGAATCCTGGTGCAAAGTTGCTGTGTGTCTGGGGAACCTTTCTTGAGCGTGAAGTAGTTAGGAGTTTAAATCAGTTCGGCAAACAGGAGTCAACTTATTTAGCTGCAAAATGATTTCCCCTTTTCTCATATTGCATGAGATAAATAGTATTGTAAAATGCAAAAATAACCAAAAGAGCCCCATAAAAGACAGGGGTTTTCATAGCAAAGATCAAAAAGTTACCTCCATTATGGTGCTGGACAGATGGACCTTGCTGTTGCCTATGCTGTAGACCTGTATAGGATGTGGTCTGTCAGGTAATATCCAAACACAACAGTTTAGCCCATAGAAAAAGGAGTAAAAAATTGCCATACCATGTATATGTTTTATGTAGCTTGGATCTTTGGCGTTAAATACTGGACACATACTTCATGCCAGCATGGCTTCTGACTATGCAAATGAAAAGTTCTTAAACTTCCTAAAATAATTTTGCTTTTCAGTTCTTAGGAAGATCCTTGCTCGCTGTGGTAAACAAAAAATTGCTTGCTCAAATCCAAAACCTGTCCTGCTCCAACAAGAGAGGAATACAGGACAAAACCAACTTCCTGCGCAGCTACTCTGGCACTTAAAAGTGTGTGTGTTTGGTAGGTGGGCAGCAGTAGCAGTTAGCTGTTACTAGGTGGGCAATGGTTTATTGGTGTTTGTAAAAGCTTGCCATGTTGGTATTACTGATGCTTACAGGTATTCCTATAAGGGTCAGCATTGAGCAAAAGAAAACTGATAAGTGTTTGGTGCATAGTACGATATTGGGATGTGTTCGCTGCATGAGTGGCATGTGCCAATAGTGTGGGTTGCGAATATTGCAGCATGTTTTCAACATGTGAATGGCACCTGTGTGGCATGTGTCCAGCATATTAATAGTGTGCATGACATTTGCCCATCATGTAAGGCTGAGTTCACATCTGCGCTTGAACACCGTTCGAGGATTCTGTCACCATTTGCTTGAAAAATGAGGAGAGAAAAGTCCTGCAAGCAGGACTTTTCTCTCCGCATTTTTCGGGCAGAAACTCAGCAGACCCCATTATAGTCTATGAGGTCCGCTGTTTTCAGCGGGTAACCGCTTTTTAAGTGGATTGGGTTTCTGTTTTTTGGGTCCCCTTGCACCATTTACCTAGAGTGTGATTTTGGGGGGAATCCATGTGCTTCTTGCACAAGAGCACTCTGAAGTAAGGATTACACATGTCTCTAGCACATCTCTGGGCTGCCTGTGTCGCTAAGCTCCAGCATTGGCAGTCATACAATCCACTTGCCTTATCTGCAACACGAAGCGACATTTCTGATGTCGGTAATATGTCTCTGTAATAAATACAAGCGCATCAACATAATGAACAATTTGAACAAAACTTAATTTTGCAGAATAATAATAATCTTTATTCTGGGACTATTATGGACTGTCTTGCTGGGGTTTCGGCGAGTTTTAATTTCAGTTATAATAAATAATGTAGCGCACACTAAGCTGGGAGAAGATAAAGGTGAAATTCATGTACTTTCTTCTCACTATAATGGAAATATTAACTACTTTGTTCTAGAGCAGCTTTCCAATTAGTTTCTGGGAAAATGATATTCTTTTTTAATATAGATACGATAGCTCATTGTGGAATGAAACCCTGATAACTTACAAACAGTTTGTGAAGAAAAAAAAAGCAAACTTGATTTTTTTATTGGATCACTGGATTGGAGTAGACTGATCTTAAAGGGAAACTCCACCCCTATGTAAATAGCCTGTGCTTGCTTGATAGCACATGATGGAGAACCCATTGTTATGTGGTTATCATTACAGAGACAATGGTGGTACCCTCTACATTTTGCAAAGAAGTATGGTAGTTGTCTGCCAGTCCCTAGATGAGGGGGTTCTTTTGATTGTTGAGGATTCTATCGTTCAGACCCCTAGTCTGCAGACACTTAAGGATAGGGGATAATAATCTATAGTGGGGAAACCCCTTTAAGAGCACACTAAAGGCCTAGTACTGCCTTAGTATTTTCCCTGCAGCTGGAATGTTTTGTTGCTCTATCTATCTCATTTCCATTGAAATATATCTCTCTCATACAACCCCAATTCCAATGAAGTTGGAACGTTGTGTAAAACATACAGTGCTGGCCAAAAGTATTGGCACCCCTGCAATTCTGTCAGATAATACTCAATTTCTTCCAGAAAATGATTGCAATCACAAATGCTTTGGTAATAATATCTTCATTTATTTTGCTTGCAATGAAAAAACACAGAAGAGAATGAAAAAAAAAGTCAAATCATTGATCATTTTACACAAAACTCCAAAAATGGGACGGACAAAAGTATTGGCACCCTCAGCCTAATACTTGGTAGCACAACCTTTAGACAAAATAACTGCGAACAACCGCTTCCGGTAACCATCAATGAGTTTCTTACAATGCTCTGCTGGAATTTTAGACCATTCTTCATTGGCAAATTTCTCCAGGTCCCTGAGATTTGAAGGGTGCCTTCTCCAAACTGCCATTTTGAGATCTCTCCACAGGTGTGGACTCATTGCTGGCCACTTTAGAAGTTTCCAGTGCTTTCTCTCAAACCATTTTCTAGTGCTTTTTGAAGTGTTTTTTGGGTCATTGTCCTGCTGGAAGACCCATGACCTCTGAGGAAGACCCAGCTTTCTCACACTGGGCCCTACATTATGCTGCAAAATTTGTTGGTAGTCTTCAGACTTCATAATGCCATGCACACGGTCAAGCAGTCCAGTGCCAGAGGCAGCAAAGCAACCCCAAAACATCAGGGAACCTCCGGCATGTTTGACTGTAGGGACCGTGTTCTTTTCTTTGAAGGCCTCTTTTTTTTTCCTGTAAACTCTGTTGATGCCTTTTCCCAAAAAAGTCTACTTTTGTCTCATCTGACCAGAGAACATTCTTCCAAAAAGTTTTTGGCTTTCTCGGGTAAGTTTTGGCAAACTCCAGCCTGGCTTTTTTATGTCTCTGGGTCAGAAGTGGGATCTTCCTGGGTATCCTACCATAGAGTCCCTTTTCATTCAGACGCCGACAGATAGTACGGGTTGACACTGTTGTACCCTCGGACTGCAGGGCAGCTAGAACTTGTTTGGATGTTAGTCGAGGTTCTTTAGCCACCATCCGCACAATCTTTCGTTGAAATCTCTCGTCAATTTTTTTTTTTCCGTCCACATCTAGGGAGGTTAGCCACAGTGCCATGGGCTTTAAACTTCTTGATGACACTGCGCACAGTAGACACAGGAACATTCAGGTCTTTGGAGATGGACTTGTAGCCTTGAGATTGCTCATGCTTCCTCACAATTTTGCTTTTCAAGTCCTCAGACAGTTCTTTGGTCTTCTTTTCTCCATGCTCAATGTGGTACACACAAGGACACAGGACAGAGGTGGAGTCAACTTTAATCCATTTCAACTGGCTGCAAGTGTGATTTAGTTATTGCCACCACCTGTTATGTGCCACAGGTAAGTAACAGGTGCTGTTAATTATACAAATTAGAAAAAAAAAAAAAAAAAATTTTTAAAAAAAAAAAAAACACTTTTTCCCCCCCCTTTTTTTTTTTTTTTTTTGAATTTTTTTAATTTTTTTTTTTTTTATTTTTTTTTTTTTTTTTTTATCAAAAAAAAAAAAAAAAAAATTTTTTTTAAAAAAAAATTTTTTATTATAATTATTTTTTGGAAAAAATTTTTTTTTTTTTTACAAAATTGCAGGGGTGCCAACACTTTTGCCCCCCCCGTAAAAAAAAAACAGAATCCGTTGTTTTGCAAACCTTTTTCAACCTATATTCAATTGAATACACTACAAAGACAAGATATTTAGTGTTCAAATGGATAAACTTTATTTGTTTTTTACAAATATTCACTCATTTGGAATTTGATGCCTGCAACACGTTCCAAAAAAAAATGGGACAAGAGCAACAAAAGATGGGGCCCGGGACATGTTTACCACTGTGTGATATCACCTTTCCTTTTAACAACACTCAATAAGCTTTTAAGAACTGAGGACACGAATTGTTGAAGCTTTGTAGGTGGAATTCTTTCCCATTCTTGCTTGATGTACAACTTCAGTTGCTCAACAATCCATGGTCTCCATTGTCGTATTTTGCACTTCATAATGCGCCACACATTTTCAATGGAAACAGGTCTGGACTGCAGGCAGGCCAATCTAGTACCCACACTCTTTTACTACGAAGCCACGATGTTGTAACACGTGCAGAATGTGGCTTGGCATCGTGTTGCTAAAATAAGCAGGGACGTCCCTGAAAAAGATGTCGTTTGGATGACAGCATATGTTGCTCCAAAACCTGTATGTACCTTTCAGCATTAATGGTGCCTTCAGAGATGTGTAAGTTAACCATGCCATGGGCACTAACACCCCCCCATACCATCAGAGATCCTGGCTTTTGAACTTTGCGTTGATAACAATCCAGACAGTCCGTTTCCTCTTTGTCCCAGAGGACACGACATCCATGATTTCCAAAAACAATGTGAAATGTGGACTGGTCAGACCACAGGACACTTTTCCACTTTGTGTCAGTCCATCTCAGATGAGCTCGGGCCCAGAGAAGTCGGCGGCGTTTCTGGGTGTTGTTGATATATGGCTTTCGCTTTGCATGGTAGTGTTTTAACTTGCACTTGTAGATGTAGCCAGAACTGTATTCACTGACAATGGTTTTCTGAAGTGTTCCTGAGCCCAAGTGGTAATATCCATTACAGAATGATGTCGGCTTTTAATGCAGTGCCGCTTGAGGGATCGAAGGTCACGGGCATTCAATGTTGGTTTTCGGCCTTGCCGCTTACTTGCAGAGATTTGTCCAGATTCTCTGAATCTTTTGATGATATTATGGACTGTAGATGATGAAATCCCTAAATTCCTTGCAATTGTACATTGAGAAACTGTTGGACTATTTGCTCACGCATTTGTTCACAAAGTGGTGAACCTCGCCCCATCCTTGCTTGTGAATGACTGAGCCTTTTGGGGATGTTCCCTTTATACCCAATCATGACACTCACCTGTTTCAGGTTAACCTGTTCACCTCTGGAATGCTCCAAACAAGTGTTTTTTGAGCATTCCTCAACTTTCCCAGTCTTTTGTTGCCCCTGTCCCAGCTTTTTTGGAACGTGTTGCAGACATCAAATTCAAAATGAGTGAATATTTTGCAAAAAAGCAATAAAGTTTATCCATTTGAACATTAAATTACTTGTCTTTGTAGTGTATTCAATTGAATATAGGTTGAAAAGGATTTGTAAATCTTTGTATTCTGGTTTTATTTATGTTTTACACAATGTCCCAACTTCATTGGAATTGGGGTTGTAGATATCTGTTGTTGGGGAAGGTGAAAGGAAAGGGAATGAAGTTGTCATATAAAAGTCAGTGCTGTATTCCACAAAAAACTGTTAGATCACTGCTCTGTTTTTTCAAGGTGGGGTTGAATATGAAGGAGCAAATTGAAGCGAATTGGTGACAGTGGTCATTTCTGACACTACTCAATGACCATTTGACCTCATTTATTAAAACTGTCTAACATAATAACAGGCCTTGTTGCTTTTAGCAACCAATTACAGTACAACTTTAAGATTTGAAATGCTGCGCTGTGATTGGTTGCTGTGGCCAGCATGGCTGTTTCTCTAAAAGACCCTTCTATTAAATGAGATCAGCTGTATTCATTACCAGACTACATTATGTACTGGCATGGAAATGGTTAAATCCAAAACGCTGAACTTCCTTTGCTGGCATTGTGGCCTTGTCTGCTAATTATACAACTAGTAATTTTAACAATGCCTGATGTAGGTTAAAGAAATAAGAGAATAAATACACCGTCGTCAAATAATTGTTGGTCGTTCACACCGAATATGCTCCTACCCTTTCATTAAGCTGAATTGCGACATTGTGGCACCTGCAAATAAATCAAGCTATTTTTTACTCTGTCAGACGGTTAATCAGAGACCGGCTGCATGAAACTAATGGGTCTGAGTATTTATCCTGATTATAAATTATAGTATTTACATTTTTATTGTGATTTCAAAATTTCTAGCTAAGGTCAATGGCATCGGGTGGTAAAAAAGAATGTCGCACCTGGCTTATTCATATAATATGCAGAAATATGTATGGCACTCAGAACAGGAAAGCACATGTATAGCTCTAAAAGAACTCTTACACCAGTGCATGACCTGAGTGGGCGGTGCATGACACAGAGATTTTGGGGGAGATTTATAAAGACTGGCGTTATCAACTGGTGGAGAGTGAGCATAATATATGACAAGGCATATGCCTCCTCATAAACGAGATGTACCCTCTGCCGAGCTGCCTGTCTGGAGGGAAGTCTATGCCAGCTCATAGCTGGTCTAGATTTCCAGCATCATTTATGCTAGCTTTATGGCATAAAGCATAATAAATCTGCATGCTCTAGCCACTCCTCCTTTTTGTGAAAGTGGTGAGGGCGGCATGAAAAGAAAAAGTGGTGATTTTTTTTTTTTTTACTCAAAAAACAAAAACTGCTGTATATGACATAATAAATCTGCCCTTTTATCTTTGGTGGTGTTTGAATTTGTGTTATGCTTTGCGCACTGAGATCCTAATCTAGAAATTGTTAAGGTAGATCATTAATAACTGATCAGTGGCGAGTGTCGGCCCCTATTCCGATCAGCTGCTCAGGCCTACTGCCGTCTCAGAACTATACAGTGTACAAAGTCCTAAGCAGATAGCTCAATGCATCATATAGTTACCATGCAGCATTACTATTAATTGAATGGGAGCTGAGCTATAATAGTGCAGCATTACCTCTATACAATGTATGGAACCCTTCTGCTTCTAGGTCTGCAGAAGGGGAGAGTAGGTGTCAACCCTCCACCAATCAGATATTGATGGTCTATTGTTAGAATAGGACATTAAAAATAAAATCCTGGAAATCCCCTTTAACAACGACCTGTCACCTTTCCTAATGTCTCTGGTTTAGTAATAACTGCATTCTCCTATTCTCAATTCTTATAAGTCTTTTCTCTTAACTCTGCATTGTGCTGGTCCTCTGTTATCCCTCATGATTATTCATGAATAAATTGACAATTGGGTGTTATCTCTCCCCTTGTTCCCAGCAGTGGTGCAGCTATAGGGGGTGCAGAGGTAGCAATTGCTACTGGGCCCAGGAGCCTCAGGGGACCCAGAGGTCCCTCTATAACATAAGAAGATACCAATATTACAGACATGGTAAGTGGGGTCCCCTTTACCTATTTAGCATTGGAGCGAGGGAGCTTCAAGCTACACCTCTTCTATACAGTCTGGTACTTTCAACACTGATTTGAGTGAAAAGATGTAGGGAAAGACCGCCAGTTGATAGCACCCAGATTTCATACATTTCCAGGAGGAATAACAGAGGAAAAGATGAGCCAGAATTGTTATTCCATGGGTATACAGCTATTTACTAAAACACATAACAAGTCCTCTTTAAGGGGGTAGACTTATTTAAGGACTTCTCCAAGTAAAAAGGCAGCTATTTTGTCTAATAAAACAATACTTATAAAATATTTTCCTGCTAAATTTATAATGTCCAGTAAATAATGATTTTTAACCCTTTGATCTTTACCCTTTACTATCCAGAAAAGCTAATTGACAATTACCAGTGTGGTTACTTGAAAGAAAACTGCTCACAACAGCTGAACAAGAGTGAATCAATCCCATTTCCTAGGTGCTCCACTTCTTAACACATTGCTCCACTGATTCCAGCGCAGTTGGAATTTTTTTCTTTAGCCCGTACCATTCTTGAGCAATCATGCTTTTAGTTTTGGTCCCTGATATGTTAATTATCCTCTGAACTGTCAGTTGGGCGGTGTCAGGCAGAAGCAGGCAAGTGGGTGTAATTCAGAGCTCCAATCATAGGTCGTTAGTGTCTGCTCCTGCCTGACACTGCCCACCGGACAGTACAAAGCCTGAATAATGTGTCAGGCACCAAAACTAATAGCGCTTATTTTGGAATGGTGGCTAGATTAAAAATTCCAACTGTGGCTGAATTAGTGGAGCAGCACCTCTTAAATGATGTGAAGAGCTGGACTTGGCAGATTTTTGTTGATTGGTTCTCTTTAAGTGAAAAGTAACCAGGCAGCAGCACTCCCAAAGTAGAAAGATAGATGCAAGCGTTTATGGAAAGTTTGTCCAAAAAGAAACTTTCAATAAAGTTATCCTTCTACTTACTATACTTTGATCACCATTTGTTTCATCTATTAACTGTGCCATCCAGACAATGCCCCTGTGTGGCTTCAGACAGAAGAAACCCCCTTAAACAAAGTCAAATAGCACAAGCCCCTACAGTGCCAACAACAACCAGTCCATCCTGAAACTTCCCTTTACATAGAGTCAGCTAGAGTGTATCCCTAGAAAGTGTCAGCCAGAACACTACGTTCTATGCCAGCTATAATATTTCTACTCCTTAAACACAGTGTCAACCAAAGAGCACCCCAGTAAACAGCACACTCCACCCATACTGCAGTGATCCCATTTATAGTGACTCCCAGAGAACTCCTCCATTAACAGAGTAGCGTACTGTGATCCCATACATAGTTCTTTGAAAAGTGATGGGCACCAGGTCTAATGGTCCTGCTACCATTTTCCTTCAAGAAAGAAAGGATGCAAGGATACATTCCCAGGGGGAGTTGCATTCTTTTGGTCTTTTTGTTATAGGACCCATCTTTTTGTATGAGAATGTATTTTCACTTTTTGCTTTGTTCAGTCATTATATGCTTTGTGTACTGCACTTTCAAATACTATAAGCCTCGAACATCACATGAGCAAATCTGCAGCACAATGCACCCCCATCTGCTCTACCAGAACTGAGTGTAATACATTCAGCTTTTTTCCCTATCTCCACAGTAGAAAGTATTTTCTCATTATAGATAATAGGATGATGAGATGAAATATGATCTGTAGCATTTATTATGCTGAAAGCCCTTTATCTGAAGAACCTATGGTGATTTAAGGGGAATGGCAGCACAGGAATAACTCATTTAGCATGAGGTCCATTTTCCAATCACTGTTTTAATGGTTTTTACTGTCATACACCTTTTCTTCTACGTACTTGTACAAAACTGGTAATTATATAAAAGAGTGCACTGCCAATATTGACGGCTCCTGGCTATGCCTTACAAGCTGCCACCTTAAGTGCTGTGGGCAGGAGGAGTACTGTGAATAAGCAATAAAACGAAGAGGGATGACAAGTGCACAAACAAAAAGATTGCACAAGGCAGCACATTTTATAAACTTGGTGTGAGCGTGGTGTGAAATATTAGTTCCCAAAACAGGTTTGCAGCTTCTTGATATAGACACTCGCTGACAGCAAGCAGAGATGTTAAAACTGGTAAAGAATTTAGAAAGTTACAGGGCCCGCTCAAGGATGGAGCAGTAAAGAGGCAGACATGCGACAGTATGCTTGAAATAAACTTAACTTCGGAAGGCTACACAATGCATAGAGCGGTTTTCTCATTAATGACATGTTTCCACATGAGAGAGGATTATTATTTGATATCTGGATGTCCCTGTGAATGGTATAGTGGCCAAGAATGCTCACTACCGCTCTACTGACATGGGACACTTGGGAACCTGCATTCTTTGAATTGCTTGGGGTTCATGCAGAGATCACTTATCTCTTATCCTGTGAATAGAAGAAAAGTGGTAATAGTGAGAAAACCCTTTTAATGGTTACAGTAGATGGCATAGGACTTGGCGGGTACAGTCACAAATAGGTACAAAGCTTGGTTGTTATAGAATGACTTAAAGGGGTTGTCCAGGCTAAAATTTTATTTATTAATTAGGACGAGGGAGGTGAAAAAAATAAAAGAAAACCATACTCACCTGTCCCCAGTGCTCTGGCGCCTTCTCATGCAGTCTGGTCCCGCAGCAGAAGTACCCACCACACATGACAGGTGAGGTCAATCAGCGGCTTCAAGAAGGGCATCGGGAATGTTGCTACCTGTGACATCCCTGGCTCCCTTCCTGAGGCCACTGATTGGCCTCAATAGTCATGTGACCGCTAAGGCCAATCAGCAGCTTCAGCAGAAGGGAGCCGAGAAATCACAGCCAGCGAGAAATTCAACAGCAAGAAGGCAGCTGCAGGATAAGACCGCCCTAGGAGGATACCAGAGCATCATGGACAGGTGAATGTTTGTTTTTTTTTGTTTTGTTTGTTTTTTTCACCTCCCCTGGCCTAATTAGAAAATATTGTTTAGCCTGGACAACCTCTTTGAGGCACAGAGCTTGGCACTTACTAGAAGCATTACACCAGTCTTTTTTACAGATCAAGCAGCATATTCATTACAACATCTCTTTGGGGGCACACAACCTATTGGTTACAGTCTCCCTTTGGAGAATACAGAGTATAAGTTGCAGTATAAACAGGCTCTAATAGCAACTGATGTCTGAACTTGGTGAGGCATCTTGGGTTGGCACTCACACATTCTCTGGTCAGAAACAGCAGAATTCACAAGGCCCTTTATTAACCGACAGGACAGTCTCTTTTCAGCAAGTGGTCAGGATCCACTTACAATAGTCAAGGGACATCTAGTGAAGGGCACAGCCTAGTGCAGATCAAGATGAAGAGGATTGTGGTCTTCCATCCAACAGAATCTCAGAATCTGCATGGCTAACTGGACAAATTTCACTCTCACAGACCGGGTTGGTTTGCTGCTGCAGCTCTTATCACTCCTTGGCAGCTTCTCAAAGCCACCCTTGCTGTGCTCCTCACTGTTCAGGATACAACCCACCAGAAATGTGCAAAGCAACCCCATATAAAGCCTCATCCTGCCAAGAGTGGCGCTATGCCTATGAGTCCTCACATTTGACCAGACACAGTGCAGCCCAAATACCCCTGCAAGTGGACTTCCGCCTTAAATTCCTCCTTCATTTCCGCCCCTCTGGCATCCTGTGATGGAAAGCTGAAAAAGAGCTACGACTTTTGGCCACGGCTTTTGCTTGCTGATTGGGCTCAAATGAATGAGGAGCCCAATCAGCGGAGTGGCTCATGCATTGGATACTGCGGCTGAATTAGCCACAGAATCTGTGGCAAGATCAAGCAAAACTCCTCAATCTCTGCCTCCCTTTGAAAGCATGACAGATTCAGGGGAAAATTTTGGGGCAGAATCTGCCTAAAAGTCAGCACCAAGTTCCAAAGTGTGAATTTATCCTTAGAGCACATCACCCACAAAGGTTACAACACACCTTGGCAAACAATGCAGAATACAGCAAAGACAATATTGCATCACCAATCCCAGCTAACCTCCATGAGATAATTCTAGTCACGTCAACAGTGATAAGGTTCAGTTCAGACATATATACTTGGAAAGAGGGTGTAATTCAAGGTTGCAGGCAGTTTATTACAACTAAACTTCTTACATGTTTGTGACATTTATGCCTAATAAAGCATATGGACAGCGGTTGTCCTAAGTGGCTTCCCACTATAGACATTGATAAATGACTGTTCACTTTGTGTTCGACCACTGTATCTCCATGACTCCATTTACTTTTATCCAATTTCGAACAGGCCCACAGGAGAGCAGTTGAATGCTCTGGTAGGCCCCTGGGCCCGAGGGGCCCAAGCAAGGGTAGGCTCCCAGCTCCCTCACCACCAGCATGAGAGGTGAATGGCTCGCTGTATACAAACTCAAAAGTACCCAGTTTATTATTATATAGACACTGAGATGATATCTAGATATCTTGCCCCAAATTGCCAATCATCTTACTGCTGCCTGAGACCTGCTGCTGTATGAACAGGTACTCCTGGCTCACTGAACTAAGGGGGCCCTAGATCAAGGCAAGGGTCAGTTAACAGGCTACTGAGAGGGATTACGCTATATTAATGCTATATTTGGCTATTTATCTCAGTCACATAGAGAGTGTGTATTTGTAACCACCGCTCTATTAACACTCTTCTGGAATAAGTGAACTCAGGACACCCGTCCTAGTGATTGAGGGGTCCCTGCAGTGGGGCCCTTAACAATCAAACATTTATCACCTGTCTTGTAGAAATGTGATAAGTGTTTCTGGTAACCCATCTAAAGAAAGCCAAGTATAAAAGTTAGATGAAATGTCGGATAAACCTCACATGGGTATGATGGGCTATTTCCCTTAAATAGCTGAAAATATTCTATTAGTTGCAAATGACATTGCTTGCTGAGTTTGTGACAAGAAATTCCGCTGCTTGCGTGAGCGTGGATAGCAGCTCCTGTCTTTGAATAAGATGTAATAAAGTAAAACGAACTGATTTTGATGTTTTAAATGGCTCTCTAACACACAAGCGGACATTTTAAGTGGCTTTGTGATGCTTTTACATCTATAGAGCTGCTGAAATGTAATTGTTTAAAACTGAAATGTGTTTTTCGCTTCTCAGCTGTATTAGTTAATAGGCGAAACTTGAAGAGTTCATTTGAAAAGTGCTCGGCCTAAGTCTCTTGTACCTGATGAATGTCGCAGTCCGTTGTGTTCATGCGATACCCCTGCCAGGAGACCTCATGCTTTGGAAAAGGAAGAAACTTAGATTTTCAATTTCTTATGCCTTTATGGAAATCCTCAGCAAAACGTTGACCTTTATTAGCTAACTGAATCCAAATGAGTTGTGGCATTAAAGGGCTTGTCTAGGCTAAAATTTTATTTTTTTATTAGTCTGAGGGAGGTGAAAAAAGACAAAAAACATACTCACCTGTCCCCAGTGCCTTCCAGCACGGTCCTACAGCTCCATTGTTTTAGCTAAATATTGTATAATACTTCCCTATATCGCAGGTCTGCAAATATGCTAAACTGTAGCAGGGATATGAGTCCCCAAACTTACAGGAGTATCCGGGACAGTTGATGGGTATGGAATGACTAATCTCTTTCATTGTTTATCTAGGCACAGTCTTGTACATACAGTTGTAACTGTGCTTAGTACTGCATCTCAGTCCTTGCAGTTAGCTGCAGTACAAGGCACAGCCACAACTGTACAGATTGTGCTATGTCTGGGTAAATAATTAAGTAAACAAAGCACCAGCAGAAGCACTATGACCCCTTAATACAGCTGAACAGTTGTGGTGCCAAGAACCAGACTACCACCACATAAAAATGCACCTGGGAACTCCTATTCTGGTGCTTACTCCCACCTCTAAATAAATCTCAACCTTAGACAGGTGACTTTACCATTTTGTCACCTGGTCTACTCAACTGTCTTGGTAACTGGTCCTCCTTAAGATGCCAGTATAGAAAAAAATGGTTTTATAGACTATTTATGAACGATTTAGCATATTTTCTAATAGAGGATGATGCTGAAATGGTTAACATTTTAGAAAGAAGACTGCTGCTTCTTCTTCCAAGTGTTTAAAGGACTGCAGAGGGGATAGCAAATGTTCCTGCCTCATCCAGCCTTGGCTAGAATTTAGTGCTGATTAAACTTTCTGCAGTAACATGTTAGATGAATAAAACACGTTGGGCAGACAGGGAGAGCTTGCAAATTCACATTTTCTGATGTCATAAATGGGAGATATTCTGCATTAAAATTTTAAACGCTAGCAGTAAATGAACACCTATAGATTACTCTGGCACGGGCTCACTCCCACGGCCTCCTCCTACCGCCTTTCACATTCCTAGTGTGAATGTGAGCGCCACTTCTAAAGCTTATTCTGGCAGGACACATATATCTCATGTGCAGTTTTCGGGTTTCATGGAGTAAACGTCTTGTGAAGCTGAATTCTGCATTAGCAGAGATAGCAGTGCAGAGAAATTGGAAGTAATTTCTAATAGAAAATTTTACATTTGACAAAAAATCTTGGCCTGGCTTGGGCTTTGGTGTTAAATGTAAAATTGCATCTTACTATAAAACTGCTAATGCTCTAGGTGAATCAGGGATTTCTGCTAAATGTCAGAAAGCGCTTTGCCCCTTTCCTTGAATAAGAATTATTCGCTGTTGCTATACTCCTTTTCAGAGGCGTAGCTAAGGGTTCAGCACGGGGGGGGGGGGGGGGGTCGAACATGTCCAAGTGGGTCCCCAGCTTAGGTATACCGATATTATCACTATACAGTCACTGTATATCGGTAGATAGCGGCTCTACACAGGGCTCTGCAGACAATTTAGGTGAGTACAGTGCAGTAACATATAGTGACTTACAGGTGACGTTTCAGCCTAATTGTTCACATTTCCCGTCTCTTCCATTTGGACCGCCATAACCACTTCTTTCAATCTCTGTAAAGCTTGCAGCACAGACAGCTTTGGCTCCTTACTTTTCCAGGGACCTGACCCATATTGTCCTCACCTGCACACCCATCCTGCTGCTATTCCCAATTATAAAATATATGATATAACCCCTATAATGAATAATACCCCCAAGTGCATCTTTAAATTAATAACTTCCCTGTGTACCCCCTTTAAATAGTGCCCCTTATTAATAATGCCCCAGTTGTTTCCTAATTAAAAGGTAAAAAAAAAAAAACAACAGTGGGGTTCCAATACCCGGGACCCCCAGGATCAGCTGTTTGAATGACCCGTGGTTCCTGTGTAAACACCCCTTCTCTGTTTACATAGTTTTATTCATTTCATAACGGCCATGTAATGTAACTACAGTCTCATCCTATACATATCTATGTGAAAAGGCTGTAATTACATCACACAGCCACTATAAACATACAGCGTATGATATACACAGGTGCCATGACCCCTTCATACAGCTGAACAGTGGAGGGGGGCATTGATCCCTTACTGATGATCTATTCTGAGGATAGATCATCAATAAATATGAGCTGGAAAACTCCTTAAGACCGGGGCCTCATATGCTGGAAATGCAGAGGTAAAAAACGCTACGTTTTACAGTTCCTGCAAAGTGAATGGGGTTATAGCCAATCCCATCCACACATTGCGGAAAAATACATGCAGTGGACATGCTGCGATTTCCAAAACCGTTGTGGTTTTGGAAATTGCAGCATGTCAGTTATACCTATGGAAACGCTGGCAGTTTCCCTATAGGTATAATGAAAGCAGAAAGTCCGCAGAGGAAAGCTCTGCGGACCTCCTGTGAAAAGCACTGCATTACTGCCACAGTTTTTCCTGCAGTGCTTTTATGCTATGGCAATGCTGTGACGTCATCGCGCTCACCTGTGCCGAGAAGCAGATGTCTGTCTGTGGTCTCGGTGTCTTGTAAACCGCAGGCCTGGAGTGGCTTTCAGTTTACAAAATCTTGGTGTTAAAGCTAAAAACCAGGGTTTTCAACTTTTTAAACCCCACTTATGACATACCGTAAATGATGACTAAACTCTAAGCCAGTTAATTAAAAGGGTTATCCAGCAAAAAATATCTGCAAATACACTGTAACGTCTCTGCCTGTTCGGGTCTCTGCGCCACCCTCCGCTTGCATGCTGCGGTGCAGGAGGTGTGTTCAGTTTGATTCCTTACTTAGGGTTCTTGTTGCTCAGTCTGAACACTGTCTTAGTACCTCTTCTCTGTAACTGAATTTCTGCCATACCAGTCTCCTGCACTTTTGTTTCCCTCCGCTCCTTTAACAGTTAATCTTAGCTTACCTGTGTGATTGACGGCCTGTCTACCAATCAAGTGTGGGGCTGGTTCTGGACTTCCTATCATCAGTCCACACAGGTTTGCTGGCTATTGTGATTCTGTCCTGGGACTTTGTCCCTGCTAGTTCCTCTTTCTGTTATTATTGTATTCTGACTTCTGACCTTTGGCTTTTCTTGACTACTCTTTTGGATTGCGATTTGGTACTGCTTTGTTTCTCTGGCTTTGATCCTTGGCTTGCTGACTCCTCTTCTGTGTTGTTTGTCTTGTCTTGTTCTATGTTACACTTATTTAGAGAAGTGATCGCCGCCAAGTTCCTGTCATAAGGACAGTGAGACAAGTAGGCAGGGACAGGGGCTGGGTCAAGTTTAGGGCTCACTGTCTCTGTCATTCCCTTCCTCCCAGGTTTCAGCAGCAGCACTAAGGTATTGGTCAGCTGGCAACTCCCTTACATACATCCACAGCAGTGCTAAATACTCACTGTTTCCTTGTGCACACTTTTCTTCACTTTTTTTTACTTGAGACTCCTTGCATTACTGTTATTTACATGCAGTGAATCTGTGAACAAACTACATTACCCATGATGTAAAGTGGCTTGCAAAAGTACTTCTTGAACTTTTTCACATTTTGTCACCTTACAACCACAAACTTAAATCTATTTTATTGAGATTTCAAGTGAAAGACCAACACAAAGTAGCAGATAATTGTGAAGTGGAATGAAAATGATACATGGTTTTCAACATTTTAATCAAATAATCTAGAGACTGGGATTTTTGCCCATTCTTCTCTGCAAACTAGCTCAAGCTCAGTGTAGCGATGCTAGTTATCAGATCTGGAGTCCAATTGGTGAGGCTAACAGTATAGTACTTAAATAGTAGGAGCTGCAGAAATAGTACCTCAGGAGTAGAAGTAATGTAGTCAGATGTTTGCAGAGTCCTGTACACAGGAGCAGTAGATCAGCCGTAGTCAGACATATGCAGAGTTCAGTACACAGGAGCAGTAGAGTAATGGTGAGGATCAGGGCAAACAGGAAGCAGATAGCCAGAATAATCAGGCACAGGATGGAGTAAGCTGTGGGTTTATATAGGGATAGCTACCCTGTGATTGGCCACAGAGCAGGTGAGATCCATCAGCTAATCACTTCAATAGAAAGGACCAGGCTCAGCAAAGCAAAGAACAAACAGGCTTCTACAATGGCATAATGGTCAAGGCTGCAGATCATGGCTGGGAAGTCAAGGTTTCAAGACCCAGCAAGCTCAGTTCCTGACACTCAGCCAGATTGGATGGAGAAAGTCTGTGAACAACAATTTTAATGTCTTGTTACAGATGCTCAATGGGATTTAGGTCTGGACTTTGACTGGACCATTCTAACACATCAATATTCTTTGATCTAAACCATTCCACTGTAGCTCTGGCTGTATGTTTAGGGTCATTGTCTTGCTGGAAGGTGAATCTCCTCCCGAGTCTCAAGTCTTTTGCAGCCTCCAACAGGTTTTCTTCCAGGATTGCCCTGTATTTAGCTCCATCTATCTTCCCATCAGCTCTGACCAGTTTCCCTGTCCCTGCTGAAGAAAAGCATCACCACAGCATGATGCCACCACCACCATGTTTCACAGTGGGGATGCTGTGTTCAGGGTGATGAGCAGTGTTACTTTTCCGCAACACATAGCGCTTTGCATTTAGGCCACAAAGTTCAACTTTGTTCTCATCTGACCAGAGCACCTTCTTCCACATGTTTGCTGTGTCTTCTACATGGCTTGTGCAAACAGCACTTCTTATGTCTTTCTTTCAACAATGGTTTTCTTCTTGCCACTCTTCCATAAAGGCCAGATTTGTGGAGTGCACGACTTATAGTTGTCCTGTGGACATATTCTCCCACCTGAGCTGTGGATTTCTGCAGCTCCTCCAGAGTGACCATCGGCCTCTTGGCTGCTTCTCTGACCAGTGCACTCCTTGCTCGATCTGTCAGTTTAGGTGGATGGCCATGTCTTGGTAGGTTTGCAGTTGTAGAATACTTGTTCCATTTTTGGATGATGGATTGAATAGTGCCCTTGGGATGCTCAAAGCTTGGGATATATTTTTATAATGAATGAAAGAAAGTTAAATCTTCGGCTCACCGTATCCATATGCCAATTAGTTCCATAGAAAATGTATCGTAGGATGCAGGGAAACTCTCCAGACTTCATTAGAGCAGAATATTTGGAAAAATAGAAAATAAAAGCCGGTTCCAGCATCCAGAAATTTAAATAAAATATAACTTTTAATTCATGTAAAATTTAAAAAAGGTAACAACAGTTACATGAAAAGAGGATCTGTAACCAAGGCTACGTGTTTCAGGGCATCTAGCCCCCATGACTAAGGGGCTAGATGCCCTGAAACGCGTAGGCTTGGTTACGGATCCTCTTCTCATGTAACTGTTGTTACCTTTTTTAAATTTTACATGAATTAAAAGTTATATTTTATTTAAATTTCTGGATGCTGGAACCGGCTTTTATTTTCTATTTTTCCATATATTTTTATATCCTAACCCTGCTTTAATCTCTAACCTGTCTGGTGAATTCCTTGGTCTTCATTATGCTATTTGTTCACCAATGTTCTCCAAGAAACCACTGTTCTGTCCTTCACAGAACAGGTATATTTATACTGAAACTAAATTATACACAGCTAGACTCTATTAACTAATTAACTAAGTGAATTCTGAAGACAATTGATTTCACTGGATTTTATTTAGAGGTATCCGAGTACAGGGGGCTGAATACTTTTGCACGTCACACTTAACATTTTCGTTCCACTTCACAATTATCTGCTGCTTTGTGTTGGTCTATCACTTGTAATCTCAATAAAATACATTTTAATTTGTTGTAAGGTGACAAAATGTGGAAAAGTTCAAGGGGTTTGAATACTTTTGCAAGCCACTGTATCTCCCTGCTCTCACTCCCTGTGTTTGCTGCTCACAGGGTGGAGAGGGGAGTGAGCTTGAACGAAACATAACAGAACATGTGACCTCAGATGTGGGAGTGATTTATTACCTGGGATTTCATTGGAGGGGAGAACAGGGAGATGCATCATGGAAACATAGTTTGTTCACAGATTTACCGCATGTAAATAACAATGATACAAGGAGTCTCAAGTAAAATAAAGTCAAAAAAGGTTGCAGAAGGAAACAGTGAGTATTTAGCACAGCTGTGGATGCATTTGCAGATAATTTTTGGAAGCTGGATAACCCCTTTAAGTGCATCCTCCATCGCCGCAGGGATTGTCAAGGCCAATGTGCAAAACATCGGACTTCATAAATCCCACCCATTTGTTTTGTTTTTCTCAATTTTCTCAATTTCTGCTACCAAAAAACTAATAATAAAAACTATTTTTTGCCTTGCCTATTTTTGTGTAGAAAAGACTAGTTCTAACAATGGTGCAAAACTCCTTGTTTCTCATGATCACCAAGTTACTCCCAATTTTTTGCATAGGGGTAACTTGTTGTGGCTGGAATATACCATTAAAGTGTAGCTAAAGTTTTAAAACTTTTTTTTTAATGTCATAAATCAATAGTTCATGTGATAATAGTAAACTTTGTAATACAATTAATAATATTGCCTGTTTATTCATAATTTTTCCTCCTGTGTATGATTTGATTTAGGGCATAAATCTGTTCAGTTTTGACCAGCAGGCAATAGAAATCTATGGGAGAGGAGGAGGACAGCTCCTGGGGACAGAGATGGCTCAGAGATAAGCGATCCCTCTATACTATACAGTGACAGTTTTATTTTACAACAGAGCTGTTGAAATTATTATCCACCTCTGTTGTAAGAACATTACACAATGTCTCAAACATGTCTCTCTATGCCGTGCCTCTCTCTTCCTCCCCCTTCCTTTTCCATAGACTTCATTGTAAACTGATCCATGTATGGACAAGAACTGAGAATGCAGAGGATAAAATAATTAAAGAAACAGGCACTTCTCTTTAATAATTAACAATGTTTGTTAACTTCACTTACACTTAAAGCTACGATGCACCTCTAGTATTACTTTGATAAAGCAGGGGGGCCTCTTGAAGCCCACAGGAACCAATGCTCAATTGTATCTGAGACCTCTGCACCCCCTATAGCTATGTTACTGCCTCTAGGTTTGTAATTATGACATTTTTATAGTTAACACATAAGGTGCCATAGAAATTACTAGCAATATGGTTTCTGGTTCAACAGTGAGTTGGAAATATCACAGCTATACTTAGGTATTATCTATCTCTTTCAATACAACTGGAATCATCAGGATTTATAGCCAGTCTCTTCACTTTACATTCCCTTCTCTCCATTCATGTAAATAGGAGAAAATTTATACCATAACCTGCAGAGATTGTCATTCAAAGTGTAATCTAAAATGTACTGTTACAATAAATCACAAATCTGGAGTAAGACAAGGCCTTTCGGTCTAGAAACATTGCTGGAAATAAGCTGTAGTCTATTAAGTCCCCTGACTAGGTCATATATCTACTACAGTGTAAGGGTCACCTATTAAAGTACCATTCTATCCAAACCAAAAATCTCACTTTTCTAATAAATGGATCTCACCATTTTCCTATCATGTGGTAGAAAAAGCAAACATACAGAGCCATGAGGCTATGGAGTATTGTCTTTAGTTACTAAGTTACCCATGTTGTTGTTTTTTTTTTTATTCCTATTGTTTTACACCTTCTGTTCGATTCTGTGTATATGGAGGCTTAAAAGACTGCCTCTCTGTGCTTCTTTGTAAATATTATAGGCATCAATTGTGCAGTCTCCTTGTCTTTTCTTACATACACATATTACGTGTAGTTCTAAATGATAGTTCTAAATTCTTGTCTTTCCCTGTAAATTTTGTAGGCACAGATAGTACTGCCTCTCTATCTATATTGCCTTTATCTATACATTTTGTGAACACAGAGTGCTGCCTCCTTTTCCATTTTTATGTATACATTTTTAAAAATAAAGACAGTACTGCATGCATGTTTCTCCTTGTAAATGTTGTAGGCACAAAATGTAGTACATTCCTGTCTCTCTACGTAAATACTGTAAGCACAGAGTTCTGCCTCCCTGTCTCTCCTTGGAAATGCTGTTGACATAGAGAATGCTATCTATATGTCTCTCATTAGAAATGTTGAAGATACAGATAGTACTGCCTCCTTGCCTCTCCCTAGAATGCTGTTGAGGTATGTACAGGAATACTGCTATCTTGTCACTGAAAATGCTGTTGATAAAGAGAGTATTGCATTGCTGTCTCTTCTTATAAATCATATTGACACAAATAGCACTGTATCCATAAATGCCATTGACTCCCAGTCTTTCCTTGTAAATGCCTATTTACATAGATAGTACTTTGTCCCTGCCTCTAATTATAAATGCTATAGACACAGATGGCACTACCTCTCTATAAATGCTGTAGACACAGATAACTCTCAACTGTCTCTCCCTGCAAATGCTGCAGGCAAATATAGTAATCCCTTTTGGGCTGTCTCATAAAGGCTCCAATCAGACAAAGCTGCCGCACAGTAGTTTTATAGCGGAGAACATCCCTCAGCTCCTAGTGACTTCTAAGTCAGTTGTTTAGTGTGCAGGAGGAGTGATGTACGCAGTTTTCCCTGCTGAATTCCTCCCAATCAATACCCATAGAAGAGAAAGCTTCATCTTAAAAAAATAAACAAGCACCTTACTCCTTATTATAGATTTTGTTGCAAGCGATCAATATGACATTGTCAAGAGTTACAGCATCTTTCTGCACTGTCTATATAGGCATGTGCTACACAAGGTGAGAAAGTATTATGGCCCAGTAAGTGTTCAAATCTGAGCCTTACAATGTCCCTACAAATATAAACATACTGTATTATTCTATGACTTAATGCATTATCCCACAGTATTGGAACAAACTGCATTTCCCACAAAAAATTACAAGTCATTATGGACACTACCACAGATATTTATATTTCAGTTTCTTGACCCAGAAGCCAACTATGTGAATGCATCAGTGAAGATATATCATGATTTATGACCAGAGACAGGAAGGCACTACTATCCTTAGTTATGTAATTTATTGCGAAATGTACTTATTTTTTTAGAAGCCATTTAAAATTTTTACAATCAGAAACCCAAGCACCTTGACTAGGGATTCCAAAAAGAGACTTTTGCACTCAGCTTCTATACATAAACCACCTATCTCTCTCTCTTTATCTATGTATCATCTATCTATTGTATGGAGCCAGAAACCTTGAAAAGTGGTTGAAATCAATGGGAGCTGATCTGCAGTACAGACGCCCAGCCACAAGGGACCAGAGTCAACTACATCCAATGCTGTGTATAGTATGGGTGTCGTAATTGGCCCCTAAACAGCTGATCTGTGTGGTGGCTGCCTCTTGGTCCCCCATGGATGAGACATTTATGGACTATTCTAAGGATAGGCCTTGAATAAAAAAAAATACCAGGCCAACCTCTTTAAGGTGACAACTGCCTCTCTAACCTTTGCTAACATATCTGCCCACTGTACATGCTTCCTATGTTCTTTTTAAAGGGCTAGGACCTAGACTGTGAACTAAAAATTGTAACGTTTTGCATTTTGCATAATGCTGACAACCTGAGCTTCCTACTGGTTCCACTTGTTGACCTCAGCTTGCTCCAGGTTCTGTGTGGCCTTCTCTAGGGAAGTACTTTCAGAGGCTGCAACCAGAGTTTGGACCAAATTGTGGTTCAAATTCCAATGGTGAAAACCAAGGACTCCAATCTGTTCTATGTACAGTTCAACTAGGCGTTAAGAACATCTACATCTTTAGCTTCACTCACCTCAAGTTTTCAAAAATAAAGTGATTTCCTTAATCTTGTTTCAGTAGGTGTAATAAAGAGATCAGTAAGATATAACATCCAAAGAACCACGCTGGACACCTCCACGAAGCTTTCGACTTCTTTCCTGTTCATGATTAATTCTCAGAGTTAGATGTCTGCACCCTTACAAGCTGTGACCATCAAGTGGAAACATACATATTCTATAAAGGAGCAAGAGAGGACTGCCCTCCATTTCAGAAAAATTGTGACCTCTTCTGCTGGGAACTCAGTGTGAAGAATGATTATCCTTAGAAATGTCATCACTACTTCTTAAAGTTGCCAATATATTTCTTCATTTGGCAGGAGAAAGTGACAGCAGGATCAGTGAAGCCAGCCTGAGTGGAGCTAGGTAACAGTCCAGAGAGGCCATCTGCATGAAACATAAAGAAGAATCTATGTTAAAGATACTTATCTCCTAAGATGAGGATAAAAACATACACTGCCCTTGTCTAACTTAATTGCATTTTACTTAATAAAATGAGTTTTAATTCACTTTAGTCACTGCACAAAAACAATTTTTTAGTCTCGGCATAAAGTGGTAGAAGACACTCCCTTCCATAGATGAATCCTAATTGAAGGATTTATTGTTTATTTGTTGTCCTTATAAAGTATTGGTTGTGTATATTGTATCGTTCGCTGATATACTTGTAGCTGATATACTTGTTTACTGTTACTTTAATTGTTAGTGCTGAGTCATTGTGCCACTTCTGGAAAAGAGGTGTCACAATGACTCCCCACAGGCGGAGCTGTGCAGCACTTATTGTCTTTGTATCAAGTGGTGTTTTCACACACCTTTGAGGAGTCCAAATCTGGCATTTCATTCTATGCGGGGAGTCTGTGTTAGTCCGGTAATCTGGCCAGTGTTAGGCCAGAACCTTAAGCACCAGGGTCTGTTTGAACTTGGCGTGCAACCATTGTGTTTCTGCAGGCCTCGCAAATCTAAACTGTTAGTTTTTGGAACAAACGACTGCCAAACTGTTGTGAAGTTTAGCTGTACCTGAAACTACCTCAATTAACCCCTTAATGACCAATGACGTACCTGTATGTCATTGGTGACATGGGGATGTATGGAGAGGGCTCAGGAGCTGAGCTCTCTCCATACAGGGCGGATGCCGGCTGTATAATACAGCCAGGACCCGCCACTAACAGCAGCGATTGGTGCATTCACCCTGCGCTGCTGTTAACCCTTTAGACGCCGTGGTCAAACAGGACCGCGGTGTCTAAACTGCGCAGGCGCCACCATTTTTCACCGATCACCACCCTCCTGAATGTCATCAGAGGGCGGCGATCGGTTGCTATGACAGCCGGGAGCCTATTTGAAGGCTCCCAGGCTGTCATTGCATTAGATCTATTGCACGCTGCCAGAGGCAGTGTGAAATAGAGAGCTAGACATTTTGCTATTAGTGAATAATATGAGCAATCAGACTCCCTAGGTTTCAAAGTTTTTAAAAGTATAAAAAAATAAATAAAAAAAAAAACACAAAAGTTCAAATCACCCCCTTTCTCCAATTGCACCTCATTCTGAATGTTTTTCCAGCTTCCCAATACATTGTACAGCATATTGAATGGTGCCATTGCAAAGTACAATTTGTTTCGCAAACAATAAGCCATCATGTGAGTCTGTGAACTGAAAAATGAAAAAGTTTTTGGAATGTGGGGAGGGAAACGAAAATGCAAAGACGAAAAATGGCCCGGTCTTTAAGGGGTTAAAGAGCCCAGTAATATTGTGTCCTGTGAGTCTGACACTGGTTTTTCAACCACATGATATCCAAAAGCATGAAGGAAGAGCAGGGCACTGGCTGACCTGCTTCATGTTGGTAAGTTGGCATAACAGCAGTAGACCCGGTGGATGAAGAGCATGGTACTGACCTATTAATTTAGTGCAGTAGAAGTTATGTATCTGGATGCCTACGGTGGTTTAGAAAAAGCTTAGAAACACATTAGATACACACTAGTCTCCATATCTTTAATTTTTTTCTGGATTATGTCGAAGAATGAAGCAGAGAAAGCCTTTCCCAAGTAAGACAGGCTATTCCTGCTACAATTATTGAAGTGCATTTACCCGTTGCCTTGCCAGTTTTTGCTCTACTAGTCATAGTTCCCACAAAATATAAACCCTGGCCCCCTAGGCATGTTCCTTGTGATTAAACTCAACCCCTACCGTCAGATGAATTTATGAACTCAGAACATCGTAGTCACTATTCATGTATGTGAACACCATATATGGTATTTATCTGGAATTGAATTAAAAAAATACATATTGGCACTGTATTACACTATTTACAAGTAAGACCATATACTGCTATTTACCTGGGCAATGTTTACGTGTGTGTGTGTGTGTGTGTGTGTGTGTGTGTAAAAGCAGACATATTTGACCTTTAGGCTAGTGACTGCCCCATAGTTCTCCATGGGTCGTCTCCAGCCTTCCTTCTTCAGATGTGATGGTTCTATATATGCAGTGTAAACATCTACTATACACATCTGCAAGGGAGTTGAAATGGCTGCCACATTGAATGTCACCCCAGATTACCCAGGAACAAATATAACTAAATTATAGAATAGTAAAATTTGACAGAAAGGGACAAGTCAATGATTTATATTTATGGGTAATATCTTTTTAGGGGAAAACGTTCTTTAAATTGGTCCAATGCTGTCATAATCTAAATGATATGTTCCACCTGATTGCATTACAGAGGCGGTAGAATAAGCAAATAACCAGCGGAAAAGCCTTAAGCATAATTTCTAAACTGTAATGGTCACTAATGCCAAGGCTTATTAATACTATTTTACATTATTGCTTGAAAAATGCAACCGGCAACTGTAATTCTAAATCAGCCATTAAATTTTTGTTGGACAAAGACCAACAGGGTACTTTGTTATTAATATTTTACCGATTTAAATATGGTGATCAAATTCATAAAGCAGCAAGATGGGCACATCAGTGTTAAATTGTCCAATAAAAATATAATTATGTGTAATTACAATTTTACTTGTACAAGCTTTTCCGACAGTTATGTTTGTGGGGGATTTTGATGCATAAATTTCTTAATTTGGAAAAAAAATTTAAACCTCTACTTCAAGTCTGACTGGTTACTGGAATTGCTTGAAGATGTACATATATTTTTATCAAAGAATATTGGACCCACACTCTGAATGTAAAATGTGGGACCACCTTTGGACAGAGCTGCCTATTTGTTCTACCAACTGACAGTGTGACAGGATTTTCTTTAGTGGTGCAATCTGACCCTTAGATAGTGCTAGTGCAAAATCAATGGAGAATGCTCTGCATAAGCAGAAAGAGAGAATAGGCAAAGCCACTGCTCATGTCATTAGGAGTAGGAGGAGTGTGGATAAGAAGCTCTGGATAGAAACATCTAGCAAGCCTGCACCTGTGAGATGGCTGCAGCCCCTATCGGAGGTTGTAGGTTTGGTCCTTCGGCATGCAGCAGCCCAATGGAAGGAAGACTAAGAGGTTGGCAATTTTAGCTGTTGTGGTTATGGAGGTAAGGATCATTTCCAGATGCTCTGGTGCTTCTCTTAGGCTAGTACAGTGCTGAGGGGCCTGATGGGTGTCTGATGATGGTAGTAATGTTCCACTAGGTCACATCCTAGTAATGAAATGTCCTTGAGCCTGATGATGGTTGAAGTGCCTGTGATAGTAGGAGCAGGAATGAGACTCAAAAGACAGGGTTTCAAACTAAGTAACACTGTTTAATGATGAAGAACTGGAGATAACAAAACAACTTTGTCCAGAAGCTGAATGCACAGAACTTAGAATCATCCACTGGAGCTGAGTGTTAAGGCAGTACTTCCTGGTGGTAGTCTGTGTCTCTCCTGCTGGGGCAGTCTACCTCTTTGTGCTGAAACTTTCTAAATTCACAATACATC
The DNA here is from genome assembly GCA_947044405.1 of Leptodactylus fallax. NCBI lineage: Eukaryota > Metazoa > Chordata > Amphibia > Anura > Leptodactylidae > Leptodactylus > Leptodactylus fallax. The sequence continues at coordinate 569,849 of CAMRHE010000497.1, read as the reverse complement.
TATAATGACCTGACTGTTGGGTGCGGACCCTGTTTGACCTGTGGCTAACAAACAGGACCAGCCTAAGCAGAGACTCTAGCTCAGTCTCCTCACACTCTACTCCTCACTCCCCTTTTTATTCCTCTTAGCACAGAGAGGAAGAGACTACTGTCATCTCCCTCCACCAGAAACTCCTAAGTCATGGGTCGAACTAGTTGCTAAGCTCTCAGCCTAAATGGTTCACTCTGTTAAAAGCACAATCACATATTAAACATACACAATAGTTTTCAGGCTAGGAATGCATACAAATAAATAAATATATTTTCTAACTTTTGTAGTGTTGCCAGTGGGACACTACATGAAGTCAGGTTTGTCTGGCTGTAAGGCAGAGGTGGCAGGAGCCTCTCTACAATGGTGCACAGTTGGGGAAGCACTGGGGACCTAGTATTGAAGGTTGAGAGTGTCAGCCATGCAGTCATGACGAGAAATAGTTATTGGCCCCATTATACTGCTGCATCCCCCTGTGGTTGTAAACTCTGTTGATTTTGTGTTATGTTTCACGTAATTGTGCCCTCACACAATATGACTTTACAGTAAACTTGTAATTTTGTGCTACATTGGACCTTGTCTGACGTTTATTTGCATGCCATCAAGTAACCTGCTTTATTTTACATGGTTAACAATACCGACACACAAAACAATAACTTTTGGATCATAAAGTGGCTGCAAGTGCAGTTCGTCTGAATTTTGTGTCCCAGTACTATTGCATGATGCTGAACACTTTGGGCTCCATTTTAGGATGGAAAAACCACCTGACAGGTTTCCTTTAAAATGGACTGAGGCAAGATTGAAAACAGTTCTGTGGTCAAATGAATCAAAATTTTTAATTCTTTATGGAGACTACGAACGCCGTGTCCTGCAGACTCAAAATGAGAGGGACCATCCAACTTATCAGTGCACAGTTTGAAAGACTGCATCAATGCTGAGCAGTATACAGAGATTTTAGATCAACATATGCTACCATTCAGACTACGTATCTTTCAGAGAAGGCCTTGCATATTTCAGTAAGACAATGCTAAACCACATACTACATTGATCACAACAGCCTTGCAGTGCCTGCATTCCACATCTTTCACCAATAGAAACATTTAGCACATTATTGAATAAAAAATCCGGCAAAGATGACCTAGGACTGTTGAGCAGAGAATAGGACAACATTCCTCTCCCAAAACTCCAACAATTGGTCTTCTCCCAGGCATTTACAGACTGTTGTGAAAAGAAGAGGGGATGCTACACAATAATAGACATGGCTCTATTCCAACTTTTTTGAGATTTTTCAAATGAAATGGAAAATTATGCAACTTTCAACTTCTAGTATGTGTTCTATATTCTATTGTGAATAAAATATGGTTATATGAGATTTCCAAATCATTGAGTTATTCTTGTTGTCTTTACATTTTACATCGTCCCAACTTTTTTGGAATTGGGGTTGGAGTTAATAATGTAGAATGAAGTGTTCTTTGTCTGTCTTAAAGTTTGAGTACAGTCATTCTTTAAAAAGCAATAGAGGTAGGAACCCATTTTATCATAAGAGTGTATCCAATCCACATCGGATTAATGAGACTGCTAAAATCAAATCAGGCAAGCTATTTTGGGGGATGACTGATGTGAGTCGTAATAGAATCTCTTATTCTCAGCCAAAACAATCTTAATTGTATAAAGCCATACGAAAAAGTCTAATTATAATAGATCAAGTTTGACTAAGCCGAGATTAATACTTGCAGAAAATGGAAGATGAAGCATTAAAATGGTTGGAATTTTGAAATATTTCATCACATTCTCCATTAGAATGAAGCATATGAATCATTGGAGAATATGGAGTGAGCAGGGCACGGTGTGAGCTTAATACTCCCCATGCTATTCCCTTTTCTCTTTTCTCGGCTCATTCTTTATGTCAGGAATTATTCCCCATGCGCGTTCCTTTAAATCATCAATATACTGTCTTTTACAGGAGCACACGATGGAGACAGCAGCCGCATTCTTACAGATATGTCACAATTTTATGTGGAAATCCAAAAGCTTTTCCTGCAAGCAATGTTTCCACTTCTGGCCTTGTGTTAAAGGCTTTGAAACCGAAAATATATTTCTATATTTTTATAGATCTGTGGGGAACAAAACCAGATTGAGAGGAGAGTCTAACGGAAAAGGAAACTAAACAGGACAAAGTAGGATGAGGGTCAAGATATTTGAATGTATGGAAACTGGAAATAAAGGCAAAGATGGGAATTTTCCTAAACGGGTCAAACCATTTTTGTGGTGCAGAAGTCGTCCACTATTACCATATACAGTACAGACCAAAAGTTTGAACACACCTTCTCATTCCAAGAGTTTTCTGTATTTTCATGACTATAAAAATTGTAGATTCACACTGAAGGCATCAAAACTATGAATTAACACATGTGGAATTATATACTTAACAAAAAAGTGTGAAACAACTGAAAATATGTCTTATATTATAGGTTCTTCAAAGTAGCCACCTTTTGCTTTGATTACTGCTTTGCACACTCTTGGCATTCTCTTTATGAGCTTCAAGAGGTAGTCACCTGAAATGGTTTTCACTTCACAGGTGTGCCCTGTCAGGTTTAATAAGTGAGATTTCTTGCCTTATAAATGGGGTTGGGACTATCAGTTGTGTTGTTCAGAAGTCAGGTGGATACACAGCTGATAGTGCTACTGAATGGAGTGTTAGAATTTGTATTATGGCAAGAAAAAAGCAGCTAAGTAAAGAAAAACAAGTGGCCATCATTACTTTAAGAAATGAAGGTCAGTCAGTTCGAAAAATTGGGAAAACTTTGAAAGTGTCCCCAAGTGCAGTGGCCAAAACCATCAAACACTACAAAGAAACTGGCTCACATGAGGACCGCCCCAGGAAAGGAAGACCAAGAGTCACCTCTGCTGCGGAGGATAAGTTCATCCGAGTCACCAGCCTCAGAAATCGCAGGTTAACAGCAGCTCAGATTAGAGACCAGGTCAATGCCACACAGAGTTCTAGCAGCAGACACATCTCTACAACAACTGTTAAGAGGAGACTGTGTGCAGCAGGCCTTCATGGTAAAATAGCTGCTAGGAAACCACTGCTAAGGACAGGCAACAAGCAGAAGAGACTTGTTTGGGCTAAAGAACACAAGGAATGGACATTAGACCTATGGAAATCTGTGCTTTGCTTTGATGAGTCCAAATTTGAGATCTTTGGTTCCAACCACCATGTCTTTGTGCGACGCAGAAAAGGTGAACGAATGGACTCTACATGCCTGGTTCCCACCGTGAAGCATGGAGGAGGAGGTGTGGTGGTGTGGGGGTGCTTTGCTGGTGACACTGTTGGGGATTTATTCAAAATTGAAGGAATACTGAACCAGCATGGTTACCACAGCATCTTGCAGCGGCATGCTATACCATCCGGTTTGCGTTTAGTTGGACCATCATTTATTTTTCAACAGGATAATGACCCCAAACACACCTCCAGACTGTGTAAGGGCTATTTGACCAAGAAGGAGAGTGATGGGGTGCTACGCCAGATGACCTGGCCTCCACACTCACCAGACCTGAACCCAATCGAGATGGTTTGGGGTGAGCTGGACCGCAGAGTGAAGGCAAAAGGGCCAACAAGTGCTAAGCATCTCTGGGAACTCCTTCAAGACTGTTGGAAGACCATTTCAGGTGACTACCTCTTGAAGCTCATCAAGAGAATGCCAAGAGTGTGCAAAGCAATAATCAAAGCAAAAGGTGGCTACTTTGAAGAATCTAGAATATAAGACATATTTTCAGTTGTTTCACACTTTTTTGTTAAGTATATAATTCCACATGTGTTAATTCATAGTTTTGATGCCTTCAGTGTGAATCTATAATTTTTATAGTCATGAAAATACAGAAAACTCTTGGAATGAGAAGGTGTGTCCAAACTTTTGGTCTGTACTGTATGCATTTGCACCAAAAAATGCACTAAAAATGTGACACTTTGTCCATTTTTCGAACTTGGGAAACCCCAACCCAAAAGATTGGCGCATGATAAGGGGTAATGTAAAGAAGTTTGATGCTGCCTTCAAAGTACTAAAATAGACAAATTGCTGGGTCCAGATGGCATACACTCCCAAGTTCTGAGGGAATTAGATGGATAGATTTAATCTAATATTTAAGGAATCAGTATTGACCAGATCATTTCCACAGGATTGGCACATGGCAAATGTGGTGCCAATATTCAAAAAAAGAGTCTAAAAGTGCACCTGGAAAGTATAGGCTGGTAACTTTGACCTCAGCGGAGGGTTACTTACTTGAAGGTTTTCTAAGAGACGCTATCTTAGAGTATCTCAATGAAGACAACCTTATAACACCCAGATCAGCTTCTATGAAGAGGTCAGTTCTAGACTGGACATGGGTAATGCGGTGGTCGTGGTGTATCTGGACTTTTCAAAGGCTTTTGATACTGTACCACATAAAAGATTGCTATGCAAAATAAGAATGCTGTGACTGGGGGAAAACATATGCATTTGGGTTTGCAACTGGCTCAGTGATTGGAAACAGTGGGTATTTGTTAATGGGAAATATTCTGGGTCACAGTGACCAGTATTGGGTTCCCTTCTTTTTAATATGTTTATTAATGACCTGGTAAAGGTTTACAGAGTAGGGTGCCCATATTTGCAGATGATACTAAACTCTGTAATCTATAATGAGGAGGATAATAGCATATAACACGGGGATCTAGGGAAGCTGGAAGCATAGGACAATTAAGATTAATGTAGACAAATGTAAGGTTATGCATTTTGGTCAAAAAATAAAATATATGATTATGTACATAATAGTAAGTTAGAGAAAGATAAGTAGAAATCTAAAACTTAACTATAATTGCCACCGATGAAAAAAAACAAGCAATATAAATATGGTTAAAAACAAGAATAATGTGGGGGGGTTCCCCTATATAAGCCTAGGAGAAAGAAAACTAACCAGGCTAGAGGAGATCAATTGCATGAGTATATTCCCAAAATTCTACCCCTAATAAGCATCTTCCGACATACCCTTATCCAAGTGGATGTAGGGATTTTGGTGGATAGTAAGCTTACCTTTAGCAACCAGTGCCAGGCAGCTGCTTCCAAGGCAAATAAAATTACGAGATGCAGCAAAAGAGGCATAGATGTTCATGACAAGAACCAGTGTTGTAACTAGGAATGGCTGGGCCTCAAGGCAAACATTTCACATGGGCCCCCCCCCAAAACAACCCGAATTTACCTCATTCCTGCACACACTATTATGCGCCATAGTGGCCCCTGCACACAGTATTATGCCCCATAGCATAATACTGTATATATAATATTAAAAAGACCCCAGAGTATAATGATAGCAGTGTTTGTGGGGTTCACCGGCCTGCGGCCTTACTTACTGATCCCCGCTCCTGCTCACAACCGCCTCCGCTTCCACAGAATGGGAAGCGCAGGCGGCCGTGAGCAGGAGCGGGGATCGGTAAGTAAATGGGGCTTGTTAACTGCTGGGGTTACACCAACAGGTAACGGCCTATTAAAAAAACCCCCAAAAAAACAAAAAAACATCAGGCCTAATGTCCCGGGCCCTGTGGCAGCCGCTCACGCAGCTACCCCGGTATTTATACCCCTGACAAGAACATACAGTAGTTATTATGTGTTATGGGTTTCAGATTTTGGTAAAGACAAGTTGATCTAGGGTTTTACACTGATTGCCGGATTTGGAGTCAGGAAGAAATGTTTTCACTGACAAAGGGCAATGGGCATCAGCCTCATGTTTTTTTTTTTTGCTTTGGAGCATCAATGTAGGGTTATAGGTCATCCAACCTTATCTACCATGTAACTATATGCTTGTTTTAAAGCGTACCTTAACATTTGAACAACTTTTGATTTTCTGACAAAAAAACTAGATTGTAATATACTTTATTAATGGATTTTGGCTCCTTTTTGTAAAATCCTGTGCTAAAATCCACTTCTGTCCCTTTTGAATTTTTTGCCTTGTTTCTCTTACTGTTTCTGACAGGAATAAAGGTTTACCAATTCTAATAAAGCAGGGAAACTGACTTATGGCAGACTAGTCTTTAACCCCTTAACGACCTTGTACGTACTATTACGTCCTGGGCGCTAGGTACTTCGCTCACTGACAGCTAACACCCTGCTCCATAACCTCCTGTCGGAACGGAGTTCCAATCAGAGGTTTTAACCCCTTGAATATCGTGGTCAAACATGACCGCGGCATCCAAGGGGTTCCGCCATCTTGCCGCCCCCCCCCCCCCGGCACCCCCCGCGGAGAGATCGGGGGGTGCCGATATCTATAATCTGCAGCCCGGGGTCTGCCCAGTGACCCCAGGCTGCCTGGAGACCCCACTACCTGGTTGATCCTGCCGAGACCTCCCGAAGTCAGTGCTATGCGTCTCCATAGCGATGACTTCCTGTATAGACTGCAAGACACATGTATGCTTGTGTCTTGCAGTCTATAGTACTGAGCCAGAGATCACAGCATCTCTGGCTCAGGTGTCCTAATGGGACGCATGAAAAAGTAAAAAAAATAAAAATAAATAAAAAAAGTGAAAAAATAAAGTATGTGAAAAAAAAATTAATAAAGAAGAATAAAGCCCCAAAAATTCCCTTTTCCTATATAAAATGAATTATATAAAAAATAAACCTAAACATTAATAAAAACAATACATATTTGGTATCGCCGCGTCCGTAACAACCTGTACAATAAAACTGAAACCATATTTAACGTACATGGTGAAAGTTGGGGAAACAAAATGGAAAAAAAAAACACCGGAAGTAATGATTTTTTGCCATCTCACCTTTCAAAATATGCCATAAAAAGTGATCAAAAAGTCATATGTGCCCCAAATCTGTACCAATAAAAAGCACAGATTGTCCCGCAAAGAAAAGCCCTAAATCAAATCTGTAAACTGAAAAATAAAAATGCTACGCAAATGGGTTTTTGTTCTGCAAAATTAGTATTGCATAAAAAAAACAGTATAAATGAGGTATTGCCGTAATCGTACCGACCCGCAGAAGAAAGGTAACATGTTACTTACATTCTACGCTGCACGGCAAAAAATTTAAAGGGTAAAACGCAGTGCCAGAATTGATGTTTTTTTTTTTTTTTTTTTAATACACCAAGAAAGAGTTAATAAAATGTATTTAATAAGTTGTAGGCACCTAAGAATGATGTCATTACAAAATACATCTCATACTGCAAACAACAAGCCCTCATATGGTTAAATCACCAGAAAAATAAAGAAAATATAGCTTGTACAATGTGAAGACAAAAACCCCAAAAATCGCCAAATCATTAAAACAAAACTGGCTGAGTCAGGAAGGGACTGTATAAGGTGTGCGAGTGTATATTAGGGTACAAACCAGATTTAGAGATTACGAGGGAAAATAAACCAGAAGAGACCCCCAGAGTGACCCTTCCAATAATAGGAGCTACTGGGGAAATAGTAGGGAATTTAGTGTACCGAATGTACTCCGCACAGCTTACATATTCACTTTTCCCCATCCGCTGTGCAGTCACGTCTGGGATACTAATGCTCACTACACCCCTTGATAAATTCTTTGAGGGGTGCACTTTTCAAAATGGGGTCATTCCCTAGGGATTTCCACTTTACTGGTACTTTAGAGGCTCTGCAAACATGACACGGCGTCCCGATACCAAACATCTAAATCTGCGCTCCAAAAGCCGTATAGTGCTCCTTCCCTTCTGCACCCTGCTGTAATGCCCAAACTGCAGTTTATACCCACATGTATGACACTGGTGTACCCAGGACAACATACTTAACAACGCCATATGTGTGTATAAACTGCTGTTTGGGCACAGCCGGGCACAAAAGGGAAGGAGCGCTGTTTGGTTTTTGGAGCACAGTTTTGGACGGTTTGGTTTTTGGACACCATGACACTTTTGCAGAGCTGAAATGCCAGTACAGTGGAATCCCCTGACATGTCACCCCATTTTGGAAACTACACCCCTGAAGGAATTTATCCAGGGGTACAGTGAGCATTTTTAACCCCCAAGTGTTGCTATAATTTATTATCCATAAATGAATATACAGCTAATGGTGAAAGGTGAAAATGACAATTTTTCCAGGAATACGTCATTTCAGTGCATAATATGTTGTGCCCGGCTTGTATCAGAGATGAACGCTCCAAAAGCTGTTGTGCCCGGGATCCCCGCTCAACAGTTTTTGGAGTGTGTGTCTGTGCAGACATAAGCCGGGCACAACATATCGGGCACTGAAATGTCGTATCTATGGAAAAATGTAATTTTTAACTTTTCATTATCAGCTGCGCATTCATTTCTGAAAATTAAAAGAATGCAAAACTTAAGGGTTAATAATGCTCGCTACTCCACTTGATAAATCCCTTGAAGGGTATAGTTTCCAAAATGGGGTGACATGTCTGCGGATTCCACTTTACTGGCAATTCATGGGCTCTGCAAAAGTGGCATGGTGTCCAAAAAGCAAACTGTGCTCCAAAAACCAAAATTGCGCTCTTTTCCATCTGTGCCCAAACAGTAGTTAATACCCACATATGGCGATGTTAAGTATGTTGTCCTGGGTACACCAGTGTCATACATGTGGGCATAAACTGCCATTTGGGCACACAGCAGGGCGCAGATGTGAAGGAGCGCTATGTGCTTTTGGAGTGCAGATTTTGATTGTTTTTTGGACGCCATGTCACATTTGCAGAGACCCTAAAATTGCCCCTACAAAATGGGGGTCATGTCTTGGGGAATTCCAATTTACTGGCACCTCCAGGGCTCTGCAAAAATAACATGGCGACCAGAAAGTCCCTCTAAATCTGTACTCCAAAAGCTAAAAAAACACAGTGCTCCTTCCCTTCTGAGCCCTGTTGTGTACCCAAGCAGCAGTTTACACCCCCATGTATAATTTTTTTGTCCCCAGGTAGCCCACTTAATAGTTTTAGGAGTTCATGTCTCTGATGCCACAAAGTGGCCGGAACGTATTAGGCACTGAAATTGAATATTTCTTTAAAAACTTTAATTTTCACTTTGTACATTAATTTTTGGGAAGCATTTTTAGGCTCAAAAAGATAATACCCCTTGATACATTCCTTGAATGGTGTAGTTTCTAAAATGGGGTCACTTTTGAGAGGTTTCCATTATATTGGTACTTTAGGGGCTCTGCAAATGCGACATGGCACTCAAAAACTATTCCAGCCACATCTGCCCTCCAAAAGCCAAATAGCGCTCTTTCCATTCTGAGCCCCACCATGTACCCATACAGCAGATTATAATCACATATGGGGCATTTCTGTGTTCAGAAGAAATTGTGTAACGAACTGTGGGGAGCTTTTTCTTCTTTAACAACTTGCAAAAATTTAAAATATGTCACTAAATGGACGGTTTATTGGAAAAAAGTAATTTTTCATTTTTACGTCCCAAAGTCAATAAAATCTGTGAAACAGCTGAGAGGTCAAAATGCTCACTATACACCTAGTTAAATTCTATGAGGGGTGTAGTTTCCAAAATGGGGTCACTTTTTGGGGGTTTGTATTGTATTGGTACTTTAGGGGCTCTGCGAATGCGACATGGCACCCAAAAACTATTCCAGCAAAACCTGCCCTCCAAAAGCTAAATAGCGCTCTTTCCATTTTGAGCCCTGCCATGTACCCATGCAGCAGATTACAACCACATATGGGGCATTTCTGTGTTCAGGAGAAATTGTGTAACAAACTTTGGGGTGCTTTTTCTCCTTTGTCCTCTTGTGAAAATAAAAAATTTGGGGCTAAATTGACAGTTTATTGGAAAAAAAGTAATTTTTCATTTTAATGTCCCAATGTTAATAAAATCTGTGAATCAGCTGTAGCGTCAAAATGCTCACTATACCCCTTGATATGTTCTGTGAGGGGTGTAGTTTCCAAAATGGGGTCACTTTTAGGGGGTTTCCACTGTATTGGTACTTTGGGGGCTCTGCAAATGCGACATGGTACCTGAAAACTATTCCAGCAAAATCTGCTCTCCAAAAGCCAAATAGCGCTCTTTCCATTCTGAGCCCTGCCTTGTACCCATACACCAGATTATGACCACATATGGGGTATTGCCGTGTTCAGGAGCAATTGTTTAGCAAACTGTGGGGTGCTTTTTCTTTTTAAACCCTTGTGAAAATGAAAACTTTGGCGATAAAGTGACATTTTAGTAATTTTTCATTTATACATCCCAGTGTTAGTAAAATCTGTGAAACGGCTGTAAGGTCAAAATGCTCACTATACCCCTTGATGAATTCTGTGAGGGGTGTAGTTTCCAAAATGGGGTAACCTTTTTGGGGGTTTCCTTTGTATTGGTACTCTAGGGGCTCTGCAAATGAGACATAGAACCTGAAAACTATTCCAGCAAAATCTACTTTTCAGATGCCCAGTGTCACTCCTTCTCTTCCGTGCGCTGCCATTCGCCCAAACATCAGTTTACATCCACATGTTGGGTATTTCCATGCTCGGGAGAAATTGCATAACAAACTGTGAGATGCATTTTCTCCTTTAACCCTTTGTGAATGTGTTAATTTTAGGGCTAAATGAAGGAATTAGTGGAAAAAAATGAAATGGCTACATTTCACCTCGATATCGTTTTAATTCTTGTGAAATGCTTAAAGAGTTAACAAACTTCCCAAATGCTGTTTTGAATTATTTGAGGGGTGCAGTTTTGAAAATGGGGTGATTTATGGGGGTTTCTAATATATAAGCCTTTATAATCCTCTTCAGAACTGAAGTGGTCCCTAAAAAATTAGTTTGGGAAATTTTCTTGTAAATCTGCAAAATCGCTGTTACACTTGTAAGCCTTCTAACATCCAAAATAAATTACAGGACGATTAAAAGATGATGCCGATATATAGCAGAGATATGGTAGATAATATGTATTAATGTATTTGGGTGGTATGACTATCTGTCTGAAAAGCAGAGCATTTCACATTTTGAAAATTGCTATTTTTTCCCAAATTTCCATCAAACTTCCTATTTTTTTATAAATAAATACAAAAATATTCATTAGTGTTTACCACTAACATGAAGTACAATGTGTCCCAAAAAAACAATCTCAAAATCACTTGTGTAAATTAAGACGTCTCAAAGTTATTGCCATATAAAGTGACACGTCAGTTTTGATAAACGAGGCCTGGTCCTTAACGCACTTTTGGGCTGGGTCCTTAAGGGGTTAAATAAGCTGAAGCCCCACGCTTGGAGACCCGAAAAAACGGAAACCCTATCCACTTAAAAAGCGATTACACGCGGAAACCCACAGATCCCATAGACTATAATGAAGAGTTCCGCCGATTATATAAGGAAACCGGTGGAGAGAAAAGTCCTCCTTGCAGGACTTTTCTCTCCAACCATTTTATGAGGATTCAGTGGCAGAGTGCTCAAATGCTAGTGTGAACTTAGTGTTACAGTACCTGCAAAGTGGATGGGATTCTGAATAATCCCATCCACACATTGCGTAAAAAAATCCAGAGTGGAAAAGCTGCATTTTCAAAAAACGTTTGCGTTTTTGAAAATCACAGCATGTCAATTATACCTGCAGAAATGCTGGCATTTTCCGTATAGGTATAATAGGGGCAGAAAGTCCACAGAGGAAAACTCTGCGAAATCTCAAGGAGAAGTGCAGAAAAAAAAAAAAAAAAATGCAATGCGTTTCGCCGCATTTTTTTCTGCACTTGGCTACGTGGGACCTTAGCCTTATACTGTGTCTTGGCCATTATAAAACGTGCTGCTTTCAGCATCATATGATATACTTGTATATGTCATATACTTGTTATTTTTTGTTTTAGTTCCAGAGATATCATCAGTAAAAAACACAGTTGGAATTGGGAGTAACTGCAGTTACATATAAATATCCCAATTCTGAATGCGTTTTTAATTGATGATACAGTCATATGAAAAAGTTTGGGCACCCCTATTAATCTTAATCATTTTTAGTTCTAAATATTTGGGTGTTTGCAACAGCTATTTCAATTTGATATATCTAATATCTGATGGACACAGTAATATTTCAGGATTGAAATGAGGTTTATTGTACTAACAGAAAATGTGCAATATGCATTAAACCAAAATTTGACTGGTGCAAAAATTTGGGTACCCTTATCATTTTATTGATTTGAATACTCCTAACTACTTTTTACTGACTTACTGAAGCACAAAATTGGTTTTGTAACCTCACTGAGCTTTGAACTTCATAGCCAGGTGTATCCAATCATGAGAAAAGGTATTTAAGGTGGCCAATTGCAAGTTGTTCTCCTATTTGAATCTCCTCTGAAGAGTGGCATCATGGGCTCCTCAAAACAACTCTCCAATGATCTGAAAACAAAGATTGTTCAACATAGTTGTTCAGGGGAAGGATACAAAAAGTTGTCTCAGAGATTTAACCTGTCAGTTTCCACTGTGAGGAACATAGTAAGGAAATGGAAGACCACAGGGACAGTTCTTGTTAAGCCCAGAAGTGGCAGGCCAAGAAAAATATCAGAAAGGCAGAGAAGAAGAATGGTGAGAACAGTCAAGGACAATCCACAGACCACCTCCAAAGAGCTGCAGCATCATCTTGCTGCAGATGGTGTCACTGTGCATCGGTCAACAATACAGCACACTTTGCACAAGGAGAAGCTGTATGGGAGAGTGATGCGAAAGAAGCCGTTTCTGAAAGCACGCCACAAACAGAGTCGCCTGAGGTATGCAAAAGCACATTTGGACAAGCCTGCTTCATTTTGGAAGAAGGTCCTGTGGACTGATGAAACAAAGATTGAGTTGTTTGGTCATACAAAAAGGCGTTATGCATGGTGTCAAAAAAACACAGCATTCCAAGAAAAACACTTGCTACCCACTGTAAAATTTGGTGGAGGTTCCATCATGCTTTGGGGCTGTGTGGCCAATGCCGGCACCAGGAATCTTGTTAAAGTTGAGGGTCGCATGGATTCAACTCAGTATCAGCAGATTCTTGAGAATAATGTACAAGAATCAGTGACGAATTTGAAGTTACGCCGGGGATGGATATTTCAGCAAGACAATGATCCAAAACACAGCTCCAAATCTACTCAGGCATTCATGCAGAGGAACAATTACAATGTTCTGGAATGGCCATCCCAGTCCCCAGACCTGAATATCATTGAACATCTGTGGGATAATTTGAAGCGGGCTGTCCATGCTCGGCGACCATCAAACTTAACTGAACTGGAATTGTTTTGTAAAGAGGAATGGTCAAAAATACCTTCATCCAGGATCCAGGAACTGATTAAAAGCTACAGGAAGCGACTAGAGGCTGTTATTTTTGCAAAAGGAGGATCTACTAAATATTAATGTCACTTTTCTGTTGAGGTGCCCATACTTTTGCACCGGTCAAATTTTGGTTTAATGCATATTGCACATTTTCTGTTAGTACAATAAACCTCATTTCAATCCTGAAATATTACTGTGTCCATCAGTTATTAGATATATCAAATTGAAATGGCTGTTGCAAACACCCAAATATTTAGAACTAAAAATGATTAAGATTAATAGGGGTGCCCAAACTTTTTCATATGACTGTATCTCTGGATATAATACAAAAACAAACAGGTATATTGGTGTCTTATGGAAGATGAAAATCCCTTGAGATATAATGGGTTAAATTGGCCCCCCAGGCTCAGTTTCCCTATTTTATTAGAATTCATAAACTCGTACTCCTGTGAGAAGTGAGAGAAAGAAGACAAAGAATACAGAAGGGCCAGAAATGAAATTTACAATTTACACCACATATGAAATGGCTTAGTTTCCGTTGGTTTCCAGTTTTGACGCACAATGTTCTATTCTCAGCCATGCCCTCTTTCCTGACAAGTCTGCCCCTTTTTAGTAAGCTTTGCCCAACTGTCGTAAAAGGTGCAAAAACTAAGGCTGGGGCCCCATGTTGCGGAAACGCAGCTTTTTTTTTGGTGCAGATTTTACTGCAGTCTTTTGAGCCAAAGTCAGTAATGGATAGCAGAAGGGAGAAGAATAAGTTCTAGCTATATATTTCCCATTCCTGTTAAAGCCATTCTTGGCTGTGGCTAAAAAAAAACCCGCAAAATCTGTAACAAAAAAAAAAAAAAAAAAAAAAAAAGCAGCTTTTCCGCAACGAAAGAAAAGAAAGTGTCTAAGGCTGAGGCCCCACGTTGCGGAAACGCAGCTTTTTTGGTTGCAGATTTTGCTGCGTTTTTTTGAGCCAAAGCCAAGAATTACTATAAGAGGAATGGGAAATATAATGAAAATTTAACTCACCGAAATTTTTGTTTCCTGTAGTCCGAGGCAGCACAATACACATGGGTTATGGTTCCCTAGGTATAACCACATAGAGACAGGTTAATTAAGCAGTAGTCAAACAATTAAACAATCAGACCCCAGGCAGAAATAGGACACAGAGAGTAGGACACAGTATATTTGGATGCAATCAATATTACAAAAATTTATTAAAGGGAGGGATACTTATGCTGCCTTGGACTACAGGAAACAAAAATTTCAGTTAGTGAAATTTTCATTTTCCTGGATGTCCTCGGCAGCACAATACACATAGGACCTGTGAAGCAGTACTTTAATTGGGAGGGTTAGAAGACGCCAAATCCAACATTCTTTTGCCAAACAATGCCTCCCCTGATGCAAATACATCAATTCTATAATGCTTGATGAAAGTTGAGGTGGATGACCACGTGGCTGCTCTACAAATTTGCCTAAGAGGAATGTGGGTTGCTTCAGCCCAAGAAGTAGCCGTGGCACGGGTTGAGTGAGCCCTGATCTGAAGAGGGGATTGTTGGCCCGACAGTTGATAACCTCTTTCCATGGTTGATCTAATCTATCGGGCCAATGAGGCTATGCTGGTTTTTTTTTTTTCCTTGTTGAGACCCAAAAACTGAAGAAACAGAATTTCTGGCAACGGGAACAATGATGTTCTCTGGATATAACAAGTACAGCTCTTTTGACATCTAGAGTATTCCATTTCCCTTGTTCCTCCCCTTGTGGATGGGGAAAAATTACAGGCAAAGAAATCTCCTGATTAATATTCTTGAAATGATGGAATTTTAGGCAGAAATCCGGGCATAGTCTTTAACAGCAGGCAATCCCCTTAGGTAAGACTCTTTACAGGACAGGGCTTCAGCTCACTCACTCTCTTTGCAGAAGATATTGCCACGAAGAACACTTTTAGAGATAGATATCTAATTGGTATATCTTGTAGAGGCTCAAATGGTGGCAGCATCAATGCAGAGAGGACCACGTTGAGATCCAACGAGGGAGATGGCTTCTGCGGATCCGGGTTCAGGTTCCTCAGAGCCTTGAAGGTCTTTATTAAATGCTGGACAGAGAATTTGTTCTGTAATTACACATTCAGCGCTATGAAATGCACGTTCAGGGTATTTATTTTGAGACCCTTATTGAAACCCTCTTGAAGAAATTGAAGAATGGAGTTTACTGAAGGCACCTTTTGCGTCATTTTTTGGAGCACCAGGAGTTAAAATCCTATCCTATCCTGTTATAAACTTTCACCGCGGATGGCTTTCTGAAATACAGGAGGCTGTTTACAACCTCCAGTGAGACTCAAGTTGATCAGATCTCCAGGCCATGAGATGGAGTATCAGAGGATTGGGGTGGCACACTCCATTCTGGGAACAAAAGATTCCTTGCCACTGGAAACTTCCAGAACCCGCTTTTTGAAAACTCAATGTGAGAGTGAACCAAGCCCTCCGGGGCCAGAATGGAAGAATT
This sequence comes from Leptodactylus fallax, assembly GCA_947044405.1. Taxonomy (NCBI): domain Eukaryota; kingdom Metazoa; phylum Chordata; class Amphibia; order Anura; family Leptodactylidae; genus Leptodactylus; species Leptodactylus fallax. The sequence continues at coordinate 554,109 of CAMRHE010000497.1, read as the reverse complement.
GCAATAGCCTCTACCTTCTCGCTGCGGATCTTCTCAAGAACTCTGGAGAACAGGGGGAAATTGGAGGAAAGACATAGATCAGTTTCCCTGACCAAGGAATTGATAAGCCATTCACCGCCAGGGCTTGGCCACAATGATTCAGAGAGAAGAATAGAGGCAGACTGGCATTCTGGCGAGTCGCCATTACATCTATTACATGTTGCTTTTATCCTGTAGAATATTTTGGAGCTGAGTTTCCATTCTGCTGGATAAAGACTGTTGCAGCTCAACAGATTTTCTGTGTGATTCAGAGCCCCCTTGATATGTACTGCTGCCAACTCCAAAGTGTGTTGTTCTGGCCAGATCCTAATTAACATGCACGGCTTTGCTATTACAGCGCTTTTGGTGCCTCCCTGTTTGTTCAGATATCAGACTGTCGCAAGATTGTCTGAATGGACCATGACTTAGCAACTGAGTAGGTGGGAGTGAAAATTAATCAAGGGTAACCTGACTGTTTTCAACTCCTATAGATTGGAGGACCAGTCCTAGTCTGATGGACCCCAGCTCTCCGAACCCATTTGTGTTCTAATGTGCACCCCAACCCCAGGAGGATGCATCTGTAGTGAGGACTCTCTGGGGCTGGGGAGCCAGGAGTCATCCCTGATGACGAGTCTGAGGTATAATCCACAACTTTTGGTCCAAGATTGTGGCAGCGGAGATCTTGAAGGTCACATCTAGGGATTTTGGACATCTGTCCCAAGATCTGAGTATGTCAAACTGCAGGAACCTTAGGTGAGCTTTTGCCCATAGTACAGCCTCTATGGACAACGTCATGAGGCCCAATACTTGCATAGCTCTTCTGAAGGAGACTTTGGGATGAGAAGCTAGGGGAGAGAACTCTGTGAGTTACTCTTATCCTCCCTGGAGATAGTTTTAAAGTCATGCTTTGAGAGTTTATCATGAAGCCTAGAAACTTTAGGTTCCAAGATGGCACCGACTGGGATTTTTTTCCAATTGATCTTGCAGAAGGTTCAGAGTGATGCACAGGTGATGATGGAGTTGATCTTTCGTGGAGGCTCTCACCCACCAGTCGTCCAGATATGGGACCACATTGACCCCTCTCACCCTTAAGGCTGATGTCAAAACCACCACAATTTGGGTAAAAACTCGAGTGGCTGACGAGATCCCAAAAGGGAGGTAAGTGACTCATGCATCTGAAGAGGACTGTGACACCAGAGAAGCAAAACTTTTTAATCTTGCGCCTACAGTTATGGGCCTGGCGTCATAAGTCTTTGGATTTGTGGACTTCTTTTTGAAGGAAGATTTATTTTGACTTCTGTTCCTGAAGATTCTCTATCAGAAAACCTATTAGATGGTCTCCTGAACTTAGGTGACCTTTTTTTTTTTTTTTTTTACCTGAACAAAAAGGACCGACGGAACTCCTTTTATATTTCTGGAAATTTTTCACCTTTGCCTTCACTCAAGGATTCCAGGATCTTACAGAGTTGAGGACCCAGTCAGGACTCTGGCTGGAATGGTAAGTTGCAAAAGTTGTTCTTGGACAGATCACCTGACCACAACTTGAGCCACAAAGCTCTTCTGGCTGCATTTGAAAGGGCCACAGACCTGGAAGAAAATTTTATGACATCTAATTGTGAGTCACATTAAAATTCTGCAGCAGTTTTCAAGAGGGGAAGAGAATGTAATATTTCTTCTCTAGAAGGGGAAGCCTGTAAAGATGGCTAATGCTGCTTTATAGGCCCCCACTGCAGAAGTATATGATTTTTTAATAAGAAAATCAGCTTTGCTGTCCATTTGCTCTCTCAGGATCGCTGAGTCTTCAGATGGGAATACAGCCTTTTTGAATAATCTGGCCACTGGTAAATCCACTTTGGGGACTGCGTCCCAGCCTTTTGCCATAGAATCATCTAGACTGTAAATAGTTTAGATTCTTGACCCTGGGTCGGCTTTCTTATCTGGATTATCCCAATCTCTCTTCATCCATTCTTCCACCAATGGGTGACTTGGGAATGATTTGTATTTAGAAGCCAGAAAATAAAACAACCTTTGCCTTTTAGGCTTATACTGCACATCTTTGTGAGACTCCACCATGTCTTTAACACTTTTAAGTAATTTATTAAGGCTGTCTTTAGACATAAAATAATTTTCTTCAGAATCATCTGAATTAGAGGCCACAGAGAAGGAATCTACTTCAGAGTCTGAAGGTGCAGCTGACTCCTGTATAATCTCATCAGGAGAGGAGGACTCTCTGGCTCTTGTAGTTCCTCATGCAGATTTAACCCCTGCACTGCCTCTGATATTTGCTGTTTAACCTTTTTAAGAAACCACCTGGATCATCCCTGGATAATGGAGCTGCAGGAGATACACAGAGATTAGGTCATCAGGCAATGGCTGTTCACAAGTATTACAGACTCTGTGTCTTGCTTTATTGGACCTTTCCCTGGAGCTTTCTTGAGAAGATGACATCTGAGACACAGAAAACATATGCTTAGTGGCTGCACAGCAAGCATAAAGCGTTAAGTACAGTATATACATTAGGCAAAACAGCAAATATAGAATGATAAACAGAGGCTAAAAAGACACAGGACAAAACATCCAAACTCTTCTGGCAGATACATGGATGGGGTATGGCTGCAGGCATGTGCCATACTTACAGTAGCAAGCAGAGGGAAGAGTAGTCGGCTGGATGCGCCATAGCCAAGGAAGCTGCCAGCATTATGAAATGCAGGGAGCCACAGGGTCCACATGATGATGTCACTTCTGCCCTTACTCAGCCTCGGCTGAAGTGAAAACATCACTTCCTGGAGAACCACAAGTACTTTAGGCAAAGCAAACACAGACTGGCACCATCACATAGAAGAGTATGAGTAACACTACTTTGAGCCACTTGCCTGAATATATGTCCTGTCGGCATAAGGGGGGATAGAGAACCCATAAATATGAGCTCCTGCTTGTGTGCCAAGATTGTTGTTTGGGCGCCGCCATCATGGTACACCCTCGCCACTGAGGGACAGGGATCAACCCTGTATACAGTGCGGAAAAGCCATCCCATCTGCCTCCATGGTAGTGGATACACCATTTTCCTGGGGGATAGATCCTGTCTCCATGTCTGTTAGCTATGAGAGAAAAGAAAAATACACTGTGTCCTATTTCTGCCTGGGGTCTGATTGTTTAATTGTTTGACTACTTCCTAATTAACCTGTCTCTATGTGGTTATACCTAGGGAACCATAACCCATGTGTATTGTACTGCCGAGGACGACCAGGAAATAAGAAGCTCTTATACTTCTCCTTTCTGCTCAATCCACTCTTGGTTTTGGCTCAAAAAAACGCAGCAAAATCTGCAACTAAAAAAGCTGCGTTTCCGCAACGTGGGACATCAGCCTAAAACAGTTAGTAAAAGAGGTGCAAAGCATGTATGACACTTTGGCACAATTTGTGCTGGAATTCTGGTGTATGTTTAATAATAAATCTGCTCCAGCAAGTTACAAAATTCTGGCTCCCTGCAGATACCACTACACATAATTTAAGAGTTTACTCCATGTTTTTGCAGGAGATTACAAAGAAAGTTGGTGCATAATAATATATAATATCACACTGAGGACATTGTAGGATGTAGCATATATCATCTAATACCTAAACTCCTATTCTTTATTTTTGCTAGGTTTACATTACCATACCCTGTCTGTTTTTGCTGATCTGTCAGAGGATCAGAACAACGAACATTAAAGTTTGCCTTATAGATGGATACAACCTGAATTTTTTTTCCTTTTGTATCTATCCTGATTGACTTCAGTGAAATACTGTAAACATGGAATGCTGCTTTAATTTTCCTGTTAAAAAAATGAAACGCTGACAGAACGGACCTTCTGTTTTTATATTAACATCAGATTCAATGGAGACAGAAAGTATGCTTTGTATCCATCAATCAGCAAACTTTTACATCCATTGTTCTGATCCTCTGACTAATCAGAACAGACTTTCACTGGTAATGTGAACATACCTTTAGTTAGGTCCTAAGATGCATTATTAAAACTGTTGCTTTCTAAATATTCCCATACATGGGCAAAGTAACACCAGAAACCCCAAGGCCTTTACACAACTATAGTGGGACCACAAAGCCAATCACTGGACGACATGCTTTATAGCTGGCTGTGGTGTTGAGGTTATTTACACTGTGGGATATGGCATTGCTGTTTGCCAACATTACAGACCAATCACTGTGCACCCTAGACCCAGCTACACTCATCATGCAACAGTCATGATGCAACAGTCATCATGCAACAGTCATCATGCAACAGTCATGATGCAACACTCATCATGCAACAGTCATGATGAAACTCTCCAGCTTTTACCATACTGAAACTTACAACGTGCTTGCTGCTGATGTAGCATGCTGAGGGTTGCAGTTTCACAACAGCTGAAGAAAAACAACAGGTGACTGGTCTAAAGTAAAAGAGACTTTTACATTAGTCAGGTATTCAACCTGTTATAAGGAACTGTTCACCAAACATACACTCATTGCAAGAAAAATAACACACCCAGATAGAAATGTCGGATTGTTGCAAAATTTGGCGTGTAGTTTTGTGCCAGGAAGATATGTAAATGATTGCAGGTGTGGTCTGAATAGATGCAGGTCTTTCCACAAGAGGGCGTAAAAGTGCTTTACACTACTACTCTATAATAAGGCTTTCAAAGGTTATTTTTGGGTAGTGTACCTCTTGGTCTACAATGCACTCGGAGACATTTTGCTCAGTTGCGAAGGACCGCATGATTTGAATGAGAGAAGGAGGACTTTTTTTTGACGAATTGCCTGCTATCTAGGAGGTTCTGAGCTAGCTAGTGTAAGCTTTAGTTATGTAAGGGCAAGCATACATGGTGAACTGGCTCCAGATGGCCTAGACAGACCACCAACACCCAAACCATTTGATCCACTGACAAGCACAATCCACCATCCAGACACAGGTAGCACCTTCATTACACACCCCTGTCTCTACCCGAACCATTTCCAGGTGCTTAGCAAAAGTAGATTTGGTGTCCTGCAACTGACAGCCAGCTATTGTCGCCTTTGTTTGCAGTGCAGTTGTTAAGAAAAAAACCTGTACTGCCATGGACTGGAACCGTATCATCTTTAACAATGAATCCAGGCTCTTTTTAGGATTCGACAGTGGTCAGGCTCGAGTATGAAGGCCTCATGGTAAGCACTCCAGTCCTGTATGCCTTAACACCCAACCATATCTCATCTTGTATCCAGGCTAGAGGTGGCCAAACAGGGTACTAGATCTTGTATCAAGGCTAGAAGTGGCCAAACAGGGTACTAGAACCTCCTTTCACTTGTACAGTTTTCCCATATAAACTTATACTTTTGCTCTAATATTGTAATCACTTACATATATCATCATTACATTTAGACATATAAGGTTTCAATCGATTCCTGACAACTGACTTATTTTTATGTCAATGAGCGCATACATGTACATATTTAGTAAAGAACTGTTACTGCACCACCTGCCTACTACATGCCAGCAACAATTCTGTGTAGTCTGATCCTGCAGACATATTGCATTCTATTTGTCCCTTAGTCCATCTAATACATCAGATGTTTGTTTTAAAGAAGGGGGGAGATTGAAAGGAGTATGACAGCAGGAACTGACTACACAAGGTTTGTTTGTAGTCTGTTGACATGGAGATATAGGTCAGTGTACCACCTATAGATGTAAAACAGTAGGAAGTTTCCACGGTTGCTTCACTTTTCAATTTAGAATACTGGAGCAATAAAAAAAATAGTTGTCAATGTTAACACAGCAATTGGGTCATCCTTGTATGTTAAACTCTTACAAATCTTTAAGGAAAATAGACGCTATTACTGCTCACGTATGGATTTTAACCTGGCAAGTTATGCTGTGACACATCCCCTCCTCCCATATCAGTGTAGCCAAATTTTCCTTTCAGGAATCTGGGAAAGCTGGATGACACAGGCCCTGTTGGGGCAATAGTGCATAAACAGTACAATGTGTCACCTAGGTTTCCCAAGAAAAGATAACCAGGAAATGACCTAATAGAGTTTTTTATGCTGATTTGTGGCTTTTCTCATTCTTCATTTGAGGCATGTTAACCCTTCGACATAGCGTAATTAATAGTAAGCAGGTGCAGTCTGACGGTGAATAATTACTTGATGTATCTGTCAGACAAGGGGGCTCTGTTGGTCATCTGACCTTATACAGGCTTGGTTTTGATCAGCACCAAGGGAGATTAATTGTGATGCTGAATTACAGAAGAACCTATTCTCTACGTGCCAACATCACTGCGCTGCGCGGGATTTCACTCTTTTCCGTTCTGTTGACCTCAGCAGCAAACATTGTGGAATCTGTCGGACTCTTTGGTTTTATTCAAAAAGGATTGGAAGTTTGGAATTTAGAAGATTAAGATAACATCCTCTGAAATGAAGGCATTAAATTCCTGATGACAACAGCTAGGGGAATTAGACAGTTAAGCATGTCACTATTGTTGTTTGCAACATGAAAATGTGACAAGTCCTACTGTTTCACAGTCGCAGTGGAATTTTTTTCTTACAATTTCTCTGGGAATAGGAGGCATTTATAGTATGTATAGATTACTTGCAATGCCAATTTGATAATTATTGGTGCTGAATGAGATTACCATGATATAAAGACATAAGGAGGTACAAAGGCAACAAATAGAATGCACCCCCAAAGATATAATTGGGCCCTGATGCAAAATCTGTAGCAAAGGCATCCAAGGTAGAGGGTCACTGGGCTTTTCTCGTTCAAGCCATACATTTATGCTTACACTGTTACATCCCCACATTTACAGACAGTGATTGTGTAAGATTTGGAGAGATCCCTCCCATATATGTTGAGACTGTGTATATATATTGTGACAATTGGGGGGTAGTTTAGCATCAAAGGTGGCAGCTTCCTGGCCTTCACAGAGGTGTTGGTGGTACTAGGTGCCAAATAAACAGCATATCAGGTAGTGGCAATCCAAAATAAATGGCTTTATTTAGCTTATAAATAGAACAGGAACAAAAATAACAAAACAGCCTAGCCCACACACAGGGCAATACCTCACTACTTGAACCCTGACTCACTTCTAAGATTTACTGAGGTTTCTTCTTAACAGTCTGGCTAACACTGAGCTTAACCAGTCCTCTTGGAACAGACCACCTGTCTGTCTCTAACTGGTCCCACAATCCAGCTGCTCTCAGCAGGTCACAAACAGCACTCTCCTGCCATTTGCACTCCCTCTGGAGTGACGCCCCACCTATGGGTGTGGTTGAGGACCTTTTCAAACCTGCTTTTGGGTCGCTCACCAGCGCCCTCTAGGTTCACACTCTCACTATATATATATATATATATATATATATATATATATATTGGTACGTATATCCTCTGTGTAATTTGTAGTGATGGTAATCTTTTTGCCAGTGGCTGTTTTTATCAGTTGTCTCCTGCATTTTAGTGCTCAGTTGTGTCATGTGACTGACATGTAAGACGCAGTAGGCATACTAAGGACACTCAAATGAAAATTGTAACTGTTTTAAGGAAGGAATATAAAAGTACAAAGGCAAGAAAAACAACAATCTTCTTACTGGCAGGATTTGCTGCTGTGGTCAGGCACTCTTTGTCTCTCTTCATTAGTTTGCAGAATCTGTTGCATAATAATTTCGCTTTCGGTTCCTGGACAGAGATGAAACTTTTGGAAAATTCAGGTTGAATCCAGTTTGATCTGAATCGGCTTAATCATCGCAATACCTGGACTACAATTCCCAGAGGGCTCAGAGAAATGAGACATCAGATGACTAGTGAGTGCTAATAAATGTTCTCAATGTTATGAACATTTATTGGCTTACAGTCATGTTACATGTTTTCCTCACTGTTCATAAACCTGGTTTTAACCCTTCCTACTGACCTTGCCAGATTTATGATCAGTTATTCATCAGTTTACTGGTATAGATGATCTTTAAAATCTATGCCAGCTACGAGCTGGTGTTGATTTCAGAGCAGGAGCATAGTCAGAAGGAGGGTGCCTCCTCATATATGAGGCGCAACCTCTGCACAAGATATAAAGACTGGTGTTGAAAATGCCAGTCTCCATAAATCTACCCCTTTGACTCTCAAATCCTTTTGACTGTCATGCTTGATAAATCTGTTGCAGTATTAGACTGTCGAGTCTAGCTATAAACCTCCTATTGGTTGGCTTACTTTACTGTTTTGCTGTGGCTATGCATTTAACATTATGACTTGCTATCCTTGTTCTACTGTCTACACAAGTGGAGTTGATGCCACATCCGCCTCCCCTGTAAGTAGAGCCTCTACATCCCCTCAACAGGTGCCACAATATTTTAAGAGGAAAATGGAAACCAACCCAAGAGTCAAATCACTTTTCAACAACAAATTGGAATAAGGTGCAAAGAAGCTTCTGGCCCTCTTGAGCACCTGGCTAACTGAGAGAACAATTATTATAGGGGCCCAACTTTGACTGCATAGTAAAATATTTTTTTAGAAAAATAAATGAAATTACAAGCATTTTAAAAACTCCATAGCTTGTCTACATTTACAGTTTTTGGTAATGACTATATGGTTCCATTGGGTGCCCAAAATATCTTAGCTTCAAAAAAAGCTGAATATGAAGAGTGTAGGATCTTCAATCCATGGCTTCCTAAACAAGAGCTTGACAATATCGTTAATTACGTACTTCTTGAATATTTACACATATCCATTGAGAATATAGTGCCCTTAATGTTCTACCACTGACAACAATGAGGACAAGGGAAACTAAATATGAAGCTTTAAACACATCTTTGGATAATAAGATGCTAACCCTTGTATTAAGTCTTCGTGTCTTGTAGCCATATTTTCTTATTGCTCAGCTGCCTGCATTGTTACTTGTGTTGTCATTGTCTTCTCCTCATTCTGAGTGGATCATTAACACATGAATGTTTGAAGCTCTTCAATACTAGACAATAAGACAAGACCCAGCTGCAAAGTGTTTTCTTATTCTCTGTCTGTATTACAGAGAGTTACGAAAGGGAAAACATCTGTTTCACAGCTGAAGTGTCACCTTGGGGACCATCGGTTTGTGCTGCAGAGAAGCTCACTGATTGCATTGGCCATTACTGTTATCTTCAGAGATGTTCCACAAAGTTCAAACTTTTTGCCCTTTGCTAAAACTACTAATATTAAGGCATTATAGCATTTTGCTGTGGTCCTTCTTTTGCTTCTGGACAAAAATCCATTTGAATAATAAAACTAATAAGAAGAAAATTAATAGAAAATCCTGCATTCATTTCTATAGCTAAGGAATAAGTGTTGGCAGATAATCCAAATGACTGTAAACTCAAAGATAGAAATATCCCAGCTCCAACTGTGGAGGCCATATTAGTCAATCCATCAGTCATTCTTTTTGATGTTTCCAAGTTAGGGGAAGTTAAACTAAGGTACAAATATAAATGGATGCCTCGATGAATCTTAAAAGTGTCTAATTCTCTATGAATAACCGTGCTATAAATGGCAGAAGTTCTAGAAATTCCACCAACTAGTAAGACGTCTGCCTATTCTCAGACAGATACATGAGTTTCACATAGATCATAGTTCAGAGACTTTGCAACATTTAGGAAATCTAATTTCTGTCTTGCTGAAAATCATGCTATTTATTTTAATAGATGCAGTCTTGCAGCCGCGTTTTTTCCCTCATCGCTTTTTTTTCTGCGGGATGCTACGTGGGTCCCTAGCCTTAAAGGGGTTTTCCCATCAAATTAAGTTGTCCACAATCCTGACCACTCATACTTACAATGATCAGGGGAACAGGGGACAACTACATTCATTTCAATAGGAGTGTTGGAGATACTGTAGCTGAGCACTAAACTTTGGCTATCTTCTGCATTCCCATTGAAATAAATGCTGCCAGTGCATTTATGTAGCCAGTGCATGCTGCCAGACTACCCCTCCTCCATTCAGAAATGGACTCCAATCCAGATTATAATGCAGCTAAAAAGATCCTTGACACAGTAAAAGAGAGATCTAAGCACAATCAGAAAAACTGCTTGCTGTATTTGACTAACATACCATCAGCAATAACACAGGCAGCTATCCTTACACTCACTGTTAGCTGTGAGAAACTTCAGACTCATCTCTGTGCAATGTACAGCTGAGAAAACTATGTGGAAACATGCAGGGGCTGTGAAGAGAGACCTGTTCCTCTCCTTTGACTTCTTGTTTTCTTGACTTGAGCTTGTTGTTTTGTAAAGACAGACTTGCCTTAGTAAAAGGAAGAGAACAGCAAAGCAAGAAGGAGGGAAACATCTGGTGGCAGGAACTTTAGAGAGAATTTTCAGGCAGAAAACAGCAAAGCTGAGTTATGTGAAACGTTAATGACCATTTGAGGATTTTGTGTTCTTCACCTATAACCCCTGCAAGGAGCTATAAACTTTTCCACAGTGACTACCAAGCTTACTTCCTTAGAGTGGTCTTTGTAGCTGACATGGAAAAGATTAGAACACTAGATCGCAGTAGACAGAATATATGTTCGGTCAGCTGAAATAGCAGGCTGTGGATGGTAGATATTGGATGTAAGACAGTAAAGAAATCTAGATTGAACTCCAAAAAACCACCAGAACCTGGATATAAACTGAATTCTCCTATCTTAGACTATATGCAAAGACAGACCATGTCAGTGGGAGACGTGTTCCACAAACAGAGAGGATAATTAGACTGCACAGAAGAGAACAGAAAGAGGAACAGAAGGTGCAATTTTGACAGTTTTCTACTACTTATATGGTTGTACAGTTGGAAATGTACAGCCCATAATAATATGCATCCCTGGGAATTTAGGAAGTGGTAGAAGATGCAACTGACAGGTCTTTTATGTCAACCCTTATTTTATGCAAATCTTTAACATTCTAAGCCAGGGAGACCACCAAAAATGGTGATAGAGAGCCATGTCCTTCCATTGAGAACATGTTTGGCTTTGAGTGACAATGTTGTGAACTCATAACTGGAGTGACAGGCAGGGTATGACTTTGATCAATATTGTAATGAGGTTCAGCTGCCAGATCAATAGCGTTGAAAATTGAGGAAAGATGAGTGACAATAGCACTTCATTTTTCTTATACAAAGCTCCAGATTCCCTACATGTGACCTAAAGACCCAGTCTATATAAGGCCCTTATTGTATATCACAAACTGTATCCTAAAAAGGGCAGAGGCACTTTAACTATTTAACTTAGTGTGGAGGTGGTTATCCCAGAGATGTCATCCAGGTAAACAACTGCACAGACATGAAGAAGATCTTAGCGTATATCATTAACAAATTCCTAGAAAGATAGCCTAGAGCAATTGGGGAAGGAAATAGCATAGGGTTGTCGAGAAGACTTTATACAAGTGACATCCTGTTACCAGTGAGAGATATGAGCTGTGGAGGCCATCATGCTGGGCAGCTCCAAATTTCCTACATGTACAATTATATAATTCTGTTTACCTACAGTCACCACTAGAGGGAGCTTAGAAGCCTCTTGCTTACAGGTAATATTTTGAACTCAGTGATAAAAGAGTATGCAGTAGGGGTTGAAGTTGCAAACAGTACACTCGCTTCACCATACATGCTCAATAAAGCAAGGTTCGGCATCCACTACTCCAAAAGCACAATGCACAAGCATTGGGAGCCACTGAGGTAAGTCAGGGACTCATCTCCAGTGACTTCATAGTTAATATTCTTGGTAATGGAAGGACAAATGGAACTGAGATTATTAAAGTGGGACCCTAAGCCCCAGCAGCATAAGGCCATGCTGGTGTGTTTAGAGGCCCCCATGGATGACTGCAGGCAGACATATTTACTGTATATCACATCTGTGCATAAAATGTGGAACTCTGTATCTGAAAAACTGAGCTCTGACTGATACAACAATTTATTAACATTCACATGATGCTGCCTAATCATTCTTTATAGCGGTCACATGATATTGGAGTCTGCCATTTGATAGAATATGTAGTGTTCCAGCGGGATCACTACTAAAACACTTATTGAATAGTTTTCTGTGTTCTTGCACTTTAATATATTTTTATATTGATTGATGTACTAGGCCTGTTGTAAGTGGGTTATACTAATGAGGCTGGAGTAAGGTACAATAGATCACTTGAGTTTAGATCATTCTAGTGATGGGAAGGAGACAGTTAGTCTTCCTTCCTTCCTCCTAGGGAGTGGAGGTGGGTCAGAGTGTAGAGGTTAGGTTGACTGAAGCCTGTCAGCTACAAGTGAGGACAAGAGTCAGTCTTGCAGTCAAGAATCAGACAAGCCATTTTTGCTCTGCTCACTGTTTTAGAGGTAGTGTGTGTATTCCGCAGCGCTTTACAGACATTTTGGTCACTGTCCCATATAGGGTTCACAATCTACATTTCCTGTCAATATGTCTTTGGAGTGTGGGAGGAAACTGGAATACCCAAGTGAAACCCACGCAAACACCTATCAACTCTTATGAACTTGTACCGTTCAGCTTGAACAATTGCAGTTTTATGTGTTTTTATGGAAAAGAGCACAACTTTTGAGGAGACTGCCAGACCTAGAGAAACACTGGAGAAACACTGACTGACCCCATGGACAACCATGAAGAAGCCTCAGCTGAAGCCAAGTGATATCCAAGCTTGTGCCTCCATTCTGTGAAAGACTGCTGTTATAATGTTTTTTTGCATTACTTCAGTAAAACCATGAGTTTTGCACCATTCTTTCTGGTCTCCTGAGTCCTCAATCCTGCACCAACATCAGGTGCACCCCAACCACCATCAGACAGGAGACTTTCTACAGGGTGTGCACTGGGGAAAACTACTAACACCAAGATCCACACTGCAGGATCCATCTTCCCCATTGCACCAGCCACTGTGGAGTACTGGAGATTTAGTGGAATCCAATTACAGCCACTGTGAACTGCACGGTGACCGACTACCACATCTATCTATTCCCCACATTCCTCTGCTGGGATGCTACACATACTTGCCAACTCTTCCGGAACATATGAGTCCTGGAAGAGTGCACAAATCTCCCAGGAGAGGTGGAAAGCTCCTGCAGCTGCCTAGCTATAAGGGACTATATCCAGGAAGCAAACAGGCAACTGTCAAATCCCATCCATTACTCCAAACTTGGAAGTGATCCCACAGAGGCATATATGAAAGAACTAAAGAGTATGATCAAGGAGTTTCCAGTCCAGATCCAGAATCAGGTAAAAGGACTTATCCCACAAGATCCCAGGCCGGGCTGCTTCTATATGCTCCCAAAGATACACAAAGATGGCAATCCTGGGAGGCCTATCATTTCTGGCATTGGGACACTGACAGAAAACATCTCAGGTTGGGTGGAAAATCTCCTAAAACCCCTTGTCAGGGATACTCCAAGCTATATCCAGGACACCACTGACCTTCTTAACAAACTGAATGCCCTGGGCCCTCTACCTGAGGGTACCATTTTGGCCACCATGGATGTGGAATCCCTGTATACCAACATTCCCCATAAGGATGGAGTTGCAGCATGTCGGGTACACCTGGCAAAACAAAACCTCCCAACAGAACCAGTAACGCAGCTCATACAATTCATCCTTAGCCACAACCATTTTACCTTTGGAGAGGATCTATATCTACAGCGAATGGGAACTTCAATGGGGACCAGATGTGCACCCCAATATGCAAATCTCTTTATGGCACAAATGGAAGGAACATATTTATCAACATGCGCCACCAAACCTATGATTTACCTTCGTTATATCGATGATATCCTTGTCATCTGGACTGCAGGTGAGGAGGCCCTACTTCAATTCCATAATGACTTCAATGACTTTCACCCGACCATCAGCCTTAAACTTAGCTATTCAGGGAGTGAAATTCACTTTCTGGATACCACAATATACATTAAAGACCACCGGCTACTCACATCAATATACCACAAACCCACAGACAGAACGGCCTACCTGAGAAACGACAGCTTCCACCCCAAGCACAGAAGACAATCTATCATCTACAGCCAGGCTATACGATACAATCGTATTTGCTCCGACAAAACAGACCTGGACAAGCACCTCCTGGATCTGAGGATGAAATTTCTCAGATTGGGATACAAACCAAAAGTGACAGACAACCAATTAAACAAAGCAGCAGCCATTAACAGAGACAGTCTGCTCACATATAGAGAGACCCAGAAAGATGCCCGAGTGCTCCTAGTTGTCACCTACAACCCACAGCTGGAGATCCTACGAAGGATTGCCAAGGAGCTTCAACCTGTGCTACATAGGGACAACAGACTCAAGGACATATTTCCAGTCCCCCCTCTCCTCTCCTTTTGACAACCACCAAACCTGAGGCGCATTATCGTCCGGAGTGCCCTGAAGGCCCCAACTGAAAATGGCACCTCACCTTGCCTACATAAAAGGTGCATGACCTGCAAGCACATCCACACCGCTGACAGTGTACCTATCCCACAGTCACAACAGGTGCACAGAATTAGGGGGACATTTTCCTGCAGGTCTTCCAATGTGGTGTACCTCATAATGTGTGTGCAATGTCCCACCACAGGCCTCTATGTGGGGGAAACAGGGCAGAGACTCAGTCAACGAATGAACTCACACAGATCCACCATTAATAACAGCAGAACAGATCTCCCAGTGGCCGCACATTTCTCCGGAGAAAACCACTCTATTGAAGATTTGCGGGTTATGGTTTTAATGGGACATTTTAAGACACAGGAGAAAAGGAAAGAAATGGAGTACAAATTTATGCAAAAATTTCAAACTCTGCAATTTGGACTTAATATTCATGCCAGCTTCATGTCACACTATGTATGAACTGTGAGGGACACAAATCACCTCCTGATAGCAAACAGATAACAGCAAGAATTACTGATCCCTCCGTCACGCACCACAAGTTTCCAGACTGTTTTTTTGACCTGTTGTAAATAACTTCTCTACTTAGATTGCAATTTTTTTTAAGGACTCTAAAATGCTTTGAAAACCATGTGTATAAAAATCTGTGAATTTTCAGTTCTTGTATCACACCATGTCTGATGAAGGGAGCTAGCTAGTACTCCTGAAAGCTTACTTATAAATATACTCAGTTAGCCTCTAAAAGGTATCGCCTGATTTCTTCACTCTTCCACTAGCTATAAGGGATGCAGCAGTAGCAGTTGCTACTGGGCTCTGGATGCTTAGGGGGCCCCAAAGGTCCCTCTGACACATAAAATATACCACTATTTTAAGTGGAACAAGATAGGTAGGGGCCCCTATACAGATTTTGCTTTGGCGCCCATGAACTTCAAATTACGCCTCTGTGCTCCTGCATCAGCTCATATTGTGTTCCACTCCTGTCAAGAAAAGGAGCATTCCCAGCACATTAACAAGCCCACGTAATAAAAAGGTGTGTTGCATGCACCAATAGGGGGTGTGCTCCACCTGACAATTGGTGTGGTCTTGTTTTGCATACCAATCTCCTAGAACAAAATCACACAATATTGGCTATGTGTATGTTTGATTATAAATACTGGGTGCCTGACAGAAACACTGCTCCCCCTATTTGTAGGTGACTCTACTGAATGCTCATACACTGTTAGCAGGAGTTTGTTTCCATTTTAGCAACAATTGCCACAGGATTAGGTAAAAACGAAATTATCCCCAACATTGAGTATGCAATGTGAATGTTTATTCCATATTTCTCATAATTACCTGTGTAGACATGCAAATCATTTTCATTCATGTATAGAGCTAAAGTATATAGAAAACTGAGAACATTAGGTAGACTGTAGAGAACAAACGGACCTAAATGCTGCACTTAGCAAGGCTTGGGGAGGTCACTCATGGAGGAGGCTGCAGGTTCTTGATGCTTTACTAGAAAATGTAAACTTTTTGTTTTTGCCCTTGACCAAACTTGTGACATACAGAAAAATATGTGTAATGCGTTTTCTTTATGATGCGGAAAATGGTTTAAAATAAAGACGGGGAAGAAATGTAGTAAATCTGATTGAGTCCAAATTTTAAAAAAAATTACAAACAAAAAAAAAAAAAAAAAACTCCTGTCACTTCTATATTGCCATGAAGTTGGTATTTATCTTTCATAACTTTCTCAAGTACATATAGGGGTATCGTGGCTACTTTTGTTAGGAAGACATTGTTTACAAGGCAACTATGGTTGTTACTATTATAAGGGTATAGTGGATGGTCTGTGTTATGGGGGCACTCTTTTGAATGCATCATGATTATGGGAGCCTTGTGTCTGTCACTATAATGAGGGCATTCTGTCACTGTTGCATTGTGATTGTCACTGTTATGAGGACAATGGGGTTGTGATTTATAGAAACCTTTTTATTGTAAGGAAACACCAGGTCTGTCATTGTTATGAGGACATTGTGGCTGTCATGAAAGCAGTGATTGGAAATTATGGACAAGTGGTCAGCTTATACGATGTACAGTGCCTTGCAAAAGTATTCATACCCCTTGAACTTTTTCACATTTTGTCACCTTACAATCCCAAATGTAAATGTATTTTATTGGGATTTTAAGTGAGAGACCAACACAAAGTAGCAGATAATTGTGAAGTGGAAGGAAAATTATATATGGTTTTCAAAATTTTAATCAAATAAAAAGCTGGAAGGTGAGACGTGCAAAAGTATCCGGCCCCCTGTACTGTGATACCCCTAAATAAAATCCAGTGCAATCAACTGCCTTCAGAAGTCACTTAATTAGTTAATAGAGTCCAGCTGTGTGTAATTTAGTATCAGTATAAATCAGAGGCGTAGCTAGGGGTTGAGAACAGGGGGGGCGAACATGTTCAAGAGGGCCCCAACTTAGGTATACCGATATTATCACTATACGATGACCGTATAGTAGTAGATATCGGCTGTACACAAGGTGAATACAGTGCAGTATCATTTAGTGATTTACCATTGACGTCTCTGACTGATTGTTCACATTTCCATTCCAATTTTTCTTCAATCTGGACCATCATAACCATTTCTTCCAGTCTCTGTAAAGTTTGCAGAACATACATCTTTGGCTCCTTACTTTTCCAGGCACCGAGCCCACATTGTCTTCACCTGCACACCCATCCTGCTGCTACCCCCAATTATAAAATATATAATATTACCCCCCCATAATGAATAATACCATAACTTCCCTGTGTACCCCCTTTAAATATTGCCCCTTAATATTAATGCCCCAGGTGTTTCCTAATTAAAAGGTAAAAAAAATTATTGGGGTTCCAATACCCAGGAGCCCCAGGATCAGCTGTTTGAATGGACTGTGGTACCTGTGTAAGTGCCGTGACCCCTTCTCTGTTTATATAGTATCATACATTTCATTGCAGCCATGTAATGTAACTACAGCCTCGTCCTATACATGTCTATGTGGCAAGACTGCAATGACATCACACAGTCACTATAAACAGACAGCGTGTGATATAAACAGGCGCCAGGGCCCCTTCATACAACTGATCAAAAGGGTGGGGCACTGATCTCTTATTGATGGTCTATTCTGAGGATAGATCATCAATAAAAATGAGGTGGAAAATTCCTTAAGGCTGGGGCCGCACATGGCGTAAATGCAGTGGTGTGGCCAGGTTGTAAATGCCGCGGAAAAAATGCAGCCTTTTGCAGTTCCTGCAAAGTGGATGGGATGCTGGTATAATGGAAGCAGAAAGTCCGCAGAGGAAATCTCTGCGGACTTTCTGTGAAAAGCACTGCGGGAAAAAAAACGTGATTCGTTACCTCCGCGGTTTTCCCTGCAGTGCTTTCTTGCTGTGGCCCGCTATGTGGGGCCATAGTCTTAATAAAGCCCAAGTGCCATCTTAATTAAATTAATTGCCCCTGATTACCCCTGACATAAATACTGCACCCCTAATGACCCCTTTTATAAATGATACCCCCTAATGACCACTTATATAACCTCCCCCCCCTTGTAGTCATAATGCCCCTAATAGCCCTTATATAAATGACCCCCCCTTACATTCCCAATGCCACCTTATATAGACATCATAATACCCCCTAATGAATCCTCCCTTATAATTCTCCCTCCTAATTCTCCCCTTATACTATTAAAATACCCACAACTGTGCTAAAAAAAAAAAAAAAAAAAGTTATGCTCACCTCCTTGCGATCCTTTGGTGAATGGAGTCGCCACCTCCTCTTCTTAGCCCTACGCTCTATGCGAAGGGTTCATGCATAGGACGTCTGCGTCTCGGCGTAGGTGCGATGCTATGACGTCATTGCACCGCCTGTGCCGTGTGTCTTGTAAACCGCAGGCCTGAAGTGGCTTGCGGTTTACAAGACAGTTAGTTGCAGGATAGGTTTTAACTAGATTGGTGTCTGCAGACACCGATCTAGTTAAAAGTAAAGCATGTATTAATGACGGTCCCCGGGATGGGCCCCCAAAGAATCAGTGGGCCCGGGGCAGCCACCCCCTCTACCCACTCGCTAGCTACTCCTCTGGTATAAATACATCTGTTCTGTAAAAGACTCAGTGGTTTGTTAGACAACACTAGTGAACAAACAGCATCATGAAGACCAAGGAACTCACCAGACAGGTCAGAGATAAAGTTGTGGAGAAGTTTAAAGCAGGGTTAGGTTATAAAAACATATCCCAAGCTTTGAGCATCCCAAGGAGCACTGGTCAATCCATCATCCAAAAATGGAAAGAGTATTCTGCAACTGCAAACCTACCAAGATGTGGCCGTCCATCTAAACTGATAGATCGAGCAAGGAGAGCACTGTTCAGAGAAGCAGCCAAGAGGCCCATGGTCACTCTGGAGGAGCTGCAGAAATCCACAGCTTAGGTGGGAGAATCTGTCCACAGGACAACTATCGTGCACTCCACACATCTGGTTTTTATGGTAGAGTGGCAGGAAGAAAACCATTGTTGAATAAAAGACATAAGAAGTGCCGTTTGCAGTTTGCCACAAGTCATAAAACACATGGAAGAAGGTGCTCTGGTCACATGATACCAAAGTTGAACTTTTTGGCCTAAATGCAAAGCACTATGTGTGGTGGAAAAGTAACACTGCTCATCACCCTGAACACACCATCTCCTCTGTGAAACATGGTGGTGGCAGGTGTGGGGAGGCTTTTCTTCAGCAGAGACAGGGAAGCTGGTCAGAGTTGATGGGAAGATGGATGGAGCTAAATATAGGGAAGAAAACCTGTGGGAGGCTGCAAAAGACTTGAGACGGGGAAGGAGATTCCCCTTCCAGCAAGACAATGACCCTAAACATACAGCCAGAGCTACAGTGGAATGGTTAAGATCAAAGAATATTCATGTTGTAGAATGCCCCAGTCAAAGTCCAGACCTAAATCCCATTGAGCATCTGTGGCAAGACATGAAAATTGCTGTTCACAGACGCTCTCCATCCAATCTGGCTGAGCTTCAACTATTTTGCAAAGAAGAATGGGCAAAAATCTCAGTCTCTAGCTCTGCAAAGCTGGTAGAGACATACCCCAAAAAACTCGCAGCTGTAATTGCAGTGAAAGGTGGCTCTACAAAGTATTGATATAGGGGGGCTGAATACTTTTGAATGTCACACTTTTCAGATTTTTATTTGATTAAAATTTTGAAAAACATGTATCATTTTCCTTCCACTTCACAATTATCTGCTACTTTGTGTTGGTCTATCACAGGGGTAGGCAACCTTTTTTGTTCGGCGTGCCGATTTTAATAAAAAAATCGAAGCTGAGGTACTCGGAGTGCCGGTCAATAATTGTAAGTCTGACGACCCCTAAACTAAAGTCATATACCACAAACCATAACACAGAAGTGCTGCCACCAGATGCTTTAGGACATATGCGTTTACTGCTATTTCCTGGGACGCTCCTGTACTTTCCGCTTAGAAGCAATGAAAGTCCATGTGCAGCCCCCAATTAGTAGTAAATGTGTCCAGGAGCACCATATGGCGGCATCCTTATGGTGAATACACACTATATATCTGGATGCAGATATAGTCTTAGGCCACTGGAACTTTTACTTCAATGTAAAACTGCGTTCACATGGTGCATTTTTGCACAAAAAAAAAAAATGCCTGTGTTTTCTGTGCAAAAACACATCCTTAATGCAGAAAACACACCGTTATACAGAATAATATCCCATAGTGAACCCTGCACAAGGTATTATATCCCATAACAGCCTCTGCACAAGGTATTATATCCCATAACAGCCTCTGCACAAGGTATTATATCCCATAACAGCCTCTGCACACCGTATTATGTCACATAGTGGCCCCTACACACCGTATTATGTCACATAGTGGCCCCTGCACACGGTATTATTTCATATAGTGACCCCTGCACACCGTATTATGTCGCATAGTGACCCCAGCACACGGTATTATGTCACATAGTGATCCCAGCACACGGTATTATGTCATATAGTGGCCCCAGCACATGATATTAGGTCCCATAGCAGCCTCTGCACACGGTATTAGGTCCCATATCGGTCCGGTATTAGGTCCCATAGTGGTCCCTGCACACGGTATTATGCCCCATAGCGGTCCCCGCACACGGTATTATGCCCCATAGAGGTCCCCGCACACGGTATTAGGCCCCATAGCGGTCCCCGCACACGGTATTAGGTCACATAGCGGTCCCCGCACACGGTATTAGGTCCCATAGCGGTCCCCGCACACGGTATTAGTTCCCATAGCGGTCCCCGCACACGGTATTAGGTCCCATAGCGGTCCCTGCACACTGCATTAGGTCCCATAGCGGCCCCTGCACACTGCATTAGGTCCCATAGTAGTCCCTGCACACGGTATTAGGTCCCATAGCGGTCTCTGGACACGGTATTAGGTCCCATAGCGGTCCCCGCACACTGCATTAGGTCCCATAGCGGTCCCTGCACACGGTATTAGGTCTCATAGCGGTCCCTGCACACGGTATTAGGTCCCATAGCGGTCCCTGCACACGGTATTAGGTCCCATAGCGGTCCCTGCACACGGTATTAGGTCCCATAGCGGTCCCTGCACACGGTATTAGGTCCCATAGCGGTCCCTGCACACGGTATTACGTCCCATAGACCCCCAAGTATAATAAGTGCAGGACCAAGAGAGGGGACAAACATAAAAAAAACAATGAACTCACCATTCCACGCTCCGCAGCCGCTGTGTTCTCTTCGGCGCTTCTGCCTGTAGTCAGCGACCGCTGATTGGGTCTCTGGGGTCACGTCGCGTAATGACATATGCGTAATGACGCCAGACGTGACCCCCGTCAGCTGTCAGAAGTGCCGGCAGATCGCACAGCCGCCGCGTAGCGCAGGGAGCAAGGTGAGTATCATTGTTTATTATGTTTCTTCACTTCTAAGTCTCCACTTATTATACTGGGGGTCTGAAGAGACCCCACAGTATAATAATAGCAGTTTCGTTTCGGCCGTGTTTGGTCCGATCGAAGCTGCTAGGCGAGGACTCCGCTGCCGTGCCAGGGGAATAAGCCTCGCGTGCCACTCTTGGCACGCGTGCCAGGGGTTGCCGACCCCTGGTCTATCACTTAAAATCTCAATAAAATACATTTAAGTTTGCGGCTGTAAGGTGGCAAAATGTGAAAAAGTTCAAGGGGTATGAATACTTTTGCAAGGTACTGTAACATCTGAACCTGTTATGGTGAGTACAGGGGCTTTCATTCTTTTAGGATATTTTGTTAAATATTAATTAAGTGGTAAAAAGTTGGCTGTTCTTGTTATGGAGACCTGTCCAGTAGCCATTAAGAATTGGTCCTTGGACCTGGAGCAATACTGAAGGGAAGCATGGTCCGAAAACATATGTCTAGAAGCATTATGACTTTTAGTATGACAAAACTGTGGCTGTCCTTATGGTAGCAGCTTGGCTGGCTTTATTTGTCAATAATATGAAATGAATCACTTTGTAAACCCTATATATGTTTACCCTATATATGTTTTGTTCCTTATTATATACCATCGTAAATGTAAACAAGCCCCACCAGTCTTCCAAGACACATTCATTAAATGGAGTCTATCATTAAAAAAAAAAAAAACATTTTTAAGCTAATGGCACATTGGAATGGCCTTTAAAAAAGGCCATTCTTCTCCTACCTTTCATTGTTGTCTTCTCCTAACCGTAATTTGTTTCTTTAGTTATGGAAATGATCCTGATAGAGCACCTGGGGGTTCCTCTGTGGCAGCGAGCACCCATCGCGTCATCGCTTGTCACCGCCCATTAGTCTGTTGTGGTGACTCCCATCTTGGTCTTCTCTGTATCTTCTTTCTTCTATTTCCTCTGACGCAGTGCTGGACTGCTGCCATTTTCCGGTGGTCTTTCACAAGAGGCGCAGTACGGACTACCAGAAAATGGCGGCCTGTCATGCGCAAGCACTGCCGTCCAGCTCTGCGTCAGAGGATGTAGAAGAGAAGACCAAGATGGGAGTCACCGCAACAGACTAATGGGCGGTGACAAGCGATGACGCGATGGGTGCTCGCTGCCACAGAGGAACACCACGGGTGTTCCGTGAGGATCATTTCCATAATTGAAGAAATGGATTTTTACAGAAATGTCTGGGAGAAGACAACTATGAAAGGTAGGAGAAGAATGACCTTTTTAAAAGGCCATTCCAACGTGCCATTAACTCCCTTTAATAGCCACACACTCTTTGTGGCAAATATTAGCTGAGACCACCAAAATAGTACCGCCATTGTATATATTTTAATTGTGGTCCTCTCCTATTATGTATATTTGTATCTCCCTTCGGTGGTCGGTAAAGCATCCTCTTTTATCTTCCTCCTCCTCCATGAAATCTATTCGAACACATGATGGCTCAATATTCCGCGATTAGTTTAGTGAAGATTTACTTTTGACAGAACACTCCATCTCTTCACTCCAGATTTAGTGGAATAAAACTTTCATTAACAGGATCATTAGCACAACCTGATTTACTTCTGCAGGCTCGTTTCACATGTCTCCCCGAGCAGCCGTTGCGACAGCATTGAATTTCAAAGCCATAGGTAGCTCCGGTAATTGCTTCCATGTCCTGTCTCCACATATAATTCAAATGCACAGGATTGTCTATATATCACAAAGCAGCAAACTGTGGCGCCCCCTACCAGGAAAGGGTTAACTGTCATCCGTACATCACTGTGAACTATCTCTCTTGCTGTGGAGACATTGTGCAAATTTCTAATCTCTAGGGCCAGCGAGGAACTCTTTATGTTACACTGTACACTGATTTTATGTGTATGAAACACAGGTCTCAGTGACAAAGACGCCTTTATACCTTTTATTCAGTACTTTCTCAAAGCATTGTGGGGATTGATGATACACCATAGAACAAACAACCTTAAAATATACGACGCAGTTAGCTTCTCCTAGACGGTTTTACGCACAACTGATTTTGTTGAGCATGTCCCAACACAACTAAGAAGGAATGAAAAATTTGTGTTTCAGTAAATGTAAAAAACGTGCAAGGTTTACCACGAGTAAAGATAACACTGGTTATAAACACATCATTATCCTTCTATATTTATAAAAGCTCTCCGCTGCCATAGTAAAGTGCCCACATGCTGATGAAGGTTTCTCTTTCCTTAGTCTGCACAGTATTTTTACACTATCCAAATGTTTTACAATAAGTTGGGGAAGGAAGATGAAACCATAGGCAGCCATTTTGGGGCCGATAGAAGGCTGTCATTAATTATTTGGATGGAAGCGGACAGATCTGTCCTGCTCATGATAAAAAATTCAGACTCCATCCCAACACTTAGATGGATAGTGATATTTTTAATGTGCCAATGTGTCAAAGAGAAAGAGCACATGAGGCATGTGCCCCATCATGGAGAAGGCTTCCATCTACCCTGTCTGTTCACCATTAAGTGATCCAGCTGCAGTGGTGAACCTAGCCTCTTTGCTGCCTGAGGCAGACTATAGAATGATGCCCCCCCCCCAAAAAAAAAAAAAATGTGTTTCCATGCCACTAGCTTCACACGCTGTTATCGTCACACAATATACACAATACACAAAGTTATAAAACAGTTTTTAAGAATTATTCTTACTGCATCACTTCAGTATCAGATCAACAACACTGTATTAACAATGACAATAACAATGAAAAACACATCTTCTGCTTGGTGGATGGACGAGCCCACGTGGCCCCCATTCTCTATAATAGAAGCGCCGCAGATAGTTGACTACTGGACTTCGGCTATCTTTGGCACTCCCACTGAAGTGAATGAGAGCCATGCGGGTTCGTCCATCCACCAAGTGACACACCTGTATTCAGCATGGCTGTGGTCAGGTTGAATTAACACCCAGTGGGGGGAAAAACCCAATTCTCAGGTTCAGTGGGGGAATCAACTGACAGACCCCCATCAATCAGGTATTTATCCTCTATCATTTAGGTGAATACAAAACCCAAGTAGTAGTTGGTGCTGCTAGATTGGCTCCTTTCGGTTGATGTTAATGAAAATTGGTATTGCAGGCCTCTATAAAAGTCATAGTGCCTCATGTACATTGGACTATTTAGTTTACCCCTGTTTCCAACTTTTTTTTTTGGATGAGAGGTAATTTAAGTGAATGACAAAAGAAACAACTATGGGTTAATAATGTGTCCTTTGCCTGTGCTCAGTATTTAAGATTCCATTTCTTGCTGCATTGCATTTTGCAGAGTCAGATATTTCCCCTTTGGGAAGTTTTAACTCGTTGTCCAAAGCTCCCTGCGGATAGTTAACTGTGAGAAAGTCATCTATTCGTACAAATTAATTAGGAGCATGGATATATTTCAAGTGAATTACCGCAGGTGTCTTCCTTCTGTGCGCTGCTGTTTATCCCTTCTCTGCTCTGTGCGCTGTAATTCAGGAGCTGGGAACACAAGGATCCACAGCGGCCCTATAAGAACATACTCATCTGACAATGAATGTTAATCATTTCCGTAATGTAGACCCTAATCTTAATCTTCCGGGGGATTCTTTTTCACTCTTAATTTGACAGTCTGACAATGCTGCAAACAAAAGTCAATACCAGGGATTGGAAGAAAAGAGAAAATTCATGGCAATGTGTTGCTACCAGCCAAATTTGGTTGCCAACTATAATGAGGGTAGACAGAGACTCTGTAGCAAGGAAAGAGGACAAATAAAGCTGCGTAAAGAAGTCCTATATGTCTTTGGGTCTTGGCTCTTGCAGAGTACGGGCAATATCAAGGGTGCAGCTAGGAAAGCAGGTAGATTGTGTGATTAAGTTGCAGAGGTTGTGTTGGGGGGTTTGAAGTGATGAACTCTGCCTTGACTTCAACAATAAACAGTAAAAGAGGTATGGCTCTGGTGCCAGCCACAGTATTCCAAATGTAGTAACCTGTTGGAGGGAACCCGGAGAATAGGAGTAGTAGTAGTAGTAGTAAAAACAGGACTTGTCATGGTGGCGAGTTGACTCTACCAAATCATTTAGCTCTCCTTCTGGCTGATGAACGGCTGAGGGAGCCTGTGTTGTACCTGATGGTGGTGGTAGTCTTCCCTCTGAGCACATCTTAGCAGTCTCCAGGGGTGGGGTCCCAGGTTCAAATCTGACAAGGGCAACATCTGCATGGAGTTGGTATATTCTCCCCATGTTTGCGTGGGTTTCTTCCCACACACCAAAAACATAGTGAGAGGTAAATTGGCTAATCATAAGACAACTGACAAACCTTGTGAGTGTTGGGGATGAGCGCCTGTACCACAGCCACTAACATCTCTACTCTACAACACTCCCTGCACTTTGAGTCACTTGTGTGAGAAAAGCACATTGCAAATGTTTGTTATTGTCAATATCAGGGTGCCCTGCCCATTTTTGGCTCAGCAGGGTCAATGCTCTGAGTCCCTGTATGCACTTGTCCTCAGATTCCACGATAAGGCACTCCAAAACATCTCTCTTGGGTTTTAATCTGTCTCAGGGCTGCAGCAGAGTGTTCTTGCTACCAGCTCTGTTCACAAAGATGGATGAATGCTCCTGGTCTTCTCCCACATTTCATAACTTGTTGGCTGATCTCAACCATCGCTCATTCCCCACACACAGTGTGAATTCCTTAAATCCAAGGAATGATGGTTATTTTGGTGGCGCCATTGTGCACAAGATGGAAGTGATTCCACTCAAGTGAATGAGATGTGCTCTAGTTCCTCACAAAGAAATAGGAATGACACTGTACAAGTAGAAGCCATGAAAATTGAGGATTGTGGTTGTTCTGGCAGTACACCATAGCATTATAAGATGGTAAGAAGTTTAACATATACAGAAATTTTCCTTTGGGTTCTATGTTGGCTATATGTGGCACCTGAGCTACCAGTGGGCACTGCTGATATAAAGAGACTGAATATTCTTGTCACAGTGCAATTTCCCGAAATTTTGTGGATGGCCCAAGGTGGCAGCCATCCACTGCTTCTCTGATCATGGTGGCTTTGGCACCAAATTCTCCAACAGGCCCTGAGGTGGCACAGTAATGAGGAGGTTGCATTTGGGTGATGTTAAGGTATCCCCAGGGCATTCCCTGCTGTGTGTTTTAAGTGTGGTAGTGGTGATTTGGGCCTGACCTTGTGGGTAGGTGCAAATGAAGCAGAGGGGACAGGTAGGCAGTTACACAGGGGTACCTCATGGCACAGTTTACTTATCAGGTTTTCTTCCAATCACAAAGCAACATGGAGGCTTATTCATTTACAAAAAACAGTATCCACACATCAGACATTTTACAAGCACTGACAGGAGTGGCGTCTGGCGTCTACACCCTCCTCTATTCCTTTGACACTTTTCATTATGGCAATCTGGGGTGACCCCTGGGACTTCTTTTCAACCACCTTTGGGGAAATGCAGGGTATGTTGTAGCTGTGGATACCAAAGTTTCCTCACTGATAAAGCAGTGGAGATGTTCAGTTACAAACTGTTACAAGGAAACTTTTCTACAAGCAGAGGGTCCGGTGATATGGAACTGCCTGTTGAGGCCTAAATGCCTCTAGCTAAGGGTGGGTTCACACTTGCGCTAGAGTCTGTCTGCCACAAATGCGCCTGAAACTCTCGGGAAACTGTATAGGGACTGGATAGCGAAAGGTTAGCTACGCATTGCTTAAAACCCCATTCATTTGAATGGGGTTTTAAAGCAATGCACGGGTGTGCTCTTACACCCTCTGAGCCGCAAATCCAGTTTTTTTCACTGGAAGCAAAGTCGGACATGCAGGACTTTGTTTCCAGCGAAAAAAACTGGATTCGCAGTGCAGAGAGTGTAAGCGCACACCCGTGCATTGCTTTAAAAACCCATTCAAATGAATGGATTTTTAAGCAATGCGTCGCTAACCTTTCGCTATCCAGTGCCTATACAGTTTCCTGAGAGTTTCAGGCGCATTCGCGGCGGACGGACTCCGGCGTAAGTGTGAACCCACCCTAACCTGGAAATCTGAAGGTCTTTTTCAACAAATTAGTTTCCTCAACTGTAGATAGCTATAGACAAACTAAAACTGGCACAAACACTGTCTAAAGGCTGGGGTGATCTACTAGTGCATCTCAATAAATTAGAATATCTTTGAAACGTTTCTTTCGGTAATTAAATTAAAAAAGCGACCTCCTATTCTATTTCAAGTGTTTAATTTCTGTAAATGTTGATTATGGATTACAGGTAATGAAAACCCAAATCTAAGAAAATTAGAATATTGTAAAAAAGTTCAGTATTGTAAATTCAGTGTGTCACCTGCCAAGGTTTCCTAAGCCTTTAAATGGTCCCTCAGTCTGGTTCAGTAGGACACACAATCATGGAAGACGCTGATTATGAACTGTATTACTGAATCACTGAAATGAATGAACGTTTCAAAAATATTCTAATTTATTGAGATGCATCTGTAGCAACAGCTAAACTACTCCCACCTTCTAGAAACCTCAGAGCAGGAGCCACTCCTGTTTACACAGTAGCATAGGAATGGCTAATGGGGAAATACAAAACCAGTATTAAAAAAGAGGAAAACAGGATAAAACCTATTAAGAGGTTATCCACTTTCTAATATTGATGGCCTATCAATATTATATCTGCGTGGGTTTGATACCCCAGACCCCCCAAATCATCTGCTCCAGGACAGCATGGCTCTTAGTAATGTTTACATAATGGGAGAGGCGTTGCTCACCCGCCATACAAACTGAGGTGACGGCTTTAGGTACTGCAGCGCTGCCCCACTGAAATCTATAACTGCTACTGTTTGTGCTGTCCTGAAGCAGATTATCAATATTAGATCTGTGAGTGTCCGATACCTGGGACCCCCACAAATCTCATATTAATGGCTATACTAAGGATAGGCCATCAATATTAGAAAGTGGATAACCCCTTTTAGGGGACTCGGCAACAGTTTAACTGGACAACCCCTGTGAGAGCTGTAATTGCCCAGATATGACTGAATAGCTGATAGCTGAATTATGTGCTCACATTCTACATTTCTTCATCACATCAATCTAGATGTAGAAGACACATCCATTTTGCTTCACCTAAAATGATTAATGAACATCTAACCATAAGAACATTGGCTGCAAAGTGTTGTGTCGACAAGGTTACAGTTGACATCACTTAGACTGTTGTCTGTACAGCACTTCTAAGGAATCTAACTCAATGATAGATTTGCCACTTAACATGTTATCTGGAGATTTGCAACATAAACAAAATGGTGGCAGTGATGCCCCTTAATAGTTCCTATTAGGAGAGACTCAAGTTAATTAAATATCTTCTGGGTTTAGGGTGCATTATAGATGCTACACAGTTTTTTAAACAGGGAACTTATTAGACTTGCAAAATTTGACTTAGAGTTAACAAATGAAGGAAATGTGCAACTACTTGATTTACTGAGGGCCGGTTCCTGGGACCCACTTCAAGTATGTCAACTAAGTGTCCCTCTTGACTTGGTTTACCTCCCCCTACTCCAACCTACCCAAGCATAGGGCAGCCGGACTTCCTGCTGGTAGAGTGTAGTGATCTTGCAGGCAAGAAACACTCTACTCACACAGGCATGTTGTCAGCAGCGTTTACTGATTTAGATATTCGACAGAACACAGGTTAATTTCAGTTGCTCAGCAATAAGAAATTGCCAGGATCAACACAAGCAGTTCACACGACAGGAACAGAAGACTTCTCTCAGCAGGAGAACAACACAGTCCCCTGATGCACAGCACACTGCAATTGCCCAGTTCTCACACTAGTTTGAAGTCAATACTCAGGCTTACAATGGATTTGACACGCCAGACTTGTTGCAATGGAGGTTTGGATGGCAGACCCGAAGGCTCCACCACCAGAGACTTCCTGCATGACATGACTACAAGGCATCAGGTCATAGCTTTTGTACCTCAAGTGGTGGCAAAAGGACATCGCCTACTGAACAGCCAATGGGTCCAGCTAGATTTCACTCATTTAGAGAGTCAACACACTGACCATTCTCCAGAACATGCCAGATGTAGGAATGGCTCAGCAGCAAAACACAGTTAAAGTGACCGTGTAGCATTATACAGTACAATAAGTCATCAGTATAAAATAAATACACTTTATAATATGTACATTAAGACACGCAAAGCACAAGTACATACACAGAACAGTTGTAGAGGCCAGTCTTGTTTAAAGATCTAAGGCAGTTGCCCACCTAAGGCCATTTTCTGAAAGGTGATGCCTCTTACCACCTTACAGGTATATGGTTCTTAAAGACGTTATCCTAGATTAGAAAACAGTAGCTGCTGTCATCAAAATACAGCACAATACCCATCAATGGCTCTACTGAAACCAATGGGCACCAGGCCTGTTTTTCTAATCCAGAGTGAGCGCTTAAAGGCAAAGGCCAGACATCATGGAAAAGCTGTGCACTTATACTTCTCCCTTGTTTTATATCCACTCCCAAATTTGGCTCCAAACCACAGCAAAATCTGAAAAAAAAACAAAAAAACACAGCTTTTCCGTAAAGTGTGGCCTCAGCCTAATACATATTGTTGAGTTTGGGCAAGCACTCTGTTAGCAGAGTCTCCCAGCAGTAGAATCACCTATAATAACCATGGGAAAGGGCCAGCAAGGGAAAGGGCCCACTGAGCACAAAGGTTTGTCTGGGTTAAATAGCCATAGACATAATGTGCGGACTG
The DNA here is from genome assembly GCA_947044405.1 of Leptodactylus fallax. Lineage (NCBI taxonomy): Eukaryota > Metazoa > Chordata > Amphibia > Anura > Leptodactylidae > Leptodactylus > Leptodactylus fallax. The sequence continues at coordinate 524,037 of CAMRHE010000497.1, read as the reverse complement.
TTAGCAGATCCAGATACATTTTGTGAGATCTGCTGACAATCTGATGTATGTGGTAGTCAGGATCTGCCAATGATCTGCATTTTCATCTGCCATGGAAATACATGCCACCTCCTTCATAATAACAACTGATCACTGAAAGTTAGAAAACGTAGGCCACCGCAGGTCTTTCTTCTCTTTGACCGGGTATTGCCTTTATAAGAGAAACCTTTTATTGGCTGCCTGTAACCCTCGACATTTGGCTTGCTTTCATATGGTGATTAAAATATCCAAGGAGCCCCAAAGGGATCCTGAAACTCCAAAATTGTGAGGATTAGTAGAGGTTCAAGCTTATGGATCCCACTGGTGACCCCACTATTATCACTCTTGGGTTGAACCCAATTAATAAAGGTGTGCTGGATAAAGTACAATTAATTTGTTGACTAAACCTTAAGTATTCTGTCACTATGACAACAGCCTCAATATTCCGACACTTTCCACTTCTCTCTGGGTGACAAACATTAGGTGTCTTGATGCTGATTCTCATGACATTTGTGGATCATTTCTTCAAGTTACCATTACTGTCAGCACAAGCTGCTGTTCCCCTTCCTCTACGGGCGAGAAGATCTGTGGCACTGTGAAGAAGCGATTACCCGGGATGTCCCCAGTGAGCTGCAATTATTCTCATTTTGGATCATTTTTTTCCCTTCTTCAAACTCCAAATGAATTCCCAGCAGAGTAGAAATGTCATTAACTATGTGCAGGAAGTTTCTCCGAATGGAAACACAATGCAGCTTCCATTATCTCTTACAATTTCAATTTTTTTTCCATTTCTTTCAGAAAAATATCTCTTTCTGTTATGTGAATGCCAGAATCAGTAAGGGTGGGGCACCAAGACTCTTAACTATGCAATGGTAAAATCACATCTGCTAAATGACCCAGTGTTTCCCTGTGATGATGAAAATATGACGGCCATTACACCTACAGAGGATGTGTCCCAGCTTTCGCACACATAAATGGGAGGCTTGATAATTGAGAGATACATCCACTACTGTCTTATTGCTAAATAACTAGCAGGTTTGTTGACTTGGACTGTGAGATGGAAAAAGAAGCTCCTAAGTCACAGGGGGTCATATTTCAATAATAAATGACTTCAAGAACTGAAATGTGGGTAGCATGGTGACTCGGAGATTAGAATTATGGCCATGTAGCGCTAGAGTCCAAGGTTCAAATACAACCAAACATCTGCAGTATGGCATGTTCTTCTCACACTTGCTTGCTTCGGTTTCCTCTGGGTATTCCATTTTCCTCTCACACTCCAAAGACATACTGACAGGGAAATGAGTCCTATATGGGACAGTGACTGACAATGTCTGTAAAGCACTGAGGAATATGTTGGTGCTATTCAGGTAAGGGAAATAAATAATGAAGGGCAGTCTAAAAGCCTCCGGGTGCTATTTCTCAATAATGTCTACTTTAACCCCCTAAAGTCACATTAAAATGGCAAAAAAATGTTGCGGAAACGCAGCGTTTTTGTTGCAGATTTTGCTGCAGTGTTTTGAACCAAAGACAAGAATCGCTAAAAAAGGAATGGGAAATATATAGGAAGCTCGTATATTGCTACCTTCTGTTCAAAAATCTGCAACAAAAAAAAAGCTGTGAATCCGCAACGTGGGGCCTTAGTCTTAAAATGTAACTTTTTTTTTTATTATAGATTTAGCATTTATGGCTCAAGTAAATATTCCTGGCTCCTTATGTACATTTTAACCCTTTACCTGCTGTGGAAGGATAGGCTCAGTGGTAGCAGCAGCAGACCCAGGCAGTCAGAGACATACACAAAAAATTCTGGTGTAAACAGGTTTTACCCTGTGCGTTTAGTTTACAAAAAACAGCAAAACAAAATTAGCCTTAACAGTCAGGCAAAACGGTAACAAAAAAACCTGCTTGTCTGAGCGACTAACTATACAAGGAACACCCTAACTGTACGTGTGGCTTGCTCCAGCCACACGGTCAACAAAACAGGGCAAAAACAATAGCAATAGTTCACACCAGCGTGTCACCAACTTTCACAGTATTAAGGCAGAACCCAGTGCTCCTTTCTCCCCCAAGAACTGCACAGTAGTGAGAACTGGCCAACCTTTTATAGGCCTTGAATGAGGCCCAGCTTCCACCTGTGGTTGAAGGCTCCTCCCTAATAGGAGAGGAAGAGGTTAACGAAAGACAGCTTTCTCCCAGCTTAAGGTTTTACCTGATCTACCACACATAAGTAAGGAATCTGGGAGAGATATAGCGACCTTCCAGAATCTTACCTGTCACCTTCTCACACTACCTAATACATTTTAGCCTTAATTCAGTAACATAGTAACATTTTATCCCTTTCTACATTCCAGCCTTCATAACTTTTATAACATTTTTTCAATGTAGATTTGTATTTTGAGGGTACGTATGAATTTTTGATCAGTTTTTGTTTTTGAGAGGTAAGAAAACAGAAAACATCAAATCTGAAATTTATGGTGTATGGCGTTCATGTACCATGTACAATAAATAATATATTAATTTTATTTTAGGGGTTGTTATGTATGTGGCAATATCAGTTGTGTGTTTTTCATTAACAATGGGAAAAAATGTGTACATTTACTTTTTTTCTGCAAAACCACTTTGGTTCTAAGGTGAGCATTCACTGCAGCATCTAAGGGGTTTAATGGCAAATATGCTTTCAGATGATGGGGAGGTGATATCATGAACAAAAGTCCATGGTACCCCCTCCCCTGGGATTATCTGAGGTCACAGGCATAGGACAATAAAGAATCATTCTCCTCTCCCTGCGGCTACATGTGTTCCCCTGCTAACTGGTTGAACTGAAAGCTGCAAGTATATGCAGCCCCCCTTCAACCAGAGATATCTCGGGATCTACTAGGGATGCTTTTGCAGCTTCACTGAACGTCTCCTGTTCAGAGTAAACTGTAATGTACTTTGCTCAAACCTTGAGGAGGATACGTTCAAATACTTTTTTTTATGGTAAAATGAGGCATAAAAGAACCAATGCTAGATACTTACCTGTCTGTTTGGCTGGGGATACGGTGAAGAGTCTCCATTTTAAGCCTCCCCAAAAATTAAGTGGAACATATCTTTAAGCTTAAATGTCTGTGCTCTACTACCAATCCCAATGATGCCTCAGCACTTGGCCAGTCAGAAACTGTAGCATTTCTGCCTGCTGGCGCACAGCGTAATTTTTCTTTCTCTCTATATTCTCCTAAATAAACTAAGAGACCATAAGGTCATATTCTCCCCCTGTGTGGTTACAGTCCACCTAGTTTCATTTATACAGACAGCTCTGGTGCTTGAGATGGTGATCACCTTGAGAAAACAGAAAGGATCTCATCCTTTGGGGAGTCACCAAGGCCACTTTAACCATAGGGCAAATGATGCATCCGCACCTGGCCCTATGGTAGTGGGGGCCCCCTCAGCTGACCAGGATTGAGGAGGACTGTCCTGCATTTTGGGTGCTGTAATGTTGTTCCTGACAGAGGGTACCACATTAGCTGTATCTGTGTCTTTAAGACACAAATAGAGTTCATTACATTGGTGAAACCTTCAGCTGATGATGTCTGCAGTTAGGTTAATAGAACTTTTTTATTGTTATACTGGTGACAGGGGAAGAGGGGGCCTTATGTGGGTCTATTTAAGGGGATGTTAAATTATGTGTGTGTCTGGGCCCACTTGGGAATATTTTGAAAGGGGCCACTAATCTATTAACACGGCCCTGGGGTCACCATGGAATGACATGACCCAACTGACTAGAAGGACAAGATCTGCAATAGAGGCTACTAACAGAGCCTTCAAAGCAAAAGTGAACAGAACCTTATGAGATTCTGCAGAAGATAAGGTATGTAGTATAAAAGTTCTGAAGCATCAAAGGTGTGTATTATGATGTTCTTCAGCAGCTAAAGTATGGAGTATGCTATTCTGCAACAGCTAAGGTGTATGTTATATTGTTGTGCACCAGTTTTAGTGTGTAACAAGAGGTTCTGTTTCAGCTGAGGAAAATACTTGGATGTTCTGTAGCACCTGATGTGGGTATTATGATGTTCTGTAGCACAGTACAGACCAAAAGTTTGGACACACCTTCTCATTCCAAGAGTTTTCTGTATTTTCATGACTATAAAAATTGTAGATTCACACTGAAGGCATCAAAACTATCAATTAACACATGTGGAATTATATACTTAACAAAAAAGTGTGAAACAACTGAAAATATGTCTTATATTCTAGGTTCTTCAAAGTAGCCACCTTTTGCTTTGATTACTGCTTTGCACACTCTTGGCATTCTCTTGATGAGCTTCAAGAGGTAGTCACCTGAAATGATTTTCACTTCACAGGTGTGCCCTGTCAGTTTTAATAAGTGGGATTTCTTGCCTTATAAATGGGGATGGGACCATCAGTTGTGTTGTTCAGAAGTCAGGTGGATACACAGCTGATAGTCCTACTGAATGGAGTGTTAGAATTTTTATTATGGCAAGAAAAAAGCAGCTTAGTAAAGAAAAACAAGTGGCCATCATTACTTTAAGAAATGAAGGTCAGTCAGTCCGAAAAATTGGGAAAACTTTGAAAATGTCCCCAAGTGCAGTGGCCAAAACCATCAAGCGCTACAAAGAAACTGGCTCACATGAGGACCGCCCCAGGAAAGGAAGACCAACAGTCACCTCTGCTGTGGAGGATAAGTTCATCCGAGTCACCAGCCTCAGAAATCGCAGGTTAACTGCAGCTCAGATTAGAGACCAGGTCAATGCCACACAGAGTTCTAGCAGCAGACACATCTCTACAACAACTGTTAAGAGGAGACTTTGTGCAGCAGGCCTTCATGGTAAAATAGCTGCTAGGAAACCACTGCTAAGGACAGGCAACAAGCAGAAGAGACTTGTTTGGGCTAAAGAACACAAGGAATGGACATTAGACCTGTGGAAATCTGTGCTTTGGTCTGATGAGTTCAAATTTGAGATCTTTGGTTCCAACCACCGTGTCTTTGTGCGACGCAGAAAAGGTGAACGAATGGACTCTACATGCCTGGTTCCCACCGTGAAGCATGGAGGAGGAGGTGTGATGGTGTGGGGGTGCTTTGCTGGTGACACTGTTGGGGATTTATTCAAAATTTAAGGAATACTCAACCAGCATGGTTACCACAGCATCTTGCAGCGGCATGCTATTCCATCCGGTTTGCGTTTAGTTGGACCATCATTTATTTTTCAACAGGACAATGACCCCAAACACACCTCCAGACTGTGTAAGGGCTATTTGACCAAGAAGGAGAGTGATGGGGTGCTACGCCATATGATCTGGCCTCCACAGTCACCAGACCTGAACCCAATCGAGATGGTTTGAGGTGAGCTGGACCGCAGAGTGAAGGCAAAAGGGCCAACAAGTGCTAAGCATCTCTGGGAACTCCTTCAAGACTATTGGAAGACCATTTCAGGTGACTACCTCTTGAAGCTCATCAAGAGAATGCCAAGAGTGTGCAAAGCAATAATCAAAGCAAAAGGTGGCTACTTTGAAGAACCTAGAATATAACACATATTTTCAGTTGTTTTACACTTTTTTGTTAAGTATATAATTCCACATGTGTTAATTCATAGTTTTGATGCCTTCAGTGTGAATCTACAATTTTTATAGTCATGAAAATACAGAAAACTCTTGGAATGAGAAAGTGTGTCCAAACTTTTGGTCTGTACTGTATGTGTTATGATGTTTTGAACCAGTTACAGGGACCAACTGATACAATTTTTGCACTGGGCCCACCGATGTGTTAAAACAGCACTGTTTGCAAACAGTCCTTGCTTACATATTATATAATTATGTTTGTGTCTCGTATACGGTGCCATGGAGTGGTGAGCAGTCATGCGGCATGATGACAATATAGCAGCTTCTTGAAATAGAAACAGTAAAATAATGTTAATATAAACTCATTAACACATGACAAGAGTAAAAATTGCAAGTGTTAAGTGTGCTCAGCCCGAGCGGAAGACATGTGCCGTGGTAAAACTTTAGAAGGCTTTTGGCTCTGAGAGGCTGATAATTTGCCATCTAATTAATCAAACTTTTTTTTTTAAAAAGTGTTTTGAATTATAATCTTTTGTGGTGAATAACTGATAACGCAATTGGGCCCCAATGAAAAGTCTGTACCAGGGTCCCTCTACTTACCATGTGCCATTTACCATACTGATGCGCTCTTCTATGGCAGGTAGGTCATTGGACCTCCACAAGCACCAAAGTGTAACTGCTTAAATTATTGCCAGTCCAATCAAATCCAGTTGCAAACTCTTATCTGGGTCAAAATCTATTAGAGGGTTCCTTTTATCAATGTGCCATTTATAATACTGGGGTTTCCTATCCTGTGGATGGGTCATCGGTATGAAAAATCCATTTTGGGCCAGACAACCCCTTTAAAGCTCCATTGAGACATTCGAGCTGGGTATAGTGCCCATAAAATACATGATGCCCAAACATTTCCCCGTTATGGAACTGTCATACCTCTGTGCTACCATATCATGCACCATAATGGCCCACCATCATGGTGTCTCACAAATTCCAATGCTTCTAGGAGTGAATACCTCCTTATGTATGTCACTTGATGAATCATGCAACAAAACTGCATATAGAAGTACACTAAGGGTCCATACAGTTCTATGAGCACCTTTAACAACCTAACAACCTTTGAGTTATATAAAGCCTTAATACAGTTGTGCGCATGAGCCCATACACCCATATTGTCCATATTCATGTGATAAGTACATGGCTTGTTACAAAGTAAAGCGCTGATAACAGTAGGGTGGGTTCACACTATCATTGGATGTCTGTTCTCATAGTGTCTCTTAAGAAAAAACAAAAAAAACGGACACCTTACATAACAGACATTAACGGACACTAACTGATGTGTCTGTTTTTTTAACTGATTCATTTAGGGGGCATTCACACTACTGTTGGTGACCGTCAGTAGTGTCCGTTGTTATTGTCCGTTACAAGATTTTAGCATTGGACACTAGCTGAACCGTCAGAAATCCGTTAAAATTTCCATTTATTTTTTCCATTCCATTCCATTTTTTTTTTTTTCCCAAGATGGCACCGCTGGAGTGGCAGCCTGTTAGAACAGCTCTGAGACTCTCTCTCTTATTTTTCTTTCTTTGTCTTGTTTTTTATCTCTCTACTTAAAGGACTTTGCACTATGAAGAAACACACAAAGACTTGGAATTGGACCTTTGTGATACTTTTTTTGTTTTTATCTGTCTTTTTGTTCTGCTTGAAATGGGAACTTTTGTGTCTGCAGACATTTCTTTTGTCTACCCCAGAGAGAAACTTTTGCAGCTTAGAGACACAGCAGGGCTGCATACCATTTGCCCACCCATCCCCCAAGAGCTCTGGAGAAAGAAAAAGCGGGGGAGGGGCTGCAGAGCAGGAACTCTTCAGAGGATTAAAAAGAGGCGTTATAGACCAGCTCTTCCCTCCATCATTATGGGCAATGTGAGATCTCTTGCAAACAAGATGGATGAACTAACAGCGCTCACCAGGCATCATCAGGAGTTTCGGGTGTGTAGCATGATGCTACTTACAGAGACTTGGCTCACTGAAGTTACTCCTGACCCTCTGGTCTCCTTGGATGGTTTTAAACTCCTTCGGGCAGACAGTACAAGGGAGAGCGGTAAGAGGAAAGGAGGGGGGCTGGCATTGTTTGTGAATAATAGATGGTGCAATTCTAGGCACATTGTGATTAAAGAGCAAACTTGCTGTAAGGACATTGAACGATTAGCTGTGAGCATGAGACCTTTCTATCTACCAAGGGAACTATCACATGTCATCGTGATAGCTGCATATGTCCCCCCTCTGCGAAAGCTGACGCTGCCTGCGAGGTCCTACAAGCCACGCTGAGCCATTTACAGTCACAACACCCCCAGGCCCTCCTTCTTGTGTCTGGTGATTTCAACCATGCCTCCCCATCCTCCACACTGCCCAGTTTCACACAGTATGTAACCTGCCACACAAGAGACAACAAAACACTGGACTTGTTCTTTGCCAACGCGAGGGAGGCATATAACTCATCAGCCCTACCGCCCCTGGGAAGATCGGATCACAACCTAGTACATCTCCGACCTGTGTACAAGCCACTTGTACGTAGAGAACCAGCTGTCACCCGCACAGTGAGGATATGGTCCGAGGAGAGTGATGAGGCTCTGAGGGATTGTTTTGACACAACCGCATGGGAAGTTTTGCAGGATTCTTATGGAGAAGATATAGAAGGACTCACACACTACATAACGGACTACATTAATTTTTGTGTGGACAACACAGTACCCACAAAAGTGGTGAGGTGCTTCTCCAACAACAAACCATGGATTAACTCTGATATAAAAACACTACTTAAGGAGAAAAAGATGGCATTCAGGACAAGAGATAAGGAGGGGTTGAGGGAAGTACAAAAGGAGCTGAGGCATCAAATCAGGCAAGGAAAAGCCAGTTATAAGGAAAAAATGGAAAAGCAAATGGAAAGAAAAGACATAAGGGGGGTCTGGGAGGGGCTTAAGTCAATTTCGGGTCATAAACAGTCTGTCTGCCAGATTGAGGCAGATGTTAATTGGCTTAATGAACTAAACCTATTCTTTAACAGATCACACACCAGCTCCTCCGACCCCAGCATGTCCTTCAGCTCCCCCCACCACAATGACTTCACCCCATTCACCCCATGCGGCTACTTTCCAACAGACCAGTAAATCCAGAAATCCGTCTTTATCTGACCACAGTCTGACCTTCACACGGGCCCAAGTGAGGAAGGAGATGAAAAAGATCAAGGCGAGGAAAGCCGCAGGGCCAGATGACATCAGTGCAAGGCTAATTAAGACTTGTGGGGACCAGCTGTGTGGTATAATTACATATATGTATAATATGAGCCTGAGGCAGGAAATAGTCCCTGAATTATGGAAATCTTCTTGTGTGGTACCAGTTCCAAAGAAACCTCACCCTATGGACCTCAACGACTACAGACCTGTAGCACTGACATCCCACCTGATGAAGATCTTAGAGAGATTGGTTCACACACATCTTCGCCCTCTAGTGAGCCCCGCTATGGACCCTCTCCAGTTTGCTTATCGGCCGGGCATTGGGGTAGATGATGCCATCATCCACCTTCTGCACAGGGCTCTGTCTCACCTGGAGAAACCAGGGAACACGGTGAGAATAATGTTCTTTGATTTCTCCAGTGCTTTTAACACCATACAGCCCAGGTTACTGAGAGTCAAGCTGGGCCTTGCTGGAGTGGACCACCACCTCTCCAACTGGATCCTAGACTACCTCACAAATCGACCTCAATACATGAGAGCCCAAGACTGTGTGTCAGGTACCGTGATCTGTAATACGGGGTCACCTCAGGGTACGGTTCTCGCCCTTTCCTCTTCACACTGTACACTGCTGATTTTAGGTGCAACTCATCTAGCTGCTACCTACAGAAGTATTCTGATGACTCTGCAATAGTAGGCCTCATCACAGACGATGATGACAGGGAGTACAGAGAACTGAACCGGGTTTTTGTGGACTGGTGCCACCGGAACCACCTGAAGATTAACGCGGGGAAGACCAAGGAGATGGTGGTGGACTTCCGTAAAGGCAGATGCCCTCCAAAACCAGTGGACATCCTGGGGACGGGCATCGAGATTGTGAACACCTATAAGTACCTGGGTTTGCTCCTTAATAATAAGCTGGACTGGGCAGATCATATGGAGGCCCTGTACAGGAAAGGCCACAGCAGGCTCGACCTGCTTAGGAAGCTGAGAGCCTTTGGAATCCGGGGGGCACTTCTTAGGACTTTCTTCAACTCGGTAGTGGCATCAGCCATCTTCTTTGGAGTGGCCTGCTGGGGGAGCAGTATATCAACCAGGGACAGAAATAAACTTGACAAGCTGATTAGAAGGGCCAGCTCTGTCCTGGGGAGCCCACTGGACCCAGTGCAGGTGGTGGGTGACAGAAGGATACTGTCCATGGTGAGCTCCATGCAGAAGAAGAAGTCCCATCCCATGCATGAGACTGTGATTGCGCTGGGCAGTACTGTCAGTGACCGACTGCTCCACCCTAAGTGTGGGAAGGAGCGCTATCGGAAGTCTTTCCTCCCCGCTGCGGTTAGGCTGTACAACCAACACCGACCTAAGCGGAGATCATTACACACAGAGGACTGAAATATCTCTCTGCCTGTTAACCCCCCCCCCCCCTCCTCTGCTACTTCCTATCTGTCTGTCTGCTATTAATGTAATGCCTCTCACCTTGGAACATTCCCATACATGTTGTATTTGTATTTGTATCTGCTTATCTTATCTTTGCTGCTGTAACACACTGAATTTTCCCATTGTGGGACTATTATTATTATTATTATTATTATTATTATTATTTCAATGGGTTTTTATATTGTGCCCGTTAGTGTCCATTTGTGTCCATTTACACCATATCCGTCAGAAGTCGTTTTTTTTTTTCGCGGACAAACAATACTACATGCAGGACTTTTTGTCCGTTTGAAAAAAACAGATTCTTGACGGACAGCAAGTGTCCGTTATTTTTTTAACATTGAAATCTATGGGTAACGGACTTATAACGGACAGTAACTGATAGCCATCAGTTACTGTTGGTTATTTTATGTCCGTTTTTTTCCTGCGCATGCTCAGAAAGAAGAAACAAACAAAAAAAAAATGGACAGTGTTAAAAAACGGACACTAACTGATGCTAACAGACACTAACTGATGCTAATGTGTCCGTTTTTTTAACTGAACCATTGATTGGATCAGTTAAAAAAACGGACACATTAACCTCAGTTAGTGTCCGTTATGATAGGTGTCCATTATTTTTTTTTTAACGGACACCTTCATAATGGACTCCAACGGTAGTGTGAACCCTGCCTTAAAGGGGTATTCCCATGATCATGACCATATCTATATTTGTAGATAATTAAAAGTTAGACAATGTTGCAAATATAAGTAGTTAAAAATTCTGCAGAGTTTTAAAGATTTTCTCTAACCATCTTAGTGGTGAAATCTGTTGTCTTGATTGGTTGCCAATGGATACGACCACGAATTCAGAAACTTTCTGTGGTCTGGGACGTGTCAAAAACCCAGCCATGACTTTCTTATTGTGGACAGGTTATCAGGCAGGGACACAACATGTATAAAAAGATATGCTGGCATAATAAGGAAATCATGGTTGATTTTCTGACCTTAGAAAAGTCCTGCATTCATGGTCGTATCCACTGGCAACCGATCAAGACAACAGACCGTCACCACAAGATATTTATAGAAAATCTTTAAAACTCTGCAAAATGTTTAATTAATTATATTTGCAAAAATGTTTAACTTTTAATTATCTACAAATTTTAAAATGGTTATGTTCATGGGAATACCCCTTTAACTGATCCATTTAGCATCAGTTAGTGTCCATTTTTATACTGTCCGTTTTTTTGCTTTTTTTGTTTCTGCTTTCTTTGCATGCGCAGAAAAAAAACCAGACAGTAATAACGGACAGTATAACGGACGCCCGGCCGTTAAGAAAAAATAAAAAAAACGGACACCTTACATAACAGACATTAACGGACACTAACTGATGTGTCTGTTTTTTTAACTGTTTCATTTAACTGATCCATTTAGCCATAGTTATATTAATGTTGAAAAATAACGGAAGCTTGATGTCCGTCATAAAACCGTTATTTTTCCCAGACACAAAAGTCCTGCACCCCAGATTTTTGTGTCTGCAAATAATAATGGACATATGACAGATTTGGTGTAAACGGAAACTAAAGGTCACTAATGGACAACAGATAAAAACCCATTGAAATGGATGGTATTTTTAATGGCTTTATAATGGTTCTGCTAGTGTCCGTTGTTAAAAACTTGTAATGGCAATAGCACTGAACACTACTGACAGTTACCAACGGTAGTGTGAACACCTCTTAATAGTATGTACAGTGACAAGCCGTGGTGTGCAACTATCCATCACATGACGTGATGTTAGGTTTCTATCATAGGTTTTCAAACATCTCTTAAAGGGGTTGTCTGGGATTTTTATTTTTTTTTTTCTTAAATTAGGCCAGGGAGGTGGGAAAAAAAACATACTCTTCTGTCCCCGGTGCTCTGGTGCCTCCCAGTGCTGTCCAGTCCTGCTGCTCCGATGTTTTCTTCTGGCAAATGTCTCCACCACACGTGACCGCTGAGGCCAATCAGTGGCAAATCAGACGTCACTACCTGTGACGTCTCTGGGTCCTTTCCTTAGGCCTCTAATTGGCCTCAGTAGTCAAGTCACCGCTGAGGCCAATCAGCGGCTGAAGAAAAGGGACCCGGGACGTCACAGCTGGAGAGGACTCCTGCTGCAGGAAAACATTGGTGCATCAAGACCGGACCGTGCTGGGAGGCACCAGAGCATCGGGGACAGGTGAGTATGTTTGTTTGTTTTTTTTGTTTTTGTTTTTTTCACTTCCCCTTGCCTAATTTAAAAGAAAAAAAAAGTTTTATCCTGGACAGCCTCTTTAACCTCTTTCTACAGAGACCTAAGTTGAAGATAAAGAGGATGCAGGCGTCTTCTTCCACAGATAGCATTCTGGAGCTATAATATCATTTCATTATCTCATAACCTGGGATTACATGCATAGCGTATAATGCAGTAATGATCATTTCCTAACAGTTGACTGCACGATGGGCCTGCTCGGTAGCAGCAGCTGCTAGATAAGCGAAAATAATTTATTATCTTCATGAATAGTTAGAGAATGCGCACATTTCTCCACAGCCTGATAGTGCCTAGGCAAAAGCTCATTATACCCCATAATACTTCTCTCTGCTGATTTGCCAGTCAATACAAAGGAAATTTGCAAGAAAAGGCAAAGAAAATTGCAATACTGTTGAAAAGGTCTTCTGGGTCTGTGAAATTGATGACGTGTTCTTTTGATAGGTTATCAATATCAGATTGGTGGGAGTCTGAAACTCTTATCGAACAGCTGTTTGAAGAGGCTGTAACTTTTGGATGAGGGCTACAGCCTCTTCTCTGCTTACCTAGAACAGGGATGTACATTGTATAGTGGCTGTGCTTGGTATTGCAGCTCAGCCCGATTCACTGGAATCCCCCATCCTGGTACCACTATCTATCAGCTGTTTGTATGAGTTGCAGCATTTGGCCTCTTCACTGCTTACCAGGCAAAAGATTTGGAACTGAGCCGTAAACAGGCCATACAACAGATGAATGTCTACACGAGTATAATTATGGGTCAAAATACAAAAACACAAACACATATATGTACTACCAAATATACGTAATATGACAGATGAACATGATGTGACGGGTCTGTGAAGCAGAAGCAGGGCTTACAGTAGGCACTACAGCTGCTTCAAACTGCTGATCAGCTGCGGTGCCCACACTGATCTAATATTCATGACCTGTCCCAATATCTGCAGCATGTCAATTTATTTCTCTTTTGTGGCATAGATTTCAAAGAAGAGGCTTCAAAATCTGCATGTACGTGGATGAAAATCAGTCAGTTGCTCCAGAGTTTCATGCATATACATACAGATTTCGATGTGGATTTTTCTGATGCAAATCCTGAACATTTGCATGTACCCTGATTGTTTTCAAAAAGGCACTATTAGTTTAGAGCTTGCACATTATGCACATTAGTTTATAGCTTGCATATTTAGATAATATTACATTGGTATATATGCAGTTATGGCTGTAAGTGTTGGCACCCCTGAAATTTTTCCAGAAAACTAAGTATTTCTCCCAGAAAATTATTGCAGTTACACATGTTTTGTTATACACATGTTTATTTCCTTTGTATGTATTGGAACAACACAAAAACTGAGAAAAAAAAGCCAAAAATGGGCTGGACAAAATTACTGGCACTATCAACTCCCAGCAGCAATTTTAAGATCTCTACACAGGTGTTCAATAGGATTTAGATCTGGACTCATTGCTGGTCACTTCAGAACTCTAGAACTACTTCATTTTCATGGGTGCCAACACTTACGGCCATGACTGTATGTGTTACTTATTTTGCATTGTTCCTAAGTTGCAGGCTGCATTATACTCTAGAGCTGCACTCACGTTTTGGTGGTGAAATCACTGTGAACATACTATACATTACTTTTCCCATGCTATTCCGGAAAACCGACTGTATTATACCTGCATTCATGTTTCTGCTTGTTATTATAGCAAACTGTGTACACAGGCAGATCATTAATAACTGAGCTCTTATTATACAGGGGCATAGGTATTTTTTCTTTAGTTGTTTTTACCTGTACAGTATGTTAGTACCGAAAGTACTTTTCCCAGACTAAAAGCTTGTTGCAGGCAATGAATAAAGATGGGATGATGGAAGATGTCAGCTTTGAAGCTGGCAGAATAGTGAGTGAGACTGCAACTCAGGATCAGTACAACATTAGTAAGATAACAGTCTTACAAAGTGAATTTCCATACTGTAACTGTATTTCCCAGCTCAGGGAACTCTTTCTTATTGTGATCCTACACATCAATATGATCTGCCAAACACAGAAACAATCCTTTAGCTGTTCAACCAAAGCCAACACCTCTCTATATTTGTCTGTTCTGATCCACTAAGCATCAGTCATACAGTCAGTAACTCCTTTGCTATCCTAGACCACCCTGAATACTGATATTAACCCATTGCACTGAGCCACCACATATGGTTACATTAACGCCTTTTCATCCCATGACATTATCCACATTGCTGAAATTGGGGTTTTCCGGACAAATGATGCTTATGACCTAGCCTAATCCTAAAGGCGCCGATTAGCTCTGTTCTTTGTGTAGTGACTGTGAGGAGTTACTGCAGCTCAGAAACCATTTACTTGTATAAGAAATGAGCTGCAATAACTCAGTATGCAGCTACACAGATACAGCTATTTGCTTCTGGCTTTGTTCTCTATATAGTGGCTGCAGAGAACAGCTGATCAGTGGGGGTCCTGTGTGTTGGGCCCTTGCCTATCTGATAGTAATGACCTATCCTAAGGATAGGTCTTCAACATAATTTGCTTGGAAAACCCCTTTATCTCAAACAGTGCCCTAAACTACCAGAACATTTGGCATTGATCCTTTTAACCCCATAAGGACCAGTTTTGGTCAAAAGGCTTTGTGATTTTTGTCTTGAAAAAATTAAGAAATCCATAACTTTTTAATTTTTGCACCAATGTAGGTAGTTGGTGTAGGGCTTGTAGTCTCATTATATGGCATCTTTTTGTGATGCCTATAACTTATTGCTGCCCCCTTGGCAATTAGGGGGGTCACAAGTATAAAATGTCTTTGCATTAACGAGGTATTTCAATCTTAATAAGTCATATGATGGGGCATAACTTGCAGATCAGTGGGGGCTCGATCACTGAGAGAATGGGGGAGTTTTGACTGAAAGGAGCAGTGGTTGGGAAGGATGCGTACCACTTCATTCATTTCAGTGGGAGTGCCGGAGATAGCTGAAGTACAGTGCTTGGCTATCTCTGGTACTCCCATTTATATGAATGGAGTGGTGTGCATCTGTTCTGACCACTGCGTCATTCAGAACATTCTTCTGATCGTTGGGGGTCTCAGCAGTCAGACCTCAATTGATATGCAAAATATCCCCTATTCTATGAAACTTCTTAAGTTAGGAATACCCCTTTCAGCTCTGTTCCTAAAATAATACCCCTTTGTATCTAGTCAGCATCATCTGGTAGTAAAGGTGGATGTCCTATGTCTATTACTATTATCAGAAGAGATGAAGGGAAACAATTCTGGAAGTTCGTACCTCTTTAAATTCCTCATTGAATTAAATACCTAAAATATCTGGTTTGATTTTGCTGGATGAAAATCTTTGGTTGTGTAGTTAATAGCTGAGAAGAGTTTATCACTAATGAGCTTTGCAATAACTAAAAATGAGCAAAACCGTCTTGTTTCACGTTCTAAAATATTTCATGGAACCACACAGCAGCAGTTCAGCTCATTTGTGAAACTGCCAGAGGGAAAAAAAAAAACAACTATTAATGCTTTTCCTGTAATTGGAGCGACATGCCACTGTTATATGACACGTACATGAATCATCCTCTGCCTGATTGAAGTGAGGAAGATTAGCACTGCTTAGTCACATACCTGTAAATTAAGAGGCATTGTGGTTGCTGGGGGTGGGGGAATTTATTTTCTACGGGTTTATTTGTTTACTGTGAATATAGTTTTATCATTGTAAATCATTTACCAGTGTAAATCGTTGTACACCAGTCCTAAACTGATCATATATGTCTAACGTGTTTTTTTTTTTCTAGCAAACTCATGCCAAGTGAACCCAGTCTTATAAATCCCTACTCTTTATTATTCACACGTGGTTTTGGCTTCAAAACTGCACTAGCCCTTCAGCTGCTTTTTAACTTAAGGCTAAGGCCCCACGTTGCAGAAACGCAGCTTTTTTTGTTGCAGATTTTCTTGTGTTTTTTTGAGACAAAGCCAGGAGTGGATTGACCAGAAGGTAGAAATATAAGAGCTTCCTATATATTTCCCATTCCTTTTGTAGTCATTCCTGGATTTGGCTCAAAAAAAAAAAAAAACGCAACAAAATCTGCAACAAAAAAAGCTAGGTTTCCGCAACGTGGGGCCTTAGCCTTAAGGGGTTTTGCTGTTATGGACATACAGTAAGTGTCCGATCCCTTGGGCTCAACTGCTGGGTCTCCTGCCGATCAAGAACATGGAGGACCAAAAGGGGGATAAGTGTTCATAATGGTACAAAACCTTTAAGGCTGAGTTTCCATAGCACTTTTTTGCTGAAGATGTGCACACAGTTTTTAATTGCAGTTATGATCAGCACATGTTACCATGTCTCTCACCTGTATGCTAACAGCCAGAGGTTTTTGGTTTACCATAAAAGTGAAATGCATAGTAACGTGCTAGATATTAAAAAAAGCACTATGTAAACCAAAGAATGGCATGTAGTTATTAATTGCAGTAATGAGTAGAACATTTCCACTATGCTAGTACACCAGAGGTTTCCATTTTTATAGCTGCTATCATACAGGTGACATATATAGTAACATTAAGCTTTACTGCAATTACATACTGTATGCCAGTTTTTTCCCATAATGTGGGTCCCATGAAGACTGCCAGGGAATAGCGAGCCATCAGTGGTAAATAGGGTGCCTCATGGCATAAACCGGGTTGCCATTCTTTTTTAAATCGGCCACTACTTATTGTATTATTGCAATAGGTAGTGACCGATAATTTACTCACCCATCCATGCTCCTGTCCAGGTCAGCCTCCGCTGCCACCTCTAGGTGGCGCTGCACCTTCGTCACAATGCTGAAGAATGCCAGGACATTACATATCGTGTCATGAAGTTCTACAGCGTCTGGTACAGCGCATCCTGAAGGAGCCAGTGGAGCCGACTCGGACAGGAACATGGACACTTAAGTAAATTATCAGCCGCTATCTATTGCAAAAATACAATAGGTAGTGGCCTAACATATTAAAAAAAAAGGGGGATCATATACTGTGTGGGGGGGGGGGGGCAAAAAAGGGGGTCATATACTGTCTGGGACCACTCTGGAGCATTATACTGTGTGGGGGCCACTGTGGAGCATTATACTGTGGGGGGGCTGCTCTGGAGTATTATGCTGTGTAAGGCCTCTGTGGAGCATTATACTGTGTGGGGCCACTGTGGATAATTATACTGTCTTGGGCCACTGTAGAGCATTTTATACTGTGTGGGGGACACAGGACAGGGAATGTAAGATACATCAAGGAGGAGGGGACACACAAATTTTGCTGGTATGAGACCCCAAAATTTCTGATGGCAGAATAGAATAAAAGGTAGACTGCAGTACAGGGCAGAATAAAAGGAAGATAGATTACAGAGGAATAAGAGGCAGAACACAGGTTAGGGACAATTATTTTTCAAATGCAACTAAGTACAGTAGAGGGGAGTCGGGGGGTCCCTGGGAAAATTATCGTCCAACAGTCTGTCTCTCCTTCAGAAAGTTTGGGAATCACTGCTGTATGCATTTGTTTAGTACAAAAAAAGCACTGGGGGACATTATTAAGCAAAATGTGTGCCAGAATTTTGGTGTCATTTGTGACAAAAATCTGTCTAAGGCCTGGGCCCCACGTGGCGTAAACACTATGCTTCGGCCCCAGTGGAAACGCCACGGTAAAAACCACGTGTTTCACAGTCCCTGAAAAGTGGATGGGATTCTATTGAATCCCATCCACACATTGCAGAAAAATACATGCAGTGGAAATGCTGCGATTTCCATAACCGTTTGAAATCGCAGCATGTCAATTATACCTATGGAAATGCTGGCGGTTTCCCTATCAGTATAATTGAAAAGCGCTGCAGGAAAAACCGTGGGGCTACGTGGGGCCTTATCCTAAAGCTATGTTCACATGTGCATTGCAGTCTCTGTTGGGGACTATGTAGCAGTGTCTGCTGAAAATTGGCAGAGGGTAAAAGTCTTGCACGGAGGACTTTTTCCTCCACTAGTTTCAGTTGAAAAACTATGGACACTGATGGACCCCATTATAGTCAAGGGTATCTGCTAGACTCAATGTGTAACCACTGTTTTAGCGGTCTGCCTTTCCACTGTTCAGGTTCCCTGGTGGACCCAAACATCGGAGAGGCAGCAGTAATGGGAACCTAGATTAGGGGTGGGTTCACATTACTGTTGTTAACCAATTCCCGCCCCATACATTTTTCATTCTTCATTTTCGACTCTACGCCTTCCAAACCCCATAACTTTTTTATTTTTTCATCCTCAGAGCCATATGGGGCTTAGTGTTTGCAAGATAAATTGTACTTTATAATGGTACAATTTAATATTCTGTAAAATGTACTGGGAGGCTGGAAAATTTTTTTAATGGGGTGGAAAATTCTGCATTTGTGCGACTTTCTTATAGGCTTTGTTTTTACGGCTTTTACTGTGCAGCCAAAGTGACATGTCACTGGTATAGTGTGTTTATCTTTTTTTTTTTTTTTTTTTTTTTTTTTTTTACATTTTAATCCCTTAAAAAATTCCAAAACTTTGCAAAAAAAATTCTTGAAGTCTGACACCTGATCTGTCGGTTCACTGTGCAGCCAAAATGACATGTCACCTCTATTCTATATTTCGGTACGATTCCGAGGATACACAGTTTATTTATTTACGTTTTAACCCCTTAAAAAAATCCAAAACTATGCAAAGAAAAATTTTTTTCTTACAGTCGCCATATTCTGACTCCCCTAACTTTTTTATATTTCCGTGTCCATGGATGCATAAGGCATCTTTTATTTGCGGTACCAGATGTACTTTCTAGTTATACCATTTTGGGGAATGTGTGATGTTTTGATCGGTTTTCATTCAAATTTTTATGGGAGGTGAAGCAACTAAATACAGCTGTTTGGCTCTTTTGATTTTTCTTCCTGCTACTGTGTTTGCCCTATGGGAAAAATATTTTTATATGTTTGTAGACTGGCCGATTTCGCATGTGAGGATGTATAATGTTTTTTGTTTGTTTATTTATTTTTATTTCAAATCTAGGAAAAGGGGTAATTTGAACTTTTTGTTGTTTTTTAATATATATTATTATTATAATTTATATATATATATATATATATATATAT
The DNA here is from genome assembly GCA_947044405.1 of Leptodactylus fallax. Taxonomy (NCBI): domain Eukaryota; kingdom Metazoa; phylum Chordata; class Amphibia; order Anura; family Leptodactylidae; genus Leptodactylus; species Leptodactylus fallax. Next base: position 504,434 of record CAMRHE010000497.1, on the reverse strand, counting down.
ATATATATATATATATATAATTAGTCCCCCCACCCCCCACCCGGGAGCTTGAATCTGCAATCTTTGGATTGCATGTCCCATGGACTGGTGTACTTGACTGATGGAGAGCCTGCACAAGTGTGAACCTAGCTTTACTTGTGGTGTGACTGAAGGCCCAAGATACACATACAGTTTTTTAATTGGACTGCATAGCACTAGTGCTGGACCTACTTCCAACTTTGGAAATTAAAACGAGTCTGTCAGCACAAAATTGAGATATAAACTAATCACAGTACCTTGTAGAGCTGTCAGCACAGTTTACAATTATGTATTTCTTATTCAGGACCATTGGTCCATTCTTCACTATCTGCTGCTACTATCTACTGCTCAGCTCCGCCCTGTCCATGCCTGATGGTGACACATGATGAAGGAAGCTGGCTTCAGATGGGGACAGCTCAGTGTTCCTGAAGTCATTTGTTGTTTCACCCCTTTGTCCCCTTTTGCTTGTGCTTTGGACAAGAGCAGGAGAGGGAGGTAGAGGAAGGGAAAAAAATACACATGACTGCAGAATCAGTTTGTAGTCTGTAGCCATGGAGACACACAGGTCTGCATAGAAGCTATTAGCACAAAATAGTTGGGAACAACTTTTTGCAAAGTTCATTTTGCAATTTGGATACATTGGAGCAATATATCAAGACGTTTCATCACCTCCACCAACTCTAACTCTTTGTATTGTTCAATACGTGTTGATTCCGATGCAGTTGGAATTTTTTCTCTAGTCCTTATAGTTACCGGGCAATCATTTCTGTTAGTTTCAGCACCCAATATTCTAAATAAGCTCCCTACTGTTAGTTGAGCAGTCCCTATCTGTCTGCTCCAACTGAGGACTGCCCATCTGACAGTAACGGGCCATTTGACAGCATTTTGGGTGCTGAAAGTAACAGCACTGATAGCTCAGAACTTTGCCAGACTCAGTGGATTGGCAGCTATTGAGCAATGCAAAGAAAGGGCTGTGGCTGTGGCTCTTCTGACTGCTGTGATAATAACAGATAATGTGTCTCCTGGTCACTTTCTGAACCGTTGCATACAATACTCAGGTGTCATATAAATCCTCCTGTTTACGTATTGTAGAGTTCCAGCCTGTGATGATAGACAGGAGAAGCAGACCAGAAACACAGGATATGAATGTTCCAGGTGACGACGTGATGGGATCACAGTACCTCTTAATGAATGTATGCTCCGAGGGATAGGTATTATACAGTCTCCTGTCAGTCACTTCTCAGCACTGCTGTAACACTGGGTTATATTTATCACTGTGGCTCTGTGGATGATCCTAATAAGTTTTAAACTATTAATTGCTTCAAGCACATAGACGATAGAGTCGACTGGGACGCATACTCCAGAAATGAATAATGATTTAACCTCTTCTTGGCCAAAAAGTTCCCAAACATTCCTAGCCATCTATCAAAGTACTACGGCAGCAACATGACACTATTTAATTTAGATTTTGTTCCAATTGATCTATTATTTTGCAGTTAAATCATTTTCTAGAATGTTTGTGTAGCTTCCAATATACTGTAGCTGCCTTCACAGCTACTGCAGGGATTGACCTAACACCCAACTTTCCAATACAAATGAGTAGAAAAGGCCCGTCTCAGGCATAGCTTTGTGGTAGGCCAACATAACACAGCTTGGAGGGAGGCTATAAATTGTTAGGGGAGGGGGCAGCAGTGGCAGGAGTTTCTAGGGGAAGGGTTATTAGGGGAGTGCAGCTAATGTCCTAGGTGACTGGCAGAAGAGGGGTGAAGAGTCTGACATGCTGTCCTCTACCTGATAGCTATCTGGTTGCTACTGTGACCCAGACTGGCTGCGGCATCAGTTGTAGATCATACAGGGACCCAGACCCTTGCCACTGGATCCATGGCCTCCAGTGACTGAACTGCATGTTTCCCGGCGAGTTCTCCCTCTCTGACACCACCGATTACTCCTTATGTCTGTCTGCCGCCCTAAGCAGGGTGCACACTCTGAAACGTCTTAACCCCGATGTAGCTCCCAAGTCCCAGGATCGACTCTAGAGCCCCTCCAGGGACCCTCCTGGGTGTCAATAATGTGATTGCCGACTCTCTTTCAGTGGGAGTGGTTTCGGCTGATGGCCCTGGAAGCAGACGCGAGGAAATCCCATGCCCAGAGCATCTGTTGTCTCACAGTGGCGGGGGAGCAGATACGGTCATCAATGGCTGACGGTACGAAGGCAGCTTATGAGGTGGCAAAGGGTTAGTGCCTTAGCATTTGGTTTTACGCTTCGTGGGTGTTACAAAGGATTTCCTGGTGGGGCAGGCCCTTAATGGTTTCAGGAGGAAGAAAACACAGTCAGACAGAAAAAGGCCTGTATCTTTTCAAATCCTTAAACGTTTGGGGGAAGCTCAGGTAATGGTATGTCCATCCGGTTATGAGCAAGTTCTGTTTCACTTGGCTTTTTCTTGGGCATTTTTGGGGCTCTTGTTCCCGAGTAAGTGTAAGGCCCCCACCCTTGTCTACTGTCGCAGAACGTCCACTTGACAAATGCAAGAGTGAAATTTTGTATCAGACATTCAAAAACAGACCAGTGCGGCTGAGGTCGGCAGTTGGTTGAGGGGTTCATTATGTGTATGGTGCAATGTTTTTGGTTTAATCGCCTTCAGGGACCACTGCTGTGTCATCTTGACAGATCTTTTTTATCTTGATACAAGTTTAACATTGTTTTCTGGAAATGTTTGTCTCAATTTATGTAATTGGGGGTAGGGCATGGTTTTGTTAAATCGTGTCAGGAGTTATATTGGCGATGCCAATAGTTGGGTGTATTTGCTGTTATTTTTATGAGATTTATTTGTTTTAGTGTTGTCTTTTTGAGATTTGGCCCCACATTTGGTGTGGATCCTGGACTCTTATGTCTATTGAGGGGCTACTCGGACGGATATGCGTCCCAATGGAAGGCAACAGGGTTTTTCAAGGAATGAGGTTGTGCTGCGCTGGCTGGGGTTTCGAGGTATGATGTGGGGTTTTGTCCCCAGGAATTTCACAGGTATGCCAGGCTGGATAGGAACCCTGTCATAGTGGTGCTACATGTAGGATGCAATGACCTGGGGGTTCGCAAGTTGGTACGAGATGTTAAGCATGACCATTTGGGGTGAGTGATGGTCAAAGTCCGCTCAGTCTTGTCAGTGGATCAAACAATCCTCTCTACAAGTGGCCTGTCTAGTCTATTCAGAGCCTATTTGCTGGGTGTGCATGCCCTCATGTAAACACTATGCCCAATAACTTGCAGCAGAACAATCTAGATAGCAGGCAATTTGTCTTAACAGCTATCCTGCTTCCCTCAGTCCAATGATGTGCAGCTGGGTAAAACATATCTAGCAGTCAGCCACTTTTACCAATAGGTACACTACCCAAAACTAGCCTCTGAGAGTATTTTTAAAAGGCACCAATTGATGCATTTTTACCCAATTGTGTGGCAAAACCCAGTGCCTACTTAGACCACACCTGCAATGATTTACATATCTGGGTTATGTATCATCTGCCCTTTTCTGGCCATATTTTTCTCAGGTGGCCTTTTTTGAATAGTTTTACTGTGGTGTCTAATTGTGATGTAGGTGCACCTCCTTGTTAAATGTGCACTTTACCCCTTTTTTTTGCCTTTTTTTGACCCTTTTGAAAAAGGCACGAGTCATAAATACAGCCCTCTTTTTCTGACAAAATGCAAAATAAACAATAGGGTAGAAAATGACCACAAAGAGGCCCAAGTTATGCCAAATATAGGCACAAATAGCTTAACCCCTTCCCGCCGGAGGAATTTTTCGATTTTCGTTTTCCCCTTCCAAACTTTTTTATTTTTCCGTTCTCAGAGCCATATGAGATCTTAATGTTTGCAGGACAAATTTTTCTTCATGATGCTATCATTTATTATTTTGTACAATGTACTGGGAAGCTGGTAAAAAATTCAGAATGGGGTGAATTTGAAGAAAAAGTGCATTTGTGCGACTTCCTTATGGGCTTCGTTTTTACAGCGTTCACTCTGCAGCCAAAATGACATGTCACCTGTATTCTATGTTTTGGTACGATTCCGGGGATACCAAATTTTATGGTTTTATTTACATTTTAACCCCTTAACAAAAATCCAAAACTGCAAAAAAATTTATTCTAAAAGTCGCCATATTCTGACACTCGTAACTTTTTTATACTTCCGTGTACAGGGATGCATAGGGCGTCTTTATTTGCGTGACCAGGTGTTCTTTTTAGTTATACCATTTTGGGGAATTGCTATTGCTTTGATCACTTTTTATTCAAATTTTTATCAGAGGAAAAACAGTGAAAAAATGGCGGTTTGGCACTTTTGATTTTTTTTTCCCGCTACGGCGTTTACTGTACGGGAAAAATATTTTTATAGATTTGTAGACCGGGTGTTTTCGGACACAGGGATACCTAATGTGTATGTGTTTCACAGTATTTAACTACTTTTATATGTGTTCTAGGGAAAGGAGGGTGATTTGAACTTTTTATATATTTTTAAATTTTTTTAATATTTTTTTTACTTTTTTTTTTGCATTTATTAGACCTCCTAGGGGTCTTGAACCCAGGGGGTCTGATCACTAATGCAATGCATTGCAAAAAAGTGTCATTTACATTGCAGGCTGCATAGAGCAGCCTGCAATAGAAAGATACTAAAGACAAGCCTGGGAGTCTTCACAAGGCTCCCGGCTGTCATACTAATGGGATGCTGGCCCACGGCGCTTTACCAAGGCACTGGAGAGGGGTTAATGCCCGGGTCTCTGCTGTATAAAACGGATTATTAAATATGTCGGGAAGGGGTTAATAAATATGCCCCAATGAGTTTACTTGTTTCTAAAGCTTAGTTTACACTGTACTTTTTTCCATATACAGTTTTTTCATTGCAGTAATGTGTAGCACATGCCACAATGCATTTGACATGTATGCTAATAACTAGTACACAAGAAGTTTTCAATTTAATATCCATTAGCATACAGGTGAAATGGATAGTAACATGTGCTACTCATTACTGCAATTTAAAACCGCACATTATATAGTAAAAAAAAAAACACAGCCTCAAGGTCCTATTAAATTAGCAGATATTAGTACGGTGGAAGTTGAATATTTAAATAACTTAGGAGCTGAGCAGACACCATAGTCGCCAGGTCTGCACTATATTATGCAATGGAGGCCTGGTGGCAATGGCACTGATTGCGGGCATTAACCATTCTAATGCCTCGGTCAAACCTAACCAAGGACCAATTTTCCCTGCAGCGATTGGCATCTTACCAGTGACTGCCGTTTTTGGAAACAGGATCCATGGGTGATGATCAGTTGCTATGACAGCATTGCAGTGTATTGTATTAGTGATCAGACCCCCTGGGGTTAAAGACAACTAGGGGGTCTAAAAAAAAAAAAAAAAAAATTAAAAGTTTAAATCACTCCTGTTTCCCTACATCAGATAAATAAATAAATAAATAAATTAATTAATTATTTAAAACACACACGACCTACAGACTTATAAAAATATTTCTCCCATATGGTGAACTCCATAGCAGGAAAAAAATTAAAAGAGCCAAACTGTGATTTTTTTTCGCCATATTGCTTCCCATAAAAATTTGAATAAAAAGTGATCAAAACATCAGACATCTGTCTCTGCATAAAAAGATGGATTACGCAGCCCTGTATACGGAAATATAAAAAAGTTACGGGTGTCAGAAAGTGGCAACGCCTAAAATCTTTTTGAAATTTTTGATTTTTTTTAAAGTTATTAAAACATAACAAAAACTATATCAATTTGGTATCACCATAATTGTGCCGACCCATAGAATACAGGTGACATTTCATTTTGGTTTCACCGTTAACGCTATAAAAACAAAGCCCGTAAGAAAGTAGCGCAAAAGTAGTTTTTCTCTAATTCTACCCCATTCTAATTTTTTTTTCCAGCTTCTCAGTACATCGTCGGAATATTACACGATACAATTGCGAAGTACAATTTGTTCCTAAGAAAAATAAAAATGTTATATTTTTGGAAGGCCGGAAAGGGAATGAGTTAAAGGGATTCTACAGCATTCTGGAGCATACTCCACTGTCACCACTATGTTACCGAGCAAGTTACAGTGATAAACAACATGCTCTTTTACGTATGTCACTTTTGTAAATCTGGAGTAAAATAACTTTGAAGTCTTATGCAAATGAGGGGGTGGGCCTTCAGCTATGGGAGCATTGTTGTTTGTTGCTGCTCAGACCCTTACCATCTTCTGTCCGTGCCACTCTGTGCAGTGGAAGTTGATCCTACCACTTCTATGGCTTCACCCATTTTACTTGAGCAGCAAGAACAGAGCTTCATGGAGCTGAAGGCCTGTCCCCAGTGCACCATTTTCCTCATCTGCATAGGACTTCAAAGTTGATTTTCTTGAAATCGACAAAAGGGACATACATAACAGAGATATATTGTCTATCACTGTAATGTGCTCTGTAATGTAGTGGTGGCTATTTGATATGGTTAGGGGAAGTGGTAGACTAGTTGGGTTTACATGGTGCCTTTTTATTGAAGAACAGCATGCAGTTTTTAACTTCAGCCGTGAAATGCAGATGTTACTAAGTAAGTCACCATACAAGTGATATGCATAGTAACATGTACTAGGTAGGCATTTCTGCAATTAAAAACTGCACACAGTTCTTCAGCATAAAAGCACCATGTGAACCTAGCCTAAACCAGAGCTTTTCTATTTTTAGTTTACAGGGGCAGTGCATAGTAACATGTTCTACTAATTACTGCAATTATAAACTCAGCCTTATACAGTATAAGGCTAGGACCAAGAGACTTTGGCCGCATCTCCCATTGACTCCAAAGATCAGACGTTCATTAGAATAGTTTCCCTGTAGTGGCCACTGTAAGAGAAATTATCAGCTGATAGCAACTTAGTTTTGGTGGGGGTCTTTAAACTGACTTCATATTACTGGTGTTGTCTATGATAAAGCATCACCTTTAAAGTGTAACTAAACTTTTGATTTTCTGGCAGTATTTTTGTCAATAATAAATTTTGTAATACTTTATTAACAAATTTTGTCTCCTTTCTGTGAAATCCTGCATTTCATTATCATTTTCCTTGCTTCTCTATTGAGAGCCGTACTCTGTGCTTCTCACTGTGTATGATGTAAGGGCTTGTGGGTGTAAAGCTGGGAAAATAAGGGTAGCGGGGCACTTCAAACAGTTATATATGGGGTATTATAAAACATAGAAAACTGGAGTCTTATGAAAGAGGATATTCTCATCTGCTGATCCCTGATGCCGCTGTTGTATGGCTAGGGACAAGAGTCGGGAGGTGAATGTTTCTCCCAACCACTGTGATAATGAGGGCCAGGAGTCAGGGGTCTGGAGAGCAGATAGCTGGCAGTCACAGTCTGGGATCGGACTGCAGTCCACCAGTTGAGTATCCCTGCCCTATACCATAAACAGTGAGAAGCAGGTTTGGCTCTCAATAGAGAAGAAAGGTAAAGTATAAAGAAATGCAGGATTTCACAGTAAGGAGCCAAATTGGTTAATAAAGTATATAGCAAAATTTATTATTGAAACAAATGCTATGTAACGTCTCTGCCGTTTCGGGTCTCGGCGCCACCCTCCGCTCGCACGCTGTGGCGAAGGAGGCGTCTTCAGTTTGGTTCTTTGTTTAAGTTTCTTGATGCTCAGTCTGAACATGGTCCTAGTTCCCTTGCTGTGTAAAGCCACACCCGTGTAATTAGGAACATTTCTCTCTGGACTGCATAGAGTTAATCTTTTCCTGGCCTGTGTGATTGACGGCCTGTGTACCTATCAGATCTGTGGCTGGGCCCAGACTTTCTATATACAGGATGTCATTTCTCAGCAAGTTGCTGGTTATTACACTTGTGTTTTGCCTGCTCTCTTTCTATACTCCTTGATAATTTGTTACTTGATTCTCTGACCCTTTGGCTTGCCCCTGACTATTCTCTTGGATTTTGACTTTGTACTGCTTTGCTCGTTTGTTACTGACCCCTTGGCTTCCTGACCTCTCTTTTGTCTTTTGTTTGTCTTGTCCTGTTCTGTGTGTCACTTACCCAGTATAGGGCTTGTCTTCAGGTTGTCCTTTTACCATTTAGGGTAACTGTGGCAATAGGAAGGGACAGTGGCTGGGGTGAGATCAGGGCTCACTTGTCTCTGTCCTTCCTCCCAGACCCCTGCAGTAGTGTCAGGGTATTGCTTCGTTTGGCAAGACCCTTACATGCTACCAAAAATTTAAAATTTACTTACGTTTTAATGTTTTTTTTTTTCTTTTTATTATAACTCATAATAAAAAAATGACTGCACCAAATACTACACTCCACTATAACATAACTGTGACATACACATTTCATTCAATGTGTGCTCTATCTTGTATAGAGACCATACAAAATATCATCTTACATACAGTGAGTAATAAGGACATGGTGTGGAAAATCTATCACTATGAATATTGTCCTATATTCAGCAACACTCTTTTGATGATTATACCCAGTAGATTGGATAACTAAAATTCTTCAGCGGCTTATTCCTCCAGGGTCATCAGTAAATAAGATTCAAGATAATTTGTGTCTCTTTTATTAACATATCAAAGATATGTTAAAATTATTGATGTCTGTACCTGGAGCTTCCTTGGGATATTACAGTACTGTATGCTGGAAAGTCTCATAGTTTATATTATAATTGTTCCAAAAGTCATTGTTTTCGTAAATTTGGAATATAGTATATAATACTTGAATTGCATATAGTTTATATCTTTTTATATTCCCCCTTGGAACCTGGGGTTGTTTTTAAAGAGCTATTCTGTAAAAATGTATATACCTATCTATAGGGCAGTATTATAAAACAGTAGTTATATTTATGTACATAAGGAGCAGCATTATAGTAGTTATATTGTTGTTCAAAGGGACAGTATTATAGTAGTTCTATACGTCTACAATGCAATATTTGATACTTTTGTGTCAAAAAGAAAAAAGTGTAGCGATGATACCTTTATTGGCTAACCAGAAAAAGTATATTTGAGAAAAATTATATTTGCAAGCTTTCAAAGCACGGAGGTTCCTTCTTCAGGCTGCCAAATGAATGACCGAAAATACAGCAAAACATTAGCAAGATGGTACATAAAGGCAATTAGCTGATGAGATGATATGTTAGTGAGGTAAGGTAGGGAAATAAAATTTGGAGGTTATGAAGTGATTGGTTGGGAGGTGGGATGTAGTCAGCTACAAAAGGGGTAGTTGTTATACTGTTCTACTGTACATGGGGCAATATTTTGTAGTTAAATTCTTGTACAAAGGGGATACTATTATAATAGGGCTATACTACATGGGGCAGCATTATAGTGGTTATGTTCTTGCACATAGCAGTAATATTAAAGTAGTTATATTCATGTCCATAGTGAGTTAGAGACTAGTATTTTAGAGGTTATACAGTATGCTTCTATATAAGAGGTAGTATTATAATAGTTATAATTTTGTACATAGGAAGCAGCGTTATAGTAGTTAAAATCTACTGTGTAGGGGTAGTATTATAGTAGTTATATTCTTGTACATAGGGGCATTATTATAGTAGTTATTTTCTTATACATATCCGTATCAGCATTAGGGCTGTTCGCACAGAGGAATTTGAAGCTGATTTGAGGTGAATTCTGGACAGAATCTGCCTGCCATTGTTTTCACCGGGAGACAGTGACGGATACTTCTTTTTTTCTGGAAGCTGAAAAAAAGTGTCCTACCTGACTTACTTTGGATTTCGCGGCTGATTTGACTCCATAACCTGTAGCACAAGGCTCAGGCTAACCATTGTATCTGAGGCTAATCAGTGAGCAAACCCACAATGGAAAGCTGATCCACAGGGCTAGAATTTGGAGAGGAATCTGTAGCAGAAGACTACCTCAAATTACTCTCCAAATTCATTTGTGTGAACCTGCCATTACTGAAGTTATATTGAGGGCAGTAAATAGTTGATTCATTCACCCCTGCATAAACACTAGAGCACACTGTCTACGAAGAAATTCAATATAACTTCTACCAAATAAATGATTATTTCTGAAACTGCTGTAAGAATACATTGAAGTCATCTGCTGTATGTGTTTTTTTTGTAATTTATTATAATAAGTAATTATAATACCGCATATGATACTAGATGTACAAAAAGACCTAGGTTATGATTTCTTTTGTAATCCCCTGACACTTAAATAGCAAGTAATGTAGCAATTATTATAGATGGACCTCCCTGACCTCGTCATTCTTACATACTAATATGCAGCATTATATTCACCCATCAATATCCATAATGAAATGTCTGTGGCTTTTAGTGGCGGATTCTTCACCTCCTCTGCCTTAGATATTGGAAGGATCTGATGCCAAAGAGCAGCGGTTGTGCCACGGTTCTTGGCGACCAACATCTAATGTTCGAAAGAATGTATAATTGAGGTCGCAATTACAGAATCAATTGGATAATTTCACGGAACTGGCAGGGGTGATTATAAATATTACAGAGCTGTAATTAAAGACTGAGCATCATTAGAAAGTAACGAAAAAGAAAATGATTGAATAATATGCATCTTCTCTCCGGGCCTGGCATCTTCAACATGTCGCCAATGTAAAAAAGCGGGTTAATTTACTCATGGGGAAACTAATGAGGGATGTACAAAAACTGGTGCAAAGGAATGTATAGCTGTTGCGACCAATCAGATTATAAGAAAATTTCCCCCACAATGTTTATCTAAAGGAGTATTATATGCATATATGCCAACTTTGGAGACTCTAGGGAGATTCCTAGACATGAGATATTTTTTTAATACTCACTCACTTACATAAGACATGACACTGACCTAAGACAATAGAATCACAGGTAGTGCATACAGGAGGATGTAGTGCAAGTGAGACATTTGCACTTTTACAAAGATGCATTATTGATATGTTAAGAATATTAATGTGATTGATATATTATGATGTTTAACACTTTATTGTATTGTTTATTGCCATGTACATACAGAGCCCATGCACTTTGTTTTTTAACCATTCATGTGTTAGTAGATGACACCAGGAGTGATGTACTGGATGCTATCCTACAGGAGGAGAACTCAGCTAAAAGAGACCATTATCTGGTGCTCTATATTGATTTGACACACTAGAAGCATTGAGCTGTGGCCTCTATAGATGGAGTTAAAGGGGTTGTCCAAGATGACCGTTTTTTTGCAAGGAGGCCAGAAAAGGTGAACAAAAAAAACAACAACAACCCATACTCAGCTGTACCCTGTGCTCCAGTGTTTCCCATCGCGGTCCTGTGGCTCGAGTGTCTTGTTTTGGCGTATGTCCCCGCCGCACGTGACCGCTGAGGGTAATCAGTGGCCTCAGGAAAGGACGTGGGACGTCACACGTATGCCAGGTCCTTTACTTAGGCTGCTGATTGGCCTCAGCGGTCACATGTGGCAGGGACTTCCACCAAAATAAAACCTCAGAGCAGCAGGACTGGACATCAGAGCACCGTGGACAGGTGAGTATGAGGGCTTTTTTTTTTTCACTTTTCCTGGCTTCATTGCAAAGACATGGTTATCCTGGACAACACCATTAAGGTATGTCCATATAACTATGTTTGACTTGCACCTTTGCTCAATGTATGTGCAGTAATCCTAGACAGGATGACAGAGAAAGAGTATGTCCCATGAAACCACCATGTGAGGACAGTGTGAGAGAGAGATTGAAGGGGATCCTGCAGCTTTAAGCTCTCAGAAGGGTCAATCAAAAATTAAGTGACTGTAAGGGATCCAGTGACTGTACTGTCCAGTTACATCATTTAACCCCAACAAGCTCAGCATCATATTAGGACTGGTAGCTCTATAAACCTAACCTTATGTAAGGCAGAGGCGTAGCTAGCGGGGGGAGAGGGGCAGAGGGGGCGGTTGCCCTGTGCCCACTGACTCTGTGGGGCCCACCCCGGGGCTGCCATTAATACATCCTTTATTTCTAACTAGATTGGTGTCTGCAGACACCGACCTAGTTAAGACATATCCTGCAACTTAACAGTATTGCAAACCGCAAGCCAATACAGGCCTGGGGTTTACAAGCCCCCGAGACCAAAGACAGATATCTGCTTCTCAGCACAGGTGGCGCAATAACGTCACAACATTGCGCCGCCTGCGCTCAGACACAGACGTCATGTGCGTGGACAGGGAGGAAGTGGTGGCTGCACCATTCATCAGCATCGCAGGTGAGTATGACTTTTTTTTTTGTTTTTTTAGCACAGTTGTGGGTGCAATAATAGTATAAGGGGTGGTTAGGAGGGGGAAATATAACTATAAAGGGAGGATTCATTAGGGGGCATAATGACGATGGGGGGCATTTATATAAGGGTTATTATGGGGTATTATGAATACATGGGGGGAGGTTATTTATATAAGGGGCCATTAGGGGGCATCATTTATATTAGAAGGCATTATGAACATAAGGGGGTGGTCATTGATATAAGGGGTCATTAGCGGAGCAGTATTTATGTCGGGGAATCAGGGGCATAATATGAGGGTCAATTAATTTAATTAAAGTGGCACTTGGGCTTTATTAAGACTAAAGGTCCCACGTACCGTCCCACAACAAAAAAAAAGCACTGCAGGAAAAGCCACGGCAGTAATATTGTGGTTTTTCACGCAGCGCTTTTCACAGAAGGTCCGCAGAGGATTCCCTCTTTTTTTTTTTCTTTATATTTTCAAATAAACAAAAAACCATCCAAACATTAAATAACTATATTTATTATTATAAAACAACCAAAAATAAAAAAAACGGGAATAGGACAGCGGTTCTTTTTTTTCATCTACAGGGGATGGGAGGTGGGGGAACGGGGGGTTTTTTTTTTTTTTTTTTTCTTTGGCCCCCCCCCCCCCCCCCCCCCCCACCACCAAAAAAAAAAAAAAAAAATGAAAAATTAAAAAAAACAAAATAAAACAAAAAAAACACAAACCCCCCCCCTTAACATAAAAAAAAAAAAAAAAAAAAAAAAAACAAAAAAACCCACAGTTTTTTTATTATTTTATAAAATAAAATAAAAAAAAAAAAAAAAAAAATATTTTTTCCTGCCTTTTTGGTTTTTTTCCCTCCCCCCCCCCCCTTTTTGGGGGGGGGGTATGAGTATTATCCCTCCCACAACAGACTCTGGCACTGACCTGTGTGTATAATGGGACCTGAAGCCTTCGCTGAAGGAAAGAGTGGGAACATATATGAAATATATCAGTGCCTCCACCCAGGATAGAGCCTCTGTATTACAGGGAGGATCTCTTCCTGGGACTTACCCATGAAGTACAGTTAGTAGCCTTAACAAGGATTACTGTACTAATCTCACAGTCTGAAGAATACATACAGATACCACATAAGGTTATAACAGTAGCTTTATAAGAATCAAAAGGATAATAGTATATACATGCAGTATACTGAGAACACAGCAGTACTACAACAACCAGCAATTCTGCAACAGTCTTAAGTCATATATATACACAGTATATATATATATATATATATATATATATATATATATATATATAAAAGAGTCCTGTGCACAATACATCCAGGCAACAGAAGAGATGATCCAGATGCAGGGGCCCCTGTGGATGACTGTCAGTTTTTCGCTTTTTTCCAGGAGGAGGCGGACGGCCGCCGAGGAGGTGATGATGATGCTTGAAAGGATTTTTTCCAGGCAGCAAACAGGACCACAATAGTAGAAGACACAGGCCTCACTACCCTGGCACTGAGTCCTTAACCGGCCAACTAAACTACCAGTGCAGTCGGGCTTCTAACTATCTAGTTGGCCATCGGAAGCCTAAACTATCACTACCCTGAACTATATACTGATCCCTAACTACAATCACTAGATAGATCCTGTGAGTATATAGGTAACACAGAGCAGAACTACTAGCTCTGTATGAGGGAGATAAAGTGGGACAGGTGGCAATCTAGTCCTATACACTCCAGCTTCACTAGCTGATCTTAAGGATATAGATGCTCAAAGATCTGCATATCTATTTCTTCTAGTTGTAAAGATTACACCTGCCACTTGCCTTAGACTGTGCCTGCTTAGAAAATGCTTCCTCACTCCAGCTAGTCCCTCATTGTTCTGACTCACATTTATTTACAAAACAAACCTTGTATTGAATCCCTGGGGTTTCTGAGGCCAAGCAGCAGGGGAAGAGAGGCCAAATACACTACATCCCAGTAGTTCCCTACAACTGTTTTCACACAGGCCATGAACTGCAGTTTTCTTCCACTGAAAATCAAGCGGTCTTTCAGTCACATGCCTTTCAAAGACTGAATGAGTGACACTTCTGGCTGTCACACCTCTTAGACTACATGTACACTATCATATTTAAATTTTCATCCAGAAGTTGCATATGAAGATGTCCACATTTGTGGTCCGTAGGTCTTCAGCAAGTCATCCTCAATGGTGCTGCAATGTCCACAATTGCAGGCCGTAGTCATCAATGGGTGTGCAAAATCCATGGATGGTTAAAAATTGTATGCCTCCCCTATTTGGATTCAGATATTGATACACTACTGCCTCATTCACACCAACACTTCTGCTTGCTGTCAACTGTCATTTTTATTGGTATGATGTTATCCACTTTGTTTTAACTACAGTGGGGAAAAAAAGTATTTAGTCAGCCACCAATTGTGTAAGTTCTCCCACTTAAAAAGATGAGAGAGGCCTGTAATTGACATCATAGGTAGACCTCAACTATGAGACAAAATGAGAAAACAAATCCAGAAAATCACATTGTCTGATTTTTAAAGAATTTATTTGCAAATTGTGGTGGAAAATAAGTATTTGGTCAATAACAAAAGTTCATCTCAATACTTTGTTATATATGCTTTATTGGCAATGACAGAGGTCAAACGTTTTCTGTAAGTCTTCACACGGTTGGCACACACTGTTGCTGGTATGTTGGCCCATTCCTCCATGCAGATCTCCTCTAGAGCAGTGATGTTTTGGGGCTGTCGCTGGGCAACACGGACTTTCAACTCCCTCCAAAGGTTTTCTATGGGGTTGAGATCTGGAGACTGGCTGGTCCACTCCAGGACCTTGAATTGCTTCTTACGAAGCCACTCCTTCGTTGCCCTGGAGGTGTGCTTGGGATCATTGTCATGCTGAAAGACCCAGCCACGTTTCATCTTCAATGCCCTTGCTGATGGGAGGAGGTTTGCACTCAAAATCTCACGATACATGGCCCCATTCATTCTTTCATGTACACGGATTAGTCGTCCTGGTCCTTCTGCAGAGAAACAGCCCCAAAGCATGATGTTGCCACCTCCATGCTTCACAGTAGGTATGGTGTTGTTTGGTTGCAACTCACTCTCCTCCAAACACGACAAGTTTTGTTTATACCAAACAGTTCTACTTTGGTTTAATCTGATCATATGACATTCTCCTAATACTCTTCTGGAACATCCAAATGCTCTTTAGCAAACTTCAGACAGGCCCAGATATGTACTGGCTTAAGCAGGGGGGCATGTCTGGCACTGCAGGATCTGAGTCCCTGGCGGCGTAGTGTGTTACTGACAGGATGAAATCTTGCGTGGAGCCCCTGATCGAGGGCGATTATCAGTGGTCTTGTATGTCTTCCATTTTCTAATTATTGCTCCCACAGTTGATTTCTTCACACCAAGCTGTTTGCCTATTGCAGATTCAGTCTACCCAGCCTGGTGCAGGTCTACAATTTTGTTTATACTGATAACAATTTCAAAAAGGTGCCATTACTATAGGTAATGAGTGGAGGACAGAGGAGCCTCTTAAAGAAGAAGTTACAGGTCTGAGAGAGCCAGAAATCTTGCTTGTTTGTAGGTGGCCAAATACTTATTTTCCGCCATAATTTGCAAGTAAATTCTTAAAGAATCAGACAATGTGATTTTCTAGATATGTTTTCTCATTTTGTCTCCCATAGTTGAGGTCTACCTATGATGACAATTACAGGCCTCTCTCATCTTTTTAAGTGGGAGAACTTGGACAATCGGTGGCTGACTAAATACATTTTTTCCCCAACGTATATGAGCTTTAAAGCCACTGTCTCCATTCCCTGCTGGTTTCTCCCCCCTTTTTTTCTCACCTGAACCTTCATTAGCAGTCTCAATATCTCCATATTCCCACACCCCTTTTCACACCTGATACAAATGAAACAAATGTATTGCATGCTAGTATAAATGTAATTGCATTGGTCATTTGTGACCTAGGTCATTTTGCATCTTCCAAGTGCAGCTTCTAATTGTATAGACCAGAATTAGGACAGAATGTGACCAGAAGGGAACTGAAGGTAACAACAACCCACTAAACGAAAACCTAACAATTAGCCACAAAATTCTTCTCACTATAATCACTGTTGTTCTTCCCATACTTGTAAAAACTAGTTTACCACCCCAAACCAGCCATGTCACTAAGAATATCTTTATCTCTTCATCTATTCTACCACACCATCTGACCTTCTCTGCACAGCTACTCAGAAACCTGCAAGCTTTCCGCCACAGACACACACAACCACCCCACTCTCTCCTATTTACACCTGTTATCCCTCTCCCTACCTCCTTTGAAGTGCACTCTGTTCACATTTACTTGCCCTCCAACCTCCAACTGGCCATCATATATTGACCGCCAGGACCTACCGCTGCCTTTATCGACCACTTCACCACCTGGCTATCGACCACTTTCTATCCACTGACACCCCCACTATCATCATGGGTGATTTCAGCATCCCCATTAACACAAACCACCCCTCCGCTTCCAGTCTCCTGTCCCTCACTGCCTCCTTTGGTCTCTCTCAATGGTCCTCCACTGCCACCCACACAAAGGGGCACACGCTCAACCTCATATTCACACGCCTCTGCTCTCTAGTCAACCTGTCTAACTCTGTGTCTACGCTCTCTGACCACAACCTGGTGACATTCTCTGCCCTCTCCTCTATAATAGACTCCCCAACCCCTAAACCAACAACCCCCCGCAGAAACCTTAATCGCCTTGACATCCGCACGCTCTCAGACTCTCTCCTACCACTTGCTGACATAACCTCACTCCAGGACGCAGATACCGCCGCTGACTTCTACAATACCACCATTACTTCAGCCCTTGACTCTGTGGCCCCCTTCACTAACACCAGAGCCCGACCGATCAATAGGCAACCCTGGCACACTGACTTGACTAAAAAACTGAGACGTACCTCACGGGTTGCAGAACACCTCTGGAAGAAAAGCCACTCCCAGGAGGACTTCCTCAGGTACAAAGAAGCAGTCCTCACATTCAAGAATGCACTCACCTCTGCAAAGCAGGTCTACTTCTCCACACTAATATCTGCCCTATCCCACAACCTCAAACAGCTATTCACTACCTTCAACACCCTTCTCTGTCCTCCTGCGCCCCCTCCGACATCACTTATCACAGCTGATGACTTTGCCTCTTATTTCAAAAGCAAAATTGACACCATCAGAGACATCAGTCTCACTCTATACCCCCGACAACCACTCTACCCAACTACTCGATGCTCTTCTTTAACCTGTTTCTCCACCGTCACTGATGAAAATCTTTCCACCCAAATCTCTAAATCCCTCCTCACCACCTGCGTGCTTGACCCAATCCAGTCACATCTCATCCCCAAACTCTCTGAAGTCATTACTCCTGCCCTAACCCATCTCTTCAATCTATCCCTAACCAATGGATCCTTCACTTTTGCCTTCAAACATGCTACCGTCACACCTATATTTAAGAAACCCTCCCTTGACCATCCTCTCCAGCCAACTACCGCCCCATCTCACTGCTCCTATACGCCTCTAAATTGCTGGAGCAACACGTCCACTCCGAACTATCCTCTTATCTCTTGTCCAATGTGCTCTTTGACAGACTACAGTCAGGCTTCAGACCCCATCACTCCACAGAAACTGCCCTAACCAAGGTTACTAATGACCTTCTAACTGCCAAAGCCAAGCATCCTCCTCCTCGACCTCTCCTCTGCCTTTGACACAGTCGACCATTCCCTCCTGTTACAAACGCTCTCATCCCTTGGCATCTCAGACCTGGCCCTTTCCTGGATCTCCTCATACCTCACCAACCGCACATTCAGCGTCTCCCACTCACACAACATCTCCCCGTCATGCCCTCTTTCTGTAGGTGTTCCCCAAAGCTCTGTCCTAGGACCCCTCCTGTTCTCCATCCACACCCTTGGCCTTGGCCAACTCATAGAATTCCATGGTTACCATTGCTATGCTGACGACACCCAAATATATCTCTCTGGACCAGACATTACCTCTCTGAGTCCCAGAATGATTAGCAGCTGTAGCCTCCTTTCTCTCCTCCGTTTTCTCAAACTCAACATGGAGAAAACGGAGTTCATAATCTTCACCCCTCCTCGCTCGGCGCCCCTACCTGACCCATCTATTAAAGTTAGCAGAACCACACTCACCCCAGTCCCACGGGCCCGCTGCCTTGGGATAACCTTAGACTCTGACCTATCCTTCAACCCGCACATCCAAACCTTCAACACCTCCTGCCGCCTCCAACTCAAGAACATCCATAGAATCCGCTCCTTCCTCACCCCTGAAACTACAAAGATGCTAGTCCACACCCTCATAATCTCCCGCCTAGACTACTGTAACACCCTTCTCCATGGCCTCCCAGCAAACACTCTCGCCCCCCTCCAGTCCACCTTAAACTGTGCTGCTCGCTTATTACACCTCTTCCCCCATTCTTCATTGGCCAATCCCCTCTGCCAATCCCTTCACTGGCTACCCATCGCCCAGTGAATAGAGTTCAAACTACTAACGCTGATATACCAAGCCATCCACAACCTGTCCCCTGCATATATCTCCAACCTAATCTCCCGCTACCTGCCCACACGTAACCTCCGATCCTCCAAAAATCTCCTACTACACTCTGCTCTTATCCTCTCTTCACACAAACATGTCCAAGACTTCTCCCATGCATCCCCCATACTCTGGAACTCACTACCAAGACACATAAGACTGACCCCCACAATCACAAGCTTCAAGAAGGCCCTGAAGACTCACCTATTCAGGAAGGCCTACAACCTCCAATAACACTACTGTCACCACACCACCACCTGAACAGCCTCTAACCCCACCTTCTGTCTCTATCCCTCTTCCCTCATAGATTGTAAGCCCTTACGGACAGGGCTCTGTATCCCACTGTGCCAGTTGGTCACTGTTAGTATTATCTCTTTGGTACATTTTGTGTACCGTATGTAAATCCTCAAATGTAAAGCACAATGGAATTAATGGTGCTATATAAATAACTAATAATAATAATAATAAAAATGATGTTTCAACCCTCTGAATAGGTCACATGATTGAATACAGGCAGCATCACTTGCATATTTGCTTGCTGAGAAGTGTTTTGGATTCCTTGGCTGAACACGATGGATTGTCTCTCGGTGATTCGGACAGCAATTACCTATGCTGGAAGAGGAACCGAGGATGAGGAGTAAGGTCATTTCCACACTCTGACTTGCGGCAGCACCCAGGCAAGTTTCACAGCTGCATAACCATCCCGAGCTTGCATCCTGGGCTCACTTTCCAGGACACCAACATGTGCATCTCAGATGACAAACGTCTTCTCATCACCCTCAGGTACGGATAATACTGTAGTTTCCCTGTACCTCTTGGTTTAGTAAGCAAAATTGTCCCCTTTGACCTGTAGTTTCCTTGTACCCTCTTGTCTTGGTTTAGTAAGCAAAATTGTCCTCTTTGACCCTTATAAGCCTGCTAGTATATTTTGACCCTTAACACTTCTCACCTTTTCAGTACAGCCCCCTGTGATCCTTTACATCTCACTCATACAATTGTCCCTTTTAATTTGTCACCTTGTAAGTTTAACCATCATTGACCCCTAACCCTGGTGACCCACCCTGCTAATGTGATAGGAAAATTGCTTTCCCCTTTTTTTTGATTCACAGATTCCTGGCAACAGGGACTTCATTTGTATCTCTGCACTTTGAGTTCCTGCTGAGTTGCTTGACTATTTTGTGGATTATATCAGTGTGACCTGTGAAGTGATCTGGCAGCGTCTGAAAGCAGTGGTGATACCACAGCCCTAGGCAGAAGACTGGAAAAGGGCAGTGACTTAGCTGTCACAAAAATCCCTAGGAGATTGTAAGGTTGATGCAATCCCGCAAACATTGGTTCAAGAAAGAGCTGTCAGACACCCTAGTACTGCATACATCTCTATGGAGGGAACTGGACTAGTGGTAATTATAGTGTTGTCAACAGTAGGCCAAGGACACAAAAGTGACTCCTCCAGCCCTCCTCCCAAGTTGAGGCAAGGTTTAGGGGGCCTGCAGTGTATCTGATTGTGGTGGTAGTTCTCCCAGGGAGCTTCCAGTTTAGCGGAGTCCTCTCCTCTACTGAGCTTGGTGATGGTGGTCAAAAGGGCAACGATGGTAAGAACAGGAATTACTCAGGAGGCAGTAGTGCAGTTGAACCAAATGATGAAAATTTACTGAGGTAACAAGAAACAATGCAGCTTCCTGGATACAGGTAGTAGTAGGCGTTCCACTGTGGGTGATGGTACTGAGCCTGCTAAAGGTTTTTCCACATCAAGTAGATGTTCAATAATGACTGTTAAGTCCAGTGCCTTTTATCTACAGTCCAATAAGTCTGTACCCTGCCTCTTCCACTATATTCATGGAGGCTGTAAATAATGAAGTCTCTCTGGTACCCTTGACTACCTGTTTACTGTAGGGTCCAGGATGTGAGGCTCTGATACACCTCAACTTCTCCTCTAACTCAGCACTTATTTCCCTTCAGGAGGCTTTCAGCAATTCTGTATCAGGGCTGCAGCGATGATGAGGCTGGGCAATAGTTGTTAGAAGAGCCCCCAAACGTTTCCCGTCTGGGGCTGTACTGGTCACTCTCTCAATGTACATCTGTACTGCACAGAAGACTCAGCTAGACTGACTGTGGAGACTCTAACCCAAGATTTACACCACCAAGTTTCACCTAGCCGGATTTGCAGTTCTTAAAATCATGCCAGGAAAGGAACTCCAGACATAATAGTAATCTATCATGCTAGGATTCCTCTGCCTCTCAGCAACATATTGTCTTGTATAGTTAGCCTCTAAAAGGTATCGCCTGATTTCTTCACTCTTCCACTACTTTCAATGGCTAACACGGTACATTATACTTGTATAGTATGGGACAGTATGTCGGTGGGAGGCAGGGACTTCTAGCATCATAAATAACTATAATGCCGAGAGTAGCAATCTCGGCATAATGTTCAGGCAGGTAAATCTGGCGAATACACTGATCCGGTGAAACTTGGTTGTGTGAATCTAGGGTATGTCTCCTAACCTTGTCCCAGCAAACTGCTGGCTGGATTGAGCCAAGTCCCCTATAAAGGGGGAGAGTACTTCACCACAAAGAAGCTTTCCAAAACAGGGAGAAAATAACTTTGGGAAGCTGCAAAACATACAATTATGTACAGACAGTAGCACATAACATAAAACAAACAAAACAAAAATATTAGAGGCGTCAGCTGGGATGCTGCACTAGGTGTAATATGACCTCTAGCCTTCAAAAAAGACTGTACAAGCTATGTGCAAACAGAACAGACCGGTGGCCACAGACCTATGCCTGAAACCAGCTGCTACAAAGTGCTGACTGCAGCAGGAAGCCATGGTTCAGCCAAAGACCGACTTTCTATTATGCTTTTGTATCACTTGAAATGTCTGTTCCTCTATATAACAAATAAAAAAAGTTGCTGTTTGCATTTATAAAAGTGTCCGTGACAATCCAAAGTACCCTTTTCATAAATGACACTCTTTTCATGAAACCCTAAAAGGAATTACAGATCCCAGACCAGTCCTCCTAAATTCAGACCTCTGGTCAAGAGGCCCTAGGGGTCATGGTGTAGTATTAAAAAGTAGGTAAAGGTATGATGTTACTGTTAACTTGCATATCCTGTTTTTATCAGCAGAATAACTGAGGCATATAGGAAGGAAGGAGGATGGAGAGTTTAGGCCAGTGCTTCACACTGCCACACTGTTGACTGACCACCCATTCAGGGATGTAGCAATAGGGGGTGCAGAGATAACAATCGTTACCTGGTGCCTTAAGGGGCCCAAAGGCATCTCTATAACATAAGAAGACACCAATACGATAGAGAACACATGGTAAATACGGGACCCTGTTACATTTTTTTCATTGTGGCCCCTGGGCTTCAAGCTACACCTCTGCATTCATCCCACATTTTTGACTCACTAAAGATGTTGAATTGATGAATAAATTAAATGAATTAGAAAATCATTGAATACCACGTTCCTGTAGATATTATCACTTCCTGAAATAAAGGAGAGAAGACCATTCTGCTAAATGACCCTTCTCTCAGGGGTCCTGTAACAAATCAGGTCTATGTGTGTATATGCATAGGCATATATGCATGTGTTGTTTTTTTTTTTTTTTATTTCAAATAGTTTGTTACATTTTTATTTTATCAAAGCAAAATAAGTGCAGAGCCTAAACCAGTGCTCCCCAACCTTTTTAGACTCAAGGCATTACTGAAAAGAAAAAAAATCCTTGGGGCACTCCAACTAAGTAATTTGTATCAAAACACAAAAAATCCAAGTGTTGAGGGTTTTGGTTGCTCAACGGCTGCTGTGGCCAAAATTGCTGTGTAGCCCTAATCTTAGAAAATAGAAAGAGAGAAGAGAAGGGAGAATAAAAAAAAAAAAAAGATAGAGAAAAAGGGCCGGGGTGTTTTTATGGGTTAACTTTAGCTTTTAATTATTTTGAACCTTTCCAAGGGACACAGTTCAGCATTTTGTGCCTGAGCCTGCATGACAGGTATACACGACTACATTACCAGTGGGAAGTTATCAATCTCACACAACACAAGCTTGGCACCTCTGACACACTATAACCACTCTTAACTCAGAACTAGATGTATTTACTGATTTCCTGCTACAAACCTTCAAACAATCTTCAAGCAGATTTTGATTCCACAAAGCTTTGTTCCTTTAGAACGATTAACAAAAAAGAGGTGTCGATAATAGCTTAGAGGTAGAAATGCCTTGTATGATTGATGTTTTACAGCAATTTGCAGCACATTCACTCAGGAGAAAATCTAAATTTAACCTTTGTGTGTAACACCGCTGTTATATTTTCTCATAACTGAATAAAGAGGTTAACTAGCAAACAGCTAATTTATATATACTTTAGTACTGTCTATCATGTAAACCAGTGGTTCTCAACCTGTGGCAGACGTGGCAGAAGCACTGGTCCCCCTGCAAGGATGAACGTCTGCACACTGCATCCTTACTTTAGAAGCACAATGAGCGCTTCCATGAGTACAGATGGACACGATCATTGTAGTTACCAGTGTGTCAGTGAGCGAGTGATAAGCTGTGTTTAGTAGTCACCTCTCTTTTCCCCACTGATTACTGACCTCACAGCAAGGCTTGGAGCATAAAAGAAGCATGGAGCAGAGTGGGCAGTAATCACTGAGTGTGGGGACACTGTGGAGGGGGCCATTATCTTACAAATGGGGGCACTGTGGGGGCCATTACCTTACATGTGGGGGCACTATGGAGGGTCATTATCTTACATGTGGTGGTGCTGTAAACAGCCATTAAATATTACATGTGGGGGCACTGTGAGGTGCCACTATATTACACATGGGGGTACTGTGGAGGCCATTATATTACATGTGGGGGCACTGTGAGGTGCCACTATATTACACATGGGGGCACTGTGGGGGACATTATATTATGTGTGGAGCACTGTAGGCACCATTTTACTGAACATGAGGGCCATTATAGTACAGTCATGGCCAAAAGTTTTGAGAATCATACAAATATTAATTTTTACAAAGTCTACTGCTTCAGTTTTTCTAATGGCAATTTGCATATACTCCAGAATGTTATAAAGAGTGATCAGCTTAACAGCAATTACTTGCAAAGTCAATATTTGCCTAGAAAATGAACTTTATCCCCCAAAACACATTTCAACATCATTGCAGCCCTGCCTTAAAAGGACCACCTAACATCGTTTCAGTGATTGCTCCATTAACACAGGTGTGGGTGTTGATGAGGACAGGGCTGGAGATCAATCTGTCATGATTAAGTAAGAATGACACCACTGGACACTTTAAAAGGAGGCTGGTGCTTGCCATCATTGTTTCTCTTCTGTTAACCATGGTTATCTCTAAAGAAACACGTGCAGTCATCATTGCACTGCACAAAAATGGCCTAACTGGGAAGAGTATTGCAGCTAGAAAGATTGCACCTCAGTCAACAATCTATCGCATCATCAAGTACTTCAAGGAGAGAGGTTCCATTGGTGCCAAAAAGGCTCCAGGGCGCCCAAGAAAGACCAGCAAGTGGCAGGACCGTCTCTTAAAAGTGTTTCAGCTGCGGGATCGGGCTACCAGCAGTGCAGAGCTTGCTGAGGAATGGCAGCAGGCAGGTGTGAGTGCATCTGCACGCACTGTGAGGCGGAGACTCTTGGAGCAAGGCCTGGTCTCAAGGAGGACAGCAAAGAAGCCACTTCTCTCCAGAAAAAACATCATGGACAGACTGATATTCTGCAAAAGGTACAGGGAGTGGACTGCTGAGGACTGGGGTAAAGTCATTTTCTCTGATGAATCCCCTTTTCGATTGTTTGGAACATCTGGAAAACAGCTTATTCGGAGAAGAAGAGGTGAGCGCTACCACCAGTCTTGTCTCATGCCAACTGTAAAGCATCCTGAAACCATTCATGTGTGGGGTTGCTTCTCAGCCAAGGGAATTGGCTCTCTCACAGTCTTGCCTAAAAACACAGCCATGAATAAAGAATGGTACCAGAATGTCCTCCAAGAGCAACTTCTTCCAACCGTCCAAGAGCAGTTTGGCGCTCAACAATGCCTTTTCCAGCATGATGGAGCACCTTGCCATAAAGCAAAGGTGATAACTAAATGGCTCAGGGAACAAAACATAGAGATTTTGGGTCCATGGCCTGGAAACTCCCCAGATCTTAATCCCATTGAGAACTTGTGGTCAATCATCAAGAGACGGGTGGAGAAACAAAAAACAACAAATTCAGACAAAATTAAAGCATTGATTCTGCAAGAATGGACTGCTATCAGTCAGGATTTGATCCAGAAGTTGATTGAGAGCATGCCAAGGAGAATTGCAGAGGTCCTGAAGAAGAAGGGTCAACACTGCAAATATTGACTTGCTGCATTAACTCATTCTAACTGTCAATATAAGCTTCTGTTACTCATAATATGAATGCAATTATATTTCTGTATGTGATAAAAACATCTGACAAACACACATAAAAACCAGAGGGCAGCAGATCATGTGAAAATATAATATTTGTGTCATTCTCAAAACTTTTGGCCATGACTGTACATGTCAGGGCACGGACGGCTCCATTATACTACATGCGTGGGTACTGTAAGTCGCCATTATATTACACATGGGGGCACTGTGGAGCTCCATTATATTACACATGGGGCACTGTGGCGGCCATTATATTACATGTGTGGGCACTATGGTGGCCATAACTGTTGATGGAGGGTCCAAATGAAGCCTTATTTTGTTAACATTTCTTAAGTAATCTCTCGGGGTATTTGGTTTGGATGTTTTCTGACTAGGAGGCACTTTGCTTGTAAAAGCTTGAGAACCACTGATATAAACGAATGGTCATATCAGTGAGCATGGAGGTATACCAACATCATCCCACGTGTTAAAATACCCAAAAAATAGATGGCAAAATGTACTAGTGACCCTTCAATTACTGGTGTAATGGACCTGGTGTCTAGTGGCTAAGCATCTATGGTTTATGGTTTGCTTATTCATGCTAATCAGGGATTTAAGAGCAACACTCCCAGTACAAACTAATATAGTCCATCAAGTCTTGTTTATTGGTATTTTCTTTTGTCCAATGGTTCACTGTCAAGATCACAGTGTTCTTTCGTTTGTTAAATCTACACTATATTTTAAGCCATTTTAAGGTGTGGTTTGTACCGAATTTGTTTGATCCAAAACAAATTTTGGACCTAAGCCACCTGAACCCAAAATGAAATGAATCTTGAAAGGTTCGCCCATCACTACTGATGTCCAGCGGTTCAATGATGAGTTACTGCAGTCTAGTGGTTCAATGTCAATCCCTCAGTGTTCAGGGTAGTTGCTGTAGATCATATGGTCAAGTCTCAATTCCCTGTTATCTAGTGGTTCATTGTCAAGTCCTAGAAATTCAGTCCTTGGTGTCCAATAGTTTTAACATGTAATTTACGGTGCCTTATGGTTGACTAGAAAGTCCCTGGTGTTTCATGGTTTGTGACAGGGCTGTGGAGTCGGTACGCCAAAGCCCCGACTCCGACTCCTCAATTTCCCCTGACTCCGACTCCGACATACATGGCGCATGTTTAAGAGATAACTTAATTTAAGCTTTTTATCATCCTTATGATACAATAATCAAGCTATTTAGGTAGAACATAAAATATATTTATTGAATACAACTTTAGAACACAAAAAACTTTAATAAATTGCAAATATGCAAAACGCTGCAGTAAGTGGTAAAAAAGCAGTTTTCAACAAAAACGTCCTGAATAACATTTGTGGAGTCTATGAATTTGTTCTGAGAAAAAGTATCGCCTCCATCAGATTCTCCTTCAAAGATGACCTCAAATCGGATCGAATTATTTTAAGGCTAGAGAACAGCCTCTCTACACTAACTTGGGTTGGTGGCAAAGCGGTGACCACATGGGCAAGATCTCTAACAATCTCGGGGTATAAAGGAATTGCCTCCTGCACAGTCAGTTTTGATGATCGGTTGAACTCTTCTACTTCTTTGAGAGCAAGTGAAAAATTTTGCTGAAATACAGTTTGTTTGCTATGGGAATGGAATCTTTTTCTCTGCGGGAACGCTTTGCCTGATCCATGTCATCCAAATACTTTTCAAAGTTAAACTCTTCATCTGATGAGGCTGAAGATATGGTGGCAGTAGCACTGGCAAGACCCAATTCCTCTTGCTCTTGGCAGTCCTGTAGCCCACTCATCCTAATTGCTACCTCAGTCAGAGCTTCTTTTCCTTTAGTAATCTGTTGATCATTCAGCAATATACGATGACTTGGGTCTACATAAACAGCTGCCAGAAGAATTTTGTTATCTAATAACAGTGTCTCTCTCCTTTTCATTGAAGCAGCAATGCCCTCTGCGATTAAGCCTTGTCTTTGGGACATGCAAAACAGCAAGTTCTTCCACTCCTTTAAGAAAGTTCCAGGAGTTAAATCCTCAGCTTGTAATTTTTTTGTTACTGTGAATGGGTGATGAAGCAGTTCCATTAATTCAGCCACCTGTGTCCATTGACCTTCTGTTAATGTTACCTGAGGGTTGGCCATGTCCACAAGAAAGGGCTTCAGCTCAACTAATCGCTCAATCATTAAATAGGTGCTGCCCCACCGAGTGGCTTGATCTACGATTGCTCCTTTCCCAGCACGTCTCTTCAAGATGGGATCAATTTTAGGGGTTCGGGCAGCAATAGCCAATTTCCTCACCTTGCCAATCAGAGTTCCAGCATGTCCCTCTTGCAGACTGTCTCTTATTGCCAGCTGCAGTGTGTGCACAGCACAGCGCATGTGATAAATATGAGAGAATTTTGAAGCAGCTTCAGCAAGATCTAATTCTAAAGTATCATTTTGCTGTTGTTCTGTAGTAATATCTGTTTGTTCCTCAGTTACAGGTACAGGACTGTGGGCTTCAAACCTCTTCAAACATGAGCTCAGAGGAGAAGCAAACTAACACAAAGCATACAGAGAGAACATACACTGGACAATTGATTTATGCAGTTTATTGAAAGTTTAGATATACTAAGAAGAAGTACTTGCCTTAAAGGAGTTCTCAGTCTCAACACAATGATTCACTTGCTGACAAGCAGTCACTCTGTGTCCTCGGGCTGTGGGTGGGTCTCCAGCACAATTACAGATAAAGTCAAGCTTTTCAGTCCTCACAATCACAACACTTGTATCTTTTGCTTAGTCCAGATAATGGTGCTAAACCTTATAGGTTCACTCAGAACTCAGTCCCATCATTATATGAGGAATAGAACAGACCTTTACAGGACATTTCATCATTTTCAACATTTCATCATTTTCCCAAATTCTTATGAAAATATATTCAGCACATACTGCATTGTATTACTAACTGTACCAATTTATTATATATTTTGGGAGTCGGAGTCGGTCCATTTTATACCGACTCCGACTCCACCAAAATAGGCACCGACTCCGACTCCACGACTCCGACTCCACAGCCCTGGTTTGTGATCAGGTACCTGGTATCTGTTGTTTCAGTGATGAGCTGCTGCAATTCCCTGAATGTTTACAGAAAACTTTAAGGTGGTATTTCCCTTTAATAGGTGGCTTAGCCCACCTAACTGTTGGATGGATAATGTATTCCAAGTTTCTACTATTATCAGGTCATGCCTTTTCTGCACTATACTGTATTATATGAAATGTCGCAAATCCAATAATGGGTGAATGTCCTTGACATTGTATTAATCCAATTTTTCCATTCTGCGTGCCCTTTTGCTATTTAAGTAACAATATCTGATCTCTTGTGTAGATAATGTCTGGTAATAAGGTTCCTGTCTCCCTCCAGTGAATTTATATTTAGGGAAAAATGTTGGTGTCCTGCACAAAACAGTTCAGTTTCATGATCGGAATGTATATTTTGGCATGAACACATTGAAATGTCTGGCCTCCCAGCAGTGTGGAAATCTAAAAATGTCTCCTCTCACATGGCGGCACAGGTGCCCCATTCAGCTTTAATTGGGAATCTGCAATTACTGTTTTTGTCTTTCTGTTCTGTGAAAATCTTGCAATGGAATTACAGTTTCGGAATTTTTGCTCTAGCTGTGAAATATTTTCTCCTCACCTCTCCGCTAAAATACCTGGTGGTTACAATGACGAGGAGCCCATTGTAGCAAGAACCTGTCATCACTCTTGTCCCTATTACAGCACAAGAACCATAATTAGTGCCATTAAAGGGGCAGTGTCCCATTGCATATCTTCACTGCCTAATTCTATATTATTGCTGCAGAAGTATTACTTTTTTGGCTCTTTATAAACAGCAGCTGTGATCAGATCAGCTGTAAGAAGCAAGTTACAGTATATATCACTTTGCTGCAAGGCTCAGATTCCATTTACATTGCCAAGGTTTGTAGACACAAAACCCATTCCAGTCTGAGTCCTGTCCTGTCATTTAGATCCAAGTCAGTCAGGCATGGTCGCTGGGAGAAGCTTCAGGCAGCTATATATTTCTCTGCAGTGGCCACTACAGGAAAAATGAGGTATTACATAATGTTTCCCATTTACAATAAGTGTTTGTTAGACTGGCCTTTTGGCTCTGTCTTGCACTACTTTTACTAGTCCTATAACTGCAACCCTGCTACCATTGCTCTAGTTTAAGTCAGCTGTCCATGCCTTGACCTGTGCTGTAGAGCAAAGCATAGTAGAGAGACAGATCTTCTAATGAGAATGACAGAAGATTAGTAGCTTTTTCAGACTCTCAATAGACAAGGCAAGTAATATGCATTTACTGATCATAGCTTCTGTAACACAAAAAAATTGGAGTTCTGTTCTAAAGTGCTATTTCAGTAGCTTACTAAGGTTTGTATATGATTTGATACTATTGCCTGAACTGCAAAACTTCTTCCTATATTGATGGAACTTTCAGCATAGTTCATTCTGAGCCTCCTGGTTCGGTTCTGTGGATAAATATGTGGTTTATATAGACAACCTAAAACAAAAGGTGACTTTCACAATCCTAGCTCTGCTGACTGGCTCACTAGTAGTAGCAAACATTTCCCTAAACTTTTCCATGCTTGACTATGACGCTCTCGTTTAATTGCACAGCCTGAATTTTAATGTCCTCTCTTTAATTAGAGTAGGTAAACAAAGACAAATGGCACTTTGTGCACAATAAGCAGAATTGTGCCAACGCTGCAGAGTTTCGATTTGACCTGATTAAACAGCATACAATTATCATGGTCCAATTAAATATTCACTTTGGCCATTGACGTGATCTACTCTGATATTATAGTCATCCCTTAGCACAGGACATGGTGTCATTTCATGTACAATAAGAAGATAAAGACTTGAATACTAATGAACTTGCTATCACTTAGATACATTTCACATACTTTCTGTTATTAAGGAATTTCATTGAGTGATTTTCTAATATAATATTGTATAGCAGGGGTATGCAACCTTCGGCACTCCTGCTGTTGTACAACTTACAACTCCCAGCATGCATACTTGCTCTTCTTTTCTTGGAACTCCCATGGAAGTGAATGAAGCATGTTGGGAGTTGTAGTTTCACAGCAACTGGAGTGCCGAAGGTTGGTGACCCCTGCCGTATAGTATATAACACTTTTCAACATGTATAGTATAAGACTGATTGCAATAAAATGTTGCTAGTCATATTCCTTCCTATTCATCATCATTAGAATTTAGGTACCATTTACAGCAGCCTCAATTTTGGCTGTTTCCAGGGGCTAATACAATGTCCATCTGCCACTCTGATGGTTAGAATTGGAGGTGCAGTCAGGACTGGTTAAGACAGGGATGCCCGTGGTCAGGATAGATATCCAATAGCAAAGTTCACGGAATACCAAAGCACACGCTTTGTGATAATGATAATTCAGATTTATTTTTACAGATCCAACAAATATACTGTATATCAAACTGTTTGTTGGCAAAAGGTGACAATTTATAGATGTTTCGGCCGATCCAAGGCCTTTGCCACAGTTCTAACAGTTATATATCAAATATGTCAGTTTCTCTGACACTAAGGTCGTGTGCATGACGTGGGCAACCGTGCTTCCGTGGCCCTATTCATAGGGGCCAGTCAGCATGGCTGCAAAGCTGAACAGGAATAGGACCTGTCCTGAGTTTTGCGTCACCAGCTGTCAGCCCACACGCACAACCCTGATCTCACAGTGTACATGGGGCCATACAAATGAATGATGAGTGTGCTATCTGGGAAAAAGCCCGGATAGCACACTGAACTAGCAGATGGTTGTATGCATGGGCCCTTACACTGTAAAACACATGTACCATTGCCACCAGAACTTGTGCAATATTTGATACTTTTGCACCAGAAAGACAAAAGTATTGTAGGTACTTTTGCAAGCTTTCATAGAGGCTTCTTCTTTATACATTTAAAAATGAATGGTTGAGAACAAAGCACAACTCTGGCAAGATGCTACACATAGGCAATTAGTTCATGAGGTAGTAGTAAGATAAGGTAGGGTAGTAAAACTGAGGGGTCTGGAGTCAGTCTGATGGAGGGGGGTGAACTGTGTCCATATAAGGGCTCATAAATCCAGGTGTTAAATTGAGTCCTTTTGTCAATGATCTGAATTTTATTATCAGCTTGAATTCCCAAATTTTTCTTTCTTGAAGCGACCTTTTAGAATCAGGACATTTTAAGCAGGGGCGCAACTAAAGGCTCAAGGGCCCTTGTGCAAATGCCATTAACAAGGAGGTTTTAGGGGGGCTTTCGGCACCCATCCCTTTGATAACTAGAGGACTCCGGGATCAGGCCCGACAGCAATCGGACACTTATGCCCTGTCCTGTGAATAGGGGATAAGTGTCCATAACGGCACAACTCCTTTAAGTCCAGTGGGCCATGGCATAAAAAATGGTTTGACATGGAATGTTAGGCTCAGGGGTGTAACTAAAGGCTCAAGGGCCCTGGTGCAAAAGCTCAGCTTGGGCCCCACCACTCAACTTCTCTTCATGACTGTTAGCCATGTCCCATTCATACATTTTAGCAGCATTTACATTGCTCATTTCTTCTCTATCTGTACCCAGACCTCAATGAAGACTAATTCACAATTTTTGTGCTACAACCTCTCCCACAGAATCTGACCAGTTGCTCCTTTTGGCATAAAAAGGTTAATTTTTTCTTTTATGACACTGGAGGGCAAAATGTCATAAATTCCAGTGTACCAGAGGGTTATGCCAGTGCTTATGGGTCCCTTAAGACTCCAGGGCCTAGGTGCGATTGCACCCTCTGTGCCCCCTAAAGTTATGTCCCTGCTTTTAAGTCTGACAAGCTTTGATCTGGCCCAAAGAAGTGTTTTCTCACGGGAGTATCCAGCTGCCATTTATGTTGTGCCTGTGTACATTCATCCTGGCCTGCAGTTTTTGTTTATTTCTCCAATGTAAATTCTTTCATTGCCCACATTGTACACAGTATCATGTATACCACATTGAAGGATGTATATGAAAATGTTCCATAAATGTTATAGTCCTACTGTGTGTTTGGTATGTGGATCATGTTTTATGACAAGATGTGGATACAAGTCTTGCATTTTTTGCTGTTGCCAGTCTCTGAAGGTGATATGAGGGCACTTCTAACCAGGAGATTCCTTAAGTTTGGTGATTGTTTATATGCAAGAATAGGCAAATCTTGGAATACTTCTTTTAGTTTACTGTCCCTGTGACATATTGGTTGAAGGTCAGCAGAAATTTTCCTGAAGATGTTATTTTTAGGGTCTTATGTAACCACTATGGACTCTCTGCTGTTGTCCTCCTTCAATGTGTACTCTAAGAAACTGCTCCTTGGAATTATTGTTGCTCTATGGATCTTCTCATCTACAACCTGTGTATGGTATCCCTGTTGTAAGAATATATTCCTTAATCTTAGCAGTTGTTATTTCCTGTCTTCACTGTTTGAACTAATCTGAATGTACCAGAGATTGGCTTTAGATGATGGATTTTCTAAGTATTGTGGATGAAAGATGTTCCATCTCAGATATCCTGGCCAGCCTGTAGGTTTATGGCAGATTGTATAGTTATTGATGTACAGTACAGACCAAAAGTTTGGACACACCTTCTCATTCCAAGAGTTTTCTGTATTTTCATGACTATAAAAATTGTAGATTCACACTGAAGGCATTAAAACTATGAATTAACACGTGTTATTATGAATTAACACATATACTTAACAAAAAAGTGTGAAACAACTGAAAATATGTTTTATATTCTAGGTTCTTCAAAGTAGCCACCTTTTGCTTTGATTACTGCTTGGCACACTCTTGGCATTCTCTTGATGAGCTTCAAGAGGTAGTCACCTGAAATAGTTTTCACTTCACAGGTGTGCCCTGTCAGTTTTAATAAGTGGGATTTCTTGCCTTATAAATGGGGTTGGGACCATCAGTTGTGTTGTTCAGAAGTCAGGTGGATACACAGCTGATAGTCCTACTGAATGGAGTGTTAGAATTTGTATTATAGCAAGAAAAAAAGCAGCTAAGTAAAGAAAAACGAGTGGCCATCATTTCTTTAAGAAATGAAGGTCAGTCAGTCCGAAAAATTGGGAAAACTTTGAAAGTGTCCCCAAGTGCAGTGGCCAAAACCATCAAGAGCTACAAAGAAACTGGCTCACATGAGGACCGCCCCAGGAAAGGAAGACCAAGAGTCACCTCTGCTGCAGAGGATAAGTTCATCCGAGTCACCAGCCTCAGAAATCGCAGGTTAACAGCAGCTAAGATTAGAGACCAGGTCAATGCC
Source organism: Leptodactylus fallax (assembly GCA_947044405.1). Taxonomy (NCBI): domain Eukaryota; kingdom Metazoa; phylum Chordata; class Amphibia; order Anura; family Leptodactylidae; genus Leptodactylus; species Leptodactylus fallax. The sequence continues at coordinate 470,874 of CAMRHE010000497.1, read as the reverse complement.
ACACAGAGTTCCAGCAGCAGACACATCTCTACAACAACTGTTAAGAGGAGACTGTGTGCAGCAGGCCCTCATGGTAAAATAACTGCTAGGAAACCACTGCAAAGGACAGGCAACAAGCAGAAGAGACTTGTTTGGGCTAAAGAACACAAGGAATGGACATTAGACCTGTGGAAATCTGTGCTTTGGTCTGATGAGTCCAAATTTGAGATCTTTGGTTCCAACCACCGTGTCTTTGTGCGACGCAGAAAAGGTGAACGAATGGACTCTACATGCCTAGTTCCCACAGTGAAGCATGGAGGAGGAGGTGTGATGGTGTGGGGGTGCTTTGGTGGTGACACTGTTGGGGATTTATTCAAAATTGAAGGAATACTGAACCAGCATGGTTACCACAGCATCTTACAGTGGCATGCTATTCCATCCGATTTGCGTTTAGTTGGACCATCATTTATTTTTCAACAGGACAATGACCCCAAACACACCTCCAGACTGTGTAAGGGCTATTTGACCAAGAAGGAGAGTGATGGGGTGCTACGCCAGATGACCTGGCCTCCACAGTCACCAGACCTGAACCCAATCGAGATGGTTTGGGGTGAGCTGGACCACAGAGTGAAGGCAAAAGGGCCAACAAGTGCTAAGCATCTCTGGGAACTCCTTCAAGACTGTTGGAAGACCATTTCAGGTGACTACCTCTTGAAGCTCATCAAGAGAATGCCAAGAGTGTGCCAAGCAGTAATCAAAGCAAAAGGTGGCTACTTTGAAGAACCTAGAATATAAGACATATTTTCAGTTGTTTCACACTTTTTTGTTAAGTATATAATTCCACATGTGTTAATTGATAGTTTTGATGCCTCCAGTGTGAATCTACAATTTTTATAGTCATGAAAATACAGAAAACTCTTGGAATAAGAAGGTGTATCCAAACTTTTGGTCTTTACTGTATATGGTTGTGTCCAGGAAATGTATTTCATATTTAGAGAAGTTGAGAGTAAGTTTCATAGTGGGCTGGAACTTTTCATGAAAAGACAGTAGTTAGTTTTCTGAGCCTGTCTGGATGGATTATTAGCAGGTCATCAATGTACTGGACGTATGCTAGAGGTTTAGTTATACAAGATGATAAAACTCCTCTTGTTTCGCCATTAGCATTTTAGCATACTGTGGTGACAATTTGCAACCCATAGCACCTTTTGGAGGCAAGAACTCATGTGTAGCTTACCGATAGGCTGTTTCTCCATTTGGTAGGCTTCTTAAGGCTGCTCACCTCTGCTCTCAGAGGGGGGGACTATAGCTCTTCTAAAAGCCGTCTTTTACACCTCTGATGATAAGCTGGTTAGTTATAGCAGCTTAGAAACGCGTCAGGTGTTATTTCTGGGACATGATCAGTACCTAATGTGCCTAGGTGTTATGCTTGAGGCATATGTGTGTGCTGTTAAGTGTACATTCAGTTCACAGCTTTTGTGTATGTACCGGTTTACACCGAGCATAAAATTGCTTGAAAAGCTGTGTTAGACCATATTGTGGTCTATATCACTTTTGAGCATCAATGGTCTTTTGTTAGGCACTTTTAGCCATCCCTCCTCTAGTTCGGTTGCTATATTGAGGGTATTATTGAGAGTTATCCCTCTGTAGAGTTGAGACACTGTAGCTGTCTCAGTTATCCACCGATACAGTATCCTATTAGTGGTAACAGTCTACTAGCACCACTTAAGGATTTAATTGAATATCTGGTGTCAATGGTGATCAGACATCCAACTCAGGAGAGAAATATATTCCTCAGGAATTAGCAAACTGATTATGAATGGGACATAACCTGATGGTTATGTATAGCTTGCCTTAGCAATCAGTTTTTTTTTTTTTACATTGGCTCAATAAAGTACCCCCACTAGTGGAAACCGACTTATTCACACTTGGTTTGTCTAATATTAGTCTTTGGGTATATCTACACGACATCATACTCTTTACTTTTGCAACCCATCACACTACTCCATACACTGTAAGTATATATTTTAATTTAATGAAAAGCAATTGTGGTGGAGAAACCTGATGAATTTTAGGGCTTGCTCTGTCGGGTGATTTTTTTTTTTTGAAGAAAGTATTAGGATATGGCTATGCCATCCTCGTGGGGAATGCTGGAGTACAGAGATGCTATGTCCATGGTTGCCAATATTGTGTCTTCATGTAGTGGACCGCTACCAAACAATTTGAAAAGGTTCCCTAAAGAAGAAATTTATATTGGAGAAACAAAATAAAAACTGCAGGCCAGGATGAATTTAGACAGGCACACCATAAAATTACCCCTGTGGAAAAACTATTCTCTGGGCCAGACCACAGCTAGTTAGTCTTAAAAGTCCTGATTTTAAAAAGGTCTCTTCAAGAATGGCCAGTTGCTTTGGCTTATAGCTTAATATTGGACAGTAGGCCTATAAAGCAGGGCGTTGTTACACTCTAAAGTTATGGAGAACACCTTAACACACTGGCAAAGAGGCAGGATGGAGATGCAGCATTATGGTGATAGTTGGTACCTGGAGACTCTGTACATTGAACATTAAGCTCACTTGTGTCATGGTCACCCGGTGCTAGCAACAACACTGCTATAAAATGTGAAAATGTGATATTTATTATGATATTAACTAATATAATATTTAATGTAACTCTGACATTAAAATAACCTTGACAGAGATTCACCTAGGGATCCAAATGGCACTGTATGGTCAGATCTTGGCGCCAAGAAGAACAACCTAAGAGTTAAATATTTCGGTGAAGTGTTCAGCTAAGGAGCAGAATATGATATTTCAGCTTCTGTGACAGATCTGTCTCACACTGTATTGGTAACAGTTCAAAGAAAGAATAGATTTTTATTATCTCTTTTATCCCGGGAAACAATGTGAGCTCACATGAATAATCTACGTGGCATAGAAAGATGAGCAGGAGATTAGATGGGGAATATTTGCTTGAGAGACTAACTTTGATTTATCCACTAATATCACTGCCACTGCCACTCTGATTCCTCTAAGATATTTAGTAGCCACCTGGGGAGCAAAATATGCCAAATGTACCAGTCACCAATATCAAAAATGAACAATGAAAATAATAACTGGGACAGCACATGCACCTCAGATTATAATGTACTCACCAGAGGCGTAAATACCGGGGTAGCAGCGGTAGCGGCTGCAACAGGGCCCGGGACATTAGGGGGCCCAGAGCCCTTGGCAGCCGCTATCGCGAACCCCACAAACCAGTGGCTTAAAGACCGGGCCAGGCAGGGTATGGTGCCTGTGGCCAGCTGGAGATGGCTGGGCCCCGACCGCTATACATACTGTTATTGGAAAGGGGCCCTGAGGAGACCCCAGAGTATAATAATAGCACCAAAGCAGAGGGGGGCTGTTGGAAGCTTATAATACTATGTGGGGGCCACTGTAGAGTATATAATACTGGGTGGGGCCCACTGTGGGGGGCATATAATACTGGGTGGGGCCCACTGTGGGGGGCATATAATATTGGGTGGGGCCCACTGTTGGGGGGCATATAATACTGGGTGGGGCCCACTGTGGGGGGGCATATAATACTGGGTGGGGCCACTGTGGGAAGCATATAATACTGGGTGGGGGCCACTGTGGGGGCATATAATACTGGGTGGGGACCACTGTGGGAAGCATATAATACAGGGTGGGGGCCACTGTGTGGAGCATATTATACTGTGTGGGGCCACTATGTGGAGCATATTATACTGTGTGGGGCCACTGTGGGGAGCATATTATACTGTGTGTGGTGGGAGCAATGTAGATCATATAATGCTGTATGGGGGCCACTGTGGAGCATATAATGCTGTGTAGGGGCCAGTGTTAAACATATTTTACTGTTTGGGGACCCCTAACCAGTTTGGGGGGGGGCCATGTCAAATGTTCACCTTGGGGCCCATCCATTTCCAGTTACGCCACTGGTACTCACCCAAGTTGTCATATGATAGGATATAGGACCAATTCCCAAGCCAATGGTTGGGGAAGGAACAAAAGGAACTGCTCTTGTCCAGGCGTATTTCATACGAGAAACAGCTTTATTTAATCCAAACACTATGTGTTTCGGGGATTGCTCCCCTTTATCAAGTGTAACAGAGGATAGAATGCTGATAGTCAGCCACAATAAGAGATATATAAAGGAACACAACATATTGGTACCGCCCAAAAGTGTACATTAAAAATATAAACAGACAAGTTGTCATATGAGGGTTTGACCTAGAAGTAACTGGAATTGCTACTCAGGTAGTTCTCTTTTTTTTAAACGTTCATATAACTGTTTTTCAAGCTGCATAGTTCAGATAGTATGAATATGACAAAGGAGCTGATGGGAATCATGCCAACTCCTGTGAAGAGATCAATCACATAATACTGACTGCTGTATAGGGCACATACACTCCGTCAATACCTCCTATGTGGAATATTTCATGCATTGGTTATGCACTTGCATAACTTTAGGGATCGCAGAAGTTGCAACTGTAACTTACCCATAAGCCAGGGAGAAACAGAGTTCACCCTCACCACACTAAGGCTGATTAAACGTCTTTGATCTTCTTACTGATTTCCTTTGATAGCTGTTTGCGCATCCTAAATTATTACTCCTGGCCTCTGGTGTACTGCAGTGAGACAGGGGAAGGAGATTTATGATACACAGCCTTTTACTGTCAGAAAGGAATAAATTATCTTTTTAATGCCAAAAGTAGCAGTTGGTCAGCAGCATATAGTCAAGGAGGGATTCTGTGGAGGGAGGCTGTGGCAGCGCAAAAGAGGGCACAATTACTGTTTGGAGGGATGAAAATCTTGTGTGCACAGAAATGTTGTGAACAAGTGTTCATGGTGGTCTGGACCCAGAAGGAAAGAGAAATGGAAATGCTGATAAAGTGTATGGATGGGTTGCCAATGATGGTCATGAGAAGAGTTTAAGTGGAACTTTTTTCACCAGGGCCTGTGAGCCTCCAGTTACACCCCTGCATTCATGCATATAAAGCCATCAATTCTGAGAATATATGAAGCAACAGTACTCCATTGTTTAAAGAGGACCTTTCATGTCCTGAGGCACATGCGGTTTTATATACCGCTAGAATTCAACGCACTGTCGGCTTTCCCGTTATGTTTCCCCCGGGGCTGGAGATATCGGTGCCATTAGTTTCGGCACCAATCTCTGCCCACCGTCAGAAGGGCATTCCTGACAGGCTAGCTGGGCTGTGATGAACGCCCCCCCTGACTTTACTCGTCCATAGCCCTGTACTGCCACAGGGGGCGTTCCTTACCACCCACCTATGACTTGTACTGGGGGGGCCTTCCTCACAGCTCAGCATCATCGATGGGTGGTATGAACGCCTCCTGTGGCAGTACAGGGCTATGGACGAGTACAGTCAGGTAGGGGGGGCGTTCCTCACAGCCCAGCTAGACTGTCAACAGCCCCAGGGCACATAACGGAAAAGCCAACAGTGCGCTGAATTCAGCGCACTGTCGGATTTCTAGCAGTATATAAAACCGCATGTGTCTGAGGACATGAAAGGTCCTCTTTAAGTGTTTACAGTCTCTTTTTCTGTCATTCAATATCTGTCTATTGTGGTAAGGTGTACGGCAGAATAGTGGACGGGGTGTATATCTCGCCTGGTTTTCTCAGACAGGTGAGATGAAGGAAAACTGGGTTTTGGATTTCTTAGCAGACCATAGTCTGCTAGGGTTTTGTTTATTGTTACATGGGCTGTTTTTTTTTGGACTGGAGGGCAGGTTTGGTAGTGGGTGCTCTCCAGTCCACACCCCTAGTCTGCTACGGGTTTTGTTTTCTCCCTAATCCCACGCACTCCCAGGTGCGCCTTCCTGTGTTGTGTTTATTGGGAAGGAAGCCTGATAAAAGGGAGCTCTGAGATGCTGGAAGTGGTGAGGACAACCTGCTGTGTGTGAACATGGTCATTGCCGCCCCCACCGTATGAGCTGATCCCTACACTATATTTATCTATGGTATTTAACCAGCTTTTATTACCATTCAAAGCATAGCTAAAAGATGTGTAGAGGTCCTTCTAACCTATATGAGGAGACCAGAATTATTAATAATGTATGATGGTTGAGTGCTCAATTACAGATTTTGCACAGGGGCTTATGCGCACTGTGCACAACTAACATTTAGGCAATCATAATAATATGGATATTACCAGAGATTTGACCTTAGGAGTTTCACAGTCTTGAGAGGAGGGCTGTCTCTTCTTAATTTCACTGTATAGAATGTAAACCTGTCAGAATCTGTTCGGAGTCCTAGCAGTCAAACCCAGTCAAGTGATTCCAATGGCTTGTGGTTATCCATCTCTGTTGGTTATCAAAACCTGAAAAACAATGTACCAATTTAGGCCAGTTCTACCTATATACCCATGCACAATATTATGTGAATTGCACTCAGCATGTCTTTACCACATTCACATTCCTGTTTCTGCTCAAACCTGACACTAAAAAGACAATTCTGCTGCTTGTTGTTTCATTTCCCCAATACCCAAGAAAGCCGTCCCTGGAGGCCCTTCCTCAGACAGTGCCGGATGCAGGATGTATTTATGACAAGGAAAGCGTTTACTTTTTGTAACTGTGACATAAAAATAAGATGGTGTATTATATCAGCAGTCACAGAAGAAGATCAATGGAAAGGATCAATAGAAAACCTATAATGATGACCTGTTAGAAAGCTGCTCAACTAGTGATTCCATATCGCACAACTGCAAATATTCTAACTGTAAAATAGATTTTGTAAACACAAAGATATAAACAAAGACAAAATGAAAGAGAATTTTTTTTTTTTTTTTTTTTTTACAAAAATAAATTGTCGCAAAGTGATATACAGTAATGTTGTACAAAATAATTTTCTTTATGGCACCAAATTGTAATGTGTTCCCAAAAAAACTTACAAGAATGTATTGTATATTATAGATGGTATTATGTATTGCACATATCAGTTTAGCATTCTAAGTGAATGAACATTATTATACAAGATAGCTCTTTACGGTTCAGTACTGTCACATAGCTTTCTGTCTATCATTATCAGTATGAGCATCATTGTAGTCAGGGGCGTAACTAGCAAAGACTGGGTCCCATAACAAACTTTTGACTTAACCCCCCCCCCCCCCCAAAAAAAAAAAAACATTGAGCTCCCTTTCCTGGGTCCCACACGGTATAATGCCCCATTTACACATCCAAGTGTGTCTACCACCTCACCCAAGAAATATCAACTGTCACAACCATGTTACAGAGCACATTACAGTGATAAACCACATACCTTTGTTATATATGAAGAAACTTTGAAGTCTTATGCAGTAGAGGCAGTTGGCGTTCTGGGGGAGGACCTTCCGCTCCCTGAGGCATTGCTGTTGCAGCTCAGACCCCTACCATCTCTTGACTGTATTACCATGTGCAGAGGGAACTGGTCCCCCCACTGTTATGGCATCATCAATCCTACTTAAGCAGCAAGACCAGTGCTCCCAGGGCTGAAGGCCTGCCCCCAGTGCACCAACCGCCTTATTTGCATAAGACTTCAAAGTTGTTATTCTCCAAATGTACAAAAGTGACATATATAACAGAGGTATGTTATTTAGCATTGTAATGTGTTCTGTAGCATGCCGGTGGCAGATGAATATGCTTGAGGAAGGTGGTAGACTCCCTTTAAATGGTTAACTGGTCCTTTCAAGTTAGGCTGACATTTATCTAATGTGTATGGCCAGCTTTAAGAAGACCAAAGGCCCCTCTAATATTAGACCCTGTTACAGATTTTGCACTGGGCCCAGGTACTTCAAGATACATCTTGGCTTTCAGAATTATGATGATTTAGTTCTAGCTCATAGGTCCTTACTGCATCAAATGACTGTACAGAACGTAGTTTGTTGTATTGAAACCAGCAGAACTGTAAATGAAACTTTCAATGTGACTTGAGTAAATGATACAAAGTGACAAAATAATTGTTGATATAATGGGCACTTTTAGAGGTAATGGCCCTTTAAGTAGAATCCACAAAAATTGCAGCTTCTTTATGACTGCAATGGATTGGGTTTCACTACAATAGTATAATGTTTGTATTATGTATTATTACATATTGGGAAGCTCTGCATTATATCATGTCATAAATATAGCAGGTCATGAATCGTGATAAAAAATACACATGTAATTATGATTTAACTCTGTAACATTCTTCAAAATAACAATCCACATAGCACAGACGCTCGTAACACCTGTTCACACTCTTCAGTGTTATGCATACTCGCAAAGGAAAAATCAACACTACATAATAATTATCAAATTATGTCTAATTCCCAGATTATTTTGCTGCACAAAAGAGGGCAGTATAACTCTGCTCCAAGTCTCGACTTGTGAAAGGGTTTTTATTTGCAGGCAGTTCACGTATGTATATGGAATGACTCCTTAAAATAATATATTTACAGTGCAGAAAAATTCCTTTAAACCGGCATCTCACCGAAAGTGTTTTTGATAAACTGGAATCTCACAGTGTATTAAGCAGAGGACTAGGAAAGACCCAATTATGAGAAACCACTGATGGTTTTACATCTATGACTGTCTGATCATCCAAAATATTTGATAATCTGCAAATTAAGAAATAAAGTTTACTACAATAAATAAGAACGATTAACAGTGGCGTAACAATCATGGTTGCAGGGGGTACAACCGCGACTGCGCCCGAAGCGATAGGGGGCCTGCGGCCATCTGGAGATGGCTGGGTCCCTGCAGCATGATGATAGCAGCAGAGAACAAGTAGAGATTGTTACTCATCTCTACTGCTTGTGGACAACGCCGTTAATGGAAAGTTGCCTGGTGTTATGTGATGTTTGTACATGCCACAACTCCCCTTTCCAATAGAAGCCTGCCCAGAGGTGGCTAACACAGATAATCACCTCTCCTGGGCTCTTCAGGTCTCTTCCGTCATGTGCCCCAAGCGGCGTAATCCCACATGAATATTAAGGCCCAATCACAGGCCCCAGTACTGACCCCTAAGGTACGTGACGTCAGTTGCAGGCAGGAGAAGCCCAAAGAGGATGCCGGAGAGAGCTGGATGGAGCGAGGATGCCCAGGAGAGGTGAGGCAATGTTATTATAAGTGTTTTATATTTACTCACCTACCCTGGGCCTCTAATAGCACCAAAACAATCTGTAGGGCGAAATCTCACAAATATTCTTTGAAACAAAATTTGTGGGGTTCTCCTAAAGCAACTTGAGCTTCCAGAGCATATTATACTGAGTTGAGGGGGATCTTAGGAGCATTTTATACTGTGTGAGGCCACTGTGGGGAACATATTATATCGTGTGAGACCACTGTGGAGCATTATACTATGTGGGGCCACTGTGGAGGATTATTCTATGAAGGGGAAGGCTCTGGGGAGCATATTATACTGTGTGGAGCCACTGTGGAGCATTATACTATGCTGGTGGTGGCTCTAAGTATATTATAGTATATTATACTGTGAAGGGCCCCCTATTTGCATCACATGCCATCTGTTTTATAGTAGCCGTGCAATGTTATTACCGGCTGTACTTATATTGCACAGTCACTATAAAACAGATACTATGCGATGTAAATAGTGAAGGGTCAGGACCACTGCAAAAGCCCCATGGTCCCTTCAAACAGCTGATCAGCAGGGGCCCCCACTGATCTCTCAGACTGTTAGATTGTTTACTTGCCTGGCGTTGCACTGCTCACTCAAAGTATTCTTGATAACCTTAGTTGTGGGTACTATAGTTGTATCCCTTTCTAGAATCTGAGATACCTCTGCAGTACCCATGAAAATTTGCAGCGGTTATGCAGGAGTGCTGTTGCTTCATTCACTTATACGGGCACTGCACTGCACTTGACTTCTCTTTGGCACACTTGTAGAGATGAATGGAGCAGCAACCAATAAAAGTACAATGGACTCACATTCTTATGACTGGTGGGGGTCTAACTGCTTAGACACATCACCTATCCAATGTATAGGTGATAAGTTATTAACTAGGCACAAACCCTTTAAATTGGAGCAACTGGACATCATTACAAGATCTATAACAGAATTCCTGAACTCTGACATGTTTTGTACAGTACTGGTTTATTCTTATGGAATAGTGTGACTTGGGTCTGAGCGCACCCATACTCTCTCCACTGCACATAGTGATGCCTGCAAGGGTTACTGTCCTATTCATTTGAAGGGAAATTGCAGAACTTCATGTGCTTGCTGCCAAAACAACTGCATTCAGATGAATGGAATGGATTTTTATTCCAAGACATTTCTGCAATAAAATGCGTTGTATGTGAAGGTACCCTAACAGTGTGACAATGACAATAACGATGTTTTATATGTTGTTTTACTCAGGACTGTGTGTAACCTTACTGTATGATCCTGGCTCAAAAAGTTATCAAAAGGTAGGTCCAATGCAGCCCTCCCCAAAATTACAGGAAAAATACCATATTAATGATATTTTGTTAATAAAGACTTTTGAAGATATTGTGAGATCTAATATGTGGTTTTGCGGTGGACGCATATAAACTTGCAGTATTAAAAGGATTTTCTAGCACAGGTCTAGCAACTTGCATATTAAGAAGCGGGTGAATGACCTATCCATTGGGAAACACATAAAAGACTCCTTCATTTCCAGGACTGTTGGCGGTAATGTTGGGAGAACTGGACCTCACCAATCTGACTTTGTCTGACTGATATGCCATAAATCTGTTTAGATGAAACATTCAGCTGTGCTACATCTGAATATAGAAGCATTATTTATTCAAGCTGCACCTTGAGAATCACTTCTGCAGAATGGAGGGGCACAAAATTATTTTAAATACAGATCCAAATACATCCAATCTCCTGCTCGCTCACAGCTCTGTTTCATTGACTTGGAAGCCATAACCTATCCTTCAGATGTCTTACACTCCAAGATGGATCTCCTTCTGCATGTGCAGCTGAAAAGTACAGATACACAGAATGATGTCCTGCTATAATTTTATATTCATTGCTGATAGGTTTCTTGCAGCATAAAGAATTTCCTTCCCTCAGTCCAAGGTCACGTGTGGGCTGTCATACAGAAGCTAAGGACACAGATTTATCTAAAGGGAGATGTGGGAAATTCTAAGTCTGTTATTTCAGCATGAACAGCTCTCCTAAAGTCCTGAATAGCACAGGAGTAAGTGATACTGTTTATACCTGCTTAAAAATTGTGCTGTTCAGGAAACTAGGAAAGCTGGATGATGTAGAGTTGTAAACTAGGGCAAGATCATAAGAGCCTCCTCCATGAGCAATTTAACACCATTTGGCAGTATTATGCTCATGGCTACACTATGGCAGTATTTTGTGTGCTAAAAACCCACAACACAGTACAGTAAGCTGCAAGATTGCAGAAAATAACACGGGCTTTTTAAAGGGGCTTTCATTTTAATACTGATTAAGGCTAGATTCACATCTGCGCTTGTTCACTGTTCAGGGACTCCATCCAGGGGTGCACGCTAATGAGGCAAAGTGAGGCAGCCGCCTCAGGCGGCACTATCCGTCACTGTCTGAGGGGCGGCATTTTTTACTTTATATTTACCGTAAACCAGCCCAAAACAGGCCGCTTTAAAAAAAAACAAAAAAACAACACTGAGCTGGGACTGTCCTGAGCTGGTTTACGAGACCTCTGCATGTCAGCGCAGGCGGAGATACAATGACGTCATCGTGCCTCAAACGCTGACACGCTGACGTCGCAGACAAAAAGAGGAGGCAGTGGCTCCGTCAAGGCATCGCAGGTGAGTATAACTTCCTGACCACATGATGTGTGTGCACAATTAAACAGGGCCGAAAGCTGCTGGGAGTGCACCAGTGTCCAGGATAGGTAAGTAACACTGATTTTTATGTTTGTATCCTCCCCTGGGTCTCCGATCATTATACTCTGGGGTCTGGAAAGACCTCAGAGTATAATAATAGTTAATGGGTCGGCCACTATGGGGCATAATACCGTGTGCAGGGGCTGCTATGGAGCATAATACCATGTGTAGGGGCCACTATGGAACATAATACCAGTGCAGGGGACACACATAATATTGTGTGCAGGGGCCACTGTGGAGCATAATACCAAGTGCAGGGGCCACTATGGAGCATAATACCGAGTGTAGGAACCACTATAGAGCATAATACCATGTGCAGGGGCCGCTATGGAGCATAATACTGTGTGCAGGGGCCACTATGGAACATAATACTGAGTGCAGGGGACACAATAGAACATAATACTGTGTGCAGGGGCCACTATGGGGGATAATACCATGTGAAGGGGCCACTGTGGAGCATAATACCCTGTGCAGGGGCCACTGTGGAGCATAATACCAGTGCAGGGGCCACTATGGAGCATAATACCGTGTGCAGGGGCCACTATGAAGCATAATACCGTGTGCAGGGGCCACTATGGGGCATAATATGTGCAGGGGCCACTGTGGAGCATAATACCGTGTGCAGGGGCCACTATGAAGCATAATACCGAGTGCAGGGGCCACTATAGAGCATAATACCGTGTGCAGGGGCCACTATGAGGCATAATATCGTGTGCAGGGTCCACTGTGGAGCATAATACCGAGTGCAGGGGCCACTGTGGAGCATAATACCAAGTGCAGGGGCCACTATGGAGCATAATACCGAGTGCAGGGGCCACTATAGAGCATAATACCATGTGCAGGGGCCGCTATGGCGCATAATACCGTGTGCAGGGACCACTATGGAACATAATACCGAGTGCAGGGGACACTATGGGGACTAATACCATGTGCAGGGGCCACTGTGGAGCATAATACCCTGTGCAGGGGCCACTGTGGAGCATAATACCATGTGCAGGGGCCAATATGGACCATAATACCGTTTGCAGGGGCCAATATGGGGCATAATACCGTGTGCAGGGGCCACTATGGAGCATAATACCATGTGCAGGTGCCACTATGGAGCATAATACCATGTGCAGGTGCCACTATGGAGCATAATACCGTGTGCTGGGGCCACAGTGGGCTGTAATGCTGTTTGCAGGGGCTGCTGTGGAACATTATAGTGTGTGTAAATGGGGCGCTATAAACAGGGGCTATGGCGCCTGTTTATATTATACGCTGTCTGTTTATAGTGACTGTGTGATGTAATTGCAGCGCTGTCACATAGAGGTGTATAGGACGAGGCTGTAGTTACATGGCATTGCCGCTATGAGATGAATGACACTATGTAAACAGAGAAGCGGTCACGGCACTTACTCAGGTACCATTCAAACAGCTGATCAGTGGGGGTCCTGGGTTTTTGAGCCCCACTGATTAGTTTATTAATGACCTGGAAAACCTTTTAATTAGGAAACCTATGGGGCATTATTAATAAGGGGCACTATTTATACAGGGTACACATGGACATTATTAATATAAATATGCACTTGGGAGTATTATTCTTTATGGGGGATTATATCATATATTTTATAATTGGGGTAGCAGCAGGATGGGTGTGCAGGTGAAGACAATGTGGGTCGGATGCCTGGAAAAGTGAGCAGCCAAAGATGTCTGTGTTGCAAACTTTACAGAGACAAGTCACAGCTGGAAGAAGTGGTCATGGCAGTCCAAAGGGAAGAGAAGGGTAATGTGAAGGATTAGTCAGAGACGTCACCTGTAAGTCACAAAATGTTACTGCACTGTATTCACCTAAATGATAGAGGATAAATATCTGATTGCTGATATCTGTCAGCTGATTCCCCCACTGAACCTGAGAATTGGGTTTTTCCCCACCGGGTGGGAATTCAGCCTGACCACAGCCAGGCTGAATATACAGTAGGTTTGTCACTTGGTGGATAGCCGAAGTCCAGTACTCAGCTATCTGCGGCGCTTCTATTATAGAGAGTGGGGGCCACGTGGGCTCGTCCATCCACCAAGCAGAAGATGTGTGAAGTTACTTTCATTGTTAATACCGTGTTGTTGATCTGATACTGAAGTGATGCAGTAAGAAGAATTCTTAAAAACTGTTTTATAACTTTGTGTATTATGTATATTGTTCGACGATAACAGCGTGTGAAGCTAGCAGCATGGAAACGCAATTTTTTTTTTTTTTTTTGGGGGGGGGGGCGTCATTCTATAGTCCACCTCAGGCAGCAAAGAGGCTAGGTTCACCACTGACTCCATCCCCCATTCCACTTGAAAAACGTGGAGAGTAAAGTCCTGCAAGCCAAGAGTTTTGGCTTGATCGTGTTAATGAGGCATAAGCCGGAGGAAATCTCCTCACATGTATTTGCCCCCCCCCCACCACCAGGAGGCTCAGGGGTAAACAAGTAGCACCTATAAGCATCCTTCTATGGAGAGGGTAATAATGAGCTAATAGAGTCTCTCCATAGTTCTGTCTCTATTGCTATGACTCACAGCACTTATATTGTGTTTCTTCTAATATTCCTATGGGTTAATAGTCCATATCATGTGAATGCCTACTGTGTAATGGGCCACAGAGGGGAGGCCAATTAGGAGGCATTATACTGATTGGGGGTCACTGTGTGGAAAATATACTTATACTATGCAGGGAGCACTTAGAAGTCATTCTACTACAGTAATGCCCATAAATGTTGGCACCTCTGAAATTTTTCAAGAAAATGAAATATTTCTCCCAGAAAATTATTGCAATTACACATGTTTTGTTATACACATGTGTATTTTCTTTGTGTCTATTGGAACGACACAAAAAACTAAGGAAAAAAAAAGCCAAAAATGATATAATTTTCACACAAAACTCCAAAAATGGGCCAGACAAAATTACTTACACCCTGAACTTAATATTTGGCTGCCCACCCTTTGGAGAAAAGCTTCTTACACTTCTCTTAAATAGAATTTTGCAAACTGCTCCCGGTCTCTCATATTTGAAGGGTGCCTTCTCCCAATAGCAATTTTAAGATCTCTCCACAGGTGTTCAATGGGATTTAGATCCGGACTCATTGCTGGGCACGTCAGAACTCTCCAGCTCTTTATTTCCATCCATTTCTGGGTGCTTTATATAGTATGTTTGGGGTCAGTGTCCTGCTGGAAGACCCATGACCTAGGGCGCAAACCCAGGTTTCTGACACTGGGCCCTACAGAGCGACCCAAAATCCTTTGGTAAGCTTCAGATTTCATGATACCTTGCACACAGTCGAGGAAGCAAAACAACCCCAAAACATCTTTGAACCTCCACCATATTTGACTGTTAGTACTGTATTCTTTTCTTTGTAGGCCTCATTCCGTTTTCGGTAAACAGTAGAATGATGTGCTTTACCAAAAAACTCTTGGTCTAATCTGTCCACAAGTTTTCTCAGAAGGATTTTGGCTTACTCACGTACATTTTGTCAAACTGCAGTCCAGCTTTTTTATGTCTCTGTGTCAGCAGTGGGGTCCTTCTGGGTCTCCTGCCATAGCATTTCATTTCATTTAAATGCCGACGGATAGTTTGCACTGACAGTTATGTACCCTGAGCCTGCAGGACAGCTTGAATTTCTTTGGAACTTGATTGTGGCTGCTTATCCACCATCCGGACTATCCTGTATTGCAACCTTTCATCAATTTTTCTCTTCCATCCA
This sequence comes from Leptodactylus fallax, assembly GCA_947044405.1. Classification (NCBI taxonomy): domain Eukaryota; kingdom Metazoa; phylum Chordata; class Amphibia; order Anura; family Leptodactylidae; genus Leptodactylus; species Leptodactylus fallax. The sequence continues at coordinate 455,321 of CAMRHE010000497.1, read as the reverse complement.
CTTCTAAGGAGATTAGCTACAGTGCCATGGGTTGTAAACCTCTTGATTATGTTGCACACTGTGGATAAATGTACATCAATATCTCTGGATATGGACTTGTAACCTAGAGATTGTTGATATTTTTCCACAATTTTGGTTCTCAAGTTCTCAGACAGTTCTCTTTTCCTTTTTCTGTTCTCCATGCTTAGTGTGGCACACCCAGACACACAATGCAAAGATTAAGTCAACTTTTCTCCTTTTTATCTGGTTTCAGGTGTGATTTTATATTGCCCACACCTGTTACTTGCCACAGGTGAGTTTGCACGAGCATCACATGCTTGAAACAAAGCTATTTACCCACAAAAATATCAAGGGTGCCAACACTTACGGCCATGACTGTATTTAAACTAGGGACTGAATCACCGTACGGGTTAAATGAGCAGCTAAATGTCATAGATATCCTCTCTGTATACCAGCTCCTTACTTTTTTGGGACATTCATTAACTACATCTAATTGGGTAAGATCCACCCCTTTTTGAGTGCTTTTTGGATATACTTTGTTTTTGTGTTTGTTTGTTTTTTTTTACTGATGTGTTTTTGCATATCTATATTCTGTTGGAGCCTTTTATGCAATAGTGCTTTTGATGGGTCTGAAGAGACCACAAAATATAATAACTTCACATCCGGTTTTATCTGAACAAGTTCAGATCAAACTGGGGATTGCTTTGTCCCAATAATGGATGAAATGAATCTTTAGAGGTTTGCCCAGCCTTATTTAAGACCAAAAGTAAATGTCCACCACATTCTTGGCGACCACTGCGACAGAAACTCCATGCACCTTTAACTAAAACAAATAGTTGAATGTCAAAATCCTACAATTAACTACATCTAGAATATCATCAGGGGGAACAATCGAGAGCCACTCATCCTATGCCTTACCGTGATATGCCCATGTGGAGGCATTTCTCAATAAAGGGGTCACCAATTCAGAACCAGGTTCCACAGGAAGCTCAGGCACAGGAAGCCTGCCGAAGCCTGAAATGATCCAGCTGTAGAAAAAGCTTCAGCCTAGGGCTGGGTGCTTATGACCTAAATTAAAATCGCAATTAATCGGGCATTTTACCTTGATTACAATTAAAGGTGATTATAGGTCACGTCCCTTCAAAACCACGCCCTTTTTACTGTATGACTTAGTGTTGGGTGAACCTCACAAGATCTGCATGGCGGTTTTGTGCAGGACGAACATGGCCAAACCCAAACTGCTATTATACTCTTGGGTCTCTTCAGACCCCAAAAAATAATAACCGGAAGCCAGGGGAGGTAAGCAAACATAAAAACAGTGTTACTCACCTCTCTTGGGCTCCAGCGTGACTCCCTGCTGTCTTTGGCGCTTCTGACGTCAGGGATCTCTGAGGCCTGTGATTGGGCCTCAGTGTCATGTGGCGTTGTGGCACATAGATGCAAGTAATGCCACGTGACCGCTGAGGCCCAATCACAGACCTCAGCAATCTGTAAATACAGGCAGAAGGTCGGAAAATAGCAGGTAGTTGAGCCAGAGCCCAGGAGAGGGGAGTAGGACTGTTTTTTATGTTTGATCACCTACCCTGAGCCTCTGCTTACTATACTCTGAGGTCTGAAGAGACCCCAGAGTATAATAAAAGCAGTTTCAATTCGGTTGTTTCTGGGCCTCCACTTATTAGACTCCGGGGTTGGAAGAGACCACAGAGTATAATAATAGCAGTTTCGGTTCAGATGGTTCTGATAATATGATTATATTGGGAAATTTCTTCTTATGCAATTCCCCAAGATATTTATGGCACCATTTCCTATATCTCTGTGTTAGCATAGTGTACCTAACAATAACGTTCTATAGTACTTTGTGGGATTAATCCTTCACAATAACATTCACTCGTGTACATTAATAGCCTAAATCAGTGGCCATGAGTTCAGCTTGCAGCGTGTCCTTGTATTCTTTATATCTGCATCTGAAGACAATTAGATACCTAAGTATTGTAATAAAACATATTTCGGCAGCTGATGGCTCAAGCTAGTGTTAAGAATCTGCTCTCTGTCATAGCCAGCTATTAATATTAATAGTATGGAAATGTCCAAGAAATCATTAAACCCATCATTATACGTCTATCTGTACTGGCATATGGTATACACTCCACTGAGGTTGCTTTATGGTGGGGGCCTCATATCCACCTTATTGACACCTGTAAAGCTACCATCAAAGCAATGACTATACCAATCTGATATAGAAATAGTTCACCCTATGAATATTAGACTCTTTTGCACTGAACTCAATGGCCCGTTTACTTCTATTACAAGTAGAAAATGGGATATCATTAGGGATCTCATCACGTGCTCCCCCGTAAGACATATTTTATACACTGGCGGAGCAGAAAGAAAATGATGATATATCAGACGTTAATGCCATCTTTCTGGCTGCCGTCAGGTTTGGCAATCAAACACTTCATATTTACAATTTAATGTTTTTAGCTCCTAACAGCTGGTATCATGTCACTTTTATGTTGGTTATAAAAACAGAGGCTAACCAGATAAAATCGCAGGTTCACATACTTCTTAAAACATTAAATAGGAGCATAAGAATCAATAACTGATCCATGGGTCCAGGATGACATGTAATCTACAGACTGGACTATTCATCCAGTTCATAGGGTCAAAATGGAAAAGAACAGCACTCTGCTCAGCAGACGATGCTCCAAAAAGTAGTTTTCCCTTGGAAATTACAATTTGGGAGTGTACATGTCTTCTAAAGCAAGACTCCAATCTGCACACCACTAGGTATTGAAAAAGTACAAACAAGAGCCTGCATGTCATGACAACAACAGGTCACAGACCACTGTTCAATGTTGGGAATTTTCTCAAATTGCTCTATAGGGAGATGGAACTCCTTAATGGATCTTGCTGCCAATGTAAACTAAATTTGCAGGAGGCATTGACTTTCCTCACCACTAAGTTTCCAGATGGAAGGCCCCACCTGTGATGATGAGAGGCCGCCAGCTATGTATTTTCCAGATATGTGGTTTGCGTCAGTGTGTTGTCACGTGCTTAGATTACTCATACACCATGTGGTATGTCTGCTGTGTATCCAGCCCTTTGTTATCCCACAAACCTTTGATCCCCAGAGAGTCACTTACACAGGCTTTTGTTTACATAACAGTGCTACACTTGTTAACACAGTAGGGGGTCCTGCAGAAAGGATGTGCTGGGGGGGCTCTCTGCACACAGCCATCAGACAAGATGGAGCCAGGGATATGGTTTTATGACAATATCTGCCCTGGGGAACCTCTTACAGTCGCCCCGATAAATTCCCCAGATGCGCCAGACCTAGGCACACGTTTAGAGCGCACATATGTCACTGTTCAAAGCCCGGAAAAGGTCCAGACGCTGATCTCCTTACCCTAAGGGGATTGGGGTGTCATCCTTGGTGTCTACACGAACCCTATTATACCTCCTGTCTGTCTCTACAGTCATCGGGTGAGGAAATATAATGAAGCATGATTATAGAGATTTGAGGAAGGAGGGCGGGGCTCCTCCTCCTAGTGACATCACGCAGGGAGGAGACTGGGGATAATTATACAGTCTCGCCTGGGGGGAGCAGAGTTCTTCTTGTTCTGGACAGCATGTAGGAGACACATGCTCACATGCTCTGTAACTTGCTTAAGGAAGAACCCTGAAGCCTACCACATGAGCTCAGAGAAACGGACTATCTACTTGTTCTGGTACTTTTCTATCTTTTATTTCCCTTTTCATTTTGTTGTGCTGTATTTTACTTTCATCCGTATTTGCTTGATAATTGATATATATTTCTGTATATGTTAATGCTTAGTACCGACCCTTTTAGGGGTTAATAAATATATCAAATTTAGAAAGCTCGTTTTGTATTATCCTATAAACCCGTTCCGCTCACGGTGTGTGAGTGGGAGGTTAAGAAAGAAGGTTGGTCGTAGGTGTGCCAAGCAGCTTGGCAAGGCGAGATCCTTCACACCACTCCTGAGTTTTCAAGCTGAAGGCCCCACCCCTGAGTTTCCAGGATGATGGCCCACTCTAAATTTAAATCACACATCTATTCAAATACGAGTTTTAGTTCAACTCATTCCAATGACTCCATCCTCACTATAATACTTTTATGGGAATAAATTTGATCTGCTGTATGCAGGGTTCGATCCAAAGGGCTGCTTAAAGGGGTTCTCTGGGACTATGATGTTTATGGTCTAAACTTAGGATACGCCATTGTTGTTTTATCGATGGGGTTCTGACCTTTATAATTGAAACCAATTAGCACAACGGCCAGCAAAACTTGTGAATCCCTTTAAAGTGAATTATCACCTGTGCACAACATTTTGGTTTTTCAATCTAAATAGATCAACAGATGTTCTCAGAATATATTGTGTAAGGGAATTACTAGTCGTGCAATTCCCTAGTACTGCTGCTGGAACAATGGAAGAAGGGGAAGACAGACAGTGAGTCCTAAGCTCAACCTAGCCCCTGTCCCTACCTTATTGCCACACTGTCCTAATGACAGGAGCAACTGGGCGGCAAAACCCTTCCTAGAAATAAGTGGCACACAGAACAAGACAAGACAAACAACACGGAAGAGGAGTAAGCATGCCAAGGATCATAGCCAGAGAGACAAACTAGTATAAAATTGTAATCCAAAAGAGTAGTCACAAGGGAAGCCAAAGGTCACAGGTCAGAATAGTAATAACAATAAGAGCACAGCAAGCAAGGAACAAAGTCACAGGACAGAGTCGCAATAGTCAGCGACCATGTGTAAGCTGCTGACCTGTTTATAGGAAGTCCAGAATCAGTCCCAGACTTGATTGGTAGACAGGCCGTCAATCACACAAGCAAGTCTAAGATTAACTGTTAGAGGAGCAAAGAGAAACAAAGGGGCAGGAGACAGGTGTGGCTGAAATTCAATTACAGACAAGAGGTACTAGGATGGTGTTCAGATGAAGCAACAAGAACCCTACGCAAGGAATCAAACTGAACACACCTCCTGCAGCGCAAGCGTGGGTGGTGCAGAGACCCAAACAGGCAGAGATGTTACATATTGTTTGTTTTTTCTTTCTCTGGATTAAAGAGTGAAATGCTAAAATAATGACTATCTGCAGCCAACACAAGGGGGAGCTTACTGTTTACACATTGAACTCAACACAATATGCAGTAAGAGGCAGATATAATCTTATAATTTACTTTTTGTCTGCAGTGTGAGGCAGGTAGTCAATAGCAAAATGTATTTTAATCATCAACCCTTTTACAAATTCTACATTGGGGCCCAGGGGCTTCAAGTTATGTCTCTGGATCTAGCCATTCTCCCAGGTATAACCCATTTTTTCCCTTATCTTGCCTTCTTCTAATCATCCCTCCAAACCAAGTCAATGCTGTCCTTCTACATATTATTTTCTCCTTTATCCAAAGCCTGTCAAGTCTGTGTTATGACATTATATTCTTATTACTGGTGTTGCAAAACTGGTAGAGATACAGATAAAATAAAGGTGCATCTCAATAAATTAGAATATCTTTGAAACGTTCATTCATTTCAGTAATTCATTAATACAATTCATAATCAGCGTCTTCCATGATTGTGTGTCCTACTGAACCAGACCGAGGGACCATTTAAAGGCTTAGGAAACCTTGGCAGGTGACACACTGAATTTACAATACTGAACTTTTTTACAATATTCTATTTTTCTTAGATTTGGGTTTTCATTACCTGTAATCCATAATCAACATTTACAGAAATAAAACACTTGAAATAGAACACTCCGTGTGTAAAGAATCTAGAAAATATAGTAGGTCACTTTTTTAATTTAATTACTGAAAGAAATAAACGTTTCAAAGATATTCTAATTTATTGAGACGTACCTGTAATGTAATGGCACATCAGATGCAGGTTCCTGAGTCTAATTCTCAGTAGACATCATGATAATTCTCTGCTATCAGTACATGAGTACATGGTCACATTGCCCCTAGCACTTCATTTGATTTTAGTGCTACATCTAATGACTGTAATAAAATGGGGGGGACAAGGAATAACAGATTGACTGTAAGGTCTAGATAATTCAGCTGAAAGATCCCATCAGTTATGGGGATCGAAATGCAGTAGGCGTACATTATACAAGATTGTCACTGGGAACCTACTACTTTCACCACCACCATTATCCTATCTATAATCACTTACATTATCACCCTCAATACCACCATTAACACCATCAATATCAAATATTGTTACTGCACAATATGGTTTCCAGGTTATGTAAGGGTGTAGCTGATTACATCATAAAGGACCTACTTGGTAGTTGGTGATGTCACAAAGACACTAATATTATAGGAGTTCTTTCCTTGCCAGGCTGCTTCAGAATTGGAACTGGCTGTCAGCTGGTAACAAGCTCTACTATTTCCAGATTTGCGACTTTACAAAATACCCTTGATAGGATCATCAAAATTCACAGGTACAATGTTATTTCTCATGTGACAGCAATACAATGTGGACATATTACCCTCCTATAGACCAAAGTAAGTGTAGATTGGACTAAAGGAGGGTAATATGGCTGTGACATGTTTTTACAGCAGATATAGAATCAGGCCAAAATGGAAGAACCTCCAACAGTTGTATGAATTATGAGGCTTAGCTGAAAGAGTTTATTGAATGTGGGGATGGTGGGGGCAGTAGGGGCAAAGTTAGAAGCAGAAAGAGAGTAGAATTGGGGCATGCCAATTGGCAGGCTAGCGGTGATATAGGAACAATTCTCCATGCTTGTCTTACAATTATATTGGGGCTGGGGATGTCAGCTTGGGTGGGGAGAGTCTTTTAACCCCTTAATGGCCAGCCTGTTTTAGGCCTTGACAACAAAACCATTTTTTGCGTTTTCCATCATCACATACCAAGCCTTATAGGTTTTCTATTTTTCTGCCAATGTAACTGTAAGAGGGTATGTTTTTTTTTTGAGAGATAAGGGGTAGTGTTTAATGGCACTATTTTGGGGTAGATATACCAAATTGATAATTCTTTTTAACTGTTTCTAGAAAGGAATAGAAAAAACAGCATTTTTGCCATTAACCTAATAAATTTATTCAATCGGTCAATATGATGAAATTGATACCAAATGTGTATGTTTTTTTATTTTTTTTATTTTACTACTTTTGCAAAGTAAAAACCCTTTTTTGTAATAATATTTAAAATTTTTTATTTATTTTAATTTTTTTTTTTCAAGACCCATAACTTAATTATTTTTTGCTAATGAAATTGTTCGAGGAGTTATTTTTTTGTGGAAGTAACTGACATTTTAATTAATCCCGTAATAGTACGGCGGATGTTGGCTATTTAAATATGGCAGCCGCTCGGGAGCTGAGCGATCGCAATAGCCGCCGAGTTTTTGCTATATTATACAGCAGAGACCCCGGTGCTAATGCCCGCAATCAGTTCCCACACTGTTCGTGGGCATTAACCCCTCTGGCACCTCAGTCAAAATTGACCGAGGCGCCATTTTGCCGGGCGTCCCATTGGCATGACAGCCGCAAGCTTTTTGAAGGCTCCCTGGCTTGTCTGCCATTAACTTCTATTGCAGGCTGCTCTATGCAGCCTGCAATAGAAGTTCCGATAATTTGCAATGCATTAGCATTGTAATGCATTGCATTAGTGATCAGAACCCCTGGGGTTCAAGACCCCTAGGGGGTCTAATAAATCCAAAAAAAAAAATTAAAAAAAATATATAAAAAATAAAAAATATAAAAAATTAAAATCACCCCCCCTTTCCCTAGAACACATACAAAAGTACTTAAATACTGTGAAACACATACACATTAGGTATCCCTGTGTCTGAAAATGCCTGGTCTACAAATCTCTAAAAATATTTTTTCCATACGGTAAACACCGTAGCGGGCAAAACAATCAAAAATGCCAAACCTCCGTTTTTTTTGCCTCTGATAAAAATTTGAATAAAAACTGATCAAAGCAATAGCAATTCCCCAAAATGGTATAACTAAAAAGTACACCTGGCCCCGGAAAAAAAAGACGCTCTCTACATCCCCATACAATGAAGTATAAAAAGTTATGGGTGTCAGAATATGGCAAGTTTTAGATTTTTGTTAAGGGGTTAAAATGTAAATAAAACCATATAAATTAGGTATCCCCAGTATCGTACCAAAACATAGAATACAGGTGACATGTCATTTTGGAGTGTTAAAAATGAAGCCCGTAAGAAAGTCACAAATGCACTTTTTCTTCAAATCCACCCCATTCTGAATTTTTTTCCAGCTTCACAGTACATTGTACAGAATAATAAATGGTAGCATCATGAAGAAAAATTTGTCCCTCAAACATTAAGACCTCATATGGCTCTGAGAATGGAAAAATAAAAATGTTATGGGGTTTGGAACGGGGGGAGTCAAAAACAAAAAACAAAAAAAGGAAAATTCCTCCGACGGGAAGGGATTAATGCCATTTTGGGGATCATAACGCTTTGATTGCTTTTTATTATGCTTTTTCGGTGGCTGAAAGCAAAAAAACGGCAATTCTGGCATCATTTTTGTTTAGATTGCTTTTAGGCTGTTCAGCTTGCAGGTAAAATAACATTATAGTTGTATTAATTGGGTCCTTATGGATGCGCTATTACCCAATATGTGTATTATGTTTTTATTTTTTTTCATTTATTAAAGGAGTTATCCGATTTCTAACATTGGGTAATCCTTAGGGTAGGCCATCAATATTAGATTTGCGGGGGTCCGACACCCGGGACCTGCACAGGTCATCAATACCACGCTGCTCACTCGCTGCATAAGATGTAGCAGTGAGTCTGAGTATTGCAGCACTGCTACATAGACTTCAATGGTACAGCGCTGCAATACCCACACTCAGCACTACAGTTTGTACGGCAAGTGAGCAGAGCGGGTTGCAGTACGTAAACAATACCCCAAACCGCGCTGTCTCAGTACCATGGTGATTTGTGGGGGTCCCGGATGTTAGAAACGGATTACCCCTCGTGATCTTTTGATTGCTTTTATAATGCATTGCATTACCTATGTAGTGCAATGCGTTATGCTACCTGTCATTTTCTGGCACTCTATTAGGCCAGGGGTAGGCAACCATTTTTTGTTCGGCGTGCCGATTTTAATAAAAAAATCAAAGATGAGGTAATTGTAAGTCTGACGACCCCTAAACTAAAGTCATATACCACACACCATATCACAGAAGTGCTGCCGCCAAATGCTTTAGGACACATGCGTTTACTGCTATTTCTTGGGGCGCACCTGTACTTTCCGATTAGAAGCAATGAAAGTACACGTGCATCCCGCAATTAGTGGTAAATGTATATGTCCAGGAGCACCGTATGGCAGCATCCTTATGGTGAAAACACACTATGTTTATGGATGCGGCTATATTCTTAGGCCACTGGAACTTTTACTTCAATGTAAAACTGGTGCATTTTTGGACAAAAAAAAACCAAAAAAAAAAAAAAGCCTGAGTTTTCTGTGTAAAAACACATCCTTAATACATAAAACACACTGTTATACAGAAGAATGTCCCATAGTGGTCCCTGCACATGGTATTATGTCCCACAGCCATAGCAGTCCCTGCACACAGTATTGTGTCCCATAGCGGCTCCTGCATATGGTATTATGTTCCATAGTGGCCCCTGTACACGGTATTATATCCCATAGCGGTCCCTGCACACAGTATTATATCGCATAGCGGCCTCTGCACACAGTATTATGTCCCATAGCAGCCCCTGCACATGGTATTATATCCCATAGTAGCCCCTGCACACGGTATTATATCCCATAGCGGCCCCTGCACACGGTATTATATCCCATAGCGGCCCCTGCACACGGTATTATGTCTCATAGCGGCCCCTGCACACAGTATTATGTCTCATAGCGGCCCCTGCACACGGTATTATGTCTCATAGCGGCCCCTGCACACAGTATTATGTCTCATAGCGGCCCCTGCACACAGTATTATGTCCCATAGCAGCCCTTGCACACGGTATTATGTCCTATAATGGCCCCTGCACACAGTATTATGTCCCATAGCGGCCCTTGCACACGGTATTATGTCCTATAATGGCCCCTGCACACGATATTATGTCTCATAGCGGCCCCTGCACATGGTATATGTCCCATAGCGGCCCCTGCACATGGTATATGTCCCATAGCGGCCCCTGCACATGGTATATGTCCCATAGTGGCCCCTGCACATGGTATTATGTCCCATTGTGGCCCCGGCACACGGTATTATGTTCCATAGTGGTCCCTGCACACGGTATAATATTCTAACTTTTATAATATTCCAATTTGTGCCACTCACTAGCTATTATTATACTGTGGGGTCTCTTCAGATCACAGAGTATAATAAGTGGAGGGCGAAGAGAGGTGACAAACATTAAAAAACAATGTACTCACCATTCCATGCTCCGCAGCCGCTCTGTTCTCTCCGGGCGCTTCTGCCTGTAGTTAGCGACCGCTCATTGGGTCTCAGGGGTCACGTCACATCATTATGCGTAATGACGCCAGACGTAGACGTGACCCCTGAGGCCCTGTCAGCTGACTTCAGGCAGAAGCACCCGAAGAGCACACTGCGGCTGCGGAGCATGGAATGGTGAGTAACATTTTTTTTTAATGTTTCATCACCTCCCCGGGGGTATCCGCTTATTATACTCAGGGGTCTGAAGAGACCCCACAGTATAATAATAGCAGTTTTGTTTGGTCCGATTGAAACTGCTGGGTGAGGACTCGGGCTGCCGTACCAGGGAAATAAGCCTCACGTGCCACTCTTGGCACGTGTGCCGGGGGTTGCCGACCCCTGTATTAGGCCATGCCTTTGGATTATGATTATACGATTATGCATAGACAGCACTGGGGTGGTTCATTAGGCCTCCGGCTGCCATGTAAAGCCATTGGACTCCTGAGATCTCATTTGCAGGGGTGCCGATGCCTCTAGGAGGGTGTCCACTCCCCCCCAAAACCCCTTACTGTGCCTGAGTTGTGGGAGACCAATCATTATTCCACCGCAAGTGACCTGGAAAGTCAATTGCGGAAGTATAAGGCGCACTATTGAGCGATGTAGAAAGTCTATGCATCAGTCCCTAATGGTTTAAATTAAATATAATAATAATAATAGTTTTATTTATATAGCACCAACATATTCCGCAGCACTTCAGAGGACACATGAACAGACAATATGAGACATTATAATGTGACAAAGAAATAAACATATGAAACAATAGGAGTGAGGGCCCTGCTTGCAAGAGTTTACATTCTATGAGGAGATAGGGGGACACAAGAGGTCAGAGGGCTTGTTTGCTACCATGGTCCAGCCATCTTTTAATAGAAAAGGTTGTGTAACTGAAGCTGTATGAACCCGTCACTAGCCAGTATCTGTGAATAAACAGATACTAAGTACAAGGAGTGCAGTGTAACTTCTAGATGGAGTGGCCAGGATCTGAGGAACAGAGGAGGAAGGATAAAAGGTGTTATTGTTCTACACCCTACTGATCAGGTCATGTGATAAGCCTGCCTAAACAGATGTGATTTTAGGGCAGATTTAAAGCTGCTGTAGTTGGGGATTAATCGAATTGTCCAGAGTAAAGCATTCCAGAGCACTGGTGCAGCTCGAGAAAAGTATTGGAGAGTGGGATGTTCGGATAACAGAAGATACAAGTCCAAGGTCATTGGCAGAACGGAGAGGAGGGTTATGGTGGTAGACAGTGACGCGAGAGGAGATATAGGGGCGCGCAGCACGATGAATTTGTGGGTGAGTGTGATAGTTTTATATTGTATTCTGCGATGGATGGGCGGCTAGTGTAGTGACTGGCACAAGGTAGATGCATCTGTGTGCCGATTTGACAGAGAGATGAGTCTGGTGGTCGCATTCAGGACAGATTGTAGAGGGGAGAGTTTAGTAAGAGGAGCCCAATTAGAAGAGAATTGCAATAGTGAAGACGAGAGAGAATCAGAGCGATAATGAGGGTTTTTGATGTTTCCACAGTGAGAAAAGGTGGCACAAAAAGAGGTGCAGGTGGCAAGGGCGTGCAAGTGTCTGAATATGTGTGGTGAAGGTGAGATCTGAGTTAAATACAACCCCCAGACAGCAGGTATGCCGCCTCGGGGGTAATAGTAAGGCCACAGACAGAAATGGAGATATCAGGGTTAGGTCGGTTAGTGGATGGAGGGAACACAAGAAGTTCAATTTCAGATAAAGAGAAGACATGATGTTAGAGACAGCAGAGAGACAGTCACTGGTGTTCTGTAGTAGTGCAGGGTTGATGTCATGAGATGAGGTATATAGTTGGGTATCATCAGCATAAAGATGGTATTGAAAGCCAAATCTGCTGATGGTATGTCCAATTGGGACTGTGTACAGAGAGAAGAGGAGGGGGCCTAGGACCAGTCCCTGAGGAACCCCAACCACAAGGGGCAGAAGAGAAGAAATAGCACCAGCAAATGATACTCTAAATGAGCAGTCAGAAAGATAGAAAGAAAACCAAGAGAGAACGGTATCCCGCCAATAGAGTGAAGCATAGTGAGGAAGAGTTGGTGGTCTACAGTGTCAAATGCTGCTGAGAGATCCAGAAGCATTAAATTTAGAATTAGATTTAGCCATCAGGAGATCACTGGAGACTTTTGTAAGGGCCATTTCTGTAGAGTATAGTGCACAAAAACCTGATTGTAAGGGGTCCAGAATATAACAGAGAGTGCTAGTGTAGCTATTGAATGTATTATAGAATGTGCTGAGTAATGGGGTGCTATTTAATAGTAACTTAAAACAAATAAATCTTTAAAAGAGGATTTATTAATGGTATAGGAATAATATAAATAAAGGTTACATAACTTAACCACTTCTGTACTGAGCCAATTTCTGGTCCAGGATCAGACACATTTTTGGGTTTTTTTGTATGTGCGGTTTTGAGGGCTGTAACATTTTAAACATTTGCGTTATTCATCTAATTTCTGCGTCTTTTTTCAGTGACACATAGGGCATTGTTGTTTTTATATTTGCATGTGTTTTCATTTTTTTAATATCCGGGAAAATATAAACAAAAGAGGAGGTAAAACGTGTCTGTTTTTCACTTTTCATTTTTTTTTTTTAATAGCACAAAGTGCTACTAAAAAACTTTATAAAATAGTTTTTCCTCTCCATTACAGTAATTTTTATTTTTTATGGTGTCTTCGGGGGTGGAGCTATAACCTGTAATAAGGGCATTTTATTGGTGCATTATTTTATTTATTTTTTTAATTATTTTATTTACATTTTTTTAACTTTTCTATTCATTTTTTTTTTTTTACATTGTGTCCCCATAAGGTCATAATAGACCTTTGGGGACATCTGATTACTTTTTTTTTTTTGGGGGAGGCTGATTTCCCCTGTAACTGGGGCTGGTACATTTAGCCCCAGTTGCAGGAGGAATACAGCCTCCTGCACGTTACTACAGAGTTGATCTGGGTCCTGTAGGACCCAGCAGCTCTTACAGATGCTGATCCGGGCGGATCTTGTGGTCAGAGGGGTGCCGCAAGATGGCGGCGCCCATAGCTGTGTATACAGCGCTCATTGAGCGCTGTATACACAGCGATCAGAAGGCAGGGAAGGCAATAAACCTTCCCTGTCTTCTCTCTGGGAGCTTCAGCTGAAGTTACAGACGACTCCCTGTTTCAGCAACTGCACAATTTCATGCAGCTGCTGAGTTCTGCTTGGACGTACCAGTACGTCCTTGCAGAACAAGGCAACCACCTTCCAGACGTATATACTCTATGGGCGGTCCAGAAGTGGTTAAGGGCAGAAACACAGTGAAATATACAGGGATTGGGTGGAAAGGGAAGTATCTAACTTCTAATATAGTCCATAGACAGATGTCACATTCTAAAATCTGTCAGGTTTATCTAATACTAAACAAGTCCTTTATTAGTAAATAATAATAATACATTTTATTTATATAGCGCCAACATATTCCGCAGCACTTTACAAATTGTAGAGTTCAAGTACAGACAAAAAAGATACATTACAAAGAAATAGTCAGTTCACACAATGGGACTGAGGGCCCTACTCGCAAGAGCTTACAATCTATGAGGTAGAGGGGGTGACACAAGAGGCAGCAGGGGCGGCATCGGAGATAGCAATGATTATATAGTGGTCTAGCCATTTTTGTGATAGCGGTTACTTTCCTTACACATCAATAAAGCTCTATGAGCCGTCAGCAGTCATGTCCTTTAATATGCAGAAGGTGCCTGGACATATAAAGTTACAGTCTGATATGGCATCGTATCCTGTGGGGTAATGCGGGAGCGTAAACAGAGGAGGGTTTGTTTTAGGGAAAACTAACTGCAGAAGGGTTTACATTAGGAATTGTGATAGGCCAGTTTGAAAAGATGTGTCTTTAGTTTGTGCTTGAAGCTGTAGAAATTGATTTATTGGGATAATTTGGGGTTTTTAGCTACTCAGGTCATAAAAAGCATTTCCACAGCTTAGTCAATTAATACAAAGTCAGTCAAAGAATACATGTTCATAAAATGATTGGTTTCAACGTTATAATAATGATATTTTATTTACAATATCTTTCTGTTATAGATATCACATCACAATACAACAATGAGCATTTGTGTGGATACCCCGATATGCAGGGGCAGTCTCCACAACTGCACCAGATATTCAAATATATTATCGCTAGAGATGAGCGAATTTTTCAAAAATTCAATTAGACCGATTTTCCGAAGTTTACAAAATGATTCGATTCAATCCGAATTAATTCACTGTGAATCACATTAAAAAACAGCTATTTCCTGGCTGCAGAGAGTCTGTATAGTGGTGTAGAACACTGTGCCTTGCAGTAACACGCATAGGGAGTCTGCTGTGGTAGTGAAAAAATACTGTGAGTCAGTATGACACGCACATGACAGGCGTCGCTCTTAGAACCACTGCACACTTCACTTATTTGGCCAGTTACGGGGCCATAACTGACCAACTAACTCAACTGTGAACTCAGCCTTACAGGTCCATGTTAGTGCCAGGTAGAAAGAACCATACAGAGGCCCAAGATCCTACTGCTAGCGTGAAACCGTCGTCTGCTCATTCCACATAGATGTCTACAGTGATGGCCAAAAGTATTGGCACCCCTGCAATTCTGTCAGATAATACTCAATTTCTTCCAGAAAATGATTGCAATCACAAATGCTTTGGTAATAATATCTTCATTTAATTTGTCTTCAATGGAAAACCACAAAAAGAATTGTCAAAAAGCCAAATTGGATATAATTCCACACCAAACATAAAAAGGGGGTGGACAAAAGTATTGGCACCCTTTGAAAAATCATGTGATACTTCTCTAATTTGTGTAATTAACAGCACCTGTTACTTACTTGTGGCACATAACAGGTGGTGGCAATAACTAAATCACACTTGCAGCCACTTGAAATGGATTAAAGTTGACTCAACCTCTGTCCTGTGTTCTTGTGTGTACCACATTGAGCATGGAGAAAAGAAAGAAGACCAAAGAACTGTCTGAGGACTTGAGAAGCAAAATTGTGAGGAAGCATGAGCAATCTCAAGGCTACAAGTCCATCTCCAAAGACCTGAATGTTCCTGTGTCTACCGTGCGCAGTGTCATCAAGAAGTTTAAAGCCCATGGCACTGTGGCTAACCTCCCTAGATGTGGACGGAAAAGAAAAATTGACGAGAGATTTCAACGAAAGATTGTGCGGATGGTGGCTAAAGAACCTCGACTAACATCCAAACAAGTTCTAGCTGCCCTGCAGTCCGAGGGTACAACAGTGTCAACCCGTACTATCCGTCGGCGTCTGAATGAAAAGGGACTCTATGGTAGGATACCCAGGAAGACCCCACTTCTGACCCAGAGACATAAAAAGCCAGGCTGGAGTTTGCCAAAACTTACCTGAGAAAGCCAAAAACTTTTTGGAAGAATGTTCTCTGGTCAGATGAGACAAAAGTAGAGCTTTTTGGGAAAAGGCATCAACATAGAGTTTACAGGAAAAAAAAAAGAGGCCTTCAAAGAAAAGAACACAGTCCCTACAGTCAAACATGCCGGAGGTTCCCTGATGTTTTGGGGTTGCTTTGCTGCCTCTGGCACTGGACTGCTTGACCGTGTGCATGGCATTATGAAGTCTGAAGACTACTAACAAATTTTGCAGCATAATGTAGGGCCCAGTGTGAGAAAGCTGGGTCTCCCTCAGAGGTCATGGGTCTTCCAGCAGGACAAGGACCCAAAACACACTTCAAAAAGCACTAGAAAATGGTTTGAGAGAAAGCACTGGAGACTTCTAAAGTGGCCAGCAATGAGTCCAGACCTGAATCCCATAGAACACCTGTGGAGAGATCTCAAAATGGCAGTTTGGAGAAGGCACCCTTCAAATCTCAGGGACCTGGAGAAATTTGCCAAAGAAGAATGGTCTAAAATTCCAGCAGAGCATTGTAAGAAACTCATTGATGGTTACCGGAAGCGGTTGTTCGCAGTTATTTTGTCTAAAGGTTGTGCTACCAAGTATTAGGCTGAGGGTGCCAATACTTTTGTCCGGCCCATTTTTGCAGTTTTGTGTAAAATGATCAATGATTTGACTTTTTTTTCATTCTCTTTTGTGTTTTTCATTGCAAGCAAAATAAATGAAGATATTATTACCAAAGCATTTGTGATTGCAATCATTTTCTGGAAGAAATTGAGTATTATCTGACAGAATTGCAGGGGTGCCAATACTTTTGGCCAGCACTGTACATAGTGGCAAGGTGACATAATGTGGAGTTGACAGCAGCATGAGGAGGCCACAGAGTGGAAAGGCGACATAATGTGGAGTTGGCAGCAGCATGAGTACGCCACAGAGTGGCAAGGCGGCATAATGTGGAGGTAGCAGCAGCATGAGGAGGCCACAGAGTGGCAAGGCGACATAATGTGGAATTGGCAGCAGCATGAGTAGGCCACAGAGTGGCAAGGCGGCATAATGTGGAGGTGGCAGCAGCATGATGCAGCCACAGAGTGGCAAGCCGACATAATGTGGAGTTGGAAGCAGCATGAGTAGGCCACAGAGTGGCAAGGCGGCATAATGTGGAGGTGGCAGCAGCATGAGGAGGCCATAGAGTGACCCGGTGGCAGCAGCATAAGGAGGCCATAGAGTGACCCAGTGGCAGAGTGGGGAGGGTGGGTATCACAAACAGTACCCGCTGACGATGGTGGCTGTAAGAAGGAGCACTTGGCATCAGATGTGTGGCATCAGGTGGGTGTCAGCAACAGAATAGTAGCTGAGGCAGGTAGCCAGAAGAAACCGGTCTCTTTTGTCAAGGTTTGGGTGAGGCAGCATGGATGATTTAGTTTCAATAATTTTTATTCAAAATTTTCAGAGAATAAAAGAGAGAACAGCATTGATATACAGTGCAGTATACATTTGACATATAATAGAGTATATTTCTTATCAATTCACATTCTGTAAACCGTATATCACTGAAACAAATAAGAAAGATTACTTATAGAGTAAACAGTAACACTAACATTTTGGCACATTCATAGGGCTATCATGAATTATTCAGGGGAAATCTCACTGTATGGGACCTTTATTTATTCACGGGTTGTATGTGCATGCACATGGTATTCGACACACCCCTGCCGCACCTTGCACTCCTTCCCTACTCCGTTTTTTGACGGGGTTAGCAAGTTTGATATCCATCCCCATACCCACTGCTCCCCCGCGATTGCCCTTCTTGTGACAATTTAGGTTCTCTACATGGCGAATCGAGAGTGGGTCCACGCATCCCACATTTTTTCAAAGCCATGAAAAGAGTTATTTCCTATTGCGATCACCCTTTCATAGGAGTATGTGTTGTTCATGGCTGAGACCACAGCCGACAGTGTCGGAGGAGCCACCGTCCGCCATCTTTGCACCAACATTAATTTGGCTATAGTCAAGATTTTACAGATGAGCTGTTTATACCTGTTCAGCTCACCGGGAATCCCAAACAACAGGATAGCCATAGGTACGGCATAGGGGAGCTGAAGGCCAAACAGCTCCGAGAGCAACTCAAAGACTTGATTCCAGTAGCTGCGAATCTTGGGGCAGTTTCCCAGAATGTGGAGAGGTGTCCCTCTACTTCCACATCCTCTCCAACAATTCCCAGACACGGAAGGATATGCTAATTGTAATGTAGACGGGGTCCTATACCATCTTAAGATGATTTTCATGGCCGTCTCTATGTGGGTGCTGCATTTCAAAGACAAATGGATCAATCTAATTGTTTGTTGCCATTCGTCTGGGGTAATAGCTATCCCCAAGTCTCTCTCCCAACAGCGAAACGGGGTAGATCTAGTGAAGGTCGATATTTCATCCATTTTTTCATATAAAAATCGCAGTCCCCTCATGTTGGTCGACAGCCATGTAAAAAGTGAGTTATTATGGGGTATTGACGTCGTAGAGTGCTTGGACACAAAGTGCCAGATTCGAAAGTATTTAAGGAAATCGCCAATATGAATCCCGTACTGTCGTCTTAGTTCCTCAAACGGTACAAGCTGGTTAGTCAGAATATAATTGAGAAATCTGCGTGATCCCCCTTGATTCCCAATCCGAGACCTCTAAGTCACCAATCACCCAGGCCATCAATGATAAGGGCATTTCTGTAATATGAAAATACTTCGTAGGGTTTGCTTTCCCATGAAGTAGCTTCCATGCCGATAACGAGACACATGACCGGACAGAAGGATCCAGGGGCCGAGATTTTCCAAAAGGGCAACCATAGCGCATCTTCTAATTTTAGGGGGGATATAAATGCCTGCTCTATGTGCAGCCATGGAACCGAAGTATCCATTGATTTCCACCTTGCGCATTGAGTGACCAGCGATGCTATATAATAGTTCCTCACTACTGGTACCCCTAGTCCTCCTGCCTCCCGCTGTTTGAATAGAAAGCTTTTATTAATTCTAGGTCTGTTTCCATTCCATATAAATTTCGAGATCACCCTTTGTGTTGTTTCAAAGAAGGAAACAGGAATGAATATTGGGAGCGTGCGGAACAGGTATAAGAGTCTAGGCAATAGCAACATCTTAAAAGCAGCTACCCGTCCTATCCAGGAGACATCTATTTTAGACATTCTCTCAGTTTCTACTTGCAGTATTTTTAACATTGGGGTATAGTTACTTTTATAGAGGGACCCTGGGGACGCTGTCATCTGTATCCCCAAATATTGAACGCTGTCCTCCCTCCAGTCAAAATTATAATTAGATTGCAAGTGTTGGAGCATGTGTTGGGGAACATTCAGAGGCAGTGCCTGTGATTTGGCCATGTTTAATTTATAATACGATAATCGCCCGAAATCGTTAATAATATCCATAAGGCGAGGAATAGATGTTTGCGGTTTAGACAGAGTGAGAATAATATCATCAGTGTAGAGTGAAATAAGGTGAGTTTTGTCTCTTATGTCAATACCTCCCACTCCCGGATCTAATCTAAGTACTTGAGCTAATGGTTCTATAGAAAGAACAAATATCAGGGGCGACAGGGGGCATCCCTGTCTGGTCCCGTTCCTTATCAGGAAAGAGTCTGATACTACTCCGTTGGTGAACACTCTCGCAGAAGGTGCAGAATATAACGCCCCAATCGCTCTTATAATAGCTCCAGAGAACCCCATATTTCTAAGCACCAAGAAGGCATACGACCAGCAAATGCGATCGAACGCCTTCTCTGCGTCCAATGCGAGGATCACCGTTCCTTCCTTCTTAGAGTCAATGTGATGTATGAGGTTTAAGATGCGTCTAGTGTTATCGTATGACTGTCTCCCCTTAACAAACCCCACCTGATCATGATTTATTAAACTTGGAAGACAGGTTGCCAATCTATTCGCTATTAATTTGGCATAAATCTTTAAATCTGAGTTCAATAGCGATATGGGTCGGAAATTTTGGGGGTTGGTGGCGGGTTTGCCAGGCTTCGGCAGCGTAACTACCAGGGCTTCCTGATTCTCTTTTGGAATAGTGCCAGAATCAACCACAGCCGTCAAAAATGCCAGCAGCGGGTTTATCAGGACTGGGAAGAAACATTTATAATAGTCATTAGTAAGGCCGTCAGGGCCTGGAGACTTGCGAGATGGCAGTGACTTAACAATGGCCGACAACTCCGCCGAGGTAATAGGTGCCATTCAAGGAGTCCAGCTGTGACTCAGTGAGTGTTGGTAGCTGAGCAGCTCTAAGGAATTGCTCAATGTCATAGTTTGTTGGGGGGACCACAGAGGAGTCGTCTGCCAAGTTATATAGGCTTTCATAGAAAGTTCTAAAGGCGTTAGCGATGCCCCTCGGGTCATAAATTTTGTATGTACCGTCCTGACTGTGAATAAATGGGATTCTAGATTTCGCATGTTTTTGTTTCAGCTTAGATGCCAGGAGTTTGCCTGCCTTGTTAGATTGAGAATAGTATATAGCTCTAACCCTCTTCAGGTTTTTCTCATATTTATGCAGTAAGCAAGCGGTCAACTTATAACGTAATGCCATTAATTTCGCTGCATTTGAGGAAGAGGGAGATTGTTTGTTGCTAGTGTCAATAGTTCTTATCTGATGAAGCAATCGGTCTATTTCTGCCATTCTATTTTTCTTTTCGATATGCCCCAGTCGGATAAACGTTCCTCTAATAAAAGCTTTATGAGAGTTCCACAGTATATCAGGGCCAGAGGAAGAGGGGGCATTAATTTGAAAGAATTCCTTCAAATCATTCTCTAACGTTGCTTTTAATTTTGGCTGTCACATTAAAAATTCATTACACCTCCATACATACGCTCTTGCGCATTCGTATTTTTCTGCTATAGACATGGTTATCGTTGCATGCTCCGACCATGTTATTTGTGAAATCTCAGATTTCTTAACAAGGGGAATGCTAGACTGCTCTATTAGGAATAAGTCTATTCGTGAGTAGCTATTATGCACAGTAGAATAATACGTATAATCTTTTTCGGTATTATGGAGAATACGCCAGACATCAAATAATTTGTGGCTCCATATAGCTTGCGAGAAAGAGGGGTGACGTGTCACCCTGCCAGAAGTGGTATCTACTAGCGGGTCTGGAGCCATATTAAAGTCTCCCATTAATATCAAACATCCCTGTTTCCTCTTTTCTACCGCCCTTACAAGTCTCCCCAGGAATGCCACTTGTTTCTTATTTGGGGCACAAACTGATACCAATGTGTAGGTGACATTGTTAAGAATGCATACTAGTATTATAAATCGCCCCCCCGGGTTGGCATATTGCGACAATAATTGGAACGCTACTGAGTCTCTAATCCCAATCAATGTACCTCTACGCTTTGAGGAATAGTGAGCATGGAACACATGTGGATACGCTGGGTGTTGAACGCGATTAGCATCTGCCTTTAAAAGGTGTGTCTCTTGTATTGCAAGAATGTCACAGCTTTGAGCTTGGGCCTCACGCCATAAATTGGCTCTTTTCTGAGGGGAGTTCAAACCCCTAACATTCATGGACACAATTTTAAGTACCATAACGTACGTTTATAAATGCTATAAAATTCTTACCACAACCAATTCTACCAGGGGGAGTCAAAGTTCGTATGAAGTGAAGTTGTCTCCACCCTTTGTATTCACTTCACCCTATGTGCCGAAACCAAAGAAGAAACAAACCATACAAGTTACAGAACCTATGGATAAACCATCTGAGCAAAATCGAGAAAAAAACAGAAGGGAACGTGGTACAGCGGACCAACAGCTGTCGTAATCCTGGGGGGATAAGTTCACCAACAGTGGACATACGGAATCCAAGAAAAGGTGAGCCTCTAGCTGTGTAGCTCTTTAGGTGGACGTTTTCGGGTCTTCGCTTGGCGCCAACCATCAGACACTGGACCAGGTGTTTGTTTAGGAGGTGGATCGACAATCGAAATGTTCCATGTGGCTAGCAAGCTTTTTCCTTCCTCTAGAGTTTTGATGATGTGTACTATATTGTCCCTAGAGATGATCACGCGGACCGGGAATCCCCATTTGTACAAGATATGGTGTTGGCGTAGAGCTGTGGTAATAGGGATGAATTGTCGCCTTAATTGTAGCGTCGTGGCTGATAGGTCCGAGTAAATGGCTATTTTATGGTATGGTTCAGGTAAGCGACCCGCCTTCCTGGAAGTCGACAGAACCAGATCTTTAGTGCGATAGAAATGAATCTTTGCTAGAACATCTCTAGGTATTGCTTCGTCTAAATGGGATGGTCTGGGAACTCTATGAGCTCTATCAATAGTTAAGTCCATCTCCGTGAGGTTCGGTAATAACGCTCGTATCAGATCCTGAAGGAATGCAGTTAAATTACTCGTAGATACTGACTCTGGGATCCCTCTAAACTTTAGATTATTTCTTCTAGAACGGTCTTCTAAATCGGCTATTTTGGCTTTCAGAAAAGACACATCTCTCTCCACCTCATAGTGAGCATCTATAAGCGCATTGTGTGATGTCGCAAATTCCGCCATTTTGGATTCGACATGAACCATACGGCTTTTCATCTCTTTAATATCTCTATCTAGCGGTTTAACCATGAGAGACATATCTGTTGTTAGTGATTTACAGAAGGCCATAAGCATATTTTTCATGGAGGCCTCAGTAAGTAAATTCTCTGTTGCAGGGATATCTGCAAAAAAATCAGTAGATAGGGAAGTAGGCTGTATCTTGCTGCTCACCTCCTCCTCCTGAGAGTCGATTTCCTGGAGCCTGGGTCTCTGCTTGACCGGACTAGCTGTAGGTGAGTAATTTGTCTCCAGGCTGGATTCAGCTATAGGCCCTGCAGCGTCTTTTTGCGGAGGCCCATGGTTTATGTAGGCCCCGGCCCGCCGGGGAGAAGGCCCAGGCATCTCCTTGTCCACACCGTCCAGCAGCTGTGGTAGAGAAGGGGCCGACAGCGCTCTCCTTTGAGCGGAGAAAGTGAGCGTCTCCTCCGGAGGATCTTTAGAGGGAGTCGAGGCTCTAGAAGCCGCGTCCACGCGCGGGCCTTCGCCATTTTGTTCTTCTCCTCCCCCGTGGGGGAGGTAGAAGTCAGAAATCTTCAGCGGTTTCACCGCCGATTTCCGTTTTCGTGGCATCCCTGAAGGTAGGATACTTCTATGTGTCTAAATTGGATGCGGTTAGCCCCCGAGTATGTCGCTAAACCTGTCGCTTGTCGCTTGCATACTCCCATGGTGTGTCTGGGTCATCTGCCTCGTCTTCCTCATCTTCTTGCTCTTCCGGCTGCTCCTGCTCCTCCTCTCCTGTGTAGAAAAACCACCCATTTCGCTATACATTGCTTGTGCTCCAATGTCTTCCTCCTCCTCCAGTTCAGCACCCACAGGGCTTATGCGGCCATGAGATGTAGGCGCCATGTCTCCAGTCCCCTGACCAGCCAGATTTTCCAGCATCTTTTCCAGGATATGAATCAGTGGAATGAAGTCGTTCATGTCATAGTCCTGACAACTGACAAATAAAGTGGCCTCCTCAAAGGGAATTGGATAACAATCCTTTTTTTTTTGCCACTAATGCACAGCAAAAAGGCCTGTAATTTTCTTCCTTCAACACACAATGGTGAATAAGCCACTTATTTTTTCACCACTAATAAACGCCAAGAAAAGGCATTACAACATATAACTGTACTGCACAAGGACTAATAAGACCCCAATAATTTGAATTACAAAGGTATGATCTATTGCAAACCTGCAATGAGCAGCAGTATAATGGCAGTCAGTGCAGCAAGGTGTAGTAGGATTGCTCCTATTACCCAGGCTGCAAACACCCCAAATGAACCCTGTTCTGCTTCAATACTCTGTATAAATGCCTCCCTATCCTTTCCCTACACTTCTAATGCTCGTTCCCAGAACTTCGATTGAGCAAAATATCAGTTTTCAAGTCTTTTCTACCACTTTCCCTAGTGCCTGCTGACATCTCTCCCTGCACTAAGTACACTGGAAAATGCCTGAATTCAAGATGGCGGAGGGTATTTATAGGGCTGTGACATCACAGGGCTCGCTGGCTGCTGATTGGCTGTACACATGGCATTGTGGGTGATCCTGCGTTCCCAGAGTTCCTTGCCCCACGTCCTAACATGTGCAGCAGCCATTTTAGGAAAAAATGTGATTCGTTACCACAAAGCTTGAGGAAATCCGGATTTGATGCAAATCGAATATTTCCTGAAATTCGGATCAAATTCCACTTCGTCAGCTTTGATTTGCTCATCTCTAATAGTGATATATTGAGGTATATTCATAAATACCACATTACCCCCCTTATCTGCAGGCTTGATTATCAGCTCATTGTTGAGTGCGCCTGCGCTGCATTGCTAGATAGTCATGATGTGTAAGCCGGCAATGAACCAACCCACAACAGGAAGTGACATGGCCAGAGTATTTCCTGGTCACGTCATTAGTGGGCGCCTACTGGCGTGACTACAGGATGACACGTGTATCTCTCCTAGACTTTCCAAGGTATGTCACCTGAATGAATATTTGGTTGATGATTAGGGGAGGTTCTTGTGCTATTTAAGTTGCCTCTGCTTAGACTTTCTTTGGCCACTGTCAATTCGTGGATAGATAGCTATGCAGCATATCCTCCATTGAGGATAGTTAGCTTTTGTTCCACCACTGTGGGCTAGTTAATTTTGATTTTGACTTTTGTTTTTGTTGTCTGTTTTTTGTATCCTGTGGCCATCAATAGTTTAGAATAAGATAGTAGAAAGGTCCCCTGATGATTGGCACCTATGTGCCAGGAAATGCGTATGGACAAATAGGGACTGGTCAAGGTACAGTTTGGTGCTGACCAGAGTCATTGCATGGGGGTTAGGGAGAGTCTTTGAGGGAAAGTATAGGGACCATTGTCTCTCCTCCTGGCTGCTCTCCCGGTGCCTTTACTCCCGGCGTCTGGATTGGGTAAGATCCATCCAGTTTCTTTATGTATTTTTTCTAAGTGCATCCACGATTGTTGTTTACTAAGATTTATATTAAGTCTTTTTAGGGGGATATATTTTATATTAATCATTAAATGTTAAGTTTTATAATTTTTGCATCAGTGCTATAATATATTATAGATATCACTTAACATGTTGAAAGCTTTGAAGATGAGTCTAATAACTGGACTCTCATGTCAGCATAAGACATTCAATGACTTTGTGGCGCCATTGGACCTTTTAATGGTGCCACTCTTTGAAGGCACCTTTCTGGATATTGTGTCTTCAATGGAACCATGCCACCTGATGATTAAAATTGGCTTACTGGATGAGTACCTGCATTTGCTGGAAGGACCAGATATGATTAATGTCTTCAAGTTTATCTCAGCAATATCATCTGCAAGAAAAGATTCCACTGAATTTCTAACTGATAGACTTATCGATAAATTCTGCTAGCGAATGGTATGTACCCAAAGCCATGATCAACAAGACTTCACTGGTGCAGGTGTGACACTACTGGCTAACATCAGTTCAGTCAGTTTTCAGTCAAGAAACAGTTCCTCATCTGCTAGAGATTTTACCAAAAATAAAATCCATGAATGAAGGTAATTTGGATAGCAGAACTGAAAGTATCATCTATGATCTCACAAGGAACTTCACTAAGATCATGCAGAAGAACTGTAACTACCTGGACACAGAAGGAGAGGTGTTTGCTGCTTGCATCACCATTCTTCTTGTCACTTTAGGCAGTACCATAGACAATGACCTTTGTACTGAGATTACAGAGGACACAAGGGTCACCCACTGTGCATCTTTATGCAAACATCACATGGTGACCAAGACCATGAATGACCTAATCAGGCATGGTAAGTGCTCAACTAAAGCTTACAATAGCTTTGATTTGGATCCAACATTTTAACCATCATTTGGATGGATTCAATGCAATAAAGACAGAGAATCTTCATTTAACATCAAATAACGACGTAAAGCAATGGCATTTCTTACCTACTTCCGGTATTAAGATCTTCTTTTAGAGAAACCAACTTGACATGCACTTTGTTCTTCTCTGAACTTCTATGTCATCCTGGACTTATAAAGAGAACTGTTAAGCATTTAATCATTACAATGATTGAGAAAAAAGTTCAGGTCTAGTTGAATGCAGTGTAGCAGTGGAGACGATTGGAAATGCCACAAAAGGTGCTCCAAAACACATAACTGCAGCCAGGAACAGCATCTGTGAAGCTCTGATAGACAAGTTAGCAGACCACCAAGAGTCATCAGTTACCATAGAGATCTTAAGAGCATTTTGCAAAATTGTAAGACTAGTGAAGCAGTTCAACCTGGGTGACAACTTTTACAGGATCCAAAACACTTTGTATACGTCTTCTTGACCACATCAATCCTGTGATACAGATGCATGCTGCTTTACTGTTTGCTGACATGGCACAAAGCTACAACATATTGGGAAGTTTTGACACTCATTTAAAAAACAGTCTGTCCACATTATTTGTTAAATTGCACTCTGAAGAGTCAACTGTGGCAGCAGGTGGTCTAGTGGCCTTATTCCACTCCCTCCCATGTATTGACTGCAAAGACATGAGCACTCTTTTGGGATGCTATAGTACTGAAGAAGCCAAAGGAGCAAATTTAATAAGCCTTTATGAAGTAATAGGACAAAAACACCTAAAACTTCTTAAAATGATGATGCTTCAATCCATTATATTTTTAAGTATTGTTAAAGAGAAGAAGGCTGTGTTGAAACACCTGAAGATGCTCAGAGAAATTATTCCTCATGATAAACTATCTCCTCTGGACCTACAATCACTCTTGGGGTGTGTTCACACAGAGGAATTCGCCCCTGAATCCGGAGCAGATTCCTCCCAGAATCCGCGTCCCATTGTTTTCAATGGGAGGCAGAGATCGCAGCAGGGCGCGGAAAAAAGAAGCGTCCTTCTTGATCTTGCCGCGGACACTGCGGGCGGATGGACGCCCCCAGGATGCCGGATGGAATGCTGATGCACTGCATCGGCATCCCGTCACGGCTAGACTGCGGCAAAAATGGCAGTGGAGGAAAATGAAGAAAATTCCTCTTCATTTTCTGCCGTGTGAACATACCCTTTAAGGGCCTTCTAAAACAGCTTCACCACCCAGACCCCTTAATAGTAGAAGCAGCTAAATCTGCAGTGAAATTGCTAGGAACCAAATGGAAATCTATTGCAAGTGTCCAGAACTGCATCAGAAAATACACTGTCAAAAGGCAATTTTATATAATACAAAAGGGCTAGACGGACATCAAGGTCCAACGAGAAAGTCAAGCAAGCCAACTCCAGACTTTCAGAAGAGAGAACATTCACAGTCATGGAGACCTCTGCTTAACACTGTAGACAACGAAACCTAAAATCACTTTTTTGTCTATAGTTTACCCATTAGGGTTGGTTCACACTTGTGCCCGGAGTCCGTCCGCCGTGAATCCGACCTAAATATCAGAAAAAAAGGATAGGGAAAGGTTTGCAAGCGGCTTGTTTAAAAACTCATTCACTTCAATGGGTTTGTAAAGCAACCGGCAGGTGTCCGATTGCAGCCTCTGCGCCGCAAATTCGCTTTTTTGGTCGGAAACAAAGTCGGACATGCAGGACTTTGTTGTGTGGTGGGAGCTAAGGAGGCATCATCACTGTATGCTATACATTGAAGGGCACATTTACTGTACAAATGAGCATTATAGGAATAAGTGTGGTTAATGGGGACATGGATGGAGTTAGGGGCACATCTTAGCATAAAAAATTTTTGCTGCAGCCCTCAGTGTGTGATGCCACACTTATATACCTTTGTATCCTCTGAAAGTTGGGAAGTTTAAGTGGTGGTGATGGGAGGTACTTATGAAATATTTGAACTGGTCCCACCAATGTGTTAAAACACCCCTGCACCTAAATATGGAACCCAAGTGCAGAAGCAATTCCCCTGCAGAACCACCACCAGGAGAAATAAAACATTACACAGTTACTACTGAAATCACTGGGCTGACCAAACTAGATTCTAAAAACTTGTAAATGATCTTTTACATATTGGGAATGTATTGGAGTGCAGTATTCACTGATATACTTTGTTGTTAGGGTATTATTATTTTTTGGTATAGTCTTCTTCCGGACACTTTAAGTTTCCCCTATTGATCTGCCATACATGTGACATTAGGTGAAGGATCTTAGCTATATTTTACTGTAGATGTTTGGTAGATTCTGCATTGGAGACCGCTGTCATATACTGTATGATCCATCAGAGTGGCCATCTCTTTGTAAACATGACTACATAAAATGAATGTTGCTTGTTGTCATGATACCCTTTGAGATTTGATATATAGATTAAATCCAAAACCTTAGAGATGGATGGACTAGGACTAGTGACTAAGGACTAATGCAGCTATTGCTATCTCCCCAGTCATGGCTGCAATTGTTTCTTTGGTTAAATTAAAGGGGTTGTCCGGAGAGTAATAGTTTATTTACCTTTGTCCTAGGGATTGCTAAAGATTTACTCGAGGGTGCTGGTGACATCGCAATCCCTGAGTCATTCACAGGGTGTGCATAGGCAGCACACAGATGGTAGATAGGTGTTGGGTGCTCGTTCTGTGTGGGGCTGACCACCGCCCCACTAGACAATGTAGGACTGGAGGAAAATAGAACCGCACTCCAAATGTGGTTATGCTTAATTTCATTCATTGGTGTATATAATACAACGTTTCGGGTATACAACCCTTCATCAGGCAATTGTGAACATACAGCATGGAACAAATCATATAAGGATGCCGTAGTGGAAACATATGGAACAAACAAGTCATGTGGTGAAGTCCATTTATATCGAATCCAGAGCGGTAGGGCTGGTGAGCCTTTAGGAAACTTTACCGCTGGGCAGGGTCGGACTGGCCAACCGGGAACCGGTGAATCCCGGTGAGCCCGGACTATTAGTCCTCATGTCATGGGGGCCCGATCGGGATCCTGACTATCCCGATCGGGCCCCTGACCAGAGGCATAACAGGCTCAGTGGGGCATGGGACCCATGGCCAGCTGGAGATGGCCGGGGCCCCTATGATAGCGGTCGGGGAAAGCCTGGTTCCCCGACCGCTATACATACTGTTATTGGAAAGGGGCCCTGGCATATTGCAGGCCCCTTTCCAATAGATGGCAGGGCAGGGGAGGTGACGCAAAATAATAAACACATATTCTCACCTCTCCTGGGCACAGCGACGTCGGAAAAGGGCCTGAAGACGCTGAAGACAGCCGGATGGAGCGAGGATGCCAAGGAAAGGTAAAGCAAGGTGAGTATGAATGTTTGTTATTCTTAATCACTTCCCCTGGGCCTCCGATTATTATACTCTGGGGTCTGAGGAGACCCCAGAGTATAATAATAGCACTGAAGCAGAGGGGGGCTATTGGGCGCATATAATACTGGATGGGGGCCACTGTGGAGCTTATAATACTGGATGGGGGCCCCTGTAGAGAGCATATAATACTGTGTGGGGGCCACTGTAGAGAGCATATCATACTGGGTGGGGGCCACTGTAGAGCTTATAATACTGGGTGGGGGCCACTGTGGAGCTTATAATACTGGGTGGGGGCCACTGTAGAGAGCATATCATACTGGGTGGGGGCCACTGTGGAGCTTATAATACTGGGTGGAGGCCACTGTAGAGCTTAGAATACTGGGTGGGGGCCACTGTAGAGCTTAGAATACTGGGTGGGGGCCACTGTAGAGCTTATAATACTGGGTGGGGGCCACTGTGGAGCTTATAATACTGGGTGGGGGCCACTGTAGAGAGCATATCATACTGGGTGGGGGCCACTGTAGAGCTTATAATACTGGGTGGGGGCCACTGTGGAGCTTATAATACTGGGTGGGGGCCACTGTAAAGAGCATATCATACTGGGTGGGGGCCACTGTGGAGTTTATAATACTGGGTGGAGGCCACTGTGGAGCTTATAATACTGGGTGGGGGCCACTGTGGAGCTTATACTCCATACAGTGGCTCCTTCATTTTTTTTAAATTACGCCAGGGCAGGTGAAAAAAGCAAAACAAAACAAAAAAAACCCCAAACTTTCTCTCCTGTCCCCAGTGTCTCCCAGCGCGGGTCGGTCCTGCAGTTCTGTTGTTTTCTTCCAGCTGAAGTTCCCCTTGCACATGACTACCTGTGACGTCATGTGACCCCTGAGGCCAATCAGCGGCCTAAGGGAAGGGACCTGGGACATCACAGCCAGTGAGGACTTCCGGCAAAAAGAAGACAGCGGAGCTGTAGGACCGGACCGTGCTGGGAGGACACCGGAGCACCGGAGACAGGTGAATATGTTTAGTGTGGTTTTTTTTGGTTTTTTTGGGGGGGGGGTTGTAGGAGGGATTCACCTCCCCCGGACTAATTATTAAAAAAGAAAAAAAATTATACTGGACAACCTCTTTAAAGTGTGGCGCATTAGGGGGGCCCTGGGGGGTATATTAAAGGGGTTGTCCAGGCATAATTTGTTATGGTTTATCCTCAGGATAGGCCATAGATACCTGATCTGTAGGGGGGCTGACCACGGACCGATCAGCTGTATGGAGCCACTTCTGATG
This sequence comes from Leptodactylus fallax, assembly GCA_947044405.1. Lineage (NCBI taxonomy): Eukaryota > Metazoa > Chordata > Amphibia > Anura > Leptodactylidae > Leptodactylus > Leptodactylus fallax. The sequence goes on along the minus strand of CAMRHE010000497.1, from coordinate 424,849 downwards.
CCCGTCCTATACACAATACAGGGCCAGAAGCAGAAAGCTCTGTCCACTGTATATTAGCCAGGCACCTTCACTGCATCTCAGCACTTATTGAAGTCAGTAGGAGCTGAGCTGCAGTGAAGGCGCCGGGCTGCTATACAGCGGATGGAGCTTTCTGCTTCCGGCCCTGTGTTGTGTACAGAACGGGCTCCGGAAGTGGCTCTGAACAGCTGATGGAGCCATGTGTCAGCCCCCTACCGATCAGGTATTTATGGCCTATCCTGAGCATAGGCCATAAAAAAGATTAACCCTGGACAACCCCTTTAATATGCCCCACACAGTTTAATGTCCCCCCCACAGGATGTCAGCCCCCATCACTGCTCCCACACAATATAATGACCACATCACTGTTCCCCATACAGTATGGGGGACCAGTGAAGAGGCCACTATGTTGGGGGACCAGTGAAGTGACCATAGAAATATTTGGCCCAGACAACCCCTTAAAATAGGTTGTCCATAAACTGGAGCGACCACTGTGTCGGTCGCCAGGGAGGTGTAAAAATAAGAAAATTTTTTTTAAAAAAGCATACTCACCTGTCCCCAGCACCCCGATGTCCCCTGCCTGTGTCTGTTCAGTCTCATGGCGGCGCCTCATTTCTGGAAATCCTGTACCTAATTGGTCTTAGCGATCACATGAGGTGCAGGACTCCCAGCACCAGCAGTCGCCGGCACGAGACTTAATGGACATTGACAGCGGACAACGGAGCGCCGGGGACAGGTGAGTATGCTTTTTAATTTACTTATTTTTTACTTTACACCTCCCGCCAGCTACATTGGTTGCTCCAATGCCTGGACAACCTCTTTAAAGGATTTATCCATCTTTCTAATATTGATGGCCTGTCCTTAGGATAGTCCATCAATAGTACATCTGCGATAATACAACAGCCAGGACCTCTGCAGATCAGCTTTTCCAGGACAGTGCGGCTACAGGTAAAGGTAACAATTCTTGGAGCCACGCTGCTTACTTACCATACAAGGTGTAGCAGTAGGTTTAGGTAGTGCAGTGGTGCACATGGTATAGTGGTTGAGCAGTGTGGCTCCCAACATGTTATTACCTTTAGCCGCCCTGTCTCGGTACCGCTGATCTGCAGGGGTCCTGATGGAGGGCCCCTAGAAACAATTCCACTGGTGGGCCCTAGACATCCCAGTCCGACACTGCCGCTGGGTCAATTAGGACGTTTGTCTTAGGTTTCAATTTGGCAGGCTTAGGGGGCATTTGGCAGGCTTAGGGGGCATTCACACTACAGTTATTAGTGTCCGTTGCTAGCATCCGTAACAAAATGTTAGCAACAAACACTAACAGATCCGTCATTGATTCCAAAGGGATCTCATTGAGTTCAATGGGATTTGATCTGTTGTCCATTAGTGTCCGTTTTCACCAAATCCGTCAGATGTCTGTTATTTTAGTGGACATAATAACGCGGGGTGCAGAACTTTGTGTCCGTTCAAAATAACAGAATTATGACGGAATTTAAGCGTCTTTTATTTTTTAACATTAATGTCTATGGCTAACGGACAGTAACGGACGATTGTCCATTATATTGTCCGTTATTACTGTCCATTTTTTTTTCAGCACATGCGCAGAAAGCATAATAAAAAGATAGGCAAAAAACCTGCAGTATGCAGTAGATAATAACAAACACTAACTTATGTTAATGTGTCCATTTTTTTAACTGATCTATTAAAGGATCCGTTTTTTTTTTTTTTTTTTATGGTAGTGTGAACATCCCCATATTTAATTGAAACCCAAAGAGCGTCACCTGCTCGAGGGACATGCTCCCGAGTGTCCAGTGGCGTAACTAGGAATGGCTGGGCCCCAAGGCGAACATTTGACATGGGGCCCCCCCCCAAACCGCCGCCCCCAACCCCCCCCCACACAAACCGCATTCCTGCGCACACTATTATGCCCCATAGTGGCCCCTGCACACAGTATTATGTCCCATAGTGGCTACTGCACACGGTATTATGTCCCATAGTGGCCCCTGCACGCGGTATTATGCCCCATAGTGGCCCCTGCACACGGTATTATGCCCCATAGTGGCCCCTGGACACGGTATTATGCAGCATAGTGGCCCCTGCACACAATATTATGCCCCATAGTGGCCCCGACACACAGTAGTTTGCCCCATAGTGGCCCCTGCACACAGTAGTTTGCCCCATAGTGGCGCCTGCACACAGTAGTTTGCCCCATAGTAGCCCCTGCACACAGTAGTTTGCCCCATAGTGGCCCCTGCACACAGTAGTTTGCCCCATTGTGGCCCCTGCACACAGTAGTTTGCCCCATTGTGGACCACCCATGAACGATTATTATACTCTGGGGTCTTTTCAGACCCCAGAGTATAATGATCGGAGACCCAGGGGAGGATAGAAACATAGAAAACACTGCAACTTACCTCTTCCTCGCTCCGGTGCACTTCCCATCTTCAATGTTGGACCAGATCTCGCGCGATCCAGGCCGGCGTCGCGATGCATAATGACGTCAGCTGACGTCTGGGACGTCACCAAACAGTCCCGAAGCCTGCGGAGCGGCGGAGAGGTGAGTTACAGTGTTTTTTATGTTCGCTCACCTCCCCTGGGCCCCCGATCGTTATACTCCGGGGTCTCAAAAGACCCCGGAGTATAACGATAGCAGTGTTTGTGGGGTTCGCGGTAGCGACTGCCACAGGGCTCCGGGCCCCGTAATGTTCCGGGCCCTGTGGCAGCCGCTACCACTGCTACCCTGATAGTTATGCCCCTGCGAGTGTCATAGGAACAGCAGCAGCAACAGAAGTGTCCGATGCCTCTTGAGATGTCAGCAGTTTTGCTCCTGAGTCAGTGACGCCCTGTCCTTTAGGACTCAGGAGAGAAGCCCTGGGGTTCACCCGGAACCCACCTTTCTCTGTGGTAGCCGGCACATATCACTCTGCAACAGGACCATCCCTCCAGGAACAGAGGTGTCCCATAGCAGTTTTAGGCACCTTAAACTCCCTAATGTACAGTATATATCTGCCTACACTACTTATAAATATCAACATATCACAATGAAATACATATAATTATGCAAATTAAAAAAAACAGACTTATCTAATTATATATGGATATAACTAACATCTCCTTACATGTCCAGTCTGTCGATCCAACAGGCCTCTTCTTGCAATAATTTACGATTTAGGTTACCTTTCCTAGGTCCCAGTTTAACCAGTCTGCTAGAAATGGCTTTGAATTAATGTCTCTCTAATATTGGGACCTCTAAGATATGTAATTCTAGGATTTTCTGTCAAAACATACTTTAGATCGTGATTAGATTTTATTAACCCCTTCCCGCCACAGCCATTTTTTTGATTTTCGTTTTTGACTCCCTGCCTTCCAAGAGCCATAACTTTTTTATTTTTCTGTTCACAGAGCCATTTGAGGGGTTAATATTTGTGGGACAAATTGTACTTTGAAATGCTAACATTTAACATTCCATACAATGTACTGGGAAACTAGAAGAAAATTCAGAATGGGGTGGAATTGAAGAAAAATTGTGTTTGTGTGACTTTTTTACAGCATCGTTTTTACAGCATTCACTGTGCAGCTAAAATGACATGTCACCTGTATTCTGTTTTGGTATGATTCCACGGATACAAAATTTATATAGTTTTTTTTTTTAACCCCATAAAAAAATTCAAAATTTCCAAGCAAAAAAAAAAAAAAATTTCTTCGAATCGCCATTTTCTAACATATGTAACTTTTATATATTTACGGTACGGGGATGTATAAGGCATCTTTTTTGCGGGACCAGATGTACTTTTTATTCATACCATTTTGGGGAATGTCTGATGTTTTGTTTGCTTTTTATTCAAATTTGTATGGGAGGAGAAATGGCAAAAAAAAACTACGGTTTGGCTTTTCTGATTGTTTTTCCTGCTATGGTGTTTGACATTTCGGGAAAAAAATTGTATATGTTTGTAGACAAGACTTTTTCAAACACGGGAATATATAATTTGTTTATGTTTCTTTTTATTTCAAATTTAGGGTAATGGGGATGATTTGAATTTTTATTTTTTTAAATATTTTTTAAAACTTTTTTTAAACAATTTTATTAGTCCCCCTAGGGGGCTTAAACCTGCAATCTTTTGACTGCATATCTCATAGACTGCAATACACCTGAATTCCTATCTATGACCAGCCTCAATAGCTATATTCCTATGACCGGCCTGTGAGCCTTCATTAGGCTCCAGGCTGTCAAAGGAACAGGATTGCTCCCACAATCTCGCTGCGTGGGAGCCGTCCTGCACCAAAAAAGGTACTGGGGGCCAGTGGAGACTCATAAAGGGGGGCTATCGGGCACTTCCAGAGAGGATTATAAAAAACAATGCCCACTTCAGAGCGGCCGCGATCTTTAAAGACCCGGCATCTGCTGTACTATTAGGGTGGATGTCGGGAAAGAGTTAAAGGCTAATATTTCCATAAAATTTGTGTAATTTCTCTATGATGGGTGTCATAAGTATCTATGTATCTCAAAAGACTAATGGGGCTTGTGACTTGGGTTTGTTCTTAGAACATTGATATAATAAATCACAATTTTGTTATTTAGAGCAATTCCTTCTTGCTCTTAAGTATTGACCTATAGGTATTCCCCTCTGTAAGGCTGGTGGATGATAGCTATGGAAAATATTAGTAGCCATCATTTTACTGTACAGTGCCTTGAAAAGTATTCGGCCCCCTTGAACTTTTCAACCTTTTGCCACATTTCAGGCTTCAAACATAAAGATATAAAATTTTAATTTTTTTTGGTGAAGAATCAACAACAAGAGGGACACAGTTGTGAAGTGGAACGAAATTTATTGGTTATTTTAAACCTTTGTAAAAAATAAAAAACTGAAAAGTGGGGCGTGCAATATTATTCGGCCCCTTTACTTTCAGTGCAGCAAACTCGATCCAGAAGTTCAGTGAGGATCTCTGAATGATCCAATGTTGTCCTAAATGACTGATGATGATAAATATAATCCACCTGTGTGTAATCAAGTCTCCGTATAAATGCACCTGCTCTGTGATAGTCTCAGGGTTCTGTTTAAAGCGCAGAGAGCATCATGAAGACCAAGGAACACACCAGGCAGGTCCGTGATACTGTTGTGGAGAAGTTTAAAGCCGGATTTGGATACAAAAAGATTTCCCAAACTTTAAACATCCCAAGGAAAACTGTGCAAGCGATCATATTAAAATGGAAGGAGTATCAGACTGCAAATCTACCAAGACCCGGCTGTCCCTCTAAACTTTCATCTCAAACAAGGAGAAGACTGATCAGAGATGCAGCCAAGAGGCCCATGATCACTCTGGATGAATTGCAGAGATCTACAGCTGAGGTGGGAGAGTCTGTCCATAGGACAACAATCAGTCGTACACTGCACAAATCTGGCCTTTATGGAAGAGTGGCAAGAAGAAAGCCATTTCTCAAAGATATCCATAAAAAGTCTCGTTTAAAGTTTGCCACAAGCCACCTGGGAGACACACCAAACATGTGGAAGAAGGTGCTCTGGTCAGATGAAACCAAAATCGAACTTTTTGGCCACAATGCAAAACGATATGTTTGGCGTAAAAGCAACACAGCTCATCACCCTGAACACACCATCCCCACTGTCAAACATGGTGGTGGCAGCATCATGGTTTGGGCCTGATTTTTTTCAGCAGGGACAGGGAAGATGGTTAAAATTGATGGGAAGATGGATGGAGCCAAATACAGGACCATTCTGGAAGAAAACCTGTTGGAGTCTGCAAAAGACCTGAGACTGGGACGGAGATTTATCTTCCAACAAGACAATGATCCCAAACATAAAGCAAAATCTACAATGAAATGGCTCACAAATAAACGTATTTAGGTGTTAGAATGGCCAAGTCAAAGTCCAGACCTGAATCCAATCGAGAATCTGTGGAAAGAGCTGAAAACTGCTGTTCACAAACGCTCTCCATCCAACCTCACTGAGCTTGAGCTGTTTTCCAAGGAAGAATGGGCAAGAATTTCAGTCTCTCGATGTGCAAAACTGATAGAGACTTGCATCTGTAATCACAGCAAAAGGTGGAGCTACAAAGTATTAACTTAAGGGGGCCGAATAATTTGGCACGCCCCACTTTTCAGTTTTTTATTTTTTACAAAAGTTTAAAATATCCAATAAATTTCGTTCCACTTCACGATTGTGTCCCACTTGTTGTTGATTCTTCACCAAAAAAATTTAAATTTTATATCCTTATGTTTGAAGCCTGAAATGTGGCAAAAGGTTGAAAAGTTCAAGGGGGCCGAATACTTTCGCAAGTCACTGTATATTTCTGTTGAAATTCTAACACCAGGCTCCAGGGAGATCCACAAGTCCAAAAAGGTCAACGTTTTTTCTGTGAGTTTGTCACCCTCCCACAAAATCAGAAGGTCTTCAATGCAGAAGGCCCCAAAATAAAATGTGACTTGTAGGGACAACATCAGAAAATACAAGAGTGTGCTCCCACCCTAAAAAAAAAAGGCTTGCATAAGTCAGTGCAGAAAACATGCCAGAGTGCCAAGGACAGGTGAGTATTTTTTTTTACCTTCCCCAGCCTAAAATAAAAAAAAAAATAACAACAAATAACTGTGCATAAATAAAAAAAACGTAAAAGTGACAATACAAAGACATTATGCTATTGAAACTTTATACTTTTGGTGATTAAAAAATGTTGTGCAGCTTGTATACCCAGATCATATGAAATATTAGTATAAAGTGATTCCACCTCCAAACTATGTTGTAGGTGTGATGTGAATCCCCTGAAGCCTGGCAAGAGCATGCTTAGTGTCTTTGATATAGGAAGGTAAACAGGAAACAACGTGAGCTAGAATCTGATCTACATAAGTTCTCACACTATAAAATCTTAAACTGAAACTGCCAGACTAAAAAAGTCTGCTATTAATACGCATAAGACTTTTTTCAATGAGTAAAATTACTTTTACATGCATCTATGATGCCTGTACAGCTGTTATTGCGACCTCTGTACAGTAGTGTGAACTTACCTTAAGGATTCTCTAGATTTGAGTCCCCACTTTTCCTTTTTGTGACCCTTTGTCTAAACTCTACCATCTTGGTCTTGATAAATTGCCAATGGTTATGACTATCAATACAGGAACTTTCTATGGTTTGGCAATATAAGAAAAACAGTCGTGGTCTCCTGTATTCATGGTTGTATGCATTGGCAACCAATCAAGACAAAAGACTGACACCACAAAGATAGAGAAAATATTTAAAACAATTTTTTATTATGTGTATTTGCAAAAATGTTTACATTTTTTATGTTTACAAATTTTAATCTAAATCCATTGGGTGCTTCCGCTCCCAATCTTCATCCCTACTGTCATAGTGGTTTCTTATCCTTATTCTCAAGGCTCAGAGTAATCGTACAAATTGACATAAACTTTAGACATGCTCTTCCTTAATAGCTTTTCTCCCACTGCCTAGATATTTATGTAAACTTCAGAGATGCGGTCCATGAGCACAACCCTTGTCCTAACCCCATGTATAATGTGAATAATACAAGAGTAACCTTCCTAATTCTGCTTTCATCTTTCCACACTACCGCTGAACATGCAGATGACATTTAACATTTACAACATTTTTAAATGATTTAAGGGGCTTAATGTAGATTTACCAGCCTTTATTCTCCTGCAGTTAACACCTCCAGTCTTCCCTCTGGAGACTGTGCCTTTAATGGGGGCTGGTGCAGCCATCCTGTACTTGATATTTTGCTATGTAATTAAATACCCATTCATAGTGGATAAACAGTAAACAGGACGGGGAATTGTGGAATGTGAACATAAATTATTTGATTTACTTTTCACAGGCAATGAGGAAAGTTTAAAGGTAGAACAGTATGACAAATCCACCTACTTTCAATTTCCAGACAAAAATGGGCATCAATTTTCCATCTTGGAAGTCTCCATTATTTGCTATGCCCCATTTTTTGGGATTGATGATTGAAGGGAAGTATTGATATCTGCAACAAACTTTCCTTTGGGACTGGGGAGCTCAAATGCAACTAGAGAGGTTTTTTCATCTGCAATGTGGAAAGATAATTTTCTTTCACAACACAGCTGGGTTATCAGAAATTACTATCCAGTCTTCTCCTGCCAGAAATGGCTAATTTAATGATGTAGATGGTCTCATATCTCTGTATTTATGATTATCCTCCTCCCCTCCCCTCTTCATAGATTTCATTGTAAACTGAGACTTCTTGAGTACAGAGTGTGGGTCAAAATCACTCAGATGATAAATACTTTTCTTCATTTGCATAATAGATTCATGAAAAAAATAAATAAAACTTTACTTACACTTTAAAACTATCTAGTCTAAGCTTGTATTGTTCAAAAACAGGATTATAGTAGCATTTGTCCCTACGTCATTCGGGTCTGCATGGGGAGCTAAAAGACAGAGAGCCCATCCGCTAAAAAAGCGGTTACCCGCGGACCCCATAGATTATAATGGTATATGGTACCATATAATGATTTCAGTATAAAACCGGCAGAGAGAAAAGTCCTTCATGCAGGCCTTTTCTCTCTGCCAATTTTAGACTCCAACGCAGAAGTAAATTATTGTAATCCAGGACTGAATTTACAAAATTACAATGGAGGCTGTAAAACTGAAATCTCCCATCATTCTGCTGGGTCATTGTTTTACATAGATTACTATGGTGATTTGCATTGGTTATGGACAATGAACCTGTATCTGTATGCATTAAAGGCATCAGATACAGTGGGGAGAAAAAAGTATTTAGTCAGCCACTAATTGTGCAAGTTCTCCCACTTATAAAGATGAGAGAGGCCTGTAATTGTCATCATAGGTAGACCTCAACTATGAGAGACAAAATGAGAAAAAATATCTAGAAAATCACATTGTCTGATTTTTAAAGAATTTATTTGCAAATTATGGTGGAAAATAAGTATTTGGTCAATAACAAAAGTTCATCTCAATACTTTGTTATATATCCTTTGTTGGCAATGACAGAAGTCAAACGTTTTCTGTAAGTCTTCACAAGGTTGGCACACACTGTTGCTGGTATGTTGGCCCATTCCTCCATGCAGATCTCCTCTAGAGCAGTGATGTTTTGGGGCTGTCGCTGGGCAACACGGACTTTCAACTCCCTCCAAAGGTTTTCTATGGGGTTGAGATCTGGAGACTGGCTAGGCCACTCCAGGACCTTGAAATGCTTCTTACGAAGCCACTCCTTCGTTGCCCTGGCGGTGTGCTTGGGATCATTGTCATGCTGAAAGACCCAGCCACGTTTCATCTTCAATGCCCTTGCTTATGGAAGGAGGTTTGCACTCAAAATCTCACGACACATGGCCCCATTCATTCTTTCATGTACACGGATCAGTCATCCTGGTCCCTTTGCAGAGAAACAGCCCAAAGCATGTTGTTGCCACCCCCATGCTTCACAGTACGTATGGTATTCTTTGGATGCAACTCAGCATTCACTCTCCTCCAAACACGACGAGTTGTGTTTCTACCAAACAGTTCTACTTTGGTTTCATCTGACCATATGACATTCTCCCAATACTCTTCTGGAACATCCAAATGCTCTCTAGCAAACTTCAGACGGGCCCGAATATGTACTGGCTTAAGCAGGGGGACACGTCTGGCACTGTAGGATCTGAGTCCCTGGTGGCGTAGTGTGTTACTGACGGTAGCCTTTGTTACGTTAGTCCCAGCTTTCTGCAGGTCATTCACTAGGTCCCCCTGTATGGTTCTGGGATTTTTGCTCACCCTTCTTGTGATCATATTGACCCCAAGGGGTGAGATCTTGCGTGGAGCCCCTGATCGAGGGAGATTATCAGTGGTCTTGTATGTCTTCCATTTTCTAATTATTGCTCCCACAGTTGATTTCTTCACACCAAGCTGCTTGCCTATTGCAGATTCAGTCTTCCCAGCCTGGTGCAGGTCTATAATTTTGTTTCTGGTGTCCTTCCACAGCTTTTTGGTCTTCACCATAGTGGAGTTTGGAGTGTGGCTGTTTGAGGTTGTGGACAGGTGTCTTTTATACTGATAACAATGTCAAACAGGTGCCATTACTACAGGTAATGAGTGGAGGACAGAGGAGCCTCTTAAAGAAGAAGTCACAGGTCTGTGAGAGCCAGAAATCTTTCGTTTGTAGGTGACCAAATACTTATTTTCCACCATAATTTGCAAATAAATCCTTAAAAAAATCAGACAATGTGATTTTCTGGAATTGTTTTCTCATTTTGCCTCTCATAGTTGAGGTCTACCTATGATGTCAATTACAGGCCGGCCTCATTTTTTTAAGTGGGCGAACTTGCACAGTTGGTGGCTGACTAAATACTTTTTTTCCCCCACTGTAATCTGGTAATCTGTTGACAAACGTGTAGACCATTTTCAATTCCAGCCAGCAAAATTGTGAATTCAGCTCTAGCATATAATGCAGGGCAAATAATGTAACATATTTATTGACTACTATGTATGTTGGAAGCTAGCCATTTAAAGCTAATCTAAACCGAGGCCCTAAAACAGTTTCACTATACGACGAGTGTTCCTTTATTCTTATTTGCTTTTCACATATGATCCCTAATGTTTCCAAAACTAGAGGATAACATGAATCAGACTTAAAGAGAGTCTACCACCTCCCGCTCAGGAATATTCAACTGTCACCACTGTGTTATGGAGCACAATACAGTGATAAACAACACAAGTTTGCTATCTATGTCACTTTTGTAGATTTGGAGAAAAACAACTCTGAATTTTTATGGAAATGAGGCAGTTGGTGCACTAGAGGCAGGTTTTTGCTACTCAAGTACAATGAGTGATGTCAAAATAGTGGGAGTATCAATTCTCACTACATAGTGTAGCACAGGCAGGAGATCATAGAGGTCTGAGTGGCAAGAGCAGTTCCCCCATGTGGTGAAAGCCGCCTCTAGTGCACCAACTGCCTCAGCTGGAGAAGATTTCATAAGTGTCATACATAATAAACGTATGTTGTTTATCACTATCATGTGTTCTATAACATGGTGGTTACAGTTCAATATGCTTGGGGGAGGTGGTGGTAGACTCCCTTTAAATATAAGCTCCCCATGCAGCATTTATAAGAAAAATCAGAATAATAAAACTCCAAGTATTACATTATAATGTTTTTTAATTTTGCTGGAAGGTGAGGAGTTAAGTAGTATCCTGGTTCCTGTAATCCCTATGTATAAGTACATACATTTTGGATAAAACAGAACTGCTCTAAACACATTTTCACCACAGCAGAGGCCAAATTGTTTGTGCTTCTGATCATGAAATCTCCAAAGACAGTTTGCCAAGTAGCAGAATGCTGCGTGCAAAGATTTTTCTAGAAGCTGAGGGGATTAACATGTTTTATGTCAGTGCCTCATGTCTATTCCAGAGATATAAAGCCCTGTAAATGACAGTATCTCATATGTATGCAGGGAGCCCACGCTGGTTTCTCACAGGAGTCACTTAGAATAACTTGTCAATTGCATTTAACCACTGCTGGGGCAGGAGCGATTTATAGGGCAGTGCAGGGCTTGGTGAATCTCCAGGGACGCCTGTTAAATACTCAACTTATCTCATTTGAATGGTCAAGAGACATTGGTTTACAATGTGAAGAAAATTATAATTCACCCTATAGCTCTTCTAGAGATCTATGTATTGTGCCATAATGTGCTGTAGACAATGCTGTTAACTGGAGTAGACAGACACAGTGAAGGTGGCCCAATGAGGTTACATACTTCAAAGCAGACAAATATACAAGGTTCAAGACTGTTACTTGTATTATACCGGGCATGTGCTGGCACAATATAAAATGGGACATAATGATATGGGGAATTGGACACGAGAATTTTCCCAAAAGTTTTGACCTTTGCTTATTAATTTGGTTTGCAGCCTTCATTGTAAACATCCCCATTGTCAGCAGATATTGCAGAGTAAAATCATGGTTTGGCTGCATATTTGACTGAAACTGCACTGAAATATTGCCTGGTATCCATTCTAGGTTGAATCTCTGACTAATGGAGGGGTTCCCAATTAGGGAATCCTTCTCCAAGATGTCCAGATGTCATAATAGGGTATATAGATATAACTAGGTATCCTAGCACAACCTCTTTACATTGGTGATCCAAATACCAGCAAAACCCCATGGCCAATATATTGAAATATAACACACTTTCTATGGAGAAGGAAATTCAGGCGACTAAGTGTATGTAGTTTGCCCTTTTGGCCCATCTTTGCCTAACAATTCAACAGGAGTCCGCATATCTGAAGTCCATCACTACTGGAACGGGTAAGACCAACGATTATATTGAATTTCTTCATACTGGCCGCCGAGCCATATCTGATTGTTGATTGTTGGGTCTATGGTTGATACCTGTTGATCTATCTAGTTTGCGTTTATTTTAGCGTATGCGAATACTGGCTTTTTTTAGAGTGTATTTATATATGTGGTGATATTTATTAAATTTATCATTAAAAGCTATGTTTTAAAATTCACATAATATTTTTTGAGTTATGGATCATATTAATTGATGTTGTAACAGATCAGGATATAATATAGGTTTATTTTTCTAGTGAAAAACTACCATACTGTAACATACAGTGGGGAAAAAAGTATGTAGTCAGCCACCAATTGTGCATTTTCTCCCAGTTAAAAAGATGAGAGAGGCCTGTAATTGACATCATAGGTAGACCTCAACTATGAGAGACAAAATGAGAAAAAAAAACTCAGAAAATCACATTGTCTGATTTTTAAAAAATTTATTTGCAAATTATGGTGGAAAATAAGTATTTGGTCAATAATAAAAGTTCATCTCAATAATTTGTTATATATCCTTTGTTGGCAATGACAGAGGTCAAACGTTTTCTGTAAGTCTTCACAAGGTTGGTACACACTGTTGCTGGTATGTTGGCCCATTTCTCCATGCAGATCTCCTCTAGAGCAGTGATGTTTTGGGGCTGTCGGTGGGCAACACGGACTTTCAACTCCCTCCAAAGGTTTTCTATGGCGTTGAGATATGGAGACTGGCTAGGCCACTCCAGGACCTTGAAATGCTTCTTACGAAGCCACTCTTTCATTGCCCTGGCGGTGTGCTTGGGATCATTGTCATGCTGAAAGACCCAGCCATGTTTCATCTTCAATGCCCTTGCTGATGGAAGGTGGTTTGCACTCAAAATCTTACGATACATGGCCCCATTCATTCTTTCATGTACACGGATCAGTCGTCTTGGGCCCTTTGCAGAGAAAAAGCCCCAAAGCATGATCTTACCTCCCCCATGCTTCACAGTAGGTATGGTGTTCTTTGGATGCAACTCAGCATTCACTCTCCTCCAAACACGACGAGTTGTTTTTCTACCAAACGGTTCTACTTTGGTTTCATCTGACCATATGACATTCTCCCAATACTCTAGTGGGACATCCAAATGCTCTCTAGCAAACTTCAGATGGGCCCAGATATGTTCTGGCTTAAGCAGGGGGACACGTCTGGCACTGCAGGTTCTGAATCCCTGGCGGCGTAGTGTGTTACTGACGGTAGCCTTTGTTACATTAGTCCCAGCTTTCTGCAGGTCATTCACTAGGTCCCCCTGTGTGGTTCTGGGATTTTTGCTCACCGTTCTTGTGATCATATTGACCCCACGGGGTGAGATCTTGTGTGGAGCCCCTGATTGAGGGAGATTATCAGTGGTCTTGTATGTCTTCCATTTTCTCATTATTGCTCCCATGGTTGATTTCTTCACACCAAGCTGCTTGCCTATTGCAAATTCAGTCTTCTCAGCCTGGTGCAGGTCTACAATTTTGTTTCTGGGGTCCTTCCACAGCTCTTTGGTCTTCACCATAGTGGAGTTTGGAGTGTGACTGTTTGAGGTTGTGGACAGGTGTCTTTTATACTGATAACAATGTCAAACAGGTGCCATTACTACAGGTAATGAGTGGAGGACAGAGGAGCCTCTTAAAGAAGAAGTCACAGGTCTGTGAGAGCCAGAAATCTTGCTTGTTTGTAGGTGCCCAAATACTTATTTTCCACCATAATTTGCAAATAAATTCTTTAGAAAATCATACAATGGGATTTTCTGGATTTGTTTTCTCATTTTATCTCCCTCGATCAGGGGCTCCATGCAAGATCTCAACCCGTGGGGTCAAAATGATCACAAGAACGGTGAGCAAAAATCCCAGAACCACACAGGGGGACCTAGTAAATGACCTGCAGAAAGCTGGGCCTAATGTAACAAAGGCTACCGTCAGTAACACACTACGCCGCCAGGGACTCAGATCCTGCAGTGCCAGACGTGTCCCCCTGCTTAATCCAGAACATATCCGGGCCCATCTGAAGTTTGCTAGAGAGCATTTGGATGTTCCAGAAGAGTACTGGGAGAATGTCATATGGTCAGATGAAACCAAAGTAGAACTGTTTGGTAGAAACACAACTCGTCGTGTTTGGAGGAGAGTGAATGCTGAGTTGTATCCAAAGAACACCATACCTACTGTGAAGCATGGGGGTGGCAACATCATGCTTTGGGGCTGTTTCTCTGCAAAGGGACCAGGATGACTGATCCGTCTACATGAAAGAATGAATGGGGCCATGTATCGTGAGATTTTGAGCGCAAACCTCCTTCCATCAGCAAGGGCATTGAAGATGAAACGTGGCTGGGTCTTTCAGCATGACAATGATCCCAAGCACACTGCCAGGGCAACGAAAGAGTGCCTTCGTAAGAAGAATTTCAAGGTCCCGGAGTGGCCTAGCCAGTCTCCAGATCTCAACCCCATAGAAAACCTTTGGAGAGAGTTGAAAGTCCGTGTTGCCCAGCGACAGCCGCAAAACATTGCTGCTCTTGAGGAGATCTGCATGGAGGAATGGGCCAACATACCAGTAACAGTGTGTGCCAACCTTGTGAAGACTTACAAAAAATGTCTGACCTCTGTCATTGCCAACAAAGGATATATAACAAAGTATTGAGATGAACTTTTGTTATTGACCAAATACTTATTTTCCACCATAATTTGCAAATAAATTATTTAAAAATCAGTCAATGTGATTTTCTGGATTTGTTTTCTCATTTTGTCTCTCATAGTTGAGGTCTACCTATGATGTCAATTACAGGCCTCTCTCATCTTTTTAAGTGGGAGAACTTGCACAATTAGTGGCTGACTAAATACTTTTTTTCCTCACTGTATGTGGCAGCCCTAAATGTAGACTTGGATGCTTCTCACAAGCTGAATGTCCCCTGTGACCGCTGGTAGCAGATGCCGTTGTCTGTAAAACCCCTGCAGGTGGGCTATGGGAATTCCTAAATAAATTGACAGGTGGGCCAAACTAGAAAATTCCTGAGTGGGACTAAGCCTCAGATGGGAAAATTCCTTGATGGAACATCCTCAGGAGGGCCAGTTAGACTTCCTGGGAGGTAATGGTTTCCCCAAGTGGTCTGGTGTAGTCCTGATATGGGGAGTTCCCCAGGTGGGTAGCTGGTAGTGAGTTCCAGCAGGTAGAGTCTTAGCCCTTGTAGCATAATGTACTACAATAACAGAGTGCTACGGAGAGCCCCAAGTGTGAGGTGGGGCTCTATAAAAAAAGGAGGGAGAAGAGTTGTTGGCCACACGAGTGCTATATTGCCACCTCATCTCGCCACTGGTGGCTCCACACCAGCACCCTGAATACAGCATGATGTGTAGAGCCATGATTCCAGAAACTTACAGAAGTTTTGCAAAGAAAACAGGGCTCTACCTCCTACTTCCATCTATTTCTGTCTAGTGATGAAATAGGGTGATGAGCTAGCATACTAGTGTTCATGAAATAACAATTCTCAATCTTTTCTTGCAATATGTGATATGCAGTTTCTCTTTTATTCCTTCTTTAAGTTTATCAATAAATTGACACTTGGGCATTGCCAGCTGGGGGTGTGTCCCTACAGAGACTGACACTGACAGCACTGATAGTATGTGTAGGGACAAAGATCTTTTGTAGGGGAGAATAGTAACATGGAGTTGTCAATATATACATACATAGTCAGACTAATACTGCCTCAAAATCAGTGCCAAATTAAATTGTTTTCAATGGGAGGCAGAGATCGAAGCGGGACACTGAAAAAATATGCTCTCTGCTTGATCTTTCTGTGGACTCCGTGGACGATTCAGACGTGGAACCTGCAGAACAAACCACTTTGCTGATTAGGCCCATTCATCCTAGCCTAATCAGCAAGTAAAAACTGCATTGGAAGACTGGTGGGGTGGAATGTGGAGAAGAATTTGAGGGGGAAATCTGCCTCAACTTCTTCTTCCATTTCTGCCATGTGAATGGGTCCTAACAGAGGACAGGGACACTTCCCTGTTATGAGAAAATATGCTTCAAATTAGATTATTAGTATTTACTAAGACAGGAAGGTCAGGAAAGGTGACAAATCCTCTTCAAACACTTCCCCTTTTGTAAGGGGAGATTACATCACACAGAAAAGACTTTGTTGTCATTTATCATTTTTCACAACGAGGACCATACAATTTAGATAGCTTCTGCTGACAGAAATGATATCTTCACCCAACATCCTCATACATTTTCATGGTGGGTAAGCCTGAGTAGAGCATGTGTACTGGGAGAGTAGAGAAAGCCGCTGCCAGACTCCTTTTATCTCTGCAAGGAAAACAGAAAGGAAGAGTTGAGAGGCCACCATATACAAAAGATGGTCATCCAAAACTGTCAAAAACAGCAGGTACATCCGAAACACATCTAATGTGTATGCCCAACATACACATGGCATAATTTAGATGAGTAATATGTTGTAAATGACAAGGGAAGGACAAGTAGACTCCACTAGGATCTTGTCTTACATAAAGTGCAATTTTGAAACACAGCGATCAATTATACAGTTTTATCTTGGGAGAAACAATATGTTCAATTTACAAATGTCAGAATATTCAAAGAATTACTTAATGCGTGCATTTCCGAGCTAAGAGGATTGCTTTAATTAAACAGAAAGAGATTATCAGGCTTTGTTCTGAGCTGATAAAATCCTAGCACAAGATAAAATAAGCTTATATAGCCTGGGCTAAGCTGTGAAAGTAAAAAAAAAAACATATATATTTTTGGGTATCAAGGGTAATAATAGTTTTGGCTAATGCTGATGTCACCCAGATAAATAGCGTACAATGAGAAACTTTGTAAGGTTATTTTCAAAGTTAAAGGGTTGCAGTATACTGCCCTAATGCATTTATATATCAGAGCCAAAGCAAAATGGTTTGCCGGCAAGGCAGTCTTGTATAGTGTTTTTCCATTATACTCTTGATACTGATCCCTTTATTTATTTCTGGTATTCATATACCTACAAGGGTTTGGGATTATCTGGTGTTTTTATTTTATCAATATTAAAAGTTATGTTTTAGCCTGATTTAGGACTCTAGTTCATTTTTTGTGACTCCCTTTCCTTATATTACAACTAAAAATAAAAAAAATGTATAAAAGTATATATCCTTCATGGTGAAGACTATAATGGAAAAACAAAATCAAAACAGTTAACATTTTTTAGTGGCTTCTCCTTCCTCCAAAAATGTAATTAAAATAAAATCTCAATTTGGTATCACATTGATCATAGTGATCTACAGAAAAAAAGCAAAACTGTCATTTTTATCACATAGTGAATGCCATGAATAAAAAAAAGTGTAACAAAACAGCGCAACTGAGTTTATTCAAGTTTCACCCCTTTTACAATTTTTTTTTCCCCAATATGGTGTATGGAATATTAAATTATGACAATGGGAAGTACAATTTGTCCCACAGAAAACAAGCTATCATATGGCTATGTGAATGGAAAAATATAAAAGATATACAGTGCCTTGCGAAAGTTGAACTTTTCAACCTTTTGCCACATTTCAGGCTTCAAACATAAGGATATAAAGTTAAAAATTTTTGGTGAAGAATCAACAACAAGTGGGACACAATCGTGAAGTGGAAAGAAATTTATTGGATATTTTAAACTTTTGTAAAAAATAAAAAACTGAAAAGTGGGGCGTGCCAAATTATTCAGCCCCCTTAAGTTAATACTTTGTAGCGCCACCTTTTGCTGCGATTACAGCTGCAAGTCACTTGGGGTATGTCTCTATCAGTTTTGCACATCGAGAGACTGAAATTCTTGCCCATTCTTCCTTGGAAAACAGCTCGAGCTCAGTGAGGTTGGATGGAGAGCGTTTGCGAACAGCAGTTTTCAGCTCTTTCCACAGATTCTCGATTGGATTCAGGTCTGGACTTTGACTTGGCCATTCTAACACCTGGATACGTTTATTTGTGAACCATTCCATTGTAGATTTTGCTTTATGTTTGGGATCATTGTCTTGTTGGAAGATAAATCTCCGTCCCAGTCTCAGGTCTTTTGCAGACTCCAACAGGTTTTCTTCCAGAATGGTCCTGTATTTGGCTCCATCCATCTTCCCATCAATTTTAACCATCTTCCCTGTCCCTGCTGAAGAAAAGCAGGCCCAAACCATGATGCTGCCACCACCATGTTTGACAGTGGGGATGGTGTGTTCAGGGTGATGAGCTGTGTTGCTTTTACGCCAAACATATCATTTTGCATTGTGGCCTAAAAGTTCGATTTTGGTTTCATCTGACCAGAGCACCTTCTTCCACATGTTTCGTGTGTCTCCCACGTGGCTTGTGGCAAACTTTATACGAGACTTTTTATGGATATCTTTGAGAAATGGCTTTCTTCTTGCCACTCTTCCATAAAGGCCAGATTTGTGCAGTGTACGACTGATTGTTGTCCTATGGACAGACTCTCCCACCTCAGTTGTAGATCTCTGCAGTTCATCCAGAGTGATCATGGGCCTCTTGGCTGCATCTCTGATCAGTCTTCTCCTTGTTTGAGATGAAAGTTTAGAGGGACGGCCGGGTCTTGGTAGATTTGCAGTGGTCTGATACTCCTTCCATTTCAATATGATTGCTTGCACAGTGCTCCTTGGGATGTTTAAAGTTTGGGAAATCTTTTTGTATCCAAATCCGGCTTTAAACTTCTCCACAACAGTATCACAGACCTGCCTGGTTTGTTCCTTGGTCTTCATGATGCTCTCTGCGCTTTAAACAGAACCCTGAGACTATCACAGAGCAGGTGCATTTATACGGAGACTTGATTACACACAGGTGGATTATATTTATCATCATCAGTCATTTAGGACAACATTGGATCATTCAGAGATCCTCACTGAACTTCTGGAGTGAGTTTGCTGCACTGAAAGTAAAGGGGCCGATTAATATTGCACGCCCCACTTTTCAGTTTTTTATTTTTTACAAAAGTTTAAAATAACCAATAAATTTCCTTCCACTTCACAATTGTGTCCCGCTTGTTGTTGATTCTTCACCAAAAAATTTTAATTTTATATCCTTATGTTTGAAGCCTGAAATGTGGCAAAAGGTTGAAAAGTTCAAGGGGGCCAAATACTTTCGCAAGGCACTGTAGTGTTTGGAAGATAAGTAGGAAAAGATTGCTCTGGTGAAAAGAGGGTTAAATGCAAGTCTGGACTGATAATCTGGTCTAGTCTCAAGTCTGAAGGGGTCTAGGGATCAAATTTATTTGTGTTTCAGTTGTCATTGAAAGTTGTCATGGCATTCTGGGCCAGATGGAGAGAAAAAGGAAAGAAAATTTCAGTTGTGAGTCCGCTTGGGGCCCCAAAGACTATAGACTATAATGGGGTCTGCTGAGTTTCAACCCCAAAAATGTGGAGAGAAATGTCCTGCTTGCAGGACTTTTCTCTCCACATTTTTAAAGTGGAATAGGGAAAGGAATCCCCGAGCGCTCACCAGGCAGATGTGAACTGACCCTTAGCCATGACAGAGATTAGTTTTGTGCCCTCCACCTTCTCGAAATGTAAAAATTATCATTTAAGCAGTTGCATGGTCAATGCCCCTAGGACAGTGATGGCGAACCTTTTAGAGACCGAGTGCCCAAACTGCAACCCAAAACCCACTAAATTATCACAAAGTGCAAGCACGGCAATTTAACCTTAAATTAACCATGATCTGTTTTATATTGACCGTGCAATGTTATTACAGCGTGTCTGCTATAAAACAGATACTGTGATATAAATAGTGAAGGGCCCCCACACAGTACAATGTGCTCTGAAGTGGCCCCCAGACAGTACAATGCGATCCGAAGTGGCCCCCAGACAGTATTATATGCTCCAGAATTGCCCCACACAGTATTATATGCTCCACAGTGGCCCCCACTCAGTATTATATGCTTCACAGTGGCCCCCACTCAGTATTATATGCTCCACTTTGGGCCCCCCACATTATATGCTTGACAGTGGGCCCCCACACAGTAGTATATGCTTCACAGTGTCCCCCACACAGTATTAGATGCTTCACAGTGTCCCCCACACAGTATTAGATGCTTCAGTGTCCCTCATACAGTATTAGATGCTTCAGTGTCCCCCATACAGTATTAGATGCTTCAATGTCCCCCATACAGTATTAGATGCTTCAGTGTCCCCCATACAGTATTAGATGCTTCAGTGTCCCCCATACAGTATTAGATGCTTCAGTGTCCCCCATACAGTATTAGATGCTTCAGTGTCATGTAAGCCGTGTATCGGGGTGGGCTCCCCAGGATACAGTGAAGTCACGAACAAAGGAAGCAACTCCAAATCAATTTAGTAAAAAAACAAGATTTTACTTTGTGTAGTAACACCTATTTACCATAAAAACACTCCCAACTATTTACATACACTCAGCCAGTAAGCTGAGACCCTGGTGTTGTACAGCGCGGTGCCCTCTCATGTGCATCTCCAAAACACTACAAGCTTTTACCTATCTGCAGGCTGCAACTAACCAGCCGCTTGTTACCTTTTTATCACCCTAGTCACAGGAACAATTCAGTGAGTGTGATAGAGGCACCGGCGGTATAACACAAGAGCTTACAAACTTATCAAAATACCTCTATTCCCCACAAACAAAGTATAACCGAGTAAATATCATAATAGATCAACTTGCAAGCCAAAGAAATATGACAACGTATAAAATGTCGCTTCTAGACTTCCTCAGAAGCTCCTCTCTGGGAGTTACAACTCAATAGAATTCTCTGAGTCCTTACTACCGAATAGGTAGATAATTCACCAGTAGTGTGGCCTGTGAAGATGAGGATGCCTAACTAGTCTAACTACAGGCCCTTATTCAGTCCCAAGCAATTTGCGCCAAAAATCTAATGCGGTGCGTGCACGATTACTTCTTTTACTGTTTCAGTTTTGTTGGGTACCTTGTAGTTTCTCTCTGGAACCGCTGAAAGCAGGGCTCATCCAAACATGCGGTCTCACTGACAGGGCCACTTCTCAGCCGGTCCTTGATAGCAATCTTCACCTTAGGATGCTGTCTGAGCAAGCAGTCTCTGCTTCAGCACTCTTGTTATATGTCTCTAATCCTTTAAGAATGTTTTTTTCCTCTCACTTCAGCCCTTCTTCTTCTAAAAGCTCAGAAGCACCAACAGCTAAGATGGCTACCAGACCCACTCTCTCTCTTCTTGTTCCTCCTCTGCAGAACAGGGTCTCCACGTCACTACTCCAGGGAATTACAGAATTACAGTCTCTTCTATTTCTGAGGTAACAGTGGCCTCTTGTGGTCAAACAAACAAATGTCAGTTTATAAAAAAAATAAACTTATCTACAGAAACAGTTACATTCATAACATGAGGGCTGTTTCCCCATCTTACAATCCCCCACACAGTAGTATATGCTTCAGTGTCCCCCACACAGTATTAGATGCTTCAGTGTCCCCCATACAGTATTAG
Organism: Leptodactylus fallax; assembly: GCA_947044405.1. Classification (NCBI taxonomy): domain Eukaryota; kingdom Metazoa; phylum Chordata; class Amphibia; order Anura; family Leptodactylidae; genus Leptodactylus; species Leptodactylus fallax. The sequence continues at coordinate 403,079 of CAMRHE010000497.1, read as the reverse complement.
ATGCTTCATTGTCCCCCATACAGTATTAGATGCTTCACAGTAACCCCCAACAGTAGTTTATGGTACTCACCCAGTCCCACGAAGAGCTGCAGTCCCACGAAGAGCGTCCTCCTTCCTCTTCTGTTCGCAGGCGCTGATGAATGACGTCATCGCGCCTGCGTCGGGGCAGAGGTCACACTCTGCAGTCAGTGACAGCTTTCATCTGTATGTACATATGCACATACAGCTGAAAGAAGCGACCGCTCACAAACCGGGATTCCTGTACCGGATTCCCCGTTAGTGAACGATCATGGCAATGGTGCGCGTGCCAACTGAGAGGGCTCTGCTTGCCCTCTCTGGCATGCGTGCCATAGGTTCGCCATCACGGCCCTAGGAGAACATAAAGAATCAAATAGAAAACAAAAAAAGTCTTTTTTTCCCTATACACTAATTATTATATAAACAAATAAAACAATAAAAAAAACCCTGCTCATAATTTGTATTGCTGCATTGCTGAGTTACAAAACAATTAACTCACATGGAAACCTTGTAAAGAAAAACAGAAAAAATGCCAGAAATGCCCCAAAAACGTAAAATAAAGTGATTCAAAAGTCGTGTGTACCAATAAAAACATTAACTCGTCCAGCAAAAAAGTATTAAAACTACATCAATTGGACATTTTTGTAATTGCATTGTACTGCAAAAGTTAAAAAAAGCATTTCTTTTTTTCCATTCCCCCAAATAAAATAATAAAAGTTTTTCAATGCTTTACAGTATACATACAGTACCTTAGAACCAAAAAAAGCCCTTGAACATCTATGTTGACAGAAAAATTAAAAAGCCACCAAAGTTGCATCCTGAAGGCCAAAATACTGTAGGCAGCGTTCTGAAGGTTTTTTTTTTTTTTTTTTTTTTTAAATTATTTAGTAAATAAATGACTCATTTAAAATTCCCCTCTATGGGACATTATACTGTCTGGAGGCAACTTTGTGACATTATAGTGTATGTAAATGGGGTGTTATACTCTGTGGGGGTCAGGTAAAGGGGCGCTATGCTGTATGGGGATGGGGGGCCCCAAATCAAAAGTTTGCTATGGGGCCCAGTCTTTGCTAGTTACGCTCCTGCATGTCACCCTTCTAAGACCAGTGAATGGCTACAGTGATGACATGGTATACATGGGTATATGTCAACGTTGTCCCAAGAATGCATACACCTAGAAAAGGACCAAAGTACAGCTTTGTAAGTGGTTTTTTGAAAACTTACCCTAAAAACAATAAGAATACAGACATGCTGAAAGTTGGGACTCTGGGAATTTCACCAGCAGTGGGGAGGCAGAGGCAGCACTCAGCACTCGCAGGAGAAAAGATCTCACCTTTTTATGCCTGGAGAGAGGCAGAGGTCACTAGTAAAGAAAGATGGATGGACACAACAGAGTTAAATATTAAGTTGTGGGAGGTTGTAATAGCCATTCATTTACAAGGCACACTACAACTGTTAGTTGAAGACAGCAGATAGCAGATGATGCTTCCGCTGCACGGCACACATATTGAAGTGCCAGGCAACAGCAGCATGATATGATGTAATAAGATGGTGCCTCCACATTCTTCTTGGTCCTATCTGTGCCAAGGCCATGTCCTGCACGCTTCTCCTGCTACACCCCTGTCTCTCAGATAACAATTCTGACACATCTTTACTTTTGTTATTGGAATATATAAATAAGACATGATCTACAAGGAGACTCTTTGTGATGTGACTAATTTATGGGGCTACCACTCCAGTAACCATCAATACATTAATTTTCCTGCAGAAGTGCTACGGAAAGTGTTTGTGTAGCCTAGGTCTAACTAACAATGGGTTCTTACTATCCACCTTGTTTATTGGTTGCATCCCTTTACAGTCTAATGATGTCAGAGTACATTTACAAGAGGATTAATAATGTAACAGCACAATGCATAGTTATAAAATGCTTCAGAATTGAAATGTCATGGTCAATACATGTATTTGCTAAAGCAGACATGTCAGGATAGGTGACAGATCCTTCAATTTTTATATATTCTGCCTATGGCTGTATTCACCTGTATAAGACTGTATGACAATAATTTGTTAGTTGTAGTTATAATATATAGTGATAGTGCACGCCGTGTGATTGTTTCCTTTTTCCAGTTGTATTTTCCTACTTGTATTGATGGTAGTTTACATATTTAAAGAGGACCTTTCACCTCCTCAAGTTCTCAGTATATTTTAATAGGCACCATTCCCCTGACTCTGGCACAGTGGGAATTGTACTTCTAGTTCCTACAGTTCCTGAGCAACACAGTTAATTTTGGAGCCTGATATTTTATGGCTTTTGCACCCCCCCCCCCCCCAGGGGGGCGGGCCCAGAAAGGAGCGGGGGGGGGGGCGTGCTTTCCCACCCCCCAACCGGTCCCGGCCATGTCCGAGCTCAAAATCATACCCCTTGCCCGCCTGCTATAGAGTCAAATAGAACATCAGGCACTAAAACTAACAGCACTTATTGCTTGGGAATGGTAGGAACTAGAGGGGAAAAAAATTTTTCAATTGAGCCAGAATTAGTGGAGCAGTGCCTTTAAATGATGCTCTGATGGACTTAATAGAGGTCCTTTTTAACATAGTGGTGAGAGACATAACTAAAGTAAAATTTGCTTGCAATGTGCATTGTGCGGCACTAACTTTTCAAGATGGCAGGGGGTGGCAATTACAGTCATATGAAAAAGTTTGGGCACCCCTATTAATCTTAATCATTTTTAGTTCTAAATATTTGGGTGTTTGCAACAGCCATTTCAATTTGATATATCTAATAACTGATGGACACAGTAATATTTCAGGATTGAAATGAGGTTTATTGTACTAACAGAAAATGTGCAATATGCATTAAACCAAAATTTGACTGGTGCAAAAATTTGGGTACCCTTATCATTTTATTGATTTGAATACTCCTAACTACTTTTTACTGACTTACTGAGGCACAAAATTGGTTTTGTAACCTCACTGAGCTTTGAACTTCATAGCCAGGTGTATCCAATCATGAGAAAAGGTATTTAAGGTGGCCAATTGCAAGTTGTTCTCCTATTTGAATCTCCTCTGAAGAGTGGCATCATGGGCTCCTCAAAACAACTCTCAAATGATCTGAAAACAAAGATTGTTCAACATAGTTGTTCAGGGGAAGGATACAAAAAGTTGTCTCAGAGATTTAACCTGTCAGTTTCCACTGTGAAGAACATAGTAAGGAAATGGAAGACCACAGGGACAGTTCTTGTTAAGCCCAGAAGTGGCAGGCCAAGAAAAATATCAGAAAGGCAGAGAAGAAGAATGGTGAGAACAGTCAAGGACAATCCACAGACCACCTCCAAAGAGCTGCAGCATCATCTTGCTGCAGATGTGCCTGCTGCATCGGTCAACAATAGAGCACAGCGAGAGGCCCCCCCCCCCCAAATTAAATGTGGTAATTTGAAGCGGGCCCCATGCCGGCACCATCAAACTTAACAGCACTTGATTGCTTGGGAATGGTAGGAACTAGTGAAAAAAAACTTCATCCAGGTTCCAGGAACTGATTAAAAGCTACAGGAATCAGTGGAGGCAGTGCTTTTTGCAAAAGGAGGCTCTGATGGACTTAATAGTAAGGCCCTTTTTTGTTAACATAGTGGTGAGAGACATAACTAAAGTAAAATTTGCTTTTGCATATGTGCACATTGTCCGAGCACAATAAACCTCATTTCAATCCTGAAATATTACTGGTCCTCAGTTATTGATATATCATTGAAATGGCTGTTGCAACCCCAAAATTTTTAAAAAAAAAATTTTTTTATTTTTATGGGGGTGCCCAATTTTTTTCATATGACTGTATGTATGTAGTCTGGGGAGTTACTGTGCCGCTGGTGCTTTTAAATCCCAGTCTGATCCTACATTTTAATCTTTGCTATCTTTGCTCTCCTGTGTATGACTCTGGATTACACAGTCCATTAGGGGCTGGGCCTTTTCTTCCTTGGGGTTCTCATAACAGCTCTATGGGTGACCTCTGTGTGGGTGCGTAAACTTGAGGAGGTGCAGGGAGTGACAGTATCACATCTGGATCCAGAAGCCTTAGAGGGCTGGTACTATAAACAATGCATTATATTGTAACAGATTTGCAATGGGGCCCACAAACGTCATGTTATGCCTCTGATGAAGTCGCATTGAGGTCCTGAAGGTGCTGCGAGTGCAACTATTGGTCGCAAAAAAATCAAGCAGTATAATTTTTTGCAACTAAGATTGAAAATCTCAATATTTCTTGGGTTTCCATGCGACTCCATTCACTTACATTGGTGAAGAAGTAACAGGGCAACATGGCGATCTTTGGATGGGAATCGCCTTCAAAGTCCCTGTGTATCCCTAGCCAGGGACAGCAGCCATGAATAAGGTTGTAAGGAACAGTGGGGGACTAGGCAGAACTTTCGCACCCAGGCCCATGAGCCTCTGCCTCTATCTGAGCATCGAAATCTGTGGACCCTAGTCTTTATTAACAAGATGAAAAGTCATATAGACTACTCATCAATTCTTCTGAAAACAGATGATACGACATAATATAACATATATCCCATTCAGTCGTCAGACCGGTTTTTGTTAGGCATCAAACATTTGAATTTTTTAAAATCATTTTCAGAAATAGCTGTCCTTAGAACATCCAACATCTAACTGCAAAAATCTCCAGTACTCGTCTGCTCAGTATATGCCACTTTGAATTTATTATATTTCAGATTATCCAGGAAAGTGTGTAATCCCCTGAGTGCTGCAATATTGTTACCTGCTTCCTCATATATCTTTATATATTTCACTGTCTGGTCTGACATGGATAAGCTTTCTTCAGGTTTTTCCTGAGGGAAAATGACAAAAAAAACAATTGCTCAAATAGTTACTTTACCATTATCTTTATGTGTGGATCATAAAAGCACTTGCAAGTATGTATTACAGCTTGGAATAGTGCTGCTTAAAAGTTACTGAATCCTTTTCTGATTTTTTTAAAAATTTCTACAAAAATTTGATTTAAACCGAGCTCAGATGTATTGTCCAGATCTAGTGCTCAGATCCAAGTCATAAAAAAAAGTAATGAAAGCCCAGTACAACAGAGTATATCAGGTATAAAATGACTCTAAGGCTAATAACTCATGTAGTGAAACACAGCTAAAAAAATGCAACGAAAATACGCTGCATTTATCTGCAGCGTTTTCATTGCATTTTACCTGCATTTTTTTTCTTCCCCTATTAAAAATGGGAAAAAGGGAAAATGCTTGGAATTCTGCAGCAAACGTTAACATGCTGCGTTTTTGAAAAACGCAGCTTTTCCACACCTTTTTTTCCCCCACAATATGTGGATGAAATTAAACAAAATTTCATTCCTTTGGTGGTACTGTAAAATGCAGCGTTTTGTTCCATTGTGTTTCCACAGCAGCCAAAAACTCTGCGTTTCTGCAAAGTGGTGCCTCTACCTAAAACTAATAATAGTGCAGTGTGAGCACCTTAAAGGGGTATTCCAGAGAACATAACCATATTTAAATTTGTAGACAGCTCTAAGGTAAAACATTTTTGCAAATATAAATAATTAAAAATTTTGCAGCATTTTGAAGATTTTCTCTAACCATCTTAGTGGTGACAGTTTGTTAACCTGACAACAATAAGGAAATCATGGCTGGATTTCTGACAAGTTCCAGACCATAGAATGTTCCTGCATTTACGGTCGTATCCATTGGCAACTGAACAGGACAACAGATGCCACCATTGAGCTGATTAGAGAAAATGTGTAAAACTACAAACTATGTGGAAATGCAGTGTTTTTGCCCCGTTGTTGTGGGAACAACGTGCAGCAGGAAAGCTGCATTTTCAAAGAACACAGCATATCAATTTTAGCTGTGGAAATGCAAGCACTTTCCCTATAGATTTAATAAGAGAAGAAAAATTGCACAGGAAAACGCAGCCTAAGACCAAGGCCCCACATAGAGAATCGCAGCCAAAAATAACGCAGTGGAAAAAAACACATTGTTTTCATTGCGTTTTCTCTGAGGTTTTTCTTCCCTTATTAAATCTATAGGAAAAATGTGAGCATTTCCACAGTTAAAATTGACATACAGTTTTTCAGCAGTGTGCTTTTTCCCCCCCGAAATGTGTGGATAGGATTAGCCATTTTTTAAATTGTTTTTCATTTTCTTACACAATTAAAGGGGTTATTCAGTTGATTTTTATTGATGACATATCCTCAGGGTAGGTTATCAACTAGAAATCAGGAACCCTGCTGATCAACTAAATGATGGGGCATCAGGCATCATGAATCAGATTTCATACAATGTAGATACTGCCTTGTCCCATAGAAATGCATGGGATGAGGTTGTAATTACATTGCACGGCCGTTATGTATCAGACTGAATGCAATGTAAACAGTGAAGAGGTGAGCTCTGCTACCAATGATCAGATAGTTGATGGGGCCAATACAGGCAGTGGCTTTTCTGCTTCCTCTAGTCACTACATAGTGTTTATTCAGTACATGAGAAGACAGAAGCAGTAATAAACTTCTATCTTCTCCCAGGGATCTTTGGCTGTCTATGACAGTTGAAAACCCAACCCAAAGGAGTGTTTCTGTAGTTATACCAAAAGATGTTGGGACCTACACCGTTTGATGTGTAAATTTATTGGACAGTGCTAAACAGGTTAATTTAATGTCCATGCACTATAGAAAGCTGTAAGCTAAGTATGCATGTGTTTTTAATGGGAGGTGAAAAAAAAAACTGGTGCTTCCCTCCTCTGGCAGTAGCTTACTTACCGAGGTAAAAAGAATATGAGTCATGAGAATATAGCGATAAATGTGGCAACTGGGTAGGCCAAAAAAGTGTTGTAATCTGATAAAGACATTCCTAGGACACCCTTGTTGTGTGTGGGCAAGCATTGTCCTTGCTGCTGTCAATTTCTAAATGAATTATTCCCTTTCTTTCCACAGTAGCACAATACTGGGGTATTTCTGGCACTGTGTGCTGATAGGACAGAATGGAATTTTTAATGAACTAACAAATGGTTAAATATTAACCCCTCCCCCTCCTCAATATAAGGAAGGAAGTCCCAACCCCCAAAGTGTTTTTTTCTGTCCTGTGTTGGTGGGACAGTTGGAGGGAAAGTTATTCCTTCTCTATAGTCAGTTTATTCAGATTTCTGGATGACTTTCCCCCCCCCCTCTCTCCTGTTTGAGTTTGTGTTGTCTATCTTCCTGTTGTGAGGACTCATTTTTTCTGCCTTTGGTTCCTGTTGGATCAAAATACAAAGGTTAAAACTCCTTGTCTGTCTTTCCTGTCTCTGCTGCTTAGTCTGCTTACCTGCAGGGAAAGATCTTTTTTTTCAGCTGTTGCTTATAATGGGTGGGCTGCCTTTAGCGTCCGCATTGAACCCTTGCGGCTATGTAAGCCTTGCATTGCTTGTTTTATTGCAATGCACGGCGTTTCCTGCTACTTCTCTCCAGCTCCAGTGTGTGGGGGCGCCGGAGTCCAGAATACACTGGCTTGCGTATGTGATGACATCATTGAACCTCCTTCGGGTCTTCAGAGTATGGTCTCTCCTTCCTCCCCCTGCCTGTATTGAGAATGGGAGGGGTTTAACTGCTAGGAAATCTTTTTTTCCTTAACTTCCGCCATTTTTTTCATAAAATCTGTGGGGGGCAGCCTTTTTCTTCCCCCCCCCAAAAAAACTGAAGAGAAATAAAGGGCTTTTATTCTCTGTGTAACCTGTTACAGGTAGTGGGAGGGTCTTTACGATCCATTTTTTTCGATATATAAGTCTGCTGCTTCCTTTCCTCTGCCTCTTTGTTGTTTGGCAGAGAGTATGCATGCTGTGCATTCTAGTTCAACAGATTTGTACTGTTGTTGCGTTTTTACTGGCTTTCTTGCCATTTACTCTTACACTTGCGGTAAAATGTCATCCTCTGCGTCTGGTGGTGATAAGTCTGTGTCTAGGTGCAAACATCTAACCTGTCGTTCCTGTGAAATTCCCTTGGCTGACGGTTATAAATTCAATACATGTCACCAGTGCCGCCCAAAATAACCCTCTGAGGAATCCCCAATTAGAGATGTGGTTATTTGGGTCAAGGAGTATGTTCAGGACACCATGAAGGACTTGAAAGAGTCCATAACTAACTTGTCTGAGAGGCCCGGACGCAGTCAGGCATCCGCTTCTGTCATATGATCTGATGAGGAGTTCAGGATCGTAGATGAAGCTAATTCTTCATCTGAGGATTCAGATACGGATATAGCAAAACCGCTTTTTCCTCTGGAGAAAATTCTGAGATTATTGAAGTCCATCAGGTCAGGGGACTATGATGTTGTGGGGAAGCCTCTAGTTTCACCTCTAGGGGGCCTAGGGCCTTCAAAGTGGACGACATGCTTAAAAGAGCTATGTCTACCGAATGGAAACACCCAGAGAAGTCCTGCGTGTTATCCAAGAGGTTCAAGACACTCTTCCCAATAGCTGAGGACCAGTTTGGGACTTCGGTCCTCCACCTAAGCTTGACATGGCAGTCACCAAATTGTCCAGGCGAACACTTATATCCTCTGAGGACGGGTCTAGCCTTCAGGATCCCATGGACCACCGGGCAGAGTGCTCCCTAAGGAAAGCGTATACAGCTTTCTCTGCACAGTGTTTGATTGGCATCGCTACTAGTGAGGTAGCCAAGAAGCTGGGCTCCAGCCTCTCTTCATTAAAAAGAGATATCGAATTGTTGTCCTCTTTGAAGGGTATAACCCTTGAGGTGGATTACCTCAATGAAGCCTCTCTTCTCCAGGAGAAGTTATCTGCCAAGACTAGGGCCTTGACTACGGCTGCTCGTCGCCCCCTATGGTTAAAACCTTGGAGGGTGGATTATGCCTCAAAATTTTATATTTGCGGGTTGCCATACGAACCAGGTAAGTTATTCGAGCAGAACACGATAAGATTATAGAAGGACTAGTGGGAAAGGAAGGAAAGTCCCTTCCGCAGTCCTTTTGTGGACAGGGCAGACAGCGTTGCAGAGGACAGTCTCCTCAAAGACCGCAACCTGTAAGAGGTCACGTGTGGACATTCCAGGTTCCTGAGTGGGAACTCCAACCGTCTTTTTTTCCGTGACAACAGGAAAATCAGAAATCTAGATTTCTGACTATTACCTTCTCCCTCCTCCAAGACACAAAGTTCCTGTGGGGGTTAACAGATTCACATGGGTTTTGGAGATAATCCGGTCTGGTTACGGCGTAGATTTTTTTGTGCCTCCCCAGGACAGATTTATACAGACCTCTCGCCTCCCTGCTGTCCATCACAAGGCTCCAGAGTCCTCAGTACTGGACTATATAAAAAGCATGTCTTGAAAGAGGTTCCACTGCAAAGTCAAGGGTCTGGAATTTATTCTCCAGCGTTCCTGGTTCCAAAACTTTCAGGAAACTGGTTGATGATAAGAGACCTATGATACCGCAGCAGAGCTATCACAAAAAAAAAAAAAAAAAAAAAAATTCCATATGGAATGTGATATCCATTCTCCAGCAAAGATATTTCATTGCTACTCTGTACCTAAAGGACATGTACCTCCACGTCCCTATTTTTCCTGCTCACAGGAAATACCTCAGAATTGCAGTGGTTGTAGAGGGTCGGCCGAGACACCTCCAAATTATCGCACTTCCATTCAGGATAACGTCAGCACCCTATGTATTCACTAAGGTGGTATCCGCAGTAGCTGAGTCTCTGAGAATTCAGAGGATCATGATTGTTCCTTATCTAGAAGACTGGCTGTTAAAAGTCTCTCAGGAGAAAGCCTACTACAGCATCTATCCACCGTGGTAAATTTTCTCCAACTTTTCTCCCAATAAATTGGGAAAAGTCCCAAATATCTCCAGCAACCCAGAAGACTCTTCTAGGGTTCATTATCGATTCAGGCCTAATGAGAGTATCTCTTCCTCCCTCCAGAAGGGAAAGAATAATCAAGGCCGCAAAATTCCTATTGGTTCCTCGGCTCATATCAGACTGATGTGGTCTGCTGCAGAGGCAGTTCCTTGGGTGCTATGGCATCTTCAACCCCTGCAGAGAGAGGTCCTGACGGCCTGGAATCACAAAACCAGCGGACCAGACAAAAGTTTTTTCCGGTCTTAGGAAGCCCGCTTGTCCCTCAGGTGGTAGATTCTGCTAAGAGACAGAAAGTTCATAGTCCAGCCTCTCTGGACCCTGTTGACTACGGATACATCACACAGAGGTTGGGGAGCCCACTTAAACAACATTCCAGCCCAAGGGTCTTGGAATTTCTTCGAGAAAATGATGTCATCCAATTGGAGAGAATTCCAAGCGGTATGTTTAGCACTACTTCAAGGCAGTCCAAGTGAGATTGGACAATATGACAACTGTCCTTTACTTGAACAAGCAGGGAGGAACTCAGTCACAACCCCTTCTAAGCAAAGTGGGGAAGATCTTGAGTTGGGCAGAGAAGAACCTAAACCCATCTTTCTGCCGTACATATCCGAGTGTTACTGAATATAGTGTCGGATCAATTGAGTCGTGGCATCACTGTTCCAAGGGAATGGTCTCTCCACCCAGAGGTCCTTCAAGCAATCATCCTGAAATGGGGTCATCCAGAGGTAGACCTGATAACAACCAGACTCAATGCCAAGGCAGAGAAGTTCTGCTCTATACAAGGAGGACAAACCCTTGGCTGTGGATGCCCTGTCCATCCCTTGGAGGTTCAGGCTGGCATACATATTTCCTCCAAACCTCCATGATACCAAGAGTATTGATGAGGTTTCAGACAGGACCAAGTCGCTGTAGTCGCCATCATTCCATTCTGGTCAAGGAGGTCTTGGTTTTCCCTTCTCATAAAGATGAGTCATGGGATATATTTGAGGTTTCCCCCGATTCAGAACCTGGTGTCTCAGGGGTCCAGGCCCTGCCAGGATCTGAAATCCTACAATCTGACAGCCTAAAGGTTGACCAGTCCCTATTACGATCTAAGGGACTCTCGGGAGCCGTCCTAAGTACTCTCTATCTCACTAGAGCAGAGTCTACAAATAAGAACTATGCCCGGAACTGTAACATCTTCATCTTCTGGAAATCAAGCAAAGGTTTTGAGAGCTCTGATCCCTCCATTCCAGAGATCCTGGAATTGCTTCAGGACGGCTTGGACAAAGGCCTTAGTCTTTCCACTTTGAAGGTTCAAGTTGCAGATTTGTCAGTCTGCTTAGATAAGCAGTTTTCCATAAATCCGCTGGTTATAAGGTTTTTTTAAGGGTGCAGCCAGGCTCAGACCACCTGTTACCCACCCAATTCCAAAATGGAATTTGTGTATAGTTTTGAAGGGGTTATGGGATTCCCCCTTTGAGCCTCTGGGAGAGGTTAATGTTAAATTTCTTACACTAAAAACAGTGTTTTTATTGGCCATAACTTCAGCTAAGAGAGTTGGAGAACTTCAGGCTTTATTTTCGGTAGAACCTCACATATCCTTCTATCCGGATAGCGTGCAATTGAGGTTTATGCCAGGGTTCCTCCCTAGCGTACCCTCAAAATCTAACTTGAACCAAGTTATTTCTTTACCAGTCTTCTATCCCAGTCCGTCAACCCCAGAGAAATTTAAAATTTCATTCCCTGGATGTTGCCAGATGTCTCCAAATTTATATTCAGAGATCTCTGCCTTTAAGTGGTCAGAGAACCTCTTTTTGTCTTTTGCTGGGAAGAATAAAGGGCTCAAGGCTTCTAAGACCCATTGACTCGCTAGTTTAAGGAAACCATAAACTTGGCTTTTACTTCACAGAGGTCTGTCGGGCTCATTCTACAAGAGCCGTTTCCACCTCCTGGGCGGAAAGGAACTGCGTTCCTTTGGAACAAATCAGTTCTGTAGCTTCTTGAAGCTCTCTCTATACCTTTGTAAATCATTATAGATTTAATACCAGGGTATGGATTGTATTGTACTGCTGTGGGATGAAAGGGAAGCGTAGATTATGATGTTAATCTGTTTTCCCTTAGTCCCAACAGCAGCACAAGGCTCCCTCCCTATGTGTTATGTATTTGCCTTTATAATTACACATTGGGGGGTTGGTACTTCCTTCCTTATATTGAGGAGGGGGAGGGGTTATTTGTTCATTAAAAATCCCATTCTGTCCTACCAGCACACAGGGGCAGAAATACCCCAGTATTGTGATGCTGTTGGGACTAAGGGAAAACAAGATTAACATCATAATCTACACTTTTTTTTTCAAATGAAATTTAAAAATTTCTAAATTACAACTTCTGATATATGTTCTGTTGTGAATAAAATATGGTTCTATGAGTTTTCCAAACCATTGCATTCTTGTTTTCTTTACATTTTACAAAGCGTTCCAACTTTTTTGAAATTGGGGTTGTACATTCCAACAAAAGACCAGACTTTCATCAATGGCACCATCATGGCGTGGCGCTGTTTTACTACCATGGAACTAAGATGACTTGACATTATTGTATTATTAGAACTTCTGAAGGTATCAGTAAATTCTACAAGAGAATATTAATGTATCCTTCTATGCTATAGCTCAGGGGCAGGCAACCTTTTTTGTTTGGCGTGCCGATTTAAATAAAAAAATCAAAGATGAGGTACTCGGAGTGCCGATCAATAATTGTAAGGCTGACAGCCTGTGAAAGATCCTCAGTGCACCAACACTGCGTTGGCTCACACCTGAGTCTTCTTTCATATAAATCCACACTCACGGCCAGTGAGTGCCGGGTCCACAAGATAAATACAAGACAAGCTTTCTAAATTTTATATATTTATTAACCCCTAAATGGGTCAGTATTAACATCTAACACATGCAGTTCAGAACAGATATGCAGATATATGCAAGCATTAACAGTTACTAGTTACAAGATACAGTGCAATGAAATAAAAAGGGCATAAAAGTGAAATAGTTACTTTACCACACATCTCCTGGATGTGGCTCTATAGTCCAACACTCACACATGGCATGTGGAGATCACCAGTGGAGGCAGCAGCATTAACTCTTAGCATGTGGCATCACATTATACCAGCCTGCATGCTCCTCACAGTATTCCAATAGTCTTTCACAGTGGAAGTCTGTCTGTAATCTCCTCCTAGTGTTCTCTTGTAGTCCCAGCACAATCTCCTCCCACTGACCTCTTACCTCATCTTATATACCCTTTATGCCACCTCCCAGAATGAGGTCACCGGCAACAGCAAGTCTGATTGACTAACGCACTCAAGTCCAGATGCTTTGTATTGAGCTGAGACCAAGTGAAAGGATACAATGTTATCAGCCATATCTGATCTACCAGTGCAGACTGATCAATGCATGTTTCTTTGATTACTCAGGGCTGTGTATGAATTCAATGGAGCCCTGCTGGGATGGATACAAAGTCCTATTGTTCCAGTCCGGCCACTATTGGCAATATACCTATGATTATGGCTACGCACCTTATGAGTAAAGAGATACGCTACCCAGAGACCAAAATACAGCTTTGAGTTATAGCCATATTTAAGCAGAATCATCACACAGCCCCTATACTAAAGTCATATACCACAAACCATAACACAGAAGTTGTAACGTCTCTGCCTGTTCAGGCCTCTGCGCTTGCATGCTGTGGCACAGCGTGTTATTATTCCTTTCTTTAGGTTCTTTTTGTATTGCCTGAACACTGTCCTATTCCTCACCTCTGTAATTGATTTTCCAACACACATCTCCTTCACCTTGGTTTCCCTCTGTTCCTTTAATAGTTAATCTTAGCCATGCCTGTGTGATTGACAGCCTTTCTGCCAACCAATTCTGGGGCAGTTTCTGGACTTCCTATAAACAGGTCATCAGCCCACACAGGTTTTCTGGCTATTGTGACTCTGTCCTTGCTGTGTTCTCTTGCTATTGTATATTATTACTGACTTCTGACCTTTGGCTTTTATTGTGACTATTCTTTTGGTATAACCCTTGGCTTGCTGACTCCTCTTCCGTGTTGTTTGTCTTGTCCGTGTTTTGTGTTGTCACTTGTCTAGAGAAAGGATTTTCGCCCAGTTGTCGTCTGGCGCCTAGGACAGTTCTGGCAAATAGGCAGGGATGGGGGGGGGGGAGTTCAGCTTAGGACTCACTGTCTCTGTCATTCCCTTCCTCCCAGGTTTCAGCAGCAGCACTGGAGAATTTATCAACTGGCAATTCCCTTACAGAAGTTCTGCCACAAGATGCTTCAGGACACGTGTTTACTGCTATTTCCTGGGATGCACCTGTACTTTTCCATTAGAAGCACTGAAAGTACATGTGCAGCCCCCAATTAGTGGTAAATGTATGTGTCCAGGAGCACTGCGTGGCAGCAGCCTTATGGTGGAAATACACTATGTATCTGGATGCAGCTATATTCTTAGGCCACTGGAACTCTTACTTCCATGTAAAACTGCGTTCACATGATGCGTGTTTGCAAGCAAAAAAATGCCTGCATTTTTTTGTGGAAAAACACACAGTTATACAGCATAATGTTCCATAGCGGCCCCTGAACATGGTATTATGTCTCATAGCGGCCCCTGCACACAGTATTATGTCTCATAGCAGCCCCTGCACATGGTAATATGTCCCATAGCGGCCCCTGCACACGGTATTATGTCTCATAGCGGCCCCTGCACATGGTATTATATTCCATAGCGGCCCCTGCACATGGTATTATATCCCATAGCCATAGCGGCCCCTGCACATGGTATTATGTCTCATAGTGGCTCCTGCACATGGTATTATGTCCCATAGCAGCCCCTGCACATGGTATTATGTCCCATAGCGGCCCCTGCACACGGTATTATGTCTCATAGCTGCCCCTGCACATGGTATTATGTCCCATAGCGGCCACTGCACATGGTATTATGTCCCATAGTGGCCCCTCCATACAGTATAATATTCCAACTGTGGGGTCTCTTCAGAGCCCCGAGTATAATAAGTGGAGGGCCAAGAAAAGTGACGAGCATAACTTCTACCTGAAGTCAGCACCGCTGATTGGGTCTCAGGAGTCACGTCGGTGTCATTATGCGTAATGGCGCTGACATGACCCCTGAGGCCCTATCAGTGGTCTCTTAGTTCAGGCAGAAGCGCCGAAGAGAACAGAGTCGCTCCGGAGCGCAGGAGAGGTTAGTAACATTATTTTTTATGTTTGATAACCTCCCCTGGGGCTCTGCTTATTATACTCTGGGGTCTGAAGAGACCCCACATATAATAATAGCAGTTTTGTTTCGGCCATTTGGTCCGATCGAAATAGCTGGGCGAGGACTCGGGCTGCCGTGCCAGGGAAATAAGCCTCACGTGCCACTCTTGGCACGCGTGCCGGGGGTTGCTGACCCCTGCTATAGCGCAATCAAAGGTGGATCTTGCAGTAAGACACAGATCTAGCAACAAGTAACAGGCCACCAGAAATGTTGACCAAGATGTAAAATCAAGTATTCATGCAAGAAGCCTAAAAAAAATTTTACAAAACAATTCTGTAAGAAGGAATGGCCAACAGTGTCTCCAAGTCAACATGGTGAACTCGAGTCATCAATAGTTACTGTAAATGGTTGACGTTCACACTAGCATTGACCTATCCGTTGTTCTGGTCCGTTGAAAGAGATGCCATGTATTACTTTTATGGTACAATCCCTCGATAATGCAGCGGTATCATAAACTGGCACAGAGTACCTACAATAAAGAAATTCTATGTCAGATTCATTAATTTGTAACTTGCTTCCTGTAAGAAACCACAGAACAAGACTCCAAACTCCCACAATTCATCGTATTAGTTGCCATTGTGAAGCAGGAGAGGAATTTCTGGGCAATGCGCCTTTATTTGGTATATGCTGAAAATGACTTGTGAAAAATGTAAAGTTTGCACTTAATTTTCAATTACTCTTCTCTTTTCTGCATGGCTCGTTTCAAAGAGACCAACACATGCCATCTGGAGACCATGCAAGGCACATGGTTTCCAAGTCTTTTGCTGGCAGTTTCCCTGGGAACATGGGATATTGGCTAAGTCCCCAAGTACTTTCACACAAAATCCTATCTAGAAGTGCAGACAAATTTTCCCTTGACAGTTTCCATATAGTTAAGTTTTGTTTACTATTATGTAGTTTGCATACAGTTGTCTGAGGCATGCAACAAAGTTCAGATCTATTTCTGGATTGACATAAAGGTCTTGTATAAGGCCATGGAAAAGGTTTGCTTTCTTCTCTTATAAACACCACTGCCCTTGTGTATGGGCTCTGGCCGGTATTGCAGTTCAGCTCCATTTGCTAATAGGACTAATCTGCAACACCGCACATAGCCTACAAACAAGAACAGTGCTGTTTCTGGGGGGAAAAAAAAGCAAATCTTCTTATCTACAGTACTTTCATACAACTCCTCTAACAAATAAATACATATGTAACATGAAGGTAAGACAAACTGGTCATATAGTTGTTTTGTCAAGTTCACAAAGAAGCAAAGGGAAGAAATGATAGCTATAGCCTGACCTTGTAGGCTTTAGTCATACAGATGTCTTGTTTTAAAACTTGTTTTATTTAATGATAAATATACAAGTTACAAGAATAGAAAAAAGGCAGAAGGTAAAGCGAATAAACATCAGATGTATACAATACATATCAGGTATGTACAGCAGTACACAGTATTACAGGAATACAAATAAAGGTGTGAATGATGATAATGCGGGACATAACCAAAAGTATAACATCATCTGTGATACATAGTTGACATGAAGGGATTAAGGACCTGGCTCATTGACAAGAGAAATGAATTCACCAAACGGAGTCTCTCATGCACAATACACCACAGGCCCCATACTTTTTTTAAATTTAGTAAAACATTGCCTATTTTTGTATACTCCTCTCATATGGCAATGTTTTATTAATTAAGGATCTATATACCAACCCATATGGATGTCTTTCCAAAATACTGGATTTATGAACGGAAAGAGCAGATTATAAAACCACCTCTAGTTTTATTTGGGCCCTTGGGTAAAGAAGAAGAAGGTATACTGTTTTACCATGTAGCATACCCAACTGTGTCTAACCATAAGTACAATAAAGCCCAGTGCCCAAATAACAGTACAATATTGTATGTTGAGCAAATAATACTGGTGTAGGTAACAATGCTATAAAGTACCATTACTACCTTAAACTACAATATTATTATACTGCACAGTGCTTTAAAGGGTTTTGTTTTCCAAGCTATCCTTAGGATAGATCATCAATATCAGATCACTGGCAGTCTGACACCTGGCCTCCCCATGATTGATAGGGCATTAGCAACATAAGGCTGCAAAATGCCTAAAGTAATGTCAAAAACACTACTTAAAAAAACACTACCATACAGTGCTCAAAAGAAACCACCGTGTGAGGTCTGCTTAGGTGTGGGGTAATAGTGCCAGTAAAGTTGGGACAAGACCTACTGAGGAAATAAAGCACTACCATACAGTGCTCATAAAGTAAACCAATACCAGTGCTGAATAGTGTCTGCATAATAAGAGACATAAATGAATTGTGATGGTAACAATGCCTTAGTTAAAGTTAAACAGCCATCTGAGGCATCCAATTTAGCGGGGACAGCTGAATAACCCTATGTGACCATACAGGCCGAACACTAAGGTTGACCCGGTCCCTTTCCTACCTCACCTTTGGCCTGCCAACCACAGATTATGTTAACCCTTAATCAGCTTGGGTCCGCAAGCCAATTGGTTATGCTGAAAATTGTAGTTGCTCAACAGCTGGAGAGTCGCAGGTTGATGGCAATTACTGTATATTACAAAGAAGGTCATTTGTATCTGGATTATATTTAAGCATCAAGAATGTTTTATAGTGGACAGTGCTGCCAATTGTCTGGATCTGTCTATAAACTGCTAATATGCCAGATGTGGATTAGCAAAATTCAGGGGAACAATTTAGCCCAAATCCATTCAGGCAGGAAAAAACTGCCTGTTTGCTCTGTGTTCAGTCCAACTCTGAAGGAACAGTTGTTTGAAGCAAATAAACAGCATTTCACGAGGTCGGTTAATGTATTTTTTGACAAGGAGCCACATTGCACTGTCTTGCTTAGCAATCTGAATCAGTATTGAACTATAAAGATATTGGGGCAGATTCACTATTCCTTGTTTGACAGTTTTCTGGTGTGTAAGGCATAAAAAATTGTGACTTTTTAAAATCTGCACCGCCGTCACCACTTTCCTGAAAAGGGGGAGTAGTAAAGGAGTGCAGGGGACGGGGCCATCGACCTCGCCAGATTTACATCATTTACATCAGAAAACTGAGGCGCAACCTCTGCTGGCTTCAGGGCTATGAAGACTGGCATGCGTAATGCCATTCTTCATAAATATGCCTCATTGTCTTTTATGATGTCCCTAAAAGGGTTGTCCAGGATTAATACTTTTATTAAATATCCTATCGCTGCAAAACCACCCCCATCTGGGCAGTCAGTTTGAATTCTGTCTGGGAACAACAACAGCAGAATTGTCCCATGTGGACAAACCCTTAAAGGAGTTATCCAGCTTCCAAAAATTATCTGCAAATACATCCACAGCAGTCATAAATACTCACTGTCTCCTTGTGCAGCCTTTTCTTGGCCTTATTTTACTTGCTGCTCTTTGTGTCACTGTTATTTACATCCAGTGAATCTGTGGACAAACTACAATTCCCATGATTCACCTGCCTGCTCTCACTCTCTGTATACCCCTCCTTTCTCCACTCTCCCCTGCAATGAAATCACAGGTAATCACTCCCACATCTGAGGTCACATGATGCTGTAATGTTATAACACCATGTCTGATGAAGAGAGCTAGTACTTCCGAAAGCTCACCATCAAATATACTCAGTTCGCCTCTAAAAGGTATCGCCTGATTTCTTCACTCTTCCACTGCCTTTACAGAAGCAGGGTACAGGTGAGCTGGATTAGTCAATGACAGCTGTCTAAACAGTTCCCCGTGCCCTCCATGACAGGCACTGCATTTTTCGAAGGCACACAATGCCTGCTGCCTAAAGTCTACGTCACCGCTAACAGGGTCTTTCCTGGTGCTCTGGAGGAGCTATACAAGTCGAGTCAAGCTATACATGTCGAGCCATACAAGCTGCCCTCTCTCTTGTCTACTGCATGGGCTTCTCCTCACCCAGCACCACTGTGCCCCTTCCTGCCATGGGTGTTATTGGCAACCTTGGACATCAGTGGGTGGCACTGCAGAAGAGCAACATACAACTTTTCCTGCAGTGCAACTCTCAGAACAACTCCATTCCACTTCGCCAGAGCCATCACATGGTCCAGCCAAAGCAAAGATTGTGCGAGGACCTGCACCAGCTTGAATGACACATACCAATCAACACATTATGCAGTTCAGGTCATATTATAGCAACACAGTAAAATATGCAATACAACCTGAGTAACAATGGCTATAGTAAGTAAAGCCACATTACACTGTGCTAAAGTGAACACCGGCTGTCTCGCTACCAACGAAACTATTGTCGGAATAAGGAGAGATCTGCCAACTAGTTAAGGTGCATGTCCATTACGCATTATATGGCATTCACTGTGCCATCTTCATTAATATACCATGCCATCTGTTTTATAGTGGCCCTTCCTTGTAATTATAGCCTCGGACCATAGAAGTGAATGGGACAAAACTGTAATTACATTGAACGGCTGCTATGAAACAGACAGTATGCAATGGAAACAATAAAGAGGTCACGGTGCTTGTACAGTGGTCACCACCTATTCAAAAATTGGATGAGACTTAAATGTTAGACCCATACCAGTCTCTTAATGATGACCTATACTGTGGATAGATCATAAAAAAAATTAGTTGGACGACCCCTTTAAGTATTTTAGTCAAATGCTTTTCTTCATCTGAAAGGGATGTGGTGTTTCAGAAGCAGGCATGGCTAAAGGTTTGACAAAGTGTGCCCAAACTATGCCTATTATGGTGCAAAGCAAATCAACTAATAGGTGGCATAAACAGGGGAGGGGGAATCTATCAAGACTGGGATTTTACATGCCAGCCTTAAAGGGGTTGTCCGGCATAAATTGAAAATTATTCCCTAAACTAAACCCTCTCCCCCTGCCTAACTTCTAATTGACTTCATTAAAAAAAAATCTATATTTACCTATATACCTGGGGCAGTCATGGGACCAAAGAAACTAATCTCCAGAACACAGAATACAGGTAAGTATGATTGGGGGGAGGGAGGGATTGGGGCTGAGTTAGGTAGGTAGATAGATAGGGATAGTAGTCCACGGGCTAGCTAGGGAAACAGAGAGGGGGTGTGAGAGAGGGAGTGAGAGGGGGATCATGGGATTTGTAAGCTAAGTCAGCAGGAAGCTAGGGAAGCATGTAAACAAATGCAGAAGATGCCAGGAGCTCCCAGAAAAGCCAGAAATCACTCAAAACACTGCTAAAGGTATTTTGGTGCAATTATTAACCCATTAATAGCACTAAATTACCTTTTTTTTTTTAAATCCAAGGGAAGAACTGATACATAGTACATGTGTGTGCACAAAAGACCAAGCAGCGCTTATAAAATGTAAAAAAAATATGCGCATGTACAAAAGTGGCACCTACGCAGTCTAAGAAAATGAACATAATCTGATATTTCATTTTCCCTAGACTATGAGTACAATTAAATACAAATATATATCTAGACATATATAAAGGGTGGTCCAAAGTGGAGACACCTGAATAAGTGGAAAACAGTGGTTGGGAACATCATCCTGTATGTGGAGTGTTGCTAAGGGGAAGGGGGCATCCATCCACCATAGCACATTTGGCAAATTGCTTGCCAAATTCCACCAAACAGGTTCTGTACTGGACCTTCCAAAATGTGGACGTAACAAAACTTCCACAGACAAAGCAACAGCAAGGGCTGATCTGTCGTCCTTAAGCAATAACTTTGGCTGGAAAAAAGGTATATTACATTTGAGCACAGATTTGGACTCATCATCTAAATCTCTATCAGACACATATGTAACATGCACTCCATCTGAAAAATTGACTTGGTTCAATGATGGCAGCTTTCAAAATGGCCACAGTGTTGGGCACTGTTCTGCAAAGATTTGCCCCCTTCTGGTGTCTCCATAACTTTGGACCACCCTGTATATATATATATATATATATATATATATACTGTATATACGAAAAAAGACATGTTGCTGTCAAATATGGCCAAATGTAACTAAACATGTAATACCCAATTAATTTGCAATATAAAAATAATAAACAATATTATTCCAATTATGGTTAAGTCTTGAAAGCAACAGTCCATGGATTGGTCCAGTTATCCTCCACAGAATAGCAGTATTGGAACTAAACTCCACACAAAAGAAGAAAGAACCCAATGTTCATGAACAATTGGACAACGACAGAGGGAATGTGTATCTCCTGTCATCCCATATTCTTATAATTAATCTTTGCACGATATCTCCAATTTTAGAAAAGATGTCGATGCCCCATACTCCCATTTTCATTGTTGTATATTTACTTGAAAACCTTTCTACACCTTTTATACCAGAAAATATTGTCTATAAGACAAGATAAATCTCAACCAATATCCCTTAAAATTACCCAGTATTATGTGGTTAGCTATAATACAAACATGCTGTTGCATGCAGTTGTAAAAGAGGGACTCAGCGCTAAGTTCTGCTTTACCTATGAAAGTGGAATAAAAGTAAGTTATATTCAGAGGAGGGATTCCCACCACTACACAGTTGCTCTTAGGCAGAGGCTTTTGTAAACCGGACGTAGTTGATATGGAGTATGAGATGGTCCTGAAAGTACTTCGTAAGAGTGTAGCTGTAAGGAAGTATGCTGCAGAGCGGAAAAGACTGAGCCCAGACATCCTGAGCTCCTATCTAATGAGAAGGTTCAGTAAAAACTTGTTTGAGGCGATAAGTGAAATGAAGCCCCTCAAATAATACAGCCCCCCCTCCCCCCGCCAAATAAGAAAAGTAATAAAAAAGTTTTCTTGCTTCTTTGACTTTAGGACCTTTCGGTCATGTGATGTCAAAGATGACAAAATAATTATGTTTAATATATTGCTGAATATAATACATTTGGCTAATTTTAGGCAACTAATATACTGTAATACTTCCTTTAATTTTGGAAAACCCACTAGTCTGACAAAACTTCTGTCCTGAGCATGCTGGATTATTGCCCAAAATTACTGTTTTGTTAGGAAAACCCAGGTAGATCACTATGGTATCATATATTTTTGGTTTCTGTTCTAGGACTTCTATATTGCTGTACACAACATGCTTTGTACTATTTCTAATATGGCTGGTTCGGTTCTCAGATAGAAATCCTGTATTTGGCAGACTTTGGGACGATTTAGAGCAGCTGTTGTGGCCGCTCCCTGGATTATGGGCAGAGCCCAGCTGTTGTACTATACAGTGACTCTTTATTTCCACAGAATCTTGTACATCCGCAGAACATTGTACATAGGGATGTCTGTTCTGTATCTGACAGTTTATTTTCCTCGCTCTGTAAGTGGGTGGACAGTTGGACTGAATGTCTCCATGTTGTCTTCTTGTGTGATAGCGGCATAATTATACCCATAAATGACTGTGTAGGGCCCAAATGTGCACTGACAATGCAGAAAAGACAAGGCCCACATTAATTATTTCCTCTTTTCTGACAGAATTTGCCTTGAGTATGTATATATAATGTATTTTTTTTAGATTAAATATCATTAACTCACTCAGTAGATATTGCTGATGGGATGTGGAGAAACATCATAATACACATACAATTCCTGTACTCTAACATCTGATATATACTTTTTATGGCTGTTGCTGGACTAAAGCAATCTCATTATACTGTGTCTAAACACTGTACACCATCTACTGCCAGCCTAGTAGATATGGATAATAATCTGAAATAGTACTAGTCACAATCGCCATACAGTATAATAGCTGACAATACCAGCTATAATAACCCACTGTGGTACCTGCCAGAGTAATCCATTGTGGTTGGTGCCATAGCAGAGAAATAATTCCATTGTTACAGTGATAACATAATACCCTCACCTCATAGCTGTGATAGCCACCATTACTATAAATATTACCAGCCACAGAGCCACCCTAAAAGTGTCAGTAATGGTACTCCTATAACTGTGCCAGTCAAAATGGAAAACAGTGCCAAACGTGATGCTAGAAACAGTACTCCTAGATCAGTGTCAGCCACAGTCCCCCCATTATAGTGTAAACCATGGTGACCCAATAGCAGGGCAAGAGACAGAGCCCTTATAAAAGATTCATATAAGAGTGCCAAAGTGTCCTCACAAGCAAGTCAAAGTACCACAGAACCCCCATATTAGTACAAGCCATAGTACTCCCATAATATTGCCAGAAACAATATTCCTACAAAGGCCAGTTCACACGTTGGAAAATGATGGGACTATATACAGGTTTGCATAGCTAGGTGCAAACCTGATCCCCATTGCAGACCCTCATGTTTGTAAATAATAATCTCCATTAAATATACAGTGCTGGCCAAAAGTATTGGCACCCCTGCAATTCTGTCAGATAATACTCAATTTCTTCCAGAAAATGATTGCAATCACAAATGCTTTGGTAATAATATCTTCATTTATTTTGCTTGCAATGAAAAAACACAAAAGAGAATGAAAAAAAAAGTCAAATCATTGATCATTTTACACAAAACTCCAAAAATGGGCCGGACAAAAGTATTGGCACCCTCACCCTAATACTTGGTAGCACAACCTTTAGACAAAATAACTGCGAACAACCGCTTCTGGTAACCATCAATGAGTTTCTTACAATGCTCTGCTGGAATTTTAGACCATTCTTCTTTGGCAAATTTCTCCAGGTCCCTGAGATTTGAAGGGTGCCTTCTCCAAACTGCCATTTTGAGATCTCTCCACAGGTGTTCTATAGGATTCAGGTCTGGACTCATTGCTGGCCACTTTAGAAGTCTCCAGTGCTTTCTCTCAAACCATTTTCTAGTGCTTTTTGAAGTGTGTTTTGGGTCATTGTCCTGCTGGAAGACCCATGACCTCTGAGGGAGACCCAGCTTTCTCGCACTGGGCCCTACATTATGCTGCAAAATTTGTTGGTAGTCTTCAGACTTCATAATGCCATGCACACGGTCAAGCAGTCCAGTGCCAGAGGCAGCAAAGCAACCCCAAAACATCAGGGAACCTCCGGCATGTTTGACTGTAGGGACCGTGCTCTTTTCTTTGAAGGCCTCTTTTTTTTTCCTGTAAACTCTATGTTGATGCCTTTTCCCAAAAAGCTCTACTTTTGTCTCATCTGAGCAGAGAACATTCTTCCAAAAAGTTTTTGGCTTTCTCAGGTAAGTTTTGGCAAACTCCAGCCTGGCTTTTTATGTCTCTGGGTCAGAAGTGGGGTCTTCCTGGGTATCCTACCATAGAGTCTCTTTTCATTCAGATGCCGACGGATAGTACGGGTTGACACTGTTATACCCTCGGACTGCAGGGCAGCTAGAACTTGTTTGGATGTTAGTCGAGGTTCTTTAGCCACCATCCACACAATCTTTCGTTGAAATCTCTCGTCAATTTTTCTTTTCCGTCCACATCTAGGGAGGTTAGCCACAGTGCCATGGGCTTTAAACTTCTTGATGACACTGCGCACGGTAGACACAGGAACATTCAGGTCTTTGGAGATGGACTTGTAGCCTTGAGATTGCTCATGCTTCCTCACAATTTTGCTTCTCAAGTCCTCAGACAGTTCTTTGGTCTTCTTTCTTTTCTCCATGCTCAATGTGGTACACACAAGGACACAGGACAGAGGTTGAGTCAACTTTAATCCATTTCAACTGGCTGCAAGTGTGATTTAGTTATTGCCACCACCTGTTATGTGCCACAGGTAAGTAACAGGTGCTGTTAATTACACAAATTAGAGAAGCATCACATGATTTTTCAAAGGGTGCCAATACTTTTGTCCACCCCCTTTTTATGTTTGGTGTGGAATTATATCCAATTTGGCTTTTTGACAATTCTTTTTGTGGTTATCCATTGAAGGCAAATTAAATGAAGATATTGTTACCAAAGCATTTGTGATTGCAATCATTTTCTGGAAGAAATTGAGTATTATCTGACAGAATTGCAGGGGTGCCAATACTTTTGGCCAGCACTGTAAGCGCAAGTGTGAACCTAGATTAACCATTTTTTTTAAACATGACCTTATACATACAGTGGGGAAAAAAAATATTTAGTCAGCCACCAATTGTGCAAGTTCTCCCACTTAAAAAGATGAGAGAGGCCTGTAATTGACATCATAGGTAGACCTCAACTATGAGAGACAAAATGAGAAAACAAATCCAGAAAATCACATTGTCTGATTTTTAAAGAATTGATTTGCAAATTATGGTGGAAAATAAGTATTTGGTCAATAACAAAAGTTAATCTCAATACTTTGTTATATATCCTTTGTTGGCAATGACAGAGGTCAAACGTTTTCTGTAAGTCTTTGCAAGTATGGCATAAACTGTTGCTGGAATGTTGGCCCATTCCTCCATGCAGATCTCCTCTAGAGCAGTGATGTTTTGGGGCTGTCGCTGGGTAACACGGACTTTCAACTCCCTCCAAAGGTTTTCTATGTAGGTGAGAACTGGAGACTGCTAGGCCACTCCAGGACCTTAAAATGCTTCTTACGAAGCCACTCCTTCATTGCCCTGGTGGTGTGCTTGGGATCATTGTCATGCTGAAAGACCCAGCCACATTTCATCTTCAATGCCCTTGCTGATGGAAGGAGGTTTGCACTCAAAATCTCACGACACATGGCCCCATTCATTCTTTCATGTACACGGATCAGTTGTCCTGGTCCCTTTGAAGAGAAACAGCCCCAAATCATGATATTGCCATCCCCATGCTTCACAGTAGGTATGGTGTTCTTTGGATGCAACTCAGCATTCACTCTCCTCCAAACACGACGAGTTGTGTTTCTACCAAACAGTTCTACTTTGGTTTCATCTGACCATATTACATTCTCCCAATACTCTTCTGGAACATCAAAATGCTCTCTAGCAAACTTCAGACTGGCCCGGATATGAACTGGCTTAAGCAGGGGGACACGTCTGGCACTGCAGGATCTGAGTCCCTGGCGGCGTAGTGTGTTACTGACGGTAGCCTTTGTTACGTTAGTCCCATCTTTCTGCAGGTCATTCACTAGGTCCCCCCGTACGGCTCTGGGATTTTTGCCCAGAGTTCTTCTGATCATTTTGACCCCACGGCGTGAGATCTTGCGTGGTGCCCCTGATCGAGGGAGATTATCAGTGGTCTTGTATGTCTTCCATTTTCTAATTATTGCTCCCACAGTTGATTTCTTCACACCAAGCTGCTTGCCTATTGCAGATTCAGTCTTCCCAGCCTGGAGCAGGTCTACAGTTTTGTTTCTGGTGTCCTTCCACAGCTCTTTGGTCTTCACCATAGTGGAGTTTGGAGTGTGACTGTATGAGGTTGTGGACAGGTGTCTTTTATACTGATAACAATATCAAACAGGTGCCATTACTACAGGTAATGAGTGGAGGACAGAGGAGCCTCTTAAAGAAGAAGTTACAGGTCTGTGAGAGCCAGAAATCTTGCTTGTTTGTAGGTGACCAAATACTTATTTTCCACCATAATTTGCAAATAAATTCTTAAAAAATCAGCCAATGTGATTTTCTGGATTTGTTTTCTCATTTTGTCTCTCATAGTTGAGGTCTACCTATGATGTAAATTACAGGCCGGCCTCATCTTTTTAAGTGGGAGAACTTGCACAATTGGTGGCTGACTAAATACTTTTTTAACCCCCACTGTATATTTAACAGGATATGGTGACAATTTGGCGCTGATAGACAAAGTCTTTCAAACTGTGTGCGTATAGTGATATTCACCGTCAAAAGCTGCAAGGACTGAATAAAGTGAAAGATTTATTGCCACAAAATCCACAAAATTTATTGCCACAAACAAAATTTCTTCATCTGACATTTTGTGAATAGTTTTAAAGGAAGTTCTAGCCTGCGTTCCAGCCTTGGATAAAATTCCCTATGCACTATACAGTAAGCCCTAAACCACTTTCAGAGGGGCTGGCCTCACAGCTCATTGTCATCGCTGGTTGGTGAGGAAGGCTCCCATGACGGTATTCTGATATAATCTTGTAATGTGAAGGGAGCGTTCCTCACCGGCCAGTGATGATGCTAAACTGTGAGGCCGGCCCATCTGACAATTTGCAATGATATGATATCTGACATGTTCAATGATATAGGCAGCCAAAACTAATGGCACCAATATCTCTGAAACTGGGACAGATACTGACAAAACTGAAAGTGTGTTGAAATCAGTGAACTGTCAGCTTTGATATTCTATATAACACCCCAGAAATAGGTCAGGCTCACCTGAATATAAAGCCATTTTCCCCATAAAAATTTGCCTCCATTGCCGAGGTATTAATTTTTTTCAAATATGCAAATGAGCAGCCTGGGGCACCGGGGTTGGCTTTGTTGCACCAAACTGCGATGTCCCACACTGCTCTAATATGTTGTCACGAACATGAGAACACAGGGCCAGGAGTGATTGCTGTCACTCAAAGAGGGAAGGAGGGTTTACTAGAGCAGTGTGGAATGTAGCAGATTGGAGAAATGGAGCTGCCCTCAGTGCTCTAGACTGCTCATTTGCATATTGTGAAATAAATGAATACCTCAGCAATGGAGGCACAGATTTTAGAAAACAGAAGTCCAGCAGTCCAGGGAATGGAGTGATATCATCAAACCATTTCTTTTAATTCTCTCCCATAAAATCAATTAAGAAGAGAGGATTGGATATGAAACTGGCGGCTGCAATACGTCCCATACACGATCTGTCTACATCTTTGCCAGTTGTGCACAGCAGATTGCATGCAGTCTGAATCTGTTGCTGAATATAACCAGTCCACCTGGTCAATAAAGGGAGGATTATACTGTGTGAGGGCCAAAATGAGGCATTGTACTGTGTGCTGTGTCCAGTATATTTTACTGGGGACAAGATAGTGCATGCTGCACTTTTAAGTGCAGGTTTCTTGATCTGAAAATGGGGGTGGTTCCGGTAAAAGGGGATATGACCCACAGACATAATTTTGCTAGGGGCTCCAGAAATGCCAAGTCTTCCCCTGAAGATGTATTACAGCATATCTATGCACATTTGCAATGCAGGAACATAGGAAATTTAGATGACAATCCCTATGGAAACTGTAGAATGGTTTACATATATATATATATATATATATATATATATATATATATATAGTTTTTACTTTTTCATTCTCAAATAGCTGAATTTTCACGTGTCTTCTGTTATTTAACATGTATTTTATTAGTTCACGTGTCTTCCCTATTGTGTTCACTATATTAGCATATAATGGAGGGACAGGTACTCTCTTCACATAATTTATATTCAATTATAAATTATAAAAAGATTATAAAAAGACTCTTCAGTCTTTCAAGGTCTTTCCAGCACTGGCTATATTTCTTGTTATTATTGGTGTTATTAGCAGGAAATCTAGGAAGCCATGTATGATAAAAGAGGGAAAATGCACTGAAAAATGTGAACCCTCAAAAACTTACAGTAAGTTAACTGGTAGAGAAACATCAGGTATGAAAGACTGAGCTGTTTGGGGGGGATGAGCAGTACCTTGAGCCTAGACGTTGACCCTTCCATAAAGGGAGTCTGCCAGGTGCCAAATCACCCTAAAAGTTAAAACAGTTCTTTAGGGCAATTTATAAGGTTTACAGGCATGCCTATGGTTAACCCTGTATTTTGTAATTTTTCAGCAAAAACATTTGTTTACACTACCTTCACATTTGCGTCAAGAAGTCTGTTCTTCTGGTCTATTAGAGGACCAGAAAAACAGAAAAACGGACAATAAAGGATCCCGAATAGAAAAGCAGACACAAATGGAGTCTGAGGAACCCCATTGACTATAATGGGGTCCGTCTGGGCTTTTTTTTTTAACTATAATTGACGGATGAAAAAGGCAGGCTTGGAGCACTTTTTCATCTTGTGATTTCTGAAGGATCTGCAGATGTGGATGTAGCCTTATCTTTATGAAAATATGGTTCTTGGTGCACCAGAGGTGTTTCCTGCTGGTTTCCCCTGCTTTTAGCTCTCAATGCCACATGTCAAGCAATTGTCTTTTCTCATGATTCACACCGCTAAGCATGATGCCAGCGCCATGTCCCCTTGTGTCTCTCATTTGTTTAGACTGAACAAAATATTGTGCAAGTGCCGTAGCCCAGATGGAGGTAACCAGAGGATAGGAGTAGTGGTTGCGGATGCTGTGCCACCAGATTGGTTGAGAGTACTCTCAACCACTCTCCCCAGCTCCGCTCCTAGGATGGACACCGATAAGGGGGGTCTTGCAGCACTACCTAATGGTGGTGGTAGTGGTTCCCCGGGGTGCTTCCACTTGGAGAGGGTACCTCTCTACTCTGAGCCGGAGTGATGGTATTCAGAAGATTTCACACATGGAGCCATGACACTGGACCCAGGCTTGGTAGTGTGAATAATCTGAAGGGCTGGTACAAGTGAGACGATGGGTGCTGTTGAGAACCAAAAATAGGTGCAGTAGCAGGTGTGACCACGTCCCTGGTGCACCAAGTACATAATAATTACTATGAAGATAAATCTTTTTCTTTGGTTAGTGACAAAATGGAGGGACAAACCAAAGTTATTACTGTGTTAGAGCATCCGTGTTCCACTATAGCATATGGTTTGATATGCCGCATATTTAAATCAACAATTGTGTAACATATGACCAAGTCCTCCAAAATGAGAACTACTTATTTTAGTGACTCTCTGCTCTGACCAAGGCCTTAGTCACATGACAGTGACGTTTTTTACGGATTTAACGTCCATGAAAAATGGCAGTGCTGGTCCATTGAAGGGGCTTATTCACGTAACTTGTGATGGCCTTTTTTTGAATGAACACTTTAAAATCCAAGAATATCTATGGGACTATTCACATGACTATCTTTATGATCATGAAAACAGACAAAAATAGAGCAAGTCAGTTTTTTTGATGGCTGTGAGAACTGGTGAATAGACTCATAGACATTCATGGTTTTAAAAATGAACATCACACAGTGTGAATAAGGTCTAGTAGTATTGGTCCCCCTCTATGATGTCAATATATGCACACCGTATGAATACACAGTCCTAGTATTTTTTATTTACTGCAACCATAACACAGGAAGTGGCTAAGCTATAGGGCATTGACCAGGGTCCGCCGTCAAGTAAAGGTCCGAGCTGAACACGTTCAGTATTTACAGTATTTTTTGGACAAAAAGACGAGCCTGACCATAAGACGTACAAGAAAAAGTAGAAAGAAGTATTTTCTAATGTGGCATTATACTGTGCGGGGCACTAAGGAGTAGTATACTGTGGGTGCACTAAGGAGCTTTAAACTGCATGGAGGCACTAAGGAGCATTATACAGTGCGTGGGGGCACTAAGGAGCATTATACGGTAAGTGGGGGCACTAAGGAAAATTATATGGTGGGTGGTGGCAGTAAGGAGCATTATACGGTGGGTGGGGTCACTAAGAAGCATTATACAATTGGTGGGGTCACTAAGGAGCATTATACTGTGGGTTAGGGCACTAAGGAGCATTACTGGTGAGTAGGGACATTAAGATGCATTATAAGTTAGGGCACTAAGGAGCATTATATGATGGCTGGGGGCATTAAGGAGTATTATATGGTTGGTGGGGGCATAAAGGAGCAGTATAATGCCACATTATTGTGCCTCCTCGCGATATGCTCCTTTGTATGTGATAATCCACAAAAATTCTGAATGCCAAAGAAAAATTAAAACTTAGCTTTTAATCATTCGATAAGAAAAAATATAGAAAAAGAAGGATAATCCTACAACAGGCGAACGGCTGACGCATATCAAAGCACCAGCCTCTTACTCATAGCTTAATTAGAAAAGTTAAAACTACATATTTAAAACAAAATACATCATTAATTAGGCTAATGTTTTCCAATAGGTGACACTTGCGATGTCGCTCTGGGAGAGAACTTACCTTCAGGTTCCTAGAGATGTTCCATGGTTGAAGATTTACCTCTTGGAATTCATCTTATAGTGTGAGTAAGATCTGTATATGTTGCTGATTTGATATGCCAGGTTGATGGGATGCATTCTGTGGGGATTCCAATATGTTGATTTGATGCGTATACAGTAATAATATGAAGAAATGAAAAACCTGTGTATGTGCATCAGTATGTGACTCATGTTTGGTGTTAGATACAGTATTTGTATTTTTTTGCAATATATAAAAACAGTTTATTTCTGATGTTTGGCATGGCAAAAAATTTGGCAAAATCTATAATTACTTAGATTGCTGGGGTACCCCAGGCACATTTTCCGATTCTCCAGTGACGTTCCGTTTCGGGAAGGGGGGAAAGTAAACGTCACCTATACAAACCCACCTCCCCCACCCCATCATAGTTACCTGTCTTCAGGTCCAGACCTTCTTTACGTCTGTTGGTCCAGACTGGAAGACAGGTAAGTATGATGGGGTGGTGGGGGGGTTGAGTTAGTTAGGAAGAGCTAGTAGTGGGCGAGCTAGCTAGGGAAACAAGGAGGGGATGTGAGAAAGGGAGGGGGAGGGAGTGAGAGAGGGAGGTGGTGTGAGTCAGCTTTGAGTGAAGCACAAAGCATCATGGTAGTTGTAGGAAAACACAGAACAGGAAGATGACCATGTAAACAAATGCAGAAGATGACAGCTCACAGAAAAAAACAGAAATCACTCAAAACACTGCTAAAGGTATTTGGGTGCACTTGTTAACCTATTAATAGCACTAACAGACCTTTTTTTGCCTAGAGAACCCTTTTAAGCTATAAGTAAGCGGCTGGTGCCTTGAAACGCATCAGAAGTTCATTTGTTTTAGGATTATCCTTCTTTTTGTATTTTTTTTTCTTATCGGATGCCTGGACAAATGTGAGTGAGCCGTGTTTTCTACTTGTTTTATGCACCTTTTTACCCCCTACCGAGAAGTATAATTGGCTATTAGTGTCCCACACATAATTAATATTAATAGCGGCTGGGAGGAACATTTATCTCCCGCCCACTGTCCCCAAGTCCTGATCCTTTGCACTAAGCGACAGCAGGGATTGGCAATAGTCTCTGCTTCCTGTGCAAGAACCCTCTCATGTGAAGACAGCAGGGTTCGGTAATCATCCTCTTAGTGTAAGGGATCAGGGCTTGAAAGACTTGGGAGGCAGGGGACCACGGCCCGTCAATTGAGTATACCTGCTATAGGGGATGCACGTACACTCAGGTCTTGATGCATGAAAGGGCCCAAAAGCCCTCTCTACAAAAGAAAGTGATTCTCTTATGATGGAATGACACCTAAAGGGTAGACATTATCATAAATTAAACAAACTTATGTATGCAGATTTGGAAGTAATTGGAGTATAAGTCACGATGGAACTCAGTAAATACAAATATCTAAGCATGATTATAGGAATTCTATAGTTCAGTTACCAAAACAAGGGATATATAATAATAATAATAATAATTTTATGTACAACCTGATAATTGCATAAGAGATTGTGTTCATTTCACGTTCTGTAATATTATCTGTTTCATTTGGCGCAGAATGTTCTCTTGTGAACCTCTAACTACATTTTCTCTTGCAGTTATCAGAGCAATATTAACTTATGGTAGAAAGAATGTGACTTGGGAACATTTTGCACAGTGTTATCAGCCAATTCTAGGAGGAGGGGGGACTAAAGAGTTCTGTTACAGGCAGTATTGATGTTTGTGGGCCTTTGTGCAAAATTTCTATCATAGACCCCAACTCTAATACTATTGTATTCTTCCAATCTCTGAACCTCCTGTAGTTGTGCCCCTATCTAATCTGTCATTCAGCTTTCCGAGAATACGGACAGTCAGGGCCAGCTACAGGGTCATGTGGTCCCCTGGGCGACAAACTATCAGTGGGCCCCTTTACGTTGGAACTCATACAGCGAAAAGAATGGCAGAAGCTACAGACACCAAATATAGATAGACACAATTTGTCTGATGCTAATGCCAAAAAAGTATTCATTACGTTACTTTCCTTGCACACACGCACATATATATATATATATATATATATATATATATATAACAGTCATATGAAAAAGTTTGGGCACCCCTATTATTCTTAATCATTTTTAGTTCTAAATATTTGGGTGTTTGCAACAGCCATTTCAATTTGATATATCTAATAACTGATGGACACAGTAATATTTCAGGATTGAAATGAGGTTTATTGTACTAACAGAAAATGTGCAATATGCATTAAACCAAAATTTGACCGGTGCAAAAATTGGGGTACCCTTATCATTTTATTGATTTGAATACTCCTAACTACTTTTTACTGACTTACTGAAGCACAAAATTGGTTTTGTAACCTCACTGAGCTTTGAACTTCATAGCCAGGTGTATCCAATCATGAGAAAAGGTATTTAAGGTGGCCAATTGCAAGTTGTTCTCCTATTTGAATCTCCTCTGAAGAGTGGCATCATGGGCTCCTCAAAACAACTCTCAAATGATCTGAAAACAAAGATTGTTCAACATAGTTGTTCAGGGGAAGGATACAAAAAGTTGTCTCAGAGATTTAACCTGTCAGTTTCCACTGTGAGGAACATAGTAAGGAAATGGAAGACCACAGGGACAGTTCTTGTTAAGCCCAGAAGTGGCAGGCAAAGAAAAATATCAGAAAGGCAGAGAAGAAGAATGGTGAGAACAGTCAAGGACAATCCACATACCACCTCCAAAGAGCTGCAGCATCATCTTGCTGCAGATGGTGTCACTGTGCATCGGTCAACAATACAGCACACTTTGCACAAGGAGAAGCTGTATGGGAGAGTGATGCGAAAGAAGCCGTTTCTGAAAGCACGCCACAAACAGAGTCGCCTGAGGTATGCAAAAGCACATTTGGACAAGCCAACTTCATTTTGGAAGAAGGTCCTGTGGACTGATGAAACAAAGATTGAGTTGTTTGGTCATACAAAAAGGCGTTATGCATGGCGTCAAAAAAACACAGCATTCCAAGAAAAACACTTGCTACCCACTGTAAAATTTTGTGGAGGTTCCATCATGCTTTGGGGCTGTGTGGCCAATGCCGGCACCTGGAATCTTGTTAAAGTTGAGGGTCGCATGGATTCAACTCAGTATCAGCAGATTCTTGAGAATAATGTACAAGAATCAGTGACGAATTTGAAGTTATGCCGGGGATGGATATTTCAGCAAGACAATGATCCAAAACACAGCTCCAAATCTACTCAGGCATTCATGCAGAGGAACAATTACAATGTTCTGGAATGGCCATCCCAGTCCCCAGACCTGAATATCATTGAACATCTGTGGGATAATTTGAAGCGGGCTGTCCATGCTCGGCGACCATCAAACTGAACTGGAATTGTTTTGTAAAGAGGAATGGTCAAAAATACCTTCATCCAGGATCCAGGAACTGATTAAAAGCTACAGGAAGCGACTAGAGGCTGTTATTTTTGCAAAAGGAGGATCTACTAAATATTAATGTCACTTTTCTGTTGAGGTGCCCATACTTTTGCACCGGTCAAATTTTGGTTTAATGCATATTGCACATTTTCTGTTAGTACAATAAACCTCATTTCAATCCTGAAATATTACTGTGTCCATCAGTTATTAGATATATCAAATTGAAATGGCTGTTGCAAACACCCAAATATTTAGAACTAAAAATGATTAAGATTAATAGGGGTGCCCAAACTTTTTCATATGACTGTATATATATATATATATATATATATATATATATATATATATATATATATAATATATATATATGTACCCAGAAGACATTACATGTCACTCAGAAACAGTCCTTTATTAGCTGTCTGTTGACCTGTGACATGTAATGAAGCTGCCCACTTGTGACCCTGTGTATACAGTACAGAGGCTGCTACTTGTCTGTTGTACTGTGTAACTATTAGGATTAGTTCACACATAGTTTTTCCGATTTTTTTTCAGCCTGAGGGAAAAAAAGCATCATGATCTATCTTCTGGCAAATTTTGCCTTTAAAAGCCTATTGAAATGAATGGAAGGTAGAAAAAAACGCTCCAAAAGAATGCCAGGATGTTTTCTGCCTCCCATTCAATTCAGGCAGAATTCGCCTGAAGATAGATCATGATGTTTTTTTTTCCTGTAGCTGAAAAATCAGAGGAAAAAATCTGCTGCTGACTCTCAATGAAATGAATGGAAAAGTTGTGAGTCATTTTTGAGGTGGATTCTGTCTCAAAATCCACCTGCAAAAAACTCAGTGTAAACATACATACCCTAAGGGTGCAATTTGTCTGGATTTTGCAGCCAGTGATCGCAGAATTACACTATAATCATGCATTGTGCAATTATTGGTCACCACATGTGGCTACCGCTATATAAATATATACCCTGAACAGTCTGTACGCCCCTCATGGCTTGCTGCTGCTCTGGACACCTGGACTTGTGCTGGTCTTATTCTTCCTAACTGGGTTGACACCATGAATCATCCTCTGCAGCCCAGGACTGTGGAGTCGGTAGATCAAACCACCAATCCTGACTCCTCTATTTTTCTACAGCTCAACTCCTTCATAAATAGTTCACAGCATTCACCCTCATGTGAAAAACATGGCAGAAGCTTTCTCCTGTCCGTCCTTCCTTCTGTCCTCTCTTCTGTTATGTTTCTTTATTTTTCTAACAGAAGCAAAAGCCCTTCATGCATCCAATAGAAAAGTAAAAATCATGACAGAAGAAAGCTTTTGAGGGTGAATGTAGACGACACCAGATGGAGGAGCTCCGTCTGCATCAGTTGTTAATGTCTGTTGTTCTTATCCTATGATGGAAAAGAGCAATAGACATTAAATAACAGTAATGTGAACCCACCATTAAATGGGGTTGTCCAGACCCATAATGATTTTTCATACTGACCTATCCACAGCATAGGTCATCAGTGTACAATCTGTGGTGGTCTGCCACCCAGAACCTGCACACATCAGTCATTCTGGCAGCCTCCGAGCCCTAGAAGCTACAGCAGTGGATGGGGCTGTTGTGAAGCTCCTAGTACATGAATAGGAGCAGCTGCATGTGCTCCCTGTCCACTGCTGTAACTACCAGGCCCCAGAGGCTGCCATAATAACGGATGTGTGCGGGGTTCAGGTGTTGGACAATTCATATACTGATGAACAGGATAGGTCATCATCAGTATGAAAAATAAATCACTATGGGGCTGGTTACGGATAACCCCTCTAAGTACCCAGAACAAGACTCTGGGGGAGCAGATAGGGGTAGGGACAGGTGGTCACTACTATCAGGAGGATACTAAGAGGGTGCACAGGCAGGGGTCTCTGAGGTGATGGAGGGCACTTACATGGGGAACTGAGAAGGGATGGGAGGTGCACCACCAGAGGTCTCTGAGGATGGTGATGAAGGGATAACATGGGGAACTTAGAGGGAGGAGGGGTACACCAGTGGGGGGCACCTACCTGGGGAGCTGAGAAAGGGGAGAAAGTGCACCAGCAACAGCATGAGGCACTGTGAGAACTGAGGAGACATAGCACTGGCAGTATAACATGGTGGTGATGATGCCAGTCAGTGCTTCACTCACTCCTCACAGCCCACACTAAAATTGCAGGGGAAGGGAGCAGGGCAGCTTTGAACAGTCAGTGAGATCTCTCCCTCACACTCAGTCACTTATTCATATTCCAGTGCCACCATATACACTTTAGACCTTTTTGCAGCCTGTAGCAGGTACTCACAGTCAGATTACTGTCACATGACACAGGCTTCTTCTCATCTATCATGACTGATTCTTCTCACAGATTCTTCTTAGGATGTGGGGCCAGATACCTGGTAGGGTGGGGCCAGATATCCGGGAGGGCAGGGCTAGATACCAAGGGGAGAAGGGGAAGAGCTATGGAAGAGCAAGAGCAGCAGCAAACACTGAAGAGGTATCGGGGCCCCGGGAAGTCATAGCAGCCCATGCAGACAGTTTTGCATACTCACGTCTTGTAATTAAAACTGTGGTGAAAGAGGCAAAGTGTATGTAACAGTCAGCACCAGGCAGCCGAGTGGGTCACTTCAGGAGCATGGGGCCCTGGCACTTGCCCGGGTATGCCGGGTGCTGACGCCGGCCCTGATGACAGTCATGATACAGAAGAATGGGTAAATATTACTACATAGCTACATAACACCTCAAAGTTGTAGCTGGATTTTCTTTCCTAAGAGCAACTATTCAGTTTGATTCCAGGGATGTAGCAGTAAGAAGGATGGTGGGGGGGGGGGGGGTGTAGCAATAGCTCATTACCACAAAAAAAATACTAATATTATACTTAGCACATGGAAGGTCAGGGCCTTGTTACAGATTTCTTCAAGTTACAAATGTGCTCCCTGCACCAGTCTTGTATCCAAATACTCCAGCTAAGACAGAGTAGCTTGTTGACATCCCTTGCCACTGTTTTAGTGACTGGTGACTGTATTGCTTGTCATCCAGCTTTTTATTGTTTTGTTTTTTTTTAGGAGGCAATGCTCCATAAGGTTTAGTAGCCCTTTATCCAAGTAGTGGAAAAATAGGGAAATCTATATGATCCTCATGACTTGTTAATGAGAACAATACACCTTGTAACTTAGAGGACAGTCGATTTTTAATCAATACCTGGGTTGGTTTCCCTCCATATCTCCTTGTGCCAGGAATCTTGTAAGAGCACATTATAATTTCATGGGCTTTAAATCCTCAGAGGTGCCATGGTGGGGGAAGGGGGCAGGGCTGAATCTAAAACACATCAAATATTGTTTAACCAACAAAATCGACTTGCCGTAATGCATTTCAGCCGCAAGCGCTCGACGTCAGGAAGACTCATTAAAAACAGGTTTACAAACATTAAATACATCAGAAAAAATACAACAACAATCCTTAAGATTTGTGATAGAAAAGTGATATTACGAGATGCTTGTAAGTCCTTAAAGGGCTACTAAAAGCATTTCATTCTGAGTTGTAAGTGAATCTTAGACTAAATAAATGCTTTCTGCATACGCACGTTGTAACAACATCTGGTAAAGAGGCTACTTCAGGTGAAAGGCTTGGTTGTTTTCTCCCATTTATTTGCCTACAAGAAATGGCTTTTCTGCTGTGCTTCTGCTGGTGAAGTACTCTCCAAACATGGCACACTTTCAGTTCTAATCATTGAGTTTATGCACTTTTGTGCAGGATGTTGCCTGGCCTTTATAGTCAAGAAGAGAGCGATGACGAAGTGTACATTATGATGTTAATCTGTTTTCCCTTAGTCCCAACAGCAGCACAATACTGGGGTATTTCTACCCCTGTGTGCTGGTAGGACAGAATGGAATTTTTAATGAACAATAAATGGTTAACAGTAACCCCTCCCATTCCTCAATATAAGGAAAGAAGTACCAACCCCCCAGGGTGTAATTATAAAGACAAATACATAACACATAGAGAGGGAGCCTTGTGCTGCTTTCGGGACTAAGGGAAAACAGATTAACATCATAATCTACACTTCCCTTTCATCCCACCAGCAGCACAATACTGGGGATTTAGCAAGAAGAACACTAGGGAGGGCTCTCTTGAAGAATGGAACTTAACACGGAACGGCCAAAGGAAGTGGCCTCCATACCCCGGGTGTTAAATCTATAAAGATTAACAAAGGTATGGAGAGAGCTCCAAGAAGCTGCCGAACAAATCTGTTCCCAAGGAACAGAGCTTCTTTCCACCCAAGAGGTAGATATGACTCTTGTAGAATGAGCTCGAACAAACTCAGGGGGGTCTAATCCCTCTAAAGTGAAAGACAATTTTATGGCTTCATTAATCCAGCGTGCCAAGGAGGCTTTATAGGCCTTGAACCCTTTATTCTTCCCAGCAAATGGTAGAAAAAAATTCTCTGACTGTCTAAAAGGCCAAGATCTCTGAATATAAATTCCGAGGCATCTGGTCACATCTAGGGAGTGAAATTTATCTTCCTCCGGAGATGACAAACTGGGATAGAAAACTGGTAATGAGATAACCTGGTTTAGGTTAGAATATGAGGGTACCTTAGGGAGGAATCCTGGCATAAACCTTAGTTGTACTCTATCTGGATAAAATGATATGTAAGGTTCTACAGAAGATAAGGCCTGGAGTTCACCAACTCTCTGAGATGAGGTTATATCCAAAAGGAACACTGTCTTTAGTGTGAGAAATTTTATTTCAACCTCTTCTAGAGGCTACAAGGGGGGGATCACATAACCTCATTAGAACAGTAGATAAATCCCATTGAGGGATTGGGTGGGTAACAGGCGGTCTAAGCCTGAATGCACCCTTAAAACATCTTTTAACCAGTGGGTCTGCGAATAGCTGCTTATCTAAGCAGGTTGACAGGGCAGCAACAAGTGAAAGGGCTAAGGCCCGTATCCAAGCCGTCCTGAAAGGAATTTCAGGATCTCTGGAATGGAAGGATCCGAGCTCTCAATTCCTCTGGATGGAAAGACCATTCCCATGGAACAGTGATGCCACGACTCAGTTGATCCGCCACTACATTGAGTGACCCCCGGATATGTAAAGCAGAAAGATGGGTTAAGTTTTTCTCTGCCCAACTCAAGATCTTCCCCACTTTGCTTACAAGATATTGTGACCGAGTTCCTCCCTGCTTGTTTAAATAAAGGACGGTTGTCATATTGTCCGATCTTACATGGACTGCCTTGTCCTTCAACTGTTCGGCAAAGTGAAGCAGTGCTATTCGTACTGCTCGGAGTTCTCTCCAATTGGATGACATCATCTTCTTGAGGGAATGCCAATGCCCTTGGGCTGGAATGTCGTTCAGGTGGGCTCCCCAACCTGTGAGTGATGCATCTGTAGTTAACAAGGTCCAGTGAGACTCTCTGTTTTTTAGCCGAATCCACCACTTGAAGGACGAGCGGGCTTCCTGAGACAGGAGAAAAAAACTTTTGTCTAGACCGCTGGTTTTGTGATTCCAGGCCGACAGGACTTCTCTCTGCAAAGGGCGAAGATGCCATAACGCCCAAGGGACTGCTTATGCAGCTGATGACATCAATCCCAATATTTTCATGCCTGTCCTGATGGTGATTGGCCGAGGAACCAGAAGGAATTTTGCGGCCTTGATGATTCTTTCCCTTCTGGAGGGAGGAAGGTATGTTTTCATTAGGCCTGAATCAAGTATGAACCCTAGAAATGTTTTCTGGGTTGTTGGTAATATTTGGGACTTTTCCCAATTTATAATCCACCCCAATTGTTGGAGGAAATTTATCGTCTTGGATAGATGCTGTAGTAGGCCTTCTCTTGAGAGACTTTTAACAGCCAGTCTTCCAGATAAGGAACAATCGTGATCACCTGGATTCTCAGTGACTCAGCTACCGCGGATACCACCTTGGTGAATACGTAGGGTGCTGACGTTATCCCGAATGGAAGCGCTGTAAATTGGAGTTGTCTCAGCCGACCCTCTACAACCACTGCAATTCTTAGGTACAGTATTTCCTGTGAGCAGTAAGAATAGGGATATGGAGGTGCACGTCCTTTAGGTTCAGAGTGGCCATGAAATCTCCTTGCATATTTTTTTTTTTTTTTTTTTTTTTGTGATAGCTCTGCTGAGGTATCATAGGTCTATTATCACGAACCAGTCTCCTGAAGGTTTTGGAACCAGGAACGCTAGAGAATAAATTCTAGACCCTTCACGTTGTGATGGACAGCAGGGAAGTGAGAATTCTGTCCTGGGGAAGCATAGAAAAAATTATGCCTGAACCGGACCGGATTATCAGACCCATGAAACTGTTACCCCCACAGGAGCTTCATGTCTTGGAGGAGGGAGAAGGTAATAGTCAGAAATCTGGATTTCTGATTTTCCTGTCATCACAGAAAAAAAGACGGTTGGAGTTCCCACTCAGGAACCTGGAACGTCCACACATGACCTCTTGCAGGTGGCGGTCTTTGAGGAGACTGTACTTTGCGAAACTGTCTGCCCTGTTCATGGAAGGACTGCGGAAGGACTTTCCTTCCTTTTCCACTAGTCCTTCTATAATTTTATCGTGTTCTGCCCGCAAATATTAAATTTTGAGGCATAATCGGCCCTCCAAGGTTTTAACCATAGCAAGCGACGGGCAGCCGAAGTCAAAGCCCTAGACTTGGCAGATAACTTCACCTGGAGAAGAGGTTTCATTGAGGTAATCCGCCTCAAGGGCTATACCCCTCAAAGAAGACAACAATTTGTCCCGGGAGACCCCCAGATTGATATCTCTTTTTAATGAAGAGAGGCTGGAGCACAGCTTTTTAGCTACCTCGCTAGTAGTGATACCAATTAAACACTGTGCAGGGAAAGCCTTATACGCTTTCCTTAGGGAGCACTCTGCCCGGTGGTCTATGGGATCCTGAAGGCTAGACCCGTCTTCAGGGGGTACAAGTATTCGCCTGGACAATTTGGTGACCGCCATGACAAGCTTTGGTGATGAACCCAAGTCTTAACTGGTCCTCAGCTATTGGGAAGAGTGTCCTGAACCTCTTGGATAACACTCAGGACTTCTTTGGGTGTTTTCACTCGGTGAACATAGCTCTTTTAAGCATGTCATCCACTTTGAAGGCCCTAGGCCCCCTAGAGATGGCACTAGAGGCTTTCCCACGACCAACATCATGGTCCCTTGACCTAATGGACTTCAATAATCTCTGAATTTTCTCCGGTTTTGCTATATCCGTATCTGAATCCTCAGATGAAGTATTAGCTTCCTCTATGATCCTGAACACCTCATCAGATCGTATGACAGAAGCTGATGCCTCACTGCGTCTGGACCTCTCAGACAAGTGAATTATGGACTCTGTCTAGTCCTTCATGGTGTCCAGATAACTCCTTGACCCAAATAACCACATCTCTAATTGTGTATTCCTCAGAGAGTTTTTTTGGGTGGCATGTATTGAATTCATAACCGTCAGGCAAGGGAATTTCACAGGAGTGACAGGTTAGATGTTTGCGCCAAGACGCAGACTTACCTGGAGGACTCATCAACACCAGACGCAGAGGATGACACCAGACTTATATAGAAAAATTGGAGAGCAAAGACTCTCCCAATACCTGTGACAGGTTACACAGAAAATAAAAGCCTTTTATTTCTCTTCACTTTTTTTTGGAAGAAAAGGCTGCCCCGCACAGATTTTATAAAAAAAATGGCAGAAGTTAAGGTAAAAAACATTTTCTAGCAGATCACCTGAAGGAGGTTCAATGATGTCATCACGTACGCAAGCCAGCGTACTCTGGACTCCGGCGCCCCCACACACAGGAGCTGGAGAGAAGTAGCAGGAAACGCCGTGCATCTCAATAAAACAAGCAATGCAAGGCTTACATAGCTACAAGGGTTCAGTGTGGACACGTAAAGGCAGCAGACCTGTCTGGCTGCCCCTTATAAGCAACAGCTGAAAAAAGGCCTTTCCCTGCTGCTAAGCAG
Organism: Leptodactylus fallax; assembly: GCA_947044405.1. Taxonomy (NCBI): domain Eukaryota; kingdom Metazoa; phylum Chordata; class Amphibia; order Anura; family Leptodactylidae; genus Leptodactylus; species Leptodactylus fallax. The sequence continues at coordinate 360,672 of CAMRHE010000497.1, read as the reverse complement.
ACTAAGCAGCAGAGGCAGGTAAGACAGACAAGGAGTTTTAACCTTTGAATTTTGTTCCAACAGGAACCAAAGGCAGAAAAAGAGTCCTCACACAGGAGGATAGACAAAACAAACTCAAACAGAAGAGAGGAGGGGAAAGTCATCCAGAAATCTGAATAACCTCACTATAGGGAAGGAATAACCTTCCTTCCAACTGTCCCACCAACACAGGACAGGAAAAAAACACACTGGGGGATGGTACTTCCTTCCTTATATTGAGGAGGGGGAGGGGTTACTGTTAACCATTTATTGTTCATTAAAAATTCCATTCTGTCCTACCAGTACACAGGGGCAAAAATACCCCAGTATTGTGCTGCTGGTGGGACGAAAGGGAAAACGTTCTGTCTTCTGTATCTACCTGTGAGCTGTAAATATACCTGAGCTGCATTACTGGGCCAAAAACATGTGGACAATTCCTGTAAATAGTGGCCTGAGCTATTTAAAAACATTTAAAAATGTACAGCTATGCAGTCTGCATGGGCATAGGTGAATTTCCCGTTTTGCAGCTGTGGCTTGTCAGGGCCTACTTGAAAACTAGCACTTGGAGCACATTCTTTGCCAATATTCCTCCCCAGCTATATCACTGTAACCCAAAGGCATATGGCTGAGAAATCAGGTAATTTAGACTGGACTGTAGTAATAAGCACAGCCAAACACATACATTATATATAGGGGCACAGCTCTTAATTACTGAATTCAGGTGTTTCATTCAGTCCTATTGTCAAAGGTGTATAAAATCCGGCACCTAGCCATGTAGTTGTTTTAAGGCTAAAGGTCAACTTTGCAAAAATTCCGCGGCAAATAACGCTGCGTTTTACAGTACCTGCAAAGTGAATGGGATTCTGGCTAATCCTATCCACACATTGCAGAAAAAAACCAGCAGTGAAAAAGCTGCTTTTTCAAAAACGTCCGCTAAGACACATAGTGCATAAATGTTTCCAGTGTTTTACTGATTAACATCAGCACCAGAACTGTATGTCAGGAGTTTAATGCTATGGGTTTCTGTTGCTGAGCATCTGCATGGAAATTGATACATAGACTTCTGTACAAAAATGGATAACAAATGTAGTTTGTGCTCCTGTCCGTTTTTGTTAACTGCAAAGAGTAACGCAGATGTCTGTACTACTCCTTCCAGCAAAAAAAAAAAAAAAAGTAATAACTTTTTTAAAACAAAAAAAGCATGCAAATGGATAGAAATCATAAAAACTGACAAACATGTGCACCTATTTTTAAGACTGATCCACTTTATTTTAAAAATTGGAACTGAAGGAACTGAAATCTGCCCAAATTTTGGAAAAATTTTGGCTCCAAACAAACCCTGAACTATTTGTGGTTTGGTTTGCATGAACTGGCTCAAATGGCAGGTGCCATGTAACAGTATGGAGAAAGCAGAAAAGAAAGATCACATATCAGGGAAAAGGCTTGCCTTGCAAGCAGTTCTTATTACCGGCTACAGCAAATAAGAGGGACTATAGGTCAGAAGCAGAGGCGTAGCTAGCGGGGGGCAGAGGGGGCGGCTGCCCCGGGCCCACTGATTCTGTGGGGCCCATCCCGGGGCCGCCATTAGTCCATCCTTTATTTCTTTTTTTTTTCAATTCAAAGTTTATTGATTTTAGTTTACAAAAGACATAAAATACAAAAACAACAAGAAGCCACAATAGCAGCCTCAATTCACATACTTTAGACAATGGGAATCCCCTAGCAAGGGTTGGAGGACTAGAGGAGGAAGAGGAAGAGAAGGATATGTGAAATAACGATAACGCCAATTATAGAGGGAGAAGGAGAAGAGAGGACCGAAGAATGAGAAAAGGAGAGAGGAAGAGAATAAGGAGGAAAGAAAAGAAAAGAGAGAGAGCGAGAGAAGAAAAAAAAAAAAAAAAAGAGGGGGGGGAAACTATAATAATTTAATAACTTCTCTCCCCTCCATCCCCCCCCTCCTCCCAATCCAGAGGGAGAGAGAGGAAGTTATATAACAGCTGCACCCGGGTCCAATAAGGAACCCCAGGGAGAATGTTCAGTAGAAGAACGACAGACCTCACCTCGAGGCAATGCCAGGAAATGAGGAGAAGGTCCAAGCCGGCAGTCCATCAGTTAGTTATGTAGGCCGGAGCAAGTCCATAAATTCTACAGGGGAAGGCACAGGTCCGAGAAGCGCCCGATATTCATTGGTACCCTGAAATTCCATCCAATAGAACCAGGTCTTATTGAAAATTTCAACAGTGTCATGCAGGAAAGAGGTAAGGCTCTCCACACGCATAATCTCATTGACCTTCAGAACCCAAAGGGAGAGAGGGGGGGGGCTCCGTTCGTTTCCAGAACTGAGGGATGAATGCTCAAGCCGCTATGATGAGAAATCGAAGCAAGGAGCGCTTGTAAATACGCACCGGGGACTCGCAGTGATGGAGGAGGAACAGAGCAGGGCCCAAGTGGTGAGGCGTCTCCGTAACCTGGGAGATAATCTGCTTAACTCCATCCCAGAAGGAAGACAAGACATTACAAGACTAGAAAATGTGCAACATGGTCCCCTCATCCACCCCACATCTCCAGCATGTCGATGGGACCTGCGGAAGAATGGCATGTAGTCTCGATGGTACACGATACCACTGTGTCAAAAGCTTAAAACTGGCCTCTTGATGACGTGAGCTGATTGATGTCTCATGAGCAAGGCGGAATACCCTCTCTCTTTGAGCTTGAGTGAGAGTCAAGTCAAGGTCAGACTCCCACTTCAGTATAAAGTGGGGAACAGCGTCAGGAGGCGGCTCTATCAGAAGCTTGTAAATGATAGCTAGGGAATGACGCAGGGGTTCGGTGCCCAGACATAGCTGTTCCAAAGGTGTATACTCAATTCTAAATTCCGCAGGGGGGGGGGAGAGACTGTACGAAATGGCGGATCTGTAGACCACGTCATGCATCCAAGGGGGGAAGATCATCGGATGGGGTAATCCCTGGGCCCACCTGCCAGCCAGACTCATTCCAAAGATGGGCTACTCTAAAGTAACCATGGCGACGCCAGTTACGGAACACTCTATCGGAGATACCAGAAGGGAATCTAGGATTTCCCAAAAGGGGATAACAGCTAGAGTCAAGAGGGAGTGAGGTATTACGAATCAAGCGTTGGGCACAGATTCGAAGGGTCGGTCCAATGGTAGGGTGGGAACGGAGGTAAGAGACCAAAGAGGGTTCGAGCCACGGAATCGTCTGCAGCGGTAGTGGGGAGAAAGCTTGTTCAATGTATACCCACGGTTTAAGCAAGTCATGTCTACACCAGTCCACAATCCTAGCCAAGTGGGTAGCAAAGTAGTAGAGCTTGAGGCCCGGGAGGGCCATGCCACCACTACGCTTAGGGCGAGAAAGGAGGGCTCTACTGACTCTCGCAGGTTTACCCAACCATATGAAATCTAATTGGATAGATGATAGAGTTCGGAAGAAGGACAGAGGAATGTGGATAGGCAGTGTATGTAAAAGGTATAGGAGTCAAGGTAAGATATTCATTTTGAAAATGGTGCATCTCCCAAACCAGGTGAACGTACCCTGTTTCTATCGGTGGCAGTCAGAGCGAATGGACGTCAGCATGGGCTGGAAGTTGGCCCAAAAAAGGTCGGCTGGGTCAGGGGTGATGGACACGCCTAGATATGTCAACGTCCGGGTAGCCCACCGGAACGGGAAGGACCGGCCCAGGATGGAGACCTGATGAGAGGGGAGGGTCACATTAAGTGCCTCAGATTTCAAAAAAATTAATCTTGAAGTTGGAAAGTCCCGAGTACTCGTCAAAGGCAGACATTAGGCATGGGAGTGAGATCTGTGGGCAGGTAAGGAAAAATAATAGGTCATCTGCATAAGCCGCAACTTTGTAGATGCGTGAAGCGTGGGCAATACCCGAGATATCCGGATGTGAACGGACATGTCTAAGAAAGGGCTCCAGTGTCAGGATGAAAATGAGGGGGGACAGAGGGCATCCTTGTCTAGTTCCATTGGCTATGGGGAAAGGCTGCGAAAGAAGGCCTTTGACCCGGACCTGAGCTGAGGGATAGGAATATAGAGAGAGGATCCAGTTCATCATATTTTGGCGGATACCCACATGTAGCAGGGTCTCCTCCATAAACTGCCAATTAACCCTATCAAAGGCTTTCTCAGCATCTGTAGATAAAAGCATGAGAGGCCTACCAGATACCTTTGCCCCATGTAGGAGGTTAATAGTTTTTATGGTGTTATCCCTAGCCTCTCGCCCAGGCATAAAGCCCGCTTGGTCTGGGTGAATAATGTCGCCTAATAAAGGAGTCAGTCGGGAGGAAAGAATTTTGGCTAAGATTTTAAGGTCTACATTTAATAATGAGATTGGGCGATAGCTAGGACATAAGAGTGGATCCTTTCCAGGTTTGGGAATTGGGTGATGTGGGCACGGAGTGAGTCACGACATAGGAATGATCCCCAGGTCAAGGAGTTGAACATCTTTAAAAGGTGTGGGCCAAGGTATGGGCTAAGTTTCTTGTAGTAGGTCAAGGGTAGTCCATCCGGACCTGGAGCCTTACCCATGGCCATTTGTTTGAGCGCAGTAGTGAGCTCCCCATCTGTGATCGGGGGACTCTAGAACCTCTAGGTCTTCCGCTAAGAGCTTAGGAAGGCCTGAAGAAGTAAGGTATGCCCGTATGCAGTTGCGAAATAGAGAAGTAGTGGAGTCCGGGTTAGAAGTATCTACCGAGTATAGAGTAACATAATAGTCTCTGAACGCCGACACAATTTCAATGGGAAGATTTACTTTGGAGAGTCGGGCAGTTTGGATTTGGGGGATATAGGTGGAGGTCTGCTGTATCCGTAGGGCCCTTGCCAGCGATCGACTACATTTATTACCGAACTTGTAAAAATGTCGCCGACATTTAGCCAGAGTTCCTTTAGCCTTATCCACACAGGAAAGAACTTAGTTCTTCCCGAGTGTGCGCAAGCTGAGTATATGTATCCAAAGACATCTGCCGTTTGTGGAGGGCCTCAAGTGTATGTATTTGTTGTAGAAGAGATTCAATGTGTGGCCGACGCTCTCTCTTTAGGCGAGAGCCATGCTGGATAAGGATTCCACGGACCAAACATTTATGGGCTTCCCATATTACAGGTGAACTGAGCTCCCCAGTTTCCTCTCTGGTGAAATATTCAGACAAGTGGGTTTTAACATCTGCAAGGATATTCACGTCATCTAGGAGCGAGGTGTTAAGCTTCCATTGACGTTGGAAAGAGATAGGGGACTACAGCAATAAGGTCATTGTAACCAGGGCATGATCTGAAAATGTAATATTGTCAATAGATGCAGACAGCAGAGAGTGAAGGTCCCAATGGCGGAGGAACAAGTAGTCAATACAAGAATAGCGATTGTGAACCGTAGAGTAATATGAGTAATCCCTAGCCGTGGGATGTAACAGTCGCCATGAGTCAATAAGTTGGTGTGAGTGTAATTCTCTCTGGAAATTCCGCAGGAGTGAGTGAGAGTGGCTAGAGGAACCCAAAGAAGAGTCAAGGGTAGGTTCCAGGACTAGGTTCAGGTCGCCCCCAACTACCAAGACCCCCTCTACAAAATCGTCAAGCATCTCTAAATAGGTGTGGAGAGCAGGACCCTGACCAGAATTTGGGAGATAGAGCGAAGCAAAAGTATATGTTTGAGATGCAATACGTCCCTTCACCATAACGAATCTGCCCTCTCCATCAGTGCGAGTCCCCAAGTGCATCCAACCCAGTGATCTAGCAATCAGAATGCTAGTCCCTCTAGATTTGGGGTCCGGAGAAGGACTATGATATGCGTGTGGAAACCAAGCGTTCGAGAGTTTGAATGGTTTGTGGGAGCAATAATGTGTTTCCTGCAGGAACACGACATGTAAATGCTTACCTTTGAGTAGGTTGAAGAGGATGGAGCGCTTTCCGGGACTATGCAACCCCCTAACATTGAGGGATCCGACCTCGATAGAAGTCTGCCGGCCCGGGGCCGTCATTCCCAAATCCTGCCGCTGAACAAAAGAGGGAAAGAGGGGGGGGAGCAACGAGAAGAGAGAGAGAAAAAAAAAAAAAGGGAGGAAGGAGAGGACAGAGAAAAACGCAAGATGTGGCAGAAAGGGGGGGGAGGATATAGGAAGGGGGAGAGGGATCAGTAGGTGGTGAGATAAGAATGAGGTATAGGGGATAGACAGATCAATTCACCTCAGTACAAAGAGGTGAGCTCTCAGATAGATGAGAGAGAAGGGGGCGAGGGTAACAAGTGGACGAGTACAGCAAAAAAAAAAAAACGAGCACCATAAGAACCGCGAGTGCAATTAATAATATCTTCCCGCTACCCCCAATCGCCAGCGAAAGAAGGCGAGAGGGAGTGGCACGGAGACCAAGACAAGCCATAGTCTATAATAACTTAACATCAAAAAAAAAGGAATCTATAGGAAACTAAGGAGAATTACTGAGTCCCTTCAATGAGGGCGGCCAGTACGGCTACTAGGCGAGGCAGCAAGGAGCATTACAGCCCCAGCAGTCTCCTCCGTGGGCATCATAGTATAATAGGCAACGTCCCAAGAAGCAACAAAAGCAAACCTTATAACTGGGATATTAAAGGCTTCAATACGGAGGGACAATTAAACCTGATAACGTCCTCCTAATAGAAGAACAGATAAGTTCTTCAATATAAGCCAGGAGTCGTCAAGCCTCCGTAGGGAGGTGGCGAGGTAGGACAATATGGTACCAGTGAAAAATTGTTAGCCCCTGTCAATGAAAACAACTGTTAAGGCAACTAAGCGGGGCCGTGAGGGGCAATAAAGCTCCAACAGCAAAATCTGTGGGCACTATACTATAGTGGGTTTCTTCCCAAGAGGCAACATCAGTGAGTAAACACATCAACAAGAGCAGGAAAGGTATCAAAGTGGTAAGCTAATGAAATCTAGTGTCTACCTCCGAATGAATGCTCACAAAGACTCTTCAGCAAGAATCAGTGGAGGTTAGAAATAATGGAGAGACAGAATCAGTTCATATATCTAGGAGCCGGGAGCTATCACGCCTCTGTAGGGAGGTGACGAGAGAGGTCAGGTTGATCTACCGTTGGGAGTCGGGAGTCTTCTCCAGGAGGTCTCAACGGAGGGGATCTCTCCCGTACTGGTGTTGAAGAGGGGCGTCTAGATCTACGTCGTCGTCTCTGGGGAAGTTGTTGGGTGAGATCCAACGCAAGCCAATTTTGAACATCGATGGGGCTAGTGTCCAGGTGAGAACAGCTCAGGTAAATCCGCAGGTGACCGTATAAGGATAGAGGCGGAGCCCTTACGGGCAATCAGGTGAAATGGGTGACCCCAGCGATAGGATCCACCACAGTCCTTGATGAGAGTTAGAAGGGGTTGTAGGACTCGTCGCATGGCGAGAGTGCGTGTGGAGACGTCAGGAAAAAGCTTGACATTAGTATCCTCAAAGGAGATAGGACCCATGGGCCAAGCGCATCTCAGGATGTGTTCCTTCTCGGAATAATAATGTAGTCTGCAGAGGACATCTCGGGGATTTGAAGGGTCTACGGGGCCGGACCGTTGAACTCTGTGGACTCTGTCAAACAAATAGGAGGCATCTAAGGGGCATTGTGTCACCATGTTGAAGATGGAAGTAACTCTATTAGTTAAGTCATCCGCTTAGCCTTTCTCGGGTATACCCCGCAAGTGGATATTGTTCCTTCTTCCCCGATTTTCTTGGTCATCGATCTGTAGCGCAATATTTTGAAGGTGGATAGTGGAGCGGTGATGACGTCGTTCCATTGCAGTAAGTCTGCGGTCAAGGTCCAAGACGGATTGTTCAGTGGTATCGGCTCTGGAGCTGAGATGGGTCACCTCTGCTTTGACTGTAGCTATTGCTTGAGAATGCGTCTGTTCCATGCGGGAGACCACCTCATCCAGGTCCTGTTTAGTAGGAAGGGCCTGTATGAGATCCCTAAGCAATTGAAAATCTGCAGGAGCTATATGAGCAGCATGGCAATGCGTAGATGGTATCATATTGGAGGAGGCACCGCCCGGCTGGGGGGGGCACAGTCCATCTGAGGGCTCCGTCCGTTCTCCATATATCTTGTCTTTGGAAGAATGAGCCGGTTGCATTAAGGGTGGAATAGGAGAGGGTGGTGCCATGTCTTCAGCGTCCGAGGACGCGGTTGAGATACTAGAGCGGGAGAGATATCTGGAGATAGAGGATGAACGGGTAAGTGATCTGCCAGTAGTACGGGAGGGATCGGTAGACTTATCAGGGCATCTTTTGGGCATATCCTGATGAGAGAAGACCAAGGGCAGTAGTGAGTACACTCGCGGTCGCTGGGCTCTTACATAGAGCTACTATCTCGCATCATTGCTGAGCTACGATCCCCAACTGGGGCAGGAAAGGGTAAACCAGGGGGTGGCGTCACAGTGGAGTGTAGGCAGAGCGGAGACTATCATTCAGATATGAGAAGGTAATAGTCCTGACCTTAGGTGAAAGTGCAGAATCGTGGCGGGACTGCTGTGGCCTTTATACTGCAGTGAGTTCATCAGCACTGAGATGCCCTCTGAAGCTGGGGTGTAGTAGAGGCAGCTATATAGAGGTCGGGTGTACCAAAATGGCCGCTGAGGTCTTGCAACCTGGTGTACCATGATGGTCGCTGGAGCTGCAAGTTCGGGTGTACCAAGATGGCTGCCGGAGCTGTAAGGCCAGTTGTACCGAAGTGGCTGCTGGAGCAGTAAGGCCGGGTGTACCAAGATGGCCACTGGGGCTGTAAGGTTGGATGTACCAAGATGGCCGCTGGAGCTGTAAGGCAGGGTGTACCAAGATGGCTGCTGGAGCTGTGCTTTTGGGTGTACCAAGAAGGCCGCTGGAGCTGTGCTTTTGGATGTACCAAGATGGCCGCTGGAGCTGTACTTTTGGGTGTATCAAGACCATCCTTTATTTCTAACAAGATCGGTGACTGCAGACACCGATCTTGTTAAGACCTATCCTGCAAATTAACAGCATTGTAAACCTCAAATCAATACAGGCCTGCAGTTTACAAGACGCTGAGACCACAGACGGATGGCTGCTTCTCAGCATGGGCGGCGCAATGATGTCACAACATCATGCCGCCTGTGCTCAGACACAGACGTCCTGTGCTTGGACAGGGAGGAAGCAGCGGCTCCATTCATCAGGATCGCAGGTAGGTGAGTATGACTTTTTTTAAAAAAATTTTTAGTGCAGTTGTGGGTATATTAATAGTACAGTGCCTTGCGAAAGTATTCGGCCCCCTTGAACTTTTCAACCTTTTGCCACATTTCAGGCTTCAGACATAAAGATATAAAATTTTAATTTTTTGGTGAAGAATCAACAACAAGTGGGATACAATTGTGAAGTGGATCAAAATTTATTGGTTATTTTAGACTTTTGTAAAAAATAAAAAACTGAAAAGTGGGGCGTGCAATATTATTCGGCCCCTTTACTTTCAGTGCAGCAAACTCACTCCAGAAGTTCAGTGAGGATCTCTGAATGATTCAATGTTGTCCTAAATGACTGATGATGATAAATATAATCCACCTGTGTGTAATCAAGTCTCCGTATAAATACACCTGCTCTGCGATAGTCTCAGGGTTCTCTTTAAAGCGCAGAGAGCATCATGAAGACCAAGGAACACACCAGGCAGGTCCATGATACTGTTGTGGAGAAGTTTAAAGCCGGATTTGGATACAAAAAGATTTCCCAAACTTTAAACATCCCAAGGAGCACTGTGCAAGCGATCATATTGAAATGGAAGGAGTATCAGACCACTGCAAATCTACCAAGACCTGGCCGTCCCTCTAAACTTTCATCTCAAACAAGGAGAAGACTGATCAGAGATGCAGCCAAGAAGCCCATGATCAATCTGGATGAACTGCAGAGATCTACAGCTGAGGTGGGAGAGTCTGTCCATAGGACAACAATCAGTCGTACACTGCACAAATCTGGCCTTTATGGAAGAGTGGCAAGAAGAAAGCCATTTCTCAAAGATATCCATAAAAAGTCTCGTTTAAAGTTTGCCACAAGCCACCTGGTAGACACACCAAACATGTGGAAGAAGGTGCTCTGGTCAGATGAAACCAAAATCGAACTTTTTGGCCACAATGCAAAACGATATGTTTGGCGTAAAAGCAACACAGCTCATCACCCTGAACACACCATCCCCACTGTCAAACATGGTGGTGGCAGCATCATGGTTTGGGCCTGCTTTTCTTCAGCAGGAACAGGGAAGATGGTTAAAATTGATGGGAAGATGGATGGAGCCAAATACAGGACCATTCTGGAAGAAAACCTGTTGGAGTCTGCAAAAGACCTGAGACTGGGAAGGAGATTTATCTTCCAACAAGACAATGATCCCAAATATAAAGCAAAATCTACAATGGAATGGTTCACAAATAAACGTATCCAGGTGTTAGAATGGCCAAGTCAAAGTCCAGACCTGAATCCAATCGCTGTTCACAAACGCTCTCCATCCAACCTCACTGAGCTCGAGCTGTTTTCCAAGGAAGAATGGGCAAGAATTTCAGTCTCTCGATGTGCAAAACTGATAGAGACATACCCCAAGTGACTTGCAGCTGTAATCGCAGCAAAAGGTGGCGCTACAAAGTATTAACTTAAGGGAGCCGAATAATTTGGCACGACCCACTTTTCAGTTTTTTATTTTTTACAAAAGTTTAAAATTTCCAATAAATTTCGTTCCACTTCACGATTGTGTCCCACTTGTTGTTGATTCTTCACCAAAAAATTAAAATTTTATATCCTTATGTTTGAAGCCTGAAATGTGGCAAAAGGTTGAAAAGTTCAAGGGGGCCGAATACTTTCGCAAGGCACTGTATAAGGGGTGGTTAGGAGGGGGAAATATAACTATAAAGGGAGGATTCATTAGGGGGCATTATGACGATGGGGGGGTCATTTATATAAGGGTTATTACGGGTATTATGAATACAAGGGGAGGTTACTTCTATAAGGGCTATGAGGGGGCATCATTTATATTAGGAGGCATTATGAACATAAGGGGGTGGTCATTGATATAATGGGTTATTAGAGGTGCAGTATTTATGTCAGGGGGAATCAGGGGCATATGAGGGGCAATTAATTAAATTTAATTAAAGTGTCACTTGGGCTTTATTAAGACTAAGGCCCCACGTCCCGGGCTGCAGAAAAAAAGTGCCACAGGAAAAACCACGGTGGTAGCCTTGTGGTTTTTCCAGCAGCGCTTTTCACAGAAGGTCCTCAGAGGTTTCCCCTGAGGACTTTCTGTTTTCAATACAACTATATGGAAACCGCCAGTGTTTCCATAGGTATAACTGACATGCTGCAATTTCCAAAATCGCAACAGTTTTGGAAATCGCAGTGCGTCTGGTGCACTTATTTTTCCGCAATGTGTGGATGGGATTTGCTAGAATGTCGCGTTTTTTTTTCAGTGGGTTTTCGGCACATGGGGCCCCCATCCCATCCCCACTTTGCAGTAAAATATGCTCAGCGGATGCACTGCGATTTCCAAAACAGTTGCAGTTTTGGAAATCACAGCATGTCAATTATACCTACGGAAACGCCAAAGGTTTCCCTATAGGTAGAATTGAAGCAGAAAAGAAAGGAAACCTCTGCAAACTTTCTGTACAAAGCACTGCAGGAAGAACCATGATGTGTCGCCGCTGCGGTTTTTCCTGCAGCTCCTTTTTGCTGCAGGACGCCACGTTTTCCAGCTCATTTTGATGATCTATCCTCAGAATGAAACATCAGTAAGATATAAGTGATTCCCCACTAATCAGCTGTATGAAGTGGCTATGGCGCCTGTTTATATCACATGCTGTCTGTTTATAGTGACCGTGTGATGTAATTCCAGCCTTGTCACATAGACGTGTATAGGACGAGGCTATAGTTACATTACATGGCCGCTATGAAAAGAATGACACTATGTAAACAGAGAAGCGGTCACGGCGCTTACAGGTACCATGTTTCATTCAGACAGTTGATTCTGGGGGTCCCCGGTATTGGAACCCCAATATTTTTTTTTTGTTAACCTTTTAATTAGGAAACACCTGGGGCATTAATAATAATAAGGGACACTATTTAAAGGGGTGCACAGGGAAGTTATTAATTTAAAGAAGCACTTGGGGGTATTATTCATTATGGGGGGTTATATTATACATTTTATAATTGGGGGTAGCAGTAGGATGGGGGCTTTATGTGGGTGAGGACAATGTGGGTCAGGTGCCTGGAAAAGTGAGGAACCAAAGATGTCTGTGCTGCAAACTTTACAGAGATTGGAAGAAGTGGTCATGGCCGTCCAGATGAAAGAGATGGCGAATGTGAACGATTAGTCAGAGACGTCACCTGTAAGTCACTAAAGTTACTGCATTGTATTCACCTAAATCGTCTACAGAGCCCTGTGTAGAGCCGCTATATACCACTATATGCTCACCGTATACTGATAGTATCGGTATACGAACATGTCCAAGTTGGGGGCCCACTAGCTACGCCTCTGGCCAGAAGTTACTGATGATTTATAGAAAGAAAAAAAAATGCAGACAGGATAAGAAGCTGTCCATTTTGTGGGGAGAGACTAAAGAGATAGGGGGCATCTTACAGTCAGAGATAGCAATAGTATATATATTATTACATATATTAACAGAATGGGGATTCTGGGGAAGTTTAGTGCACTTAGGAGGACTAGAGAAGATTTTTTTTTTTTATTTAATTAAGAAGTGAGAGCTAGATTAGGGGAGTGGGGTCTCTCCTACTTGTGTCTGATCTGTCACAAAACAAACAGCAGCCAGTAGTGCTGCAGGCACAGGCTATGTAGTGACTCTGTGTCTGTGTGTGCATGACCGATACAGCTTTGCAGCTGCCGCATCAATCAATTACGATGAAATGAAAATCTCAGTCTGTACAGTGTGTGTCCAAGATCAAGAGCAGACAGTTTACTCACACCAAACATAATCTTTCTGTACATATGTGGTGTAATTTGGCTTTATCTAGTCAAACACTAAAAACCCCTCCAGTTATTAGTTATACATTAGTACGATGTATCTGTTTATTTTTTTTTTTTCTTATTCAGTTTTTGCTGGATGAGAGTCATTCTTATTCATTAAAAATTTGACCTGAGTAAAAAAACAAACATTAAAAAAAACAGTGTAATTATACACTAGTATAACTGGAATAGGTCTTTATTTTTCATTGAATTTTTGCTGAAGAAATAGTCATTCAAATCATATTCAAATCAATGCCTTCTTTTTTTTTTATTGAATTTCTGCAGTTTTTCAAATCAGTAGTATCAAACACCCAGTGCAATTCTACAGTGTACTGGAGAGGCTCTTCATTTTTATGAGCTACAGACATCAGTAGTATCAGTACAAAGTGGCCTGTTTTTCCTTGCTGAACAGTGTAAAACGAACTACAATTATACAATATACTAATACTTTTATGGTGTTTTGCTTACATAAAAGTGCCTGAAAAGAGAATTGGCAATACAAATATCCACAGATTAATGAGGTGACTTTTTGAAGTCAGATCTGTAAGATGTGTATCCAGGTAGGTTGTGGTGGAGACCGGGCCAACAGGTTTAGGAAACCCTGATGACTGCTGCTGCTGCACGTCGCCTCATTAATCTGTGGATATTTGTACAACTAATTTATGTTTATTGGTGGACGATCACTGATCATATATTGAGATGATGTAAAACAACCAATAAACTTTATTACACTTGCAACTATATACTACTAGTGTGTGCCGTGGTTTCACCTTGTACTATTACAGGGTTGGAGATGCCTACCACATTGAGCACCATGAGAATTTATTAAGAGAGTGTGCAGTACCATTGTTCCTATACTGTGTGCTTCTCCTAGTCCGACCCTTCCTCCTCAGTTTCATCATCAGTAATCTTTTAATTTGTTTAATTTTCCTCTAAAATAATTCCAAATGTGTTACTGTCATGGGCGTACGTATGATTTGCCAGATGGAGCACATTGGGGTGAGGGATATCAAGGGTTTTGGTATTACTGGGCGTAACATCACAAGGTGGTGTATTACAGGGGCCTGTATCACAGGGGGGCCCCCACACAGTATATTGCCGCCTTTACTGGCCTCTATATAGTATAACACCCCCTTTACTGGCCCCCACACAAGTATATTGCACCCTTTATTGTCCTACACACAATATAATGTCCCCTTTAGTGGTCCCCACAAAATATAGCTCCCCTTTGTTAGCCCCCCACAATATATTGCCCCCCTCTTTTTTCCCCCACCAAGTATAACATCCCCTTTACTGTCCCCACACAGTATAATGCCCCTTTACTGACTCCACACAATATGCTGTCTCTGTTTCTAGCCCCACACAATACAATACCCCCTTATTAGCCCCCACAATATATTGACCCCACATAGTATAACGCCTCCTGTAACTGCCCCCTAACATTATATTGCCCCCTTAATGGCCACACACAGTATATTGCTCCTTTTATTGTTTCCCACACAGTGAACTGTCCATGGGCATTAGTGGGGCCCAGTAAGTAATAAATATTGTCTATTTCCTGTTGAATGAATGAGCCTGGAATGAGCAGTATAATCCTCTCTGGGTGCTACTCCCCCAAATTTTTTAGACTGCTTGTAAAAGCCATTGCTTCTTCTGACCCACAGGGATCTGCACCCAAAAATGAATCATTTTTTGACCATTTTTAATTTTAAAAAAAGTGTAAAAAAATCTGAAAGTACAGTGTGTTTTTTTTTAAACTGTTTGTTACCATCAGATACCATCCTTTTGCTCACATTGACATTTCTAAGCCTGTGTTTGTGTCAAAAAGCTAGAAATGTATTAGGTTGAGTTCTAAGAGTCCTCATAGTGTCATACATGACTTTTTAAGGCAAACTGAACTTTTGGTTCAAAACAGTGAATCCAAACCCAGACAGAATCTTGAAAGGTTCACTTGTCTTTATTAAAAATAAATTCCTTGTCTGATATATGACAACATAGTGCGAAAACCGCCAAACACCACCATCACATCCCAAGTGATGGTTGGAGTGGTGTAAAGCAACGCACCACTGGACTTTAGAGCAGTGGAAATGTGTTCCTTGGAGTGGTGAATCACACTTCTCTAATTGGTTGGTGGACAATTCTGGGTTTGGACAATGGAGAATAGTACCTGCCTGACTGAGTTGTACCAATTGTAAAGTTTGGTGGAGGACGGATGCTATGTGGTTATTTTTCAGGCTGTAAATCGCATTCAGGGTGTGAAGAATATCGCCTTGCCAAGCCTCTTGGCGTACCTGCGATCACCCTTCGTAACCTTCCACTCACAACCCGTGAGCGGACAGAGTTCGTAGGATAGAATGAAACGAGCTTTATAAATTTTATATATTTAATAACCCAAGTGGGTCGGTACTAATTAATAGCATATACAGAAATATACAATATTAATATGATCAAGCATAAACATACGAGCAAAAGTGCGATGATACAGCACATAAAACAAAAATGGAAATAAAGTATAGAGGAATACCAGACCTAAGTCTCTTAGCTGTGTCTCTTTCAGGCTCCACACAAAGACCAAAGACTTCTCTCTACCTCAGTGTGAGACCCTCTTCAGCCCCACCCTTCACCTCCCCCAGCCAGCCCTCCTTCTCCCTCCTTTGCAGAATCCTCGGAGAGATGGGTACCTTCCTAGGTGCGGGGAGGGGGTGGGTAAAGTTAAGGTCACTGGACTACTATCCCCCATCGCCATCTGGCCAGGGATAAAAACCAGTGAGGCATAGCGTCCAGCAGTGTAAACTCAACTTAAGCACCACATTCCAACAAGTGAGGGGAGGACTGACATGAGCAAGTAAAATCACACTTCCAAGAAAGATATAAAACTGAGGGTCGGTTCATCACACCTCCCCCTTTTAGAGCGTGTCGGGAGGAAGGAGGAGCCTCCATTCCTCTTCCACCCGCACCTCCGCAGCCTCACCCCGCCGGGACAGGCCATCGGCATTGCCATGGGCCTGGGCAGGCTTGTGCCGGATGTCATAGTTGTATTGCTGCAGCACCAGGCTCCAACGTAACAACCGTCCATTCTGACCTGCAACACGTTTGATCCAGATCAGAGGGTTGTGATCCGTCACCACGGTGAAGTGGCTCCCATACAAGTAAGGCTGCAGATGCTGCAAGGCCCAAACAATTGCTAGGCATTCCTTCTCCACTGTGGCGTAGGCCACCTCCCGCGGCAGAAGCTTTCGGCTGAGGTACTGCACCGGGTGCTCTTGCCCCGCTGAGTCAAGCTGGCTAAGTACGGCACCAAGTCCGTAGGTGCTGGCGTCTGTCTGTAGCACAAGCGGACGTGACTCATCGTACACCTGAAGTACAGGTGCGTTCACCAGGGCCGCTTTCAGGGCCTGGAAGGAGCGCTTGCAAGCATCCGTCCACTGGACAGTTTGCGGCAACTTCTTGGTGAGGTCCGTCAAGGGGGCAGCCAGAGCACTATAGTTCGGTACGAACTTCCTATAGTACCTTGCCATACCCAGGAAAGACATCACCTGTCGCTTGGTCCGGGGGGTTGGCCAGGACGTGATTACATCCAGCTTTTCAGGTTCTGGTTTCAGGGTTCCCCCACCTACCCGGTGTCCCAGGTATTGGACCTCGCGCATACCCAGCTGACATTTTTCCGGTTTGATGGTCAAGCCCGCACTGTGGATCCGCCCCAGCACCTGCGCCAGGTGCTGTAGGTGTTCCTCCCAAGTGGAGCTGAAGACGGCAATGTCATCCAGGTACGCAATGGCAAACCCTTCGCATCCCGTCAGTAGGGAGTTGACCATCTGCTGGAAAGTGGCAGGGGCATTCTTCATGCCGTATGGCATGACAGTGGACTCGTACAGTCCGAAAGGGGTGATAAAGGCCGATCTCTCCTGTGCCTGAGGGGACAGGGGGATCTGCCAGTATTCCCGACTCAAGTCCATGATGGACAAGTATTGGGCCTTACCTAACTGGTCAAGCAGGTCGTCGATGCGCGGCATGGGGTACGCGTCGTCGACTGTAACCGCATTAAGTTCCCTGTAGGCTACACAGAACCAGGTGGTCCGGTCCTTTTTGGGCACAAGAACCACAGGTGAAGCCCATGCACTGTGAGAGGGCTGAATCACCCCCAGTTCCAGCATCTCGTCAATCTCCTTGCGCATCTGGACCTGTAACTCCGAGGAGATGCGATATGGCGACCGCCGGATAGGGGCATGAGTCCCGGTATCCACATGGTGAATGGCCTGGTCAGTCCTCCCGGGCTTCGCGGAGAACAGACCAGGTAGGGAGTGCAAAACTCCATCCAGCTGGGACAGCTGGGCCTCAGCCAGCAGAGGGTTCACCTGTGCCTTCTTGTTGGACCCATCCTCCTGAAAATGAGCAAGCAAGTCAACAAGGTCTTCTTCTTCCCCCTCCTCTAGCAGACTGCATACCGGAAAGGCACTAGCTTCCCGGTCATGATGATCCTTCATCATGTTGACATGGAAGACCTTATGCCTGTTCTGGCCTGGATCAACAGTGACCAGGTAGCTGACGCTGTTGACCTGCTGGTGCACGACGTATGGACCGGTCCATTTCGCCTGATGCTTGTCCTGGGGCTCAGGGACTAGGACCCATACTCTCTGCCCCAGCTGGTATGTTCTCTCACGGGCATTCTGATCATACCAGCGCTTCTGGTCAGCCTGAGCCTGGACCATGTTGTCATGCACCAGCTGCGCCATAGCCTGCATTTGGTCACGGAATCGCAGGACATACTCCACGACTGGCACACCTTGGATGGCCGTTTCTCCTTCCCAGGACTCTTTCACAAGAGTTAGGGGCCCACGTACACGTCTCCCTTACAAGAGCTCAAAGGGGGAGAACCCCGTTGAGGCCTGAGGCACCTCCTGGTAAGCGAACAGCAGGTGCAGGAGATAAGGCTCCCAGTCGTGCCCGTGGGACTCGACTAACATCCTGAGCATCTGCTTCAGGGTGCCATTGAACCGTTCACACAGGCCATTGGTCTGTGGGTGATATGGGCTGGACACTAGATGTTGCCCCTCTGTTACCTTACACAGGACTTGCATCAAGGCAGACATGAACTGGGTACCTTGGTCTGTGAGCATCTCTCTGGGAAATCCAACACGGGAGAAGATGCCTACCAGAGCCTTGGCCACTACATTAGCCCGGGTGAAAGACAGAGCTACAGCTTCCGGGTACCTAGTAGCGTAGTCTACTACCGTTAATATGAAATGTTTCCCGGTGCGACTGGGAATGGACAGGGGTCCAATGAGATACACAGCCACCCGCTGGAAAGGTTCGGTTATGATGGGCATAGGTATCATTGGGGCTTTTGAGCCTTGCCCCGCCTTGCCCATCCTCTGACAAGTGTCACATGAACGGCAGTATTTAGCTACATCTGTCCCCATTTTAGGCCAGTAGAATAAGTGGCTGAGGCGAGCCTTGGTCTTAGCGATCCCCAGGTGGCCTGCCAGTGGTATATCATGAGCAATCCGCAACAACTCCACCCGATAGGGTTGGGGTACTATCAAATGTTTCTCCCTGAGCCGACTTTCTTTTCCCTTTGTGGGGATCGTTTCCCGGTACAACCTCCCTTGCTCCCAGTACACGCGGTCCTTGTCCGACTCCAAGGGAGGTTGAGCAGTACGCCCCTTCAATGCGTCCAGACTGTGGTCAGTTTGGACAGCGTTCCTGAACTCCTGACTGGAACCAGACAGAAGAGATGTGCATGTCATATACCTGCCGGGCTCCTCCGGCTCCAGTGTGGGGAGGCTAGTCATGGCGGTCTCAGTGCCATCTCCGGGTGACAGAGGGAACGGCTCAGGGGTCGGAGTGCCCTCCACCCCTCTAGCACTCTGGCTGCGGGTTACCACCGCAACACCAGCAGTCCGTTCCTTATCCGGATCGGCCCTGAGATCCCCGTGACCCACCTGACCACCTGGCACATTGTCATCAGTTGGGGTTGCCCCCAGCATCTCAGAAGAGCTACCCTGGAAATTTGCAAGGCAAGCATTAGCAATTACATTGACATTGCATTCATTCATTGATTCACAGTGAACTGCATGGGTGAATGGCTCAGCCCGGGTCACACTGAGGGGGCTATCATCACCCGCAGATGTGGGCGGGGCTACAGCCAGGTTAACATTCCACTGTCCCTCATTCACATGCTCACTGATTCCTTTAGCTGGGCACACAGCAGGGGGAAACAAGCAGCTGACCCCTCCCTCTGCCTGTGTGACAGGCTTCAACACCACATTAAAATCATCCTTCAGTACAGACATTTTGTCACAGCGAGGTGGGGCTACTCCCATCCCATATTGGGACACCAAGGGCCCCAAATCTGTTCCCAATAGTACATTGGCAGGCAGATTAGACATTAGCCCCACATCACGCATTCCTTTTCCCGCACCCCAGTCCAAATGGACACAAGCCATGGGCACAGTTAAGCGTCTTGTCCAATACCCCTCAGGGTCAGAGTTTTTCCAGGGATAATACTGTCCGGAGGGACCAAGTCAGGTTGCACCAGAGTAACATCCGCCCCAGTGTCCCAAAATCCCATGACCACTTTATCCCCCACAATGACCTGTTGACGGTTGGCATTAGATTGCAACCCCTCCCTCCCCACCAAGTATACAGATGAGCCAGCTGCCGTGGCTGGGGAAACAGGGGGGTTCTTAGAGCGGTTGGGGCACTCCGCCTTGAAATGTCCTGGCTGGTTACAGGCATGACACCGCCGGACCTCTCCTTGGGACTTGGAGGTGGTCGTCAGGGTGCCCAGAGTTCTTGGGACAGGGGAAGTAGAGGGGGCACCCGGGACAGAGTTTGTCTTACCCCACTTGGAGACCGCAGGGTGTGGTGAACTCCAGCTTTGCCCCTCCTTCCAGCTTGGGGGTCTCTGCAGTGTGGCTCCTCTCTTGGTCCCTTGCTCCCTGGTGGACACATAGTTGTCAGCAATCTCTGCAGCCTGGTCTGCTGTTTTGGGTTTCCAATCACTCACGAACTGGCGGACCTCCAGAGGGCACACCTGGAGAAATTGTTCCTTTATCATAAGGTCCCCAAGTCCCTCAAACGTGGTGACAGTAAGTCCTTTGATCCACTGCCAGAATGTAGCCTGTAAGTGGTGCAGAACATCCGCATAGCTCTCTGTGGGACCCCGCTGTATATTCCGGAACTTTTTGCGGTACACCTCCGGCGTGAGCCGGTATCTCCCGGATCAGCACCGCTTTGAGGGTCTCATAGTCCGCGTCCTCTGGTAAGCTCGTGGAAACATCCAGGCCTTTTCCCTTCAGCCGGGGAGACAGGTAACGGGCCCATTCTGCCTGGGGAATATGATGCTGCTTACACGCCCTCTCAAATCCCCGCAAGAACGAGTCCAAGTCCCCGTTATCTTCCAAGATTGGAAAGTCCTCGGATCGAATCTCTAGTGCTTGGGCTCCTGGAGTTTGTGCAGGGGAAGGTTGCACCTGCTGGTGAAGTCCCAGCTTTTTTAGCTCAAGCTGATGCTCCCTCTCCGCCTGTCGTTCACGGGCCTCTCGCTCAGCCTCTCTCTCAGCCCGACGCTCTGCAGCAGCGGCCTCTCTCTCCGCCCGGCGCTCTGCAGCTTCTTGGTACTGGAGAATCACCTGCAGACGGGTGCTAGAGTCACTGGCGTCTATCTGCTGTAAGGCCATTTGCAAGTATAAGTCCGTTACCCCCACAGAACTGGGGCTACTGGTCCCTCCAGGCACAGTTACCTCTGGGGTCTGGGCACCTGCTGAACCGTCTGGCATGGTGATGTTTTCTTGTGCCAGCCTCTCAGGACTTTGCTCCTCGTCCTGCCCAGCTGCAGCACCTTCCATATCAGCCATCTTCTCAGCGTTTGTATCAGTCAGTTGCTGACTTCCCCTGGCTCCACTTCTCAGAGTGCAAGGCATTCACTAGAAGTTGTTGCCAAATAAAAGATAGGACAGAAAAAAGAAGAAGGGAGGGAACAGTACTGTACCAAACGTTCACCGTATTTTAAGCTTGATCTCATACCAAGCTCGTTCCATAGGATTGCCACAATCCTCAGTGTCTGAGTGATACCACATCCACACACTGTTATCCTAAGATCCCACCGCTGCCACCACTGTGAAGAATATCGCCTTGCCAAGCCTCTTGCCGTACCTGCGATCACCCTTCGTAACCTTCCACTCACAACCCGTGAGCAGACAGAGTTCATAGTATAGAATGAAACGAGCTTTATAAATTTTATATATTTAATAACCCAAGTGGGTCGGTACTAATTAATAGCATATACAGAAATATACAATATTAATATGATCAAGCATAAACATACGAGCAAAAGTGCGATGATACAGCACATAAAACAAAAATGGAAATAAAGTATAGAGGAATACCAGACCTAAGTCTCTTAGCTGTGTCTCTTTCAGGCTCCACACAAAGACCAAAGACCTCTCTCCACCTCAGTGTGAGACCCTCTTCAGCCCCACCCTTCACCTCCCCCAGCCAGCCCTCCTTCTCCCTCCTTTGCAGAATCCTCGGAATAGATGGGTACCTTCCTAGGTGCGGGGAGGGGTGGGTAAAGTTAAGGTCACTGGACTACTATCCCCCATCGCCATCTGGCCAGGGATAAAAACCAGTGAGGCATAGCGTCCAGCAGTGTAAACTCAACTTAAGCACCACATTCCAACAAGTGGTGGAAGGACTGACATGAGCAAATAAAAACACACTTCCAAGAAAGATATAAAACTGAGGGTCGGTTCATCACACAGGGTTTGCAGAAAGCTGAATGAAACTATAGACAGCTGAAGACCAAGACAATTTTTCCTTCTTAATTTGTAAATTTTCAATAACTTTATAATTTCATCCAGGCGGAACATTTTCTCTTGTTTTGTAAATAAAAGTATTTTCTTTTTTTTTTTCAGATGGGAAGAAGTAAAAGTTGACAAACATGATGAAAGTGAATTCATCATCCACGGTTTCCATGCCTACTGCCTGACTCCCCGATACTCGCCGTCCTGAAGTGTGGAAAGCTTTTCTGGAGAAATCATCTGACATGACTTTAACTGGCAATTAGCATGCCGCTAGGGAGAGGCCTGTGCCATGTTTGTGATGAGCAAGGAGGATTTCTCTTCATATTCCTACATTAACCCTGAAGCTGCTCACTGCTGAGACGTGACATGGAGATTAATTCCACAATATCACAATATTTTCTCCATTCTTTGAGCTATCTGATGTAAAATGATGCTCCAGATAAGAACAGAATATAGTAATTGCCTAACTAGCAATTCCCTTGTAGTATCATATGGCTGCAGTTAGTTCATGTACATTAGTGCTATCTAGTGATCTTTAGACTGCCTGTGGTTTGCTTGAAATATCATTGCTTGTAGCAGTAGAAAAACATGGTGACTTTTTACCAGAAACAGCACCACAGAGTCCATAGGGAGAGATTTATGAAGAAAGCCGTTTTCAACATCAATATCTCCTGTGCCAGTGTACGCTTCCTCTTAAATCAAGCACAATCTCCAGCGGGCCATGCTCCTCCACTGAAATCTATGCCAGTTCATAGCAGACATCATTTACACCAGTAAACTGCAAACTTCACATGATCAGAAATAGCCGATGGTCTAGGCCATGCTGTGCATCCATTCAGAAAAGTGACAAGGGTGGTGTAAAAATACCACTTGTAACAAAAATTTTGCAAGTGGCTTTAAAAAATTGCTGACCCCAGGCAGTGATAAACCTAGCCTCTCTGCTAGAGGGCACCCCCCCCCAAAAAAAAATATAACCACTCAGCTATCTTTGGTTGCGTGATGGGGCCCCCCCTAATTAGGAAACACACTCCCATTGGCAGATCAAAAAATCTTCTTATTTGGCCCCCACATAGTATAACACCCCCTTTTATTCGGCCTCCACATGATATATAACCCCCCCTTTTTTTTGCCCACCACACGAAACATGACCTCCTTTTTTTTTGGCCCACAAAATGATACATAACCCCCTCTTTCTGGCCCCCCACATAGTATATAGCCCCCTTTTTCTGGCCCACCACACAGTATAGGACCACCTTTTTCTGGCCCATCACACGGTGTATGACCCTCTCTTTCTGGCCCATGGTAAATGACCCCCTTTTTCTGGCCCATCACATGGTATATGACCCCCTTTTTTTAGCACCTCCACATGGTATATGATCCCCTTTTTTTACCCCCCCCCCCACACGCAGCATATGATCCCCCTATTTATGGCCCCCACACAGTTTATGACCTCCTTTTATACTCCCCACACAGTACATGAACATGCTTTTTATGGCCTCCCACAGTATATGACCTATTTTTTGCCCGCCCACACATTATCTGACCCCTGTCTACGGCCCCCACACAGTATCTGACCTCTTTTTATGGCCTCCACACAGTATATGACCTCTTTTTATAGCCCCCACAGTTTATGACCCCTTTTAAATCCCACCCACAGTATATGACACCCTTTTTTACACACACCCCACACAGAGTATTGGCCGGTAATGTTTTACTCACCTGTCCACACTCCTGTGCTAGTGCTGTAGCCGATGCTGCGTTGTAGCCGACGCTGAAGAACGCTGGGAAGCTGTACATAGCATCGCAGCCAAGAGGCTGCAGCAGAGGGCGGCCAGGACAGGAGTGTGGACAGCAATGGACATTAGTAACATTGGTGTGAACTCCCCATAACAAAAGAAAAAAAAAAATACTCACTTGACCCTCCTTCTCCAGTGTCCACTGCCAGTGTCCATTTGGGCACGCGCCATGCCTTCACCGATAGAAGTCCTGCAGAACACGTGACCGCTGGGGCCAGTGGTATGTGAGTGAGGTCACGGGACCTCATCCTGAAGCCACTGAGGCCATTGATTGGACTCATCGGCCACGATGCATTTGTTTGTATTAGATTTTTTACACCTTCCCCGGCTTCTTCTGTGATTTGTCCGATTCCTGGACAACCTCTTCAAATGTAACTTCCCTGCATTAGATTTCATGTAAGGGACTGAACAATAGAAGTTGAAGGCGTACAGTTACTGGAGAGATACTGCTCTATGATAAACTATTGAACAGAAAGGGTTCCAAATACAATTAAATATTTTTATGTGTTTTTTGGCCCTCAGTCCCTTTCCTTGTGAACTGAACTTCATCAGACCCAAGATACGACCATATAAGCAACTAAACCCATACAACAATTCACAGGACAGTCTGATCTAGTGAATACAGTTCTTAAGAGGAAAAAAGTTCTCAAAAAAGTGCTCAGAAAGAATAGCTGAGATCAAGGGTACATTGGACATCTTACATGTGGCCCAGATACATATCCATCTGAGGGTAATGTTCTCAGCAGCTTCTTTATAAGGTTCACTTTGACACTAATACTGTCAATGCCATCTACTCAAAAATTAACTACGTGACTCTTTAGTCAACTAAGTTACGATGACTGAGCCATAAAATGGCCCATAGAAACCAATCAAAAATTCTAACAAAATATTTTTTTTTTCTACAGACTTCTAAAAATTTAAACATAACTACTCTGTTGTATCTACATATGAATAACTTAGTACCATCAATGTATCTAGTTTTATTACTAGTCTTGTAGTTTTCTTGTCGGTTGTATTTCATTTGTGTTGCTTAGCTTCTATTATCTGGATGACCTACCACCATTTTAGTGCAAGCAGTCAAAGGCACAGTGCAGTGCTGAAGTAGTCACAGTTATTCCTATCTGTTGTACAGGAGACTGTTTATTCTGGCTTGTTTTTTGACTCTTCAGCTCAGTCACTAAATATTAAAACCATGAGATGTTCCATAGCAAGGAAAAATATGTGGTATGTCCTCTCTGTTTACAGATGTTAGGGGAGACTTTGTGTTGCTAATAGAAATACAAAAATAAAGTGAAATACTGTAGAAAAACCCTCCAAAACAAATAGATAGCCAACCAAAGTGTGGCTGAATCAATCGTAAAATCAAATAACCCAGATTTTGCAATTGCTTAATGGGTGTCTTAATCTTCCCTATAGCTCCACCCCAAGAGAAATTAAGATTTACACAGTTTACACTGAAATCAATAGATTGTCTTTGTAATGCAGGACAATACAGATCCACAAGAATCTGCAAAACATCTTTTGTAGCTGCTCTAGCTAATAGAACAGGATCCTGAATGGGAAGATTCCTATAGAAATCCCCAACTTAGAAATCTTCCAACTGTCCCCACTACCTCCCCCACGGCAGCGCAAAATCCATTCACCAGCTCCAGAGACCCGTCTCCTGCCACCCGAGTCCGCCTTCCGAGTTCCTCCCCCTGACCTCCCCTACTTACTCACATAGACGTGGCCAATTCAATATAGCACCTCCCCCTTAGCGTAAAGGAGAGGAGATAGAGAGGGCACAGTGCCACAAAAAGTGTTTAGAGAGAAAGACTGCCAGTAAGTTTGTTTAAGAGCTACTGACACTGCACCATCAATTGTGAATGTTAGTTAGGGGTTAGGGTTACTAACCCTAACCATTTTTCAAGATTAGTCCAGAGACTGATTCACTCTGGTACCGGAAGAATAAGACCTACCCTGAAAATAAGCCCAGCTCTTTTTCCATGAAAAAAATAATATAAGACCCTGTCTTATTTTCAGAGAAACACGCTATTACCAACTTTTTTCTCCAGTTCACAGGGATTCATTTAAAGGGGTTATCCATTTTCTCCTTAGGATAGGCCATCAATATTAGATCTGCGGAGTTCTGACCCCTGCAGCTCACCAGCACCAAGGGAGCGTCGGATAGCCACGTTGCTCACTTGTCATACAAACTGTGGCCGTGACTGTAGGCACTGCAATTGAACCAACTGAAGTCAATGCTGTCCCGCACTGCCTCAGTGCTGGTGATCTGTGGGAGTCCCGAGTGGCGAAACCCTGCAGATCTAATATCTAATATATGAATAGGCCATCAATTGTAGAAAGTGGATAACCCCTTTAATTGTCAAGCAGGGACTGTGGATTATGCCAGTGCATAAAAAGGTACGCAATATTATTGCATCTGGCTAATACAGCAGGCAGTTTTAGATTGCTCTTTGAAAAGAATGCAAACAACTGTATAAAAGCCAAACCTTGCCATTTACTGTACAACTTTCCATTTACCCTAGATGTTAAAAAGTCACTATACATACTATACATACAGTGCTTTTACATGGGTAGATTTCAGGCCCATCATATACACTAATCAACAGTATAACATGTCAAGTGAACCTTGTTTGATCTTTATACTGTCCAATACAAACTGTATAGAAGATGAACAATCAATAATACAGTCGCTCAGTACCATACAGTTTGCATCTGTCAACAGCACATCCCCTGTTTACATGGGCCCCATTTTGGTTGCTACTGTACCTTGTTAACTTGGGAAGCTATGATGTTAGATCCAAAATGACATATTCTTCTGCTCTCTATTCGAAGCAAGTATAGTCGCTGTGTATTTTGTCATATTTATATTACCTACACTCTGCTCCAGGGCTCCTGATTTGAGGAAAGTCAAAGGGGTATACTAAACAAAACAAATAATGGTTGAGGTGCCCCAAATTTGTAAACAATATTGTTAAAATTCTGCACCACTCGCATATTATTCGTGCCATGCTCCTGCATTGTGTCTCATTCTCATCAGCAACACAATGACACGTCCAGCATGGACAGGTGACCTTTCAGCCAATTTTTCAGTATATACCATACAGGCTTTCAATAACAGTGTACACTTACTGAACCTTATCATGCAAAGGAGCATATTCTGCCAGAAAATCTGGGTCAGCAAAAAAAGACAGATGTCGTTGTGTTAGGACTCCTTGTTTACATTTCCTAACTAATTACCGTATGTAATTGTTCTATAGAACTAGAAACTAGGCAGAATTACTCTGGTGGGTTAAAGGCACCCCAGAAAATTGCATTTGAAAAACAATTGCCCCTTCAGATGCACATTCTAGATTTGTAAACATGAAGAATAACCAGGTTTTGGTTGGGTATGGGTCCGATTTGATAATCATCAGGAAAAAATCGTTGGGCTCAACAAGGACTCTTTCAAGGAGATGTTTTCTTGAGGTACCTTCAACAAGAAGAAGGTACCAAAAGTTTAAGCTATATATCGAAATTCATAGGGTATCAATTTTTAACCTGAAATCTGTTCACATCTGGTGTATGGCCATACATTTGAATTAGCTAGACAAACATACATTTGGCCAGCAGCTACTCTTTCCATCTTCACCATAATTATGTGTGTTTGGCTTAACTGAGCATGTACAGGTGTATCTCTATAAATTAGAATATCTTTGAAACGTTTATTTCTTTCAGTAATTAAATTAAAAATGTGACCTCCTATATTTTCTAGATTCTTTACACACAGAGTATTCTATTTCAAGTGTTTTATTTCTGTAAATGTTGATTATGGATTATAGGTAATGAAAACCCAAATCTAAGAAAATTTGAATATTGTAAAAAAGTTCAGTATTGTAAATTCAGTGTGTCACCTGCCAAGGTTTCCTAAGCCTTTAAATGGTCCCTCAGTCTGGTTCAGTAGGACACACAATCATGGAAGATGCTGATTATGAATTGTATTACTGAATTACTGAAATGAATGAACGTTTCAAAAATATTCTAATTTATTGAGATGCACCTATATGTTTTTTTCAGTGGAAAAGGAGAAATCTATTCTTTCCTCCCACTGGTACAAATCATAAGGCATATTGAAATTCAAAATGTTAGTTCTTCATTACCCCCAACATCTGCAATTGGGGATGGTCAGGAAATCCCCATAGACATTAATAGGTGACTAATTTCTCTTCTTTCTTATGTCTAAGCACAGTTTAACAATAAAAAAACAACAACAAAACCCTCACCTTTATCTATCTGTAGAGCACATGAAGTAAAAGAACAATTCTACCTTTGGATCTCATCAGAAATCTTAAGAGAAAAGTGAGACGTTATTATTAGACACCATTTGGTTTTGTAATCTCATTTGTCTTGCAAGAAGCATGAACAAGGGCTCATTAATCCTTTTTTTATTCTGCGTTGCCTTCATCTTTGGAGATCAGGTCGCCAAAGGACATTGTAGAGGACGAGAATTCTGTAGAACAGGCAGCACTCGGGTATATATTTTGGATGGAAGCTAAATAGATATCTACAGCCTGACATTAGTTAAGAGCCTCTTGGCCTATTTCCATTACGTGATGTTCTTTAAAACTTTCATTTCAATAACCCAATGTTACCCTCCTCTCAGGATTTTCTAATTAGTTTCTCTTGAAATTCTACTACATAAAATTCTTGAGGAGGTGCAGCCAAGAAATACATGATTTTCTTCAGATCACTGTTCCTGTTGGGTTAAGGCCTCCTGCACATGACCGACTGTGTGCAGTGTATGGTTCAGTAAAAATGGCATGGATGACATATAGATTGGTATTCGTGACATCTGTGGTTTTCACTGCCCCATACATTGAGAATGAATTGACAGAGCTACAAATACAGACAGGTATGGGACCTGTGCATATTTTGCAGCTCTTCATTTCAACCTAGACACACAGTCGCAAAAACTACGGCTGTGTATAGGGTACCATTGAAATGTATGGGTCCATCATTTCGGATGAAATGCACGGTCTTGTGCATGAAGCCTAAGGGTCTAAATATGTGTTCATCTGAGAATAATATTTATGTATTCATCTCTTGCATATTTATCTATGTTATATCTATCTCTCTCATATTCAGGGGAATCATTAGCACAGAAGATCTGGAGTCTAGGCCCTGGATCTTTAGTCCCGTATGCCCAAAGTAGAAGGGCCACAGTCTACTGTATCATTGTTTTCTTTAAGACACCAATACAGTTGATTACTCCAAAGAGGCACAGGAATTGTTAGCAGCAAGAGAGGAAACACCACACCTTTCTGTCCTGCAAAACTAGGGACCATAGTGAATGGTCCATTTTGATCTTCTATGTACAGTATATAATTGATGAAAAAATAACCACATTTCAAAATAATTATTGTAGGTATAAGTATGAAATTGATATTTTTATAAAACCCATATGGGGTCAAGGGTGTAACTATAGGGGTGCAGAGGTAGCAATTTCTTATAGGTGGCTTAGGGGATCTTAAGTCTTTTCTGGCACATATAAAGACACTAGTACTATAAAGAAGGTAGGTTGCACCACTTCAGATTTTGCTTTGAGGCCCAGGGATTTCCATTTAATGTAAAGTCATGTATGACATCACGCCAGGACCTCAGAGCTAAAGTGTCACATAAAGAAACCTAAACATATAATTGCTGTGTAGAGCGATACATCAATAATGTGCTGAGCTGGTTTTAGTTTAAGCATAGGATCTAATTAACATTTCATTAATTGTAACCACAGCCACAGCAGGGATCCTGTAGAGCTGGAATGTAATTGACACCTTAGACGCTGATAATAACACCAGAGACGTGTATATATATTTATGTTGTAGAATTTCCTTTTTTTTTCTAATTTGATGTTTTGTCTGTGAAACATATAATTTGTCAAGCAAATGTCAATGTTAATTTGTCAGGTTCACACAGGGGAAAGGAATGTTATATATGGAACTTAGCAATGAATGGTCTATATACTGATCTTAAAGCATACCTGTCGTTTCATTTAACTTTTTATAGATAAGCTGTCATGTGAGCAACACTATTTCTGGTCATTATTAGACTCATATTCTGCAGTTTTTAGCAGTTTACCCCTCTGCATGCTATAGCAGGAATTTGCAGTCCTCTCTGAACTGGTGGGTTCAGACTACAGTCCCTGACAGAAGTTCTTTCGCTTATCCATGTTGTGGAATCAAAAGCTTATAACCTGACTTTAAATTCATCCATTGGTTTTAGAAATGACTCATATGAAAGCTGAAACCCTCCCAAATGTTTTTTTGGTTAAGAAAATAAATTGGCTTCACTGCTGAAATATTCATCATTTAATGAACACAGAAAGGTCAGATTTTGGCAAGACAAAAGTTTTGTCACACACATAAAGTAATGTGAAAATCAAACCAATAATTCTGTTCAAAAACAAAGATATGTTTCATAACATTGGTGAATGAAGTTGTGGTGCTATTAGAGCCATATTTAATATTTTGTGTGACTTCCATGAGCTTGAAGGACTGCATCCATGCGTTTCAACAATGATTCATACAATTTATTGATGAAGTCATCAGGAATAGCAAAGAATGCAGTCTTACATGCCTCCCAGAGTTCATCAAGATTCTTTGGTTTTGTCTGCCAAGCTTTCTCTTGAGATGGATGTATGAGATGGAGCACCATCCTTCTGCAAAATTTGACCCCTTTTATGATTGGGAATGTAAGAGGAAGCTAATACTTCTTGATATTTTAGTCTATTGATATTGCCTTCCACCTTGCAAATGTTTCGCACACCCCCATACTGAATGTAACCCCAGACCATGATCTTTCCACCACCAAACTTAACTGTTTTCTGGGTGTATCATGGATCCATACGGGCTCCAGTAGGTCTCCTGCAGTATTTGTGGCGGCTGTGGTGTAATTCAACTGAAGATTCATCTGAGAAATCCGCCTTCTGCCACTTTTCCAGCATCCATCCGTTTAGCAGGCTGTGGGCCTTGGCAAATGCCACACGTTTTTTTAATTGCCTTTTGTTTAGTGCTGGCTTCTGGGCACTGATTCGACCATGGAGGCCATTTCGAGACAGAATCCTACAAACTGCTGTAGTTGTCACAGGGACTTGAGGTGACCAGGCCTGTTGGAGCTCTGCTGCAGTGGAAGAGGGGCTGGCTTTTGATTTTCTAACCAACAAACGTTCCTCCTGAGCAGTTGTCTTGCGGGGTCTGCCGGACCTGGGCTTGTCAAAAACATCTCCAGTCTGTTCAAATCTTTTTTTTAATTCTTTGTACTTGATGCAGAGACACATTAAAGGTGCCAGCCACCTCTGCAGTGGATCTGGTCTTCAGCCTCTTGGGCTTTGGTCGCAGGGTTGATTTTTGGCATGTTGTTAGAAGTGAAGTTGCAGTTCAAGTGAAGGTCGGGGGTGCTGGAGTTCTTTTTATACACACCCACTAATTAACCGATCAATTAGTGAGCACAGGTGAGGCTTTAAACTAGGATTGGGTGCATTATATTACAAGGCGACAAAAAGTTTGTCTTGCCAAAATCTGACCTTTCTGTGTTCATTAAATGATGAATATTTCAGCAGTGAAGCCAATTTATTTTCTTAACCAAAAAATCATTTGGGAGGGTTTCAGCTTTCATATGAGTCATTTCTAAAACCAATGGATGAATTTAAAGTCAGGTTATAAGCTTTTGATTCCACAACATGGATAAGTAACAGAACTTCAGTCAGGGACTGTAACTACTGTCCACTGCATGTAGTGAGTACAGGAGGACATTGCCCTATTCTGCTGCCGGTTTTCTGATTAGCCTCAGATACAATGCAGCTAGTCAATGTGAGCCTATTATTGCAGGTTCTGCGGCTGGATCAGCTGCAGAATCTGCAGCAAGATCGAGCAGGAAAATAATGGAAGACAGATTCCGATCAGAATTTGGAGCTGATTTTGAAGAGGGATCTGCCTCAAAATCAGTTACTTATTACTCTCTCTGTACTTTGCCAAACTGTCTTTTGTGTATTATCTCCCTTTCTTCCTGCTCTTTCTTCCCTCCATCCCCTCTCCATAGACTTATATAAAGATGAGTCATCTGAGTCATGTGACCTGCAGTCCATTTTAAGATGGATAGAGCAGTGATTTCCATAGTGGAAGGCAGTTTAGCAGAGGGCAAAAGAGCAGGGAAAGAACTTTATAAGAGCAGAAAGAGGCATTTCTCTCTGATAAGATATACAATCGCCTGCACTATTCATTCTTGCAAAGTTTGATGAAAGGACATTGTCTATTTAAAGGGAATCTATCATGTCCAAAATGCCACCAAAACAATAATAGTGCTAAGTAGAGACCTTTAATAGGAGCAAAAACATATCTATGTGGCAAACAACTGATTAAGCAATGCAGAATTAATATTTTTTTTTATGAATATGCAATTCAGCTTGTATGTGCATTGGGGGTGGGCCCTGTTTACTAGATCTGCATACAGAAAACAGTCTGATACTGCCTCTCCTGCTGTATTTTCACCCCCCCCCAGAGGATAGGCAGGGTGGATGGGTAAGCGTCCTTCTATCACCGCAATGCTTTTTTCAGGTCATTCCCCCAGTAACATCGCTCTCCTTCTTCTCTTTAGATGTCCACGCTATCAGACCTTTCCGCCTTTTCTCACTGAGAGTAGCTGTCATCAACGATTCCCCTGGCTCATCCTGCCAGTTCTTAGATCACTTTGCTTCGTGGCTTCCCAATTTCCTATCCTGTGAAATTCCTACCCTCATTTTGGGTGATTTTAACATTCCCATTAACATCTCTGTCTCCCCATCTGCCTCTCGCCTTCTATCACTAACCGCCTCTCTTGGTCTCTCACAGCTTACTTCCCACACACAAAGATGGCAATATTCTTGATCTGGTCTTCTTACGGCTCTGTTCTGTCTTTGACTTTACTAATACGCCCCTACCAATTTATGATCACAGCCTTCTTTCCTTTACTATCAAAGACTCTTGTCTTGACATACAAAAATCTACAGGCTATAAAAACACAGCACTTCTAAGACACCCTACAGTCATCACTGTCTCCTATCACTTCTCTCTCCTGTTCTGAATTGGCCACTAAACACTACAATGAGATTCTCAAAACCGCCCAGTTTAAAGTAGCACCCTTGAATGTCCAAAAATCCCAACACAGACACTGGCAACCTTGACAAACTCCTCAAACACGTTTTCTTCAGTGGTGCTCAAGATGTGCTGAACTTCTGTAGCGAAAATCTTACACATCTGCAGATTTTCTTCACTTCAAGTTTATGCTTAAAGCCTATAACTCCGTTCTTAACCTCGCCAAAAAAGCCAATTTTACTGCTCTCATCTCTTCTCTCTCCAATAACCTTAAACGACTCTTTGACACCTTTCACTCCCTCCTTAAGTCGAAGGTGCAGATACCTATCACAGCTCTCACAGTGCTCAAGACATGGTAACATACTTCAAATACAAAATCAACAACCTCCATCAGGAGATAACCCATTCTCCAGACAGTATCAGTCCCCTTCCCTCCCTTATCTTCTTTGACCCAGTAACAGAGAAGAAGAAGTCTCCCAGCTCTTTTAGACTTGCATCCTCTGTTGTCCGAACATCCAACTCCTGTCTCCAAGACTTTTCTGAAGCTGCATCTGTGCTCTGGAACGCTTTACCCTAGAAAATCAGATTAATACCCAATTACAGCAGCTTCAAAACTGCCCTAAAATTACATTTGTTTAAGCAGGTTTATCACATGACCTAATCACATTGTTCTATATCTCCGCATACTACACTAACATTTCTTATCCAATTCCATCCTTCCTCCTCTATTCCTCAGATCCAGACCTCTTCATGTAGAAGTTACACTACGCTCCCTGCACTTAGTATCTGTATATTCACTGACATAGGCTGGTGACGGACTCATACAGCTTCAGTTATATGACCTTATTTAGTAAAAGATGGCTGAACCATTGTACCAAACAAACTCTCGTATCTCCTGTGTCTCCCTATCTCCTCATAGAATGTAACCTCTTGTGAGCAGGACCCTCGCACCTATTGTTTGATATGTTCATTTCTTTGTCACATTGTAATGTCTCATATTGTCCGTTCATGTGTCCTCTGATTTGTAAAAAGCTGTGGAATATGTTGGCGCTATATAAATAAAGTTAGTATTATTATTATTTATTACATAACAGGAATGACTGCAAATTCTGTGAGATTCTGCTGATTCTGCTTTAAATCAAATAGTACTGTATATTTCACTTCCTGTAGTTTTCAACCGTTATAGGTTTTCCTGATATTACATCCATAGTCTGACAATTTCTATTTGTGCTGAATTAAATTAATTTTACAGCATTTGTATATAGGTCCATGTTGGGCCCTCGACAGTATTGTCCCCACACATGGTATAATGGTGGCTGGGTAAATGAAGGTAAAATCTACACTAGCAATTGACTGGCATGGATTTGTGCCTAGGTGCATGGATGACAGGAATATGCGCTTAATGTGCTGGTGGACAATATAATAAATATTACAATATTTACATCTGGTGACTTAATATCCTTCCTGGTCATGTTAAAAAACACAGATGTATTGCTTGTTAAGAATATCACACATATGTCTTGTAAGCAGGACTGCTTTAACCATAGGGCCAACGGTGCACTTGTACTGGGCCCTATGGTAGCAGGGGCACCGTTGGGACAGCGGGATAGTCCTGCATATGCTATCCCTCCAGGCTGCCCCAGTTGCATACAATGATGAAACAGGGAGCCATCGGCTCCCTGCTTCACCATTCATCCTCTCTTCCCCTGGAGCTGCAGGCGTAATGTGATGACGTCACTTACATCAAGCCTGCAGCTCCCTGAAGACTCCGGACCCGAGACAGCAGGGGAGCGAGGAGAGGTGAGTATTAGAGGGTTTTTTTGTTTTTTTTTTTTGTGGTAGGAGAGGGACATTAAACTGTGAGGGGAAATTTAACCCTTTCCCTGCCGTCTGGCCAGGGTGACACTTTAGTTGCAGAGGACGTATATAAAACGTCCTTGCTACTAATGCCAATTTCTCAGGATTTGTTAGGGTTATGAATATGAGAATCTCATCTTTAAATTGATACCAAGGTCATCATGATAGCCTTTACAGATCTGGAGCGATTTGCTGGTGAAAACAATGTTTGGCATTGAGATCCCAATGCAGATCTTAATTCCCAACATCATTTTAATAGCAAATCACTCTGAATCTGTAAGGGCTATCATGAAGATCTTGGTATTCTCATCTTTAAAATGAATCCAATTTCATCTTCATAGCCCTAACGAATCCTGAGATATGGGGCTCTAAATTGTCCTCCCCCCCGCCGCGGCAGCATCTTAGAGCTGCTTAAGGAGGAAGGAGGGGGAAGGAGCAGAGCTGTAGACTGCAGAGACAATGATATTATCATTGTCTGTGTATAACCTGTTTGTGATCCCAGGGGAGGATAGCGAGGACTTCTGTCCATGTTATCCCCTTTCCTATCGTTCAGAGAGCATACTATACTTTTGCTTTCTGATTGTCACATAGAGGGATAATGTAATACCCCTCTGAGCCTAATCACAGGGGTATTCTTATGTAATACCCCTCTGAACATAACCAGGAAGTTATTGGCACTGTGACCCAGACGTTTGCCATTGTCGAGGGCACAGCACCAAAACAGTTGCACCAGACACTTATACAACACATACACAAAGTCATCAATACAGTTTACATTTGACCCTGTCCATACCTGATCTTTCTAGAGTAAAATATGCCGACCGCCTCTCTAGCGATATCCGTTACAGGCTAAAATAATAGCAATAATAACCACTAGAGATGAACAAAGAAAATATTTCTGTCAGGCAGAAAAGTTCCATCAGTCAGATAACGCATTTTCACCCATTGAATGTCACCATATAAAATCCCAGTTTTTGGCAGCTTTCAGATGGGTATAATAGCAGGTGGTGATGTGGGGGGGGGGACTTATGAAACCTCTGCACTGGACCCACCAATGTGTTAAAATGGCCCTGCTTGTAAGGAGTCCTGCAAACATGGAAACAGGGCTAGGTCTGTGTAGAATATCAGCCTCTGGATGTAAAAGCAGAGATTAATAACAGCTGTGAGGAATGGTTCTGATAGAGCTTTCATTATATGACTCTAGTGGCACAGTTTATGTGGGTACTCTCCTATTAATGTTTATGAGACACTCTTCCAATACTGTTTATAGGGGTATTTAGTGTTTCTCTGAAAATTTTTCTTAAATATAGGTAAATATAAATAAAATTAATATTCTGTTCATTTGTTATACTGTGTCTGACATTTTTCTCCTGCAGTTTTTTATACCGTATGGGGGTAAACAGTTTGTATATATCTTTTGAAAACAACTGTCTTGCCTTAAGTGACCTGACACCTGGGATCCTGAGGCCTGAACTTGACAATACAGTGTAACACAAAGGAGAGATGGCATTTGTATGCTGCGCAGTAACTTGGCAGCACTTGTGTCGCTGAGCATGACTAAGCGTTATTACTAAATTACCTACAAAGAAACCATTAGCATATCTAACATCCTCAGCTCTAAAAATACCAGGGCACGACATGAGGTGTTAGACGCCACACACTTCTGTCATTGTGTTATCCACCCTGTCTGCATGTCTACTACTTGTCAAGCACAGGGTAGGGTCAAGCACACTGACAGCGCCTACACTGCATGCTTTACTATACTGAGAATATGACCCAGAATCATACATAGTACAGTATATGTACTGTATAGAAATATGAATACTTGTGGAGGGAAAGTACAGAATGCAGCCATAGAGTAGTGCTTGATGACAATAGAGCACAATACTTTTATAAAAAAAAAGACAGTTACAGCACCCCCAGACAGTGACAGTCACAATGCTGTAATTACAGGGATAGTCAGACTACCTGTAAAAGGGTTGAAACCCAATGTGAACCGCCAGCCTATATTTACAGGAATGTGGCTTAAAACAGCCGTGTTTTTTACGGCTGTTTTACACCCAAGGAGCGCCCATATTCACAGATCCCTAATACTCCCTAATAATCTGTCAAAACTGACAAAAATAGAGCATGACCTATATTTTGACAATCTGTTACAATGAACCATCAAAATATCGGTCATTTGAATATCTCTCTTTCACATACAGTGAAATTAATGTGGCGGAAATTTTCTTTAGTGTGTTTGAACATAGGGCCCGTTTTCCCCACCATCTTTATTCTCCTTTGACTGTTGCTATGGGTTACAGTTAAGCCTATTGCTGTTATATTGCTTGGCCAAGTAATTGTGTATGAGTAATCACTATGAGGATGGAACGAAGTGAGATTTGCACTTTGATGCCATCTGCTAGAGGGTAAGGGATATACTTTGTGAGTCTTGCTATGACATATGAACTGTGTACTGTTGGTTCTAGCATCTGTCAGACTGATATACAAAGTACTGTGTTCTGTTGTGCTAAGCTGTGCCTCGATGTCCTACAATGAAACCGCCAAGAACTGTGCCTTTGTAAAGATGTGTAACTATTAAGTCTGGGCCCTCATTTAGAAACACTTTTGTAACAGGGCTAGACAAGGCCTACAAACCAGCCTTTATACACAAACTTTTACCTCCACACATCCAAAATTGCCTTCCTCCCTTTTTGGGGAAAACCATTAGAATGAAATAGGTGCTGCCACAATTTTTTCTTTACTTGGATAAACTGCTGAATTTCTGCATCACCCTCAACACTGTAACACTCACAAGGTCAAAAATTCTGGTTCTGGTCACCACTGTGAACCTATAACACTTGCAAGGTCAAAAATTCTGGTTGGATCTGGCTCCCCATAACAGTGACAGAGACAATGCTGTGATCACAGGGATAGCTACAGTACTGACATATTAATGACATCCACAATGCTGTAATCACAGGGGCAGTCACAATTTCCTCATAACAATGACAAAAGTGCCCCTATAATAATGACAGCATTGTGCTGCAATAAAAGTGACAGATACATTGATGCTATAACAGGGACAGAAACAGTAGCCTCATAACAGTAACAGCTATAGTGCCCCCATAATAGTAACAAACACAGTACTTTCATTTGTGAATAGTATAAAGAATCAATCATTTCTATAGCCACATACACGTCTGTAGTTTTTACTGATCAGTGTCCAGGCTGTAGAAACTATCAGCAAATTATGAAGCAGGTCTTAGTCTTGTCCTTATTTACAGGACATATACACAGGTACAAGTGTAGAGGATCACACAAGTTTTTTTGCAGATCCGTGATTGCGGATGATATACTGATACATTGTGGACATTTTTTTTTGCGGATTATGGATCAGTATTTGCAGACAAACAAACCTACTATGGTCATGTGCATGTAGCCTTATTTTGAGAACACCGGCTACTCCCTTGGATAACTGTCTTTTCAACTCTGCTGAGGA
This sequence comes from Leptodactylus fallax, assembly GCA_947044405.1. Taxonomy (NCBI): domain Eukaryota; kingdom Metazoa; phylum Chordata; class Amphibia; order Anura; family Leptodactylidae; genus Leptodactylus; species Leptodactylus fallax. The sequence goes on along the minus strand of CAMRHE010000497.1, from coordinate 322,630 downwards.
ACAATCTTCCCGTCCAAGGGATTCTCTTACTCCTGCAAACAGCTACCTTCTTTCTGTGCCTTCTACTTTACATAATGAACCATTAATACCCATTGAGCCACTATGGATATGGTTAGGATGGATTCCTATCATGGACATATACACACTGTATATGTTCTTAAGCAATGTGTCCTCAAGTCTTGTAGGGTTAAAGGGAGAAAACAATCATTATAGAAAATACACATAATGACCTCTTTTTGTGATCATGACAGTAAAGCGTTTTCTATGTGATTTACTTGTTGTGACATTATCATCTCCTTTACTAAAGAATAATGACAAAGTTCCTTGCCTGGGGGCTTTGGAGGATCTTAGACAGTCACTTAATGTTAATACACGTTGTCTGTTACTAATAGCATCAGGAAAAACAGTGTATTTTTATTTTATTTTATATAATAATAATTATTGCTCTGCTTTTATGTATATAACCTTCCCCTCTATACACCATTCAATCTAGCTATTTGGGCAGATGCTCTGCGTATAATAGCAGCCCTGGTGGTCAAACTGTATGCGTCCGTGCACACGCATTTTCGAGTAACTTTCTAAACTATTCTTAATTAAATTAACATAATGTAGGCTTCCTCCTGCTTACAGACTCCAAGCAGTTGTAAGGCGATGTCCAGGAATTCGACAACTCATAGAGGAGGCCGGGGAAGGTGAAACATAAAAAGAAAAATCATACTTTCGCTATGTTCACACTTGCCTTCACACAGCGTTCGGGCACTCTGTCCCAGATTCCGCTTAAAATCGGCGGAGAGAAAAAACCTGCAATTTGGAAACTGGGTGGAAACCCGGCAGACCCCATTATAGTCTAACCTGAACGCTAGTGTGAACGTAGCGTTACCTGTCCCCAGCGGTCCGGTGTGTGTCTATCCATTCGGGTGTTCACCATTCCTTAGCTGGCAGAAGTCCTGCACTCACACGTGACGCCGGGTACAGGTGAGTATGTATTTTTTGTTTGTTTTTATTTATGTTTCACTTTTCCCAGCCTTCTTCCTCTATGAGTTGTCCAGTTCTTGGACAACCCCTTTAAGGGTGAAGCCATGAGATAACTTCTTCACCAGTCATTTTTATTTCTGTTCCTGATAAGTAGGAGAACAGCCTGACTGGTGAAGAGGTTGTCTATAAGATTCTCCCCTCACTGTAGGGAAGCAGAAGGCAGTGTACATTATCTTCAGCCTTAAAGATACATCATGGTTATTTACAATGGTGGAAAGCGGTGCACATGATAGGGTTCACCAACACAGTATTACAATTGAAGGAAAATCACAGAAAACGCAGTATTGTAGCTTTGCAAATTAAAGGTCCATTTTATTAGACAGTAGTATAAGATACTATTAAATTAAGAATGATGAGTACCCTATTACATAATATCACATTACGCCACATAAACATTGAGCCATCCACTTGTAGTGATGAAGGCAAAAAATATTGATGCAGATCACAGGAGAATGTTTCAGTCCAGGAGAGACCTTCCTCAGGCCCAATCTGTATAACTGAATCATGGGGCATCATAAGCAATGATATGAGCATTGTATAAATTGCATAGCATGTAGGGATGATACATACTTGTAAAACATCATGTTGAATGTATAATGGAAAAGTGGGGGAGAGGAAAGAATAGACTCAGGGTGAGTTCACACTTGCGGCGGCACTCCGTCCGCCGCGAATCCGACCTAAATGTCGGAAAACTGGATAGACACTGGATAGGGGAAGGTTTGCGACAAAATTGCTTAAAACCCCATTCACTTAAATGGGGTTTTAAAGCAATGAGCGGGTGTGCGCTTACACCCTCTGCGCCGCGAAGCCGTTTTTATTTTGCTGGAAACAAAGTCGGACATGCAGGATTTTGTTTCCAGCGGAAAAAAAACGGCTTCGCATAATGCCTGCTACACCAGTTTTCTATTGTACAAAGTATTAAAAAAAATCACAATTTTTTTGAGCAAATAGTATTTTTGTCGCAAAATAAATTGCAACTTTTAATGTTCAAGAGTGTGGTGAGGACGTACAGAGGACCAGTCTTAATAAATATGCCCCTTTGTTTCCACTCACTGACAGCAAACATGGGACAGGATTAAATCAGGAGTAAGGCTAGGTTCACACCTGTGCCTGCATACCGTTCGGGATTTCCGTCCCCGAATCCGCTTAAAAGCAGGACTTTTATTTCTGGATTTTTCCACATTTTTTGGGTGGAAACCAGGCGGAAACCCGTTTTCCGTGGGTAACCAATTTTTAAGCAGGTTAGCCTTACATTTTTTGGGTCCCCAAGTGGACCCAAAGATTGGAAATCCGAAGGCTAGTGTGAAGCTAGTGTAATTGAGAAATTTGAGCATGTTATTAACTGTACAATGCTTAAGACTGGATGAGCTCTTTAACTCGCTGCTTTGCTGATTAGTCAGGAGAATAATGCCAGCATCATCCAGTCTGTTGTGTCTTTCATTCTTTCACCTTGTCAGGGGATGATATTGCAGCAGTAAATATACTGACAATCTTCAGGAAGCAGAGATGTGTTAGATTGGATCATCCAATGTGTTCTATTACATTGCAGAGCTTCGCGCCATTCTGTGTAAGAGATCAGAGGTGGCTGAAACAATGTAGTTTTATGACTGATCAGTGGCTCCAGACAGCAGCATATCTGTGTATATTCTAGCGCTTTGTCACCCATCGCACCAGTATTCAATAATTGCATTCACAAAACCCACCAGAGCTGATTATTTCTTTGTACCAAATTCTTGCACCTAATGTAAAAACATATTCATATGCAACTTATATATAATTCGGCATGTGCCTATGTTTTGTTTTATACCATTTGAAGTGTTTTTATGTTTTGTTTTATTTTATAATTGCAGATACCCAATTTAAAGATGATCTTTCACCATCTTCAACTAGTTCTGCTCTTTACATAAGTTAATAGGTGCTGCTCCACTGATTCCAGCACAGTTGGATTTTTTTTTCTGTAGCCCCCACCATTCCTGAGCAATCAGTCCTGTTAGTTTTAGTGCCTGACATGCTATTTAAACTCTATACATTTTTACTATCAGGAGTCTGGGAAAGGTGAAAAGTAACCCACTGAGAGCTGTAATAGCAGTCACATTGGCTTTCATTCGCAAACATATACAAACCTAATTCTAAATAAGTTGAGATGGTGTGTAAAATGTAATTAAAACAAGAATACTATGATTTGGAAATGTCATGTAACTATATTTTATTTGCACTAAAGCATAGAATAAATATCAAAATTTAAAAGTTAGACACTTTTCAATTTCATTTAAAGGAAATCTGTCAGCAGGAAAATCAGTATCAAACTAATGACAGTGCCTTGTAAAGTTGCTTCTACACTTTCCAAAGATGTCTTTCTTATTCTGCATCGCAGCTCCATTTTCATAAAAATCAGCATTTTATTCTTATGTAGATTACCTGAAATTAGCTTTAGGAGAGTTTCCTCTACTGTTGGAGTGTCATTCTCTGCTCTAGATAAGTTTTTCTCAACCTTTTCAAGCCAAGTACAGTACCCCTCGTGAAAATTGTTCCAATCAAGTACCTCCAATGGAAACGGTGGCGTCTGTTGTGTAACAGATCCTTCTCCCAATCCGTAGTGAGGAAGAAAAACTGGTGTGCATAGCATGCCAAGCAAATCCTTTTACTTGTGGGAGTGCTGTGGCAGACACACACTAAGGCCTGATACATACAACTGTGTACATTATCAGTGTTTTAGCCATGTTTTTCACAGCTAGCACATCGATCCATTTATTTCTATGGTCCCATACGCACGGCCATGACCATTTTCACGGTGCCATGAACAAAACTCAGGAGAGGTCCTATTCCTGTCTGTTTTGCGATCCATGCTCACTGACCTCAGTGAATGAGGTGGTTGTGAAGGCACAGACAGCACATGGATGTCATCTATGTGCCGTCCTTACTGTTCAATTATGGCCTGGTGACATGCACATGGTCGATTGCTGCTGTAGAGGAGACATACCCCTTTAACCCTGACCCAATGTCACTGAGGCCACTGTGACTCAGTATTGGAAGATGGTGGGTGGTTTGAGTGGCACTAGCCCCACAGGAGCCCGGAACCTTAGCAATCACTAAATCTGCCATTTCCAGAACAGTGGTTTCCATGCATGGTGTGTACCCCCTGAGACTGCTTGGTGTAGCCCCTGAGATACACATACCACATGTTGAGAACCACTGCTCTAGATAACCACCCCTAATTGTCACCCAGCTGAGTGACAGCTTCAACTTTGTCACACTTTGTCTGCAGTTACAGCCAGTTATCTAGAACAGAAAGCAAAGCCCTTTCAGGAGAAAACCCTCCTAAAGACCTTTTCAGATAATTTGCATTAGAGTAAAAGGCTGATTTTCATGAAAATGGAGCTGCAATGCAGAACAAGAAAGGAATCTTTGGAAAGTATAGACTCCACCTTACAAGGTACTGTCATTAGTTAGATACTGATTTTCCTGCTGACAGACTCCCTATAAAAATGTTAACTCATTTAAAAATTGATGGCAGCAACACATCTCAAAAATGTTGGGACAGGATTAAGAAAGGGCTGAAAAAAAAATGTGTCTAAGAGGAGCATGTTAGAGAGGCACAGTCTCTGCAAAGATGATCAGAGGTTCACCAATCTGTGAAAAACTGTGCCTAAGGCTAAGGCCCCACGTTGCAAAAACGCAGCTTTTTTTGTTGCAGATTTTGTTGCGGTTTTTTGAGCCAAAGCCAGAGAAGAAGGTAGAAGTATAAGAGCTTAATATATATTTCACATTCCTTTTGTAGCCATTTTGGGCTTTGGCTCAAAAAACTTCAACAAAATCTGCAACAAAAAAAGCTGCGTTTCCGCAACGTGGGGCCTCAGCCTAAAAATTGTGGAACAATTTTAGAAAAATATTCCTCAAAATAAAATTGCAAAGAATCTGTAAAAATTCTTGTGAACAACAATCAAGGTCAACGATCAATATTGGATGCAGGTCATGACCTATTGGCCTCAAATGCCACTGCATGAATTGGTAATGCAGATCAGTGCATAGGCTCTGAAAGATTTCCAGAAATCATTGTCTATGAACACAGTTCGTGGTCCAGTCGACAAATACAAGTTAAAACTGTATCAAGCAAAGAAGAATCCATATGTCAACATAGTCCAGAAACACCACCGCATTCTTTGGGCCAAAGCTCATTTAAAATGGTCTAAGGCAAAATGGGAAACTGTTACGTGGTCATATGAATCAAAATGTGAAATTCCACAGATGCCATGACCTGCAGACTCAAGATGAGAGGGACCATCCAGCATATTACCAGCACACAGTTCAGAAGCATGTATCTCTGATGGTAAGGGGCTATATCAGTGCCTATGGCAGGGGCAGCTTACACATCTTGAAAGGCGCTATCAATGCTGAGCAGTATATAGACAACATCACTTTCAGGGAAGGCCTTGCATATTTCAGCAAGACAATGCTAAACCACATACTACATCTATCACAACATCATGGCTTCACAGAGTCTGCAGTACAGACCTTTTGCCAACAGAAAATATTTGGTATATTAGGAAATGAAAAATTGGGCAAAGAAGTTCCAGGACTAACTACTGTAGAATCCTACATCAGACGAGAATGGGACAACATTCCTCTCCCAAAACTCCAGCTATTGGTCTCCCAGACGTTTAAAGACTGTTCTAAAAGGAAGTGGGGATGCTACACAATGGTAGACACAACCCTGTTCCAACTTTTTTGAGATCTGTCGCTGCCATCAGTATCTAAATGAGTTCATTTTTTAGAAGAAATGTAAAATGTCTAACATTGATCTTTTGATATGTGTTCTATGTTCTATTGTGAATACGTTACGAGAGATTTCCATATCATTGCATTCTTTACATTTTTCACAGCATCCCAACTTTTTGGAATTGGGGTTTTATAATAAAAGAACTTTTTGCCAATAGGTGATTGTTTTTTATGATTCAGGGTGTTGATTTTCAAATACTTCTAAGGCTATGGCCACACATAGCAAAACACAGCTAAAAACATTCAAAACTGTGGAAATGCAGTAGAAAAAACTCAGCAAAACTGCTTGTCATTTTTACTGCTTTTCTGCTGCATTTTTTTTTATATTTGCCTCCCCCATATAAGTCTATGGGGATACTTAACATGCTGCATTTTTCAACAACATGCCTGTTTTTTTTTTTTTATAACGTACAGTATACAAGGTTCTTTTTGCATGTGGATGTGCTTAATTGAAATCTCATTCATTTTTCTGGGAGGCGAAAATGGTGTTCATTTTCTGTGTTTCTTCAACAGCCAAAAAGCAGCGTTTACACGACACATGGTCTCAGCCTCAAATTATCTTACTGTTTTGTGTATACAGTTCCGATCCATGTGCCTACATGTTCTCCTCCACTGAGTGATTAGTGAAAAGCAAGGGCACAAGACAGGAGAAGAACACAAGATTGCAGGATCAGACTACCCAAGGTTTGTTAGTAGTCTGTTACCATGGGAGCACATTGATTCCCATAGTAATCGCTGGATGTTTTTAATGAAGACAGTTTGCAAAGTTGCTTCATTTTATATTTTAGAGGCAGCAAAGCAATAAAATATTTGTTATAAAAGTCTACATACCCTTTGGAATCGTTGGGGCATTCTAAGTGCTTTGGGGACCTGATTGCCTAAATTTGCCCTTACTAGCAGATAATGCTTTGCCTATTCTTAGAAGTAGCAGATATTGCTTTACTTATGCAACTTTATGATAGTTTTCCAGTTCTTTGTGTACAAGAACACTGTCACAATCGCTCTGGATACCTAAGTGCCTAAGTCTGAATATGCCACATGCAATATTACAAAACATGAAAGGATATCTCTGAAACCTACTTTTTGTACTAATGTCAGTCTTTTTACTGTCAGAGTGGAACAGATAATGATTATGTGGCTGTGGAGCTGACGTTTATTGTGTGCCCTTCAACAACTTTGAAAGAAGTGTGCAAGATATTCACAAAACTTAAGACAGAGTATGGAATATATTGGCTTCATGCATGAAAATTGATGCAGACAAACTAACCTTCATTAAATATGGACAGCTGCAATCTAGTTGTAGGAGGTCGTTTAAACATAATTTTACAGTATGCAAGAAGTTGAGTCACTCAAAAGTAAATGCTTTATATTATTTATCTTATGCTCAGCCTAAGTTACAGTCTGAATTAAACTCCAGCGCTGCATTCACAAAACTGCTGGTTGCTATTGGAAAAGGTGAACCACATGTCCACAGACAAAGCCCTAACAGCTAAACTGAACTCCTATAAAGCTGTGGTACGAAGTGCAGTCCCCCAGTGCTCTAGAGCGCGATAGTCCTACCATCAGGGATAGCACACTAAATTGAAGACTACCAGTGTAAGACACCTACATTTCCAGTTTCGCTGTTTTCAAATTGTTCCAAGCTGCTTAACGTTCCCAAAGTTTGAGTAAAGTAAACTGAAACTCTTAAATCATTTGTCTTAGCATCACTTCTAAGGGTGCTGCACCTTTTACCCTCATATGGGGGTATTGGGCTAGCAGAGATATGTACTTAAAGGAGTTTTCCGGGCAAAAAAACATTTTTCAAAAAAGGTTAATTAGTGCTACTGTATTAATAGGTTAATAAGTGCAACCAAATAATTTAACAGTGTTTTGAATGATTTCTGGGTTTCTCTGGGAGCTCCTGGCATCTTCTGCATGTGTTTACATGTGTAGCTTCCTGTTCTGTTTTCCTATAAGTACCATGATGCATTGCGGCATACTCAGATCTGCCTCACACTACCTCCCCTCTCACTCCTTCCCCCTCCCTCACACCCCCTCCCTGTTTCCCTAGCTAACCGTCCCACTACTAGCCCTTCCCAACTAACTAACTGCCGGCTTGCATTGTAGCTGGCACTCCAGCTCTATTGTGCAGGCGTGAGCTGCAATCTGGGTAAAAATAGATTTTTTTGTAAAGTAAGTAACTTAGAAAGTAGGCGGGGGGAGGGTGTATAGCTTAGTGTAGAAGTATCATTTTACCTGGACAACCCCTTTAATCAAAAGTCCATACCAGATGGTCCAGAGGCTAGGACAGGTAGCAGAGGTACTTACTAAATCAGAAGTCATTAGTGGAAGGCCAGGACAGGTAGCAAAAACAAATGAACCAAGATTATAGCAGAAACAGTGGAATCAAGGATTTAAAGGGGTTGTCCAGTAATTACAGGTTTCAGCAATGAGGCTGGGAAAGGTGAAAAATAAAAAAAAAATAAAAAAAAGCTCATACTCACTTGTTCCCGGTACGCTGGTGTGCCCCATTGCTGTCCGGTCCAGTGGCTTGTTCCGGCGGAAGTCCTCATCGCACGTGACCGCTGACTAATCAGCGGCCTAAGGAAGGGAATTGGGACATCACTAAAGCTCAGAGCACCAGTGTTAAAAAGATCTCCCAGAATTCCATGCTTGTTTAGTGTCTGCATGGAACTTGCTTTAGTTTTTTTAATCCTGGGAAGTTCAGCCTTCACACAGGAGCCGAGCTAACTTTAACGTGTTTGAATCCAGCTCAGCAGACAACAGAGATGAACTTTCCTAGTATTCCCTGCTTGTTCTGTTTGTGCACACATTTATAGTGTTTTGCAACCTGCAAAGTATAGTCTTTATTTCATTATTGCAAATCTGTAACAACATGCTAAGTGACCGTTTCCAGTGACAACCAGTGGAATTGTAAATGTTATGTAATACTGTTATAGTCAATGAGCGATGTTTCTGGATACTTCTTTAGAGAGATCTATATAGAGATATATAGGGAGAGTACTGGTACAGGTCTATAATCAGCCTGCTTTTATGGAGTGAAATGTGCCCAAGTAATGATTCATAAATCCTGTTAGCAGGTATTAAATGTTCTTTTCAATCTAAATACTTAGATTTTTTTGTTTTGGGGGGGGTTAGGGGGAGTCAATATTTGTGTCAGATTGCAGTATGTAGTGATCGGCAAGCACAGGAATGTGGCATAATGAATTACAGCAAATAATAGGTCTCTACTACACAATAAACACCTTTTATATTAAATTTTACCTTACAAGTTTTTGATCACAAGTAAAAATAAAGTACAATATTCACTAAAATCTGCATTTAGATGCCACAACCCACAATGCATGCCAGTGACATGTTCTACTCCATATGGATATTGCTTTATTATCCTTCAGTTGAATGTTACATCTCGACAGCCCTGCTGCTCAGAGATGACTGTTTAAATGCTCAAAGAAATTAGATAAATTCCACTTTCTTGGAGATTAACACATTTATGGCCCATTCTGGGCCAAGCCCTGCAGTTATTGCTATTCCCTGGAGCCATTGTCATGACTGACGAGTGATCAGCATTTAAGAAAAGAATGTCAGGAGCTGAAATTATGAGGCATCCCGCAGACAGTAAACATGTGGCAGATCCTCCCGGCTCAGAGTTTATACCTTATATGTGAATTTGAGAATCAGTAATTGTGTTCTTGGTTCATTTTCAACTAGCACCTAAATCAGGAGCCCTGTTTCCAAAGACACTTTGCAATGAATTAAATGGGAAGGGAAGATCATTAGGAAGCTCAGTGGGTAACGCTATGCAAATCAACAGTACTGATGACTCAACCTTCTCTCTAGAAAGCTGGGGGACTCGTATCTAGAGACCTCCAATGTGTCTGGGTTGTAATTCTACATCAATGAGTCTACAAGGAGTATATTGCAAAGTAGAAAGAAGGGGTCTCAAGTAAATAAAGTTTAAAGCTGTCACCCAATTTATATAGCCAAAGTCTGAAGGAAAGCATGGGAAGCTACTTCAGACAAGACAGGAAGAGGCCAGACAGAGTGGTCTGGTGTCAGAAGACACAGAAGGATTTGCCGCAACCCAGTCGGATGAGACCGGAGGATGGGAGTAGTAGTGGCGGATGCTGTGCCACCTAGCAGGCCGAGCACGCTCCCAAACGGCTCCAGCCCCGCTCCTAGGCCGGACAAGGTCAAGGGGGGTCCTGCAGCACTACCGGATGGTGGTGGTAGTAGTTCTTTCCCCCGGTGCACTTCCAGTTGCAGAGGAATCTCTCCTACCTGAGCCGGTATGGTGTTGGTCGGAAGAGCCCTGATGGTGAAGCAGGCACGACTCAGGAGTCAGCGTTGCAGGTAAAACAAACAGCCTTTTTATTTAGGCAACTGGAACAAAAGACAACGGCAGCTTCCAGATGGGGGTAGTAGTCCTGCAGTGTCCTAACCCCAGCCTTGGTTCTAGGAGGGTGCCCCAAAGACAGTATCGGCTCCACAAGATGGCTTCCTCTACTCCACCTCTGTACCTCTCCCAGCTTGCTATACTGGGGATAGAGTTACAGGGAGTCCTGACAGGGAACTGGTTACCTGGATACTAGGCCCGAATGCGACTCTCCTGTCAGGGTCCTCTCCTGCTCCTCCGGGCACGACACGAATCAAGTTCAGCCACTTGGAAATCTCCACTCTCTAGCTCTGAGCTGTCTTGAAATGAGCCTGGGGCTGATGTTATCCCTCCTGAGGCTGTGGTAGCGGCGGTTGGCCTTCAGTCCAGCCTGGTGGCAGGTCAGCTCTGCACACCTTGTCTGGTCTACAGCATGCACTGAACTGAACCTCAACCGTCGCCGGGGAGATTATATCTCCTCACAACCCCGCCCAGTGGCCTGTGATAGGCCAGGGCTGAACCTAGTCTGGGTTTGAACACTGCAGGGAGAGAAATACAAAGGGAAAGCTGCATACAATTACACTTAACATAGAACAGAACTTACAGACATAAAACCCAGAGGCACACAAGACAAACACACAAATGCAGAAGCACTCTGGGATGCTGCACACCCCCCTATTTTTACCTGAGCCGCCCTCGGCGAATCTTTGCCCAGGCTAGGGAAGGCAATACAGCGGACAGACAACATAACAGATAAGCACAAGAAGTATATACAGTATATATATTTTGCCATGTTTCATCTCGACACAAAAGTCCACATTTAGACCTGATACCTGAGGCACAAAATCAGGAGTGTCCCTTCTCAGGTACCAGCAAAACTCCAAGGGAAAAGGGGAACACAGATAAAGGTCCCTGAGGCACATCCATAGTAGTGTCCACTCCCAGGGTCTCGATTTAGATGAATAGGGACTTCCAGGGCACAGATAAGGTAGTGTCCATCCTGGAGCAAGGGGACAGGTGGATAAAGATGGATAAATGGGGCAGTGTCCACAAGTCCGCACTGGTCAAACAGGGGGAGTGTCCAAAAGTTCGGCACTAAATTGAAAAAGGGGCAAAAACTTGGGACTATGCACAATTGTAAGAGTCCACGGAAATCACTCCAGGGGGCGCCCTGGAGGGCAAAGAAACTTGATCTCCCCAGTCAGGTGTAGACTGGGGGGCACAAAACTTACGGGTGGCTACCTCTTAATCCTCAGCTTCCGTGGAAGAAGATCCCGGTGTCTTGGGACATGAAGCTGGTGTAGACGTCGGGGGTGCAGCCCTAGGCAACCTGAACAGGTGTCGGAAGTCCAGGCCCTTCTTCTCCATTTCCTTGTAGAAGGCGGTGACGGTGGCTGGATTCATACTGCTTTTGTAGACAGGTGGCTTTCCTTGCTGTGCAGCTGCAGGAGTTGCAGAGTGACCTCCAATACAGATGTGGTCACCCCCCGAGATGATTATAGTGCTCAGGACAGCAGGTGGCGATGCAGCAGGAGCAGGGCGTGGCGGTGATGCAGGTGCTGCGGGTGCAGCCCCGGAGGGAAGTGGACCGTAGGCCAGGCCTGCGGCTGTTGTTAGCAGGCGACCAGGTGTGGCTGTGGCAGAGTCCTCCCAGACTTCGTGTCGTGGTGGTGACATAGGGATCCGGTCCACATCGGCTGCCCAGAAACCCTTAGGGCCTACCTTCAGGGTAAACTCCACTCTCTCACCTGGGTGCAGATTGTGTAGATAGTCTGGCAACCCAGGCCTCTTCACCGACCTCCGATTAACAAACATGTCGGCCCGCTCAGAGTCCTCCGCGATGTATCCACAGCCATTTCTCCAGTCAAACGCCATAACGGTACCTCTTCTCCGGTCAGGCACCTCGCCCTCCACAGGTGGTTCTAAGCCAGCTCGTCGACGAGAATACGCCTTCTCTTCCTCCACTTTAAGTTGTTGGCGCCCGGCGATAGTAGTAGGCCTTCGGGCGCGAACAGCAGTTGGCGGGACAGCAGCAGGTGAAACGGGGGCCCCGGCCGGAGTCCCCGAAGTAGTCAGCACCGCAGCCACGGGAACCTCTTCCATAGCCTCCTCAACGTCCATCTCCTCTCCCCAAGTCCAGGCACTCGGATCAGGATTAATACCTCGGACCGATGGGGGACGCGACATAATGCAGCAGGACAAATTACTCTGCATGCACACAAGTCGACTAACGCACACTCTCTGGAACTTTCCAGGACTTCTCCTTAAGATGGATGCTGGTGGGCGGTGCTACTACGCATAGGACAGGATGTGGATGAGACTCACCCAAGATGGCGGCGCCCATGAGGCTCCGCCGTTGCTGTCCTGTAGAGAGGGCTGTCCCGCTGACGTCAGCGGCTGCTGATTCGTCCTTTTCAAAGCAGGAGGGTGGAGCTTGGCTGATGCACTTCTGACGTCCGTCTTTCCAGCCTGAGCGCTGGTTTTGGCGGGCTGGCGGTTAACCTCTGCGGAGCTGTAGAATTTTTGAATGATGCAGCTCCGTTTGAGGCTAGAGTTAACCCCTCGTGGGCTGGGCTCACGTGCACCGGTAATGTCGCAGCACAGTATACAGTCCGGTAACGGCTGGCAGTCCTCTGGCTCGCAATAAAGTGGCTTACACACGCAAACAGTTGCAACAGTCCACAGTCTTTGCAAATAATCCAGGGAGATAGCGACAAACAGCTCCGGGCACACAAACAGAGTCCTCAGTATAAATCCACAGGGCAAAAGTCTCTCAAACAGCCAACAAAGGGTTTCAGCTCACCCGATGTAGAGATTAAGTTATTAGGATCTTGACACCGTAGTCTGTGATGGTATAGGACACGGGAGTCACGATCCTGCCGACTACGCCAAAAATCGCTTTGCCGCAACCCAGTCGGATGAGACCGGAGGATGGGAGTAGTAGTGGCGGATGCTGTGCCACCTAGCAGGCCGAGCACGCTCCCAAACGGCTCCAGCCCCGCTCCTAGGCCGGACAAGGTCAAGGGGGGTCCTGCAGCACTACCGGATGGTGGTGGTAGTTGTTCTTTCCCCCGGGGCACTTCCAGTTGAAGAGGGGGACCTCTCCTACCTGAGCCGGTATGGTGTTGGTCGGAAGAGCCCTGATGGTGAAGCAGGCACGACTCAGGAGTCAGCGTTGCAGGTAAACCAAACAGCCTTTCTATTTAGGCAACTGGAACAAAAGACAACGGCAGCTTCCAGATGGGGGTAGTAGTCCTGCAGTGTCCTAAACCCAGCCTTGGTTCTAGGAGGGTGCCCAAAGACAGTATCGGCTCCACAAGATGGCTTCCTCTACTCCACCTCTGTACCTCTCCCAGCTTGCTATACTGGGGATAGAGTTGCAGGGAGTCCTGACAGGGAACTGGATACCTAGATACTAGGCCCGAATGCGACTCTCCTGTCAGGGTCCTCTCCTGCTCCTCCGGGCACGACACGAATTAAGTTCAGCCACTTGGAAATCTCCACTCTCTAGCTCTGAGCTGTCTTGAGATGAGCCTGGGGCTGATGTTATCCCTCCTGAGGCTGTGGTAGCGGCGGTTGGCCTTCAGTCCAGCCTGGTGGCAGGTCAGCTCTGCACACCTTGTCTGGTCTACAGCATGCACTGAACTGAGTCTCAACCGTCGCCGGGGAGATTATATCTCCTCACAACCCTGCCCAGTGGCCTGTGATAGGCCAGGGCTGAACCTAGTCTGGGTTTGAACACTGCAGGGGGAGAAATACAAAGGGAAAGCTGCATACAATTACACTTAACATAGAACAAACCCACAGACACAAAACCCAGAGGCACACAATGCAGAAGCACTCTGGGATGCTGCAGATTGTTCCCAGATCAAGGTGAGGAGTGTGACCTACCCAGTCCAGTGAGCAAGGATAGTGTAGAGCAGGCATGTCAAACATGCGTCCCGCGGGCTGCATGCGGCCCTTTACACGCATATCTGCGGCCCGCACAAAAGTCTCAAACTTTGTCTCTAAAGTTTAGAGACAAAGTTTGAGACTTTTGTGCGGGCCGCAGATGTACAAAACTCACGATCAACACTTCCGGCTCTTCATTCATTGGCCCACGGGGCCTAACTACCACGGGTAGCAGTGGTAGCGACTGCCACAGGGCCCGGAACATTACGGGGCCCGGAGCCCTGTGGCAGTCGCTACCGCGAACCCCACAATCACTGCTATCGTTATACTCCGGGGTCTTTTGAGACCCCGGAGTATAACGATCGGGGGCCCAGGGGAGGTGAGCGAACATAAAAAACACCGTAACTCACCTCTCCGCCGCTCCGCAGGCTTCGGGCCTGTTTGGTGACGTCCCAGACGTCAGCCGACGTCATTATGCGTCGCGACGCCGGCCTGGATCGCGCGAGATCCGGTCCGAAATTGAAGATGGCCGAAGTAGCGCACAGGAGTGCACCGGAGCGAGGAAGAGGTAAGTTGTAGTGTTTTCTATGTTTCTATCCTCCCCTGGGTCTCCGATCATTATACTCTGGGGTCTGAAAAGACCCCAGAGTATAATAATCGTTCATGGGTGGTCCACTATGGGGCATAATACTGTGTGCAGGGGCCACTATGGGGCAAACTACTGTGTGAAGGGGCCACTATGGTGCAAACTACTGTTTGCAGGGGCCACTATGGGGCAAACTACTGTGTGCAGGGGCCACTATGGGGCAAACTACTGTGTGCAGGGGCCACTATGGGGCAAACTACTGTGTGCAGGGGCCACTATGGGGCAAACTACTGTGTGCAGGGCCTACTATGGGGCAAACTACTGCGTGCAGGCGCCACTATGGGGCAAACTACTGCGTGCAGGGGCCACTATGGGGCAAACTACTGCGTGCAGGGGCCACTATGGGGCAAACTACTGTGTGCAGGGGCCACTATGGGGCAAACTACTGTGTGCTGGGGCCACTATGGGGCAAACTACTATGTGCAGGGGCCACTATGGGGCATAATATTGTGTGCAGGGGCCACTATGCTGCATAATACCGTGTCCAGGGGCCACTATGGGGCATAATACCGTGTGCAGGGGCCACTATGGGGCATAATACCGTGTGCAGGGGCCACTATGGGGCATAATAGTGTGCGCAGGAATGCGGTTTGTGTGGGGGGGAGGTTGGGGGCGGCGGCTTGGGGGGGGGCCCCATGTCAAATGTTCGCCTTGGGGCCCAGCCATTCCTAGTTACGCCACTGATTGGCCCATATCCCTGCATATGACCTGTTTACGTGATCAATGAATGACGACCCGGAAGTGCTGATCGTGAGTTTTGTACATCTGCGGCTCGCGTGGCTGCTGATCACCTAAGTCAGTTTTGTTGTGAGCGGAGGAAGAGTCGTGGCTGAGAGTGACTGGGATACTGTGACCGTGCTGAGGAAGAAGGGACCCACTGCCACACAGGCAAAGTCCAAGCAAGTGAGTGGCCCTCCTGTATGTAACCATTAAAAACTAAAGGGAGGGGTGAGCACTCAGATTATAAATAATTGTCAAAGTAGGCACTGCGTTGTCATTTCAGCCTGATATACCAACAATTGTTAGCACAAAGAGGTGTCAAACCTCAGGACAAAACACTAAAAATGATTGAAAAAAATGATAGCAAATAAATGTTTAGTTTTTAATTGCTGTATTTTTGTTAAATATATTAGTTGCTGTTGCGCACTGCAAATATATGTTGCTGTTACATATTACTACTTCATATCTTGTTTTCATGACTGCTGTTAAAATACGTGTGTGACATTAGCTGCTGTGTGCGGCCCTCGCAACAACCTCTTGTTACTCATGTGGCCCTCGGGGTACCCTGAGTTTGACATGCCTGGTGTAGAGGGAATAACAGAGAGACACTACAAACCAAACAGAAGTTGCACCACATACCCAGCAGAGATCTCTGAACCTGATACTGGACGTGGTGTGAGGACATAAAGTCAGAGCTGGTCTCCATTACACCATTGGAGGAGTTAGCTAGCTAGCAGGCCAACACATAAGACAAGTTCTCATACATCTGTGTTTCTTGGCATACAAATTCTGAAGAGCTTCTCCTTGCCTATAGGACCTCACTTTAGCTCCCACACCCTTTCCATCATGACTCCTGAAACACACACTCAGATCACCTCCATTAACTGTCTACTTTTATTGTTAAGTGTTTACTTCTATTAAGCATTTACTTCTAAGAGGGTTTGTGTACCCATAATGTGCAATAAACTCCTTTTTTTACTTTGCTTTTGTATGACTTTGAGTAAAAAACAAAAAAAATTGAAAAACAAAATTGAAAGGGCATCTGAAGTAAGAATTGCTTACTAATCTTTATTAGCACTCTGTGTTGAACTGTTTTAATTGCCTCTGACCAGTGAATAGTGGGAGACATTAAAAGGTGTTTTCATGAAAAGTTTAAATATCCACAGGGTCTTGCAGGGCAGTCTGTTATATGACTGTGTAAGACTTCATACATGGTGTCTTATCAGTTTTTCTGCTGCTAATAAATATGGATGAAGCACATTTTGCATTTGTCTCTGAGGCAGAGGGCGTTGTGGTAAGGTGTACGGCAGAATAGTGGACGGGGTGTATATCTCGCCTGGTTTTCTCAGACAGGTGAGATGAAGGAAAACCGGGTTTTGGATTTCTTAGCAGACCATAGTCTGCTAGGGTTTTGTTTATTGTTACATGGGCTGTTTTTTTTTGGACTGGAGGGCAGGTTTGGTAGTGGGTGCTCTCCAGTCCACACCCCTAATCCGCTACGGGTTTTTTTTTCTCCCTAACCCCAGGCACTCCCAGATGCGCCTTCCTGTGTTGTGTTCATTGGGAAGGAAGCCTGATAAAAGGGAGCTCTGAGATGCTGGAAGTGGTGAGGACAACACCACTCTTAATGTGTGAAGTTGACACTAAGCAAGTGTGTTTTGCTGCTATTTCCATTTGTACATGCACTAGACTGGTATGCGGAGTGTTAGCCAGCGGCTGGACAGGCCTAGGTATTTTTGTTTTGTTTGGACATCGTTTGTTTTGTGTTTATTTTGCTAAATAAAGCACCATCACCGTTTGAGAAAAACCTGCTGTGTGTGAACATGGTCATTGCCGCCCCCACCGTATGAGCTGATCCCTATAGAGTATACAATAAGGAGCAGTCTGCCTCTTCCAATATCCATTATTACTAATACTGGTTTATTTACAAGTAATTCTTAAAGGAGTAACTGTACAAGAGCAAACAAATAGCTGAGGAAAGCCCACGTGACATCATATAGGAGATCTAGGAACACTAAACTGCAAATATAGGGCAGATACATGCAGGTACCTACTCCATTCTGGCATCTATCATGCAGGCATGACACAGAAAAAAAGCAATCTGTGAGTA
Organism: Leptodactylus fallax; assembly: GCA_947044405.1. Lineage (NCBI taxonomy): Eukaryota > Metazoa > Chordata > Amphibia > Anura > Leptodactylidae > Leptodactylus > Leptodactylus fallax. Next base: position 305,074 of record CAMRHE010000497.1, on the reverse strand, counting down.
TAGTCAGGAAAGCAGCTTGCTGCTTGTGAATAATATTCCATCTGTACTCACAAAAGCAGCCAGAAGTAGATACATGTGCATAGAAGACTTTTTTCTAAACTGCAAAATGCAGCCACATTTTTAATTAAATTGCATTACATTTTGGTCCAGAATCATATGTTCTATTAAATGAGTCTAAGTTGTCTGAAAATGTAGGGCCCTGATGTTTTCATTTCTCAATAAGTAAAACACTGATTAATTTTATCTATATCTCATGACAGGTTGTGTGGTGGCAACAAAACCGTGCAGCCATGTCTTAGATCCAACTGAAATGAATCAATGTTTCACCTACTAAGAAGTAAAAGCACCGACAATCTGGAGGCTGGATGAGGCTATAACTAAATCATGTACATCCTATGGCACCACTCTTAGATACAATTGCAGAATCAAAGGGCATAGAAAGCAGGCTGTGCCTTTTGTTATCCTATAGGATATATTATAAATTGTAACTCCTAAGTCCCAATGCAAAATTTATCTATCTACCTATCTATCTATATTTCTCTCTCTCTCTGCTTATACAACTGCTGTATAAATACTTATGACTCAGGTATGCTGCTGTGAAATCACAACTAATTATCAGGCAAGCTACTGTGACTTCATAAGTAGGTTTTGGTCAGGTGAACTACTGTGACATCAAAAGTGAGTTTCAGTCAAGTATGCTGCTGTGACATCGGAAATAAGCTGTGATGACTTCACAACTATTTGTAATCAGATAAGTGATAGATTGTTCTGCTGCTGTGACATAAGTAGTGAGAGGCAGTTTAGCTCAAGTTTTTACACACTATACAGTATGTACAGTAACAGCAAATTAATCGCTGAAGATTAAGGAGTTTGTACACTGTTCTTGTGCAGGATCCCATTGTTGTTGATATCCGCACATGCACACACACACTTGTGTACAATGTGTGCGTTTGTGACAATTATATATTTTTTTAATTATGGTTGTGTGTAGAGATGAGCAAATCAAAGGTGATGAAGTGGAATTCGATACGAATTTCAGGAAATATTCAATTCGCATCGAATCCGGATTTCCGCATGCTTCGTGGTAACGAATTGCATTTTTTCCTAAAATGGCTGCTGCACATGTTAGGACATGGGGCAAGGAACTCTGGGAACATGGGATCACCCACAATGCCATGCGTGCAGCCAATCAGCAGCCAGCCAGCCCTGTGATGTCACAGCCCTATAAATACCCTCCGCCATCTTGGATTCAGTGCAATGAGAGAGAGACATCAGCAGGCACTAGGGAAAGTGGTAGAGAAGACGTGAAAACTGATATTTTGCTCAATCGAAGTTCAGGGAAAGAGCTTTAGAAGTGTAGTGAAAGGATAGGGAGGAATTTATACAGAGTATTGAAGCAGAACAGGGTTCATTTGGGGTGTTTGCAGCCTGGGTAATAGGAACAATCCTACTAGACCTTGCTGCACTGACTGCCATTATACTGCTGCTCATTGCAGGTTTGCAATAGATCATACCTGTCTAATTCTAATTATTGGGGTCTTATTAGTCCTTGTGCAGTGCAGTTATATGTTGTAAAGCCTTTTCTTGGCATTTATTACTGGGGAAAAAAATAAGTGGCTTATTCGTCATAGTGTGTTGAAGGGAGAAAATTACAGGCCTTTTTGCCACGCATACCACTATACAGGCTCTCTGCAGCAAGGAAATAGCTGTTTTTTAACGTGATTTGCCACAAATTAATTCAGATAGAATAGTTTAGGAAAATTCGGTGAAGCGGCCAAATCGATTTTTTTGAAAAACCCTGGCTCCCAGCTGTCAAGGAAACAGAACACCTCCCGTGCATGTCCCAGGCAAATTTTTTGAACTTTGGGGGGCTGTATCTTGATACAATGCCTGTGATCAGCGGAGACCTGGCAGCCAGCTGACATGCAGTAACCCTTTCAGGTACATTTTTCTCCACAACCTCCTTATTTGACTATATACTGTCCTACTGCTGCTTTTCAATCTAAGGGTTAATGATCTTCATACAGGGTAGGAGACATGCCTGACAAACTGTATCATGAAACTCAATAAATAAATTGTTTATGACACTTGGACTGCTGGACATCAACAGAGATCAAAGTTTTGTGAGATGGTCCATGGGGACTCTCCCTCCATGGACCCCATAGCAATTGCCTACCCTGCCTTCTTAATATGTATGCCATTAATTACGCTACAGTTCTGCCTAGAATACAGTGTTCAGCATTGCACAGGATAAACATGATTTTACTATTAAATGTACATTTGTTCTTTTATAACATTGACATAAAAATCTCTGTACAGCTTGGACATCAAAACTATGTATGACAACATAATGATAGTAAGCCGAGCTAATAGAGGTTGATCAGAATTAGAAAAAAAAAGGTTTGTAGGTTGGTCTATTGAAGTGAATGAAGCTGTGCTGCAGTACAACACCCAACCGATGGATAGGGACAGAGGCATAAGTACTGCTGTAGCAGCCAGAGTGGCTGCTATGGGGCCCGCAACATTAGGCTCCTGCTGCCTTTTTTTTTTAATTAAATAGGCCGTTTACCTGCTTGACTAATCCTAGCAGGTAAAGGGCCCTATTTACTTGCCAATCCCGTTTCTACTCATGGCCGCCTCTGCTTCCCCTTCTGCTCTCCAGGGAGCTCTGTGCGTCCCAGCAACGTGATATGGAGGGCAGAAGGGGAAGCGGAGGCGACCGTGAGCAGGAGTGGGGATCGGTAAGTAAGGCCGCAGGCCCGCAGCAAGAGTATTTGTTGGGCAATCCTCAACAGATACTGCTATTATTATACTGAAAATAATATATGAAAATAGCAGGGAGTCATGCCGGGGTGCAGGCGAGGTGAGTACCACTGGTTTTGATGTTTGTCCCTTCCCCTGGGCCCTAGTTACACCCACAGATAGAGATGAGATTTCACCTGAATTTTTCAAAAGTTTAAGGCTGGATCCGAACCTGAAACTTTTTGGGTTCATCACCTGTGGAACACTATTATACTCTAGTGTCTCATCAGACCCCACAGTATAATAGCTTGAGGCCCAGGGGAGTTGAATAAACAGACAGTTATATCCACCTACCTTGCCTCACCTTTCCTGGGCATATAGTATAGCAGCACTTCTGGTTTGTGCTGAACAAGTTGCATGGGCCACTATGGGGCATAATACTATGTGCAGGGGCCACTATGGAGCATAATATTGTGTGCAGGGGCCACTATGGGGCATAATACTATGTGCAGGGGCCACTATGGAGCATAATACTGTGTGCAGGGGACACTATGGGGCATAACAGGTGTGTGTAGGGGCCACGATGGCGCATAATAGTGTGCGCAGGAATGCGTTTTGTGCGGGGGGGGGGGGTTGGAGGGGGCAGTCCGGGGGGGTGGCCATGTCAAATATTAGCCTTGGGGTCCAGCCATTCCTAGTTACACCACTGTTCATCTTCAGTAGGGGTACTGTTTTTTTTTTTTTTTTTTTTTACGTAGGCAGTCATGTGTTTCTAATCCTAAATTCTTGATATCTACCTCCACTAGTAACACACCGTGCACTTCATGCTACCTAGCTGCAGTAAGTCTCTACTTTACCACTAGCTATTTCTATCTTCCTTGGTCGACTTCTCCATCTGCTTTTACACTGGCAGCAGCTCCTTGTATGTTTATCCCATTATACCTTGTGCTCAGATTCTTCCCTGAGCAGTAATTTACTGTCAGGACTAGATCTGCATTTAATCTCATTTATTCCTTGCTCTCTTAATGCTCTATTTAATTTTCTCTCTACCGACAGTACATCTAATCTGCTTCATGTACTGTAACTGGAGATGCTATCTCCTTCTTCACTTGCTCTCTCCGCTCAATACTGAATTCCCACCTGTTGAAACGATTTCTAGAAGTAGCTTCAAAATGGAATGAAAGTTGGGACCTGGAGAATAGGACATTGAAGGTGGGGGCAGGGGGAAAGAGGACTAGAGATGGCAATACTATAAATACTTTCTAGGGACTCAGGTGGTGAACAAAAGTAAGTCTATGAAGCATGATATTGTGTTAGAGAATACTAACTGAATTTTAGGAGAAATTACTTTATTCACATTATAAGTAGTCCTGTGCAATGAATATTAATATTTAGTAGACATTAAACATTGCAATAAATAATTCAGGATCAAAAAAAAGTGTACCACATCCACACATAACACAGCTACACAACTCCGTTACAACCCCCTGCAATATACATTATATACCATTAGGTTCATAAATATTTGGACAGAGACAACATTTTTCTACTTTTGGTTCTGTACATTACCACAATGAATTTTGAACAAAACAATTCAGATGCAGTTAAAGTTCAGACTTTCAGCTTTAATTCAGTGGGTTGAACAAAATGATTGCATAAAAATGTGAGGAACTAAAGCATTTATTACACACAATCCCTTCATTTCAGGGGCTCAAAAATAATTGGACAAATTAAATAATTGTAAATAAAATGTTTTTTTCTAATACTTGGTTGGAAACCCTTTGTTGGCAATGACTGACTAAAGTCTTGAACTCATGGACATTACCAGACGCCGCTGTGTTTCCTCCTTTTTAATGCTCTGCCAGGCCTTTACTGCAGCAGTTTTCAGTTGCTGGCTGTTTGTGGTTTTTCTGTCTGAAGTTTAGCCTTTAACAAATGAAATGCATGCTCAATTGGGTTGATATAAGGTGGCTGACTTGGCCATTCAAGAATATTTCACTTCTTTTGGTTTTTGGAGCACAGTTTGCTTTTTGGACACCATGCCACTTTTGCAGAGCCCATGAATTGCCAGTAAAGTGGAATCCACAGACATGTCACCCCATTTTGGAAACTATACCCTTCAAGGGATTTATCAAGTGGGGTAGCGAGCATTATTAACCCTTAAGTGTTGCATTCTTTTAATTTCCAGAAATGAATGCGCAGCTGATAATGAAAAGTTAAAAATGAAATTTTTCTATAGATACGCCATTTCAGTGCCCAATATGTTGTGCCCAGTTTATGTCTGCACAGACACACACTCCAAAAACTGGTGAGCGGGGATCCCGGGCACAACAGCTTTTGGAGCGTTCATCTCTGATACAAGCCGGGCACAACATATTACACACTGAAATGTCGTATTCCTGGATAAATTGTCATTTTCACCTTTCACCATCAGCTGCGTATTCATTTATGGATAATAAATTATAGCAACACTTGGGGGCTAAAAATGCTCACTGGACCCCAGGATAAATTCCTTCAGGGGTGTAGTTTCCAAAATGGGGTGACATGTCAGGGGATTCCACTGTACTGGCATTTCAGCTCTGCAAAAGTGCAATGGCGTCCAAAAACCAAATAGCGCTCCTTCCCTTCTGTGCTCGGCTGTGCCCAAACAGCAGTTTATACCCACATATGACATAAAGGACGTTATTCTGGGTACGACAAGTGTAACACATGTGGGTATAAACTGCAGTTTGGGCACACAGTAGGGCGCAGAAGGGAAGGAGCGCTATGTGGCTTTTGGAGCGCAGATTCAGATGTTTGGTATCTGGACACCATGTCATGTTTGCAGAGCCTCTAAAGTACCAGTAAAGTGGATCCCCTAGGGAATGACCCCATTTTGAAAAGTGCACCCCTCAAAGAATTTATCAAGGGGTGTAACGAGCATTAGTATCCCAGACGTGACTGCACAGCGGATGGGGAAAAGTGAATATGTAATCTGTTTTTTAGTACATTGGGTACACAAAATTCCCTATTTCCCCAGTAGCTCCTATTATTGGAGGGGTCACTTCTGGTTTATTATCCCTTGTAAACTCTAAATCTGGTTTGTACCCTAATATACATGCCGCAACCCAGTCGGATGAGACCGGAGGATGGGAGTAGTAGTGGCGGATGCTGTGCCACCTAGCAGGCCGAGCATGCTCCCAAACGGCTCCAGTCGCACTCCTAGGCCGGACAAGGTCAAGGGGGGTCCTGCAGCACTACCGGATGGTGGTGGTAGTTGTTCTTTCCCCCGGGGCACTTCCAGTTGCAGAGGAATCTCTCCTACCCGAGCCGGTGTGGTGTTGGTCGGAAGAGCCCTGATAGTAATGCAGGCACGACTCAGGAGTCAGCGTTGCAGGTAAATCAAACAGCCTTTTATTTAGGCAACTGTCACAGAAGAACAACAGCAGCTTCTTGATGGGGGTTGTAGTCCAGTGTCCAAACCCCAGCCTTGGTTCTAGGAGGCCTGACAAGGAACTGGAACCTGAATACTAGGCCCGAAATAGTCCTCCTGAATGGGGCTGTGTTGGCTAACCGTTGGCCTCAGTGCAGCTTGTGGGGGCAGGAAACCTCTGCACACCCTCACTCTTCCACTGCTCACACTAGACTAACTGCTCTCAGACCAAGGGTTACCGTGGAGACAAGGTCTCCCAGAACCCCGCCCAGTGGCCTGTGATAGGCCAGGGCTAACCAAGGCTAGACTTGAACACTGCAGGGGAGAAATAACAGGGAAAGCTGCAAACAGTGACACTTACCACAGAACAGAACTTACAGACATAAAACCCAGAGGCACACAAGACAAACACAAAAATGCAGTAGCGCTCAGGGATGCTGCATACGCTCGCACAGTTTATACATTCCCTTCCTGCCGCAGCCAGTTATGTTCTAATGATTTGGCGATTTTTGGGGTTTTTGTCTTCACATTGTAAGAGCTATATTTTCTTGATTTCTCTGGTGATGTAGCCATATGAGGGCTTCTTGTTTGCAGTATGAGATGTATTTTTTAATGACATCATTTTTAGGTGCTTACAACTTATTAAATAAATTTTATTAACTCTTTCTTGGTGGATTAAAAAACAACCCCATCAATTCTGGCACTTCGTTTTACCATTTAAATTTTTCACCATGCAGCGTAGAGCGTAAGTAATATGTTATCTTTATTCTGCGGGTCGGTACGATTACGGCGATACCTCATTTATACTGTTTTCTTATGCAATACCAATTTTGCAGAACAAAAACCCATTTGGGGACACAAATCAATTTTTTTTGCATCGCCATCTTCTAAGATGCGTAGCACTTTTATTTTTCAGTTTAGAGAGTTGGTTTAGGGCTTATTTTTTGCGGGACAACCTGTGCTTTTTATTGGTACTGTCTTGGGGTACATATGACTTTTTGATAACTTTTTATAGCATATTTTGTAAGGTGAAATGGCGAAAAATCATTACTTTTGGCGTTTTTTTTTCCCCGACGTTCACTGTGCATTAAATATGGTTTCAGTTTTATTGTACAGGTTGTTACGGATGCGGCAATACCAAATATGTATTGTTTTTATTAATTTTTAGGTTTATTTTTTATATAATTCATTTTATATAGGAAAAGGGAATTTTTGGGGCTTTATTCTTTTATTAATTTTTTTTCACATAATTTATTTATTTTTTCACTTTTTTTACTTTTTCATGTGTCCCATTAGGACACCTGAGCCAGAGATGCTTTGATCTCTGGCTCAGTACTATAGACTGCAAGACACAAGCATGCAAGTATCTTGCAGTCTATACAGGAAGTCAGCGCTATGGAAACACAGCGCTGACTTCCGCAGGTCTCGGCAGGATCAACCAGGTAGTGGGGTCTCCAGGCAGCCTGGGGTCACTTGGCAGACCCCAGGCTGCAGATTATAGATATCGGCACCCCCCGATCTCGCCGCAGGGGGTGCCGGGGGGCGGCAAGATGGCGGAACCCCTTGGATGCCGCGGTCAAGGGGTTAAAACCTCCGATCGGAACTCAGTTCCGACCAGGGGTTATGGAGTAGGGTGTTAGCTGTCAGTTACAGCTAACACCCGGTTCCGTCTCCGTACTGCCCGCTCAGATAGAGAGCGGGCGGCCGGCCGGCCATGTTTAACCGCGGCATCCAAGGGGTTAAAAAACCCGATCGGCGTTGAGCGCCGATTGGAGGTTAAGGAGCAGGGTGTTAGCTGTCGGTTACAGCTAACACCCTCTCCCGATGCCGCACGCGGCACTCAGTGCCGCTAGCAAACACTTAAAATGCCGCGGTCGCTATTGACCACGGCATCTTAAGGGTTAAACAGCGGGGATCGGTGTTACCACTGGTCCCCTCTGTTGCAGCGGGAGCCTGGCTGACAGCCTTGCATGCCCAAGCCATCACACTGCCCCCGCCGGTTTTTACAGATGATGTGGTATGCTTTGGATCATGAGCTGTACCACGCCTTCGCCATACTTTTTTCTTTCCATCATTCTGGTAGAGGTTGATCTTGGTTTCATCTGTCCCAAGAATGTTCTTCCAGAACTGTGCTGGCTTTTTTAGATGTTTTTTTTTTTTTTAGCAAAGTCCAATCTAGCCTTCCTATTCTGGAGGCTTATGAGTAACTTGCACTGTTCAGTGAACACTCTGTATTTACTTTCATGCAGTCTTCTCTTTATGGTAGATTTGGATATTGATATGCTTACATCCTGAAGAATGTTCACTTGGTTGGCTGTTGTGAAGGGGTTTCTCTTCACCATTGAAATTATTCTGTAATCATCCACTACTGGGCATCCAGGTCTTTTTGCATTGATGAGTTCACCAGTGCTTGCTCTCTTTCGCAGGATGTACCAAACTGTAGATTTTGCCACTCCTAATATTGTAGCAATTTCTCGGATGGTTTTATTCTGTTTTCGCAGCTTAAGGATGGCTTGTTTCACCTGCATGGAGAGCTCCTTTGACCGCATGTTTTCTTCACAGCAAAGTCCCACATTACTAAAAGCGTTTTAAAGGACCTGCATAGTGAATGGGATTCTGGCTAATCCTATCCACACATTGCAGAAAAAAATCTGCAGCGGAGAAGCTGCTTATTCAAAAACACTTGCGTTTTTGAAAATTGCAGCATGTCAAATATACCTGTGTAAATGCTGGCGTTTTCCATATAGGTATAATAGGGGCAGAAAATCCGCAGATGAAAACTCTGTGAAATTGCAATGGAAAAAAAATGTGATGCGTTTTCAACGCGTTTTTTTTTCTCCAGCATTTTTTGCTGCGCTTTGTTTCATAGGGTCTGTGTGTTTAGAGGGTTTCTCCAAACCTGGTACTATACTGAAAACTGAAAAAAAGACCTCTGTGTAAATGAATGGAGATGTGTACAATACATTGGAGAAGTAAGATGGCAGTATCCTGCAGTCAGAAATCACTTAAAGAGGCCATAAACATTAGAGCAATGTCGACCAAGCTACATAATTTTATCAGAACTGGCTAACCATCAAATTTTGGGGTCCCAAGTTTTCCCAGTGGCAGATGTCAGGAGAAACAAGGATTGGGTGTGATGGATTTCAGCATGCACGATCCTTTTGTTCTAATTGGCGATTATTTCATTTTGTGTATCAATAGAGTTCAAACTCCTAGCTCCAGAGTCACCCAGTAATCCAGAATATCTGTTAATCCACCATTTAATATCATATGATAATTTACAAAAGGACTGAGTAGAAGAACCAATAACTTCTGAAGATAACAATGTTCTGTTTGTCCCAGTGTTCATTGACATTTACGCAGTATTACATCCTACCTATTTCATCAAATCAATACAAATACTTAACAAAATAACAAAAACAACATGTAATAGCAGAACTCAGTGGTTGTTGGTGAAGCAGCAGATGGCTTGAGACAGAAATACACAGACTGTAATAAGATAAATTGTGCACATGGAAATGAGAGCAGCGCCAGTGCACGATGCAGCTCATACGGTCAGAAGTTAAAGGTGAGACATCTTATTGCTTAGCAACCTTTTTCTTATAGTTTCTGGCTTATTATTTTCATTTATTTTAGTAGCGTACTCATCCTGTGCTACAGTATTCTTATGCACAGACCTAATGACCAAAGTTTAGAAGAACATTTTTGATATTGAAGACATCAGTGTTTAGTGATGGAAATCTCTTTTATCTTTAAAATAGGGGGGTGGGCGGTGTCACAAACAAAGACATTTGGGATCAGGCAGCAAAGGATACACAGGGAAGAAACACTATAAAGCGTTTATGGCAAAAACACAAATAAGTACACTTAGGGGCAGAAGCACTATTGTAGGCACCACTAAATGGCACACTAGGGGAGTGGTCAAGAATGTGGCATCTGCAGCAGGTGCATTATTAAGAGTACCTTAAAACTACTAAAGGGGGCACTGGCACCATAGCAAGCACATTAGGAATGCACATAAAGGGGCCGCAGACACTAGAATGAGCACCTGTGGTAGAGGCACTAAAGGAGCATACGGAGAAGGGGTACTATAGAAGGTACAGACACTATAGCAAGCATGTGTGATTGAAGTGCTAAATAACATACCTAGGCTAGACATTGTAAGGGTATATGGGCCTGAGACAATTTTGGGGGCAATTTTGGTTGGCAGCTTTGTTCCACATAATTGTCTAGGTCTGGGTTACAGTCAGATTAGTCACTCAGATTATTATATACATATAATTATAATTGAAAGTAAGAAACATTTCTCAAAAAAATCACAAATGTGGCAAAATGTTTCTTCCTCTTCCTGGTCTTTCATTCCCCTATCACATAATGTATGCAAATTCTGCATTTTTCAATATTGTTTGCCTGAAATAACCGTGTGAAGAAAACATTTTATATGAGGACCATAAATGTGTTAATTAAACATAAACAACATGAGAATAAGTATACCCCCACTCCGTATGCGAGACAGCTGAGCTCCTGCAGACACTGCTGCTTGTTCTGTATGTTCACTCCTTCCAAGGTCTATTCAGTGCTGATCAACAATAGATATGACATATGGCTGAATGGATGGAGACCCTAGGATAAATCAATATAGGGCGCAATGGTAAAGGATTAAATGGCTAATAAGCCGATCTCCAACTCAAAGCAGCATTAAGGAGAGAAGCTAAGATAAATTTGCTGGAATAAGATGCAAGTCATATGGAGCCAGGGCTGAAACGTTTACATATTAATTTGGACAGCCATGATTAGTGCCCAGCCTAATTTGATAGTAAGGAATTGCACTTGCGGCATGTAAGGTGAACGTCAGCTCTAATTGGGCAGGTTGTCTGAACCCAGGTCCAGGCGAGAAAAAGTAATTAGGAATTGCTCTGCAAAATAAGGAAAAAATAAATAAACTCAAGAATGTGACAGGTAACCAAGATTTCAGCTAATAATCCAATAGAGGAAGAGGAAGTAGAGGAAGAGGAAAAGTATCACAGTTATTTGTTAGGGTGATTTTAAGGTTATTTTGCATGATTCCCCCAAAATGTCCGGGTTATAAGGCCTTTAAATTGTCCGGTTAGTTGTTTACCAGTTTCTGGGAAAGCCGAATAAGAAGCAGTTTGTCTGCAGCTATTACAGCCCACAAGTTATCAACTCACCATTCATTTTTTGAGCCCTAAACATCAATCATGTGAAAATACAGCATGCAATTTATAGGATTAGCGGAGATGTTACAACATAAGGCAGTTTTTAGTGAACCTTTGCTCAGTCTCAAACCACAAATGACTTTTTAGCACACCAAAATTAACATGCTGCATTTCTAAAAACACAGCTTTTTGCAACTTTTTTCCTGCATTGCGTGCATGAAATTTACCAAGATTTTATTCACTTTGCTGGTACTGTAAATACAGTGTTTTCTTCTGATATACAGGTGCATCTCAATAAATTAGAATATTTTTGAAACGTTCATTCATTTCAGTAATTCAGTAATACAATTCATAATCAGCGTCTTCCATGATTGTGTGTCCTACTGAACCAGACTGAGGGACCATTTAAAGGCTTAGGAAACCTTGGCAGGTGACACACTGAATTTACAATACTGAGCTTTTTTACAATATTCAAATTTTCTTAGATTTGGGTTTTCATTACCTGTAATCCATAATCAACATTTACAGAAATGAAACACTTGAAATAGAACACTCTGTGTGTAAAGAATCTAGAAAATATAGGAGGTCACTTTTTAATTCAATTACTGAAAGAAAGAAATGTTTCAAAGATATTCTAATTTATAGAGATGCACTTGTATATCCACATATTCACAGCAGTCAAAAATGCTGCTTTTCTGCAACACGTGGTCTAACCGTAGCAGTGTATGAGCCACAAATACCTACCTAGCTATGCATCAGCCACAGATCCCCCAAACAACAATCTGCCAGTTACAGATATCCCTATACTGGAAATTCCAGTGACAAAAGCCCCAGTATATTTTAGCCATATATGCTATCACTACAGTGTCCCTGTTTGCCAGCCATATATGAACTTAAAGGGAAACTGTCAGGTAACAAAGTGACATACTAGATACTGTAAGGTTGGATAAAGACACAAGTCCAACCTATAAACCTAAAAAGTTGATCCAGGTGAAGGCAAAAAAACTCACAAGGCTGAAGTCAATTGCCCCAATAGACTAAAAAATGTCTTCCCAACTCCAAATGTGGCAATTGAACTAAGTCCCTGGATCACCATTCTTGTTTCTATAACCTATGATATTTTTACTTTCAAGAAAGGCATCTAGACCCCTCTTTAACTTGCATAAGTTATCTAAGTTATCAGACATCCTGTGGCAGTGATTTCCATAGCCTCATCTTTCTGTGAAAAAGCTTCACCTATGACTATGATAAAAACCCTTTTTCTTCTAAACTTAGAGAATGCTCCCTTGTCACAATTACAGGACTCGGTATAATGAGATCATTGGAAAGGTCTCAGTACTCAGTCTCAGAACTGTCCATTGATATATTTGTACATTGTAATTAAGTCACCCCTTTTTTCCAAACTGAACAACCCCAAATTTGATAACCTATCTATACTCTAATCCACCCATCCCCTTAATTACCTTGGATGCACTCCTCTGCAACCGCTCCAGTTCAGCTATATCCTTCCTTTATACAGGTGCCCAAAATTGTACACAGTATTCTACATAGGACCTTACCAGTGAATTGTATAGAGGCAAAACAATATACTTGTCCTGAACATCTATCCCTCTGTTACAGCAGCCTATGATTTTTTTCCTACTTTAGCAGCAGCTGTCTGGCACTGGTTGCTAAGATTAAATATACTGTCCAGCAATATCCCCAAGTCTTTTTCAGCAGTAGTCTTACAATTATGTATTAAATAATAAAACAATGGGTAACTGTTAGGGAATTGCCTGTTGAGCAATTCCCCAATAGCTGCTGCGGGAACCTGGGAGGAAGGGGAGAAAGGGGAACGACAAAGACAGTGAGTCCTAATGCTGAACCCACCCTCAGTCCCTGCCTATTTGCCTCAACTACCCTACTCAGTAAAGGACAACTGGGCGACAGTCCCTTCCTATGGTGCAAGTGAAGACACAAAATGCAGACTGGAAAAACAAACAGGAAGGGGTAGTAAAGAGAGGCAAGTGTCAGAACCAGTCTGATTCAAGTACAGAATCAGAATCCAAAAGAATAGTCACAGGGAATAGCCAAGGTCAGAAATATATATAAACAGCAAACAGTATAAAGCCAACACGCACAGAGAAGCAATAGCAAGCATCAAGGAGCGGGCTGGAAAAGTATTTAAAGGGAATCCGCCCTAGGCTTGATTGGCAAGAAGGAGTGTCAATCAAATAGCTACAAACTTTACCTCCATCGTAACCAGAGGACTAATAGCACTGGCTGAACTGACACACAGCAACGAATACCCAGATGTGCTATAACGGCAGGAGCAAAGAATCATAAATGGACGATGGCGCAGAGGCCCAAACGGGCAAAGATGTTACAGTAACACTTCCAAGGGCCATCTGCATAGCTTTATATTTACCCACATTGAGGCTGAATTATTATCCCTGTCTCCATCTTTTCTGCCTTTGTCTTCTACACAATTTATTTTTCACAAATTATTTTTGCACAATTATTTACACAAAATACTTTGACAGATTGCCTTTAATAAAAAACTTCCACCATAACACTGCCAGGCAAATTTTGCCCAGAACAATGTAGTAGCCTCAAATGTCCAATAACATTGCCCTGACTACAAATGTTCCAATACTGTTTAATCACATCTTGTTTAGGCTAGCTGCACATGACCGTCTTTCACCCATGAAACTCGCTCCGTGTGCTAGCCAGATTTACCGGCTTGAACTTCATGCTGGAAGCGGGACTCCTAGCAGTATAGTTATCTTTGATGGTATGGGTCCATACTTCCCAGCAACCAATTACAGTATGGGACAGTATGTCGCTGGGAGGCAGGGATTCCTAGCATTATAGATAACTATACTGGTAAGAGTCCTGCTCCCAGCATAAAGTTCAAGCTGATAAATCTGGCTAACACACGGACCAAGTTTCATGGGTGAAACTCGGTTGTGTGCAGCTAGCATTAGTCTTATTCTGGGCTTTCTGTCAAGGGTATACAATAGTATGCCCAAAAAAAAAAAAAAAAAAAAAAAGATTTAGCCTGGGGAAGATGGGGCCTTATCCTCAAACTGCAAAAGATTCACTCACTTTAGCATACTCAACTACACTTTTCTGCCCAGACAAAATGAACACTGATGGAAAATAGGTCACACAGAGTCCAATACTGAATCCTTTGGACTCTGTCTACTCTAGTGAACAAATCCATGTGTGTTTGACTACCATTTTAGACAATATTCCCAACACAAGCGAAGATGAGATATGAACTAAGCCTACCAGTGCAGCAAACACATCTCCTGTAACATTTAGCTGTATACAGATGCCTCATATGTGGCAGCCACATTTATTTCATAACAATGCAGCAGCCTCATATGCCTCCACCAAGGAATCCTATAACAATCACACCCCCTGTAAGCCATGTTGGAGTATATACGTTGTCTCCATCCTGTGCCATCTACAGTAACGGTTCTATCCCCCATTCTCTTTGTCACTGCTCATTATGGAATCACAATTAGTTCTTTAAACAATATGATTAAGATCCATTACATTGGGGGTTTTGTCTGATATTTGACTATTAGCTCAAAATATGCCAAGGGATAGTGATGTTACGAAATAGATTATTCCAAGTAATTATGGTGCAATGTAATTACCACAAAAATTGAGGTCAGGAGATGGCATTTAGCATTTCAGACTTAAGAGATTCCTGAGCAGATTTATCTCACCGTCTGGCTCCTCAGCCAATTATTAAAAGCTAACATTTTGTATAACAAGTAAAAAAGTGTTTCCTTTTGGGCCTGAGCTTTGATGGATAACTCAATGCATCACATCCATGCGAGTCACGTCCCAGCACTAAGGAAAATTGAATAAAGTTATTTATTTTGTTTTTGTATCTCATATTTGAATATAGCTGTCTGCAAAATGAACTTAGGTACTTGGTAGCTTTCTTCTGAAAAACAGAGCCACACATATCTACTGGTTGTGTCTGGTACTGCAGCCCAGGCACATTCACTTCACTGAAGTTAAATTACAATGCCAAACACAGGCGATGGAAAGGTGTGCTGCTGAAAAACAGCAAATTTTTTCGGATCCTATATTACCCTTTAAGGGTACGTTCACAAGTAAGAATTTGCCCAGAATCGGTTTTCAATGGGAGGCAGAGATCGCAACATGATGCTGAAAAAAATAAGCGTACCCATAAAGAGCTGCTTCAGGAGTTCCCCTAGAGAAGCATAGCATCTTGCCATTTAACAGTGCTTTTACTGACAATTTCCTGCCATAGATGGGCATAGGTATGGTGCCATTTTTACTCATGCACTTTTTACTTTGCATCAAAAGTGCACCATATTGTTGGTTCTGTGCTCTGCTTGCCACTTTTCACAAAAGTGGGTAGAGTGGAATGGAGACCAAGGTGTGGCAGCAGGAATGCCTTGGCCGACAAATTTACTACAACACATGCCAGAAAACTAACATGACTCATACCTGCAGTCTACACCAGGTCTGACACAGGAGACCTCTCCTACTGCGCCAACATTGTATAAGTTTTGTCTAGAGTATTCCTCTGCTCAAATTTATGTCAGGAAAGAATGACAACTGAAGTTGATAACCTGGCTAGATCCCCAAATAATTCTGAAAGCAGTCCATTCATTTCCATGCCTCATCATTGCTAGTATTTTGATTGATGGAAATTTCTTAGCAGCACTAAAGGATGTACAGTGGGTGGATGGTGCTTAATGTGGTGTGGTTCCTTTGTTTTGGAGTTTAGCCACTCCATGGACCTCATCTCACGTCAATTTGGCTGCTATTCCCTTTTAACAGTAACCATATGTTACTATAACAGAGATCAAGCAAAAGCTGACACTTGTAACACTGGTATGTGTGATTTTATAGCATGGAGATTAGATTGTGAGCTCCTTGGGGGATAAAATGAACATATCTACCTGCTAAAATCAGTGGAGCGTACTGAGCTGAAACCTGAATTATAATTTTAAATTGCTCCACCCTATTGCAGCAATTAGAATGTAATTGCCAGAAGTATAAAATACACACATAAAAATACATTGTTATTTCCATCTTTGGCATTATTTTTAACGCTGTCTCACCATGAACAGACGTTTTGAAATAAAAAAAACAGATAAAACTAATTTCCCGTCTTCTTACACGTGTTGAGGTTTAATGGCTGCCATCTAAATAGGTTTTGTTCATAAACAGATCTGTCCCCATCTCCATCAACGTGCTACATTTTGGAAATTTTATACCAGGTATAATGTAGCTATTACGTGCACAATCTAATCTGAATGTGCGGTGCTAAAAAATTGCAGCCAAAAAGCATAAACAAAATAATTTTTTACAGCTTATATGTGCGTCCTTTAAATTCTATTTATCCATGCAATTTAATTTTATATCTGCCCATTCAGCTCATTCGGGGTGGTCGTAGAGTCAGTGTATAATATAGTCGTGCATATATTTTGATGTTCCATCTTGTGCTGGGTTAGATTTACAGAATGGATGCTAAAATATGGGATATTTAAATTTTTGGTAGCCTGCAACTTTCCAGAACAAAAAAATTGATGTAGATTAAATTTATCCCAGATTAACCAATATTGGGTCTCCTGGAACCTTGGTGAATGAGAGATCAGCATTGGTCCTTAGCCCTCAAGAAGCCTTGAAACTTAGTGGGTCAGGGAATTTAAGGATCCCATCTGATCTTGCAGTAGATCGGTGATTAAACATGTTGTCCATCTCTGCTTTCTTCCATAAATAGTGGCACATATATGTGTGGGTGGCGTGTGGTGTTACACTGAATAAGGCTAGGTTCACACCAGTGCTGGGTCTCTGCTGGGGGATTCTGTTCCCCATCCTTTAAAAATGCGGAGAGAAAAGTCCTGCAAGCAGCGCTTTGCTCTCCGCATTTTTCTGCCCCTTTCGGGCGAAAACCCGGCGGACTCCATTATAGTCCCCATGGGGTCCGCGGGTTTCCGAGGGTAACCGCTCTTTTAAGTGGATTAGGTTTCTGTTCAGGGGGTCCCCAAGCAAACCCCCTGAACGCAGGTGTGAACCTAGCATAAGAGAAGCTGAGCTGCAATACAATACACAACCTGTATAAAGATGTGGAACTACCTTTGGTTGAAGCCCCTTTAAAGATTAGTATTTACTAATTGAAAGAACCAATAGAAAATAAAAAATTTGTAATAAATTTCCCCTTTCCCATGTCTGTCCTCTATGTTGACTAAGTCTTAGTGATGTCATATTTACAGTGATTTTACGTCACATAGCCTCCAGCTGTGGTCATATGGTGTTTTTGTCTATCAACTGTGAATCAACCTTACACCACTATGGGATTATGTGTATATTCCTCAGTTTATATGTTATGATAGTGTCTGTGGAGAAAATATCAGATCTTGCAGGAACTGGCTGACAATAGAGAGCAGTAGAAGTAGCTTTTTAAATCTTATACAGCGCTGAGCGATAGATCCCAAGCAACCAAACGCCTTCACCAGTGCCAACCGCAAACCAAATGGACTTGTGCTGAATTTGGGGCCCAAGTTATCACCTCAGAAACTGGTATAAGAAATAGACGCTCCACAATCTGAAGTCAAACCAGAACCCACGATAAACTTATGAGGAAGATCAAAACCAGGAGGATGATTCAGGAGAGTGAATGTCCAAGCCAAAAGTTAGTGTGAGAGGTAACGTCAGAGCCAGGATCAGAAGATAAGTGGATTTCCAGTAACAAGCCAAAGATTAATATAGAGCAGTCCAGCGCAAACAATCTGGATATAGAAGCTACACTAGGTACAACCAAATAGCAGGCACCTGGCTGATGAGGAAGAGGGTTTAGATATGCCTTCTTAGCTGATAATTGGATAAGCCTAGGAGAACTCTGAATACTGAACTCTGAAGTTTAACAGGTCAGCAAAGGTAACCTTAAGGCAACAGCAGCTAAACTGTGATTTCTGACATTAGGTTATTGTAAGATAAAAATAATTGGATCAGTTGGGGTATTATACAAGTGTCTCATTTATTTAATCAGAGCTTGGGATAACTACACAGAATGTTCTTAGTTAATTTCAATTGAGTCACATCTGGGCTATGATGGTTGATAAAGATAAGCTTAAATTTATCACAATAAGTATACCTGAAGTGTTATTTAAAAGGGAAAAAAAGAAAAAGGGTTATTTCTGTCATGTATAAGTACTGAACTAAGGTTTTGGAGGGTGATTTTACGTATAAAGAAAAATGGGATATACGTTTGGGGAATCTCTTTGCCACTCATATAAAAAGGGATTAACACTGTCTGATTAAACAATTCTCATCAATTTTTACAACTTGTGTTAATTTATTGTGTATGTTATACTCCAATACTACTATATTCTATGGGGAGAAGGATAAACTTCTGATGTCTGCCACAACTGTTGCAGACCTTATACACTCAATCTGGACTTGCCGCAAGCTGCACCAATATTTGTCTTTGACTATAGAGTTCTTAGATAATCTATTCAGCATTAAGTTATAGAATTTCCCTATGTTGATATTGTTGGATCATTACCCTAGGCATAAAGGGTATCGAGATGTACTCTTACAAATGTTATTTCAGACCAGGCTCCAGGTCCTGAAGAACTGGTTTCTTAAAGATCCACTACTTTTTCCAAACTGGAAGGAACAAGTGTGTGTTTTATTTAGAGGATTTATTATGAAACAAATGGTGGCTAACAGAAATGTATTAATAAATACTGGGTTGATCAGTTGTCTCCTGAGGAAAAGAGTTTACTAGAGTTTTTTTTATTAGGCTACCTTTATACTGCAAAGTAGGGGCTAGTGATTTGGAGGTGGGGGGGTTCTGGTTTGACACATTATGTGATAAAAATGTTTTTGATAATTTTCCATTTTTCTTAATAAAGGAATCAAAACTGTGAATTAAGCTTGCTGTATAGGTCACATTTACTGTGTTAGACACAGGTCCATCAAGTTCAACCTATATCCCTACAGTGTTGTTCAAAAGGAAGGCAGAAACCTCTATAAGGAAGACACCAATTATACCATAGTAGTAGAAAAATTCCTTCTTAAAGCCAAATCCATGGATCAACCTTACCAAGTCATTGTTTTGCACCAGTGTTTGTAAGTGGAAATCCAAGAGTAGGTCAAAAACATAGAACAGGTGCAAATCTTGCCATTATACCTTATCAATGTGTAGTTTCCACTGCTGTTTTTTGCTTACAATCACTGACAAAACACTGACTAAGGCTAAATGCACACAAATATGTGCATCACAGGTTTTGTGGGAAAGTGGCAGGGACCGCACATGGATGATATCTGTGTTTTCTGTTTTTGACCTCCACGAACCCAGTCATTTTCTGCAGTAAACCAGGCCACAAAACGGACAGGAAAAGGACCTGTCCTGAGTTTTGCCAATGGGTCACCTCCCTCTACGTGGACTCATAATAATACACATAATAATAAAAATACATTTTATTTATAGAGCGCCAACATATTCCGCAGCACTGTACAATTTGTAGGGTTCAAGAACAGGCAAAAAAGATATATTACAAAGAAATAGTCAATTTACACAATGGGACTGAGGGCCCTGCTCGCAAGAGCTTACAATCTATGAGGTAGAGGGGGGTGACACAAGAGGTAGCAGGTGCGGCATCGGAGGTAGCATTGCTTATACAATGGTCAGACAATTTTGTAATAGAGGTTACTGTCATTACACATATATAAAGCTGTATGAGTCATCACCAGTCGTGTCCTTTAACGTGCAGATGGTGCCTGGACGTATAAAGTTAGTCTGAAACAGCATCATATCCTGTGAGGTAATGTGGGAGCGTGAACAGAGGAGGGTACGTTTTAGGGATTCTAACTACAGAAGGGTTTACATTAGGAGTTGTGATAGGCCTGTCTGAAAAGATATGTCTTTAGTTTGCGCTTGAAGCTGTGGAAATTGGGGGTTAATCTGATAGTCTGGGATAGAGCATTCCAGAGAAGTGGTGCAACTCGGGAGAAGTCTTGTATACCAGCGTGGGAGGTTCTGATAGAGGATGTTAGTCTTAAGTCTTTGAGTGAACGGAGAGCACGGGTTGGGCGATAGACAGAGATGAGGGAGGAAATGTAGGGAGGTGCAGCATTATGGAGAGCCTTGTGGATGAGGGTGATAAGTTTATATTGTATTCTGTATTGAATAGGTAGCCAATGTAGTGACCGGCACAGACTGGAGGCATCACTGTAGTGTCTAGACTGATAGACGAGCCTGGTCGCTGCATTCAGAATAGATTGTAGAGGGGAGAGTTTAGTAAGTGGAAGACCGATTAATAAGGAGTTATAGTAGTCAAGGCGAGAGTGAATCAGGGCAACAATAAGTGTCTTTAATGTATCACTGGTAACGAAAGGGCATATTCTGTGTAACGTCTCTGCATGTTCGGGTCTCTGGGCCACCCCTCCGCTCGCACGCTGCGGCGAAGGAGGCGGGTTCAGTTTGGTTCCTTGCGTAGGTTTCTTGTTGCTCAGTCTGAACACAGTCCTAGACAATGTAATGGACTTCCAGCCACACCCGTGTTTTGAGCATTTCTCTCTGGACCGCAAATAGTTAATCTCAGCCTTGCCTGTGTCATTGACAGCCTGTCCACCAATCCAGTCTCTGGCTTGCCCAGACTTTCTATAAACAGGTTGTCAGCCCTCACATGGTTTTTCAGGTGGAGATGACATGAGCATGCGAGTGATTGGATATGAGGAGTGAAGGAAAGGTCTGAGTCAAACATAACCCCGAGGCAGCGGGCATACTGCATAGGAGTTATGGTAAGGCCGAAGACTGCAATGGAGATATCAGGGACAGATCTATTAGATGGTGGAAACCGCAGTAGTTCAGTCTTTGAGAGATTCAGTTTAAGATAGAGCGAAGACATGATATTTGAGACAGCAGAGAGACAGTCACTGGTGTTCTGTATTAGCGCAGGGGTGATGTCACGGGATGACATATATAATTGGGTAGAAAGAAATGGAAAAAAACAGTGCAGAGTGCTAATAGTGTAAAACCAAAGGATGATAAATATCAGAACACTGATACAAATTGCTCACCTTGGTGGGTTGTGATTAGCTCACAACAACTTAGTAGGCATGTAGAATCAGATTATCTTCATTGGGACCTTGTAAAGCAGCTGCTAGCCTCAGAACCATGGTGTGAAGCATGTGTGGAAGAATCCAGATGCAGGTAGAAAAGAGGAGGCAGATGAGCGTTGGTCCAGAATAAAGTAGTCTTTAATCCAATTGAATAAAACACATGACGCGTTTCGGGACAAGCTTTTTTTCAAGTGTGCACACTTGAAAAAGGGCTTGTCCCGAAACGCGTCATGTGTTTTATTCAATTGGATTAAAGACTACATTTATTCTGGACCAGCGCTCATCTGACTCCTCTTTTCTACCTGCATCTGGATATATAATTGGGTGTCGTCAACATAAAGATGGTACCGGAAGCCAAATCTGGTGATGGTTTGTCCAATGGCTGTATAGAGGGAGAAGAGTAGGGGGCCTAGGACCGAACCCTGAGGAAGCCCAATGGCATGGGGAAGATAGGAAGAAACAGAGCCCACAAATGATACACAGAAAGTACGTTCTGAGAGATAAGAAGAGAACCAGGAGAGTGCGGTGTCCGTGAGGCCGACAGAGCGGAGCATAGTGAGGAGGAGTTAATGGTCAACACTGTCAAATGCTGCTGAGAGATCCAGAAGAATAAGAAGAGAGAAGTCACCTTTGGATTTAGCCGTCAGGAGATCATTGGAGACTTTTGTGAGGGCTGTTTCAGTAGAGTGCAGAGTGCGGAAGCCAGATTGTAAGGGGTCAAGAACAGAGTTAGCAGAAAGATAGCGGATTAAATGAGAATAGACCAAGCGTTCCAAGATTTTGGAGATGAAGGGGAGGTTAGAGACAGGTCGATAGTTAACAGCACAGGACGGGTTAAGGAAAGATTTCTTAAATAGCGGGGTTATGACAGTATGTTTGAAAGAGGATAGGAAAATTCCAGAAGAGAGAGAGGTTAAATATTTTAGTAAGGTAAGTCGTGACCGCAGGAGACAGAGATTGGAGAAGGTGTGAGGGGAAAGGGTCACTACTGCAGGTCGTAGGGTGAAAAGAAGAAAGTAGCTGAGAGTCTTCCTCTTCTGTAACAGGTTCAAAAGATGAGAATGAACAGTCAGAAGTGCGGTTGGTGAGGGGATCAATGCCGTCTGGGGATTGGGCATTTATTTCCTGACGGATCATCAATTTTGTACAAGGGCATGTGTATGAGTCCTTTTGTTTCCATGGAGCTTGGAGGTTCTCAAATGGGCTGGGTACATTCAGCGTGATGTTGGCTTCCAAAATGTAAAAAAGTTCTTGTGAAATCCACACTTTTAAGTAATAGTGAGCTCCTAGTTCATTCAGACACACCTCCTCTATGTGAGTTGGGGGTTGAAATGCTGCTACTTTGTCTTGGTAAGCTGGGGAATGAGCTTTCCCATCTCCACCTGGAAAAGCTGAGCACCTACAGATGATCTGAAGTCAGATTGTGGCCACAACCCCCCTTCTCTTATGCCTGAATAATTGCTGATAGGGACAATTCTTTATTAGGGCTATACCAAACCAGACCAAAAAGCATGCTTTGACCAGACCTGGCCATAAAACAGCATGAAATCTGGCCCTGTGATCACAGAAGGATAATAGTCATAAACATTATAATTTTCTGATGATACATACTATACATGGGGTTCTGTCATCACACTGTGTTTTTAAAAAATGCACATTTTTTTTTTTAAAACAGTTTTTCTGCATTTTTTTCTGCAATGTACAGTATGCATAAGATGAAATAAAATCTCATTAATTTTGCTGGAACTGTAAAACACTGCTGAATTTTCCATTTTTTCCCCTCAGCCTAAAACACTCATGTGTGAAAAAGGCTCAATACCAGAGTGGCATGTCAATTGACAACTTTTGTGTAACAATTTTAGGAAAAACTTTTAGAAAAACTTATTAGAATTTAAAAATCATGCCCCTTTTTACCCAACAAATACCAAAATACTGTACCATAAGTGTACAAAAAGAAAGCTTGCTGCTTGAATATTTTTTTTTATTTTAAACAATTGCTTGCCCTTCAAGGGGCTGTCCAGCCCCAAATTGAATTTTCATAATGATGATCTATCCTGTGCATAGGTCATCAGTATACGATCAATCAGGGTCTGACACCTAAAGCCTGCAAAGATCAGCCATTTCATGAAGCTGGTGCTAGAAGCTTCTAGCGCACAAGGAATGCGTTCAGCATCTCTTCTATTCATGTAATAGGAGAGGTGCTGCAGTTCCTGTAACCATGCAGTGCACGTACTGTTGTACTTGAACAGGCATGCACGCCCCCTCCACTAGCACCTTCTGATACCGAGAGGCTGCTGGAACAGCTGATCTGTGAGGATCCGGGTGTCAGAACCTCACAAATCACATACTGAGGACCGATCAGTTTGGGACTGGAAAACTTCTTTAAACTTTTTTTTTTTTTTTTTACCTTAGTAGGTAGTGCCCAAACTTTGGTGTGATTGATGGCATAAGCATAGCAGGTAGTACTTGCACTTCTGTGTGACTGATGGCATACACGTAGCAGGCAGTGCTCATACTTTGGAGTAAATGATGGCATAGACTTAGCAGGCAGTGTTCGCACTTTGGCGTGATTGATGACATAAACATAGCAGGAAGTGCCTGCATTTTGGTGTCATTGATGGCATACACATAGCAGGTAGTGTCCCTACTTTGGTGTCATTGATGACATACCCATAGCAGGTAGTGCCTGTACTTTGAAGTCATTGATAGTGTACACATATCAGGTAGTACCCGCACTTTGGTGTCACCGATGGCATACATATAACAGGTAGTGTCCATACTTTGGTGTCATTGATGGCATACCCATAGCAGGTACTGTCCGTACTTTGGTGGTATTGATGACATACCCATAGTAGGTAGTGTCCCTACTTTGGTGTTATTGATGGCATACCCATAGCAGGTACTGTTCGTACTTTGGTGTCATTGATGACATACCCGTAGTAGGTAGTGTCCCTACTTTGGTGGGATTGATGGCATACACCTAGCAGGCAGTGCCCGTACTTTGGTGTGATTGATTTGCTCTTGAATTAAAAATCTTTTCCAAACTTCTTTGTAAACTTTTAGTGCGGTATCATTAAATAATGATGTACAGAATCTCACTATCACCAAGGCAACCATTATTACTGCACTTATATAATTCTATCTGTGTCACATTACAATACTGGTTGTAAACTAAAATTGTTTAGTAAAAGACATGGGACCCTGAGTATTTCAGTGACTGCTTTCACTAATGGTGACACTTTGTAACTGCTACCTCTAATGATGGCATTTGATGACTGCTTGGTCATGTTCACTTTAGATGGAAAAAACAAATAGAAAATATTTGTATTATTTGCAGCAGCATTAGAAGAATTGAGCCTCAGATAGCTTTGTATGTGGTTAAGAGATACAATACAATATAGGGCAAGGACATGAAGTGTGTGTCTACTGGCAACTGACAGCATAACCTGAGATGACCTGTGTGCAGCCATGCTGTAGATATACACTCACATTTTAAACTTGGTTACATTTAGGGAGAAAGTGCAAATGTTTCTCTCTCAACATCTCTAACCTTAGGCTCACCCCCATCTTTTCAGATCAGTTCCCCATTAACAGTGCTAGCCAGCCACAGTGACAGACACAGTGAGGGAATGGTATCGCCAGTTTTCTCTCATAGAGTGGTGATATTGTGGCACACACTTGGCGACAGGCCCTTTCTTGTGCCAATGACTCTATCACAATGACTGCCACTGGACTCCATAACATTGTCAGACACAAGGCTTCCATCACAGAATAAGGCGCAGTGCCCATATGACACTGTCAGCCACATTCCCTCTAGTAAGACAATCACTATTAATGGACAAGTCACACTGTCCCTATCACAGTGACATATGATACCAATGGAAAGCACCGTTATATTGAGCATTTTGATATTATGCTTTACTAATGCAGTCTTTATTTTGTTTCCTAGGTTGAGCATTGCTGTAAATCTCAGTCATGAAATATATGAGGAGTCAGACGCTTCCAGAGGTTTCTCTTCTTGCAGAGCAATAAATGTACCGTACATTCACCTGCTCCACCTCTATATTTCTCTGCATAATCACTTCACCAGTAGCATCTATATTTCATGACGCACATTATGGTTTTTATAACCCCTCTATGGTTTTCTATTGGACAGGTTAGTTATAATGGTTCCTTTGTACATGGGTTAATATATCTTATAATATCAGTTTATATGAGGATCACCAGTATCAGGGGATTGTGAAATTCTGCGCCATGTGCATATTAATGAGAGTAGAATTCACTCCACGCACACTAGACTACACAACCTTGAGAATAGCAGCCGCCACAGTCGTTTCTGATGAAATTACTCTTTTCCACCTAATTTATCTAATATAGTGCAAATCACCTTTGACAGAAATTAGGAAAATCAGTAGGTTTTGGAAGAGGATGCTGATAAAATATGCAGGAAAATACACATAGTGCATAATGGATGTAAATCAGTGACTATCACTTGAAAAAGACAAATGACTGTGCTTTTTAGATGCTTGAGATACATTAAAGTGACCCTATGGTGTATTGTCATAGGTGCATTGGTGTGGTTGTTGACTTTTAATCCCAATCCTTGTTTTAAAGTTTGGGTCACATTTACTAATATAGTCCACTAAACATCTTCAGACTGTGCCAGATTTATCACAGTGGCAGATGTTGCACCATAAGTCTGGCACATACTTTGACTACCTAGTGGAATGGTACACCACTTATCTGTTTGCTTAGTTTGCGCCAAAAATGCACCAAAGCTTTGACACATTTATTGATGCACAATGTTGTATCTAAAATCATGCCTTTTTTGGCCATTAAGGCATGCCCATTTCCACTAAGTTATCTCAAAAAGCACAAACATTGTCTAAAATACTTAATAATAAGGTGCAAGGCATGTTCATAAATTTTTTGACAAAATTAATTTTTAATTTAATTTTTAAATCTGTCCCACTCACAGCACAGTAAAAATCATTAAAGACATACAGGACAGATAGGTAGGTAATGTCAAAATGCGTGGGACATGCAGGAAGCTAAAGTGTCCTAAGAGACATGGGATACCAAATCCTACCCATGTAGTAATGTATCAGTCTTATCCAAATCTATGCATGTCCTCCTTGATAAGTTCCCTTTGAGTCAAGAGGGGCCCTGAGGTCCTCAACCAATAATGTGGGAGTCACCAGTCATTAGCTAATGGCTGCCTCCCCCTATTGAACCCTGCTTTCCCTATGCCCCCAAAAGACTCACCCTCCCAACCAGGGCAGTACCCAAAACTCATCAGGGGACCTAAAGCTTAAAGAGCATATTTTAATGGATGAGAAAAAGTTGTCCCCACCACTGTAAGGCGAGTAAAGGGTCCAGACTGGGTAGCAGAGTAACTGCCCAGCACTTGTTTCCAACTGTGCAGAATGTAAACACCTTGTCTTATGCCTCCCTCCTGACTTGACCAGAACTTGGTACCCAGGAGGACATGCATGGATTTGGGAAAGACTGATTCATTACTAATTTAGGTTTGGGGACCCAATTTCTATTGGGACACTTGGGTTTCCTGATTGTCCCTTTAGGTATCTTGATATTACTTACGTATCCATGCTGTACATTTTTAGTTGTTATTACAATGCTGTCTGTACTTTGTGGCGCCTATTTTTAGCATGCTTTTTAAAGGTTAAATTTTAGCTCATACAATGTTGCTGTTACCTTGCTATTGATTTTTGGATGTGCATCTGTAAGGGAATTGCTAATTGTGCAATTCCCTAGTGCTGTTGCTGAAACAAGAGAAGAAGCAAAAGACAGAGACAGTGAGTCCTAAACTCGACCCAGCCCCTGTCCCTACCTAATTGACATAACTGTCCTAATGACAGGGACAACTGGGTGGCAGACCCTTCTCTGAATAAGTGTACACAGAAAAGGACAAGACAAAACAACACAGAAGCAGAGTAGCAAACCAAGATCAAACCAGAGAGACAAACAGTACCAAATCGAAATGCAAAAGAGTAGTGACAAGGGAAGCCAAAGTTCAGAAATCAGTAATAAAATATTAGCAAGAGAAGAGCTTAGCAAGGACAAAGTCTCAATAGCCAGCACACATGTGTGAGTAGATGAACAGTTTATAGGAAGTCCAGAATTTGTCCCAGACTTGATTGGTAGACAGGCTGTCAATCACACAGGCAAGGCTAAGATTAACTGTTTGAGGAGCAGAGGGAAACAAAGGTGCAGGAGACGGGTGTGGCTGAAATTCAGTTACAGAGAAGAGGTAATAGAGCATTGTTTAGACAGAGCAACAAGAACCCTAACCAAGGAATCAAACTGACACACTTCCTGCACCACGGTGTGTGAGCAGAGGGTGGCGCAGAGACCCGAACAGGCAGAGACGTTACAGCATCTTTGGGCAGTGCTATCTGTCCATGTTTTTTTTTTTTTCATCTTTTTTTGTTTGTTGTGTCCGTACAAATCTGCCCCACTCTCACTCATTTGCTTTCTGGCACCTCTAATACCAGACCATTAGCTGTAACCTCTGGATCAACCTAGTCTTTGCCTGTTGGCTTCTATAGTGTAGTTATGACTGATCAGAGATCATAACCTCCGTGAGAGAGTAAAGAGTAAAGGCAAAGACAAGGAATGGAGGTTTCTTAACCTGCGGTGTCATGAGACAATACAGACTAAGGTCCCCCAGGTTGGATATCTGTATATACTTGTGCAAGAATTTCCCTTTCAACAGGCAATGAAATGCTCAGAAACATTGAGGAAGAGTGAAGACAACTATTTGTCCTAGAATTTGCTAAAGACAGCTTTTTTATAGGATAAAGTCTCTTATATCTATGTCTTGCAAAACAATGGAAACATCTAATTTAGTACAGTGTACGAATGAAGGATACATGACAACTTTGGCTGTGACTACCATCATGCTACCAAAAATTGCTGTGTTGAATTCTTCACCATGGTAAGTGAATGTAGTTTAATTGCGACCCAGAGGTTGCTGCGACTTCTAATCAAAAAAACAAAGCAGCAATGTGACGCTATTCATTGGTGAAAGAGCCACAGGACGACATGGCAATCTTCGGGAGTGCGAAGGGAGTTGTGGCCAGAGTTGCCATGCAGCCCTAGACTAAGTTTTTACATAGAAATCACTAATTTCCCTTCATTTCTTAGGCCTTTGTAACAGTCAACTCAGCTCCTCAGGTGATCACCCTTGTCTTGGTTGTCACTGTTGTCTAGGATAATGGTGACATCAAATGCAGAAGAAGGGACTATGGTAGACTGTATATACCTCTTAATATTCCACATAATGCATTGCAATTACCATTTGTTTATTAATAAGGGATTTTGGTGGAAGCCCAATGCTTTACATCTGTGTGTTCTAGTGGAGAGTCACAATCCCTTAATATTGATATATAAATCACTCTATGCCAAGTTTATTAATGATCTTGCCATATCAGTGACATCGAAGGAAAAATCCTCATTTTCGGTGTCAGGAGTGGGAAGCAAAGGTGCAGGCACTAACTGTACTCATCCATAGCCATGAATATAAATTTGCCTTTAAATTACGTCTTGACTTCACAATTACGGAATAACATTAATAGGATGCATATGTCACTTGCTTGAGTAGGAGGTGATGTACTGTGTTAGAAGCAGCATAAATCATGAGACAAGGTTAATGGATTAATAATCTGCTGCCGATATATGGTAATAGCTGGAAATATAATTAGCTGTGAAGGTGTCATGCCCCCTGATATTGCCCGGGATGCACAGCACTGGATGGCATCATCCATCTCAATGGACAAAAGGGAAAATGGACACAAAGCACATTAATAAGAAGTGTTCTTAAAGATGTGGGAATATACAGGGGAAATGTGATGGCATGTGTCACCGATCCGATGACTCCGAGCACATGACATAAATCCTCTAGATCAATAGTTTGAGCTAAAGCATTACAGTATGTTTGAAATTTCCATAAAATGACAGATTGTATGGAAATTAAAAAGCCTCAAGTTACTTATTTGGCTTCTAAATGTATCCATTAAGGGTGACAGCCCATAGGATTAAGGGACAATAGAGTGCAAATAATGTCTGAGAGCCCCCTCCATCTGCATTCATTTCCATTCACCAAGAACTTTTTCTTCTGTCAGAAAAGTAACAAACATGACAGAAGAAAGTGTCAATTTTGTTTTTTTTACATGAGTAAATGCAGACTATCAGTGCCGGGTCTACATCACTTTATTACTATTAATGTCCGTTGCTCTCATCCTATGGCAGATGAAAGCAACAAACTTTAATAATACTAGTGTGAACTTACCCTTTTTCTTACAGACCCCTCTATTTGCTGTCTTCTGCTCTTGTACCATATAGCTAAAGGATTTTAGGACTGCTAGCTGATTTTTCCACATTCTCTTGGTCAAAGACCAATAATAAAAGCTTTTGGTTATCAGAAGAAGCGGTGGCCATCATGTAGCCATACATGAAGATCATAAAGTATTAACTCTCTGAAGTAAAATAGATCTATCGAAGCTCAGGAGAGTTCTTGGTGTTATACAATATGTAGAAGTCATCATTCACTCCTCAGGCATAAGGTCATTGGACATATTATTTCTCTGCTGAGTCTATTCAGATAGTTTGCTCAGTTTATATTGGCAGGATGGTACACAACTGAGATTATAGGACATCAACCATGATGAAGAGTTTTTTTAAGCTGACCTAATGTGCCCATGCATGTGACCTCTATGACTGTTACCAACTTGTGTCATTTTGGGTCTCAGGGGGGACGCCACTGCCTTCCAGTACTAGGATCTACCTTTGTGGGTTTGCCTTCTATTGCAAGGGTACTCAACTACTTTTAGCAAAGGTCCACTGGCCATCAGGTTAAGGTATGAGCTGAACAGTACAATATTTGAAATATTTTTTAAGACGATAAGACACACGCCAGGTTTAGTCTAGAAAAATTAGGAAAAAATATTTCATTTTAATTTAACCTTTCCTGGTGGTCAAATGGAGTTAAGAGGTCAATATCACTAACTAGTGAGGCACTAAGGAGCTTTATACTGTGTGTGGAGTACTAATGTGGAATTATACTGTGTGTGGGGCACTAACATGGAATTAAACTGTTTGTGGGGGCAACAAGGAGTTTTATACTGTGTGGGCATTAATGAGTTTGTATAATCTGTTGGGAGCACTAAGGAGAATTATACCGTGTGAGGTACTAATGTGGTATTTACTGTGTGTGGAGGCACTAATGTGGCATTATACTGTGTGGGTCACTAACATGGCATTATACTGTGTGTTGGGGCAATAAGGAGCTTTATACTGTGTGGGGGCCATTTAGAAGCTTTATACTGTGTCTAGGGGTATTAATGTGGCATTATTCTGTGTAGGGGCAATAAGGAGCTTTATATTGTTTATGGGGTTACTAATGTGACAGTATACTGTATATTGGAGATTTATACTGTGTGGGGGAATTAAGGAGCTTTATACTGTGTGTGGGGTACTAATATGAAATAATACTGTGTGTGGAGCAATAAGGAGTTTTATACTGTGTGAGGGGGTCACTAAGGAGCTGTATACTGTGTTGGGGTCACTAAGGAGCATTATACTATGTGGGGGCACTAATAGGACATGCCCCCACACAGTATAATGCCTCATTTGAGGCCCCCACATGTTATAAAGAACTACTGGTGCCCCACCCCCATGCTATATAATTCCCCATTAGTGCCCCACACACAGTATAACGTTTCTGCATGGCCCACACAGTATAATCCCCCTTTGTACCCTCACAAACAATTAACACTAACAGCGGTCTCTGGAGCCCTGTCTTACTCATGCTTTACATCAGCATCATCAGGGATCAGCAATCTTCCCTGCTGACTGCACATAAGCAAGCGGCAGAGACAATTACTGATCCCTGCTGCCGCTGATATAAATATCAGGGCTTGGGGACAGTGGTCTGGAGATGAATCTTTCTCATGACCACTGTCATATTGAATGGGCCAGAAGGCAGGGGTCCAGACAGCTGAGTATTCCAGCACTATTGTTTCATATCCTGATTCTCAAAAAATCAATATGATCCAGCAGCACTAATTCTATCCCTGGGAAGTATTAGATGCATTAATAGTTCAGCTTATTTTTTCAGGGACTATTATATGGCATAAGGATATTTTCAATAATCTATGTGCATGTTATTGACTCAGTGTTCCCTAGGAAATACTCTTTGTTACCTGCAATGTACCTAAAGTTGGTTCAGTTCTGGCCATTAATGTAGAGTTTATATCTTCTATTTATAGTCAGAGATCCACTTGGTAAGTAATTGACTTCCCCTAAATTACTTATCTTTTACTCCAAGCTCATTCAATGATATATGTATTTACTGTATGTTAGCTTATTGCCATATTTTCCAACAGATCCTGCTGGGTTAATAAATTAACTGAGAATACACTTCTGTTCTGTATTGTGGATAATAAGACTGGTCTTTGGGTATGCACTCTTCCACAAAAGAAGAGGGGCAACTTGGCTTATAAGTAGATGTGAGCACTAAGGTAGATGTTCATGTGGGTAATTCACACAAGAGTAAGCAGTATGGCTATGGTTGAGACTAAAATGGAGTGGTTTACAGTAAATCAGGTACTGTATGTTGTGTATTCAGTAGGATTGGGTAGGCTCCAGCTACCAGCCCCTCATAGCTAACACACCCAAAGCCTCTATATTTTCAGGTGTTGAATTGTTGAACTTGAGGCTAACTCTAAATGAGTCAGTGAGCATACATTGAATTGTGGCGGTTGGAACAGTGGGTTGGTGAAATACACCTTACCCTGGCTGTCTGAATAAGTGAGTTATTGTATGTCTGGCCATGCCTGTCTGCTTGATTAAGAAAAACCTGCAGATAGCTTTCTGAATGAGGATGTACAGTAAGTATACACCAAAAGGGGACGATGATCAAAAATACACAATCCATTTCAGCTGGCAATTGTTATATACCCCAAATACTCCAAAAATACTTTAAACATCTGTTTGCGATGGATGATGGCAGACTTTTGTCTGCATAAAAAATATCCTCTGTGTTGAAAATTTTCAGTTACATATTTGCACACCAATTTATTTTTTTTTGCATTCAAAGACTCAGAGCATTCCTAATGCTGCCATGTGACGGCATGGGTTTTATGGGAACATATATGACTTTTTGACTAATTTGTTTATTCTGTATTTTAGGGGTCAATTCTGATAATGATTTATATTATATTTTGTATATTGTTCACATTGAATAAATGATCTAATAAGTTTATAGTTTGGGTCATTAGGTAATTCCAGTTATGTTGATTTTTTTTTAATGGTTTGTAATTTAACACGATAAGCAGAAGATAATTTTTTTTATTCTGTGTTTTTAAACTTCTTATTAACTTTTTTCTATCTTTTCCTACTAGTTGATTGCTTCAATGATATACTGCATCACAGTGCATTATGCCTGTCTGTGTAAGGCTGGCAGACATCCTATTAAGCCCTAATGTCGCATGGAGTTTGTGGGGGTGACCAAGAACTTCCTCCTTCCATAAACCACTAAGATGCCATAGTACTATAGGTGACATTTGCACCATCACAGTACTGTACATGCACAGTTCTATTTAATTCCCTGGTGGCAGCATTACATATATATATATATATATATATATATATATATATATATATATATATATATATAGCCAAGAAGTTAAAGTATATCTTTTTTTTTGGGACAAAATAGCTATTCTACCCAGAAACATTCTGCAAAAACTAGGATACCATGTGCCAAAGTGGAAGAGAAGGAAACAAATCTTGGCAGTGACTTGTAGAGGTAAGTGGGATATGCTGGAGGAGAACCAGGGAGGGAAAATAGGATTGCATGCTGCATTATTATTTCTGTCTAAAATGTAAGGCTGATGGAAAGGACCATCTGTTTTTATTTTATTATTAAAGTCAGTAAGATCAGATATAGGTGGAAAGTCCTCTGTAAATCGGTAAACTTTACTGTAAACTTTACTTTGTTATAATCCTTTGATACAGGTGCATCTCAATAAATTAGAATATCTTTGAAACGTTTATTTCTTTCAGTAATTGAATTAAAAAAGTGACCTCCTCTATTTTCTAGATTCTTTACATACAGAGTGTTCTATTTCAAGTGTTTCATTTCTGTAAATGTTGATTATGGATTACTGGTAATGAAAACCCAAATCTAAGAAAATTAGAATATTGTAAAAAAGTTCAGTATTGTAAATTCAGTGTGTCACCTGCCAAGGTTTCCTAAGCCTTTAAATGGTCCCTCAGTCTGGTTCAGTAGGGCACACAATCATGGAAGACGCTGATTATGAATTGTATAACTGAATTACTGAAATTAATGAACGTTTCAAAGATATTCTGATTTATTGAGATGCACCTGTAAATCAGAACAGCAGACCTAAAAACAATAATGTGAACCTAGCCTAATCCACCAAAATTGTTGCTCATACAAAATCAGGCAGCAGCTTCAGGACTCTCACTAAATTCCCTCTACCTGGCAGCCTGAAGTCAGTATTAGACAAAAAGTTTTTTTAAGTGCTGATCAGTGACAAAATGGCAGTCAACACTTGTTCTACACTGGACTATTACACAGGCGGAGGAAAGAGGTGAGATACAGAGAAGAAGGGGTGAGTAAGTTGGTAGAGCTAGAACAAGGATTGCCCAGTACTGATGTTAGTCTCCAGCTTTGTGTGTTTGATATTTTTTTGTATGTATTTTGTTGGAATTGGCCTGCTTTATGACTGCTCTTACCAAGACATAAGCTTCAGTATCTGCTATGGTATTGTGGTTTCATTGTCATTGTTACTCAATGAACTTTCGAGTGGAGCTGTCTATTATTTCATTGATAATAATTATCTACTGAGAACACAACACAGATGCAAAAGAAAATACATGCATGATGAATAGTAAGAGGGGACGAGAAGAAGAACTAATGCAGCCGGCTTCAGAGAAGAAAAAAACAAATATGAAATATGTGCTAATCTGCTGAAAGGCCACCACATTTTAGTGTTTAATTATGAAAATTTTTCTCTCCTGACAAGTGAAATGAATTTAGGCAGCCATGCATGGGGAGAAAGTTGAAGTGACTGCAAATTAAATCAAAATCAAAATGAAAAATATTACTGTGGGTTTCATTTTGAACATGAGGAGAACCATCCCTTATATGTGACATTGTAATGTAATCCATCAGAAATGTGATTCTTCAGATTTATAAATGACGCATTTCATGAACAGCACAGAGGATAATGGAGAGCGTTTTGTTGTATTTAAGCAAATAAATCTCTAATCTGTAATAATTCAATATTCGGTGTTGTGTAGCTAAAGGAATTTCCCATGAATAGAACCATATTTAAATTTGTAGACAATTAAAACTTATACATTTTTGGAAGTAAAATAATTAAATCATTTTAAGTTTTGCACAGAAAATCATGGCTAGGTTTCTGACAACTCCCAGACCATAGAAAGTTCCTTCATTCATAGTTGTATCCTTTGGCAACCAGTCAAGACAAGAGACTGTCACTGTTATGATGTTTGTAGACAATCTTTGCTGCAAAAATCTGCAGTTTTTTTTTAATAATTTGTATTTGCAAAAGGTTTATCTATTAAATGTCTAAAACTTTAAATATGGTTGTGTTTGTGGGCTACGGCTAAGGCTGAGGCCCCACGTTACGGAAAAGCAGATTTTTTATTGCATATTTTGCTGTAGTTTTTTGTGCCAAAGCCAAGAGTGGCTTAAGAGGAATAATGGGAAATATATAGGAAGCCCTTATAATTATCCTTTCTGCTCAATCTAGTCCTGGTTTTAGCTCAAAAAAACTCAGCAAATTCAGCAACAAAAAAAGCAGCTTTTCCACAATGTGTGGTTTTAGCCTTAATTTGCAATCTTAGATTTGATGGGCTTTGCACCTTTTCGCATGTCATGTTCTAACAAGAAATCCATATAGTTTTTTATTTCTTTATATATCTGAAGATACTCAGTGGCGTAACTAGGAATGGCTGAGCCCCAAGGAGAACATTTGACATGGGGCTTCCCTCCCATGTCAGACACCAGAGTATAATGATAGCAGTGTTTGTGGGCCCCATAATGTCCTAGGGCCCTGTGGCAGCTGCTACTGCTGCTACCCCGGTATTTATGCCCCTGAAAATACTAGAAAGGCAGGAAGTCCTTGTCTTTGAACTTAATCTAACTCTACACAAAACAGGTCCTACTCTGAACCTGCAGACCATTGTTTATTAGTCTCCTCATTTATATAGCGCCAACATATTTCACAAAGTGCTTTACATCACTTGTATTGGTCCCTGCCGCCATTGAGGCTCATAATCTTAATTAAAAGGGTTGTCAGCTTTTTTTATAAATGTGTTTTAGGCTAAGGCCCCACATGGCGTCCCACAGCAAAATAGCGCTGCGGGAAAAAATGCGGCGGTAACGCATTGCGGTTCTTCCCGCAGCACTTCCTCTGCGGACTTTCTGTTTCAATTATACCTATGCGGAAACCGCCGGCGTTTCCATAGGTATTATTGACATGTTGCGATTTCCAAAACCGCGCCGGTTTTGGAAATCGCCGCGTGTCCGCAGCGCGGTTTTTACCGCAAAGTGGGCATGGGATTTGCTAGAATCCCATCCACTTTGCTCTGACTGAAAAATGACGCAATTTTTCTCTGCGGCGTTTACGCCACGGGCGAATCGCGGCGTTTGCGCCACGTGGGGCCCCAGCCTCAATCCCAGTATTATTGGGAGGTTAAGACAATTATGAATGTACATTTAGTAACAAAGATACTAAGAAATGAAGCTATGAAGTGACTGGTTGCTGTTTACATGCAGGAGAAATGACGTCTCGTACTCTGGTTATGTGTTTCTCTCTTCTGTACAAAGTACAAAAGATCACTACCTCCAGCTTCCCCAACCACCATAATGTGCATGAACAATGAGGGGAATTTATTAACACTATCATTCTGCGGTACCACCCCCACCATAATGTTTTGTATATGTTTGTATATACAGGAGTAGGACACACAGGTTTTTTGGTGTTGCTCTCATTATTTATGATGATGGGTGCAGTAAAACTTTTGTCTGCTGCTCCTGTATATACAAACCAAGAGCAGCTAATGTACCGTAAAGAGGGGGGAGGCCACTTTGTGGACAGGGAAGAGGTACACGTGGCCAGAATATGAAATGTCACTGCTCCTGCTTCTGCATGTAAACGACAGTCAGTGTATTATAGGGCTGCATCTGAGAACACAGGGCAGAGGAAGTAATACTGTCTAGAGTCTCTAGAACACAAACCTAGAATACACAGTCTCAAACTTCACCAGATTTTTCAAAATGTGTCTAATATTGTTTGAAGAATCTGGTGCACATTTAGATTGTCTAGTCTAACTTGACACCACTTATTACAATACTTGCCTATTTATGGTACCACTATGGTGGCACACGAATGAATAGAACTTCTCATTTTTAATGCTGATGGATTCATTGCAGATCCAGGCACCCAATCTATAGGGTTTGACAGAGGCATAACCTGAAGTTCCTGAACTCAGGTGCAAAATCTGTATCAGGGCCTCCATCTACTATGTACCACTTAGACTACTGATGTCTTCTTTAGAGACAAGTGGGCACCAAGACTTAGGAGGAACTGCTACAGTACTTTGCAACCACAGATCTACACCCAGGGCCGAACTGGCCATCTGGAAATTTGGGCACATGCTGGATGGGCCAGTCCCTCAATGGGGTGCTTTCTTCACCCTTCCTGACAGTCATTGCTCCCCTAAAGGAGCGCACAGTGCCTTCTCTGCAGGAACAGACTCAGCATGTAGAGGGCAGCAATGTGCTACTATTATTTGTAAGTTCTGCCTAGCAGTCTGGACAGAGTGGGAATGAAGGGTATCTTTATGGCAGGAGGCAGAGCACAGGTCAGTGAACTCGGCACTCAGTCCTGACAAGTGTGCCTGAAATCTGTTTGACGTATTAAGAAGCTGCATGAGGTGAGAGTCTGTTGAAATTCTACTTTGCAACACAGTGTGTAGATAAACACTTCCCCTCCTCGTCCTCCTGTCTACTCCGACTGCTGTACTCCCCCACCCTTAAAAGATCTTTTAGAAAAGGATACTTCTTTCCATACCATCTATCCATGATCTATCTAGTACTGGAAGCTGAGTTGAGGTGAGATGACCAAAAAGCTTCCAGAGAGACTAATGGAGATAGACTAGCTTGGAGGGCTACACTAGGTGAGGGAGAACCAAATTAGGTGTGCTCACCTATACAGACTGCATCAAATATGTTATCACAATCTTTTCTTTATTTGTTGTATTTATATTTATTGGTCAGTAAAGTAAACCAGTATGCATAATGTATAACTGGCTGTCTGTGTGTGATGGGTTTGAGTGCAAGCTTCAGGCCCAGGCTACATAATCCCATATAACTATCAAATCTATTATATCTAGGGCAAAGTGAGCAATGCAATGCTTTGTTCTGTATAATATAGTACCTAACCACACCAATAATAACACAGAACACAGACATTTCTAAAACACTATGATACATTTTTATTGAAAGTAACAATAAAAAACATACATAGTAATTATGGACATGTTCCATATCCCAAAAAGCACTGCTACTGGCTAAGTATAAGTACAAGCACAATAAATATCACAGTGAGCAATAATAACCATATATGCTCACATATAACTTCCCATCCCATTTATGACATACATAAAATGTTTTCGAAACACATCACTGAATTTAACTCATGCAGGATATAATGGAGACAAAATATAAATATGTGCACATATACAGCACTGAGCCACAATGCAATTTCCACACAGCTTTGCCAGGGGAAAATTTCAAAACATCAGAAATTGACATCTAAATATACAAAATACAACTAAATATAATATAATAACTAAAAACAAATCATTGTACCCCTTGAGATAAATGGTATCCAGTACATAGATCCACTTACATTCCTTCTTCACCATATTCCCTTTCCTGCTCTGGCTCCAATCATTACCCAGTCAATAGCTCCAACTTGAAGTGGAGCTCCATTCCAGCCATGGAACACCCTAAAACGTTTGAGGATAGTCTTTAATCTAGAGATATCTTCTTCATTCTTAGCCCCTGTTTCTGCACCACATTTTCACACACTCTCCTCCTTAGCTCCCTAGTGGTAAGCCCCAAGTATATAAGATTACAGAGACATGTGGCAAAATACAAGACTCCCCTTGTTTGACAATCCATATGATATGTGATCTTATACATACGACTGAGATCAGAATTCCAAAATTCAGTCGCCATATATATGTTAGCACGGGAAACTCAGTTCCCACAGGAACGGCACTCTCATATAGGGCTATTTGATCCAATACCTGAACAATGGCAGTGGACCAATATATCACAAAGATGTTTCAATCTCTGAAATGTAATCCATGGTTGTGATGTAATATAACTGAGAACCGGAACACGCTAAAATTCCCCAGAATTTCCGTAATGTTTCTTACATTACAAAAATATTGTAAGTTTTATTAAGTGATGAATTACACCTGTGATTCTTGTTTCAGATGTCTCTTCTTGGAATCAGTCTTGGTTGGTTCTTTTGGCTCACTCATGCCCTTCTGGATCCATTCAACTGAATAACCTGTCTCTCTGAATCTAGAACTCAATTATCTTGCTCTTTGCTCAAAAAAATTGATGCGTCAAATGTTAAGGAATACAGGAATACTCTGCATCAATCCAGGGTTTTTGAATGTAGCAATACATTCATGGAAGTCTTTTTCCTAAAAAGGTCTGAGTGGATAAAACCATCTCTATCTACCTGAAATTTGATATACAAAAAAAAAAAAAAATCAATATTAGACAAACTCCTCTTATAAGTCAATTTGATGTTTTTATCATTCCTGTTCAGGGAGTCAATAAAGATGATGTTCCTCTACTGAGCCCTACCAGATCATGATGATATTGTCATTGTATCAGCACCAAAATTGGACCTTATAGATCATATGGTATGGGCTTGGTGAGGTAACTTTGTCTCTCCCACAATGCCAGGAACAAATTAGCATATTAGGGTGCACAAGCCGCTTCCATAGTGGTTCCCTGGAGCTATAGGTAAACAGACTCCTCAAATAGGAAGAAATTATGCATGAGAGCAAATTCCAAAAGTGAAAATGATAAACTCACACAAATCTCCATCCAGGTCCGACATCGTGAGGAACATTCTTGAAACTTCAATCTCATAAATATGTATGATAGCATAATCTCATATAAGTGAACACAAAATAGAAAGCACTCCAAAAATCTTCAAAAATTTGGATTTATTTCAAGAGGTGACATTTTAAACACATTAAATATCACATCAATGATACAAAGATGTGTGGGAATAATAAAATACACACATTACTTCAGGGGCATATTGTGCAAAATATACTAAAGCAAACTTTAGAATAAAATTAATGAAATATTAATCATTGAAATATTAAAAGGGCCAAATATAGTATAATGTGTGAATACAATACATATAGCTAATTGCATTAATTATGTGTGAAAATATACAAAGTATTATTGTCTCCAAACACAACATTGTAATGACACCTCTACTCACATGAAGAATCTCATCATCTCATGCGCCATCCCATATCCATAGGAGAGGATCAGGCAACTGGCATGCATGCTCATGCATCATACAATTGGTGCAGCTCAGTAATACCAATTCAGGACTCATTGCACAACTATATAGTATATAAAGAACATATAATATAAATAACAAGTTAGAATCCAACTTAAATAGATGTAGAGGAATACAGAACCTATTCAGTTATAATAATTCATTCAACCAGACCAGCTCAGCAACCCCTCTATCAGGGTAATGGTGCATGCTCTATTAGGTTTCCGAACAGTATATAATCATCCCACGTCTTTACTGCTGAAACCTCCTCTTGTGGCCATTGGGAAGAAAACATCTTAAGGTACATTTGTGGAGTGCTTGA
This sequence comes from Leptodactylus fallax, assembly GCA_947044405.1. Taxonomy (NCBI): domain Eukaryota; kingdom Metazoa; phylum Chordata; class Amphibia; order Anura; family Leptodactylidae; genus Leptodactylus; species Leptodactylus fallax. The sequence continues at coordinate 264,628 of CAMRHE010000497.1, read as the reverse complement.
AATAACGCATCTCCCTGAGAACCATGTGATGTGAATACCAACATAGTTACTAATGGTGACAGAGACTAAAAAATAAGAAACAAATATAAAGCATATTATATACTTCATTCACGGCTCCAACCTCCCCCCCCCCAACATATGGAGCTACAATAAAAATAACAGCAAAATAGAAAAATCCTTTTTAATATTGTTTTCTAAAATAAAGAAAAATATAGGGGATGTTGCAGTTTGTTCAGGTATCAGAGTATCTTCTTAAAAAACATGATAAAAGTCTTAACTTATATCTGTGAAAAAAGGAAAATATACAGTGGGTACGGAAAGTATTTAGGACCCTTTTAAATTTTTCACTCTTTGTTTCATTGCAGCCATTTTCTAAAAACAAAAAAGTTCATTTTATTTCTCATTAATGTACACTCCGCACCCCATCTTGACAGAAAAAAAACAGAAATGTAGATATTTTTGCAAATTTATTAAAAAGGAAAAGCTGAAACATCACATGGTCATAAGTATTCAGACCCTTTGCTGTGACACTCATATTTAACTCACATGCTGTCCACTTCCTTCTGATCCTCCTTGAGATTGTTCTACTCCTTCATTGGAGTCCAGCTGTGTTTAAACTGATTGGACTTGATTAGGAAAGGCACACACCTGTCTATATAAGACCTCACAGCTCGCAGTGCATGTCAGAGCAAATGAGAATCATGAGGTCAAAGGAACTGCCCAAGGAGCTCAGACACAGATCTGGCCAAGGTTACAAAAGAATTTCTGCAGCACTCAAGGTTCCTAAGAGCATAGTGGCCTCCATAATCTTTAAATGGAAGAAGTTTGGGACGATCAGAACTCTTCCAGCCAAACTGAGCAATCGTGGGAGAAGAGCCTTTGTGAGAGAGGTAAAGAAGAACCCAAAGATCACTGTGGCTGAGCTCTAGAGATGAAGTAGAGAGATGGGAGAAAGTTCCACAAAGTCAACTATCACTGCAGCCCTCCAACATTCGGGGCTTTATGGCAGAGTGGCCCGAAAGGAAGACTCTCCTCAGTGCAAGACATATGAAAGCCCACATATAGCTTGCCAAAAAACACATGAAGGACTCCCAGACTATGAGAAATAAGATTCTCTTGTCTGATGAGACAAAGATTGAACTTTTTGGTGTTAATTCTAAGCGGTATGTGTGGAGAAAACCAGGCACTGCTCATCACCTGCCCAATACAATCCCAACAGTGAAACATGGTGGTGGCAGCATCATGCTATGGGGGTGTTTTTCAGCTGCAGGGACAGGACGACTGGTTTCAATTGAAGGAAAGATGAATGTGGCCAAGTACAGAGATATCCTGGAAGAAAACCTCTTCCAGAGTGTTCTGGACCTCAGACTGGGCTGAAGGTTCACCTTCCAACAAGACAATGACCCTAAGCACACAGCTAAAATAACAAAGGAGTGGCTTCGGAACAACTCTGTGATCATTCTTGACTGGCCCAGCCAGAGCCCTGACCTCAACCCAATTGAGCATCTCTGGAGAGACCTGAAAATGGCTGTCCACCAACGTTCACCATCCAACCTGACAGAACTGGAGAGGATCTGCAAGGAAGAATGGCAGAGGATCCCCAAATCCAGATGTGAAAAACTTGTTGCATCATTCCCAAGAAGACTCATGGCTGTACTAGCTCAAAAGGATGCTTCTACTCAATACTGAGCAAAGGGTCTGAATATTTATGACCATGTGATATTTCAGTTTTTCTTTTTTAATACATTTGCAAAAATATCTACATTTCTGGGGTTTTTTCTGTCAAGATGGGGTGCTGAGTGTACATTAATGAGAAATAAAATGAACTTTTTTGCTTTTAGCAAATGGCTGCAATGAAACAAAGAGTGAAAAATTTAAAGGGGTCTGAATACTTTCCGTACCCACTGTATAAATAAAGGCGTTTCAGACAAAGCAAATTATTCTCTATCAATAGAGTGCTCAGACCCCCCACTGATCAGGAGAATGGGGGACCTTTTTCCCCCGTTTTGATTGAAGTGGTGGTTGGGCAGCACATGTATTGTTCCATTTATTTCAATGGGAGTGCTGGAGATAACCAAAGTTCAATGCTTGGCTGTCTTCAGTGCTTCTATTAAAAAGAATGTAGTGGTGCAAGTTCTGCCCAACCACCACCATTTTGGACATTAAAAGGCTTACAAATCAGCGATTTTCTATTTACAAGGAAATTTCCCAAACCCATTTGTTAGGGACCCCTTCAGTTCTGAAGGGGATTTTAAAAGCCTATATATTATAAACCTCCCATAAATCACCCCATTTTCAAAACTGCACCTCTCAAATAATTCAAAACAGCATTTGGAAACTGTTTTTAACCCTTAAAACTTTTCACAGGAACTAAAACAATATGAAAGTGAAATATAGACATTTACTTTTTTTTAATAATACGTATTTAGCCTTACAATGTACACATTCACAAAGGGTTAAAGGCAGGGCCGGTTTTAGACAAAGTGTGGCCTTGGGCAAAATTAAAAAGTGGGGTCCCAGATGCTAACATTTTGCATCTACCGTCACATTCTGTCAATTCTGTGTGCTGTACTGCTGATCTTTGGCACTTCCAGGGGCATTCCTGTGATCTTTAAAGATCATTGGCACAAGCAACAAGGCAAATGTCCTTCCCAGCACAAAAATTATTTATACATACAGTATATAGAGTTATTAAAAATCAGGGCCCAAAATTGTCATCTCAGTCCCTTACTACAAGACAGATTCCCCCATGCCCCAACAGTATAAGCCACATGTAGCTCCTTTCATTGTACAATGTACCCCTCACAATCCCACCCACTCCACTAGTGTCATAGTTACCTCCATGCCTCTATATGGGGAACACAAATAGTCCCCTTTCTTCACAAATGCTCTTAATGCCAACCAGCATATTAGTGATTGTATTGGAATTTTTATTTATCATCTGATTGGCAGGGGGCCCAATAGCTGTGCCTTGCATGGATCATCTGTTCAGAGTCACTTCCAACACCCATACTATACACTCCATGGAGCCAGAAGCAGATGTGTCTGTGCCCTTAATAGTGGAAAGATGCTGGTACTGCAGCGCAGCTCCCATTGAAGTGAATTGTTAACAGAGCTGCAGTAAAGCTGCAGGGCCACTATACAGGGAACGGAACCCTCTGCTTCTGGTTCTGTGCAGTGCCCCAGAACCACAGTGCACAAACTCTTTAACCTCTACCTGCCCTGCACTACAATAGCATGCAACAGTAAGCAGGTCATTCCTGTAAGCAATTTACTATAAAGCGTGCAGTGATGGTATGGCCATAGGAGCTGTGCCTACTCCATCTCTTGCAAGTTCCAGAGTCTCCCAAAGAAACACACTGTATTGGTGCCAGTTTCCTGCCTGAGAAAAGGTACTGGACAACCAGGAAACTGGTTGATGTTATCACATGACCCTCTATTAGTATACATTTTTAGGCTAACATTACGTGGCACTTCACAATGGCATTTAACATGACACAACTTCTAGAAAGTTTATATTGTACAGACTATTGAGTATTTCCACACTGGACGCCACCCTCAAGTCTGCACGAATCCTCTGCGTGTGCGTCTTCATACATCAAAGGGGTTTTCCTATAATCATAGCTTATTACCTGTCTACATATTAGGTGTTGTGCTGTCACATTTGAATGACAGTTGAGCATGCACTTAGTTATAGGACCAAACAAGGTAGCTGAACATACTCAACTGCCAAACCATTCAAACGGAAGAGCAAAGAACAGATGACTGATGGTGTTCCTAGAGGTCAGAAATTTATCACCTAACCTTAGGTTATAAACTTTGAATTTAAGCACTTCAATACATGGTTTATTATACTATAGAACAGTAATCTAGAATACATTATACAGAATGGAGCGATGGTTTCCAAAAAGAAATGTGCAGTGGATGATCAAAATTGAAATGTTCTAACCTATATGCTATTTCAGGACCCAGTTTGTGGCATTGTGAAAGGTCTCCAGTTATTATGCTCTGTTTCCTGATTTTGGAAACACCCTACATGTGGCCAGGGCTGCTTTAACACATTGGTGGGACCTGTGCAAAGGTTTCATAAGTGGGCGCCCCCCATCACCACCACTTAGAAGTACCTGATCTGCACAAATTATAATGCCCCTTCAATGGCCCCCACATAGTATAACAAGCCTTAGTAGCTCTCACACAGTATAATGCCTCCCTAGTGGCCCCATACAATATAATGCAATATAACCGCTCCCCAGACACAATGGAGGATGGTGCAAAGCAGCACAATGGGGGGAAGGTTTTGGCATGTGGACTCACAAAGTGAGCATTGTATAATGTATTAATAAAAGGAGGATGGGGAGAATACATAGTGGCCCTAACATTCATTAGGGCTGAAATGCTATATACGGCAGCTCTGCATGTTGTATATCTATGTAGCAGCCCTAACGAACATTCCTTATGGCAGCTCTGTATAGGTGGCCACTGTTAGGGTTTTCCAATTACCCCAACTGAATTCTAGAGTTGGCCAGAGAGCAAAGAAAAACACACAAATTAGGTTTCAAAATGGCTCTGAGAGTAGTCTCTCTGAGTCAAAACTTTATTCACTCAACATGCGGAATACATACGTCATGTGAAGTTATATCAAAATAAGCCATATATGGATACACAAGGTCTGCAGCTACTTGACATTTATGCAAAGCGGGGAAATAAACAGTTATATTCCTCTTTTCCCATCATATAATTTTATAACGACAGGTTGCCTCACGAATACTCCGAGAACCAATATTTCATAGTATCCTGTTTTTATAGACATTAAATTAAGAAATTAACAGATGCATTTCTTAATTCAACTGATGACTCTGTGATCATGAGCTGTGTCTACTTTACTCAAATAACTGTGTCAATGTTCAAGGATAACTCTAACACCAACCTAAGGAATGTTCGTTAGAAACTCAAGGAGCGTAAGAGGACACTGGGAGTTCCTAACACCCTGTGGAGCTGGTTTGTTGAAACAATTCTCAAAAGTTTGTGTTTCTCCAGTATACAAAGACATTTTGGATGTTTGTATGCTTCCAACTTTATGAGATCAGTTTACGAGAGACTCTTTTCTGTTTCAACGTGTCCCAGTACAAAAAACAATGTCATAAACTAGAACAGATATTGAGAGTCAGACTCTCTCATCCAATATCAGTGTCTGACCTCACAAATGCTCTTCTGGATAAATATGCAAAAATTCCCACAGACACACTCAAATAACTTGTAGAAAGCCTTCCCAGAAGAGTGGAAGCTGTTTTAGTTGCAAAGTTAGAACCAACACCATATAATTAGTCATGGATTTACAGCTCCATTAGGTGTAATGTGTAGGTGTCCCAATACTTTGATCCATATAATGTATATGTGTTACGATTGATTTTAGATGGGAAGCTATGGTGTTGCTGAGGATGAAGAGAAGTCATACATTTCTATACTGCATGAATAAATGATCATAGTGCTGTAATGTTTGTTCTGCAGTAATTCAATTTCAAGGTTTGTTTCTATATAAACCATGGAATAAGCCATTCTTCTAGTCATTTTATTGTTCTTGCATTGTACGGATATCAAGCTACCATATGAGGCAAAGCCACAACAGTATGTAATGTTACTAAAGGTAACAAGCTTTGGACTTACCCAGTGATATTTCATATACATTTTAGCCTAGCATAAGCTAAGTAGCAAACATGAGTTTTTTTGGCCAAGCAGATGTAATGAAAGTTCTCAAACAGCAGCTCCTACATACAGTGGGGAAAAAAAGTATTTAGTCAGCCACCAATTGTGCAAGTTCTCCCACTTAAAAAGATGAGAGAGGCCTGTAATTGACATCATAGCTAGACCTCAACTATGAGAGACAAAATGAGAAAACATATCTAGAAAATCACATTGTCTGATTTTTAAAGAATTTATTTGCAAATTATGGTGGAAAATAAGTATTTGGTCCCCTACAAACAAGCAAGATTTCTGGCTCTCACAGACCTGTAACTTCTTCTTTAAGAGGCTCCTCTGTCCTCCACTCATTACTTGTAGTAATGGCACCTGTTTAACATTGTTAACAGTATAAAAGACACCTGTCCACAACCTCAAACAGTCACACTCCAAACTCCATTACAGTGAAGACCAAAGAGCTGTGGAAGGACACCAGAAACAAAATTGTAGACCTGCACCAGGCTGGGAAGACTGAATCTGCAATAAGCAAGCAGCTTGGTGTGGAGAAATCAACTGTGGGAGCAATAATTATAAAATGGAAGACATACAAGACCACTGATAATCTTCCTCGATCAGGGGCTCCATGCAAGATCTCACCCTGTGAGGTCAAAATGATCACAAGAACAGTGAGCAAAAATCCCAGAACCACACGGGGGGACCTAGTGAATGACCTGCAGAAAGCTGAGACTAACATAACAAAGGCTACTGTCAGTAACACACTACGCCGTCAGGGACTCAGATCCTGCAGTGCCAGACGTGTCCCCCTGCTTAAGCCAGTACATATCCAGGCCCGTCTGAAGTTTGCTACAGAGCATTTGGATGTTGCAGAAGAGTACTGGGAGAATGTCATATGGTCAGATGAAACCAAAGTAGAAATGTTTGGTAGAAACACAACTCGTCATGTTTGGAGGAGAGTGAATGCTGAGTTGCATCCAAAGAACACCATACCTACTGTGAAGCATGTTTTTCTGCAAAGGGACCAGGACGACTGATCCGTGTACATGAAAGAATGAATGGGGCCATGTATCGTGAGATTTTGAGTGCAAACCTCCTTCCATCAGCAAGAGCATTGAAGATAAAACATGGCTGGGTCTTTCAGCATGACAATGATCCCAAGCACACCGCCAGGCCAATGAAGGAGTAGCTTCGTAAGAAGCATTTCAAGGTCCTGGAGTGGTCTAGCCAGTCTCCAGATCTCAACCCCATAGAAAACCTTTGGAGGGAGTTGAAAGTCCGTGTTGCCCAGCGATAGCCCCAAAACATCACTACTCTAGAGGAGATCTGCATGGAGGAATGGGCTAACATACCAACAACAGTGTGTGCCAACCTTGTGAAGACTTACAGAAAACGTTTGACCTCTGTCATTGCCAATAAAGGATATATAACAAAGTATTGAGATTAACTTTTGTTATTGACCAAATACTTATTTTCCACCATAATTTGCAAATAAATTATTTAAAAATCAGACAATGTGATTTTCTTGATTTGTTTTCTCATTTTGTCTCTCATAGTTGAGGTCTACCTATGATGTCAATTACAGGCCTCTCTCATCTTTTTAAGTCGGAGAACTTGCACAATTGGTGGCTGACTAAATACTTTTTTTCCCCACTGTAATTGCAAAATACAAAAAATGTATTCTGTGGCCAGTTAGAAAGGTACATCATGCAAATTGTACTGAAGGTATTACTTTTACTGGTGACTTTATTTGTAAGTTAAACAGTGCCTTCTCGACTTCAGATGTGTCATGTGACCATCAATCAGATTCTTCAACTGACTAGCTTCTTATATATGGACAGGAAGTCTGTTTCTTTATTCCTTTCTATGAGAGCCTTAATGTCAATCTCATAGCAACCAATAGAGAAACTGACTTGCTATCCATGCATGATACACTGTGTCAGTTGGAGTCAAAGTTTCAGTCACATGACGCATCTGAGGACCAAAAGAAAGTTGATAGCTCAAAATACAGATACTGATAAGAAAGTTATCTTCATTACAATTTACAGCATGTACATTTTTAAAAGGCCAGAGAATTAAAATTTTTAAGGGAATTTTACTTTAGGAATGTACTCAAAGAGAGCCGAATTGTATGATGTCCAATAGCGTTTAAAGGGGTTGTCAGGGGAGCTCAAATTACCTTAATTAATCTGGAAGATTCTTCATGATGGACAAAGGGCTTCCAGCCTGGTTCTGATCCCTGGGTCACTCTACTCCCTCCCTCCCCCCCCCTTCCCCGATCAAAGCAATCATTCTATGAGGCAGGGTTAAACAGCAAGGAATCATTTAGCCTCCGTACAAAGTTATCATGCAGATAGCCTATTATCAGACCACCGATCCACCATATCGATAGCATGCATGAAGTGGACAAAGATTAACTTGCCTTATTGAGTAGGAAGAATTTGGGGGTACTCGGATCAGTCTAAAAAATTATCGAAATCTCTCTACACTATGATGGGTCCCTCTATCAATGGATGTAGCTGGTACCACATTTGACAGAATTGGCATTTGGTAGAAAGTGAAACTGATGATATAGTAGTATATATTTATGAAATAGTGCTTGCAAAGATCATAGTGGCTAGAAACTCAACCAACTCCTCCAGTTCTACTACTGGGCTGGTGCAGTGCTGAGGGTACCTGCAGGGTACCTGATGGTGATGGTAGTGTTTCCCACGGGGTACATTCTAGTTTTTGACAGCCTTCCTGAACCTGATGGAGGTTGGAATGCCCATAACAGTTGTGCAGGATAAAGACTCAGTAGAAAAGAGGCTTGCAAACAGAGTGAAGGTCACAGTCTTTACGTGAGGTAGAACCAGGTTAAACAGCATCCTGTTTCCGGAGATATAGTTTTTATGGCATTACCACTGTAGGCTGGGGGACTGAGCTGGTATGTGGTACAACCTTTCTCACAGTCCTTGTCTTCCTAGCTCATGCAATCTTCACATTAGCTAATGTGCAGTACTCAATCACCAAGTCCACAAAGTTTCTACAAGTTCAAACTGTGGGTGTAGATCAGCGAGGTTGCCTTGTCTGTCCTGATGTGTAGGCAGGATTGTAGCTCTGAGGTTCATATTTATTTATTATTTATTTCTCTTATTAAAACGCCATCATATTCCACAGCACTTTATCACATGGGGAGAACATACAAACTCCTTGCAGATGTTGTCATATAACACTTATCCTTGGGATCATAACTGGCACTTGTCTCTCTTGGCTACAATTTGAACAAGGTGTATTCCCATCTCCTGACTTCGAAATGACTTCTTTAGCAGAAATTTCCCCAGTCTAGATTGGACTCTGGCTTAGTCTCTCCTCACATTCCACATTTCCTCTCACTTCAGAGGACAGTGGAAGACTCTTGGTCTCCTCCTCCTTCCAGAACTATCTCTGCTGGGTAGTACCATCTCTTAGCATTCATTCTTCAGTGGTTCAGTCCATTAAAGGATTAGGTTCACATTACATATGTATATTAGTGTAAACAAGCTACTTGAGGCATGAATTCTAAAGAAACCCTTTGAAAATCCTGAGATATCAGAAGCAAGGGCCCTGGAACAGTCTCTAACTCTGGAGGGGAGGAGGTTACGATGGTGTCCCGATAGGTGAGATTTGCAGCATGTCCACCACAGAGCGTTGGGTACCTGTCTGCTTCCTCTTTTTGCTGTCACCCACAATTAGGACAAAACAATTCCAGGCTTAAGCCAGGAGTGTCAGGGCTGTTTTCAGGGTCTTTCATGCTCTTATCATCTGGAATCATATAGTGTAGGCTTGGAGCAGAGCTAGTCAGCTAAGAATGTTCACTTGTATAAGAGCCCCCTGAGCAACCCCATTTGGAGGTGACTTTGGAGTCAATCACTTGCCACTGACATTTATTTCTTACGGGATTATTCCTAAATAACCTATTAGATCTTATTGCTGATATGCCCTGTGTGTGCAGTGATAACAGCAAAGATTACAATTAGATTATAAGTGGATGTGCACAGATGTAGACTCTCAGAATCTTTTCCTCTGGTGCACCCAAGAAAACCCAGTATGACATCGCTAGAAATTGTCCTCATGTATGAAAACATAGGGGGTTTAGTTATACTTTAGCTTCTAATATACTCAGCCTGAGCTGGCATTGAGATGTGTTAAGTAGTTGGAGACAGGGCACAAGGCTAATGCTTTCTTAAGCAGTCTTGAATGTGTTAGTAAGTAGGAGATTTAATGAGAGAGTTCTATGGTCAGTGAAGTTTTTGGGGATTAGGCGCTTGGTTTGTAGTAAATTGAGTTGGTTTGGAAGTCTATGAAGTAAAATAGCGATCTCATCTTTTAAAGCATCCCACAAAATGGCCACAAATCCAAGTGACTGCTGTCATTACATTAGACTTTCCACTCCAAAAGAGCAAACTGTCTATTCCAATATTAAGGTTAATCTCCAAAACAGTTCTGCAAAGCGGCCGCAAGCAGCACAGTGCTATGCACAGGCTTTGAATTAAGCAGTAGGAGGTTTTATATTCCCAGCTCTCATTCTTAACAAGAAGGAAATTTCTTTAGAAAACAAACTGCATCTGGTCGTCTACTCTTCAGATATCTATCTTCTGGGTTCACAGGAAGACGTGTGTCCAGTCGGACTCCATTAGTTTTAACGGGATTGACTCTACGCCATCTGCTTTCTGAATGAGTTCTTCTAAATCACAAGGAAACAACACGGCCCTGAATCTTACCAGATGACTTTGGAAATTAGACTCATAATAGCTAAAACGTTTGAAAGGTCTGCTGTAATCAACACAGCCGGAGAAATTGGGCGGAAGTCTGATGGAACTGATGATGTTTTTATAGCCAAAGGGGAATGAAAGAGCCAAATGGCTGCCATGCATATGCCCAGCACTTTGTTATTAAACACCTCATTTTGCATATTAGGGGCTATTAACTTAATTAAGGAAATGTGCAGGAACCTATTGTACCCAGCTAGACAGGAAGCAGAGAAGAACAAACATCTGAATGGTTGGTAGTGGTTATGATCATAGTTGGCCATCAGGAGCAGTGGTGATCCTAGCCTCTTTGCTGCCTGAGGTGGACTATAGAAAGATGCCCCCCCCCCAAAAAAAAAAAAAAAATTGAGTTTCCATACTACTAGCTTCACACGCTGTTATCGTCGTGAATATATACACACAATATACACAATACACAAAGTTATAAAACAGTTTTTAAGAATTCTTCTTACTGCATCACTTCAGTATCAGATCAACAACACGGCATTAACAACGAAAGTAACTTCACACATCTTCTGCTTGCTGGATGGACGAGCCCACGTGGCCCCCATTCTCTATAATAGGAGTGCCGCAGATAGCTGAGTACTAGACTTCGGCTATCTTTGGCACTCCCATTGAAGTGAATGAGAGCCACGCGGGTTCGTCCATCCAGCAAGTGACACACCTATATATGGCTGCGGTCAGGCTGAATTCCCACCCAGTGGGGGGAAAAAACCCAATTCTCAGGCTCAGTGGGGGTCTCAGCAGACAGACCCCCATCACTCAGGTATTTATCCTCTATCATTTAGGTGAACACAGAGCAGTAACATTTTGTGACTTACAGGTGACGTCTGACTAATCGGTCACATTTCCCTTCCTTTCCCTTTGGACCGCCATGGCCACTTCTTCCAGCTGTGACTTGTCTCTGTAAAGTTTGCAACACAGACATCTTTGGCTCCTCACTTTTCCAGGCACCTGACCCACATTGTCCTCACCTGCACCCCCATCCTGCTGCTACCCCCAATTATATAATATATGATATTACCCCCCCACAATGAATAATACCCCCAAGTGCATCTTTATATTAATAATGTCCGTGTGTACTCTGTATAAATAGTGCCCCTTATTAATAATGCCCCAGGTGTTAACTAATTAGAAGGTTTTCCAGGTCATTAATAAACTAATAAGTGGGGCTCAAAAACTCAGGACCCCTACTGATCAGCTGTTTGAATGGTACCTGTGTAAGCACTGTGACAGCTTCTCTGTTTACATAGTGTTATTCATCTCATAGTGGCCATGTAATGTAACTACAGCCTCGTCCTATACACGTCCATGTGACAAGGCTGGAATTACATCACACGGTCACTATAAACAGACAGCGTGTGATATAAACAGGCGCCATAGCCCCTGTTTATTCCGCCCCATTTACACACACTATAATGTACCACAGCAACCCCTGCACACAGTATTACGACCCGCAGCGGCCCCTGCACATGTTATTATAGTCCGCAGCGGCCCCTGCACACAGTATTACGACCCGTAGCGGCACCTGCACACGGTATTATGGCCCGCAGCGGCCCCTGCACACGGTATTATGGCCCGCAGCGGCCCCTGCACACGGTATTATGCTCTATAGTGGCCCCTGCACACGGTATTATGCCTCGCAGTGGCCCCTTCACACGGTATTATGCTCCGCTGCAACCCCTGCACACAGTATTATGCCCCATAGTGGCCCCTGAACACGGTATTATGTTCCATATTGGCCCCTGCACATGGTATTATGCCCCATAGTGGCCCCAGCACTAGTATTATGCTCCATATTGGCCCCTGCACACAGTAGTATGCTCCACAGTGGCCCATGCACATGGTATTCTGCTCCATATTGGCCCCTGCACACGGTATTATGCTCCGTAGTGGCCCCTGCACACGGTATTATGCCCCATAGTGGCCCCTGCACTTGTATTAGGCTCCATAGTGACCCCTGCACACGGTATTATGCCCCATAGTGGCCCCTGCACACGGTATTATGCTCCATAGTGACCCCTGCACACGGTATTATGCTCCATAGTGGCCCCTGCACTGGTATTATGCCCTATAGTGGCCCCTGCACATGGTATTATGCTCCCTAGTTACATAGTTACATAGTAGATGAGGTTGGATGAAGACATCAGTCCATCAAGTCCAACCTATTACCCTACAGTCCCCTACAGTGTTGATCCAGAGGAAGGCAAAAAAAACCCATGAGGCTTATGCCGATTGCCCCATTTCATAGGAAAAAATTCCTTCCCGACTTCAATCTGGCAATCACTATAAAACCCTGGATCAATGTGCCCTTAAAATCTAAAACCCATAACCCATAATGTTGTTCTGTTCGAGAAAGGCATCCAGGCCCTCTTTGAACTTGTTCAATGAATCCACCATCACCACTTCCTGGGGCAGAGAGTTCCATAGTCTTGTTGTTCTTACTGTAAAGAATCCTCTTCTATGTTGCTGGTGAAACTTTCTCTCCTCCAGTCGTAGAGGATGTCCCCTTGTCAATGTCACTGCCCTAGGAGTAAAAAGATCGTTAGAAAGTTCTTTGTGCTGTCCCTTCATGTATTTGTACATTGTTATTAGATCTCCCCGTAGATGTCTTTTCTCTAAACTGAATAACCCCAAGTTTGTTAATCTATACTTGTACTCCAATCCACCCATTCCTCTAATAATTTTAGTTGCCCTTCTTTGCACTCTTTCTAGTTCGATTTTGTCTTTCTTGTATACTGGGGCCCAGAATTGTGCACAATAGTCTAAGTGTGGCCGTACCAGTGATTTGTATAGAGGCGTAACTATGTTCTTGTCATGAGAATCTATACCTCTTTTGATGCATCCCATAATTTTATTTGCCTTGGCAGCCGCTGCCTGGCACTGGTCACTAAAGGTAAGCTTATTGTCCACCACAATCCCCAAGTCTTTTTCATTGGCAGTTTTACTCAGTAGTTTACTACTAAGTACATAACCGTACATTTTATTTCGTCGTCCAAAATGCATAACCTTACATTTGTCAATATTAAACTTCATTTGCCAAGTCTCGGCCCATGCTTCCAGCTTCTTTAGATCCCTTTGTAATATTGTATTATCCTACTCATTTTTGATTACCTTACAAAGTTTAGTATCATCTACAAATATGGACACCCTGCTTTGCAAACCGTCTACAAGGTCATTAATAAAGATATTAAACAGGAGAGGGCCCAATACTGATCCCTGTGGCACCCCACTGGTGACTGTTACCCAGTCTGAATATTTACCATTAATAAGCACCCTCTGTTTCCTATCAGTGAGCCAGTTGCGAACCCAAATGCATATGTTTTCCCCCAGTCCCAACATTCTCATTTTGCATCTTTTATGTGGTACAGTATCGAAAGCCTTTGAAAAGTCCAGATACACCACGTCCACTGCATTACCCATGTCTAGTCTTGAACTTACCTCTTCATAGAAGCTGATCAGATTAGTCTGACAGGACCGATTCCTCATAAAACCATGCTGATTGGGTGTAATAAGATTATTTACATTGAGGTACTCCAGGATAGCATCTCTTAGAAAGCTCTCAAATATCTTACCCGCCACAGAAGTCAAACTTACTGGCCTATAGTTTCCAGGCTCACTTTTAGACCCCTTTTTGAAAATTGGCACCACATTTGCTATGCGCCAATCAAGTGTAACAGACCCAGTCATTACTGAATCCTTAAATATTAGATATGAGGGTCTGTGTATCACCGTGCATAATTCCCTCAGAACTCAGGGGTGTATGCCATCTAGTGACCCCTGCACACGGTATTATGCTCCATAGTGGCCCCTGCACTGGTATTATGCCCCATAGTGGCCCCTGCACATGGTATTATGCTTCCTAGTGGCCCCTGCACACGGTATTATGCTCCATAGTGGCCCCTGCACTGGTAATAGGCTCCATAGTGGCCCCTGCACACGGTATTATGCTCCCTAGTGGTCCCTGCACATAGTATTAGGCTCCATAGTGGCCCCTGCACTGGTATTATGCTCCATAGTGGCCCCTGAACACGGTATTATGTTCCATAGTGGCCCCTGCACATGGTATTATGCTCCATAGTGGCCCCTGAACACGGTATTATGTTCCATATTGGCCCCTGCACACGGTATTATGCTCCCTAGTGACTCCTGCACACAGTATTATGCTCTATAGTGGCCCCTGGACTGGTATTATGCCCCATAGTGGCCCCTGCACATGGTATTATGCTCCCTAGTGGCTCCTGCACACGGTATTATGCTCCATAGTGGCTCCTGCATTGGTAATAGGCTCCATAGTGGCCCCTGCACATGGTATGATGCTCCCTATCGGCCCATGCACACAGTGCTTTTCAGACCCCAGAGTATAATGATCGGATACCCAGGAGAGGTGACAAACATAGAAACCAATGCTACTTACCTTTCCTGGACACCGGTGCACTCCCTGCAGCTTTCGGCCCTGTTTAATTGCGCACAGACGTCACGTGATCAGGTCGGCAACGCGACCTGATGATGTCACCAGAAGGCCCAAGTCTGCTCTGAGTGACATCGGATCTCAGGCGAGGTGAGTAGCATTGGGCATTGGGCCTCCGATTATTATACTCTGGGGTCTGAAAAGACCCCGGAGTATAATAATAGTAGTATTTGAGGCCTGCAGCCTCACTTACCCGCGCCTGCTCACTGTCGCTTCCCCTTCTGCGTCTCATAGCAGAAGGGGATAAGTTGGCGACCACGAGCAGGGGGGGGGGGGGGGAAAAAAATAGGCGGCCACCGGCTAGGGTTACTAAAGCAGGTAACGGCCTATTTATATAAATAAAAAACTTATCCTCACCTACCTCCCTTGATGGAGCCGCCACCTCCTCTTCTTGTCCGCGACGTCTGTGTCTCAGCGTAGGAGGCGCAATGCCGTCATTATATCGCCTCCTGCGCTGTGATGCGGACGTCTAGTAAGCCAGCCCAGAACATTCCCCGCTCAGCGTTGTTTTTTTTAAAGCGGCCTGTCCTGTGCTGGTTTACATTGCATAGTAAAAATGCCGCCCCCCAGACAGTGACGGACAGTGCCGCCTCAGTGCGCCCCTGATCAGGAGCAGTACTGTGCACTACCACTGGCTTAAAGGGGGTGCCAATTTTTGAAAACCCATTTTCTTAAGTCTAGAAAACTGAGTATTTCCCACTCTTTAGAATGTATCCAACCCAATGTTTTGAATGTGTATAGTGTAATGTTTCTCATGTGGTTATGTTGCTGGGAAATTAAAAACTTAAAGAGGACTTTTCACTGCCTCCACCAATTCAAGTTATTAGCATCTTTCTCTCTAGCTTCCACCGTTCTTGAGCAGACACCTAGTTTTGGTGTCTGATGACCTATTTCAGCTCTGTAATGTCAGAAGGGCAGTGTCAGGCAGGAGCAGGAAAAGTTGTGTGATTCAGAGCTCCAGTCAGAGGCAGCCTGTGCTCAGAGCTCAGAATCACACCCCTTGTCTGCTCCTTCCTAGCACCGCCCTCTTGACAGTATAGAGCCTAAATAACATATCAGGCCCCAAAAATAACAATATTGATTGCTTGAGAATGGTGGGGACTAGAGAAAATATTCCAACTGTGCCAGAATTAGTGGAGCAGAGGCTATTAATTGATGTAAAGAGCTGGACTTGTTGGAGGTTGTGAAAGGTCCTTTCCAAGTGGGCCATATATACATTAGTTTTATGTCATTGAAGAAGTCAGAAGTGAATTATTGTTTGCTTGTATACTTCTGCAATGTCCTAGAGGAAGCAGCATGGAGTGCACTGGTGGACGACTCCCTCTCTGGTAATGGTGGCTTTGGCACTAAATCGTCTTGCAGGGGAATGCACCTGTATGGTAGATGGTAGAAGTTCCCCCCAGGACACACCCTAGTGAGGGTCTCCTGACTGTTGGTATTTTGGGGTGCCCTTGGTAAAGACATAGGAGACAAATTGGCAGTTGAATGGATATTGCACGTGGCACAATTTATTTAAGTAAATGATCCAGACTCACAGTCTCTTAAAGTGGTTGACCAGTTCCAGACCAATATTAAGAGACAAATGTTATTGTATGTATAATGAAAACAATTGTTTCGGCCATGAATACCAGGTTCCTTACTGATCTTTTGACTCTTCATTTCACTATTGTTTGGACAATATATCCATTCTCCCCTTTCAAAACAAAAGAACACATTTTTCCTAAAAACTTACTACCTATTACTAAGTTTCTTCTATTATATAATAAAGAGAAGTTTAAAAATATAAGGGTAGGAATATATAAATTGGTAGAAGATATGGCGACACGGTTTCTTTTCTGTAACCAGAAATGTCTTTTCATTGGATATTTCAGTTTGGTCTTCTACTTCTGGTCTTGCAATATTTTAGATTATTGAAATTGCCAGTCTATTGGATGCCAATTTGAAAATGTGTACATTTCTAACTGTGTACTAACCTGCTCTGACCCGAGTTATATTACTTAGATTCCTCTCATTGCTACCTGACCAGATGCAAATCCCTAGTGCAAGGTATAACAGCATTTCAATGTATGCTCTGTCAGACGTCCTCCATCTAAGAAGGAATGGGAAGCCTGTGGGGTGTTCATTGCACTCTGAAACAATGCAGATGGCTGGCAATTTGACAGACTCCAGCAGCACTGAACTGTGAATATGAAAATGCAGAGGCAAATGGCATGAATATTATGGCTCTGTCACGCCACAACAGACAAATTACAGTGACCCACTTTACACAAAGGCACCTGGTAAGAATTCATTGCGGCAAACTGCTTGATTTCGTTCTCGTTCATAAGCAGAACCGGCTGGGTTTGCACATCTGACGAACAGATTCATTAGAGGGGAAATTTGTTTACTGAGTGTCACACATATTATAGGATGTCCAATGAAATGAAGAAAATAAAGCTGTTAAACAGTAGAGGGTAGAAAAAGTTTGTTTATGGGTTTTTTTTAACCCAGGTAATTTCTACAGTTTTTTTTTTTATTATTATGGTATACATATTATGTAGAAGGTGTGAACACTAGTAGTATTGTTCATAAATGCAAGTTATAGAATAGTTACCTCAGGAACTAGCTATATTTGTTTATTAAACTTATTTGTATAGCGCCATCATATTCTGCAGCACTTTACAGACATTGTCAGTCACTGTCCCATATAGGGCTCACAATCTAAATTCCCTATCAGTATGACTTTGGTAGGAAACCCACGAAAAATCAGGGAGAACATACAAGCTCCTTGCAGAGGTTGTCCTTGACTGGATTTGAACCCATGATTCCAGTACTGCAAGGCTAACTGCTGAGCCACTGCACTGCGATATATATCTGCAGCAGATATACAGTAGCTAATTCTGGATGAAATGTTATTCTTTTTCAACTAATTCTGTCTGATGTGAATTGATGGATTTTAGAGAATTACGTAAGGTGGAATTCTCCTATAAAGAAATACTGCACCAGAAAGAAATACAATGTATTTTTATATTATTTATCCCACGACAATTCTGCTACTTTGCACCAGTCATGGCTCTTTTGGGATGACTGAGAGCAGTCTAGGTCCACGATCATTATAGGTAAATGGATGCCATTTGAGGAACACTTATTACTTGCAAAGTTTTGCAGATTCTGTCTTTAAACTTAAAGAGGACCTTTCACAACCTCCAACAAGTCCAGCTCTGTACATAAATTAATAGGCGCTGCTCCTCTGATTCTGGAACAGTTGGAATTTTTCTCTTGCCTCCACCATTCCCAAGCAATCAATGCTGTTAGTTTTGGTGCCTGATATACTATTTAGCCTCTGTACTGTCAGGAGGACGGTGTCAGGCAGGGGCAGACAAGGGATGTGATTCTGAACTCTAACACTGGCTGCCTCTGATTGGAGCTCTGAATCACACCCCTGCCTGACACTGCTCTTCTGACATTGCAAAGCTTAGATAGCACATCAGGCACCAAAATTAACTGTGCTTGTTGCTTGGGAAAGGTGGAGGCTAGAGGAAAAAAAACAACTGTGCTGGAATCAGTGGAGTGGCAACTATTCATTGATGCTAAGAACTTGAATTGGTGGAGGTGGTGAAAGGTCCTTTTTTTTTTTTTTTTAACTGTAATCTTTATTGAATTTTCACAAGAAGTTAAAAGTACAAACAGAGAGGCAGTGCAAACCAAGCACAACAACTTTGAGAATAATCAACCTGCAAAGTGCATGACAAAAGAAATAATATAAACAAGGACATACAGAACACAAGATACCATGTTCACAGGACGAGGAAGGGAGGGAGATCAGGGACCATGGAGTGTGCAATATGCGTCCCATGGATACCAGTCAGATTGGAAGGCATCTGTGGAGTTGTTAAGTGTAGCAGTAAGATACTTAAGACTGCGCACGTCCTTAACACGCGCCACTAGGGCAGGGCCAGTAGGAGGATGTATGCTCTTCCAGTTTAGGGCCATAAGTGTTTTAGCAGCCATACACAGATACAGGAAGGGTTTAGAAGTCTTTCTACCAAGGTGTCGAGGAGGCAAGTTGGTAGATAAATAACAGGATCCAGTAGGACACCCTGGAGAAAGAGCTC
Organism: Leptodactylus fallax; assembly: GCA_947044405.1. Classification (NCBI taxonomy): domain Eukaryota; kingdom Metazoa; phylum Chordata; class Amphibia; order Anura; family Leptodactylidae; genus Leptodactylus; species Leptodactylus fallax. The sequence goes on along the minus strand of CAMRHE010000497.1, from coordinate 245,582 downwards.
ATCAGTGAGAACCTTGAACTCTGTCCAGAAAGCACGAATCAACGGACAGTTCCAAAAAATGTGGTATAATGTACCCTCCCCGGAGAGACATCTCCAACAGGTCATAGGGAAACTGGGGTTGAGGGTATGTAAGAGGACAGGAGTGTGATACCAAAACATCAACAGCTTATATTGAGTTTCACAGAATGTAATACATGTGGACGATTTGGCCGCCCGGGACCATATGATCTGCCATTGTGCTGGGGAGATCAGCCTATCCAAAGCCTCTGTCCACCTGACCGTGTACTGGGGGAGTATGTCCCTCCAGAGAAGAAAGTATGTGATAGATGCTCAAGCTCAGGCCCCTCGTAGAGGTACCAGCACGACAAATCTTCTCAAAGAGCGTAGTGACAGACACCCACGGGGCCCCAAACAGAGAGGTCATAAAGTGGGCTATCTGCCTATAGTGAAGCCACTCAGTAGACGGCAAATTCAAATTGAAGGTAAAATAAGCAAAGGGCCTGAGCTCCAAGGTTGATGGGTCAATCAGGTCAGCAACATGGAACAGGCCCAGCCTGCTCCAAGGATGCACGATATCAGGAACCAGCCCCCCCCCCAGGAGGAGAGGATTAAAGAGGAAAGAGACCATAGAGGAATGGCGGGAGGCGAGTGGGAAAAGCTTGTGGCAAGTAATCCAGATAGCCCTGGTAAAGTGGATGGGACCCAAAAGAGGGGTGGGTGGCAGAGGGGAAGAACAGGACCACAGGAATGCATTCAGATGGACAGCAGCCAACCATAGTTTTTCTATCTCCACCCATTTAGTATAGGCCCGGGCTGATGCCCAAAACGGAAAACAACGTAAATGGGCTGCCCAGTAGTAGTGGAGCAAGTGCAGGACTGCTAGACCCCCCCCCCTCTGCCTTACTAGCCAACATAATTGAGCGAGGAATGCGATGTCACTTGCCGTTCCAAATAAATTGAAAAATAGCGTTTTGGAGGGAGCGCAGCTCGGAAAGGGGAACAGCCACTGGCAGCGTTTCGATAAAATAAAGGAGTTTAGGGAGAAGCGTCATCTTAACAGCAGTAATTCGCCCTATCAAAGAAATATGCAAGGGACGCCATTTATCCAGGAGGGATCGAAGATCGCGAAACATCCGGGGATAGTTGACTGAGTACAAAGTGGCATAAGAGGATGACAGTTGGATGCCTAGGTAGTGGAGAGAACAGTCCCTCCATTGGAAATGATAGTTGTGACGGAGGAGATGAAGGGCAGATTCAGGGATATGTAAAGGGAGGGCCTCAGTCTTTGAGGAGTTAATGTTATATCCAGAGAAGTGGCCATACTTACGCAAAGACAACATAAGATTTGGGAGGGAGATATGAGGGTTGGTGAGGGTGAGCAGGACATCATCAGCGAAAAGAATAATTATTAGTCTTGATCTCGCACAGAAATCCCAGTAATATCAGGGTTGGAGCGGATTGTGGATGCCAGGGGTTCAATATAGAGGACAAAAATAAGGGGAGATAGGGGGCATCCCTGGCAGGTCCCATTACGGATAGAGAATGAGGATGAGGTGGTATGAGGGAGTTTAACTACAGCTGAAGGGAAGGAGTAAAGTGCCTGAACCGCTGAGAGGAAGGCCCCCGAAAAAGCAAACCTTCTAAGAGTAGCAAACATAAAAGACCAATCAAGGCAGTCAAAGGCCTTCTCAGCGTCCAAACTCAGGAGGAGTGCAGGGGTAGCAGAATGGTTGGCGACATCTATCAGATCCACCGCCCTTCTGGTTGACGACAGGGGATGAAACCCACCTGGTCCTTGTGGATAAGAGAGGGGAGCCAAGCATTCAATCTAGTAGCTAATATTTTTTGTGAAAAGTTTAAGATCATTGTTGAGGAGAGCTATGGGTCGATAATTAGAGCACTCTTGCAGATCTTTATTTGGTTTAGGAACTAAGGTGATTTGGGAGTGGAGCATCGACTGGGGTATGGTGGCACCAATTAGGAAAGAATTAAATAGATTATGCAAGTAGGGAAAGAGAGTAGATTGAAAGGACTTGTAATATAATTAGGCGAATCCATCAGGGCCCGGGGCTTTACCATTTGGGAGGCTTTTTAGGGTGTCAGTAAGCTCCTCGTCTGTAACCAGAGTGTTAAGGGAAGCGAGGGCTGAGGGAGACAAAGAGAGGAGACTGCAAGAATTGAGGTAATCCCGCAGGCCCTGAGGGGAGGAGGGGAGGTCAGGGTGGGCTCTCGATGGGAGGTTGTACAGGTGGGAGTAATAAGATTGAAATGCGGTAGCAATATCATCAGGGTGATGTAAAAGCGTGCCAGAGGAGCCGCAAATTACATGGGGAGTAGAAGAGGCCCAGTGGTCCCGCAGAGTCTTAGCTAATAGAGTATGGGCCTTGTTACTGCGCTCATAATAGCGTTGACGACTGTAGAGGAGAAGTCGCTGGGTAGCATGTGTAGCTAGGTCGCGCAGGTCAGTCCGAGTAGCAACCAGTTGGTGAAGCGTGGACAGAGAGGGACGTACTGCTAAACTGTCAGTGACGGTTTTTATCTTAGTGCGCAGAGCCACCTCCCTGGCCCCCCTATTCTATTTCAGTCGCATAGCTATAGCAATGCAATGCCCCCGCATAACTGCCTTATGGGCCTCCCAGAGCGTTGAGACAGAAGTCTTGTTGTCTTGAAAGTAGTCAGTCAGATGTATATGTAATGTTGGAGATATGCAAAAGCCAGCTTCGTCTCTATATTTCCTGGATTGACTGCAGTTCACATTTATGACACTAGATGTAGCTGTTACTAAATGTTTATCTGTAGACACTCTGTACTTTGTTGTTTTTGATGCTGTTGATATACACTTCCTGTATTGTTAGTGTGTGTGCTGTACTAGATCTGTTATTCACCATGTGAGGTGAATCTTCTCTTACTGCATTCATGTTTCACTAAAGTCTGTTCCTTTTATATACAAATGTCTATCTAGTTTTGACTCTGCCACATCCAGCAATCAAACTCTGCAACATATAAAGCGTTACGGGTAGTTTCCGAGTGTAAGAGGGATTCATTAAGGCGTCAATGGCAACGTTTAGTCGGGGTCAGCGCAGGAGAGAGGGTGACTGTGACCGGGCCATGGTCTGACCATGAGATAGGCCCAACATCAGCATCAATAAACAAGCGGAGCATTAGGGTATTTGCCGCTAATGAGGCAAAGTGAGGCGGCCGCCACAGGTGGCACTATCCGTCACTGTCTGGGGGGTGGCATTTTTACTATTTATTTAATGTAAACCAGCCCAGGACAGGCCGCTTTAAAAAAACAAATCTGCGCTTATACCTGTCCTGGGCTGGTTTACGAGACCTCTGCATGTCAGCGCAGGCGGCAATACAATGACGTAATCGCGCCTCCTACGCTGAGACGCAAACGTCATATGCGCGGACAAGAAGAAGAGGCGGCGGCTCCATCAAGGGATCGCAGGTTGGTGTGGATAACTTTTTTTATATCAATAGGCCATAACCTGCTGAGATATCCCCAGCAGGTAACGGCCTATTTATTTACCTACTCCACGCCTGCTCGTGGCCGCCGAAGGGGAAGTGGATGCCGCTGTGAGCAGCCGCGGGCCTCAAATACTACTATTATTATACTCTGGGGTTTTTTCAGACCCCAGAGTATAATAGTCGGAGACCCAGGGGAGGTGAGGGAACATAAAAAGCAATGCTACTTACCTCTCCTGCAATCCGATGTTACTCCCAGCAGGCTTGGGCCCTCTCGTGACGTCATCAGTTCGCGTCGTTGGCCTGATCACGTGATGTGTGTGCACAATTAAACATGGGCGAAAGCTGCAGGGAGTGCACCAGTGTCCAGGAAAGGTAATTAACACTGGTTTTATGTTTGTCACCTCCCCTGGGTCTCCGATCATTATACTCTGGGGTCTGAAAAGACCCCAGAGTATAATAATAGTTCATGGGTGGGCCACTATAGGGCATAATACCATGTGCAGGGGCTACTGTGGCGCATAATGCCAGTGCATGGGCCACTATGGAGCATAATACCGAGTGCAGGGGCCACTATAGAGCATAATACCATGTGCAGAGGCCACTATGGAACATAATACTGTATGCAGGGGCTACTATGGGGAATAATACCATGTGCAGGGGCCACTTTGGAGCATAATACCAGTGCAGGGGCCACTATGGAGCATAATACCTTGTGCAGGGGCCACTATGGAGTATAATACCATGTGCAGAGGCCAATATGGGGCATAATACCATGTGCAGGGGCCAATATGGGGCATAATACCATGTGCAGGGGCCACTAGGGAGCATAATACTGTGTGCAGGGGTTGCTGTGGAACATAATACCGCGTGCAGTGGCCATTGCAGGGCATAATAACGTGTGCAGGGGCTGCTACGAGGCATAATACAGTGTGCAGGGGCCGCTGCGGGGAATAATACAGTGTGCAGGGGCCGCTGCGGGCCGTAATACTGTGTGCAGGGGCTGCTGTGGAACATTATAGTGTGTGTAAATGGGGCGCTATAAACAGGAGCTATGGTGCCTGTTTATATCACACGATGTTTGTTTATAGTGACCGTGTGATGTAATTCCAGCCTTGTCACATAGACATGTATAGGATGAGGCTGTAGTTGTATTACATGGCCACTATGAGATGAATGACACTATGTAAACAGACAAGGGGTCACGTCGCTTACACAGGTACCACAGTTCATTCAAACAGCTGATCAGTTGACCTGGAAAACCTTTTAATTAGTTAACACCTGGGGCATTATTAATAAGGGGCACTATTTATACAGGGTACACAAGGACATTATTAATATAAAGATGCACTTGGGGGTATTATTCATTATGGGGGGTAATATCATATATTATATAATTGGGGGTAGCAGCAGGATGGGGGTGCAGGTGAGGACAATGTGGGTCAGGTGCCTGGAAAAGTGAGGAGCCAAAGATGTCTGTGTTGCAAACTTTACAGAGACAAGTCACAGCTGGAAGAAGTGGCCATGGCGGTCCAAAGGGAAAGGAAGGGAAATGTGACCGTTTAGTCAGACGTCACCTGTAAGTCACAAAATGTTACTGCTCTGTATTCACCTAAATGATAGAGGATAAATACCTGATAACTGTCTGCTGAGACCCCCACTGAGCCTGAGAATTGTTTTTTTTTTTCTCCTACAGGGTGGGAATTCAGCCTGACCGCAGCCAGGCTGAATATAAGCGTGTTGCTTGGTGGATGGACGAACCTGCGTGGCTCTCATTCACTTCAATGGAAGTGCCAAAGATACCCGAAGTCCAGTACTCAGCTATCTGCGGCGCTCCTATTATAGAGAATGGGGGCCATGTGGGCTCGTCCATCCACCAAGCAGATGTGTGAAGTTACTTTCATTGTTAATGCCTTGTTGTTGATCTGATACTGAAGTAATACAGGAAGAAGAATTCTTAAAAACTGTTTTATAACTTTGTGTATTGTGTATATTGTGCGACGATAACAGCGTGTGAAGCTAGTAGCATGGAAACTCAATTTTTTTTTTGGGGGGTGGGGCGTCTTTCTATAGTCCGCCTCAGGCAGCAAAGAGGCTAGGGTCACCACTGATCCTCGTGTGTGTGCCGTGGGGATGAGAGAAGAATGTGTAAGAATGGGCAGTGGGGTTGTTGACCAGCCACAAATCATATAGGGCAGAGGAGCTAATCAAACGGCGGAACTCTCTGGCGAGGCGAGACTGAGAAGCAGCGACTGGGCTATCATGTAGAGAAAATCTATCTGTATGTTCGGAGAAGAACATATTAAAATCCCCGCCAGGGAGCCAAGCCACACCAGAGAGACCCTGCAGGTGACCCAAAACTACGGGGAGAAAAGTCAGTTGAGAAGAGTTAGGGGCATAGACATTGCAGAGGACAATAGGTTGTCCATTAAAATGTCCTTCTAAGATAATATAGCGACTCTGAGGATCCAAATGGGAGGTAGTAATCGTAATGGGACATGCGCGGGATAGTAAGATATCCACTCCCGCCTTCCGGCGATTATGACAGGCAGGTGATGTCGTCTAGGTTTCGGGGAGATCCACACCTGTGGGGGCGGCTGGGGTGGAGGAGTAAGCTTCCAGTCAGACATCTCTGGAGGTGGAATGTCCAATGTAGCACAGAAGGGATGTAGATCTGCGTAGGACTGCAAGGTAGCAGAGCGCCCATTCCATCGGGCAGTCAGAGCAAAAAGGAACTCCAATGGTAGGGAATCTGGCAGTCACGAAGTAGTTGAAGTAGCGGGAGAAGGTGTCACCTCTTCTGCAAAGTAATCCAGGAAAGTTCCTGATATAGTTGAATTTTAGCTCCGTCAAAGTCAAGGTCCTTAAGGTGGTGGGCCTTGGAGAGAATAGCTTTTCAGCGCAAAGTCGTGAACACAGCAGATAACGTCATGTGGTGTCGGGCCAGACACCCTTGGGCGTAGGGCTCTGTAGGCACGGTCAAGTTTGACTTTATGAGTGGGGGGTTTCTGGAGAATAGTATTGAAAATTGCCTCCAGGGTGACATGTATGTCCTCCACCTGAGTGGCCTCGGGCAAGCCTTTGACTCTGATGTTGTTACGGCGTCCCCAATTATTAAGGTCCTCCACATCACACTGCATGTCCTGTATAGTCTGGCATTGGGAGTGGACAGAGGCTCGGAGCTGGGATAGAGAAGCTCGAGTTTGGTCATGGTCCTCCTCAAGGGTCTCAAACCTAGTAGTGATTTGCTGAAAGTCCATCTGCAGGACAGAGATCTCCTTGTGAAACACCTCTGTGACTTCAGTGACCATGGACTGAAAGTTCTGTCTACTTGGCAAGTGAGCAAGTAGCTGAACCCACTGTAACGAAATGGAGGCTGGAAGTGGAGCACAGTTGTCAAGCGGTAGGGAGGGGGGCGGTGATGGAGAAGTACCCCCAGCATCCCCGACAGCATATGGGGACATAGAAGGTCTACCTCCCAGGTCCAGGTCATCCCCTCCATGACATGGGGAAGAAGCTGAGGTACGCTGCGGCAGAGCTCCTGAGCTGGAGGGCGTAGGGGGACATGATGCTGTAGAAGGCACTGCACAGTGCTCAAGGGTCCCTATATCAGGGGTTGCAGGGACAGGTGGAGGAGGAACAGAGGTGGTGACAGAGGTGGCAGCAGTAGTCAGACCCACCTGAGTAGTCTGTGGAGCTCCCAGCCCAGCAGGGAGCCCAGGCACTGAGGAAGAAGCAGGAGGTAGCAGGGACCCAGTGGAGGAGGGAGGTAGCGGCAGCACCATGCGGGATCTCTCCAACGGAGGCAGCCCAGCGCTGCTAGGAGAGTCTGCAGCGATGTCCTGAGAGCGGACGTGAAAGGTCCTTTTTAAGGGAGCAGTGTAATTTACCAATGGTCCATGGCACTGTCCAAATAATTGGTTTGTTCTTTTGTGTAAAGAAGCAACTATTGTATAGGATAGATTCCCTTACATCCTACAGCAGCACAAAATGGAATCTTTAATTAGCATAATTTATGCATGACTATGGTACCCTATAAAAGGGCAAAAGGGACCTCCCCCCTTGTGTTTTTTTCTGTCCTGTGTGGTGGGACAGGTGGAGGGAGGTCTTTTGTCCTCCCATATTTTGTTTTTTCCCCTAAAGTTTGTTAACTTCCATTGGGGAGTCATCTTTACACCTCTCTTCTCTTCTTCTTTCTTCCACTGGACGCTTCTGTGGAAAAGAAGGGGGTTTTTTATTTAGGCAGTTTTTTTGTGCCTAGCCAAACTTTCAACCTCCGCTCTGAAAAGGTTGATTTCAGTAGTACATGCAGTGGTAGTTGCATGTTGCATGTTCAAAGACCTGTAATGCAGGCCACTTGTACAGTCTTGAAGTGGAGCATTGCCGTTTCACTTACCTTTTTTGTGCCTAGCCAGGCTTTTGGTCTTTGCTCTGAGGGGGTTGATTTCAGTGGTGCATGCGGCGGTGGTTGCGTGCTGCATGTTCAAAGATCTATAATGCAGGCCACTTGTGCAGCCTTGAGGTGGTGCATTACCATTTCATTTACCTTACAAGCTTCACGGCCGGCAGAAGTGACGTCGGTCACTTTGTTCCTCCAAAACCTTTGTGTTTCGGTTTTCCGTTGACTGAATTCTCGGACTGAATTTTTGCGGCTTAGTTTTTCCTCCTTTTTGCAAGTTTATATTTGCTGAGCCTCTTTTATGGCATCAGTCTGTATATTTTTAGCTTAATTCTGTGTACAAGGAATTAAGGTTTGCAAAATTTGCGGGGGAAGGGGGAGGGTTTTTTGTGTGCATTACTTGCTCATTCCTCCTCCCTTCCTATAGAATCCTTCATCTCAATGCAGGAGATGGCTTGTCTCTTAGTGAAGAAGGCCTCAGTACTCCACTTGTATTACTGTTCTTGCTGCTGTTGCTTCTCTGGCAGCGCGGTGGCTCAGTGGTTAGCATGGCAGCCCTGCAGCGCTAGAGTTCTGGGTTCAGATCCTGGAAGGGAAAAAAGGGGGCCTAGTTTGTTTGCATTGTGATACACTGTAGACATTAAATTATTTGTTGCCGTCAGTGTGGCGTGGACCCCCCTCTGAAGTACCATCTATACGAGACATTGTTGTATGTGTCAAGGATTCCCTGAAGGAGAGCCGGATCTCCATTTCTCAGATTTTGGAAAAGTCCCGATCTGAGAAACATACTCTTTCATTAGTCGCTAAGAGGACTTTCAGGTGATTGATGAGATGCTCTCATCGGATGAAGATACCTTGGAGAATTCCAGCAGACCTCTCTTTCCTCTAGAGAAGATAAATAGGCTGCTGAAGTCCCTGGAGGACCGAGATATTGACGGTGAAGCCTCCACTTCCACCAATAGGGGGCCTAGGGCCTTCCAAGTGGTCGTAACACTGATAAACTCATGCTATTGGAGTGGAAACATCCTGAAAGAGCCACTATTTTATCAGGAGGTTAAGGCCTTATTTCCAATTGTGGAGTTCCAGCTGGACCAATGGGGTCCCCCACCTAAAGTCGATATGGCAGTAGCCAAATTGTCCCGCTGTACGGTGGTCCCGGCGGATGATGGCTTCAACCTCCAGGACCGTATGGATAGGTGCATGGAGGGCACCCTCAGAAAGGCTTATTCTGCGTCCTCTGCTCAGACCTTGGCGGCCATTGTCTCTAATGAGGTATCAAACAAGTTGTGCTTTGATCTAGCCCAACTAGAGAGGGACATTGACTCTGGAGTCTTCAGAGATTACCTCTTATCATTCTTGAGGTCAGTCTCCTTGTCTGCACATTACCTATCCGAGGCCTCCCAACATCAGCCTCAGTCTAGACCTCAATTCTAGAGGCATCCTAGATACTCAAACTAGATACTCATACTTCCCCAAAGAAGGGGACAAGAAGAAGCCTAACTTCTGACGCCAGCTGTTTTCTTCCTGTGGCAGAGACTCCTGTTGGGAACGACTCAATTTTTCATCTTCCGGCAGGAGAAGATTCAAGACCCTTGGGTCTTGAAAGTAGTACAACAGGATATGCGATTGATTTTCTTCACCCGCTCAAGTCTGATTTATTATGACCCGCTCCCCTTCCTGCGGCTCGGCAGGTTATACTGGTTAGTTCCATTCGCGATTATATTTACAAGGGAAGCTTGGAAGAGGTTCCCCTCTAAAGAAGGATTCAGTGTTTACTCCCCAGTTTTGTCTGGTGCTAAAATCATCAGGCGACTGGAGGATGGTTATAGATCTAAGATATCTGAATCTCTTCATTTGGATAAATCATTTTGGAATGGAGACTGTGAAACCCATCACATCCTTTCTACAGCAGGGCAAGGTCCTTGTCACCCTAGACCTAAAGGATGCCTATCTAAACATTCCAGTTTATCCTCCACACAGAAGGTATCTCAGAATCGCTGTCTCAGTTTGCAGCCACAGGAAGCATCTTCAGTTTATGGCTGTAGCTTTTGACATCCCTTTAGCTCACCACACCTTCACCAAGGTGGTGGCTCCAGTAGCAGCCGCACTCAGACTTCAAGGTCTATTCATAGTGCCATACTTGGACGTCTGGCTAATAAAAGCTCAGTCAAAATCCATCCTGCTCCAGCATTTGCTGATAGCTGTGTCCTTTCTTCAACACTTAGGTTGGCTAATAAATTGGGAAAAGTCAGAGGTGATTCCCTCTACTCAGAGAAAGTTCCTGGGGTTTCTCCTGGACTCAGTCTGCATGAAAATTTCCTTAACTCCTGCAAGGAAAGAAATGTTAACCACAGCAGTCCGGTATCTTCTCAGAACACACCTGGTGTCTATCAGGACAACTATGAGAGTCCTTGGCCTAATGTCATCCTCAGCCATGGCAGTCCTTTGGGCTTTATGGCATATGCGTCCTCTTCAGATGGAAGCTCTAAAGGCCTGGAATCATACTCTCTCTCTCTCTCGACAAGAGGATCAGACTTTCCCCACTACTCATCTTTCCCTCAGATGGTGGATACACCTGAAAGACGGGATGTCCATGGTCCAACCTCGTTGGACCCTGTTGAATACCGATGCATCCCTCTCGGGATGAGGAGCTCACCTGTATGAGAAGACCGTACAAGGAGTCTGGAGCAGGCTAGAAAAGAGGACATCGTCCAACTGGAAGGAACTCAGAGCAGTTTACCTTGCACTACTTCATTTCTCTCCTCTCCTCAGAGGAAGAGCGGTTAGGATCTGGTTTGACAGTATGACGACCGTAATATTCCTGAACAAACAGAAAGGCACCAGATCGCTATCAGTATTCAGGGAGACAGGTCTGACTTTTACCTGGGCAGAGGAAATTCTGACCCACTTATCCGCGGTTCACTTCAGGGGCTCCTTGAACATAGTAGCGGATCAGTTGAGTTGGGGTCTCACTGTATCAGGAGAATAGTTTCTCAATCCAGAGATTTTCCACCAGATTACCCTGAAGTGGGGTCTTCCAGAAGTAGACCTTAGGATGACCAGACTCAATGCCAAGGTGGAGATGTTCTTCTCACTGTATCAGGAGGACTATCCCTTAGCAGTGGATGCTCTGTCCATTCCTTGGAGGTCCAGGCTGACATACATCTTCCCTCCACTTCTCATGATACCAAGGGTATTGATGAAAGTCTGAGAGGACCAAGTATATTTACCATTCTGGCCAAAAAGAGATTGGTTTTCCCAGCTCATGTACAAGAGTTGAGTGACCTATTGGAGGCTTCCCCCACCCAGAACCTGGTTTCCCAAGGAACTCAGAAGTACAAGGATCTGAGGAGATTCAACCTGACAGCCTGGAGGTTGACCAGCCCTTATGGAGATCCAGAGGGCTGTCAGAAGCCGTCTTGAAGACTCTTTCCTGCATTAGAGCAGAGTCTACCAATGAGAGCTACCTAAGGATAGGTAATGTCTTCAAAGAGTGGTGCTCCAAACAGGAAGTTAACAGTTCAAATCCTACAACGGGAGAGATTCTAAAACTTCTTCAGGATGGCTTGGATAAGGGCCTTTCCCCTGCCACACTCAAGGTACAGATTTCAGCCCTATCCTCCTGTTTAGGCAGACGATTGTCTCAGAATCCCTTAATCTCTAGGTTCCTTAAGGGTGCTATGAGATTTAGACCAGTGGTTTCAACTCCTGTTCCCCAGTGGAATCTTGCTACTGTTCTCTCGGGTCTTTGTGGTCCTCCATTTGAGCTGTTAGAGGACCTGTATCTAAAGTGTTTAGCCTTTAAAACCACCTTTTTGTTAGCCATCACTTCAGCAAAGAGAGTGGGTGAGCTCCAGGCCTTTTCTTCCGAGGAACCATATACTTGGTGCTTGAGGATAGGGTCCAGCTCAGGTTTCTCCCTGGCTATGGTGCCTTCTCATGCCTATATCAACTAGATGGTTTCCTTACCAGTCTTTTTTTTTCCAGCTCCTTCCTCTGAAGAAGAGGAAGGACTTCACACACGACCTTTCAGGAAATCCGAGAATCTTCTTATTAATATATATGGTAGAGAAAAAGGTGTCAGAGCTTCCGAAAACCTACTTTATCTAGATGGATCAAGGAAGCGATTAAAACTTCTTTTTCTGCTCAGGGGTTAACGCCACCTGAATTCTTTACAGCCCACTCAACTAGGGCTGTGTCAACCTCTTGGGCTGAGAGCTGTGTGGCACCTCTTAATCAGATTTGTGCAGCCACTTCTTGGTCATCTCATCTAACCGGAGTTCAGAGGCGACTGCCTTTGGACAGTCAGTCCTAGGTACTGTACAGCGAGGAAACCTTCCCTAGGGGAATTACTTGCTACATACCCATATTGTACTGCTGTAGGACGTAAGGGAATTGTTGATTATGATGTTAATCTGTTTTCCCTTAGTCCTAACAGCAGCACAAGCTTCCCTCCCTAACTTAGGATTTTTACTTTATAACTTACACAAGGGGAGGGGAGGTCCCTTTTGCCCTTTTATAGGGTACCATAGTCATGCATAAATTATACTAATTAAAAATTCTGCCTGTTCTATCAACACACATGGGCAGAAATACCCATATTGTGCTGCTTCTAGGACTAAGGGAAAACAGATTAACATCATAATCAACGAAACCCCTTTCTAGATGAGGGAGCAGGGAGAATTATCCTACTACTTCCTATATGTCCTTAGGCCATACTTGGGTCATGGTTTTCATATATTTATACAGTATAATATAAATGTAAAGCACAATTCATTGCCAGATCTGATGCACAACAGATCTACAATAAGGTCCATTGTAGTTTCCGTCATTTTGAAAAAAGGAATAGATAGCATTCTGCACTATACTTCTTCTCAAACATTCTGGGACTGCTGATGGACGCTCCAGTTCCCTGATGACACTGTAAATATAGCCTTACCTTGTGCAGACCTCACAAAAACATAGAGGCATGTAACTGTGGTAAACCTTCTCAGCCTTTTTAAAATTATTATTATTATTATTGTTTATTTATATAGCACTATTAATTCCATGGTGCTTTACATTTGCGGATTTACATACGATACGCAAGATATACAAAACAGATAATGCTAACAGAGACCAACTGGTACAGTGGGATAGAGGGCCCTGCCCGCAAGGGCTTACAATCTATGAGGGAAGAGGGATAGAGACAGAAGGTGGGGGTAGAGGCTGCTCAGGTGGTGGTGTGGTGACAGTAGCGTTATTGGAGGTTGTAGGCTTTCTTGAATAGGTGAGTCTTCAGGGCCTTCTTGAAGCTTGTGACTGTGGGGGACAGTCTTATGTGTCTTGGTAATGAGTTCCAGAGCATGGGGGATGCCCCTGAGAAGTCCTGGAGTCTATTATGTAACTGTTTACCTATGCAAATGAGTTATTTGTTAAAAAGGTTGGCCTATGAGTAACATTTGCCCCTATTCATCCAACATGGGGGAGGGATGCTGAAGCAATGGCCCAAAAAGCTTAGGGATAGGCAAAGTAGAGTGTAAAAAAAGAGAATGGTTTGCCCCTGTGGAGGAGATGTGTTTAGACAATGCAAGATGCCTGGAGAATCTGTTGTTGGCTTGTTGGCCTATGTAACTGTTAAAAAGGTTGCCCAGACTAAAATTTTATTTTTAATTAGGTCAGGGAAGGTGAAAAAAATGAAAACAAAACATAGTCACCTGTCCCTGGTGCTCCGGTGTCCTTCCAGAGCAGTCCGGTCCTGCTGCTCGGCTGTGTTCTTTTGCGGAAGTCCTCACCAGCTGTGATGTCCCAGGTGACGTGACCCCTGAGGCCAATCAGCAGCCTCAGAGGTGTAAGGAAGGGACGTCATGTGTCCTTCACTGAGGCTGCTCATTTACCTCAGTGGTCACATGCGGCAGGAGAACCCCCACCGGAAGAAAACAACGGAGCTGCAGGACCAGACCACGCTGGGAGGCACCGGAGCACCAGGGGAAGGTGAGTATGTTTGTTTTTTTTAACCTTCCCTGGCCTAAGTAAAAAATAACATTTTAGCCTGGACAACCCCTTTAAGCTTGGGCTTGTCAATTGTGAAAGTGATGATGAACTAAGTACAAAGTAGGCTTGTCCATTGTAATAAAATTTTTAGACTAGACACTCAGGAAAAGACACCCAGTGTCAAAAGAGTCTAATTGTATTATCAATCATAGTACTACGAAAAACCTACTGTACATATATATATATATATATATATATATATATATATATATATAGTTAGGTCAGACAGTGATGTTGAATGAGAGAGCCTGAATCGCAATCTCCATTCTAGTTTATTCCAAAAGTGTTCAGTGGGGTTGTGGTCAGGGCCGGTTTCAGACAAACTGTGGCTCTGGGCAAAATTTAAAACTGGGCCCCAAATGCTGATATACCAATGCCATCATATTTCCAGTGGCAGCCCCTTTAATAACCTTTCTGCTCCCTGTCTGCCCCCAAAACAGTAACAACCACCCCCCTCCTTATGCCCACACACATTTCAAATAACCATCTTTGTACTGCCTAATAGATTTTTGCACCCCCTCATCAGTTATTATAGCACCTCATTATAAATAATAGTCCCTGCTTATAAAGAGTGCCCCATATCAGTAATAGTTCCCCTTTATCAGTAATAGCCCCCCTCAAAAATAATACTGCCCCAAAATAAATAGTCCCCGTTATTAATAATAGCCCTCTCATAAATAATACTTCGCCTTATAAATAATAGTCCACATTATCAATATTAGCCCTCTTATAAATAATAGTTCCTTTAACAATAATACCCCGTTATAAATAATAGTCCTCTTATAAATAATAGTCCTTTTAACAATAGCCTCCTTATAAAGTTTCCCTCTTATAAATAAAAGCAACCACATTATAACAGCCGCCTCTCTATATATATAATGTCCCCCCTTATTATAGGCCTATTATAAATAGTTTTTCCCTTATAAATAATAGCCCACCTTATATGTTTCCCCCTTATAATAACCCCCTTATATATAATTTCCTCTTATAATAGCCCACTTATACTTAATAATTTACTCCCTTATAAATAATAGCCCCCTTATAAATAGTTCCTCCCTTATACATAATAGCCCCTTATATATACAGTGCCTTGCAAAAGTATTCATACCCCTTGAACTTTTTCACATTTTCTCACCTTACAACCACAAATTTAAATATATTTTCTTGAGATTTTATGTGGTAGACCAACACAAAGTAGCAGATAATTGTGAAGTGGAAGGAAAATGATACATGGTTTTCAAAATTTTAATCAAATAAAAACTTGAAAAGTGTAACGTGCAAAAGTATTCAGCCCCCTTTATAAATACTTTGTACAGCCACCTTTTGCTGCAATTACAGCTGCAAGTCTTTTGAGGTATGTCTCTAACAGATTTGCACATCTAGAGACTGAGATTTTTGCCCATTCTTCATTGCAAAATAGCTCAGACTCAGCCAGATTGGATAGAGAGCGTCTGTGAACAGCAATTTTCATGTCTTGTCACAGATGCTCAATGGGATTTAGGTCTGGACTTTGACTGGGCCATTCTAACACATGAATATTCTTTGATCTAAACCATTCCACTGTAGCTCTGGCTGTATGTTTAGGATCATTGTCTTGCTGGAAGGTGAATCTCCTTCCCAGTCTCAAGTCTTTTGCAGCCTCCAACAGGTTTTCTTCCAGGATTGCCCTGTATTTAGCTTCATCCATCTTCCCATCAACTCTGAGCAGCTTCCCTGTCCCTGCTGAAGAAAAGCCTCCCCACAGCATGATGCTGCCAACCACCAGGTTTCACAGTGGGGATGGTGTTTTCAGAGTGATGAGCAGTGTTACTTTTCTGCCACACATAGCACTTTGCATTTAGACCAAAAAGTTCAACTTTGGTCTCATCTGACCAGAACACCTTCTTTCACATGTTTGCTGTGTCCTCTATATGGCTTGTGGCAAACTGCAAACGACACTTCTTATGTCTTTCTTTCAACAATGGTTTTCTTCTTGCCACTCTTCCATAAAGGCCAGATTTGTAGAGTGCACGACTTATAGTTGTCCTGTGGACAGATTCTCCCACCTGAGCTGTATATTTCTGCAGCTCCTCCAGAGTGACCATGGGCCTCTTGGCTGCTTCTCTGACCAGTGTTCTCCTTGCTTCATCTGTCAGTTTAGATGGACGGTCATGTCTTGGTAGGTTTGCTGTTGTATAATACTTTTTCCATTTTTGGCTGATGGATTGAACAGTACTTCTTGGGATGCTCAAAGCTTGGGATATGTTTTTATAATCTAACCCTGCTTTAAACGTCTCCACAACTTTATCTCTGACCTTTCTGGTGGGTTCCTTGGTCTTCATGATGCTGTTTGTTCACTAGTGTTCTCTATCAAACCACTGAGGCCTTCACAGAACAGGTGTATTTATACTGGGACTAAATTACACACAGCTGGACTCTGTTGATTAATTAAGTGACTTCTGAAGGCAATTGATTGCGCTAGATTTTATTTAGGGGTATCAGAGTACAGGGGGCTGAATACTTTTGCACGTCACACTTTTCAGATTTTTGTTTGATTAAAATTTTAAAAATCATGTATCATTTTTGTTCCACTTCACAATTATCTGCTACTTTGTGTTGGTCTATCACTTAAAATCTCAAGAAAATGCATTTAAGTTTGTAGTTGTAAGGTGACAAAATGTGAAAAAGCGAGGATTTTTGTTTTATTATCCCAACAGTGTGGCAGTGCCAAGTGGCAACTACAGAATTTCATGAAAAATTAGTGGCGCACTATCAGGCACCAAAAAATGATCCCTTTATGGGAGCAGATGCCATGCCAAGGAGTGAAAATTACAGAATTTCATAAAACATTTGTGGCACACTGTCAGTTGAAGAGCGATGAAGCATTGACTTTATCAAATAGGGGCCACCAAAAATTAGCTGTTTATGGGAGAAGATGTGACACCAAAATGGCATTGGTATTGAAAGAAGCTATATATTTTTTTTTTTTTGTTTGTTTGTTTTTTTGAGGTGGGGTACTTTTTTTTATATATTTTTTTTTATTATGCCAACAATGTGAAACCAATAGCCTGGAATACTACAACATAATGGGCCAGGCTATTAGAGATGTCTGGCAGAGTGGTGGCAGTGGCGATAGCTGTGGCAACATGAGTGGCAGTACTGCAGTACAGTATGGAATAATGTTATGGACCAGGCTGCAAGAGATGTTTGGCTGAATTGTTGTGGTAGCTGTGGAAACATGAGTGGCAGTAAAGAATGGAATGATCTGATGGAACAGGCCTCAGGACATGTCTGGTTGAGTGGTTGTGGTGGTGGTTGCTGTGGCATCATGAATGGCAGTACAGTATGGAAAAGAACGTGACAGAGAAGGCTACAGGAGATGATAACTGATAACTGTAGCAAGCAGAATCACCAGTACAGTCAATGGAGTATGATACAGAGACAGAGGTGGATGTATTCATTGGCATCAGCCGGAGGTATGTGAAAATCCTTCTAATTTAAGAATCTCAGGTCCTCCACCATGATAACTCCACCCCAGTTCTTCATCCTCCTCCAGTTCCTCCTGCATAACCTCAGGGTGATGACAGTGACCAAGAGATAGAAGCTGTTTCTTCCATCCAGCTTCTTCCAGCCCTCATTACATGAGTGTTTTTCCTGTATGATATGTAATAAAGGGATGACATCACTGATGCTGCAGCTGTCCCTTCTGACATATTTGATGGCCTCCTCAAAGAGCCTCAGAAGAGACTTCCCTCATGAGCCTCCAGTGGTGGATCTCAAAATAACATATTGTCCTTGTGATCTGTTGTCACCTTCACCTTCTGCTGCTCACACAGTTGTTCTAGCATATGCAAAAATGAATTCCAGCACGTTGGATGCCATCAGAATGACTTAATTGTGCAGACACTTTTCTGACCATGAGCAGCACCTCCTTTAAGCCACTATATGCATTAATAATGTGGCACACCATCATATTTAGCATTGACCAAGTGGGCTGTGAAAACTGTGTATTGTCCTAGCCCATAATGGCTGGTCCACATGTGGACAGTGGCATGCACCTTTCCCCACACTGATAGAGCCAAGGTAAGGCACACATTATCTGCTATATGGCAATATAAACAGGGACAGCTTTCCTAGAAAAATAATGGTTGCTAATAGAGATGAGCGAATTGAAGCTGACGAAGTGGAATTCGATCTCAAGAATTCTTCGATTCGCATCGATTCCGGATCGCACATTTCTGACTGGGGGTTTTAACTCCTTGGATGCCACGGTCAAACATGACCATGGCATCCAAGGGGTTCCGCCATGCTACCTGTTCCTCTTGGCAATCCCCGTGGTGATTAAAAATAAAAAAAAATGCTGATACTCACCTGTCCTGGGCTCCGCAGTAACTCCAGAGCTCTTCCTCCCCAGGCCTTACTGCAGGGGCCTGTGATTGGGCGTAATGACATCGGTGTCAGCGTAAAACTGGCTTAATGACGTCATCACGCCCCCACGTGACCGCTAAGGCCCAATCACAGACCCCAGCAGTAGCGTCCGGGGAG
Source organism: Leptodactylus fallax (assembly GCA_947044405.1). Lineage (NCBI taxonomy): Eukaryota > Metazoa > Chordata > Amphibia > Anura > Leptodactylidae > Leptodactylus > Leptodactylus fallax. The sequence continues at coordinate 227,158 of CAMRHE010000497.1, read as the reverse complement.
CAGGACTTCATTTGGAAGGAAGAAGAGGAGCGAGGAGGACAGTCTGACAGCCGTGTTCCCAGGATAGGTGAGGTTAAGGTGAGTATAAGTGTTTGTTATTTTTTAATCATTTCCCCTGGGCCTCTGATTATTATACTCTGGGGTCTGAGGAGACCAAATAGGAGCTGCCGAATAGGAGCAGCGGCACCCCCCAAAAACGTCGCGTGGGGGTGGGGGCGATCGGGACCCCAATATATAATAAGACCCCTGAGATGCCACAGTCATGTTTGACCGCGGCATATCAGGGGTTAACACCCGCGATTGGAGCTCAGCTCTGACTGCGGGTGTTAGAGGACGGTGTCAGCCATTACATATAGCTGACACCCGCAAAGAAGGGTGTGCACACGGTTTCTGTGTGTGCACCATGCTTCCGCCGTGGTTTGTGGGGAGTCCTTCCCGGCAGCACCTTACTATTAGGGCGGATGTCGGGAAGGGGTTAATACAATTCGTCTTGAATTAATTCGGATCAAATCGAATTGTTTTGGAAACTTCGGAGAATCGGTCGAATCGAATTTTTGCAAAATTCGCTCATCTCTAGTTGCTCAGTATCCGCTATCAAAGTTGATTGCTTGCCATCAGTTGGAAATATGCAGTAGAATCCACTAAGTGTTGCAAGTTAAGTTGAAGAACCGCAGGATGACTGAGCACATATTCCTGTTTCCTGGACACACATTTCCTTATTGATGACTGACTTTAGCAGGGAGGAGTAGGAGAAGCAGATGGTGATGATGATGACGATGTGCTAGGTGTGGATGTGGCCTGCCTACAAGGAAGATCACAGGGAATGTCAATGCCAATTCTATTTTGCCAAATGAACTGGTGATGCTTTTCATGTGACTATAGAAAGACATAGTTCCTACATTTGTTCCTGCATGGCCACAGCTAATTTTGTGCTTGCAGGTGTTTCACATTGCCATTTGTCAGTATACAAAAAAAAGTCCCACATAGGAGATGACTGCATGTAGTTGCTGATTTCAACACCAGCAGCATTGGAAATGTGTCTGGCATTAACACCATCCATACCCTTCCCTCCCGAGCCTCCCCTAACTAGGCCCCAAGCAGGTTTTTTAGATGTTGGAGCTGCACTTTGGCTGGAATCATTGCTAATCACCACTGCCACCAAGCTTCCAGGTCCTTTCCACAACATAACCATCATTGGCAATGTCATCATCTTCCCCACTTTTTTCTGATTCATTATTGTCATTGGATTATTACACACCCTTATAATTCCCACCTTCAAATTTCCCCCTTAGTGCTCCTATCAGCACAACTACCAGTACCACACCCCCTGCCACTATTACCTCCACCATCAACATTCATGACAAAAAAACTAGATGAAATATCTTTCTCTGCAGGTGTCAAGACAACAATGTAATCTGGTCACTGAGTAGTAGACTAGACTACACAGTGAGAGACAGCTTGGAATTTTGTCAAAATGGCAATTTTTCAGTATTTTTTTAAAAAAACACTATTTTGAAAATACTTAACAAAAAGATGAGATTTAGCAGTGAAAGGGTGACCTGGTTAGTGAGTATTAGAGTAGAACACACTGCATGAGTCAGCTTGGGTTTTTGCTGTGATGATGTCAGTTTTTCTGTGTTTTTTAACAAAAAACTCTATTGTAAAAAGAAAATGATATTTTACACTGAAAGGGTTACTTTGTCAGTAAAAACAATTTAAGAGACTCTGGTAGTATGTTTGCAGTGTTGGTGCTTTTTTCCCGCTAGCAATGTTTTAGCAGTAATTGCTTTGGATCATGCAGCGATAACAGATCTTTTCCCAAGCTTACAGTGTCATAAAATGTCTCTAATTCTTCCGATGCAATATCCTATATGCTGATATGACATCAGTACTGTAACCTCTCCACTCACCACTCATGATTGGCTGAGAGGCTGTCAGGTGATACCTGAATCCTACCTAGGTCACAGAGACCATGTAATCCTCCTCCTCTACTCTTCTGTCATGGGTAACATGAATTACAAAAGTTGTGGTTTCATTAAAAACCAAAACTTTTGGAAAATTTGGGTTGCACATCTCTAGATCTAATTTTTGAATTATGGGAGGAGCTGATTGGTTGACAGCTTTCATTTTTGTGATCGGAAAAATGGAAAATAAAAGGGGGCAGTGACAGTGGGGGAAAGGCTTTGGAGTTTATTCTTTATATTGTATCTGGATCTTTCACTATATTTATATGGAAAAAAGGGAAAAATAAACAAATAACATTAAATACTTTTTGAATTTCTGTTTTTATTATTACTCTGAATTTCTTATAATCACATAAACAAAATCTCAGGAATCCTTCGCAGTTCCTTTGGCTGCATCCATCAGGCTGTAGGAAGAAAAATTCATAAAAGCTAGAAAAATCATTACTAATCAATTCTGCCTGCTGCTTCTCTTAACACTCAACAATATTTCCTCAACTGCCTTTCTCCTTCTAACCGAAATTTCCACAACAGCTCCGAACTATCAGGGGATTGCGAGAATTTCTTACATTTTCTTGCATAATAAATAAACAACATCTTATTTTAATGAAACCAAAATGAATAAAATGATCCTGTGCTCAGGAGTTAACATGCAATCTCTTAATGCTCAGACTATAGGCTACTAGAAACAGAATATCTGTAGACAATAGCATTGTAGACAGGGACAGATTATGGCTTGGACAAAAAGAGCAATTGGCATGTCCAACATTTATGGGCTATTACCACTGCATTTCCATCAAGCACATGCCATGATATTTAGTTTAGATCTCTATATAGTGATCATTTCGGCACTGCTATTGGGGTACACTGTAGTATAGTTATGTAGTCACTGTTTTCCAATTTATGTGGACTTGTAATAATAAAGTACAATGGTATTATTACGCACAGTTGGGCACTATACTTTTATGCACTATTACTCTCCATTTCCTTCCTTCCTACTATACATATTTCACCCAGTTGACTACACATATCTTGATCCAGCCCTATCTGTGCTTTATTAATAGTGAGCTTGGTATGGGGCAATTCATATAGAAACATTTGGAGGAATTTATATCATATATATAACACCTATTCTGAGGCAAGAACATTTTTGAAAAGAGGCAGGCTTTACAGTAGCGGGCATGGTGTTAGCAGAAGGGGATCTGGTCTCCCACAGTCCACTAGATTTACTATAATTGGAAGCCTCCCCATATTTTGCCCATGGGTATCCACAGATCTTGATTTCGCCACTTGTGAGTAATTATTGAATTACTTTGACAACTGAATGGAGCAATTCATTAAGTCACATTGTTTTATAGAATTTAAACTCGATTTCAGAGACTTGAATGTTGATAAAACTGTCATAAATTATAGCTCAAATCTATGCCAGTTACTAGCACACGTAGATTTAAGTTTCTGGTGTATGGACTGCAGGAGATTCTCCTATTTGATTTAAGAGAGTTTGGCACCAAAACCCAGAATATTCATCCAGCCCCAGATATAGATAGCTTAGGGTCACCTTAATAAAAAACTGTTTTCCCCTTGTGAATTGGTGCCTCCAATGCTGAGTTACCGCTGTATTTGCCGATATGCAGATGAGCTGTTTGGGGGCAATGAGGGCATGGATGCTTATCTCTTTGGAGAAACATCAATGTCCTCATTTCTTCAAAGACCTAATTTGAATTTTGACAAAAACAGGGATATCTAAGCAACGGTGGCAAGGGGAAAACACCCCTAACCTATCTGCGAATCTGGGGCTGATATGATGGGTTCTGTTGATTGACTCCCTTGAAAATTTATATACCTTTTAATGAATTGGGTGCATTTTAAATCTTGCACCCAGTCGATCACGACTGTGTGAAATACCAGTCTTGATAAATCTGCCCTATTTGATATAGGAGTGCTAATTATATCCTTCCCTTGTATACCCCATGCAAAGCACATCTCAGTAAACTTTCTCCCTAGTGACAGTCATTTAGTGTCTAAATAGTGGGTATTTAGGCACTGCTATTGGACACTATATGGTACAATTAAATAGGAGCTATTTAGGCTCCCATTTAATTGTAAGATGGTATTATCTAGGTACTTTCTCTCCTCAACACAAAAAATTGGAGGCCTCCCCCATATATTTGGGTGTGTATAGATTACTCCACCCTTGGGTTATTATTGGAAAACACTGACTAAGGCTAAGGCCCCACGTAGTGAGCCGCAGTCAAAAAGCGCTGCAGAAAAAACTCAGCACCAGGAATGACAAAGCCAGGAATGGATTGAGCAGAAGGTAGAAGTATATATACTTCCTATATATTTCCCATTATTGGCTTTGGCTCAAAAAACCACAGCAAAATCTGCAACAAAAAAAGCTGCATTTTCGTAACATGGGGACTCAGACTAAAATAGCACTGTTTTATGGAATTGCTTTCAGTGACAGAGACTTAATTATATCCTTATAATAGGACATCAGTATCAGATCAGTAGGGGTTTAACTTCCAGCACCCTAGCTGATCAGCTGATCAAAGGGGTTGCAGCACTCGGGTAAGCACTGTGACTGCTTCAGTGAATACCAGACACAGCACTACACAATGCGTTACATCTGTGCCTGGTATTGCAGCTTTCATTTGAATGGGACTGAGCTCTGAAAAGTCTTGGTGACCCACTAATATAACATTACAGTGTGAAGAAGAGGCTGCAGCAACAATCAGCTAATCGATGGGGGTGCAGGAGTCAGACTTCCACCAATCTAACTCACCCTAAAGAAAACACCTTATATAGACTTTGTTATACTTTAACAGATGGGACATCCCGTAGTTAAGTTTCGGAGAAATGTCATTGTCTTGAGTCAGAACATCTGTCAGGGAGCAGATGATATCCTTGGTTCTATGTCCATTTATTGTATTTTCTTGCTTTTCACTTGATTTATTTCACTTCTGCTCACTGATGAAATGTTGCATCTGATGTACTGTGTTCTCTAATGTCACTTCCATAGATGTAAATGGATGTGTAAAATAGATTGACCATGACAGAGTCTATGATAAATGCCTCTTGGAGCAATGGAACAACAAATAAAAGATGATTTATATAACTTGCATTTTGTGCACTTTAAAGTGAACCTTCATTTTCAGACAACCTGACTCTTATGTGTCTCCAAAACTGCAAGATTATGTGGAATCTCACTATACCAAAAACAGAGGACTTAAAAAAAACTAGATAAAACTTCCTATTTTGTTTTTATTTTGACTCATCTTATTGGACATTCCTTCCTAAGCCCCACTGGCAAAGTCATAATGGTCAAATTGGCCCATGCCACTTTATATTCATTTCAGGAGAGCAGAAGATTAGGGTCCTCATGACAAGGTCCTTCTTTGTGCAGGAGCAGAATAGTGTGATCCTGGGGGGAAGGACTTGCTGCCTGTAAAAGAGTTTACAATACAATATATGTAGACAGGTGATAGAGTCAATCTGATTTAGACTTCTATAGACCTTACTGCAGGAGACAAACAGTAACATCTACATGTAGCCTGTTGACAGAATACAGACTGTTACAAATGGCAATTTGTAAATCTGCACAGTAAGGATAACAGAGAGTTAGGATTTGATCATTTCCACAGCTAAAAGGATTACTTCTGCTAACTACATTATATTAGGGGGCTGTATTTCATGAGATTGTCTAAAATATATGTTATATGTCTCTAAATGGGAATTTTACCTTAAGAAGAAAACATTGACGTGTCTGAATATTTCATTGGCAGCTAATGCCACTTTGAAGGATGCAGCGCTGCTTCAGAGGGGAATCTAATCCCAGGCAGGTGGTTAGTAGACCAGACTCATTTACAATCTGAGGCATAACATGAAGAAATAATTCTCCTGCTGAGTAAATTTAAAAGGTAGCACAGTATGAGGAAACGTCATATAAATGAAATATTGGGAAAGCAGCATTTAAGCCTCTGCTAAAATGGAGAATGCACGTCTACACCTGCAGCATGACAATTCCTCTTTTGCTCATGTTGGGTTAATTCCAGCAAATGCCTCGAAATCTGGGGGAAAAATGCAATTTTGCTAAATATGTGTAAAATTCATGTCCCTCTGGTTTTGTGTCAAATGCTATGTTTAACCAAGCATGATAAAGGACATTAGTAAATTACGCATGATAACAGAAAGCAGATTTTCCCTGTAAATTGGCCTAGTTTTGCTGCTAACACCCCTATTGTCACGACTTGTTGTGTAAGAGCCTTTGCTATGTCCTGGAAAGCAGACACTCTCTGTAATGAGAAGAATTAAGAGCTGCTTAAATCATCTTATTTGTGTTCTATAAAAGCAAAACTCCTTTAACGGGAAGAAACAGCAGAAAAAGGGAATATGTTATGGAAATGCATTCACTGAAGTAGAACCGCAGCCAAAACTTAAATGTATTCTCTCCTTTCTTGGCAAGAGGTCTTATTTTATATATGAGGAGCCCCACAAAATGAAATGTTTACTTCTAGGGTAAAAATATATATAGTAAATTATTGACAATTTTGAACTCTCTGGGTTAATGTGATGTGATATGATATGATCAGTTGCTAAAAATATGAATGACCTCTCTCATCCCTTTCCCTTCCTTTCTCTCTTTGTCACCTACCCTCTCTCCCCTTTGCTCTCTCTCTCACTATTTCTAACTTTCTCTCTTTCTCTCACTTCTCCCTTCTCATTCTCTCTCTATGCCCCACTAGTACCTCTCCTACCCTCTCATGCTTTCCCTCCTTCAGTCACTCTCTCCTCCTTCTCTCTCTTGATTTCAGTCTCTCTTTTTTTTCTCTCTCTCCATCTCCTCCCTATCTCTTCTTACTCTCTAGTGAAACCTCTTTGAGGTAAAAATTGCCTCGAAAAGTGGTCTTCTAGGAAATTGGCCTTCTCAAAGAAGATGGTCAACAGACTTAGCATGCATAATACCTCTCACTGGAATTCTGGTGTGCATGGAGGGGAAGGGGTTTCTTACAGAGGAGTTTTTCTTGCTATTGTTGAGAGATTTCAATAGATAGATAGATAGATACATAGATGGAATAAGTGAATCATTTAATAATTGCAGCAAGTCTCTGACCGAGGACATAGTAAAATTTGCTGTACATGAAAAACTGTAGTAATGAAGTTTAAAATGCAGATCACACACTGTGCACAGGCTATAAAACCTATGATTAGTATCTCATTGCTTATTCCTGCAGTCTTCATATGGACTGTGTGTGTGATCTCTGCTGCTTCTCTCTACACTAACAGCATACAGTTCCCTGTTTATGCCAGATTAAAGGCGATCAGCCACTTTCTACATAAATTGCTTCTTACATAGGCAGAACATAGACAGACAAGTGCGACTCAGCAGTATACAACACACAAGACAAAGTGACATCAGTTACAATGTCCTATAATAAAAGGTACAGGGCAACCCAAAATAATGGGCATAATGTTCCATTGCTACGGCGACATTTGATGGATGTCAAATCCATCATATAAAATCAGAAACATGCTGTACAGGGAGTAGAAATGACTCAGTAAGATATTCCCTAACATTCTAAATGGTTGGGGCCTGATCTTTAGGGAAATCTTGATCCATTTGGCTTTTCCTCTGACTTTAAATTGGTCATAGTGACCAAATAAAATTGCCATATTGTGCCCAATTCTGACCAATCAAGGTGACTGTCCAATCAACAAACTAGGTAAAATGTAGTTGCCCAAACCATCAGGGTTATTGGTACCCTCCAGAAATACAGGTGATGTGTCCCTGTTAAACCTTACAGGTCACACGCCCCTAAGGATAGCCCTGGTGCTGTTGTCCCTTCATTCTAAGGATTGGTTGGGTCCAGGCAGGTGGACCCCAACTGAATAGTAAGTGACGACAAAGCCTAGTGACTATGGTGAGAAAATCCCTTTAAGTTAGCTTGAAGCTCCTGTGTCCCAATGCAACACCTTCAAGATGGCCTCCACTTGCTACATGCCATTTATATAGTCCTGCTGTCCTCTTATGGGGCAGAGGGAAACTTTGGACTATCACAGGCCCCAGAGCCAGTGCAGTCTCTACTTTTCCTACAACAATACCACTGACCTTGGTTAACATGAACTATGAATAATTAACACAGGACCCCTTGTGTTCATGTTGAGTCTGTTACATGATGCCTTGTTCACTACCCTGTAATATAAGGGAGCTGAGGGCACGATGGTAATAACAATAAAAGATAATTAATGCTTTACATTTCATTAACGACTGAGCTCCTTCCTCAATGAAATAATCATAGAAGAAGTGTAATATCAGCATATACTGCAGGCAAAACGTGGAGCAAACAGCTACAGGAAGAACGATGTATATGGCCTTAGCAAGCGTTCACTCAGCATGACGTTCAGCCACAAGCCAAGGCACTAATGAACCAAGCTGCAAATTTCCTGCAATTATAGGTCCATTAACAATTAAAGAGTGTACTGTGCTGCTGATCTGGGGATTAATATGAAGTACGGCATGACTGGATGTATGGATATGTCTATTATAGAAAGTAAAATGTTGCACTCTGTAAAAAGTTCAGATGAGCACTCGGGATACTGCAAGCCATTAAGAATGAACAGAAGTAAAGTTTTTAGCAGCTTTTTAATTTAATAGGGTGATATTGCACATTTATAAAGCATTAATGCTGGAATTGACCTCACAAATAGAGTTTAAGGGGATAGTGAGTTGGACAAAAGTAATAAAAAGAAAGAATACTGGGGTAAGCTGTATAATAATTTGGGTAAATATCTCACCTCTGTGTCACATGGATGTCACAATTTTGTATTATACATAGACTTTACTATACACCTTATAGTTTGTTTAAAATGGGGTTAAAAAATAGGGCTAAATGTACAAAATGTAAGAGCGTGGGTTCAAATCTAGAACATATTTGGGGGAATTGCCAAATGATTCAGAATTACTAGAAAGTCATTTTTCATATCTGAATCTGTATTTGGCAGGGACCCAGAGGACAGATTTTGTAGTGGAATTTTGGGGATATTTACAGGGGTTGATAGAGGAGACACTGGGACAAGTTACTTACAAAATTTTACTGATAGCTAGATTAGTAATCACTAGAAAATGGGTAAAAAAAACACCCACAATTAGAGAATGGAAAAATAAAGTAGATAAAATGCTATGAGATAGTGTTACGTCCACACCCGTTCGAACTTCTGCGCCATCCTCTGGCTGCATTGTATGGCGCAGTAGGCGTGTCCGCTCATGATTACCTGCTCCTGAACTCTGATCATTTTGCGTTGGCACAGTTAGGGTTACTTTTGTGTGCTTGTGATTGACAGGCTATCTACCAATCAAGCCTGGGGTGGGTTCTAGACTTCCTATAAACAGGTCATCAGCCCACACATGTTTGCTGGCTATTGTGTCTCTGACCGTGCTAAGTGTTTGTCCTTGTCCTTGCTCTTGCTTTATATTACTGACCTCTGTTTTTTGGCTTTTGATTTTTCTTTGGATATCGATTAGATACTGTTTGTCTCTCTGGTTTGACCTCGGCTTGCTCACACCTCTTCTGTTTTGTTTTGTCTTGTCCTGTTCTGTGTTACACTTATCTAGAGTAGGGACTGGCACCAGTTGTCCTCTACCACCTAGGGTAGTGAGGCAAGTAGGTAAGGACAGGGGCTGGTTCAAGTTTAGAACTCACTGTCTCTGTCATTCTCTTCCTTCCAGGTTTCAGCAGCAGCCCCTGGGGAACTACTCAACTGGCAATTCCCTAAAAGATAGTATCTATGAGATGCAAGATCAAAAAAGTAATATTACATAGTAGAAAATGCTAGCTATCATCAAGTCCTACAATGCTGATCCAGGTGAAGGCAAAAAACCCCCCATGAGGTGGATGCCAATTACCCCATCAGAAGAAAAAATTCCTTACCAACATTTCACTCTGCCTTAGCCAAGGCACTTAGATACAGAGCTATGTCTGTGAACTGAATCTTTACCCAGAGGAAGGAAAGTGAAGCTACAATGCTGCCAACGAAACAACTATTAAAGAGTTTGGAAAATACTGTACTGTAACTTGCCACATATGCCCCTGCCGCAGTCATTCAGCTGCATCATAACATAACTCATTCTTTAGTCTTGGTTAGAAAACATCAGGGAGTTGGAAGAAAATACTTACAGCCCTCTGTTTGGATCTTTGAGGGATTATTTAGTGGTTACAAACGTGCCCATTAGTTCAGCTTTGCCTTAAAGTAAAGGGAATCTGTCCTGAAGATTCTGGAATAGAATTGGGGGCAATGATGCCTATTAAAATTGGGCTTAAGGAAGTTTATAGTATTATGACTGATCTGTGCTCATTTAGATTTAAGATTTGTATAAGATCAGGCCGGTTGGCATGAAAAGGGCACTGAGCTGTATTTCTACACAGAAGTGTATCATATTTCAGGCATTTTGTGTACACAAACACAATGATTAAGGGCAGAACAGGGTCGAAATAAAATCCGATAAAAACAGAAGATTTGTACTGCATCTATTTTACAGTTTAGTGGCATTAAAGCCGTGAAATGCAACATCCACAATAAAAGTAACAGAGGCTACATCAGCAAGATTTATATGTGCTGGAGAGAAGAGAGCCGAGCATTGAAATATAAACAGATGAACTTTTTACTTCTTTAGTTTGCCTTCGGACAGTTACTACATTGACTGAGATCTGGAAACTTTCCAAAATCACTCAATAAAATGGAAGTTGATCCCTTATGAAATAAAAACAACATAATAATCAAAACTTTATATGGTAACATTCTAGATTTTTTATGGTGTCTAGGGTTAAAGGAACACTACAAGCAAAACTGATACACTGGGACAGATTTACTGATGAAAGATTGCTAGAATTCTGACACAATTTGTGCCATGTCTTACACTACTTTTATATATGTTCTGATATTTTCTGCACCTATTCCGATAAGGGGTTGAGCTTAACAAAATGCAAGTTGGGCTTATCACGAAAGGGGCAGAGTTTAATATGCAATAACATGTGCCAAGATGCCCGCATTTTGGTGCATTTTTTGTCAGAATCTACAGATTCAACAAATTTATCATTTCGCATAAGACACCTGGATAAATCTGGAACAGTTTAAAACTGTCTAGTATAACTTTGTACTGTCTTACTTAGACAGTATTAGCAAATCTTCCGAAAGCATCCAAAGGGACAGACAATGACACAGACATTAAAAGAACACCAAAGAGAGAATTAATAAGGCTCAGTGCTAGAAATACATAAGAGAGTATTTAAAGAGAACCTCTCCTCACTTCTACCAACTCCAATTCTTAGCGTCTATTAATAGGCGCTGCTCCACTGATTCCATCACAATTGGAATTTTTTTCTCTAGCTCCCACTGGTCCCAAGCTATCAATGCAGTTAGTTTTGGTATCTGATTTGTTACTTAAGCTTTCTACTTTCAAGTGGGTAGTGTCAGGCAGGAGCAGGAAAAGGGGTGTGATTCAGAGCTCCACTCAGAGGCAGCCAGTGTCAAGAAATCAGAATCACACTCCTTGTCTGCTCCTGCCTGACACTGCCCCAACTGACAATACAGAGCCTAAATAGCATATAAGGCACCAAAACTAACTGCACATATTACTCAAGAATGTTGAATGTTCTGGATAGAGAAAAGTTTCCAACTGTGCCAGAAACAGTGAAGTGGCACCTATAAAATGATGCAAAGAATTGGACTTTGCAGAGGTGGTGAAAGGTGCTCTTTAACAACCTAAATTAGGTTATGTTTTTAGCTGCTGTTTATTTACTTTTGGTGACAGAATTTTGACACCAGCTTAGCTGTACAGTATTATCTACTGGAGCCAAAAGCAGTCTAAAAGTCTTCGCCTAGATTCACATGACATGAATGTAGCCATATATCCAATTTGTACTATCATGGGAATTTAGACTTAGAGTCTCATCCCTGGCTCCAGTCATTGCTATAATTATGCAACACAAACACAATAAGATTGAGGCTAAGGCCCGATGTAGTGAGCCACAACCAAAAAGCACTGCAGGATAAACTGCGGTGGAAATGCATTGCGGTTTTCCCTGCAGCACTTTTCACTGAAAGTGTGCAAAGTTTTCCTCTGCAAACATACTGCTTCCATTATATAGTACCTATACGGAAACTGACAGCGTTTCCGTTGGTATTATTGACATGCTGTGATTTGCAAAAGCGCAAGCGTTTTTGAAATCACAGCATTTGCGCTGCGGATTATTTTCTGCAACGTCTGGATGGGATTAGCCAGAATCCCATCCACTTTGCAGTTAATGTAAAGTGCCGCGGTCTTTGCTATGTGGGGCCCCGGCCTAATAGGTAATTGCTACATGTATTGGCAAATCTGAGATCATGTATGTGTATGTGGGGAGTGGTCCAGTTTTCTCTTTGCTTATATGGATTACTTATGTCTAGAATTAGCTCAAAGGTTCCCAAAGAAATGTAAAGGTAAATTCCACTTTGGTCATTGAGGTGTCAGAGTAATAGTATGGGTTCGATGAGCTAAGCACCCTATAACTTCTCTTAATGGGTAAATTGGGCCATTGGGGTGGAGGAACTTTAGATTACGGGGGATAAAATGGCAAGGGCTTGTGCTGCATCTTGGACTAATACATTTTGAATGGTTTTGACTGATTTATCCTATTGGGTGATCTGAAATAGAATGACTTTTCACAGTTTTGGATTTGTTTTTAGATAAAGCAGCTATTTCTGGAACTTGGTGGGAGACAGTTTGAAAGACGTGAGCTTAAGCCTGAGACAGTGCTGAAGATTTCTATTATTCATATCATCAATTTCTGTCAACAGGGTGACCTACTCAAGAGCGTTGTCCCATGCATCTTATTTTATTTTTGTCACTGAGAGACAGATACTCTTCAGGAAAACAAAAATCTTTCATTTAGATGAAATGTAGACTTTTTATTATTTCCATTGCTGTGGAACTAATACGCTATTCCTGTGTCCATGACATATTATATGGTTTTATGTAACCTTATAAAGAGATGTAACTTTATATAAAAAAAAACCTACATATATATAGAAGAACCTTCATATAAAGAGAGGAGTCTTAATAAAAAAGAAAAAAAAAAAAGATAACCTTTACATAGAGAAAACATCAATCATGTAAAGAGAGAAACCTTGGATTTGATGAGAAATTTAGCATAAGCTTGAACTGGGTTTCCACGGTTTTTATATGTAAAAATCAACAAATAGCTTTTTTCATGCCTGCATCTTTTGTATATGCAAACTCAGTACAATGACAATTTATAGCTAAGCTTCACTGTCAAGTATTGTAGTTTTGAGCAAAACAGAACTGTGTTTCTTGGCTTATTCACACATGGCTGATGTGAGTACCATGAGTGACAGAGCCCTGCAATGACAATTTACAGATGTTTAGGCTGGAGATCACAGAGACCAGATGATCACTTTTCGTGACACTACAAGGTGATTCTAAAAAGTTTAAGGTGAGCAATAGACCTGCTATACTGTTGTGTCACTTACAGTAGCATTGATACACTTGGGAGCACATTTGTGCATTCTGCATAAGGAAAACTGGGTAAAGAGAAGACCCTTCATATGAACATGAGTTCATTCACATAAAGCAAAAAAATATAATAGAAACAGAGAAACCTCTTTAAAGCGGCATTTGTACTATTGTTAGTAGTGTCCATTGCTAGCATCTGTTAACAACACTAACAGATCCATCATAAATCCATTAAAAATAATATTTATTTCAATGGGATTTGATCTGTTGTCCATTCTCACCAAATCCGTCACATGTCGAATGTTACATGTTATTTTAGCGGCCATAATAATACAGGGTACAGGACTTTTGTGTCCATTCAAAATAACGGAGTTATGACGGACGTTAAGCATCCATTATTTTTTAACATTAATGTCTATGTTGTCTGTTATACTGTCTGTTATTAGTGTCCGTTTTTTTCTGCACATGCTCAGAAAGCAGAACATTTCAGAACAGACATCTAATGGTAGTGTGAATGCCCCCTTACTTATTATTCCTGTCTAGACTTGTTATAGTATGTAAAGGACATGACTATTTTCTAAGAGTCCATTTATTCCTGAATCTTTCAATTTAACCAATGCATTGACTGCTTATAAACTAACACTTTATCAAACCAGAAAATGGAGGGAAAATCTTATAAATCTGTTGATACAGTGATGGCCAAAAGTATTGGCACCCCTGCAATTCTGTCAGATAATACTCAATTTCTTTCAGAAAATTATTGCAATCACAAATGCTTTGGTAATAATATCTTCATTTAATTTGTCTCCCATGGAAAAGCACAAAAAGAATTGTCAAAAAGCCAAATTGGATATAATTCCACACCAAACATAAAAAAGGGGGTGGACAAAAGTATTGGCATCCTTTGAAAAATCATGTGACGCTTCTCTAATTTGTGTAATTAACAGCACCTGTTACTTACCTGTGGCAAATAACAGGTGGTGGCAATAACTAAATCACACTTGCAGCCAGTTGAAATGGATTAAAGTTGACTCAACCTCTGTCCTGTGTCCTTGTGTGTACCACATTGAGCATGGAGAAAAGAAAGAAGACCAAAGAACTGTCTGAGGACTTGAGAAGCAAAATTGTGAGGAAGCATGAGCAATCTCAAGGCTACAAGTCCATCTCCAAAGACCTGAATATTCCTGTGTCTACTGTGGCTAACCTCCCTAGATGTGGACGGAAAAGAAAAATTGACGAGAGATTTCAACGAAAGATTGTGCGGATGGTGGCTAAAGAACCTCGACTAACATCCAAACAAGTTCTAGCTGCCCTGCAGTCCGAGGGTACAACAGTGTCAACCCGTACTATCCGTCGGCGTCTGAATGAAAAGGGACTCTATGGTAGGATACCCAGGAAGACCCCACTTCTGACCCAGAGACATAAAAAAGCCAGGCTGGAGTTTGCCAAAACTTACCTGAGAAAGCCAAAAACTTTTTGAAAGAATGTTCTCTGCTCAGATGAGACAAAAGTAGAGCTTTTTGGGAAAAGGCATCAACATAGAGTTTACAGGAAAAAAAAAGTGGCCTTCAAAGAAAAGAACACGGTCCCTACAGTCAAACATGGCGGAGGTTCCTGATGTTTTGGGGTTGCTTTGCTGCCTCTGGCACTGGACTGCTTGACCGTGTGCATGGCATTATGAAGTCTGAAGACTACCAACAAATTTTGCAGCATAATGTAGGGCCCAGTGTGAGAAAGCTGGGTCTCCCTCAGAGGTCATGGGTCTTCCAGCAGGACAATGACCCAAAACACACTTCAAAAAGCACTAGAAAATGGTTTGAGAGAAAGCACTGGAAACTTCTAAAGTGGCCAGCAATGAGTCCAGACCTGAATCCCATACAACACCTGTGGAGAGATCTCAAAATGGCAGTTTGGAGAAGGCACCCTTAAAATCTCAGGGACCTGGAGAAATTTGCCAAAGAAGAATGGTCTAAAATTCCAGCAGAGCATTGTAAGAAACTCATTGATGGTTACCGGAAGCAGTTGTTCGCAGTTATTTTGTCTAAAGGTTGTGCTACCAAGTATTAGGCTGAGGGTGCCAATACTTTTGTCCGGCCCATTTTTGGAGTTTTGTGTAACATGATCAATGATTTTACTTTTTTTCATTCTCTTTTGTGTTTTTTCATTGCAAGCAAAATAAATGAAGATATTATTACCAAAGCATTTGTGATTGCAATCATTTTCTGGAAGAAATTGAGTATTATCTGACAGAATTGCAGGGGTGCCAATACTTTTGGCCATCACTGTATGTAGTTTCGTACATAGCTCTATATGGGTTCAAAGTTTTGAAGCTCCGGATAATGGGGTAGGAGGATGTTTAAAGAAAGGGGACATATAGGGAGCTGAGATGTGTTTTAACTGTTTTCATAATTATGAATTGTTGACACAATAAAAATAATTGAAAAAGGAAGAGAGGCAACAAAGAAAAGGTCCTTAATATAAATAGGAGATCCTTCATATGAAAAAGGAACCTTCATATGAAAATAAGATCCTTCATATAAACAGGAATTCCTTCATATGAAAAGAGCAACCTTCATATAAAGAGAAAATCCTTGGCATAAACAGGAAAAAAACATGTTATAAAGAGAGCCAACTTCATATAAAAAAAGATCATCCATAAGAAGGGAACTTTCATTTAAAAAGAAGCATATAAAGAAAAAAACAACAAATAAAAAACAAGACCCTTTTTATAAAGAGCAGAGCTATCATATAAAGAGGAGAACCTTTCTATAAAAAAGATCCTTGATATACTGTAAAGTGAAGAACCTTCATATAAAAAGAAACAAACCTTATAAAATAAACAGCAGAATCTTCCTGTAAAGAGAAAATCTTTCAAACCAGTTTATTCTCAATTAGTAGTAGCCTTAGATGTACCTATAACTTAGCTGATACAACTCCTTACACAAGTTCAGACAGCAATCGTCCCATCTATAATAACAAAATAGATGTTCTTCTGACCCACTGAAGGACCCATACAGGTGCATCTCAATAAATTAGAATATCTTTGAAACGTTTATTTCTTTCAGTAATTAAATTCTAGATTTACACACAGAGTGTTCTATTTCAAGTGTTTTATTTCTGTAAATGTTGATTATGGATTACAGGTAATGAAAACCCAAATCTAAGAAAATTTGAATATTGTAAAAAAGTTCAGTATGTCACCTGCCAAGGTTTCCTAAGCCTTTAAATGGTCCCTCAGTCTGGTTCAGTAGGACACATAATCATGGAAGACGCTGATTATGAATTGTATTACTGAATTACTGAAATGAATGAACGTTTCAAAGATATTCTAATTTATAGATATGCACCTGTATACTAGTTGTCACTTCTCTTCCCGAATACAGAAAGAAGGATGAACTGCTCTGAGCTAAAGTGAAGACTACAAAAAATGAACAGGTCCGAGGTCAAGATGTGATTTGTGGAAGGGTCTTATACTATAATAAAATATTAACAAGATGCAACTTGCTAATATACAGTCCATAATGGTTCTGCTTTGGAAGAGCTGTTTTCTGTATTCAGAAAATCTGGTTGAGGTATGGAGGACATGTTCTTACACAACTTCACCACTCTCAAGGAACAAGCCCTCTAATAAGTGAATGCAGTCAGAACTGAGATAAGGAGAATATTGTGATGTTGTATCTTATCCCACAATAAGTTGCCATCAGACACCATGCCATCATACTTGAACACACTTAGTGGCATTGAAATAAATATTCAACTAATGTAAAACTGATTGGTGGGATTTTTGGATGTTTTTATCTATACAGTTTAGGAAGCATTGCTCTGCATCATAACTCCGTTCTGAGAATTAGTGGGGTGCTCAGGTTCATAGACCCCACACTTTGATCTTCTGTCACTTCTTTTTCTGTTTGATAGGGAGCAATTGAAATAATTCTGGATTAATTTTGTCACATTTTTAGATAATGCCATTGATTACAGATAGGTGAATCGATTGCGATGAGTGATGGATTTGACATAATATTCCAAATTGTTTGGTTTGTAATCTCAGGCGACCCAAAATGGGTCTGCAACATGCATTGTGCACTGAAAATACAGAGAAAACATATGTGTGACTTTCACCTGACATCACCTGTAAGCCTCTCATCCAATAATGAGTGGCAGGTGAGACTTTACAGTGGTGATGTCACAGTCAGAATATAATGTTCTTTGCTAGATGGAGAAGAGCCATTTTTTGTGTTATGTGTGTGATGTAAGAGTGAAGAAATCAGGCGATATCTTTTAGAGGCTAATAGGTATCGCCTGATTTCTTCACTCTTCCACTACTTTCTATGTCTAACACGGTACAACATTATACTATGTGTGTGATGTGTTATTCATCACTACATCATCCAAAGCAATTGCTCCGTTTTCTACTAGAAAACAGCAGTAACAGTTGCAATAGAATTGCAAAATAATAGATGAAGGAGAAGTAGAGCAAAGTTTAGTTACATGTGATCAATTACAGGCAGATAGCTAAATCATAGGAGTAGAGGGAGAATTTCTGCATTGTGCTATGAGCCTATGACTGCATAGAATTTCACAGATGCTCGAAGTTAACCCCTTCATTGGCAAAAATCTAATTTGGTTAATTTTTCTTTTTTTTTTTTTTTTTTTGCAATAGAGCAGTTTGAACTTGACTGTCCATAGAGTGTCTTACATTGTTGTTGCTGACAAAGTCAGTCCTGTTAGTGAAAAATCTTTTGCCATGGTTTTTTTGGAATTTATTTATTTTTTTGTTAAATACATAAAAAATGCCATTCGGCAAAACACTGCCACAGCCTGTGCTAATCTGAAAAATCTCTGTTTGTAAGGTAGGTTTTTTTTTGTTTACCAAATATACATGCAAACTTCCGTTGTAACAGCAAATCACTGAGGCAACCTGTGGTACTCTGTTAATGTTTTTTTTGGTTACCCAATATGCAAGTACAAGCTACAAGCAGCAGGAGGAAAAGCAACATCAGCAGCCAGTACAGCATCTGGATCACAATGAACCAGAAATGTTTCACCTTGCAATGCCAACCAGATCCACAACAGGCAGCTGTGTAAAGTATTCAAAACTGAGGAGGTTAGTAGAATATTACAGGGGGTTCTAGTGAAGATGGAAGCATGGGTAGAGATTAGGCAAGTGAAGTTTAATTTAGAAAGATGTAAGTTTATGCATTTTGTATGAAGAAATAAAATGTATGATTATGTACTGAATAGTAAATTACTGGGTAACACTGCCACTGAAAGAGACTTGGGGATTTTGGTAGACAGTAAGCTTTCCTTTAGTGACCAGTGCCAAACAGCTAATCCCAAGGCAAATACAATTATGGGATGCATCAAAAGAGGTATAGATGCTCTATAGACTATTGTACGCAATTTTGGGCTCCAGTGTACAAGAAGGACATAACAGAACTAGAGAGAGTGCAGAGAAGGGTGTCCAATTTGATTAGGGTAATGGGTGTATTGGAGTACAGAGACAGATTAACAAATTTGGGGGTATTCAGATTGGAAAAAAAGATATCTATGATCTATGGAGATATAATAACAATGTACAAATACATGGAGTGACAGCACAAACAACTTTCTAATGATCTTTTTACACCTTCATCTACATTTAAACCTACACATCTTTTAGGCCTTTGACAATGACAAGGGGACATCCTCTATGCCTAGAGGAGAGAGCATTTCACCATCAGCATAGACAGGGATTCTTTAATGTAAGAGCAATGAGGCTATGGAACTCACTGCCACAGGATGTTATAATGGTGAATTTATTGCATAAATTCAAAAGGTCCTGGATGCCTTTCTTGAATGGAAAAATATTACAGGTTACAGGTTTTAGATTTTTGTTAAAAACAAGTTGATCCATTGCTTTATACCGAATGCTGGATTTAGAGTCGGGAATTTTTTCCTCTGATATGGGGCAATTGACAGCAGCTACATGGGAAATATTTTGCATTTCTCTGGACCAAAACTGGAGGGTGATAGGTTGGACTTGATGGACCTGAGTCTTCTTCCAATCTCATCTACTATGTAAGTATGTAACTGACACCCACCAGCTGCACCAGCAGGTATAGTTGTACTTAGAGTGCTCCTATATTCCAGCAGATAACTGTGATCCCATGGAATTCTGGGCCAATAGGTTAGAATAGTGGAAGGATCTGGTCCAGCTTGCCATGGAGGGTGTTCAGTGCTGCCCTTGGCATAGAAACATCTAGAAGGACCAAACTGTTTACCACTAGTGTGGAAAAAAATGACTTTTGCCAAAATGAATCAGGATGGATCTATGAGGATTTTCACACACCTCCAAACCGATTCCTCCAAAGACAGCTGCCACTGTCTTACTGTACTGCTGATATTGCCTGCTACATCTAAACAGCCAGAGATTATTTCTTGCAGCCTGGTCCATCATATTATTCATGCCATACTGTCACTCAGCCAAACATGTTCTGTGGCCTGGTCAATCACATTCCACTATAACACAATGTTGGTGCCATAGTGTTTGCATGAAAAAAATAACAAAGTTAGATTGAAAGAGGTCCGCATGTGTTTGCCTTAGAGAGCTAGAAATTGGATAGATAGGGTCCTAGGAGCCCTGACAGTGTCATACACTATGTTTTAAGCCAATTTAAGCTGTGCTTCATACCAAATGTATTCAACCTAAAACAAATCTTTGGACCAAACCACCCAAACCTGAAACTAAACGAATCTTGATAGGTTCACCCAGGGATCATCTGTAAACTGTGTGGGAACTGGGCAGAAAGCATTTAATTTCTCTATTGCTACACCACCACAAATAAAGTGAAGCATTTTATGGGTTTATTGAAATGAAATCCCTTACAGATGATGGTAAGGGTCCAAGGAGGGATAAATGACTGGCCAGTAGTAGGTGGTGGTGAGACACAAGTTTTCTAGGGCCTATATTTACTTGTCCTCCATAAACATGTATAAATCCCTAAGATCCATACACCTATTAAATGAATTGTCTGCAGCCTTTTTCCTGTTCATTATCCACACATATACAGAAACAGTGGAGATGGATTTGTCATAGACACAACTTATATTGTAAAGAGTTACAGTATCTGAGCTTTTACATAGGACTGGAGTCAATTGCCTCATCTTAATTTGCAGAAATGCACAAGCAATGAATACCCAGGAAGGCAAAAAACAAATGAATCTCTGCTGCATCACTAGATAAGTGTCCATTACAATTTTATAAGTGTTTCTAAATCCAGTAAACAATGTCTTGTCTGTTTGGGGTATCACCTGGACAGAGGCTGACTATGGCAGACTTGCCTGAGGCTATTATTAATGGTGATGACTTGTCTATCATTATTGCCATTCTCATAGAGTGTTTCTTATTTCTCCCACAGACCATAGAGCTGTTCAACCCGATGGGCGCAGGGTGCCAGTTAAATGGTGATTTTCAGCAGCGAATTCCATGTAGAACTGTCCGTGGTGCTGAACTGTACAGAGAGCGCCTAATGATCCCTATAATATGCTGCAATGACATTTTAATCATGTGACTGATGAGTAGAAGTCACGTGACTATAGCCGCCAGGAGGAATAAAAAGCACTGAAGTATCACCTGCCATTTTTGCACTTGTAGAGTTTATGTAAAGACACGATTGCAAAAGCAGACTTATCTGGAAGCACATTCTGCAATATATGTATGTTTCTGTGAGTCCAGGGCTGGATACAGCAAGATGCTTCAATTCAGAGATGAAAGAGCAAGTTTCCATCCTAGAATTAACATTTTTGATAACATTGAAGACAAATCGCACAGTACTGCTTCTATCCTCCACTCTCAGGATCACTGTTTCAGCCCGATTCCACCAAAAACCTGAAATGTTCTAACTGAATGTGTTAAAGAAGCCAAAGATATGAGAAGCTGTTTGGTTAGGCCTTACACTCTATTTTCTACAGCTGCCCATGTGCTGCCTGTAACATGGTTGCCACTGGGAATTCTTTCCCTTACTAACAATATGCAGTGCCAAATAGTCATAATTAGATTTTAAGTTTACATCCTAGATTATTCAGGGTAAAGAATATACCGTTTACACTAACAGGCAAACACATGGACAGCTAATTGGGTAGGTTAAATCTGTGTTCACTAGGGATAACCGGTATAAATACCGTTTTGTTATGCTCACGTTGTAACACACCTTTCACCACCCACTAGTGACCGTAAATTTATGATTCTTTTGTGGAATTTGGTTGTGTTTATAATAATAAATATGATAATTTGTATATGATAATACAGGGATACATGTGGTTGTATCTGGTATAGTATTTTCTACTGTTCTCTGGAATAGAGATGAATGAGGTTAAACTTCAGTCCCAGACACAATCATTTATACCTTTCACCACCTCCACCTCTTAGTGTGATTCAGAGCTCAAATCAGAGGCAGCTCAGAATCACACCCCTTGCCTGCTGCTGCTGACATTGTTGAGCTGACAGTACAGAGCCTAAATACAGGCTGCTATGGGGCCTGCAACCATAGGGGGCCTGGTTGGCACCCTGGTGCTTCTTTTTTTTTTTTTAAATAGGCCTTTATTTGCAAGATTACACCAGCAGATAACAGATGTTAATTACCTATGATCCCCTTCAGCTCTAGGGGACCTCATGGCTGAAGGGAGAAGTGAAGTTGCCTGTGAACAGGATCAGGGAGCGGTAAACAGGACCGCTGCGACTAGAGTATTTGTTGGGCGAATCTCAGGGAGGATTCCCTTACAATGGAAAATATAAATGTTCTATGGTAGTAATGAGATGCGATATATTTATATCTATCTTTATATATCAGACATATACATATATTTATAGCTTGGTAACAGAGCGGACCCAAACAGTCAGAGACAGGGACACAGCATTTGGTGAAAACAGGGTTTTGCCCCTGTGTTTTTTTTTTTTTTGAAAAAATAAACAAATAAAATACAGCCATAACTTCAGATAAAAATACAACACAAACCTGCTCGGCTGAGCTCTAACTAAACAGAAGTTCCCTCACTATACAAGTGGTTTACTACCAGCCACTCAGGAAAACAAAATACATACAGCAGCAAGTTTTCTTACCAGACTCTCAGTTTTCCACACAGACCCAAAAACGTCCTGTCTCTCCCAGGGTCTGCCCATAAGTGCAGGCTCTGCAGACTTTTATGGCCCATTAATGAGCTAAGCTCTTACACCTGGGCTGAGGTATACTGATTACCCGGACCAGACTGATGATCACCATACATAGGCGAGGAACCTGGGGGAGATATAGCGACTATAGCAGGTGCAAAGTTAGAATAGTCTTATAATATGACAGATTTGGACATGTGGATAGTGATGTGTCAACCTCTCAAGATTCGTTTCGTGTTCGGGTTTGGCGGCTCGGGTCCTTGGTTAGTTTCAAGACGAACAAGTTCAGTATGAACCACACTTTAAATTGGCTTAAAACATAGTGTAGAATACTCTTAGGGCTCCTAGGAACCTATCTATCCCATTTCGAGCTCTTTAAGGAAAGCACAGCCGAAGTTATGTCAAAGTAAACATTACATGTATATCTATGAAAAAACAAACGGGAAGCAGAGGATACAAACTCAGAGTTTAACCAAATGCTCCAAAAATTACCCATTTATTAGGGAAATGTACTGTACATGCTCGTGGTTTTTTATACACATATGGCAGTTATATTGCAAAAAGTAATGGTTTTGTTGAAAAATTAGCCTGATTTGATGGCTTGTAAGTGTGCTACAGGGACTTATTGATATTTGGGTGAGAAATTTGTGGCTGTGAGCCACTTGCAAAACCATGAAGAATTGGCGTTTCAAAAAAAAAAAAAAAAGCCACCAAAATTTTTCCTTTGATGGGAGCATATGTGAAATTATTATTATTAATATTATAAATTTTTTTAATAACATGAAAACAACACTATGTTAATGAATGTGATGGTGGACTATGCTGCAGGACATGTCTGCCCGAATGGTGGTAGCTGAGGCAGCATATGTGGTAGTTCACTAGGGTGGTGGCAGTGGTGGTAGGCTCTAGGCATCCATGACAACATGTATGGCAGTGCAGCAGGGCATAATATGATGAACCAGGCAGCAGGATATGTCTGAATGAATGGTGGCAGTAGTGGTGGGCACTAGGCAACTGTGGCAACATGTGCGACAGGGCATAATATGATTTACCAGGCCACAGGATATGTCTGCCTGAGTGGTAGGCACTAGGCTGTTGTGGCAACATGTGTCGCAGTGCGACAGGGCATAATATGAATTATGTATACACAAACAGTGCACTTGCGCATACAGAGAAACCCTTAAAATATTTTGTTCAGACTTACAACAATGTTCTGCCTCCTTCACACTGTGTATGAATTATACATCACACCATACCAGATCTGAAAAAACCCTATAAAATTCCTGTTCCTAAATGTGTTTTTTAACATTACAGCAGGTAAGACTGTATTGGGTGAATGCGCACACACACAAAAAAAACAAAAAAACAAAGTAACAGAGATTCTTTTTTTTTACATTAGCGAAGGATGCACTACTAGTAGTACCACGGCCACCACTACTACTTTACTAATGTGTGTGACATAACTGGAACAACATATGCGCACGCAGTGCACTTACACATACAGTGAAAGGATTAAAATATTTTGTTTAGATTTACAACAATGATGAAATTGTTCTATTACAAGTACTGTTAGACAATTTAGATTATTGCCTGGAAATTAAATGGTTAACCGTACACCTTTTTTTTAGACTAGTTTTACTGTGGTGTCTATTTATGATGTCGATGCACCTTAAATGTTGTGCACATATTAGTTAGTTTAGATGCCCCTTTCAAATGAATTCTAACCTGACAGGCTCTTTTATGCTGCCCATGGACTGGAGTGCATTTGCACCTTTTTTGCGCCTTTTTAAAAAAGGCATAAATCATAAATACAGGGTGAAAACAACTATATTTAGGCAATGCCCCCTTTTCTCGCCAAAAAGCAAAAGTTGCGGGAGCAGCTTTACAGCATGAAAGGCACAAATGCTTCATAAATGAAGCGTAGCACAGAAAAAGACCTCAAAATTTACGCCAAAAAAGCACAAGTAGCTTAATAAATGTGACCTATTGACTGAACCTGTCCTGTCTATCTATGTCTATTCAATTCTATTCTAACATTGCACTACTAATGTGCCTGTGTAATATTGCTTGATCCTGTAAGTACTCCTATAACTATTGTTCAGTTTTCAATTCTGACTTGTGCTGCCTATAGCCTAGCTGAAAGGATAGCATTATCTATGAGATTCATTGAGATAGATGTGTGTGCATTTCCACCATTACAGCAAATAAAGGCTGAGATCACGAGCACAAGCTCATTTAGTATATATGACATCAGCACTGTAAGGTCCACCTACCACTCTCTATTGGCTGTCATATGCTGCTATCATGTGATGTGTGAGTCACAGCACACTTGACTTTGTCTGCTCTGTATTTCCTGGTCTAACACGTTGCAGACATTTTCTTGTGTGGCAGCCAATTTTGTTAGTCCAAAGCGAATCGCCATTTGTTCGTTTTTTTATTAAAAACTATACAATGTAGAATATTCAGGGCGAACGCGGCTCGTTCACCCATCTCTACATACACATAGGGCTATTCACATGACTGTATTGAAAATTTTTTGATAAAAAAACATGGAAAATGGATACAAACAGTAAATAAACATGCATTACTGGCAAAGCAGAAGCACACTATACAAAATCTGCAGGAGAGTGTATAGGGCAAAATCATAGCTATCCTCAAACAAAAAAAGGAACAAGGTAATCATGCTCTACAAAAGGCTGTGCAAATCTGCATCAAAGAAAACATGTAGAAACATGAAGAAAGTCAGGAAATGAGGGGGGGGGGGACAGTAGAAGAAGAAGGAGGGGAGAAACATAAAAAAAAAATATATAATAGCTCAATACACATGGGAAATGCCTGTAACCTGAGGGCAAGATCCAGAAAGGACTGGTGTGTCCAAATCAGGGAGCATTCGGAAAGGAATGACCAAGGCGGATTGGGGTGGGAACCTGTGCCGGACTGATAAAATCAGACCACAGGGCCCACCTGGAACTAAAACTGTGGAGATGGCCATCTCTACATGCCAATAATCTTTCAAGGGTATAGGCTAATTGTACATGCTGAATAAGTTCTGCCACCGTCAGGCAGGGAGTTGAGTGCTACTGACATGCAATCATAGCCCTTGCGGCTAAGATAATCTGGGCAAGCACCACCTCCAAGCAATCAGGGAGCTGGTTCATGTCCAAAAAACAGAGTGCCAGTCCACGAGACATAGGGATACTGATCCCCACTATAGAAGATATAAGCTGGAACGTGGCAGACCAAAAGGTGAGAATCAAGAGGCAATCCCACCACATCTGTAAAAGGCTTCCCGATTGTCCACACCCTCTCCAACATAAATTCAATTAAGTTGGATTTATATGTGCTATTTGTGCAGGGATTCGATACCAACAGAGAGATATTTTGCAGGCTGTCTCCCAGAGTGCTGCTCCACTCAAGACATATTTAACATAGCCTGTGGCCTTACACCGATCTTAAAGAGAAATGTGTCTGGCAAAGTCCTTTTCCCAGTGGATAAGGCAAAGAGGTTTAGTCTGTTCCAGTGGAAGGACCAGAGATTTATAGAAAGCTGAGGAGCCTCCCCTAGAGGAAACGGGAAGTTGCCATTGCCTGAGGGTCACCTTAGGGAAGAAGGGGGCCAAGGCGTTTTGGGACTGTAGAAGATGTCTAATTTGCAAATATTTATAGAATTCTCTGTGGAGGATTTTGTATTCCTCATAAAGCATTGCAAATGACTTAATGTGACCATCTAGAAACAGGTGGCGAACATGTGTGAGCCCAGATTCAGTCCACTTTTTCAGATTTATATACAGCAAGAAAACGGTCAGATATCGGATGGGCATATCCATCATAGGGACGAGACCATCGTCTGGGAGATGTAAGGAAAGATATTTCCACGCCCAAATAGTAGCTTGTATACTCAAGAGAGGAGCCAGGGGTCTTGGCTTACAGCGTGTGTCGGGATGTAATAAACTTATAAGTGGAGTACCCAGCATGGACTAAAGTGGCAATCAGCACTGTATCGCCACCAGGTCTTCATTTGGTCCAAGACTGTTGCAGCATAGTATTTTTTAATATCTGGGGCACCAGTGCCACCCCTGGTGTAGTCATGATATGAAAGCAGACCTCTTCCCCTCCCAGATAAATTCAGAGAGTAACTTCCTAAGTTTGGCTAAATACGAGTTGGGGAGGGGAATAGTTATTGTCTGGAAGAGATATAAAATAATGGGAAGAACCATCATTTTTACACCATGATTTTTACAATCGCAATCCTACTCACCAAAGATATCATAGGTTTTGAAAAATAAGAGAGCAAAGAGGATATTTTAGTAATTAATGGGGCATAATTCAGGAAAAATAGAGCAGGTCTCGGGGCCTTTAGTGAGATGGCTAAGTAGGTAATGCTTTGGAGATCCCAATTAAATGGATAGTGTCTGGACAGCTCCTTTTTTAGTGAGGGGGAAATACCTATAGTGAGCACCTGCGACTTAGAAGGGTTCATTTCATAGTAAGAAACTTTACCAAAGACCTCTAAGGTCTCGATGACTGACAGCAAGGAAGCCATAGAATTAGCTAGAGAGAAGATAATATCATCAGCATATAATCCTATTTTATATCCCGCAGAAATACCAACAATATTCTGATTAAGTCTAATGGATTCCACCAGGGACTCCATAACCAGGGCAAATATAATCAGGGAGAGTGGGCAGCCCTGGCAGAAGGGCAAGAATAAAGGGAAAGGATGGCCGCCTTAAAGGGATTGCAGTTACCAAACTTTTCTAGTAGGCGGTCTAGGTCTCCACTATGGACTCTATCAAATGCCTTCTCCACATCCAGAGCTAGGAGGAGAGAAGGCACCTTAGTACGCTCAGCTCTTTGAATCAAATTAATAAATCTATGAGTACCGTCTGGGGTCTGCTGTCTCATAACAAAACCCACTTGATCAGACTTAATTAACTGTGGGAGAAGCCGTAAAAGGCGTTCCACCAAAATTTTAGCATAAATTTTAATGTCTACATTAAGTAGAGAAATAGGCCGAAAATTCGCCCGAGTGGTGGGGGACTTACCTGTTTTGGGGGAAAGTAACCACAGTGGCTTCAAGCATCTCTGGTCCTCCGCTGCCTTCGCAAAAACCTTTAGCAGGTATGGCGACAAAATAGACATGTATTTTTTATAATAAGTATCAGTAAAACCGTCGGGCCCTGGGGACTTTAACAGTTTCAAGGAAGAAATGGCCTTGTGGGGCTCAGAAAGGGAAAATGGGGCAGCCAACAAGTGACGTTGGCCAGAAGACAAGTGGGGGAGGAGTTCCGCCCCAGAAAACCATCAATGTCCAACAACGAAGGCTGAGCTATCTCCCTGTCATCCTTCAAGTTATATAGGGATTTATAATATTTCCTGAAATGCTCAGCAATCAGCCTAGGGTCGTTGACTTTCTCAACGTGAGCATCTATAAGGTGCGCAATGTGGGACTTAGGTTGGGCTTGTTTAATCTTTTTTGCCAAAAATGTACTGGCTCTATTACTATGGACATACTCCTGGCATTGGAATTTTTAAATGCAAGATCCTGCTGTTAGACCATCAGACTCTGCAGCTGAAGATGACATTTTCTGATACCATTAGATGTAGCAGGGGTAGGATGAAGCTTGTTTTTTGCAGTGAGCGAAGCTATAGTAGATAGCAGGACATCAATGTCTTCAGAACGCTGCCTCTTGGCCTTAGAGCAAGCTTGTACGATAATGCCTCACATGAAGGCCTTATGGACATTCCTTAAAATATGGAGGTCAGTGGTGGAGGGGCTTTTAATATCAAAGAATTCAATCAGGTCTCTAAAGAGGTTCTCCCCGTAAGAGGGATGATCTAGAACAGGTGTCAGCAACCCCCGACACTGGTGCCGGAGTTGGCACCCAAGGCATATCTACCTGCCACAGGAGTCTCTCTGCTGCTTTAAACAAATGGCCAGGTTGCTCCAGGTGGCAATCTCTCTCTAATCGTCCATGTAAACACAGTCGGACGGGAGGATGTACTGGGACGTGGTGGGAACATGAGGTACAATGTCTAAGTGTCCAGGCCAGTAGCCTAGTCAAAGGTCATCAATTACCTGTGCAAAGTATAATATGGCAGCTAAATTTGCCTTCATTCATTTCAATAAGACTGTAAAAATTTGTTTGGATTTCTTCAACAAAAAGAATAGGCTGTGTGATGGGCGTCCTCTGCCCCCACAAAGCAGGCTTACTGCAGATTACACTTAGCAATATGTCCTGTCCAAATATGAATCATTTTGCTAAAGGATCACATTGAAATGTAAGCTCAATCGACTAACTGATTGCAGTTATGGTTTGCGTTATATGACTTTAATGTAGGACTGTGTTTCCCAACCTTTTCAGACTCAGGGTCCCCCTGGAAAAATAATTCCTTGATACCAAATAATTTTTACCAAAAGTCAAAAAAGATCCTAAGGACACAGATAACATTACACAAAGGCATGGGATCATCCTTCTAAATACTTATAAAGTGTTGAGGGCCCTTGTTGGTAATCATCGATGTAGGAGGGCGACACACTTACCATTATTACATGGCACACTGAATACTTCATCTTTTGATTTTTTTTTTTCCAAATCGGCACCCCAGACTAAAAAGGTTGCTGACCCATGATCTAGAATATACTCATTTAGACGCCACTGTAAAGGTAAGGCTGTATTGAAGTGTTCACGAAGGACCAGAGAGACAGGAGCGTGATCTGTCCACGTTATGGCCCTATATGAGAGGAGATTGTCTGTAGAAGGCCTAATTTATCTGTCAGGAAAAAGTCAATTCTGGAATAAGTGGAGAAGGGGGAGGAAAAAAAAGCTGAAGTCCCTCTCGCCACCACGCTGGCATCTCCACACATCATATAGACCAATGTCTGGCAAAGAGGGGGACAAAATGAGAGACTGCCTTTGCAGATTAGCCAAATCAAGTGCGTTGTCAATAAGACAGTTAAAGGGGTATTCCCATGAACATAAACATTTTTAAATTTGTAGATAGTTAAAAGTTAAACATTTTGGCAAATATAAGTAATTAAAAATTTTGCAGAGTTATAAAGATTTCCTCTAGATATGTTGTGGTCACAAGTTGTTGTCTTGATCGGTCGCCAGTGGATACGACCATCAGTGCAGGACCTTTCTAAGGTCAGAAAATCAGGCATGATTTCCTTATTGTGGCTGGGATATTTTCTCATACATGTAGTATCCCTCCCAGATAACCCAGCTACAATAAGAAAATCATTGCTGGAATCCTTACAAGTCCCAGACCATAGAAAGTTTCTGCTTTTGTGGTCGTATCCATTGGCAACCGATCAAGACAACAGACAGTCACCACTAAGATAGTTAGAGAAAATCTTTCAAACTCTGCAGACTTTTTAACTACTTATATTTGCAAAAATGTTTAACTTTTAATTATCTACAAATATAGACATGGTTATGTTCATTGGAATACCCCTTTAAAGTCTCCACCGATGATCAAAGTGCCTGTAGCAAAGCATTGGATTTTAGGCAGGATGGATTTCCAATATGAACACGTCGTTACAGGGGTCTCCTGACAGTCCGGTGTGTGGAGAGCGGTGCCACAAGGTGAAGGTTTCAAGATGGTGGAGCCTCTATTCTGGCCGGGGGGAGGGGTGCACCACAACCACTGCTCAGGACCTGGATGAGTCGCAGGGAGAAAGCAGCCGGCAGCCATTGATGAAGAGAAGGAGCAGCACTCCTCCGCTCAGGTAAGTATGTGGAGAATGCTGGGGTCTGAGTGTGGAGGATGACAGCCAGAAGCAGAGGCAGGCTGCAGGCCCCGTGGCAGCAGGTATTGGGAGTCTGGCCTTGTAGCTGGCAGGATTGGGCACACAGCGCTGACTGGAGCCTTGTCAGCCAACTAGCGGCAGGTCAGAGCCAAGATAAAGCGCACAATCATCAGGATGCAAACAGAGAGCCCCAGATTCAATGTAGGTTGAAAGCCCAAGATGCCTTCTGCCTCGTCAGGACAGGTCCTATTTTTGGCCATTTTCATGGATCCCTCAATAGACTCAAATCTATGAGGTATATGTGACAATGGATGCCCCTCAATGCAAGATGGCTATGCCATTTTGCATGGCGGTTTTTTTCCATCAGTCGTGTGAATGTAGCCTAAGATGGCACTGTCTTAAAACTTAGTATTAGTAAACTTGCTCCAATATATCTTGTTATGTTTCTCAGGTGTCAAGAGTTTTCAGTAACAAAAGATCTGCTGCCCTTCCACAACAATTAGAGGCTTCTGCATTAAAGTCTCATCCATTATAATGTGATAAAACATCATCATACTGTGAGTGCATTATATATCAATATTTTGATCAGATGTTGCTCTGATCTGAACACAAGACTAATGTATAAGCTTCAGCTGAAAATGCAGAAGTGAATAGTAGGGAAACAAACATTACATTTTAATGGAAATTCACTAAATTGAATAGTTGATGGTTGTACCCTTGAGTTAAGAAGTGGAATGAGAAGTCTGTAAACAAGTGTAATGCGCGGCGGTAATTCACAGTGCGTAATGGAAAATAAACAGAAAGTAAGCTCAAGATTTTATTTTAAATAAAGGAGTCGAGTGCAAGTCAGGATCTCAGACATACAATATTAGAGTAGATTTACTGTTACTGGCTCTGACTAGATTGTGGTTTAAAATGCATCTTGGTATATCTCGGCACATATCAGCGCATCTAGTTTGAGATACATTTCTTCCAACTTGCTAGACAAAAGGGTGTGGTTTCAGAGAAAAAGAGGACATTTTCGCGCTTTTTGCATCTGAAGATGCAGGTCAACTTTTTTTTTTGTTGCATCCTCTATGCTTTGCATGTGCCTGGGTCTGTAAAAGACAGATAACACACAGATGTCATCCATTTTTTTTTGTGTGTGTGTTGCATCCATGATACATCAGCATGATTGAAAAAAAGGATGTGCTTCTGTTGTTTTTTGTGGACCTACACTTTGAATAAACACAGTGAAATGAATGAGTACATATGGTGTAAGTGAAAAATGCAAATGTCGCATAAATGTATGTATTGAGTACAATAGTGATCTGTAATAATGACTGTCTGACTGTTGTTAACTGACAACTCTCAGTATGTTCTGACAAATGGCAACTAGGCAGATCACTGTGGGTAAGGCTAAAACATATTGTGGGTCTGTAACCTGCACATCTCGTAGCATGCCTTGGCAACCTGTAGTTATGCCTAAAAGCAGATATGATTTTTGAACTTGATATGGACAGAGTAAAACTACAACTGCCAGCATGACCTGACAATCAACGATGTGTGCAGATTCAAGGAAGAGAACATTTTGTAGATGGTTGGAACAGCAGTCTCTAACCTATGGCTCTCCAGCTGCTACACTAAAACTCTCAGCAAGACAAATATCTATAAATCAAGGCTTATTGGGGCATATTTACTAATATTATCTAAAAGTTTGACACTCTTAAACTGCGCCAGATTTATGAAAGTGTCTAATGCTGTTTGACAAATTTGATGCATTATTAGACTGCATTTTCTAACTTTACTCCTCCTATTAGTTGGCTTACTTTATTCCATATTTGGCACAACAAGTCATAAAGGAAAGTGTCAAAAACACTGGATATATGTGAAAAGGCATTTAGACAGCTGTTTGAGGCAATTTATGCCAGAATACTAGCACTTTTGCATGATAAATCTCCCCATTGTGCCTGTGGTTGATACAGTAGTCTGCTGTTGTGATGCTAAAATGTTCAGCATGCCCTGATTACCTTGCAACCAGAGGAATCAGTTGCAGCTTTCTGTTAAACTTGGAGCAGCTTTAAAAGCTAAGTTATAAAGCGAATGTGTGAGTTTTTGAGTGTGTTTTGATTTCAAGTGTGCTTTTCGTTTAAGTGTGACTTAAGATTAAGCGACTTTAAAAAAAAAAAAAAACATTCACTTTTTATTTGGAATGTGCTTATTTACTTGCATTTTTTGTTTTGTTGTAATAATCCCCATCAGGTAAGATGTGCTCCATGCTTACCAATGCGGTTCAGTGTACATCTTGCAGCATGTATTCTCTGCTTGAGCAGCCGCTTGAGGGTGCATACTGCTGTGCAAGCCCAGATCATAGATCTAAATGAGCAAATTGCAAGACTGAGATCCATTGATAATTTGGAAAGGGGTTTGTTGCTCACAGAGCAGGAACGGGCTGGGCTAAGTGCAGAGGGGGATAGTAGCATGGAAGTGCAGGAACATGAGGCAGCTAGCTGGGTGACAGTTAGAATGCAGTGAGGTAGAGGGAAGAGTGCCAGGGAGGTTAGTTCTGAACTGGCACACCCCAACAAGTTTGCCAGATTGGCAGATGAGGGGGATGTAAGTACAGGGGTAACACTGCTGCAGCAAGACACTTCCTCTGACAGCCAGGGGAATATCTGCTCCAGTAATAAGTGGGATAGGAGTGCAGAGCAGACTAGACAGGTGCTGGTAGTGGGGAATTCAATTATTAGGGGAACATACAGGGCAATCTGACACAAAGACTGGGATCGTCGAATGGTGTGTTGCCTTCCCGACACATCGCGGGACGGGTGTGAATCCAGCGGTCATGGTGCACATTGGCACAAATGTCAAAGCTAGCGGTAGGTGGACGGTCCTCAAAAATGATTTCAGGGATTTAGGGAGCAAGATGAAGGCAAGGACATTCAAGGTAGTATTTTCAGAAATATTACCTGTACCGCGGGCCACACAGGAAAGGCAGCAGGAGATTAGGGAGGCTCAAGAACTGGTGTAGGAAGGAGGGGTTTGGGTTCCTGGAGAACTGGGCCAACTTTGTTGTGGACTACAGGTTCTATGGTAGGGATAGGCTGCATCTCAATGGGGAGGGTGCAGCTGTGCTGGGGGAGAAGATGGCTAAATGGTTGGAGGAGTGTTTAAACTAGGGACTGGGGGGAGGGTAACAGATGTAGAGGGCAAGATAGTGTAGAATTGGAAAAAGGGCTAAATAATTTAACCGGGGGGGGGGGGGGGGTGGATCGGGGGAGGGGTTGGAACAGTCAGTAGGCAGTGGAAGAGTAGAGATAAAGATAAATCCTGGAAATGTATGCATTCTAATGCCAGAAGTCTCACAAACAAGCTGGAGGAACTAAAAGTGATAATGTTGGGAGGAAAATATGACATAGTGGGGATAAGTGAGACATGGCTGGACTCTAGTTATGACTGGGCTGTAAATATACAGGGAGGGGTTTGCTTATACGTAAAATCCTGCCTTTAGACAGTCCTGCATGAGGACATTTGGGAGGAAAATGAATATGTGGAGTTCTTATGGGTGGAAATTAAGGGAGGAACAAAGAATAATAAAATACTGATAGGGGTTTGTTATAAATCTCCAAATATAATGGAAGAAGCTGAAAATACACTAATAAAACAAATAGATGAGGGGGTTCTGCCATTTTTCAGCCCACCCCAGCTCTCTGTTTTTGGTACGCGATTCGCCATGATTTAATTCGGATTGAATAGAATCATATCGTGAAATTTGACGAAGTTGCCAGTATTGAATTTTTGAATACTTCGCTCATCTCTAGTTATGGGTTCTAGACTTTGTTAAGGACAAGTTGATCCAGGGTTTTACACTGATTGGATTTGAGTCGGGATGGGATTTTTTTTCCCCTGAAATGGGGCAATTGGCATAAACCTCATGGGGTTTTTGCCTTCCTCTGGATCAACACTGTAGGGTACTGTAGGGTTATAGATTGGACTTGATGGACTGATGTCTTCATCCAACCTCATTTAGTATGTAACTATGTAACCTAAAGCATGTGTGATAATGAAGTGTAGCAAGGCCCTTCCTTGCTGCAAAGATGCGCCACATTCCCCATTCTGCGCCTTGCTTGCCACTTTCCGTGAATGTGGACAACAATTACAGTTATACAGGAATTCTATGAAATGCCAGTCTTAATAAATCTACCTCAATGTGTGTCAGCGCTCTAACCTGTGGCTTTATACCTGTGCTTCCTGCATATATTGAAAGGCACGGATACTTAGGTACAACAGACAACATGTCTCATTAGAACAGTGGTTTCAGCTGATACACTCCATCTTCACTACAGCTGGAGACTACTATTCCAATATTTAATTATCTCAATCTGTGTAATAGCTACTAACTTTCATAGAATGCTGGGAATTGTAGTTCCATACCATTGGGAAAATCACAGGGTTCAGACCAGTGGCAGAAGCTCCCAAGGTCAATAAATATTCTCTGTCTGCTGTTCTGGAGATTTGTTACCATTAAGCTACAAAGATTGTGCACATTCAGGACTTGCTATTTGAAGGGCAGACATTAGACACCAAAATTGGTTTTGTTCTAGAGAACAGATAAGACGTTAAAACGCGAAACCTCGCTGTGGCATTAACACAACACGCTGACCTTTGGTTATGCCCCATGCTCCATTGTAGAAGAGGATAGACTTGTTACTCAAGCATACAATCCTTTTAGTGTAAAAGATGCTTGAGTGATCCATCTCATCACCAGCTGTCACCGCTCAGCAGTCACTGGAGGGTCCAGCAATGTGAAATAGGCAGAATAGAGAAAGCAAATGTCTGCAACACATTCACTTGTCTTGTCTTTATCATAGAGGAACAGCAGAATGTCTTGCTGAATACGAATAAACCATCCTGACAGTCAGAACCCCATGAATTAAAATTGATGGCCGTTCTTAAGGATAGGACATCAATTTTAGGAAAGATTATATAACCTCTTCAAGGCTGGGGCCCCACATGGTGTAAACGCTGCAGTTTGACTGCTTCAGAAACGCTGTGGAAAAAAACGCGGCGTTTTGCAGCCACTGCAAGGTGAATGGGATTCTAGTGAATCCCATCCACACCTTGCGGAAAAATATGTGCAGCGGACACACTGAAATTTCCAAAACCGTTGTGGTTTTGAAAATCGCAGCATGTTAGTTATACCTACGGAAACACCGGCAGTTTCCCTATAGGTATAATAGAAGCAGAAAGTCTACAGAGGTTTACTTTCTTTGAAAAATGCTGTGGGAAAAACTGCAATGCGTTGCTGCGATGGTTTTTCCTACAGCGCTTTTTTGCTGCTGCCCGCTACGTGGGGCGTTAGCCTAAAGCCGGGGCCCCACGTGGCGTAAATGCCACGGATAAAAATGTAGCATTTTACAGTCTCTGCAAAGTGGTATAATGGAAGCAGAAAGTCCGCAGAGGAAACTTCAGTCTTAACAAATGGCCCAACAGGCACACGGCGCACTTGATTTATCAAGAGGCTCTGGCCTCTTAATAAATCAGGTGCTAGTCCATGAGCCACAATGGAAATCTATGCCAGTCAGGAACTGGCTTAGATTTCCTGCAGAACTGATACCAGAAAACATCTGTTGGGCATCCCCACCCTTGCTCTCCCCGCTCTCCTCCCCACTCTGTCCACATTTGCAGAAAATAGCAGGAAGGGCGCAAAATGGGAGATGTGTTGCATCTTTGTTGCAAAAGAGGGCCTTGCACCAAAGATGCTCCATATCATCACACATTTACACTAGGAAAATGGCATACATGTGTTGATGAATTCCCCTCAATGTATATTAGAAAGCTGCAGAACATATCACTAAAAACTTCACCTAGAAAAAGATGCATGTAGTAACTGCACTTGGGATTGTAGAAGTCATAGTTCCAGTAATTTAGTTAGCCGTTTACTAGTATTCTATACCAGCTATGACTTGCAGCTCTTCAAGAACCGGTGAGACACTTGTCCACTAAGCCTAGATTATTCTGTACTTGCTGTAATACACAGGGAGATTAGTCAATGATAAATTACTGGCTGCTGTACTTTTTATGAAAACTGATTGGGGAAGAAATGCTTAACCATTTATGGTAATAAGGGCTAAGGACCTGATTCATATATAGATTTGGAGCAGGTTTTGTGGCCAGATCAGTATGAAACGTGAGCAAGACTATAAGGGACTTCTGTACAAGTGAATTGAGAAACATGCACTTGCATGTGGACATCTTCACTCCACATAGTAGGTCCTTCAGAATGGTTCTATGCATATGGTAAAGCCAGGTGTGCAGTCCCTAAAGTACATCACATGGTGCTTTTACAGTCTTGTATAAGGCACTATGTGCACACTACCATATATTACACTGCCATACATAACTATTAATGAGAAAGAGTGTTGCCTAAAAATGAAGCCTTTAGAAGAGCTAATACATAGTACATGGATTCAATATAAAATTAGCATGAAGACACAGTTTACAGCCATATCACTGGGGTCACTTTATTACAGATCCATATGCATAGGACCTAGACAGGTTTATTTATGAAGGGTATCATTTGAAAATTACACAATGCATTTTCTTTTAAAAAACCCTTCCCAACATCTGTCGTACTGTTATGGGAAATGTCAGGTCTTTAAAAATGGTGACTGCTGGAGCTTATTGTATTACAGCAGATACACTAGCTGGGATTCCTTCAGCTTCTGGATGTGACTTGTCAAAGGGCCGAAACTTTGTATACAGTGGGTACGGAAAGTATTCAGATCCCTTGAAATTTTTCACTCTTTGTTTCAATGCAGCCATTTGCTAAAAGCAAAAAAGTTCATTTTATTTCTCAGCACCCCATCTTGACAGAAAAAAAAACAGAAATGTAGATGTTTTTGCAAATTTATTAAAAAAGAAAAACTGAAATATCACATGGTCATAAGTATTCGGACCCTTTACTGTGACACTCATACTTAACTCACATGCTGTCCATTTCCTTCTGATCCTCCTTGAGATGGTTCTACTCCTTCATTGGAGTCCAGCTGTGTTTAATTAAACTGATTGGACTTGATTAGGAAAGGCACACACCCGTCTATATAAGACCTCACAGCTCACAGTGCATGTCAGAGCAAATGAGAATTCTCTATGTAACACAAATGCATGTAACACTATGTAACACAAATTTTGTTCCCAGCTTTTAAATGTTATAGTCCAATTGCTTATGTCTAAAACAAATTAAAAATTGCTTACATTCATCATAAACTTCGCTTTTGTGACCACGGCAACGAAAATTATGCATTTTTACTATAGAAACAGACGATTTTGCATCTTCTCATTTATACAGTCAGACTAAGAACACTATATGCATTGCAAATTTACACAGATTACCAAAAACTGTTCAGAAGTGTGCGGTTTTCCGAGATTTACGACTATACTGCAAATCAGTTTCACGAATCAATCCCCAAATATAGTCGCCCGTCATGTTTTCATTATATTGTCCTTGGTAACGGCGTTCAA
Source organism: Leptodactylus fallax (assembly GCA_947044405.1). Classification (NCBI taxonomy): domain Eukaryota; kingdom Metazoa; phylum Chordata; class Amphibia; order Anura; family Leptodactylidae; genus Leptodactylus; species Leptodactylus fallax. The sequence goes on along the minus strand of CAMRHE010000497.1, from coordinate 189,287 downwards.
AGTTCATAATGTCCTGGTGAAAGCGCTCGCCTCTGAATAAGCTCCCATGTTCTCTTTGAACTTATCAAGATGAGCATCAAGGATATGGATTTTGAGTGACATCCTGCAGCCCATTGCAGCATAGTTCTTTATCAGAGTCTGAACCAGTTGTACATAGTTTTCATCTTTATGATTGCCTAGGAAGCTGCGAACCACTGCGACAAAACTGTTCCAAGCTGCTCTCTCCTTCCTATTCAGCTTCTTGGGAAATTCACTGCACTCTATGATCTTCTTGATTTGTGGTCCGACGAAGACACCAGCTTTGATCTTTGCTTCAGACAGCTTAGGTAAAAGATCTTGGAGGTAATTGAAAGCTCTCGACTCCTTATCTAGAGCCCTGACAAATTGTTTTATGAGCCCCAACTTGATGTGTAGTGGTGGCATAAGCACCTTGTGTGGGTCCACCAGTGGCTCCCACTTTACATTGTTCTTCCCCACAGTGAACTCTGTCCGCTGAGGCCAGTCCCGCCTGTGGTAGTGCGCTTCAGTATCCCGGCTGTCCCAAAGGCAAATAAAGCAAGGATACTTAGTAAAACCACCTTGGAGGCCCATCAGGAATGACACCATTTTGAAATCTCTGATACCTTCCCAGCCGTACTCATCATACTTCAAGGCACCTAGCAACATCTTGACACTGGTGTATTCCTCTTTCAGGTGCACCGAGTGAGCTACAGGAAGAGACAGATACTTGTTCCCATTGTGAAGCAGCACGGCTTTGAGGCTCTTGCATGAGCTGTCTATGAAGAGGCGCCACTCATTCGGGTTACAGGTGATACCTATAGCCTCGAATAGGCCGGCCACATTGTTGCAGAAGCACAGTCCATCCTGATGACTGAAGAAGATGGAAAAAACTTGGTGACGCTTCCTCTGATCTGTGACTTGGATGCTTTCATCTAATAAGTTCCATTGCTTGAGCCTTGATGTCAGAAGCTCAGCGTTGGACTTGGTGAGACCAAGGTCTCTGATCAGATCGTTGAGGTCTTTTTGGTTAGGGTAGTATGGCTTCCGCTCCTCATCTGCATATGAAGAGAAATTGTGATCTTCAACGTCTTCCTCGATGTCTGACCTGCTGCTTTCTTTTGAAGGTGGTGTAGCTCTGTCTGGAGGTGTTGGTACAGGAAGTTCAGGGCAGTGTGGTACTGGGGCAACAGATGACGGAATGTCAGGTTACGTTACAGGCGGTGCATTTTTGCCAGTGCGACGTTAGGAAGGGTCCACCATGCAGAAGTAGCAATTTGTTGAGTGATCAGTCGGTTCACGCCAAATTCTTGGGATAGCAAAATGCATGGCTCTCTTCTATCCCCTATACCAACCTATAAGCAAACAAAATAATATTTGGATTGAGAATTTGATTTAGTCCTATTTCACACTAATGACTAGTGATATTTACAATATTAACACAGTTAATCTGCTATTTAAGAGAGTAGCATTTATCCACTTACCTTCAAGAGTTTTCTTGCAGTGCTCACATGTGAAATGAGGAGCCCATGGTTTGTCTTGGTCACCAACAGGCATGCCGAAGTATGCTTTGTAGGCCTCACACATCTTAGCAGATGCTTCCACAGAGTACTTTTTCGCTCTTGTCTTTATAAACTGGCCACATACGTAGCAAAATGCGTCTGCTGGATGTATGCAACCTCTTGATGCCATCTAAATTGACTAAGTTGCTGTGAACTGTAAGGAAAAAGGATGTCTCTCTAAACTTGATAAAAATGGTCTTTATTCCATGCAGTATTAAAGTTCAAGAGTGTACTGAGGATTCAGCAGAGCAAGATTGATCCATAATTCTTAAATGGAAGAAGTTTGGGACGACCAGAACTCTTCCTAGACCTGGCCGTCCAGCCAAACTAAGCAATCGTGGGAGAAGAGCCTTAGTGAGAGAGGTAAAGAAGAACCCAAAGTTCACTGTGGCTGAGCGCCAGAAATGCAGTAGGGAGATGGGAGAAAGTTCCACAAAGTCAACTATCACTGCAGCCCTCCACCAGTCAGGGCTTTATGGCAGAGTGGCCCGAAGGAAGCCTCTCCTCAGTGAAAGACATATGAAAGCCCGCATAGAGTTTGCCAAAAAGCACATGAAGGACTCCCAGATTATGAGAAATAAGATTCTCTGGCCTGATGAGATGAACATTGAACTTTTTGGCATTAATTCTAAGCGGTATGTATGGAGAAAACCAGGCACTGCTCATCACCTGCCCAATACAATCCCAATAGTGGAACATGGTGGTGGCAGCATCATGCTATGGGGGTGTTTTTCAGTTGCAGGGACAGGGCGACTGGTTGTAATTGAAGGAAAGATGAATGTGGCCAAGTACAGAGATATCCTGGAAGAAAACCTCTTCCAGAGTGTTCTGGACCTCAGATTGGGCTGATGGTTCACCTTCCAACAAGATAATGACCCTAAGAACACAGCTAAAATAACAAAGGAGTGGCTTTGGAACAATTCTGTGACCATTCTTGACTGGCCCAGCCAGAGCCCTGACCTCCACTCAATTGAGCATCTCTGGAGAGACCTGAAAATGGCTGTCCACCAACGTTCACCATCCAACCTGATGGAACTGGAGAGGATCTGCAAGGAAGAATGGCAGAGGATCCCAAAATTCAGATGTGAAAAACTTGTTGCATCATTCATACTCATGGCTGTACTAGCTCAAAAGGGTGCTTCTACTCAATGCTGAGCAAAGGGTCTGAATACTTATGACCATGTGATATTTCAGTTTTTCTTTTTTAATAAATTTGCAAAAATATCTACATTTCTGGGGTTTTTCTGTCAAGATGGGGTGCTGAGTGTACATTAATGAGAAATAAAATGAACTTTTTTGCTTTTAGCAAATGGCTGCAATGAAACAAAGAGTGAAAAATTTAAAGGGGTCTGAATACTTTCCGTACCAACTGTATTTGAAATCTGCAATAGTAATCAAATATATTATCTTCTAGACATGCCTCGATTAAGCTGGATAAAGTGCTTAGTAAATATTATTAATTTTCTTGCATCTAATTGGAGTGTCACGGTTTATCTATCTTAAAGCGTAACTAAACTTTCGGACAGTTTTTGATTTTCTGGCAGCATTTGTGTCATTAATAAATTTTGGAATGTACTTTATTAACACATTTTGTCTACTTTCTGTAAAATCCTGCATCTCTTTATTCTTTCCCTTGCTTCTGTATTAAGAGTTCTCCCTGCTTCTCACTGACTGTTACTGGCTGTGTAACATGTAGAGAAAATGAGGATGGGGAGGGTCATTTCAAACAATTATATCTCAAACATTATAAAACATAGAAACTTGCTTTTGGTGTCATATGCAAGAGGAGATGCTCTTCTCTTATATGCATGTGCTATCTATATTACTTCCAGAGATATCACTAGTTGAAAACACAGTTGAGATTAAGATATTTATATCATATAAAAAAAATCTAGAGAAGAAATTAAGGGGTTGCTCACCCAGGTTTGGATTTTTTCATAAAAACATCCTTTTATTCAGTCTTAGATAAAAACATATCCATAGGATTAGATAGGGAGAGAGGAACTGCACATAGAATGGCTAGGCAACGTCTGTTTCACGCAGGGCATGCTTTTTCAAGCCTCAAGCATTTTCTCTTAATTTTATACAGCCTAATACTCCAAGCCCATACTCCATTGCCAGTAACATTCAGTGAGAGACAGGGACAGCTCTCAATACAGGGGGAGAATAAAGAGATGCAGGGTTTCACAGAAAGGAGCCAAAATTTGTTTACATTTAGTTACGCTTTTAATGTATGGGACTGAAGAATACTTCCACTGAGCATCCATAATAAATACCAAGAGTGTGGCACGACCATTGTGCTCTGACCCTCAGAATACAGGAAAAATGTCATTTTTGCCGTGAACGCCATACAAATAAAACCCATAAAAAAGTGTTAGAAAAGTTTTTTTTTCTGATTCCACACAATTCTTATAGTGTTTTAGAACTTCCCTGTACATTGTACTGAATAATAAATGATATTACTAGGAAGTACAATTCATCCTGAAAAAAAATGAAAAAAAAAATTAAGTCCTCATACTGCTCTGTGAAAGGAAAAATAAAAAAGTTATGATTTTTGGAAGGCAGGTATTAAAATTCATAAAACAAAAAATGGCTGGTTTGCTGGTTGTAGCCAATACAATCGCACCAAAAACAAAATACCCAGTTGGTATCTAATTACAAATCTAAAAGGGCAACTAAAGAAGATGCCTTTACTTTTTTGTCCAAAACAGAGTCAATAAGGAGTGTTTGGTGGCATTTTCTTTTCATTCACTTCAAAGGGGCAGCTATGTACTGCCAGACATAGCCCATGAACAAAGGAGGTGCTGTTTTGGATGAATAGCACACAATTCTGACCTGATCTCTTACAGCTCTCAGCAGTAGGTGTTTTAGAAAAGGGAGTAAGTATCCAGTCCACATACCAGTTATTTTCCTATAAGCATGCAGAAGCAAGATTTACAACCACGCTTGCTATTTTCTTGCCTTGTTTTCCATGGTATTACTCAATTTACAGTTATAATTTGTTGTGTCAAAGTAGTTGTTAAAATAATTAGTATTTGGTGAAGTCACAAGTAATCCAAAGTACCTGGTGCAATGAGCAAATAAGGGTTCCATGTACAATGTGAAGCATCTGAATATCAGTGTGTGAAAGGTCCTGGAAAAGCTGTAGTGAAGATTCTATTGTTACAGTATCTGTCGACTATAGAGCAGCTCAAGCTAGACATAAGCATTGAATAATTGTCAGAATCATGTTTACAGGACAACAAAATCTAATGTATATGAATGTAACCACACTGTATCATGATGGCTACTGTTGGAAAAGGCTCCAGGGAGAACTTTAGATACCGCAAATCTTCATCCCTTTCCTAAAAGCTGACCCTGTGCAGCTGTAGGACTTAAATGCATGTATGTGTCATATGGCATGGTACCGTGCAGTATATGTTGGCATATCAAAATTCAAAGTAGACATAGAATTCAAGTGCTGCAGATAGGATCACTGCCATATAGTCTAATAGCAGTTTCATTTTAAGATCACAGCTACACTCTCTATGCCAATCCAATGATTTAATTATACATAACTAGGATCTAATGCACATTGTATCCACACAATTTGGTTTTCATAAAGTCATTTTATAGAAAGACATCCAATTTATGGCTGGGAATGTATTATTCTAAAAAAAATGTTTTCCAGCCGTGTCATTATTGACGAAAGGAAGATAATTAGTCATAATGGAAGTCTGGAAAGAAAAATAATGAGGTCGGGAGAATCCACCTCTGCCATGACAAACATCTCTGAAGAAAAAGAGTCTGCCATTTTCCATTGTGATTTAGATAGCTCTGCTCAACCCTCATTGATTATTTGTCGGGGAAGCATAAAACAGATATCTGGAAAGATAATACTTTACAACCATATGGAGAAAAACTTTCCCTGCCAAGGAGTCTAGGAACAATGCAGTTCTAAGGGAGTGCAATGAAAGGAGAATCTTATTAAGGTGAAGGTTTAAGATATAAGGATGAAAGCACTGAATACCTTATGTCTATACTGGTGACCATATAGATTATCTCATTACCATGTCTGCTCAACTAGGCTGCCAAATGTTATTTTTTTTTATTTTGTTTTTTTCTATCTTTCACTTTCTTTATCTCTTTTGCACATAGTTCATCTGAAAACATATAAATTCTGAATCTTTAACCTATAAAATAAGATACTATATGAGATGACAGCAATGTGTTCCTGATGCCCCAGCTGGTGACTGAATGAAGATTTTAGTGAAGTAGGGATGGGAGTGGAATTATGTTCTGAATATTATTGACTGCCAAAATAGACCATACCATTGACAATGGTAGCTATCAGACTATGTCCTGTGCAAGAAGACTGGAGTCTGGGGCACACATTTATTGAACTAAGTAAAATAATTGAAGATATATATTAGGTATAGAGATTCAAGAGCCAAGGGGCTAGGAGCAGGACATAATAAGATCAAAATCACAATATCAAATATCCTATTGTAAAATGTATATTGCAGTAACCAAGGGCCAGTGATACATTTTGCTCACTCTCATCTTGTGTTGTGCAGGTATCTGTGATTCTTTGCCATAGTTCTCATAACTTCTACACTTCTGCATATATTTCTACCCTTCCCCCACCTCTTAGTTTACTAGAGGAAATTAATATCTAGCTAGCACTGGTGGATGTCACCATATGGCATCTACAATATAATCAAGCGATATATTTAGAATGGGAACAGAGAGAGAAGAGCAGAGTAAAGGTCAGCAGAGTTGAGAGTTACTGGAGTGCAGAACTTATCAATATTGTACATTGGAATTGAATGATGTGCATGAAAGGAGAATTGTGCAGCTCCAAGATTGCTGCAGGAAGGAGGAAATAGCAATGTACATAGATTTTATACATAGATGTTATATCTCATAGCCTAATGACCATGTTTTAAACTACCATAGCTACAAACTACATTGTGATGAGCAATAAATTTCACCAAAGCTCGTTCCCATGCATCCACAATTTTTGGTTCTACCTTAATCTAACTATATAAAATATGTTCCCAAGCTATATATGATGATCTCATGATCGCCAAATTTATCTGTTTATCTCTAATAAATTAATATTTTTTGTTATAGTGTCCAAAAGTTGGACACAGGACATTCCCACATAATGTGTATCAGATTATCTTTCTGACTGTTGCATCTTAAACAATTATAAGATGGTTTAAAACACATATTTTAATTTTGCTTGGTGTGAATATCATGTAACACTGTGATATTCTATAGGGCGAAAACATAAACATTTTAGAAATATACACATTGACAAAAAAATATAATACACCAAGAAGGAATCGAATTAAACTTTATATGCATAAATGTAATGATGATATATGTAAGCGATTACAATATTAAGGAAAGGATAAGCTTAAATGGCAGGAGACTCTAGTACCCTATTGGGCTGTCTTTAGCCTGGATTCAACATGGAGACATTCTGGTTTCATATGGTATCCTGCTATACATTTGTCTACAGACATTGCAGGTGGGGGTGTAGATCCTGCAAACTTGTAGGTACCGAAGTTGTTGTGCCAGCTAGTCCCATCATGCTTGAGTCATGATAAATATGGTGACTGGGCAGGGCAAGGAATGGTTACAATCCGGTGGAGACATTCCTGGGAAAACCTTACTGTGTGTGGTTGAGCATTATCCTGCTGAAAGTTGCCAGTTGGAAGCCCTTTCATAAAAGATAACACTTGTGGGATGTCCTGCACATATTGCTGCGCTGTTAGTAGTCCTCATATTACTACTAGGGGCTAACCAACTGTCTTATGGGATGGCTTTCCAGGTCATCACACTAGTAGTTAGGGCAGTGTGTTGTTCCACAGAAAAGGTAAGACTGAAATGCTCACCATGAACGCAATCATGATTCTGATGCAACCCATGGCTATGAAGGCAGATTTGATGTTGTGACTACTCATTAGCTTGATTCATTACTATTGATGCTGCCAGCACCCTCTTCCTCCAATGTTGTTTCATTGTCACACTGACCTGGTTGTTAGGTCCTGTTTGCAACAGAATCATCATTGGCAATGATGATTGGCAACCTTGACTATGGGATTATTGCACCCCCTCATAATTCCCTCCTCTAGATTTCCTCCTAGTGTCCCTACCAGCTAGCAAAATTTATATTTCATTATCTGGATCTACAACAATCCTTCAGCTTCTGGAGGCACTGCCAAAACCAAAAGTAGTGTTGCTGTTGCCACCCACATTCTTATTGTTACTTAGAGTAGGGAATTGCATGATAGTAGCAGAGATGTTTCCTCCTCGTCCTTTGCACTGTTCCCTGCCCTGTCTTTTACTTCTTTCATTTTTATTCTTAAAGAATTGTATGCAAAATTTTCTGGTAAATGAGTTTGGAACCGCAGGAAATAATGCAAAAAATGCTTTGGCATTAAAAGGATAACTGACTGACAATCAGACTGCATGCAAAAAAACTACTGTAGACTATACAGCAAATTTAGTGGTAAATGCAACTTTCAAAAAAATGTTACAATACACCACAGGAAATAATGTTAAAAAGTTATTTATCATTCAAAGGGTGTCAGTTAGACTGTACATACATATCAAAAACACTACAGTACTGTTGACAGTCCAGCAAATTTTGTAATGAATGTGGCTATGAATGAACTTTCACAATACACCACAGGGAATGAAGCAAAAGTGGTTGACAAAGAGTAATTTAGGGACAGGAACATCTCTCCTTGAGGAGAGCACCAGTGAAGGTGTGTAGAGTTTTGAATTGCCTTTCGCCCTCAACTAAGCATCTACATATCACAAGGCATTGTGGGAACGGAGCTGGGGAGCTCATGCGCCCTCTGTTGGATGTAACAGATCCTCAATTTGCTTTTGACTCACCGAGTCTTGAGACAGCAAACAGGATTTTAGCCAAGCCAACTTCACTTATCTGCATACAGCGCCGTTTCGGGATTTTTGGCCCTCATTAGTGCAGAGCAAAGTGAGTTGGCTGGCTTTGTGGGAGGCAATGAGTGGCTTAGGGACAGGAACATCTCTTCTTGAGGATGTAGATGCTTAGTAGAGGGCGAAAGTGTATTCAAAACTCTACACACCTTCACTGGTGCTCTCCTCAAGGAGAGATGTTCCTGTCCCTAAGCCACTCATTGCCTCCCACAAAGCCAGCGAACTCACTTTGCTCTGCACTGATGAGGGACAAAAATCCGGAAACGGCGCTGTATGCAGATAAGTGAAGTTGGCTTGGATAAAATCCTGTTTGCTGTCTCAAGACTCGGTGAGTCAAAAGCGAATTGAGGATCTGTTACATCCAACAGAGGGCGCATGAGCTCCCCAGCTCCTTTCCCATAATGCCTTGTGATAGAAAGAGTAATTTGGCACTGAAAAGGTGACTGTGACTTGCAGTCAGATTGTTTGGATGATATCTGTGTCTCTATCTAACCTTTGCTCCACTTCAATATTTATATGTATTTTATGTAGCAAAGTAATTTTTGTAATTTTTTCCATTGACCCTGCAGGCTGAGATCTGTCTTTGCTCTTTCCCTGCTTTAACCACTTTCTGTCGCACTATTATGTCACTCTGAGCATGTAGTTAACGTTTAGCACTGTAATAGTACGGCGCTGTAATGTCGTGGGCATAGAAGCTGTTCCTGCAGCATTACTTCTGGCACTCAGCTGTGTTACACAGTGGAGGCTTGGGACTAGCCACTGGAGTTAGATACTCTGACTCCGGCGGATTAACTCCTCAGATGCCATCCAGGAGGTCTGGGGGTGAAATTGTTCCCCCTTGCCACCCCTCAGATCGCGGGGTCCAAGGGGTTTCATGGTAGTCAGGAGGCCAAGCAATGGCCACCTGACTGCCTATGCCCATCACACATAGTAGGCCTATGTGCAATTTGCTGCAATACTGCTTATTTATTTGGCTGCAGCAATGACACTGCACCAACAACATGTGACTGCTGCAGCCAATCACTGATCTCAGTAGTGTATGGCAGAAGGCCTCTGAGGCCAATGACTAGGTGCAGCAATCATATGGTTAGATTGGGATGTAGCAATGTAGACAATACAGATGACCAAAACAGAGTGGTGCTAGAGCACTGGGAGATTAACAAGATAAAGATAAGATAAGGGGTCTAGTTTTTTTATGGCATTTCCACCCTTGGCTAGATTTTGTCCGATCTCAACTATTCCGTTTAACTTATAATTATTATAAAGTGCTATCCTTATAAACTAGTATATTATGCTCCCTTAAAGAGGAGCTGTCACCAAGTACAAAATTCTAAGGGTAGGATCAGGGTCTAAGGGTCGGCAGACACCGCCAAAAATCGTCGGAGAGAAAAGTCCTGTGCAGGGGACTTTTCTCTATGCCGGTTTCAGTATTAAAACTGCGGAAACCTGACAGGCACCCAGCGGACCCCATTATAGTCTATGGGGTCTGTGGATAACCACTGTCTTAGTGGATGGGCTCTCTGCTGTTCAGATTCCCTGGTGGACCCAAACGATGGAGAGCCCAGCTTAGGTGTGAACCTAACCTTAATAAGATACATAAATGAAATGCTCAATGAACAATTTGTCTTTTTTTTTTTTTAAATCCATCCACATGGGGAAAAGATATGAAAGAAAGAATTTAACGCTTATTCTCCAAGTGGGCAGTGTCTTTTTATTTTCTCAGAAATCTGAAAAGTTCCCACCCATTTGGAGAAAAAGAGCTAATTTGCATATAATTTTACACGGGCTGTATCTTTTTGAATAGGTGAACAGATTTAAAAAAGAACTCCAAATTGATCAGTGGCACAGCAGCAGTCAAATGATATATGGCGTTTTTTTTTAAGCCAAAGCCGTGTGACTTCAAGAGGAATAGAAAATAGAAAAGTAGCACTCCTACTTCTCCCTTCCACTAAATCCACGCCTGGCTTTGGCTAATTGAAAAAAATAAAAAATGCTGAAAAATTTGCAACAAAAAACGTAGCTTTTCCACAATGTGTGGCCTTAGCTGAAGTACTCTTTTCCATCTATGTGTATTAGATAGTAGCTTTGAATGTGAATTTTTTTCCCCATTTTTATTGAACTAAAGTAACTAATTGTTTTGACACTATCAGTCAGTAAACTGTCAGCTTTGGGTTTCAGATTTTATTTTTAACCTATTTTATTACTCTAACTGGAAGTCATGCTGAAAATTTAGAGCTAAACATTTCATTTGACATTTACATTGATCTGTCTTTGTTTCATATTATTTCTATGTTATATGAGATCTAGCCAAATGTGCTGACACCTTGATCAGAAAACAGCTTTGACTCATTTGTAAAAACTAGTGTGATATAGTAACCTAAAAGCAAATTTTTATGGGGTTCATATAAAATTTACTAAAAGGAATGGCCATACTGTATGCACAATTGACAAAAATTGTTCTCTTTAGAAATCCTGTCTAGAATGTGAGACTGGTCTGACCTGATACAGGCTAGGCAATGATTTGCTGCCGTGGACAATTCTTTCCTAAATTTTGTGCATATTTACAATGAATTATGCTACTCCCTCAAACTTCTAGCCAAGGAGGAAAGCATGTAAAAGATGATTCCCAGATTCCTTATACATATGGAGCTTACACTCCATATGCAAGCTCCATATGTATATCCATATGGAGCATATAACAGCATTCTTCAAAAATGGGCTCCACTGTATTTATAAGACAGGTTCTTAAAGTGAAACCCAGGGTGAACATAGAATTTTATAAAATGGACCAACTTGGGGTTAATATACTAACATGGTCACACTATATTAGATATTGCACTTCAAATTAAGGATATTAGTGTAATAAGAAAAGCAACTCCTACTGCACAGGCCACAGAGGGTAACTGTGGTTGTCATAAACATACCCTCATCAAAGCTATGCATCTATAGGCTTTATCTACAGATTACGTACATTATCACAGTCTGCTGTACTATCTTGCATTTCTTGTATTTGGATTACTCTACTCCAGGGGTCGGCAACCCCTGGCACGCGTGCCACTCTTGGCGAGAAGTGATGAAACATAAAAAACAATGATACTCACCTTGCTCCCTGCGCTACGCGGCGGCTGTGCGATCTGCAGGCGCTTCTGACAGCTGACAGGGCCTCAGAGGTCACGTCTACGTCTGACGTCATTACGCATTATGACGCGACGTGACCCCAGAGACCCAATCAGCGGTCGCTGACTACAGGCAGAAGCGCCGAAGAGAACACAGCGGCTGCGGAGCATGGAAAAAGGTGAGTAGCATTGTTTTTTTTTATATTTGTCACCTCTCTTGGTCCTGCACTTATTACCGTGTGCAGGGGCTGCTATGGGACCTAATACCGTGTGCAGGGACCGCTATGGGACCTAATACCGTGTGCAGGGACTGCTATGGAACCTAATACCGTGTGCAGGGACCGCTATGGGACCTAATACCGTGTGCAGGGGCCGCTATGGGACATAATACCGTGTGCAGGGACCGCTATGGGACCTAATACCGTGTTCAGGGACCGCTATGGAACATAATACCGTGTGCAGGGAACGCTATGGAACATAATACCGTGTGCAGGGAACGCTATGGGACCTAATACAGTGTGCAGGGACCGCTATGGAACCTAATACCGTGTGCAGGGGCCGCTATGGGACCTAATACCGTGTGCAGGGACCGCTATGGGACCTAATACCGTGTGCAGGGACCGCTATGGGACCTAATACCGTGTTCAGGGACCGCTATGGAACATAATACCGTGTGCAGGGAATGCTATGGAACATAATACCGTGTGCAGGGAACGCTATGGGACCTAATACAGTGTGCAGGGACCGCTATGGAACCTAATACCGTGTGCAGGGGCCGCTATGGGACCTAATACCATGTGCAGGGACCGCTATGGAACATAATACCGTGTGCAGGGGCCACTATGGGGCCTAATACCGTGTGCAGGGGCCGCTATGGGACCTAATACCGTGTGCAGGGACCGCTATGGGACCTAATACCGTGTTCAGGGACCGCTATGGAACATAATACCGTGTGCAGGGACTCCTATGGGACCTAATACAGTGTGCAGGGACCGCTATGGGACATAATACTGTGTGCAGGGACCGCTATGGGATCTAATACCGTGTGCAGGGACCGCTATGGGACCTAATACCGTGTGCAGGGACCGCTATGGGACATAATACTGTGTGCAGGGACCGCTATGGGACATAATACCGTGTGCAGGGGCCGCTATGGGACCTAATACCATGTGCAGGGGCCGCTATGGGACCTAATACCGTGTGTAGGGGCCACTACATGACATAATACCGTGTGCAGAGGCCACTATGTGACATAATACGGTGTGCAGAGGCTGTTATGGGATATAATACCTTGTGCAGGGGCCGCTATGCGACATAATACCGTGTGCAGGGGCCGATATGGGACATTATTCCATATAACGGTGTGTTTTCTGCATTAAGGATGTGTTTTTGCACAGAAAACACAGGCATTTTTTTTGTGTGCAAAAATGCACCATGTGAACGCAGTTTTACATTGATGTAAAAGTTCCAGTGGCCTAAGACTATATCTTCATCCAGATATATAGTGTGTCACCACCCTGAGGGTGCTGCCATACAGTGCTCCTGGACACTTACATTTACAATTAATTGGGGGCTACACATGGACTTTTATTACTTCTAATCGGAAAGTACAGGTGTGTCCCAGGAAATAGCAGTAAACGCATGCGTCCTAAAGCATCTGGTGGCAGCACTTCTGTGTTATGGTTTGTGGTGTATAATTTTAGTTTAGGGGTCGTCAGACTTACAATTATTGACCGACACTCCGAGTACCTCATCTTTGATTTTTTAATTAAAATCGGCACGCCGAACAAAAAAGGTTGCCTACCCCTGCTCTTCTCTATCTCATTGTGGCCTTACAACTTAGCTTTCAGCAGAATATTTGTTTTCCTGACAGTAAATGTCTCACATCCCCTCCCCTTCATAATCTTACACCCCATGCACACAACCAAGTGTAGGGCTGTGTTTGCAGCACAATGAACTCAGAATTAGATTCGAGTGTCATCCCAGTGCATTGCGTTATGCATTCATGTCTATGGGGGATTCATTTCATTCCTTTCTGATGGAAGGGAGCAGGATAGGGCCTGCTCTATAATCATCAGAACAGAAAAGATCCAAAGCCCCCATAGACATTAATACATAACGGAATGCACTGGGATAACAATCGGATGTCATTGTAATGTCATCTGAATTCATTCTGCTCAAATTTGTTCTCACATTGGAAACATACTCATTCCTGTGCATGGGGTCATAAGATAGACATACACATTAGAACATTGTTGGCAAAATACAACAATTTTGGACTTATGGGCTATCCAGTGTGTATAGGGGTGCCCCGATATTACCTTCACGTAGAAGTTGTGGGAAACAAAGATAAAATGTTATGACTACAGTTTACTATCTCACCCTAGTGAAAAGGCACACTGGACTGAGCCAAGCATGCATATGTATGCAGGAATAAGCTAGAATTGTTATTATTGTTCAGCTGGCAGCTATTGAATTTTTACTGCCACCTTTACAGATAAAATTATTCCTTAACCACTTCCATACCAGATGCTTTACCCTCCTTCCAGACAAGACACATTTTTGGGTTTTTTGTATGTGCGGTTTTGAGGGCTCTAACATTTTTATCATATGCGTTAATCAACTAATTTCTGCGTCTTTTTTTGGTAACACATAGGGCTTTATTTTTATGTTGTTTTAATTTTTGCATGTGTTTTAATTTTTTATCCAAGAAAATCTAAACAAAAGGAGGGAAAACGTGTCTGTTTTTCACTTTTCATTTTTTTTTTTTATTTAATAACACAAAGCGCTACTAAAAAACTTTTTAAAATAGATTTTTTCTCTCCATTATGGTAATTTTTATTTTGTATGGTGTCGTTGGGGGTGGGACTATAACCTTTAATAAGGGTGTGTTATTGGCGTATTATTTTATTTATGTTTTTAATTATTTTATTTACTTTTTATTTTTTTTTTACTTTTTTTTTTTTTTTTTTTTACATTGGGTCCCCATAAGGTCATAATAGACCTTTGGGGACATCTGATGATTTTTTTTTCTGTTGGGGAGGCTGATTTTCCCTGTAACTGGGGCTGATACATTTAGCCCCAGTTGCAGGAGGAATACAGCCTCCTCCACATAACAGACTCTGATCACGTGACCGCCAGGTCAGAGGGCAGCCGCAAGATGGCGGCGCCCATAGCAGTGTATACAGCGCTCATTCAGCACTGTAGACACAGCGATCGAGATGGCAGGGAAGGTAATAAACCTTCCACTTTGCAGTGAGGGGCAGTTATCTGGAACAGTGAAAAAAGCCCTTGCAAGAGAAGAAACACCCTTAAAGCCCTTTTCAGTTAATCTGCATTCAGCTAATTATTCTAATAAGAATAAAATGCTGATTTTCATGAAAATGGAGCTGCGGTGCAGAATAAGAAAGTTATCTATGAAAAGTGTAAAAGCTGCTCTACAAGGTACTGACATTTGTTTGATACCAATTTTTCTGCTAATAGACTCCTTTTAAAAACACTGTAGAGGGCAACTGGGACACTAAACACAACTCCATGTTTCTCTTGCAAGTAATGGAGGTAAGTATGTCTTGTTTCCTCCAGTTTTATGTTGAGTTGGAGGACTTCAAGGATTTTTTTTTTCTACGGGCCGTTACTTTGTCGGAACACCATCCACCTTCTCTACAATGGAATCTGATACTATAATGGTACAATAAATAAGATGATATAGAGGAAAGTACGGTAGTTAATGACAACTATTGTTACCAGCATTTCCAGCTATCATGAATTTAATTTTACTCTCATGCATAAAGCTCTTCTTTGTTCTGGTTGCATTGTTTGAATCTTTGTCAAGATGCAGAATCTTCAAATGTCCTTCATGAGTTGCCTTCGTCTAACAATCAGGAAAAAAAAAAGCAATTATTTTATTACACAAGTTCTTTTTCCTTTTTTTTTTTATATATTTCCTGTGTTCATTTCCTGCATGTTATATTAATTTGACCTTAGACATAGATGATCAATCTAAAATGTGAACCACCAAATTCTGATATAAAGACTCAATGGCTTCTGAAAGGTTAGATAACATGGAACAATGAAATGAAACTGCATATACACAAACAAATCTACTTCAATATTTTTGTAAGAATGGCAGGAAAAAGAGAAGATTGTTGGGGTGCTTCACCATGTAATATGTTAGGCAGTTTCAAGACATACAGTATGCAGAGTAAATGTTACAAAGTGTGTACACCCCAAAATGCATAGCAATTTTTCTGAAAGTTGATATGCATGACACCTTAGAGATAGCTTCCAGATAATGACTCACCTTACATCTCACTATTGAATATTCCTCTAATGTTTTGAAACTCCGTTGTTATCAGATCCATCCATCCATTTTTCTCCGCACTAAATTGCATTGAGTCCTTTGCATATTTTAGATGACAATATTTCACAGCATTAAAAGCTCTTCAGAAAACCATGGATAAAAAAAAGAATGCATTATTATTATATAGTGAGAGCGATAAATAATGGTGGTCTACAATGATACACCAAATCTCTCACAAAAAGTAGATTTTGATCAGTTTATACTTGACATTTATGTGGACGCACTTCTCCTATTTGGTATTATGTGCGAAGAGCATTTGGTAGATTATATTTTTTTTAAGCAAACATTGAAATATATTGGCCGTCACATGGAAATAGTCCCAAGGTCATGCATGAATTGAGAGTGAGACATCTTTCAAGCAAATAAATACAACTATGAAGACGGATTCATTCTGTGGAATAGTCTCCAAGCTCTTGCATGTTAGATCTTTGGGTGTACAACATCCGGGTCGCCCGCAGATCACTGGTTCCTAGGCAGACTTTACTGGGGCAGCAATGCCGTACTTACACTCACCACTACACCAGGGCCGGTTTTAGACAAAGTGGGGCCCTGATCAAAATTAAAAGCGGGGCCCCAAATGCTGATATGCAAACAACACCATCGTCTTCCAGTGGCAACCCCTATAATAACGCCTCCTTTCTGCCAACAAAAAAGTAATAACAAGCCCCATTTTACCACACACAATTCAAATGAGCACCTTTGTACTGCCTAATAGATTTTTGCACCCAGTCATCAGTTATTATAGCGCCTCCTTATAAATAATAGTCCCTGCTTATAAATAATATTATACCTTTATCAGTAATAGCTCCTTTATAAATGATAAATAGTGCCCTGTATCAGTAATATCCCCCTTATCAGTAACAGTCACCCCGTAAAAATAATACTGCTCCCTTATAAATAATAGTCCCCATTATCACTAATAGCCCCCTTTATAAATAAGCCCACTTAACAATTATACACCCCTTATAAAAAGTTCCCCTCTTATAAATAATAGCTCCCCCTTATAATGGATGCCTTATATATAATAGTTCCCCCCTTATAAAGAATACCCCTTCTTATAAATAATAGTTCCCCCTTATAATAGCCCCCTCATATTTAAGTTTTCCAATGACATATAGTAACCCAACCTTATATATAATAGTTCCTCCCTTATAAATAAGAGCCCCCTTATATATAATAGTTCTCCGTTATACAGTGTCGGAATGAATGGCCTTAGGCCCACCAGAGGAACTTGTTCTGGGGCCCCACCCAACAGCTTCCTGCTAATAGCCTACACCACGGCTCCTTCACTGAAGTCTTACATATGTGCTGACTATCCGGTGTTACTGAGTATGTTCTCCGTATAGTCAGCCCCTATAGTACTGTGCAGGCCCCAATAACTCAATGGCCGGTTCATGGACAGAACTGTATGGGGAATGACATGGCCATGGAGCACTACACATATGTGCAAGATTATAGTGAGGGAGCTGTGATACAGACATAGCACACAGGGCTGCCAGCAGGAATTTTGAGCCCCCCCCCCCCCCACAGTATAATGCTCCACATGGTATATAATGCTCCACAGTGGCCCCACACAGTATAAAACACTCCCCTGAGCCCCCCATAGTGGCCCCACATGGTAAATAAGGCTCCACACAGTATACTACCCCTTAGTGGCCCCAGACAGTACAATATGCTCCCCAGCAGCCCCACACAATATAATATGCTCCATACAGTATAATATGCACTCCACAGTGCCCCCCCAGTATAATGCTCCAGAGTGGCCTAACACAGTATAACATGCTCCAAAATGGCCTCCACACAGTATAATATACTCCCCAGAGGGGTTTCCCCAGTATATTGTTCCACAGTGGTCCCCCACAGTATAATATGCTCCCCACATTCCTCCCCCAGTATAATGCTCTACAATGGCCCCACAGAGTATAATATGCTACCGAGAAGCCCCACACAAAATAATACACTCCACAGTGGCCCCAAACAGTATAACAGGCTCCCCACACTGCCCCTTCCCCCAGTATAAAGCTCCACAGTGGCCCATAGTATAATATGCTCCCCAGAGGCCCCCGCAGTATAATTCTCCACAGTGCCCCCCCTACAATATGTTACGCTCCCCAGAGCATCCCCCAGTATAATGCTCCACAGTAGGCCCCATGCAGTATACTATGCTCCCCAGAGGGCCCCCCTATTCCCCCCTCCTGAATATTGCCCCACAGTGGTGCCACTCAATGTAATATGCTCTGCAGATGGGCCCCCCAGAATAATGCTCCACAGTGACCCCACACAGTATAACATGCTCCAGAATGGCCTCCACACAGTATAATATACTGCCCAGAGAGGTTCCCCCACTATAATGCTCCACAGTGGGCCAAAACAGTATAATATGCTCTCCAGAGGGCCCCCCAGTATAATGCGCCAAAGTGGCCTCACAGAATATAACATGCTCTCCAGAGTCCCCCCCACATTATAATGCTCCACAGAGGCCCCATAGAATATAACATGCTCTCCAGAGGGCCTCCTCCCCCAATATAATGCTCCACAGCGGTCCCACACAGTATAATATACTGGGGGGCCCCTCTGGATAGCATATTATACCGTGTGGGGCCAGTATGGATCATTATATTGGGGGAGAAGGCCCTCTGGAGAGCATGTTATATTCTGTGGGGCCTCTGTGGAGCAATATAATGTGGGGGGCTCTGGAAAGCGTGTTATATTCTGTGAAGCCACTTTGGAGCATTATACTGGGGGGACCTCTGAAGAGCATATTATACTGTGTGGGGCCACCGTGGAGCATTATACTTGGGGGGGGGCCTCTGGAGAGCATATTATACTATTTCGGGCCACTCTGGGGGCATTATACTGGGGAAGGGGCCCTCTGGATAGCATATTATACTGTGTGGGGCCCCTCTGGATAGCATAATGCTCCACAGTGGCCCCACACAGTATAATATGCTATCCAGAGGGACCTCTCCCCAGTATAATGCTCCACAGTGGGCCCACACAGTATAATATGGTATCCAGAGGGGCCCCGCCAGTATAATGCTCCCCAGTAGTCCTACCGACTCCCTTTATTATTATATTATACTCTGGGGTCTCTTCAGACCCCAGAGTATAATAATGGAAGGCCCGGGGGAGGTAAGAGAAAATAACAAACAGTTACACTCACCTTGCCTTACCTCTGCTGGGCCTCCTCGCGCTGCTCCGCTATCACCGCCAGCGCTGGCTTCCTCTTGTTTGCGGCTGAAGTAACGCGTTGTGGATGTCACCACTGAAGCCCAATCACAGGCCTCAGCGGTGACGTGAGGTACGCTGTTAGCACGCCCCACGTGACGGCCAGGCCTCAGCGGTAATGTCCGGAACGCCAGAAGATGACGTCGGACACCTAGGACAGGTGAGTAAAAATGTTTGTTATTTTTACTCACCTCGGAAAGGGGACCTGCAGTCCCTTTCTGTTATTGATATGGCTGGGCCTGACTTCGGGATCCAGAGTCATCAGGCTCCGGATCCTGGGGGCCCCTTTGGGGACGGGGCCCTAGGCAATTGCCCAGTTTGCCCTCCCCTAACGCCGGCCCTGCACTACACTTCATACAGTGGCTTGCAAAATTATTCATACCCCTTGAACTTTTTCACATTTTGTCACCTTACAACCGCAAACTTGAATGTATTTTATTGAGATTGTAAGACCAACACAAAGTAGCAGATAATTGTGGAAATGGAAAATGATACATGGTTTTCAAAATTTTAATCAAATAAAAATCCGAAAAGTGTGACATGCAAAAGTATTCAACCCCCCTATATCAATACTTGTTGAGCCATCTTTCACTGCAATTACAGCTGCAAGTCTTTTGGAGTATGTCTCTACCAGCTTTGCACATCTAGAGACTGAGATTTTTGCCCATTCTTCATTGCAAAATAGCTCTAGCTCAGCCAGATTGGATGGAAAGTGTCTGTGAACAGCAATTTTCATGTCTTGCCACAGATTCTGAATGGGATTTAGGTCTGGACTGGGCCATTCTAACACATGAATATTCTTTGATCTAAACCATTTCTGTAGCTCTTCAACTTTGGTCTCATCTCACCAAAGCACCTTCTTCCACATGTTTGGTGTGTCCCCTATATGACTTGTGGCAAACTACAAATGGCACTTCTTATGTCTTTCTTTTAACAATGGTTTTCTTCTTGCCACTCTTCCATAAAGGCCAGATTTCTGGAGTCCACGACTTATAGTTGTCCTGTGGATAGATTCTCCCAACTGAGCTGTGGATTTCTGCAGCTCCTCCAGAGTGACCATGGGCCTCTTGGTTGCTTCTCTGATGAGTGCTCTCCTTGCTCGATCTGCTAGTTTAGGTGGACGGCCATGTGTTGGTAGGTTTGCATTTGTAGAATACATTTTCCATTTTTGGATGATGGATTGAGCAGTGCTCCTTGGGATGTTCAAAGCTTGGGATATGTTTTTATAACCTAACCCTGCTTTAAACTTCTCCACAACTTTATCTCTGACCTGTCTGGTGAGTTCCTTGGTCTTCATGATGCTGTTTGTTCACTAGTGTTCTCTAACAAACCACTGAGGCCTTCACAGAACAGGCGTATTTATACTGAGACTAAATTACACACAGCTGGAATCTATTAACTAATTAAGTGACTTCTAAAGACAATTGCACACACTGGATTTTACTTAGGGGTATCAGAGTACAGGGGGCTGAATACTTTTGCATGTCACACTTTTCAGATTTTTATTTGATTAACATTTTGAAAACCATGTATCATTTTTGTTACACTTCACAATTATCTGCTACTTTGTGTTGGTCTATCACTTAAAATCTCAATAAAACACATTTAAGTTTCTGGTTGTAAGGTGACAAAATGTGAAAAAGTTCAAGGGGTATGAATACTTTTGCAAGCCACTGCACTGTGAATGAGCAGCACGGCTCTCCCGCGCTGCCATGGTACCATTAACTTGAGGAGGTCCCGGGTGTTGTTGTATCCTGCAGATCTAATATTGATGGACTATCCTAAGAATAGGTCATCCATCTTAGAAACCGGATACACTGATGAACAAAAGGGTAACAATTTTTGAACTTTTGACTTTCAGGCTCCATATCTCAACATGTACTACAGCTACCATCATTATATAGACAATTGTCTTGGCTATCTCATACCTAAATTTGACTTGCAAATATTTAGCATATTCTTGTCAACTGCATTGTTACTGTTTTGATTCTAAAAACCTAAATTTTAATTTTAATTATTTTGTTAGCATTTTGTAAATCGACCTTTGGCTTTCAATACTGCATGAATTCTTCTGGGTATGCTCTCAATCAGATTCAAGCATGTCTCAACCAAAATCTGATCCCAGGTCTATTCTAGACATTTCCAAAGTTGATACATACTGGTCAACTCACTTGGGTACGAATACAGCTGTTTCTACCCATAAGTGTTTGATTGCATTGAGATCTGGGGACTGTGGGGGCCACTCCAGCACCTCTACTTCATTGTCACTGAACCATTCCTTCGCTAATCTCGACATATGCTTTGGGTCGTTTTCCTGCTGGAACACTATGTCGTCCTTTTCATACCCATAATACTCTAGTATACGAAGTAACTCATCTTGTAGGATACTCACATATAGCTCAGCATTGAGACCACCATTGATCCTTGTCAAGTATCCAATACCTTTGGCTGTGAAACAATCCCATATCATCAGGCTTCCTCCATCAAACTTGACAGTTCCTTCAATTTTCCCTTTTACCTTTCAGAAATTTTGCCTTTTCCCTTCCAGACCCATTTGCACTCATCAGAGCCCAGTCTATTGACTTTCATCCCATCGCTCCAAATCACCCATT
The DNA here is from genome assembly GCA_947044405.1 of Leptodactylus fallax. NCBI lineage: Eukaryota > Metazoa > Chordata > Amphibia > Anura > Leptodactylidae > Leptodactylus > Leptodactylus fallax. Next base: position 167,455 of record CAMRHE010000497.1, on the reverse strand, counting down.
TCCAAATTTCTACTGTCCACTTTTCGTACAAACTCAAGCCGACGTTCTTATGACAATATTATATAGTCGAGGCTTCTTCACCTTATTTTGAGCCACCATTCCAGACTCGTGTAACATGTATCACATAGACGTAATATTGAGATCACGCGGACGTCTGTGATCTCAATATTACTGCCGTGTTTGTTGTGTCAGAACTGAAAGATCTTGTGATGAGCCGACTTGTTGACTCCGATATTTTGCCTAGACGTCCACGTCTTGGTTTTTGAATGGATGGACGGATTTAATTTTGTATTCTTCCAGCTGTCATGGTACTCACCATCAATGAGCTGGATGATACCATTTCTCTTTTCTTGAGAAATCTTCTTCAAGGCTGATTCTTGATTTGAATCAGTGACCTTACTCTTAGGAATCGACCTAATAACACACTAAACTATTAGGGAATATGAGAACAGGTTGTAATTCGTAGTATACAAGAAGAAAAAGATTTTTCCACCACCAGGAGCAAAACAGTAACAATGCCGTTACATGACAAGAATCTGTATAACTAATCATATGCTAAATAGTTGCAAGTCAAATTTATGTATGAGATAGCCAAGATGATTGTCTATAAAATGATGGTAGTCTCATGTTCAAAGCTGTAGTGGATGGTGAGATATGGAGCATGAAAGTCAAAAGTTCAAAACATTGTTACCCTTTTGCTCATCAGTGTAACCCTTTTAAGGTTTAGCTTATTACAGAAATACAGCAGTTTGTGTCCCAATTGTGTTGTATTGGTCTCCCAAAATAGAGGAGGTAAGCTGTAAACAGTTAGGCTATTGCTTTCCTCCCCTCTTTCACAGTATTTGTGTTATCTTCATATGATGGAGTGAGCTACAGGAATTTGTTAATTTGTTACAGGTATTTTACAGTGGTAGGTGGTATGTGAAACATTAAACATATGGACTCAAGGCAGTGTACTGTCAGAGTTCCCGTATCTTGCTATCAATGGGGCATTTCACATTGGACTTCATTGACTTGTTGCTACATGCATTTGTTATTCTATGTCTCTATGCATGCACCATATTATTTATCATTTGCCAGTGTTATACACGCTTGTCTTTTCTTGCGCAGGTGCTATGGCTAAATCAGGATACTTCCATACCAAATGCTCACCCATAGTATGGAATGTGCCCTGGAACTCATCACTATTTGTAAGTAATTATTGTTGATTTCTAACTACATATTGAAAGAGTGAAGAAATCAGGCGATACCTTTTAGAGGCTAACTGAATATATTTATAAGTAAGCTTTCAGGAGTACTAACTAGCTAGCTCCCTTCATCAGACATGGTGTGATACAAGAACTGAAAATTAACACGGTACAACATTATACTACTAACTACATATTGAGACACAGAACCCTTACCCCTAAAGAAGCCAAAATCTATTTTGTCCATTTGCTAGCAGTATTAGAGGTTAGACTTACTTGTCACTGCTGTTTATTCTTGTCCCTTTTTGGAGGGTGCACAACACATTATTGTTGCTTTTTTATTATTTACTGTTTTACTAGTTCTAAGTATATAAATTGGGGAGCATTTATCAATCCTTCTACACAAGTTTTCTGGTGTAGATGGGTGATATTGTGGTGCATGATTGGCGCATGGCCCTATCTTGCAGCAAATGTGCCCTCCATTCCCGAGCTGGCCCAACGTATTTATTATAACTCAGACAAGTTTTCTGGTGTGAGTTATACAGGGAATCTTTGTCAGCTCCTAACTGGCGTAGATTTCCATTCTGGCACACAGGTGTACACCAGATTTATGAAAAGCCCAGAGGCGCTTGATAAATCAGGCATTCCTTGTATATTTCAAGTCCTTTATTAAAACTGTCATATGAAACAGTCTTAATAAATCTGCCCCATTGTCTTTATATTAGCTTATACTACAAGGTATTTAGGATCTTCATCTCCCTTTCAAAGCCATATATTTGCAGAAAAGTCTTTTTTACTAACAGCTTGGATCCAGTTGTTGAGCTAGGGATTGGTACTGTTTACCATATTTTGAGCCAGAAAGGAATCTTCTTACGTGTGGACAATCACATAAGGGGTCCTTTTGACTTCTTCTTTGCAGGAGAATAGAGGAACTAAACATCTCCTCTAACAATTCATGTACATTATATGAATAATTTGCATGATATATGACGTATGAGAGGTTTCTTTTCAATTACTTGAAGTTTTTGGAACCTCTTATAATTACATTTCATGGCGTGCTTTTCATCTTTTCAGAACTCAATCACTTTCTATAAGCATAAAGCATAAAAGAACTAGGCACAATAGCATGACATCACTTATAGTTCTATTTCAGGGAATCATTTTTTAAGAAATTGCACTCAATGATGAAGTAAAAATAGTTGTGTTTATGTGTGTATTTTAACAGCGCCTGTGCAGTCCAAGGCCAATTTTCTAACAACTCTCTAAATTGAATTCCATTGTAGCATTTGTATTGATTTCTTATAGGACCTTGTTAAAGTAAGTGAATATAATTATTTCTGTAATTCTCTGTATTTTTTAGCAGAATTTAAGACCAATTGTAAAAAAAAAAAAAAAAAGAAAACTAAATAAAAGCAGAAACATGAACTGGATTCAGTAAGGATTCTAACATTATGCACAAGTCATCTATATACCACAGTGAGAAGCAGCTGAACAATTTAGTGTTAGTCAGATTAGTGCAGCTATAATCGGAAACAGCAAACGTTTTATTGGTTACTATGGGATACATCATGGTCTAGGTTAAATAAACCTCATTATATCAAGTTTGACACAGGCAAACACACAATTTATGCAGAATATTTGTGTTTATATTAACACTAATACCAAGCCAGAAATGTAGAAAATAAGTTTCCATTTAACAATATCTGCATGTATAGTCAATTTGCTACATACATACTATACTGAACTTAAAGTACCCCTAACAAAACCAACCCATGGGACATAGAATAGACACCAATTCCTTTTTATGGGTGTGCATGTCCTAAAATGCAAACAACCAGAGAAAACTATGTGAAGACCCTGAACAAGCAGGGGATGCTGCTCTCCAGAACTGTGAATTCAGCTCTAGCCTAAAATACAGCCTGTAACTCAGGATCAGTACAAGATAAGTAATGCAATGTATTAACAATATCACCTCTCAGGCATTGTAAACCTATACAAATGATCTTCCATTCTATCTTGATAGCAGTCTTTGGGTGTATGTTTTGGCATCCACATGCTTAGGCATTTATATTCCCACTCACATCTCTATAGCATTTAACTCAAGGAAGGAGATTTCACAGCTGTATATCCAAAAAAATAAGCTCCGTTTGCTATAAAGATACATTAAGAAATGAATAGATACAGTTTGGGTCTATTTAGGTTAAAAAATGGTGTCTGAGGGTGATAAAAGCTGATAAAGACCCACAGATGTTAGAGCCAAAAAGAAAAAAAAATGAGCTTAGCTTAGACATACATGTATCTTTGAAAAGCAGATTGTAAATAGGTATATAGAAGACACAATGTGACACTGGATCAAATGAGAAGGAAACATTCAGAGAAGTTGGCAGTACATGAGCGCACACAGCATTGTTAAACAGATGGTTTGTCTTCAATTCGGCATTCTTACTCTGTGACATTAGATTGTACCAAATAAACAACTACAAGCAGCCATGACTGGGGAGACATAAGTCAATACATTAGACCACAGCATCTCTTAAAAGAGAAAATCAAATTACTTAGTCCTCAGTCCTAGACCTTCTATGTCTGATAGAACTGTTAAGCACATATCAAATCTCATACAAAGTACATGATGAGAACAACAAATAACATCCATTTTATATAGTAATTTTTCCATGACCAGGCTCACGACAAAGATATGGCCAGCCTGATGCCTGATGGATAATATATAGAAGAGATCTCTAATGTAGAATCTGACAAACAAACAGTCAAATGCAAATGTGTCCTTCTTTACCTTTCCTTTCCATATACCGTATGGGTGTGTCACAAAGTAACCTATAGGTCTATTATACATGTACCATAAGACTAAAGGTCTCATCTGTACAGATATGTACATCCTTACTGTAACTTGAATTTGATTAAGAGCTCCAATTTCTCCTTTCAATACAATATATTTGTGACACCCCAGTACAAAATAGTACACATTGGTATTATCATACTTGTAACAATTCCAACTATTAACTTACAATATTTCACCACATAGTAGACACCACAAAAATGGAAGCCAGGCACAATTGCAAAATTGTTCTTATTCATCCCACTTCCCAAAAAAAAACAAATTAAAAGGAAATTATATAGTATGTACCCCAAATGGTACCAATGAAAATGGAAACTCATTCCACAAAGAATAAGCCCTCATGCAACTCAACAGAAAAAAAAAATGAAAACGTTGTGAGTATCAGAACATGGTGACTCAAATGCTAATGACTTTTCTTTAAAAAAGGGATTGTTTTGTGCACAAGAAATACATTTGTTAACTACATGGTGAGTGCTGCAAAATTTATAATGCAAAAAACAATGGCAAAATTAAATTTTTCCCATTCCCTCCATATATAGTTAATAAAAGTTAATCATCACTAAGTTATATGTATCCCAAAATAGTTCTGTTGAAAAATACAACTTATACAACACAAAACAAGCCCACATACAGCTATAGCAACAGAAAAAGAAAAAAAAGCCACTGCTCCTGGCTTTTGGAAGGTGACAATGAGAAAACAAAAAAAGTTTGAATTTTAAGGCACAAACAGACAAATCAATAATTAATAGTTAAACTTTGGGCATTGCGACATAAAATCACTATTGTATGATGTCATGCCACTTAAAAGTCTCCCACTATCCAAACTGACTTCCACAGTCCCAATGTATTAGGATGACAAAAGGGAAGTGTTCCTATAGCACTGCCAGCCCAATTGGCAAGCACAAGTCTGCTTCCTCCATACTGTACTTTTAATTCTACTTCTCCTACCCCCACCATCACCACATTCGGGTAAATGTTTTTAAAAAATAATATGGGCCAAATAACAGGATACATCAATACAAAATACTTCCTAATATATATCCTGTTTATATTTGTCACCATTTGTCTGCTTTATTTCAGGTCTTTGACCACAGCTGTGATATTTCATTTACAAGCTCACTACACCTCCCTATGAGCAGTACAGCCAGCAGCACATGACGTCCTTGCCACTTGAAGACTCTCAAACTGACCAGGGATGTGAGAGTGATTTATTACCTGGTCAGATATGCGGTGCTGCACAGACTAAAGAAGAAATCTGACACAACACAGACCCCAGGGAGGGAGTTTGCACATTGGCAGTTTGTGTGTTGTCTTGTGATTTAATTCCAGGGGAGATTGGAGAAAGGAGGGGTACACAGAGAGTGAGAGCAGGAAGATGATGAGTCGTAGGAAATGTAGTTTTTTTCCACAGATTCACTGTATAAAAATAACAGTGATACAAGGAGCAGCAAGTAAAATAAAGACAATGAATGTGTGCACAAGGGGACAACCACATCACTACTGTGGATGTATTTGCAGATAATTTTTGGAAGTTGGATAACCCATTTAATCCCTTCTGTGAAACTCCATCATACATACCATTAAAGATTCTCGCCTTTTATTATTTAATGACTATGCTTTATGAACATGCTAGGGATTTGGAGTTCATTATCAGAAGAATTCAGCTCCAACTACTCCACAGATGAGGAAGATGATGAGTGGTACACGTGTGGCCAGTTCTGGTTCTAGTTGCTACCACTTTATATTTAGGCCGGGGCACCATGTGGCATAAACGGCGTGGTTTGGCTGCGGTGGAAACGGTGGCATAAAAAAAAAAAGCAGTGTTTTACAGTCACTGCAAAGTGACTAGCGAATCCCATCCACACATTGTGGAAAAATACGTGCAGCGGAAATGCTGTGATTTTTAAAACCGTTGTGGTTTTGGAAATCGCAGCATGTCAATTATACCTACGGAAATGCCGGCGGTTTCCATATAGGTATAATGGAAGCAAAAAGTCTGCAGACTTTCTGTGAAAAGTGCTGCGGGAAAAAATGTGATGCGCTTCCGCCGTGTTTTTTCCTGAGACGCTTTTTTGCTACAGCCGCTACGTGGGGCCTTAGCCTTAAAGGGGTGAGATACCTCATTTCTGTATCTCCCATTCAGTTCTTTGAGAACTATGCTGTTTATGTAACACTTGCCTATTGCGGACAGTTTGAATTTCATTGTCAGCGAGGTCATTGCAGGGTATCCTGGGGCGGGGGGTTCATTTTAGAGAAAGGTGCAGGTCTCGGAGGTGGGAGCCACATTTATCAGACATTTATGGTATATCCTGTGGGTATGCCATAAATTACTTTAATGGTTAAATCCCTTTAAAATATATGTTGTGTAGCACCTGTTGCCCTGATAGGTGAGTGCTCCAGATGTGACACCCTAAACGAACAGATTTTGAATATACTGTATGTTTTCCAGAAATATCCTTAGTGGGAATACACTTTTAATGACAGGCCAATGACCACCACACGTAATGCACTTCTCTGTCAACTTCAAACAAAGTGTTCTTCCTATGTAACTATTCCATGACTTTAGTTTTTCAGCTATAAACAATCCATTGATTAAATTTGCTCTAAATTGAGGGGTCATATTTGAAAACATACTACCAGCTGGTAAGAAAGGTTTGTAGAGACTTCTGACATGGGAAATTAAGACTTTACTTCCATACTTGGAATTAGGATTGATTGTAATTCTCAACTGAGAAACAAAGTTTTGACTCACAATCTCATTAACAATTGTTGCATCTGGACAATAAAGCCTTGTACACTGAATACAAAGCAATCTTATAGCGTTGATTCATCAGCGGGATCTTTGGTCCTTTGCTACAACATAAGAATCTTTCTTTATGAATACAACTTGTAAATCCTCATTCATAGATTAATGTCATCTTTGGTTTATAGATAAAATACATTTTCCTTAAATATCTCACCAAAAAAAAAAGAAAAAAAAATCGTCCAATTTAATGGCTTTGCTATATTTCACTCCGAACAAGGGGCTTTCTTACACAGTCCTATAAAAAATTTAAAGCCTTGTAAAAACTAAAGTTTATGTGCAACAAAATGAGCTTCAAATATGAGTTGTTGAGGGAAATTAGCAGAATGAATATATGCATGAATGCTGATAGATTGTCAATGATATCAAAAAAATGGAAAAAAGAATAAAAACTATAGAATAAAATAAAAATCTGAATAAAGAATAAAAAAAACTCTGATTATTTTGCTCCATGCGTCCATCTGTCTGAATTATGCATTCAGGACTGCTTTTTGAGAGGAGAGGTGTATCAATGCACTAATGATCTCTGATATTTAGTATGACGTCTAATTTATAGAGTGACATTTAAAAATTTCTGTTGTCTTTCAAGCCTTTCTTTAGTGGAAGACAATTTCCATAAAACATTATCGGAGGTTGCATAATGACATAGAGCAAATGTGAGCAAAAAACAACGCATATTTTATTTGCTTAAGAAATAATAAAAAAAGAGCAAACATCACATTATACTGATACAGATGGGAAATTTGAGTCTCCTTAGAATAAGACTAGAGCACTAATTTGAAAATAAAAAAATAATAAAAAAAAACAGGTCCCTAAAGGCTTTATTATCTCCTCTCATCCAGACAATTGGTGTTTTCATTATGTAGCTGTCATATTTTATTATAAGAACACGCCTAGGTCAAGGTGAATATTCAAATTACTTGATTTCAAAATCCAAAATGTCAACTATGTATTTTACAAAAAGTTCTACATTGATTTCCGAGGTTGTAGTATGCAGGGAAGAAGGGCTGACAGTGACAGTAAAATACATTGGAATGTTTTATAACACATCTGTAGACTTCCAATGAAAGAAATAAGGCATAGGGTAGTTAAGGTTTTTTATCCTTAACTGTAAAAACCCTTGTGACTCCATTAGGTTATAGAGAGGTTTGCTACATGGAAATTAGTTGAATGTCAGTCATACTTAGATTAGTCATATACAGCATATTATTAATACAGTCTATGAACATTAAAAGGCTTTTCTGGAAGTTAAATGCTGATAAAATATCCTCAATAAACAAAAATAAGTGGTTGAAAAAAACATCAGACTCTAACATGTTTTACCAAATTACCAAATATTAATTGCACTTTTAAAATTAGTATTATTGTGTTAAAAAGCTGTGGGGGAGGAGACTCAGCAGAGAGGACCTGAGATAAGAGCCAGTGGATAGGGGCAAAGTTTGTTAACGAGCAAAACACTTCAGGGGCATAGTGGGACAAACCATAAGCTATCCGGGACGGCGGGACAGCAGTGTAAAATCGGGACTATCTCGCTGGATCCGGGACGGTTGGGATCTATGGTTAAAGGGGTTATCCAGCATCCAAAATTTATCTGCAAATACATCCACAGCAGTGCTAAATCCTCACTGTTTCCTTGTGCAGCCGTTTCTTGGCTTTATTTTACTTGAGACTCCTTGTATCACTGTTATTTACATGCAGTGAATTTGTGAACAAACTACATTTCCCATGATGCATTTCCCTGCTCTCATCTCCAATGAAATCACAGGTAATAAATCACTCCCACATCTGAGGTCACATGATCTGTGATGTTTTGTTTGGAAACTCACTCCCCCTCCCCCCTGTGAGCAGCAAACATAGGGAGTGAGAGCAGGGAGATGCATCATGGGAACTGAAGTTTGTTCACATATCCACTGCATGTAAATAACAGTGATACAAGAAGTCGCAAGTAAAATAAAGCCAAGAAAAGGCTGCACAAGGAAATACTGAGTAGTTAGCACTACTGTGGATGTATTTGCAGATAATTTTTGAGAGCTGGATAACCCCTTTAAGGAAAAATTTCAGACATGAAGTATATATTATATCATCAGAAAGTTAAGCAATGAACACGATGTCTGAGGTATCTGTGGTATAATTCACTCCAAATAGATGCTCAATGAAGTGGGGAGGCCTAGCGACCATCATCTTACCCCCCATGGTAACAACATGTTAGGTTGTCATGATGCACACCTATATGTTTTGTCCGAGTACCAGACTATGTTGTAGAGTGTGAATGCTGGATGTGGCAGAGTCAAAACCAGATAGACATTTGTATATAACAGGAACAGGCTTTAGTGGAACATGAATGCAGTAAGTGAAAGTCCACCTCACATGGTGAATAACAGATTTAGTACAGCACACACTAAAACAGGAAGTATATCAACAGCATCAAAACAACAAAGTACAGAGTGTCTACAGATAAACATTTAGTAACAGCTACATCTAGTGTCATAAATGTGAACTGCAGTCAAACCAACAAATATAGAGACGAAGCTGGCTGTTGCATATCTCCAACAGACTACTTCAGGGGTGCATAAGCAGAAAAAAAACACACTTCTAACTATCTCCTATGAGCTGCAGAGAGTAATTATAACAACATATCAAATTGTCAGTGTAACACCCCTTTGGGACGACCTCTGTAGGCAGTGTGTGTTGTAGTTCTCACCTCACTATGGTGCAGTGCCTTCACCCGAATCTTGCTAGGAGTTCTATAGGAATTCAGGAGGGTCTTCCTCTTCTGCTAGAGGTCAACTCGGAAAAACCCTCCTAAGCTCAGTACACACTCATAAATGTTGAGGGTAAAACTACTGAACCGGTTTACTATAGGAAGGGTAAACAAGGGCAAACTTAATAAAAGGTGAACAGAGAAATGTTTCAGTAATTCACATGACAATGCACAGGTACATCCTATAGTATTAACCCCCTAGTGGTAGGAATGGACTATGTGCCTTTCCTGGCGGGTATAATAAACTATAGGGATTAGCACAGGATTAAGATAGTGACCCACAGATGATAGTCATCACACACATGCACTCATACTGCAGGTAACAGAGTGCACTCCTAAATAACAGCACACAATGCAGAATTACTAATGGTTGCAGCAATAAACAGAACAGTCCATCCGTTGGGGCCCAGTTGTCGCAGACGATGGTGCGCATTCAGGAAACATTGGTGCACTATATAAACAGCAGATCCTTTCTACCACAGTTCTCATAAACTTTCTAACAGAAGTACAGCAAAGTCTACTCACTAACTCTTGCAGGGAATCTGGTGCCAGCCTGGAGTCTCACTGGATGCTGCAGCTTTCAGATGACAGGATACTAATGGAGTATGAGGCAAGAGTCTTCTTGGATGCAGCCCTGGGAACCTTTTTGGAGTCTGGTCAATCTGGACAGGTGGTGCTGCTGCAGGGATGCTACATCTTCCCTCAGAGTGAGCTGGTGGGTTGACAGGACTGTCTCTATGTCCTGGGTTACCCAGTACCAAGCTATGTGCTCCCTGGCAGTGGATGGAAGAAACCTTTTCTGCAGCCCATGTGGCTGTCCTCCCTCTCTCCTGTGCAGACCTTTCCCATAATTCCCTGCTCAGCCAATCTGTCCCTTTCTCTGATACTCCTCCCCTGGAGTAAGGGGTGTAGGGAAATGTAATCCACTGTCCCTCAGCATAAAATGGCTGATGTCTGCTGTAGTGGGTCCTGGCTAGGCATTAACTGCAGCATCTGCTGTATGCAAAATGCTCCTTGCAGGGGTTACATCAGGATAAATAGCGACATGTTGTGATGATAGCTAGCACCAATTATATCTAATTCACTCTATGGAGTAATATTTATGTATATATTATATCTATAACTTCTTTAAGATATAAACATGTGAATGGGTTAATAGTAGCCATTTGTTTTTGTTTCTTTTTGTTTTTTCAACATACCCTCAATATTTTATTGGTGGGGGTTCCATACCCAGGCCCCACATATCAGTTGCTCGAAGCTTGCCACTTCTGCTTAACAGGTCAGAGATGTCATATTCATTCATCACTTGGCCTGTTTACCGCTCAGTCCCATTCAAGTAAAAGCAGCTGGGCTGCAATACTAAGCGCTCACTCAAATACTTAAGTTTCTTCAGAAAGCTGATCAGTGGGGGGTTAAATGTTCCTCTAAATAAACATTCGAGTAAGGCCATGTTGGCCCAATACTGCAGTGGCATACAGTGCCTTGAGAAAGTATTCAGCCCCTTTGAACTTTTCAACCTTTTGCCACATTTCAGGCTTCAAACATAAGGATATAAAATTTAAATTTTTTCGTGAAGAATCAACAACAAGTGGGACACAATTGTGAAGTGGAATGAAATTTATTGGATATTTTAAACTTTTGTAAAAAATAAAAAACTGAAAAGTGGGGTGTGCAATATTATTCGGCCCCTTTACTTTCAGTGCAGCAAACTCACTCCAGAAGTTCAGTGAGGATCTCTGAATGATCCAATGTTGCCCTAAATGACTGATGATGATAAATATAATCCACCTGTGTGTAATCAAGTCTCCGTATAAATGCACCTGCTCTGTGATAGTCTCAGGGTTCTGTTTAAAGCGCAGAGAGCATCATGAAGACCAAGGAACACACCAGGCAGGTCCGTGATACTGTTGTGGAGAAGTTTAAAGCCGGATTTGGATACAAAAAGATTTCCCAAACTTTAAACATCCCAAGGAGCACTGTGCAAGCGATCATATTGAAATGGAAGGAGTATCAGACCACTGCAAATCTACCAAGACCCGGCCGTCCCTCTAAACTTTCATCTCAAACAAGGAGAAGACTGATAACAGATGCAGCCAAGAGGCCCATGATCACTCTGGATGAACTGCAGAGATCTACAGCTGAGGTGGGTGAATCTGTCCATATGACAACAATCAGTTGTACACTGCACAAATCTGGCCTTTATGGAAGAGTGGCAAGAACAAAGCCATTTCTCAAAGATATCCATAAAAAGTCTTGTTTAAAGTTTGCCACAAGCCACCTGGGAGACACACCAAACATGTGGAAGAAGGTGCTCTGGTCAGATGAAACCAAAATCGAACTTTTTGGCCACAATGCAAAACGATATGTTTGGCGTAAAAACAACACAGCTCATCACCCTGAAAACACCATCCCCACTGTCAAATATGGTGGTGGCAGCATCATGGTTTGGGCCTGCTTTTCTTCAGCAGGGACAGGGAAGATGGTTAAAATTGATGGGAAGATGGATGGAGCCAAATACAGGACCATTCTGGAAGAAAACCTGTTGGAGTCTGCAAAAGACCTGAGACTGGGACGGAGATTTATCTTCCAACAAGACAATGATCCCAAACATAAAGCAAAATCTACAATGGAATGGTTCACAAATAAACGTATCCACGTGTTAGAATGGCCAAGTCAAAGTCCAGACCTGAATCCAATCGAGAATCTGTGGAAAGAGCTGAAAACTGCTGTTCACAAACGCTCTCCATCCAACCTCACTGAGCTCCAGCTGTTTTCCAAGGAAGAATGGGCAAGAATTTCAGTCTCTCGATGTGCAAAACTGATAGAGACATACACCAAGCGACTTGCAGCTGTAATCGCTGCAAAAGGTGGCGCTACAAAGTATTAACTTAAGGGGTCCAAATAATTTGGCACGCCCCACTTTTCAGTTTTTTATTTTTTGCAAAAGTTTAAAATATCCAATAAATTTCGTTCCACTTCACGATTGTGTTCCACTTGTTGTTGATTCTTCACCAAAAAATTAACATTTTATATCCTTATGTTTGAAGCCTGAAATGTGGCAAAAGGGTGAAAAGTTCAAGGGTGCCGAATACTTTCGCAAGGCACTGTATCTTTTTTACAGATCCACATTTGACTGATCATTAAAGGGGTTGTCCAGTTTCAAATTAATAAATGTTACTGTTTGTATTATGAAAAGTTTATATATAAAAGTTTCCAATATACTTTCTGTATTAATTCCTTATGCTTTTTCTAAATCTCTGCTTCTTTGTTTATTCCAGTGGATAAAAATCAGTCCATGGTCATGTGATGAACACACAGGTGAACAGTTCCTTACAGTCACAGCACATTTATTAGAGTTCTGTCTTGAAATGAGATGTGCACCTGGATCTGCATCTCAAACCGCTGACTGGCTAAACAGATCCTATTAAAGGTTGACCGGCAGCCATAGCAACCTTAAAGGGGTTGTGCCATTGAGGGCACTTATAACCTGTCCGTGAATAAGAGATAAGTGTCCGATTGTTGGATCCTTTAGCCATAAGGAGAACTTGAGGACCCAAAGTCTCCCTAAAGCCTCCTTGTGAATGGCCAGTGCACTTGCATGACTGTGGCTCCATTCACTGAAGAATTTACAGTCCAGGGAGCCCCATGCCACCAGCAATCTGACACATATCCCTATCCCCTATCCTGGTGATAAGTGTGCTTAACAGCAAAACCCCTTTGAAATAGCAGCCATGTGACAAATGCAGATGCTACAGAATCACTCCTAGCAGCTCTGCACAGAAGAGAATGACAACTGCGGAGTGGAGAAGAAGGAATGCAGATACTAAGATTACTGACATATTCACTGTCCTTCTTGTTGATCATAAGGTCTAGGAATGCAATCTTACTAATGATATAAATAAATCCCAGTTGTTCAGACTCAAATCTTCCACAAAAGCCGTTTGGATAAATGGGGTAATTTATTTAAAAAACAAGATGAAGCTGGGCCATTATAGGACATTATACTGTATGGAAGCCACATTGAGGCATTATATTGTGGAGAATGGCCACTATGGAACATTATACTGTATGGGGACCACTATGCGACATATTGTATGGAGGCCAGTATGGGACACTATACAGTGTGAAGAGGCAACTATGAGACATTATACTGTATGAGGCCACTATGGGACACTATATTGTATGGGGGCCACTATGGGCTTGTGTGGAGGGGCTACTATGGGAAATTACACTGTTTGAGACCACTACAAAACATTATACAATATGGAGCTCAAAATGGGATACTATACTGTGTGGATGGGCGGCTATGGGATATTATACTGTATGGAGGGCCACTCTGGGGCATTATTCTTTCAAAGGGATCTTTGGCATGAATGGGGGCGCACACTTTCTGAACAGCCCAAGGCCTATAGTACCCTTAATCCACCCCAGTGGTAAGTAATGCATGCAGCATACCACTCGCTCCTTAAACTTCACTGAGCATGGGGACCATTATATAGTATGTGGGGGCACTGACAGGCCCTTCTACTGTGTAACAGGGCCATTACACTACATGTGGGGGCACTCAGGGGGTCATTAAATAACTGTTCACAAAGCAAAGTCTTACTTTTTTAACATTTATAAGTGATCGCAGGTACTTGGTGGGGACTCGGTTGGGATGTTAGGGGGTACTTCTTTGAAAAGGTTGAGAAACACTGTTACATACAACATTAGTTAGTTAAAGAGGTCACATATAGAAGAAAGAGACCTCAACTTTTGTTGTTATTTGCTGGAGGCAAGTCACAAGATGCTAACAGAGTCTATGCTTAGTGCCAAAGCAATCTATGGATTTCCTGCAGTGAAGTCCACATCACTGTATAGGGTTTAAAGGGAATCTGTCAGGGCAATTTGGGACACTAAACCACCTACACGTCCATATGGACCTGGGGTTTAGTGTCCCAAATCACCCTGTTATAGCACAATCCATGGCCGCATTAAAAATAAAAAAGCTTTATACTCACCCTGCCGCTGTACTCCCCGCACTTGCGTACTTCTTCAATGAAGTCAGAGGAGTACTCCTCGGATTTAGTGCACATGCCCCGCAATTACGCAGTGAAGCTGGAGTGTCCATCTTTGGCTTCACTGAAGAACAGCGCAGGTGCCGGGAGGCGTGCCTCATGAATAAGCCGGACCGATCTCACCAAACAGCATCGATCGGACCCTTCTCTAGGTAAGTATAAAGGATTTTATTTTTAATGCGCCTGTGGATTGCATTACAACAGGGCAATCTTGGACACTAAACCCCAGGTCTTTAAGGACCTGTGGGTGGTTTAGTGTCCCAGATTGACCTGACAGATTCCCTTTAAATGGTGAATGCTAGGTAATTCCTTATGCTCCCCTCCCAGGTTTAGCCCTAACCTGAATCTGTTGCAGCCCAGTGGGTCTATTTTCTTTCATTAAGCCTGTTACAAGAAGATTCAGATTCTTACAAACCTCTTTTGTCTTTAGGCATTTTAACAAAACCATAATGCATTACTCTCATATGGCGCGCAGAGAGATATACACATTTACTGACTGCTCAAAGGGCATCGCATTGTGAGAGTGCTATACTGTAGTGTTGTGGTGTTACTTTGCTGTTTGCTAAATGTGCTAAAACAGAATTTACTGACCTGCTATGGGCTATGTGCTCACAGGGAGATATCAATTGCGCATTGATTAGAATTTAGAAGACGTGTCTGTCTCATTGGCCGTGAGAAGCCGAGAGACAACTTGTAATTAGAGCAGATGAGGATAAATTATTTATCTCCATTGCACTAGAGTCTGCAATATGCTTCATCTATTGGAGAAAACAAGTTCAGCCACCTCTACTTTCTGCTGATGTTGTACAAATATAGGCCTGTAGACTCAGTGTTAATGTAATTCCTCTAAATGATGGCTCTACACAACTGTACAGCCATGATCTAACTAAAAATGTGTAAGGGTATAAGATCTGTTGTCCTGTGGATTCATGTGTGAATTAGCTCGGACACATCATAATGATTTACAGCTTCACATTGTCTAAATAGGGGCATCTCTAATAGGGGGAAGTTCTCAGGGGGGTTCCAGGCTGCCAACAAACCTTTTGCTTTGGTGAGAATATTTCAATACCGGGATAGCCAAGAGAAAGCAAAGCTATTGCTCTTTACATCCAAGCCTAGAAAGAGCTGCTGTTTGTCTTTCATCTGAATTTCCTAAAGGAAAGTAGTGGTTGCAAATATTTAGCAGGCAATATTTCAGCCCCTCTTTTAGGCAGGTTGTACTGGAAATAATAGAAATGTATTACATTGCACACTACAATCATCATTTGCCCTATGTTGGCAGTGCCAGGTAGTAATGTATATGTATGTCCTTTATGTGAATTATGGTGGACACATATGGGCATTATTGATAGGACAACACTACAATGGGAACTTTGCCATGCATCCACTACTATATACTGTATATATATATATATATATATATATATATATATATATATATACATTGCCATAGTGATATTATTGTTATGTCACTATAGTTATGAATTTCATTATTATATTATAGTCACTATATTAAGCATTTCAGTGCATTGTGGCCACTAATGTTTTTACGTTATTGCTGTGTTGGTGCTACCTTATGGGCATCATGGCTGTTAGTGTCCATCCTTATGAGTATCATTGCCATGTAGGCTCACTTTATTGCATGTAACCACTACTATTGCACAGCAACTTCTGAAGTTTTCCCCACAATGCTCCCACTGTGCAGGAGTTCACACTATGTATCTCCAAATAAATTTGCCTGGAATATACTAAAAAAATTAGCAGCAAATTCAAGATACAGTAACCGGCCTGCTAATGAAATCAGCGCTCAATAGACCAATAGCAACAGCAACAGCTCACAACATGCTCCTGGGCCACCAGTAACTGCAATGTGCACCACCATCAGTACTGATGGAAGCATAATTATGCCATTAAGGTACATGTGGGTCACTGTATGGCCATTATTTTATATATGGGGACATTGTTGGCTCCATTGTGTTACACATGGAGGCTCTGTGGGGGCATTTATACTACACATGGGGGGGAATTGTGGTGGCCATATTACATATTGGGCACTGAAACGGCCATAACATAACTGTTATAAGTCATTTATAAGTGATCACTATTCTGGGGGTTCTCAATTGGGACTTTTTCTCACTAGGGGTACTGGAAAAGGTTGAGAAACACTTTTGAGTATGTCAGAAAAACAAGGAGGGAAATCAGGTGGAGAGTGGGAGATGGGAAACTGCAATTGCCAGCAATGTTTGGACAAACCATGATGGCAGTCAAAAGATTTATGGAGATTGCTACTGTCACAAGTCAAGCTAGAGGGGGCGACTAGAACCTTTGGTTAGGTCTCAGTATTTCTTTTAGTTAATTAATAAAAGTTAAGTTCATTGCTTGTCACCGACTCTTGCTTTTTGGAGATACTAAGCAGTAGGCATAGAGTCCTTGACAGCTAGGTATGCTGTACTACTAGTTAGTTAGTTAGTTAGTTTCCAGACAACCTAGCATTTGATTTTGTACTATTATGTGATTTGTTTTGCCATATGACAATACCATAAATCTGCTTATATCCAGTTTGAAGAATCCACTTCCTTGGAGTGAGAATTTTTTTTGTGTGCCAACAATCTAACCCACAAGATGGTGATCCTGTGAGCTACCGAAGTTCTCAAGTGGATATTAACGCATGGACATGCATTGCAAAATAGTGATCAGATTTGATGGTCATCCTAGTTCATCCTATTATCTTTTAATAGCATTCACACACCGAAGTGTTGACTTTGATGTATTATTTTCAGTTAAAGGGAACCTGTCACATGGGAAATGCTATTCAATCTTCAGCATATTATAAAGCAAAAAGCTGAGCAGATTGATATTTAATTTTGTGGGCAAAGATTCACTATCCTTAGCCTTTGAAATCTCTGCTCTTTCTATGCTAAGATGTTAGGGGGGTTGTCTGGGGAATAGTAATTTATTTATCTTGTCCTGGAGATCATGGATGATGGACCCGGGGGTTCTGAAGACATCATGATCCCGGAGTCATGTGACTTGAAGCAGCATTCCGCCCCCTGGGTCTCTCCCCCCCCCTTCTTCCCGATCTTACAGGTAACTAATTACCTGTGCTATGGGGCTGGCTGACTATAGGCTGATCTTTCTATGTTAAGAAGTCAAGAATGAGGTCCTACCAGTGACAGCTATTTCTGTATGCACAGTCCTGGAGGGAAGGCTGTCATTCAATGACAGGACCACATCCTTGACTTCTTAACATAGAAAGATCATAATATATCAATGAATAAACAGATTATATTGAATATTTTCCTACAGACATATACAACAATTGGTTTAGCTCCTCCTTCTCTGTAGTTAGATGCCTGCAGATTGGATAGCACTTTTCCTGTGACAGGTTCCCTTTAAATGTCAGATTGCTTTTAAACCTACACAAAGTCTAGTTCCTAGCATCTGTTAATAGGTGCCGCTCCACTAATTCCAACACAGTTGGAATTGTCTCTCTAGCCTCCACTGTTCCCAAGCAACAAGCAAGTTAGTTTTGGTGTCTGATGTGTTATTTAAGCTCTGTAATGTCAGAAGGGCGGTGTCAGGCGGTGGGGGGGAGGGGTGATTCAGAGCTCCAATCAGAAGCAGCCAGTGTCAGAGCTCAGAATCACACCCCTTGCCTGCTCCTGCCTGACACCGCCCCCCTGACATTACAGAGGCTAAATAGTATATTAGGCACCACAGCTAACATCACTGACTGTTTCAGAATCAGAGGAGCAGCACCTATTCATTGATTTAAAGAATTTGACTTGTTGGAGGTGGTGAAAGGTCCTCTTTAAGTTGCCTTTGCCTGTAAAGGGTGGGGAGTTACATATCACCTCCTTTCACATCACCCAGTGGTGTACATAGAAGAAACTGGACTCTCATGAAGGTGCTAGGTTTTGCCACCCAGTAATAGATGGGCTTGATATTTGTTTTATTCTCTATAGACCTTTCATGACCCTTGGGTCAGTTCTTTAACTTTGTTATTAACAATGCAGTTTTTTGAGTCCTGCCCAGGTTATCACCACCTTATAACAAGCAGATGAGCCCAACCAGGTCAAGACCCTCATCTCTCTAATGATCACATAGCAGCTGTATTGTCTGCCCTTGAAACTACACTAGAGGCAACCAATATCTGCAAATACTATCTGGCACCCCATTATGCATTGGCTGGAGATGCAGAAGATTATTTGTCCATTATTATTGGTATTGCATGTTGCTTAGTAGAACATACATCGCCCAGCTCTGAATGACTCACAGAATCTGACTGATGGTAATTATATTATCAGAGGTCCAGATTCTGCATCATAATTTCAAGACTACTTAAATGTCTGTCTTTAGGGGTGAAACAAAGAAGGGTGGTTACCATTTACTTCTTGTTTTAACAGCTTAGACTGTCAAATAGGGAGGCAATTAGTGTCAGTTTGTGTCAGTGATCCCCTGAGACATAGATTGAATCTTTGCAGACAGTTCTGCCTGTCAGGTAGAGACAAGCCACCATGGACTAATTTGGGAATTACACCCAAGACACATAGAAAAATGTATTGCATGAGTAATTGAAAATCAGAAAGTGTTTTTGAAAGTTGTTTCTATGCTGCAGTAAATATCTCATGTCTTCTACTCTGGTAGTATATGGAATGAATGGAATGCAAGAGACAAGGGCCCGATGTAACAGTGATCTGCAACCTGTGTTCCCCAGCTGCTGGACACTACAAATCCTAGAACAGCCTGACAGCTGTCAGAGCTTGCTGGTGGTACAGAGCTGCAGAGACACTGAAGTATGTGGTACTGTATGTTCATGACATAGGAATTGTCTATTAACCATGTGTACTATAGTAGATGTCTTAAACGATATTGAGACCCTACGGCTGCTTTAGGCCAGTCAATTCACTGTGACCATGTAACAATGGCCTATTGTCTACTTAGCAACCGTTACAATCAAAAGAAAACCTTATGCTGTGTCATCACTACCGAGCTACTAGTTTGTTTGGGGTTGTTGCTATGCATCTACTGTATCTGGCTGCTGATTTGTTAGTGAGTCCATCATCTTGAGCAGGTTGTTTTGGAAGGTGTCTCGGTTTGGTTAGCCTTGCTTATAGCAAGCTTTGTTTGATGTTCCTAGTTATTTTTGTATATTCCTGTATCTTGCCTAGTCTGTTTCTTGTGACTGATTTCTGTCTGGTCTGTGCCTTGTAGTTCTTCTGCGTCTCTTTCCTGCTTGTACCTGCTTGGCTTGTTCCTTGCCTCAGTTCTGATGTGTTAGTATCCTTGGGTACTAAGGCCACTTGTGTTCAGGGTATTGTTAAACAGCAATATCTTTAGGAACAATGAGGGGAAGTGGTGTCTGGTGTTAGGGCTAGAATTTAGGGAAAGATATAGGTAGCATCATCTGTTATCATCTCCATGATGTTCCAAATCTATCGATGAGTTCCCATTTTCTTGCATGGCCTGTTTGCTGATACATGCTTCCTTGTATACCTGCAGAGTGAGAGAACTAAATTAGTAAGCCTATGGCAAGCTGAGTGAGTATTAACCGAGTTAAGACCAAACCAGGAGAGTACAAAATAGCCAAAATGTAACCAGAGAAATCCAATGCCATAGTCAAATCCAAGAGGTCACTGGAATAGCCAAAGAAGAAGAGGAGGGAAGATCAAGAAGAACAAGCCAAATAGTACCAGGAGATCAGCAACATGAAGGAGAGATTCAGGGAGGAAATACAGAGAAACAAGGAGCCCAGCAGCAGAAGAAATCTCAGGCAAATGACTGTGCTAAAGCCAAGTTTAAATATTCCGCCTAAAAAATAGGATTGAACGGTGAAGCTGAGTTCTGAATGGGTCCCAGTCATAAGGTTCTGACAGGCTGAGCAGACTTAGGCACAGTTTGACATGGTAACCTTAGACCAGTGTTTCTCAACCTTTTTAAGTGAAGCCCCCCCATAGCGAGAAAAAGTCACAACCTCGTACCCCCAAGTAGCGATCTGTTATAAGTGTGTGTAGCATAATGGCCCCCTCATGTAACATAATGGCCACACTGTGCCCCCACACCCAGTGATGCCTATATTATATGCTGCAATGCACGCAGGTGGTGATCTGCATTCATCGCTCATCACTCTGCTCCAAGTTTCCTCTCTGCTATGTGGCCAGCTGTGATGTCAGAGGAAGTGGGAAGAAAAGTGGTAAGTCAGATATGCAGCTCACAACTCACTCCTAGGGTGCCACTAACTGCAATTAGCACATCCATCAGTACTGATGGAAGCACTCATTGCACTTCTAAAGTGAGCATGGTGCTCGCACCCATGCATAAGCATCCATCCTGGGCAGGGGGATCTGCATGTAGTGCAACTTGTAATATAGACCAGTGGTTCTTAGCAACAGCTCATACCCCAGGATTTATGCCACACAGTCTCCAGGGGCGCGCACCAATGTATAAGCATCCATCCTGGGCAGGAGGACCTGCATGCAGTGCAACTTGTAATATAGACCAGTGATTCTTAGCCACAGCACATACCTCTGGAGACTGTGGGGCGTACCCCCTGGGGTATGTGTGTCACAGTTTGACAGCCACTGCCCAGGAAGTGATGGTATAATCCATTACCAAAGATCCCACAGTGATCTTTGTCATGATTCCAACTCCTCCCACATAGTCATATCTAGTCTTGTTGCCTCTAAAGAAGCAACAAAGGGGAGTATGACATTGTTTCTAACAGATTTATGTTGTTCACCTTAGAGTGAGAAGTTATACAATTTTCCTATATACTTTCTATATCAAATCCTTGGATTGAAGTTCTTTGCTTGCTGTTATTTAATATGAACCTTCATTGTTTGCTTCTAGAAAATGTCTTGTTTATGTAATATCACACCAAAGACTTATTTCATGTCTTACAGTATGTCAATCTTGAACCTACCACTAAATGTATTGTAATTGTTCAGACGTTGCCCTTATATATTGCAGTCAACAGAGTGGGCCATTCCGACCCCGACTATAAGACCAACCTATATGTGAAAGAATATAATTACTATAAGACTCCCAGGACAATACTATCACTACTATATTACTGCTCCATATGCACATGACTATACTATAATGTACAAGAATACAGGTACTATAATACCAACCCGTATATGCACAAGACTATAACTACCATAATATTTACAAGAATATAGGTATGTGAGTATGTGAGCCAGAGGGCGCTGTTGAGCGACCCAGGCCTAGCCCTGAAAAGGCTCTCAGCCACGCCTTTGGGGGGGGGGGGGTGTATCTCCAGAAGGCTGGAGAAACCTGCTTGGAGCAGGAAATGGTGGACCAGCCTAGGACAGAGAGGCAGTCTGTCCCAGAGGGCTTGGATCCAGAGAGGACTTACAGAGACTAAGTCAGGCTCTTATTGCCCCCCAGAGGCTAGTTAGGGACTCAAGGAGTCAGTTAGTGCCCTAACTGTGGCCTAGGTGTTTGTTGTTTTTGTTATGTTGCAGTTAAGCTGAATAAAGCCACGTTTTATTTTACACTTGGACCGTCTGAAAGCTATCTTTCCGGCGCCCAGTACCACGAACCACCTCTGTCCGGACCAGGACAAGCCGCCATTTTGAGTGTAATTCCCCTAAGCTGTCACATATGGTGGAGAATCGCCAACAGGTTCTTGTATGAAGCTGAAATATATGATTGGAAATGGCAACTTGAGGTATCAGAGAAAGAGAACCTTTGGTTGAAGAAAGAGCTTGAGACTATAAAGAGTTTATATCCTAGTCATTGTGAAAATGTGGTACTGGGTTTTCCTGGAATGGACTGTGTCACTAAGAAGGAGTTTGCTGAAATGAAATGTGCTCTATCTAATAAAGTTGTACAGAGTGTAGAGCAAAAGCAAGTGCTTGAGAAGCAATTGCAGGATTTAAAGGAGCAGCATGTTCAAGACTCCATAGCCAAAGAGAGTGTCATTGAAAAATTAAGAGATGACCTTGAAACTGCTAAACGTGAGAGAAGTGAATTTTTGCAGACATTGCAGTAAGAGCAAAACTTTCATCAGGTTCGCTTAAATAGTGAAATCCACGAATGGCAAAGTAGAGCTGGAGTTCTGGAACAAAGAGAAAGGGAACTCAAAGCTAGAGTATGTAGCCTGGAGAGGGCGCTGTCAGGATTTTGTGAAGATAATGAGATGTTGTCTGTTTTGGTGCAAAATAAAGACGAAGAATTGAATAATGTCACAGGGCTTCTTTCTCAAGCAGACAGCAAGTTTATCAAACTTTCCAAAGATTTTTCTACACTAGAATCGCAGCTTCAGGACACTCAGGAACTTTTGCAAGAAGAAACCCGGCAGAAGCTTGACCTTAGTACAAAACTAAAACAAATGGAAGATGAGAAAAATGGTTTCCTTGAGCAACTAGAGGAAGAGGAGATAGCAAAAAGAGATTTGACAAAGCGGATTTCAACACTACAGGCTCAGGCGACTGATATGAAGAAAAAAATGGAGGATAGTATTGGGTCCTTGGACTCTGTTGAAGAACTAAAGGAAAAGTTGCAAAAGGAGCTAGAAGCTACAAATCAACGGTTTGAGGAGAAGGTTGCTGCTTATGACAAACTTGAGAAGACGAAAAGTAGACTGCAGCAGGAACTAGAAGATACAGGTGTAGACCTTAATCATCAACGTCGGATGGTGTCAAATTTGGAAAAGAAGCAGAAAAAGTTTGATCAGCTGCTTGGTGAAGAGAAGACTCTTTCTGCTAGATATGCAGAAGAACGTGACCGTGCTGAAGCAGAGGCCCTTGAATTGAAGGCCGAGTTAGAGAGGCTCAACAAGCAACTGTGCACTGAAATGGAGAAATTGGTTAGCTCCAAGGATGAAGTTGAGAAAAACCTGGAATCTGTGCAGATATTGTATGAGAACAAAGCTAATGCTTATGAGATGCTGGAAAAGGCCAAAAGAGAATTGGACCTCCAGACAGAAGACATGAGGACTCAGTTTGAAGGAAACCTGTCTAATTTATCTGCCGAGATTGTAGATCTAAAAATGCTTGTTGCTAAATTAAGGGTGCAAGTGAACAAGCAGGAGGAAATCAAGAAACAGCTGGAGTTTCAGATGGATCAAGTGAAGCGTGAATCAGAAATAAAGTTGGAAGAGCGCACTTCTCAGATTGAACAGTTAAAAACCGAAGTGGAATCTAAAAAAGAAGAATTGGATCGATTGCAGCAGTCTTTATCCAATACTGAACAGTTGGCATCTACATCTGCTGCCATAGAGGATGTCAGGGAGATTGAGGCTGCTCAGAAAGATGTGGCAGTGAAGAAAGTTCTGGAACTGGAATCAGCGGTTTGTGCGCTACAGAAGGCGTTAGAATTGGGGAAAGCTGCCAGCATAGAGGCAGAGAAAGGAGAATCATTAAGTCAGACAGACATGAGTAACCTGTCCACTAATGTTGATACCAATGATCAGATTATGATGAAACCACGTGATTCGATAAAACGTCAAGTAGATGGTAGAGTTCCCCAGGAAGATGCTGCTAAAGGTGGACTTCCTGCAAATTGTGAGGACGCCAAAGAAGGTCCAACAGAAGAAGAAACTGTGATTGGTCACACACTACCTGTGACGGAGTGGGTCCAGCTTCAAACCAATGAGGTCCAAAGCCTAGAGGGTTGTGAGATAGTAAATAAGGTGAAGGGTTACCAAAAGTGTGGAACAAGAGTCCATAAGAAGACTGACCACGCATATGTTGACCCAACAGCTAAAGTGTCTGAAGCCATTGTGGATAAAGGTGTTGCTGTGCCTGTCTCTAGCCAAATGTCGGGTGGACAAATGGTGAAAAATGACTCCGTTGTCTGTGAAAGGGGAGTCAGGAAATAATATAGTCAACCCAAAAAGAGGAGAAGAGGCAGAAGTTGTTTTACCGCCTGATGCTAATAGCAACAGGAAGAGGCTGAGATACAATGTTACTATGTCCCTAACTAATGAAAGTAACCGTGGTAGAGGTTCTAATGCAGAGACTGAGCAGCCGTCATTTGCATGTAGAAGTAAGAGATGGTTACATGTCACCAAGGATGTGATAGTTGTTAAAGACATACCAGAAAATTTTGTTCAGCGTGATCTATTATCTGAGGGTGTACTGTATGGCCCTCGTGCAGAAGGAGAATATATTGCGGTACAGAGCTTGTGTATCTCAAACAAAGAGGAGAACAAGCAGCCTATGTCTCCTAAACTTCTAAGCCTTGATGGTGATGACAAATTTTGCTTTGGAATGAAGGTTATGGAAAAAGTACCCGTGAAACAGTTATACTCTAAAGACATTGATGTGCATGAAGTACGTGTTAGTTGGTCTCTGAGCTCCTGTGGATTCATGATAGGTAAAGATGAAGATTCTTGCGGCTATTCACTAAAGGGATCAAGGTCATGCAATGGGATGGCTGAAGAGTACGGCGAGAAATGTGATGAAAATGATGTGATCCCTTGTATGGCGAATTGAGAAGGTGATGGAGAACTTGCCTTTGTACAGAATGGCCAGGATCTTGGCGTAGCATTTAAAGTGCTGAAAAAACGGAAAACTCGACTGAGCGGAATTTGGAAGAAGAGACCGCCAGATTGGGACTTTATAGTGATGAGAAAATGGAGAACTCGACAGAGCAGTATTTGGAAGAAAAGACCGCCAGACTGGGACTTCTGGAGAGACACTGAACAGGCATATTTGGTTGAAGAGGGACTTCGTCATAGGATGTCTCATCCCATTGTAGCTCACCCCATGGGTAGTGAGCTGAGGGGGAGGGTATGTGAGTATGTGAGCCAGAGGGCGCTGTTGAGCGACCCAGGCCTAGCCCTGAAAAGGCTCTCAGCCATGCCTTTGGGGGGGGGGGGGGGTATCTCCAGAAGGCTGGAGAAACCTGCTTGGAGCAGGAAATGGTGGACCAGCCTAGGACAGAGAGGCAGTCTGTCCCAGAGGGCTTGGATCCAGAGAGGACTTACAGAGACTAAGTCAGGCTCTTATTGCCCCCCAGAGGCTAGTTAGGGACTCAAGGAGTCAGTTAGTGCCCTAACTGTGGCCTAGGTGTTTGTTGTTTTTGTTATGTTGCAGTTAAGCTGAATAAAGCCACGTTTTATTTTACACTTGGACCGTCTGAAAGCTATCTTTCCGGCGCCCAGTACCACGAACCACCGCTGTCCGGACCAGGACAAGCCGCCATTTTGAGTGTAATTCCCCTAAGCTGTCACAGGTACTATAATACCGACCTATATATTATTTATCTATCTATCTATCTATGGTATTTGGCAAATATAAATAATTTTGGTAATCCTAATTGACCTAAAACGGGAAAGGTTTATTCTGATTTCATGTCACATAGTGAGAAAAACATGCATATGTGTCTTATATAGTGTATGTAAACTTCTGGTTTCAACTGTATATATATTTGTAAACAAGAATATAATTACTATAATATTCCCAAGACAAGACTATAATTAGTATATTGCTGCCTCATATGCACAAGACTATAAAAAATATATGACTATAACATATAATATTGTTGACTATAATGCTCTAGGCACGATCAGCAACTTTTGGCACTTCAGCTGTTGCAGAATTACAAACCATAACCATACATAGCCTCCTGTTGTCTGGGCTTGCTGTGAGTTGTAGTTCACTACTGTACTAAGAGAAACTTTCTGGGATGCTTTGTTTACTGCTGTTTAACAAAATGTTTCCAGTAAGAAGAATTCACATGATGTCTATTCACATTATTTTGTTTATTAAAATGTTGCAATCAAATCTCATCAGAATTTAATGAGCAGCTTAATGTGGTGGCTTTGTATCTGGATTCCTATATCTCCCTGGCAGAAGTCCAAATTATTCCAAGTGTTGTTCTCCACACTGCGTTCCGGAAACTACTGCTAGAGTTTATGGGTTTCCAATCATTTTCGGTATAGAGGTTGGAAAAAAAAAATCGCAGGGGGATATACTGCTGATTTTATTATCTGTTCATCCATCCATCTATTATTTCATATTATTTATATACTGTATTTATTTATTTGCTATTATTTTTAACCCCTTAACGACCAAGGGAGTAATAGTAAGTCCTTGGTTGCATGGGTATGTATCGAGAGGGCTCGGGATCTGAGCTCTCTCCATACACAGTGGATGCTGGCTGTATAATACAGCCAGAACCTGCCGCTAACAGCTGTGATCGGTGGCAACACCGATTGCAGCTGTTAACATTTTAGATGCCACAGTTAAACGCGACCGCAGCATCTAAAGTGCGCAGGCGGCATGGGTGCCGCCATCTTCGACTGATCGCCACCCTCCAAATCGTCATTTTTTTAAAAGGTATCATAACATTACATATACTATACAGTCATATGAAAAAGTTTGGGCACCCCTATTAATCTTAATCATTTTTAGTTCTAAATATTTGGGTGTTTGCAACAGCCATTTCAATTTGATATATCTAATAACTGATGGACACAGTAATATTTCAGGATTGAAATGAGGTTTATTGTACTAACAGAAAATGTGCAATATGCATTAAACCAAAATTTGACCGGTGCAAAAGTATGGGCACCTCAACAGAAAAGTGACATTAATATGTAGTAGATCCTCCTTTTGCAAAAATAACAGCCTCTAGTCGCTTCTTGTAGCTTTTAATCAGTTCCTGGATCCTGGATGAAGGTATTTTTGACCATTCCTCTTTACAAAACAATTCCAGTTCAGGTAAGTTTGATGGTCGCCGAGCATGGACAGCCCGCTTCAAATTATCCCACAGATGTTCAATGATATTCAGGTCTGGGGACTGGGATGGCCATTCCAGAACATTGTAATTGTTCCTCTGCATGAATGCCTGAGTAGATTTGGAGCTGTGTTTTGGATCATTGTCTTGCTGAAATATCCATCCCCGGCGTAACTTCAAATTCGTCACTGATTCTTGTACATTATTCTCAAGAATCTGCTGATACTGAGTTGAATCCATGCGACCCTCAACTCCGCCGGTGCCGGCATTGGCCACACAACCCCAAAGCATGATGGAACCTCCACCAAATTTTACAGTGGGTAGCAAATGTTTTTCTTGGAATGCTGTGTTTTTTGGACGCCATGCATAACGCCTTTTTGTATGACCAAACAACTCAATCTTTGTTTCATCAGTCCACAGGACCTTCTTCCAAAATGAAGCTGGCTTGTCCAAATGTGCTTTTGCATACCTCAGGCGACTCTGTTTGTGGCGTGCTTTCAGAAACGGCTTCTTTTGCATCACTCTCCCATACAGCTTCTCCTTGTGCAAAGTGTGCTGTATTGTTGACCGATGCACAGTGACACCATCTGCAGCAAGATGATGCTGCAGCTCTTTGGAGGTGGTATGTGGATTGTCCTTGACTGTTCTCACCATTCTTCTTCTCTGCCTTTCTGATATTTTTCTTGGCCTGCCACTTCTGGGCTTAACAAGAACTGTCCCTGTGGTCTTCCATTTCCTTACTATGTTCCTCACAGTGGAAACTGACAGGTTAAATGTCTGAGACAACTTTTTGTATCCTTCCCCTGAACAACTATGTTGAACAATATTTGTTTTCAGATCATTTGAGAGTTGTTTTGAGGAGCCCATGATGCCACTCTTCAGAGGAGATTCAAATAGGAGAACAACTTGCAATTGGCCACCTTAAATACCTTTTCTCATGATTGGATACACCTGGCTATGAAGTTCAAAGCTCAGTGAGGTTACAAAACCAATTTTGTGCTTCAGTAAGTCAGTAAAAAGTAGTTGAGTATTCAAATCAATAAAATAAGGGTACCCAAATTTTTGCACCGGTCAAATTTTGGTTTAATGCATATTGCACATTTTCTGTTAGTACAATAAACCTCATTTCAATCCTGAAATATTACTGTGTCCATCAGTTATTAGATATATCAAATTGAAATGGCTGTTGCAAACACCCAAATATTTAGAACTAAAAATGATTAAGATTAATAGGGGTGCCCAAACTTTTTCATATGACTGTATAAATTTGGTATTGCCATGATCATACTGACCCACAGAATACAGGGAACATGTCATTTTTACCACACAGTGAACGCTGTAAAAATTTAACTTATAAGAAATTGGGGCAAATGTGTTTTTTTTTTTTTTTTTTCCAATTCCATCTCATTTTGAATTTTTTTCCAGCTTTCCAGTACATTGTACAGGATATTGAACGGTGCCATTACAAAGTACAATTTGTCCCGCAAACAATAAGCCCTCATGTGACTCTGAACTGAAAAATGAAATTTGGCACACTTTCAGTTTTGCTGGTATCTGACCTCTTTGCAGAGATATTGTTGTCGTAAGTTTCTTTACCGATATCACTGATGCTGAGCTGTATGACTGGCCCCTATGACAGTGCAGCGATACCGGCAAAGAAACTAACGGCAACGATATTGCTGCAAATAGGGCAGATACTGTCAAAACTGACAGTGCGCTGAATTCAGCTGTGAGGCCAGCTAAGAGGACCTATAACTCTGCAACCAGGGCAGCTTTCCAGTGGTATATAACATGGCCAATGTTAGAGAACATAAAAGGTCCTCTTTGGCTAGGTTCACACGGTGGAAAATAAAGAGAAATTCCTCTTCATTTTCCACCGCCATATTCGTCAGCGGGATTGCCGCAACGGAATGCCGATACAGTGCATCAGCATTCTGTTACGGCTTTCCTCTGCAGGGACTACCGAGCTGCGGAATTTGCAGCAAGATCAAGCAGGATGCTGTTTTTTTCTGCATCCTTCTGCGATCTCTGCCTCCCATTGAAAACAATGGGAGGCAGATTCAGGACCTAATCTGCCACAGATTCCGTCCCCAAATCTGTGGCAGATTCCTCCGTGAGAATCCAGGCTTTGAGTAGCAATTCCTCTACAGGCATTTTTCTCTGTAACACTTATACATAGAAGGATAGGCAAGAGGGGAATAGAACACTACAGATAATACAAATCTATATGCCATTCAGGTTATGTGGAGAACTGGGTGAGAAAAAAAAATCAGCAAATTAGTTTCGGAAGAAAGGGACTGACAGAATTATACTTGTTTTTAAGAACAAGGAAGGAAGGTGCCCAAATTTCTAAAATATAGTGCCCATTGGAAATACTTTATGTACAATAACAGAAATCAGAATTGTTACTTAAGAGATTGACTGTAGATTCTTTACAGCAACTCCAAAGTTTCACTTGAAAAACACAAGAACACACATCACACTAGGAATGTCTTTCCTAAAAGTTTTTGGTCAAGTTCAGAACTGGAGTCGACATTCTGGCTTTGGCTTAGATGAATGTAATACAGCTCTATAAATATTAATGTAATACTCGTTCAATGTAAATCAATTTAGATTTTTGTCTCTCTTTCTGAAAGGGGAAGGGGTTGTATCCGCTTACAAATGTTCTTTGACTTGGAGTGGGCTTATTGTGCAGAACATATTGGATATTCCAGTCAGGGACACCGTGGTGTGGAGCATTGGCTTTACTGGGGTCCTATTCTGATCTGAATTTCAAATTGTTAGTTTTGTCCACCTTAGCTTGGGGGAAGTGGATGGTAGTTATCGCTGCTGCCTGAGAGAGTACAACTCTCTGTGTGTTTGCTGTGCCAGCTTTGCAAATTAACCAGTTATGTAAACTTCAAGTTTAGCTAAATTCTGTTTTTCCTCACAGAACACAAGTTTTATACAGTGGAAAATATAAAACTATAGACTTTAAAGGGAAGGCAAAAAAGAATACAATCTGTGTGGCATTACAACATTTACTTTATCATCAGGATTTGATCCTACATTGTATGCTGTTTCATGCCTTATAAAATTACAGTGGCATAACGGTCACGGTTGCAGCGGACAGTGGCTGAGCCTGGAGTAGTAGGGGTTCATGGCTAGCTGAAGATGGCCAGATCCTTAAAGTACCATGATAGCAGTCAGGAAAATCCTGATTCTCTGACCACTATATGCGCTATAGATCTCCAGCAGTAGAGATCGACACTCATCTCGAGGATGTCTGCTACCTGAGGTGTAATAGCCAGGGGCGGCGTTAGTGGGGGGTGAACTATGCAATTGCCTGGGGCCCTCATCCCCAAAGGGGTCCCCAGGATCTGGAGCACCAGACTTTTGGCCTTATGACTCGAATCCAAGGAGATCCACTTACAACTGTATTGGCATGCGAAGCACATTGATACAGTTGAAGCTTATCACCTATGACAGAGCAGGGAACTGTAAATTCCCTGCTCACCATAGAAGACCAAGAATGACTCAGAGGATGTCCCGACATAGGTGGCATGGTGATGTCACTGCATCGTGTTGTGCCAGACCAACGGGAAGATGCTTCAGCTGCTCCATTCAGTGGGGGATCACAGCAGAGTGAGTAAAAGATTTATTGTTTTTCTGAAAAGCAAAAGGTGGGCTATAACTGATAAGGGGGCTATTATAAGTGGGGAACTATTATTTATAAGGGAGAGACTATTAATTATATGGGGAGAAACATTTATAAAGGAAACAATATTTATAAGGGGGACTATTATATATGGAGACTGTTACAAGGTGGGCTATTTTATATAAGGGGAAATTATATACAAGGGTGGCTTTTTTAAGGAGAGAACTTTTATATATAAAGGGGGCTACTATTTATAAGGGAGGAACTAATATATAAGTTGGCTATTATAAGGAGAGGACTATTATAAATAAGGGGGGGGGCAATTATTTTAAATCAAGATAGATCAACAATAAGAGATCAGTGGAGGTCCAACATTAGTCACCCCTGCTGATCTGCTGTTTGAAGGGACGTTAGTGCTTGTTAGAGTACCATAACCCTTTCATTATTTACATTACACACCATCTGCAATGGTATTATAGGCTGTTATTACATTGCACAGTCGCTATAAAACAGATACTGTGTAATGTAAATAGTGAATGAGTTTAAGATGCTCACAAAAGCACCACAGTCCCTTCAAAAAGCTGATCAGCAGAGGTCCCAGATGTTGGACCCCCACTTATCTGTTATTGATGACCTATCCTGGGGACAGGTCATCACTACAAAGGAACTAGAATACCACTTTAAAGAGGTTATCCACCTTTTAAAAATTGATGGCCTATTATTAAGGGAAATGTGAAGGATTAGTCAGAGAGGTAACCTGTAAGTCACAAAATGTTACTGCTCTGTATTCATCTAAATGATAGAGGATAAATACCTGATTGATGGGGGTCTGTCTGCTGAGACCCCCACTGAGCCTGAGAATTGGGTTTTTCCCCCACTAGGTGGGAATTCAGCCTGACCGCAGCTATATATATAGGTGTGTCACTTGGTGGATGGACGAACCCGCGTGGCTATCATTCACTTCAATGGGAGTGCTAAAGATATCCGAAGTACAGTACTCAGCTATCTGAGGCGCTCCTATTATAGAGAATGGGGGCCACGTGGGCTCGTCCATCCACCAAGCAGAAGATGTGTGAAGTTACTTTCATTGTTAATGCTGTGTTGTTGATCTCATACTGAAGTAATGCAGGAAGGAGATTTCTTAAAAACTGTTTTATAACTTTGTGTATTGTGTATATTGCGCGACGATAACAGTGTGTGAAGCTAGTAGCACGGAAACGCAATTTTTTTTTTTTTTGGGGGGGGGGGGGTCTTTCTATAGTCCGCCTCAGGCAGCAAAGAGGCTAGGTTCACCACTGAGTACAGGGATAAAGTGATGCACACTACAAGGATAACATACACGGTGATGTCGCAGTACAGTCATAATGCACAAAGTTATGTCACAGTACTGGGTTAATGCACACAGTGATGTCACAGTAAATAGATAATGTACACAGTGATGTCACAGTACAGCAATAATGCACACAGTAATGTCACGCTACAGGTATAATAAACACAGTA
The DNA here is from genome assembly GCA_947044405.1 of Leptodactylus fallax. NCBI lineage: Eukaryota > Metazoa > Chordata > Amphibia > Anura > Leptodactylidae > Leptodactylus > Leptodactylus fallax. Next base: position 134,945 of record CAMRHE010000497.1, on the reverse strand, counting down.
ATGTCAAAGTATAGGTATGACGTGGACAGTGATGTAACAATACAGCGACAAAACACACAGTGGTGTCACCGTACAGGGATAATGTTCACTATATATTATAGTGCCCTGCATTTTCCCAAGAGTGGTTAGAAAGAGAGGACAAGGCTCCAGGGGTTGCTCCTGATCAGAGGACTAAAGGAGGGAGTCAAGAGTAGGCGCCACTTCAGTCTGTGTTTGTAAAGAGACCAATGTGTGGATAATTCTTTCTGTAAGTGAAGGTCCCCAAGGGTGGGAGTCAGATGACAGCAGTTCTTTTCTTTTCTACAGTGGAGGATAGGCAAAAGTCAAAACAACAAAAGGACAAAATACTTGTCTACAAATATGATACCAGCATATTGCCAGTGAAGTCCCAATATCCTATTTAGCACCACCTCCATTTAACCAAGGAATATATCCAGAGGTCTGCGCAGAGGCTCATACCCTGCCAGCGTTCAGCCTCCTTTATCAGTTGTGCGTGTGATCGCATAGCGATTGGCCGTTTGCTGGTTATGTGGGTGGGGTTCTTTGTATTAAAAGTTCCAGACGCTCGCTTCCTCTTGTGGCCATATATCAGTTTTGAGGGGGAGGTGGGAGTTTTTGCTGGGCAAGCAAATAATGATTTAGCTTCCAGTTTTAGATCCTCTTCTTTGTAGAAAGCACCTCTTATGAAAAACTAATGAATGGGGGAGGCGGGAAGCTTTGTTGGGTATACAAAGAAGCACTAAGCTTCAGACTTTAGATCCTCTTCACTGTAGAAAAGCACCACTGATCAAAAACTAGTGAAATGAGAGTTTAGAAACGCGTCAGTTGTCAGTGTATAAGTGTCAGTGTATGATTAGGAGCAGGTAGTCACTTTGAGCTTTGCTCTGATACGCTGCTAAAAAGCCAGCAAACACTTGGTTCTGGTTTTAAATGGATATATTTTTTTAGTGCGCTTAACACTGGCAAGCATTGCAAGGAGAAAAGTACTTTGCTGCTGGTGATGAATGGCGAGTGAACTTGTAGTACCGGCATTTGAGCTTTTTTGCTTTTTTGATAATGCACTACTTATACTGTGGACTTTTATATCCAAATATACTGATATGGTAGTGGTTTTATCTTGGATCTTTTTTGTATGGTCTGTGTGGTTTTTCTTTTATTTTGTCCTATGGGTGGATTCCCTTTTTATTCAGGCTATTTAATAAAGTTTATATTTTAAATACGTCCCTTTTGGTAGGTTGCGACTCACCTGCTATTTTTTTTAATATTATTTATTGGGTACGTAAAACCCCTTTTTTCATCCCTTTATTTGATTTATCTACAAATATAATACCAGCATATCGCCAGTGAAGTCCTAATATCCTATTTAGCACCACCTCCATTTAACCAAGGAATATATCCAAAATGTCTGGAAATTTCTCAGACCGTTGCTGGAGGTGCGTATGGAGGACCTGGTTATGGAACTTAAGCCAGACAATAGCGCTCATCAAAAAGTGTGGCTCCTATGGAACACTATTACTCCGCAACCTCTCAATCATCCTTTCACACACACCTAACTTACCACTCTCCCCCCTCACCCACAATCTGCTCTTCCCTACCTAGACCTCATCCTCTTCCCCCTCTCCCTGAGACACACCTCCTACTCCCCATCAAACAAATATGCTGCTGTGTCTCTTCTATCAGGAGACCCGTTCCCTCCACTGGTTCTATTTTGATAAATTTCCTTTTCCTTAGAGTATTTAATTATATGCTGATCTGCTGCGTCAGAGCATGTTTTCCCTCTTTGTCCCTGTGTCCTCTACCCGTCCCATGTCTCATGTATTCCGCTCTCCCCCCCCCCCCCCCGATCCCTCTCCCCATCTCTGTTATGACGTTCTTCCCATATGTTAGGCTATTTTGCATCTTTGTTTTTTGAAACTTCAATAAAACTTACAATGTAAAAGAACAAAAAAATACAACCGGATTACAGAAGAGGTGAGAACTGCCTGCATTCACTTACTCACTCCTGTTCACAGCAGCCTCCTCCGCTTCCCCTTTATCCTTCAGGGATCCCTGTGTGCTAAACATCTTGTTCCGACGTGATGATGTAATGTGCGGCGCAGGGGGCCCCCTGAATGGTGAAGGGGAAGCGTAGGAGGCCGTGCGTAGGAGTGCCGATTGGTAATTTAATAGCGGCTGGAGTAATCCAGCCAGTAGTAGACTATTAAAAAAAGAGCAGGGGTTCAGTAGGACCCTCTAAAGGCACAGAACCCACCTGGGAATTCACCGATATCCCAGTCCGAGCCTGGTGGAATCTGCAAATGGATGAGCCTAGCCAGGTCTACCTTTATTATGTATGCCCTTGTCTGGGTATGACCAATTATGCAGGCACTAACTAACCGAGACATCAGCACTTGAGGCAGTAGATCATTCGACACCACACTTCTTTCCAGTGGAGGATTTACTCTAGGGCCTCTGGGCCTGTCTCAGCTGTTAGAGAATGTTGCTAGTAATGGTTGTACAACAGCCAGAAAGCCCCAATTTGAAGATAAGTGCTTTCATTTGTATCATCATCTCTAAGTCTTGACATCTTGGAAAATAATATTATGGTAGTCTACAAATCTAATGTGCACATAAAGTTTTTCTACCGTATCTTTACATTTCTTGTGTCTGAGCTTTTTTCTTCAGTCTATTACAAAGATATTAATTTTCCAAAAAACACACTTCTTTACCCCAAGCATTATTAGCATTAATGACTGTAATTAGCCGCCATGGCTCCTCGAAAAATAATTTCAGAGCATTATCTCCAACATAATCTAACTGAAGCGACATTCCTCGTCCCTAATTAAAATATAATTTCTTATTAAACTGATGCTATTTGCCTTCTGTTGTAGCATCGAGTCATAATTGGTGGCAATATAAGTCTGTAAATGGCAAACTCAAACTAAGGCAGAAATGTTGGAGATTTTACTGGCTCTTCTACAGGCTGCGTTCATTTATTTTTTACTATGTAAAATGTTCCCTATGGAAAGCTGTGGGCTATCTATTCCTCTATCAAGCTTTGTGCATTTTAAAAACTGGTGATAGTTTGTGCTCCTTACTATTTTAAGATGTCAGAGGATTTCCCCTGTACTCTCTGGAATTTCCGAGTATAGTGAAACCTCTCCAAAAGACCACCTCTTTGAAAAGACCACTTTCTTACCCAGACCACAATTTCTTTGACAGATTTTCCATTTTCCATGCTAGCCATGTTCTTTGAGAAGTCCATCTCTTTAGAAGACCACTTTTTTCATGCAATTTTGGGTGGTCGTCTCAAAGAGTTTTCACATTTCTTTTGTAGCCATTCTTGGCTTGGCTCAAAACAACGCAGCTAAATGTGCAACGAAAACAGCTGTGTTTCTGCAAACTGGGGCCTCTGCCTAAGGCTAAGGCCCATCGCAGCGAATCTCTGGCAAAAAAAAAAAGACCATGTCGGAAACGCATTGGGTTTTTTTCCGCAGTGTTTTCATAGAAAGTTCACTGAGTTTCTGCCTCTTTCTGCCTCGGAGTTTCTGCGGACTTTCTGCCTCTATTATATCTATACGGAAAACACCAGTGTTTCCGTAGATATAATTGACATGCTGCGATTTGCAAAAACTTGAGCGTTTCCGCTGCAGATTTTTTCTGCAGTGTGTGGATGGGATTAGCCAGAATCCCATCTACTTTGCAGTTAATGTAAAACGATGTGTTTGCAACGTGGGGCCCCGGTCTAAGGCTGAGGCCCCACGTTGCGGAAATGTAGCTTTTTTTGTTGCAGATTTTGCTGCGCTTTTTGGCTTTGGCTCCCTACGTGGGGCCTTAGCCTTAAGGAGTCTTTACTTTTTAATTGATGACCAATTCTAAGTATTGGTTATAAATTAACCCCTGCGGTTCAGCTGTTTGAAACGGCAATGGTGCTCCCTGAGCTCCACTTCTGCTGCACAGATCATGTGATGTCACATTCATCAGTAACATGACCTGATCGTAGCTCAGTCCCATTCAAGTGAATGGGTAAACTGGCAATACCAAGCACAGCTCCTGTACAAATGTGCATTAGGTCTGGATTAAACATTTCTTTTCATGGTGTGTCCACAGCTTCTATGCAGACCTTTGCATTTCCATGATAACAGACTTTGCATGTGTTTTCTGATCCTGAAATCATGTATTTACTCCCTCACATTTTTTCAAGTTTTTGTTCACATACATTGTGTAGGTAAGCAAAAGGGATAGAAGAAATTATGACGATAGGCTTTGTTTGTAATCTGTTACCATGGAGAAAACAAAACAAAACTGTAGAATGCTATCAGATTCATGAAAACCATCACATTACACCACTACTCGTCATCACATTCTTTTATTGATGTCCTATCAGTGTTACATTTGTGAGGGTCCATCACCTGGGCCCCCGCAAATCATCAGGACATAGCTGCTCCCAAGAGAGTTTTCGTTGCCAGAAGTTGCTCTGCTCATTCAGCATACAAAGTATAGTGGTGACTAGAGGTGAGCGAATTTTTGAAAAATTTGAATCGGTAGCTTCGCAAATTTTCCAATACAATTCCATCCGAATTAATTAATCTAAATGTGGTGTAGAACACTGTGCCTGATCTGCAGAAGATGTATATCAGCACCCCCCCGATCTCGCCGTGGGGGGTGTTGAGGGGGACATGACTGCATTATCCAAGGGGTTAAAACCCGCGATCGGAGCTATGCTCCGACCGGGGGTTATGGAGCAGGATGTTAGCTGTCAGTTACACCTGACACCGGCTCCCAATGCTGTGGGCGGTCGCGAAGGGGTTAAAGGGCTGTGACATCACAGGGCTGGCTGGCTGCTGATTGGCTGCACGCATGGCATTGTGAGTAATCCCGTGTTCCCAGAGTTCCTTATAGGTGTGTGAGTGGATACTGAATTTCCCCACTGTGGGACTATTAAAGGACTATTATTATTATATTTATCAGTATTTTACACATGTGCGGACTCCACCATATACCATTTGATTCTATCTGCATCCTCCTGTGAACAATTGCTTCACTTAATATTGAGAAAATATGGCCTCTCTTTCAGTGATTTGATTACATTTTATTTGCAGCTTTCTGTTGCCAAATCCTACATGTGGCAGATCCCAATAGTGTTTAGTGAATTCTACTGACTCTAGACTATCTGTTTTGATGTCAAGAATGCAGTCCTATGGAGACTTGCAAATATAGCATACTATTTATAATACTATTTATTATCCTGTTTATTTTCATATACTTTTCAGTAATTAATAACTAAACATACATTCCCTAATTTCTCTTTCATCCAGAATCCCACAAATAGTCTTTTTTAAAAGTAAAGCAAAAAATCTTAATGAGTTCAAGTTTGCCTCTTTGTACCTGTACCCTGAAGGAGCTCTCAGCTGTCATAAGGAAGATTTCTTTAATTAATATCTGAAGTGTGAGAAAAAGTAATGGTGTAAAGTGATGACTATCAGGAATCTGACAGCATTCTATAGTTTTCCTTAAATTGAACATTAGTCTTGATTATTTTAATATAGATCGCAATGAAGGAGGTTAGAATTAGTTACAGGAGGTTAGAATTTAAAAATAATTCTTCTTTTCCACAATGTGGAGCCTTCTAGATGATTTCAGGATCAGAATGCACATAGTTTATGTGTATTCTGTTTCCATGGAAATGCAGAGGTCTGCATAGGAGCTACAGACAACATGAGAAGAGATGTTTAATCCAGACCTAATGTACAATAATAAAAATGTGGTTGTGAAAAAATAGGTATCTTAAGGCTGACACCCCACGTTGCGGAAACACAGCTTTTTTTGTTACAGCTTTTGATGCATTTTTTGAGCTACAGATATGGAGTGGATTGAGCAGAAGGTAGAAGTATAAGAACTTCCAAAAAACGCTGTGGATAATGACCATGGCGGAAACATTTTTTTCCACAGCATTTTTCACAGAAAGTCCACAGAGTTTTCCTCTGTGGACTTTCTGCCACTATTATACCTATACGGAAACCGCAAGGTTTCCGTAGGTGTAATTGACATGCTGTGATTTTCAAAAATGCTTTTTTAAATCGCAGCTTTTCGGCTGCAGATTTTTTTTTCTGCAATGTGTGGATTGGATTAGCCAGAGTCCCATCCATTTTGCAGGTACTGTAAAAAGCAACATTTTTGCCATGGCGTTTCTGCCGTGGCCAAAATGCTGCTTTTTCACAATGTGGGGCCCCGGCCTTAATTGGCTTTGTTAGATGTTCTTTTAAACACATACTTTTTAATTTTTGACCAGTACATTCAGAATTAAATAATCAATATTCTTCCCCAAAAATAAACATGTATGAAACATGTTTCTGGCTTTTAAGGTGGTATTGCATCTATAATGATCTCTCTAATCGCCAATGGCTATATTCTAGACATGAAAACATCCTCGACAACAGGACAGAAATAGAATCTAATTAGAATGAATCCTCTCTGGGCTGATGAAGTGGTCAGCTGCGGATCCCTATAATAATTATCAATTATTTATAATGTATCCTCATTGCTATGAGCCTGACGAATAATAACAGGCATAAAATGACTGATCCAAACTGCAGGGTGGCTGGCCCGTGAATAATATTGTAGTACTACAAGTTCCAACATGCTGAGTGCTTCTGTGGAGCTTGGGGAAGTATGAATTTACTTACTGACATTAAAAAAACTGATACAACCATTGTCTTCAGTGGTAAAATCAAAATGTCTATACACTCACATACCATACACACACACACACACACACACACACACACACACATCTTATTTGTCCTTCCCTACCATTTCTCTTGGCTAGACATGTTCAGATACTGCATGAGAGATGAACATCTTTTGAAAACAACCTCATTTTGCTATATTGTAAAGTGATATTACATACATGTCTGTGTGTGTGGCTACCCAATGGTAGTGTTGTGAGATGGAGGCCTGTCAAAGGTTTTGCTGACATTATATTGTATGAATTGGTTTCAGTCAATTGGTTTCATTGGTTTGCAGTCCTTAACCAAGGTTAAGGTTAAGGTTAGAGATATTGTAAATACACAGATACATAATGTAGACTCATACAAACAAAGCATATACATTCATAGATACACAAATATATACAATTGCAAGTAAAAAGTAAGAGGACCCATTGGAATGACCTATATTTCTTCTATGTTTACCAAATAAATGTGATCTGAATGTTATCTACTTCACAAGTTAATCAATAAGTTATTTATACCCAAAAAATGGTGCAGTTACAAAACATTCTCACATACAGATACAGTGGGTAAAAAAGGTATTTAGTCAGCCACCAATTGTGCAAGTTCCCCAACTTAAAAAGATGAGGCCGGCCTGTAATTGTCATCATAGGTAGACCTCAACTATGAGAGACAAAATGAGAAAACAAATCCAGAAAATCACATTGTCTGATTTTTAAAGAATTTATTTGCAAATTATGGTGGAAAATAAGTATTTGGTCAATAACAAAAGTTCATCTCAATACTTTGCTATATATCCTTGGCAATGACAGAGGTCAAAGTTTTCTGTAAGCCTTCACAAGGTTGGCACACATTGTTGCTGGTATGTTGGCCCATTCCTCCATGCAGATCTCCTCTAGAGCAGTGATGTTTTGGGGCTGTCGCTAGGTAACATGGACTTTCAACTCCCTCCAAAGGTTTTCTATGGGTTTGAGATCTGGAGACTGGCTAGGCCACTCCAGGACCTTGAAATGCTTCTTACGAAGCCACTCCTCCATTGCCCTGGAGGTGTGCTTGGGATCATTGTAATGCTGAAAGACCCAGCCACGTTTCATCTTCAATGTCCTTGCTGATGGAAGGAGGTTTGCACTCAAAATCTCACGATACATGGCCCCATTCATTCTTTCATGTACACGGATCAGTCGTCCTGGTCCCTTTGCAGAGAAACAGCCCCAAAGCATGATGTTGCCACCCCCATGCCTCACAGTAGTTATGGTGTTCTTTGGATGCAACTCAGCATTCACTCTCCTCCAAACACGAAGAGTTGTGTTTCTACCAAACAGTTATACTTTGGTTTCATCTGACCATATGACATTCTACCAATACTCTTCTGGAACATCCAAATGCTCTCTAGCAAACTTCAGACGGGCCTGGATATGTACTGGCTTAAGCAGGGGGAAACGTCTGGCACTGCAGGATCTAAGTCCCTGGCTGCGTAGTGTGTTACTGACAGTAGGCTTTGTTACGTTAGTCCCAGCTTTCTGCAGGTCATTCACTAGGTCCCCCTGTGTGGTTCTGGGATTTTTGCTCACTGTTCTTGTGACCATTTTGACCCCAAGGGGTGGTGAGATCTTGCGTGGAGCCCTTGATCAAGGGAGATTATCAGTGGTCTTGTATGTCTTCCATTTTCTAATTATTGCTCCCACAGTTGATTTCTTCACACCATGCTGCTTGCCTATTGCAGATTCAGTCTTCCCAGCCTGGTGCAGGTCTACAATTTTGTTTCTGGTGTCCTTCCACAGCTCTTTGGTCTTCACTGTAATGGAGTTTGGAGTGTGACTGTTTGAGGTTGTGGACAGGTGTCTTTTATACTGATAACAATGTCAAACAGGTGCCATTACTACAGGTAATGAGTGGAGGACAGAGGAGCCTCTTAAAGAAGAAGTTACAGGTCTGTGAGAGCCAGAAATCTTGCTTGTTTGTAGGTGACCAAATACTTATTTTCCACCATAATTTGCAAATAAATTCTTAAAAAATCAGACAATGTGATTTTCTAGATATGTTTTCTCATTTTGTCTCTCATAGTTGAGGTCTAACTATGATGTCAATTACAGGCCTCTCTCATCTTTTTAAGTAGGAGAACTTGCACAATTGGTGGCTGACTAAATACTTTTTTTCCACACTGTACATTGATAGAAAAATAAAAGTCAAAGATCTTGTATGCAATAAAGAAAAAGAAAAAGATAGATTGGTCATTAAGGCCTAAAATAAGCTTAAATGGGTTGTCCATGATTTTTTTTTTTATATTTATGGCCTATCCTTAGAATAAACCATAAATATCTGTTTGGTTGGGAGCCAACAGCCCCCACATGGATACAGCTGTTTGGAGGTACATCTGGTCTGTGTACTAAACAGTGCACAGAGTCAGAAGCAAATGGCTCATTGCCATGTACAGTGGCTAGGAGCTGCAGTACTTTTCTCTCCGCTTGCTTCGTGCAGAAACCGAGCGGAAACCACACGGACCCCATTATAGTCTATTGGGCCCGCAGGTTTCCCAGGTGAACCGCTTTTTCATGATTATAGGTTTCGTTCGGGGGGTCCCCAAGCAGACTCCCCGAACAGAAACCTGAACGCAGATGTGAACCAGGCCTAAGAATTGTGAATGTGTGATTGTTGTGATGCAGCACACTGAAACAATATCTGTCACCTTGCCTTGCCTACCAGTGACGCGATCTCTCTTCCTAAATGTATTTCTTTATATCAATTTATAAATTGTAAATTGTAATGAAATCTAATTTATCTGTTATTCCCTTCACTGAAATGCACTAATCCTCACTATCTATCGATATTCTCTGTCTAAGATGCGGCATTCTCTCTACATTCTCTATGCCACAAAATGGCAGTATTTATGGCTGGGCTTTTTAGAGGTGAATGTGATGAGACTGTAACTATATTGCATGGATACTCTGAAACTAATGGCGCACAATGTAAAGGATAGGGCATTAATAAAAAGGAACTGGACAACCCCTTTATTTGCTATAGACAAGAGACTAAGTGAGAGTTGTTTATCTCATCACAAAACTGTTGGGCTTCATTCACATGTCCATTTAGTTCAGATGTGTGATGTAATGTTAATCACAGACAGTACGTCATCCTGCTCATTTTTAGGTCATGTGCTGGCTATGATTGATCTATTTTTCACATTCTTATATATTTTTCTACGTCTCTGGGTCTGTGAATAACATGGACATCACACATCTACAAAATGTGGAGATGTAAATGAGACCTTAGAGCAGCTTGCCGTTCAGGCATAGACTATGTGTAGTCAGTGACGTGTGCAGCAGCTGCTGCATCAAACACTCACAAAATCTCAGCGTTCAATTTAAAAGGGTGTTCCAGTATTCTTTAATTGATAACCTATCCTTAGGACACCCGGGATCCCTGCAGATCAGCTGCTTGAAGCAGCAGCAGCGCTCCCTGAGTGCCACATGTACCTGCATCACAAGGTCATATGGGAAAAATTAATTGGCAGTGGAGGGGTGGGCATAGCAAGCAATGTGAGCGAGACAGACATCCTTCTCCTCCACTATAACTAATAAATTTGCCAGATGCATCATCATCATCCTCACGACTAGAGATGAGCGAATCAAAGCTGAAGAAGTGGAATTTGTTCTGAATTACAGGAAAAATTTGATTCACATCAAATTTTGATTTCCTCACGCTTTGTGGTAATGAATCGCATTTTTTCCTGAAATGACTGCTACACGTTAGGACATGGGGCAACGAATTCTGGGAACGTGGGATCACCCACATTGCCATGCGTGCATCCATTCAGCAGCCAGCCCTGTGATGTCACAGCCCTATAAATACCCTCCACCATCTTGAATTCAGGCATTTTCCAGTGTACTTAGTGCAGGGAGAGACATCAGCAGGCGCTAGGGAAAGTGGTAGAAAAGACTTGAAAACTGATATTTTGCTCAATCGAAGTTCAGGGAAAGAGCATTAGAAGTATAGGGAAAGGATAGGGAGGAATTTATCCAGAGTATTGAAGCAGAACAGGGTTCATTTGGGGTGTTTACTACACCTTGCTGCACTGACTGCCATTATACTGCTGCTCACATCGATATACCACTGTTTGTCTTTGATGTATATTGTGGTATCCAGAAAGTGGCCCTAGTTGTCACTTACAACCCACAGCTGGAGATTCTACAAAGGATTGCCAAGGAGCTCCAACGTGTGCTACATAGGGACAACAGACTCAGACATATTTCCAGTCCCCCTCTCCTTTCCTTTCGACAACCACCAAACCTGAGGCGTATTATTGTCCGGAGTGCCCTGAAGGTCCCAACTGAAAATGGCACCTCACCTTGCCTGCAAAACAGGTGCAAGACCTGCAGGCACATCCACACTGCTGACAGTGTACCTATCCCACAGCCACAACAGGTGCACAGGATTAGGGGGACATTTTCCTGCAGGTCTTCCAATGTGGTGTATCTCATAATGTGTGTGCAATGTTCCACCACAGGCCTCTATGTGGGGGAAACAGGCCAGAGACTTAGCGCAAGAACTCACACAGATCCACCATTAATAACAGCAGAACAGCTCTTCCAGTGGTCGCACATTTCTCCGAAGAAGACCACTCTATTGAAGATTTGCGGGTTGTGGTTTTAATGGGACATTTTAAGATGCAGAGGAGAGGAAAGAATGGAAATATAAGTTAATGCAAAAATTTCAAACTCTGCAATTTGGACTTAATATTTATACCAGTTTCATGTCACTCTATGTATGAACTTTGAGTGTCACAAATCACCACGTGACAGCAAACAGCGAGAATTACTGATCCCTCTGTCACGGCCCACAACTTTCCAGATTGTTTATTTTTTGACTGGTTGTAAATAACTTCTCTACTTAGATTGCATTTTGTTTATTTTAAGGCTCTAAGATCCTTTGAAGGTCCATGCCTTTAGGGTATAAAAAAATCTGTGAATTTTCAGTTTCTTGTATAACACCATGTCTGATGAAGGGAGCTAGTACTCCCGAAAGCTTACCATCAAATATACTCAGTTAGCCTCTAAAAGGTATCACCTGATTCAGAGGCGTAGCTAGGGGTTTGGCACAGGGGGGGGCAAACATATCCAAGTGGGCCCCTACCTGGGTATACCGAAGTTATCACTATATGGTGACCACAGATACTGGATGTACACAGGGCTCTGCATACAGTTTAAGTAAATACAGTACAGGAAAATGTTGTTACTTACAGGTGACGTCTCTAACTGTAATATTTCACATTTCTTGTCTCTTCCATCTGGACTACCATGACCATTTCTTCCATTCGCAACTTGTCTCTGTAAAGTTTGCAACACAGACATTTTTGGCTCCTCACTTTTCCAGACATGCGACCCACATTTTCCTTGCCTATACAAAGTCCCCATCCCGCTGCTACCCCCAATTATAAAATACATGATATAAAAATCCCCTGTAAACGAATGATACCCCTATATGTATCTTAAATTCACAATGCCCCTTTGTGCCCCTTAATTAATTCCTTCCTTGTGTCCCCTTAAATGGATTGTTTGGTATCAGAATTATTAATGCAGGCAGTAGGCCAGGGTTGTTAATAAAAATGCACTGACACTTACCTGAATCCTCCCCTCTGTCCCTGCCCTGGGCCTACCATCATCTTCACTGCAGTATTTGTGCAGTGAAGGTGATGCAGCACTGCAGCACTGATGTCAAATTGACGGGACCGCTACAGCCAATCACCACTCTCTACAGTACAGCAGTATATAGTGTTGGGCTGTTGTGGTTCCCCTGTTGTGACATCTCGCTGCAGCCTCTCTGTATACAAGTAAAAGTGACAGACATCCCAGTGCAGGTAAAAGGGGAAAAGTACATTATAACGCTGGCCTTCTGCCTGCTTTAACATTTATGATAGTACAACCCTTTAAATGAATAGTGCCCCTCAATTAATAATGCCCCTGTGCCCCCCAGTTAATAATACTTCTGTATGCCCCCTTAAATCAATAATGCCCCCTGTGCCCCCCAAAAAAATACTCCTGTATGCCTGCTAATGCCTCAGCTAATAATGCCCCTTAATTAATAGTTCTCCTCTATATTCCCTTAAAGGGGTTGTCCAGGAAATGCAGAACTGGTGTAGGAGGCCGGGGAAGGTGAAATATAAAAAAAACACAAAACATACTCTCCTGTTCCAGGAACTTCGGTGTCCCCCATTGCTGTCAGGATCAGCGTCGCTCCCCACAGGTAATAGCCCCCACATAAGTAATGCTGTTACCTGTGGGGGGCCACTATTACTGTAATAGTGAGCTAAAAGCAACCGCCTTCCCCCACACACACAAGTCCCCCTCCCCCACATACCATTCCATATACACTTGCTCTGTATAGTTTTAATGTACTTACAGAGCAGTGATGGGGTGGGCGGGGCCTCCTCTTGCAGACAGCCTGTGCGCATCTACTATTTTCTTCCCACTGGAAACATAGAATAGCGGTCAAGGTTCCGAGCGGGACCTCCTCGTGCACACAGCCTGTGCGCATCGTCTACTTTCCTCCAGGAACCTTAATCCCCTATTCTATGGTACCACTAGAAAGAAAATAGTAGATGCGCACAGGCTGTGTACAGGAGGAGGTCCTGCTCACCCCATCACTGTTACATGTACAGGTTATAGAACGGCAGAACAGAAAGCTAATAGCTTTCTGCTCTGTCATGTATTTCAACTGCATCGGTGTCCTGTGCCGATGCAGTTGAAATTTTTGTGTGCACTTGCGGTGGCCCCGGAGTGGGCCCAATAAAGTCATTGGGCCTGGGGCTGCCGCCCCCTCTGCCCCCCTCCCACTAGCTAAGCCTCTGGCCTGATTACTTCACTCTTCTATAAAACTGGTGTCTTCTTATTTTGTAGAGAAGTTTTTGGGCTCCCTGACAGTTTTAGCTCCCTATAACTATGCCCCTGGGTCAGAGTTGTAGCTAGAGGGGTGCAGAAGGGGTGGCTGCCCCGGGCCCACTGACTCTATGGGGCCCACCCCGGGGCCGCCATTAATACATCCTTTATTTCTAACTAGATCAGTGGCTGCAGACACCGATCTAGTTAAAACACTTCCTGCAACTTAACAGCATTGTAAACCGCAAGCCAATACAGACCTGCAGTTTAAAAGACACTGTGACCACAGACCGATGTCTGCTTCTCAGCACAGGCGGCGCGATGATGTCACAACATCGCGCCACCTGTGCTCGGACACAGATGTCCTATGCGTGGACAGGGAGGAAGCAGCAGTTCTATTCATCAGGATCGCAGGTAGGTGAGTGTGACTTTTTTTTGTGGTATATTAAATAGCATAGCTCCCAGTGGGGGAGTCCCAATTTTACACTGCTGTCCCGCGGTCCCGCATAGCTTACAGTTTATCCCGCTATGCCCCTGAAGTGTTTTGCTGTTAACAAACTTTATTAGGGTAGTGTAAAGGGTAGATGCTAAATCCTAGTGGGTAAAGGACCTTTGATGATGTCATGACCATGTGATCAGTCTCTTGTGTGGGCGGAGCTATTCTGGATACTGCGGGACAGACTGTGATGTTACTCAGAAACTGGGAACGAGAGTGATGGAAGAGACAGGGACACAGCATGTGTGAGCAAGAGGGGGGAACTGAGGGCAGATGTAGGGGGCAGTTAAACTGCTGGCAGATAAAGGGGGACATTAAGCTGGTGGTAGATGGAGGGGGCAATTAAACTGGGGGCAGATAAAGGGGGGCATTAAGCTGGTGACAGATGAAGGGGGAAATTAAATTCGTGACAGATAAAGGGGGACATTAAACTGGGGGTTGATGAAGGGAGCATTAAGCTGGTGACAGATGAAGGGGGACATTAAGATGGTGGCAGATAAAGGGGGATATTAATCTGGGGGAGCAGATGGAGGGTGACATTAAACTGGGGGCAACTGGAGGAGGACATTAAACCGTGGGGGGTAGCTGGAGGGGGACATGTCTGCCTCTAGTTGCCCCCAGTTTAATGTCCCCCTCCAACTACCCCCACTGTTTAATGTCACCCTCCAACTGTCACATAGTTTAATGTTACCCTACAGCTGCCCCAGTTTAATGTCCCCCTCTAGTTTCCACCAGTTTAACTGGGGCATGATTAGAAGGACTTAATACTGTGGGGCAACTGGAGGAGAACATTATAATGTGGGGGCATATAATGTTAGGGTTACTGTAGGAGCATTATACTGTGTGGGGCACATGGAAAAATAGACGAGAATGGGCGGAGTCAACATAGAAGTGGGTGGCGCATAGCACGCCGTATATTTTGTCTCTCTTTCTGTCCTTTGAAAGTTGGAAGGTATGTAATAGTATAAGGGGTGGTTAGGAGGGGGAAATATAACTATAAAGGGAGGATTCATTAGGGGGCATTATGACAATGAGGTGTCCATTTATATATGGTTATTGGGGGGCATTATGAATACAAGGGGGGAGGTTATTTATATAAGGGGCCATTAGAGGGCATCATTTATATTAGGAGGCATTATGAACATAAGGGGTTGGTCATTAATATAAGGAGCCATTAGAGGTGCAGTATTTATGTCAGGGAATCAGGGGTATAATATGAGGGGGCAATTAAGTTAAAGTTGCACTTGGGCTTCATTAAGACTAAGGCCCCATGTAGCGGGCTCCAGCCAAAAAAAGCGCTGCAGGAAAAACCGCGGCGGTAGCATTGTGGTTTTTCCTGCAGTGCTTTTTACAGAAGGTCCGCAGAGGATTCCCCCTGTGGACTTTCTGTTTTTAATACATCTATATGGAAACCGCCAGCGTTTCCATAGGTATAATTGACTTGCTGCAATTTCCAAAACCGTAACAGTTTTGGAAATCGCAGTGCGTCTGCTGCACATATTTTTCTGCAATGTTTGGATGGGATTTGCTAAAATGCCACGGTATTTTTCTGTGGGTTTTCGCCACGTGGGGCCCCCATCCCCACTTTGCAGTAAAATATGCGCAGCGGATACGCTGCGATTTCCAAAACAGTCGCAGTTTTGGAAATCACAGCATGTCAGTTATACCTATGGAAATGCCAGCGGTTTGCCTATAGATATAATTGAAGCAGAAAGTCCGCAGAGGAAACCTCTGCAAACTTTCTGTGCAAAGTGCTGCAGGAAAAAACGCGATCAATAAGAGGAGCTAAAGATGTCTGTGTTGCAAACTTTACAGAGACTGGAAGAAGTGGTCATGGCCGTCCAGATGAAAGAGATGGGGAATGTGAACGATTAGTCAGAGACGTCACCGGTAAGTCACTAAATGTTAATGCCCTGTATTCACCTAAATCGTCTGCAGAGCCCTGTGTAGAGCCGCTATATACCAGTATACGCTCACCGTATACTGATAGTATCGGTATACAAACATGTCCAAGTTGGGGGCCCACTTGGACATGTTCGCCCCCCGTGCTGAACCCCTAGCTACGTCTCTGCCCTGGGTATATCATCTAGTCATCAGTATGTCTTTTTTTGTTTTGTTTTTTTAAGCTTTATTCATCTTCAAAAACCTTTTCTTTAAATTTTTGTGTTTATTTTCCATTACTTGGAAACATTCAACAAATTGCTATTGATGGATCTGTCATGATAATAACATGTTTCTCTTAAGTACTCTGAATAATATAATGGTCTCCTGCTGTTAAGATATCTGATTGGTTACTAACAACAGAATACCTCCTGAAGCCTTGCTTTCTGACCCCTTAATATGTTGTGATGTCAGTGCAATATTATGCATTCATAAGTCATATTCTTATAAAAATTATAATGTTAGTATGTTCCTGTGATATCTTTATGTCTGTGTCTGGATACTACCAGAACAGTGAGATCTGTCAACAAATCTGGCAACTAATCTGTTTGCTGATGGTTTCCTTATAACAGTGGAATATTTTTTATAAATAAGCTAAAACAGTAATAAATATGTGTTACAAATATATTCTGGTTTCTTCTTTGTGACTATAAAGTCAATGTTGACCAGGGGTTGAGTTCTCTCTATGTATAATAAACTTTCTACTAGCGGCTTTGTATCATACAGATATTTACATCACCCTAAACTATCAATAACTAGTAGGTTAACATAATGTACAAAAGGAAAATAAGTCATTATGAAGGATCTTTGCCAGGAAAGGACAAATTATTTGGTTCTATAATAGAGACTTGTCTGGTAGTCGTACAGTGTAAACTAATGAGGATGAAGAAAAGTGCAGAATCAATGAACGGATGGCAGCGGTTGCCTCGGAGAATATAACTAACACATAGTCCTATGGAATGCAGCAGTGGAGATAGCAGAGCTGTGTAAAACAATGAAGAGAGGCATTTTTATGAAATTATAAATGACATTGCTGTGGTATAGAATGGTAATGAGTGCCGAGCTTGGTTATGTTATTAATCCTGGCACCAAAGGTTTCTTATTCAACTGAGATGAGGAACGCAAACTAAGAATAAGGAGATGTGTTATCTTGGCATAAGCATGTTCACATACAGTGCCTTGCGAAAGTATTCGGCCCCCTTGAACTTTTCAACCTTTTGCCACATTTCAGGCTTCAAACATAAGGATATAAAATTTTAATATTTTGGTGAAGAATCAACAACAAGTGGGACACAATCGTGAAGTGCAACGAAATTTATTGGATATTTTAAACTTTTGTAAAAAAAAAAAAACTGAAAAGTGGGGCGTGCCAAATTATTCGGCCCCCTTAAGTTAATACTTTGTAGCGCCACCTTTTGCTTCTATTACAGCTGCAAGTCGCTTGGGGTATGTCTCTATCAGTTTTGCACATCGAGAGACTGAAATTCTTGCCCATTCTTCCTTGGAAAACAGCTGGAGCTCAGTGAGGTTGGATGGAGAGCGTTTGTGAACAGCAGTTTTCAGCTCTTTCCACAGATTCTCGATTGGATTCAGGTCTGGACTTTGACTTGGTCATTCTAACACCTGGATACGTTTATTTGTGAACCATTCCATTGTAGATTTTGCTTTATGTTTGGGATCATTGTCTTGTTGGAAGATAAATCTCCGTCCCAGTCTCAGGTCTTTTGCAGACTTCAACAGGTTTTCTTCCAGAATGGTCCTGTATTTGGCTCCATCCATCTTCCCATCAATTTTAACCATCTTCCCTGTCCCTGCTGAAGAAAAGCAGGCCCAAACCATGATGCTGCCACCACCATGTTTGACAGTGGGGATGGTGTGTTCAGGGTGAGCTGTGTTGCTTTTACGCCAAACATATCGTTTTGAATTGTGGCCAAAAAGTTTGATTTTGGTTTCATCTGACCAGAGCACCTTCTTCCACATGTTTGGTGTTTCTCCCAGGTGGCTTGTGGCAAACTTTAAACAAGACTTTTTATGGATATCTTTGAGAAATGGCTTTCTTCTTGCCACTCTTCCATAAAGGCCAGATTTGTGCAGTGTACGACTGATTGTTGTCCTATGGACAGACTCTCCCACCTCAGCTGTAGATCTCTGCAGTTCATCCAGAGTGATCATGGGCCTCTTGGCTGCATCTCTGATCAGTCTTCTCCTTGTTTGAGATGAAAGTTTAGAGGGACGGCTGGGTCTTGGTAGATTTGCAGTGGTCTGATACTCCTTCCATTTCAATATGATCGCTTGCACAGTGCTCCTTGGGATGTTTAAAGTTTGGGAAATCTTTTTGTATCCAAATCCGGCTTTAAAATTCACCACAACAGTATCACGAACCTGCCTGGTGTGTTCCTTGGTCTTCATGATGCTCTCTGAACTTTAAACAGAACCCTGAGACTATCACAGAGCAGGTGCATTTATACGGAGACTTGATTACACACAGGTGGATTATATTTATCATCATCAGTCATTTAGGACAACATTGGATCATTCAGAGATCCTCACTGAACTTCTGGAGTGAGTTTGCTGCACTGAAAGTAAAGGGGCCAAATAATATTGCACGCCCCACTTTTCAGTTTTTTATTTTTTACAAAAGTTTAAAATAACCAATAAATTTCGTTCCACTTCACAATTGTGTACCACTTGTTGTTGATTCTTCACCAAAAAATTAAAATTTTATATCTTTATGTTTGAAGCCTGAAATGTGGAAAAAGGTTGAAAAGTTCAAGGGGGCCGAATACTTTCGCAAGGCACTGTATATCATTAACAGTGAAATCACTATCAGTTTTAGGCCAGGGTTCCACGTTGTGAAAATGCCGCGATTTGACCATGGCAGAAACGCCATGGCAAAAACTGCTGCGTTTTACAGTACCTACATAGTGGATGGGTTTCTGGCTAATCCCATCCACACATTGCAGGTAAATATCTGCAACGTAAATGCTGCGATTTCAAAAAGCGTTTTTGTAAATCACAGCATGTCATTTATACCTACAGTAGTAGTATAATGTTGTACCGTGTTAGCCATTGAAAGTAGTGGAAGAGTGAAGAAATCAGGCATTACCTATTAGAGGCTAACTGAGTATATTAGATGGTAAGCTTCCGGAAATCTAGCTTCCTTCATCAGACATGGTGTTAGCACCATGTCTGATGTAGGAAGCTAGACTTCCAAAAGCTTACCATCTAATATACTCAGCCTCTAAAAGGTATCGCCTGATTTCTTCACTCTTCCACTACATTTATACCTACGGAAACACTGGCGTTTTCCGTATATGTATAATAGGGACAGAAAGTCCGCAGAGGAAAACTCTGTGGATTTTCTGTAAAAAACGCTGCGGGAAAAACCGCAATGTGTTTCCGCTCGATACATGAGGCCTTAGCATCAAAGGGTGTATACAGTGGAGTAACCGAAGGCTCATGGGCTGTGGTGCAAAAGATTAACTTAGGCCCTTCTCTACAACTTCTCCTCATCACCATCAGGTGTGTCACCAACAAAGTATCTGGCTTCACCCCAAAACTGCGTGGCTTTGCACTGTCTGCACACTTTTAGGCTAAGGCCCCATGTTACGGAAACACAGCAGAAAAGAACGGTTATTTACAGTACGTAAATAAGATTCTCGATAAACTCATCTAAACATTGAAAAAAGAGCTGTGGAAAAGCTGCGTTTTCAAAAAAAGCATGTATTTTTGAAAAATGCAGCATGTCAATTTTAGCTGCGGAAATGCATGTGTTTTCCCTATAGACTTAATAAGAGAAGAAAAACCGCAGAGAAAAAAATGAAATGAAAAACACTGTGGAAAAAATGTTACGCGTTTTCGCTGCAGCGTTTTTTTATTTGCATTTCGTTATGTGGGGTCTTAGCCTTAAGAATGATTTTCTAAGAAAGTCGGAACATGCTCAAAGTCGCAGTGATTGCTTCCCAATAATGATGACATAACCGACTAATGCATTTGATCATTGAGGGCAGTGGATGTTGCTGGAGCCATGTGGGGGATGCCCTTGAGTTCATCACCAGAGCACTAGAAATGGAGATCCGAGGAGCTATCAGAAGCCCTTCCGCTGTATGGAGTTAGAAAGAAGGGGTGAGAAAAGCTTTGGTTTTTAGATTATTCCCTGCCGTTACTTTTTGCTTAATTAATTAAATTTTATCATTTAAAGAGGACCTTTCATGTTCTCATGTATATGCTGTTTTACATACCGCTAGAAAGCCGATAGTGTGCTGAATTCAGCGCACTGCTGACTTTCTCGTTATGTGCCCCGGGGCTGGAGATATCGGGGGTCATAGTTTCACGGTTCAGCGTCAGAAGGGCGTTCCTGATAGTCTAGCTGCGCTGTGAGGAACAGCGTCGTCTGTGACAGTACTCGTCCATAGCACTGTACTGGGGGGGGGGGGGTGTTCCTCTCAGCTCAGCATCATAGCTGGGCGGTAAGGAACGCCCCCGCTGACTGTACTCGTCCCATAGCCCTGTACTGAATTCAGCGAGCTGTCGGCTTTCTAGCGGTATGTAAAACCGCATATACATGAGTACGTGAAAGGTCCTCTTTAAGTTACTTGAGCCTTTTTTGTTGTAAATTAGGACCATTTTGTGGTCTTTTTCTGTCCTACTTATAAAGCATTTGCACCTTTTTTTCCAGATGTTATGCTGCCCTCGCCACTTTTGCTTTTGTCTAATAAGGGGGTTTTGGCCTAAATAGATATATTTTCATGTTGTATTTATGATTTGTGCCTTTTTAACCCCTTCCCGCCAGTGACATTTTTCAATTTTTGACTTGCTTTTTTGACTCCCCACCTTCCAAACCCCATAACTTTTTTATTTTTCCGTTCTCAGAGCCATATGAGGGCTTAATGTTTGCGGGACAAATTGTTCTTCATAATGGTACCATTTATTATTCTGTACATTGTACTGGGATGCTGGAAAAACATTCAGAATGGGATGCAATTGGAGAAAAAGTGCATTTGTGTGATTATCTTATGTACTTCGTTTTTATGGTGTTCACTGTGCAGTGAAAATGACATGTCACCTGTATTCTATGTTTCAGTAGAATTCCAGGTATACCAAATTTATATAGTTTTATTTACGTTTTAACCCCTTAACAAAAATCTAAAACTTTGCATACATTTTTTTTTTCTTAGTCGGCATATTCTGACAACCGTAACTTTTTTTTATATTTCAATAATGCATAGGGTGCATAGGGCATCTTTTTTTGCGGAGCCAGGTGTAGTTATAGGTGAAGGTTTAGTTATACCATTTTGGGGAATTTCTATTGCTTTGATCACTTTTTATTCAAATTTTTAAGAGAGGCGAAACAGCGAAAATACAGCAGTTCGGCACTTTTGATTTTTTTTTTTCCCTGCTATGGTGTTCACCGTATGGGAAAAATAATTTTATAAGTTTGTAGACCGGGCATTTTCGGACACAGGGATACCTAATGTGTATGTGTTTTACAGTATTTTTTTTACTTTTATATGTATTCTAGGGGAAGGTGTGTGATTTTTAATTTTTACTATTTTTTTTTTTTTTACATTTTTTTATATTGCATTTATTAGACCCCTTAGGGGTCTTGAACCCCAGAGGGTCTGATCACTAATGCAATGCATTACAATGTTAATGCACTGCAAAAGATTGGCATTGGTATGACATCATACAAATAAATGGCAGACAAGCCTGGGAGCCCTCAATAGGCAATAGATTGCCAGCCCCGGATATCATTCCGGATGCTGGCGATCCTCGCCAAAATGGCAGCGCCCATGTGCTGCCGGGAAAATGGCGCCTTGATCAGTATTAGCACCAGGTCTCCGCTGTATAATATAGCAGAGACCCGGCGGCTATGGCAGTCGTTCAGCTCCTGAGCGGCTGCCATATTTAAATAGGGGTTAAGAATGGCAAAAAAGCCCGTCAGGTCAGGCAGCATTAAAATGGGAAATGGCACCTTTTTTTTTAACAAAAAATGGGGCACTTGTGCCTTTTTGAACAAAAAAGGGGCAAAGTGCATATAGATTATAAAGGCGCATCTAAACTAAAACATTTGCACAACATTTTATATGGAGGTACGCTTACATCATAAATAGGTACCACAGTAAAACTATCCTAAAAAAAAAGTTGCAGCTGAGCTGCAAAAAATCATCCTGTTATTTTCAAGTTGCGGCATTTCATGCTGCAGCAAGCCTGCGCTGTCACTTTGTATTGTGAAATGTCTTTACATAAGGAATCTGCAAATAAACTTCCACAAGGAGTCTATTCTATAAGAATACCTGAATATACAATCACCCTAGAGGATCGCACACCCTAGGAAATGTGCCAAAAACAATAAGTGATAATTAACCCTTAAGGATTTGGCCTATTTTGGGCCTTCAGAGCCAAGCAACCTGTTTTATTCCTTATCAACCTCTTTACATAATGTCATAGTGTTTTTTTTAGTTTTTTTTTCTGAATAAAAGAATATTTTATGGAAAAAAAAATTCAGACTTGTAACTTTTGCATTTTAGATTTCTAGATTTTATATTGTTTTTATTATTTATGTGTTGAGCTTGATTTCTAAAGGCTTATTTATTGCAAGCTGTAGGTTTTTTAGGCATAATTTTTTGTCATATAATTTATTATTATATAAACTATTGCTTGCCTACTAGGCTAAGGTCCTACATAGTGGGCTGCATCAATAAAGCGCTGCGGGAAAAAACGCGGCGGAAACGCATTGTGATTTTTCACACAGTACTTTTCACAGAAAGTCTGCAAAAGTTTACTCTGTGGACTTTCTGTTTCCATTATGCCTATAGGGAAACCGCCAGCGTTTCCATTGGCATAATTGAAATGCTGCGATTTCCAAAACCCCAACAGTTTTGGAAATTGCAGCATGTCTGCAGAGTGTATTTTTCCACTAGAATCCCATCCACTTTGTAGTGACTGTAAAATGCAGTTTTTTGCCGTTTTTATGGGGCCCCGGCCTAATACATTTATAAAGGAGAAATGAAGCAATGTCACCATTGTTTTTCTCCTACCAAACACAATGAGGTTTAATAATGTTTTGTCTTTTTTTCCCAACAGTGTTGTCGTATTTCTATTTTTTTTTTACTATTTGAAAATATTTAAAAAATGCTTATTTATTATTTTTTATTTAAGAAAGGCCTTTTATTAAGCTTAATTAATATGTATTTTAATGATTTTTTTTTGTCCCACTAAAGGAAGAAAGCAGCAAAGTTTTGATCACTGATATAATGCTTTGGAATGCTTAAATTACATTTCAAGGTGCTCACAGAGGGAAAGTCAAATGCTCTATTATGACCTCAGTTATTACCAGAAGCCATGGCACCAGGGTGAATGTCCACCCTTGAAAACCAGATTTTTTTAAATCCAAAGAGGCTTTTCCCATATTACAGTGGTCAGTTAATTTTTCTGATACAGAGTTCCTACCCCTTGCAAATACTTTAAATTTCTAACATAACATGATGTCTGCTTGCAGCCACCACTAGAGGGAGTGTAGGAGCTACATGCATACTGTTCTACATTAAAGGGCGTCTGTCACCAGAGCCAGGGCCACATCTAGATATAGGTGGTGGGCCCTTGGGCAACCGAGTCTCAGTGAGCCTCCTGTCAGTCATGGTGAGAGGCACAATCCATTAAATGTAGTGAGTCCTGTGATTTATATAGACCATCATATATGCTCTTTCTGTACAGACTTTATCTTCTGTTTAAAACAATAACAAGCAAGACGGAAGAAAGTTTCTATCTTGTTTTTAACATTGTAGTGAATGGTGGTGGTTGCAAATGGAGGGATTTCCGTCTGTACCTGTCATTCTGTCAGAACAACAAACTGAAAAGTGTGAACTCATATTGTACAGCATACATACAATTATCATACATATAAAACATTAGCTGTAGTGTCTATACACTTTTTTTTAACAAACCTTTAATGCAAAAAAAACCCACAATGTATGGCTCTGTTCACATCTGCATCATGAATTCTTTTGTAAATTCAAACCTTTAGCTCATGATAGACACAACACTTTACCCAACAGATCCCTTTGACTTATAATGGGGTTTGTTGAGTTTTATTATTTCATGCTTTTACTCTGGACATTTGTTGTAAATAATGATTCACTCACTAACATTAGACCGTTGGGTAACAAAGGTTGAGGTACTACAAGTGCCAGGGCAGAACAATTGCACAGTGGACTGATTTATAAACTTTAGCAAATTTAACGATTAAAACTTTCACTGCTCATCTATCACATATCTGCTGGACACTCACCATCTGTCCAGGTAAGTGGACCCCTTGATCCCAATGAGTCCTTGAATCTCTCCATTGCTGACATATCACAGTTTTTTTGTCAATATGCAAATAGCTCTTTGGAGCAATTAAGGCCATGCCATTGCTCCAAAGAGGTAATAAACAATGGTCTCACTGCTCCAAAGAGCTAATTTGCATATTGGCAATATGTCAGCAATAGAGGCACCGATTGACCAAGGGAAAACACCGTATGATTCAGGTGTCCCTAACATATCTGCAGGCTGGGCTCATATGCTGGGTTCTGGTGACAGACTACATTTAAACTCAATAAAACAGCATCTAGTAAACTCCCTTTAGTGGTGGCTGCAAGAACATTATATTTTAAATCTACGTCTATAAGGGGATATGGAACTTTGTATCAAAAAAGCTGGACTGTGTATTATGACATTCTGTAACATCTGAAGTGTGTATTATGATGTTGTGCAGCATCTCAGATATATAATATAATGTGCTATATTACTATAATGTGCTATTATATTAGTGTGTATTATAATGACCTGCAGGAGATGAGGTGTGGATTATGGTGTTCAGCAGCATCTGAGGTGTGTAGGATGATGTTCTGTAGCAACTGTGGTATATTATGAGTTTCTGGCTTATCATTACGATGTTATATAGTAGTTGATGTGTGTATTATGATGTGCTGCAGCAGCTGAGTTGAGTATTATGGTGTTGAGCAGGTGTATATATTAATGATCTAACACCCTCCTTCTGCAGAAAGAGATAAGGAGCGCCTCTGATGCGCTGCTCATGTTTGTGTGATCATCAAATCCGATATGAGAATGTGATGTGTATACAAATACAGTATATACCATTTATTGTACCACAATAACAGCACACAGATGAATTCCATCCAGTGTCGCCTACAGCAGGGTCATACTGCACTAGTATTACTATACCCTATAGAATGGCAGATATTGAGTCTTGCATCAGTATAATGGTTCATTGTAGTTGATGGCTGTGAATGTGACCCCCATCTCTCCTCCCCTCCTTCATGAATGCCCCTACTCTCTTCCTATCCCTCCCCTCCACTATACATTGTGATAGTGAGAGCAGCTGATTATCACACAGAGCAGGCACTGATCGCCCAGGCGCAGGCAAACGTACAATTTTTCTATGAAGAAGGAGAATGGAACATAACACATCACCTTCCCCCACCTCCAAGGACTACTAATTATTCCTCTGAATAGGATGTTTGCAAAGAAGATGGGTGAAATTTAAATGTAATCAAGTCTTGTCTGTGAGCTGCCGCCGCCACCGCTGCTGCCTCTCCTCTCTGAACCATCTGCTGCCAAGAGTGTGAAAATGCAACACTATTTGGTGTCGTAAAAAAAGAGAATAAGAAATCGAGCACTTGTCTCTAATGAAAGAAAACCATACAACTTCACACTGCAGAAAGGAAAGAGTACTAAGCACTGTCGATGCGATGTGCAGCTTTTATCTAAGTGGATATAATACAGCAATTCACAATGTTTCCCCTAGTGCTGCTACAAATGTGTTACTAACGCCTTAAAGAGAATATCCATCTACTTTGTCGATTTGAGGTCCAGTAATTTATCAACTTCTTTTTATGTTTTCTAAGTATAAACTAATACAGAGCTCCAAGTCCCGTGCATAGACATAAAGTTAAATATTAAATTCTGTCTGTCTGCAGCTTTCACTACGTGGTGCTTATTGGCTTACTGCTTTCTGTAGTATTATAGAGTTTGATGCATAAATAGTACATGGTATGCTCTTAGGCTCCCTCTAGTGATGGCTGCAGGCAACTTAAATTTTTAAGTTTATCTCTACATCTCAGCAGATTTGCAGATTTCTATAATAGAAAAACTGAGCTCTAGCTCCTATGAAAATAAATATGAAATTTACTGACACCTTCAAGTGGTTATACCATGACAGATGTGTATTGCCTATCTACAGTAGATGTCTGATAGATGTGCTTACTACCTCTGCAACCCACACCTATCTCTAGAAATGAGCCAAGTAATCTCGGTCCAGCCTCACCCAAACCCACTGACACCCAAATCCAGGCTGCTAGAGGTTGGACCGTTTTATAGAAACAGCTGAGTTCACTGTTTCCTTATCTCCCATACAAGTGAATGAGAGTTACAGGATAGCTATACTATTTCTTTTTCTCATAAGTTACTGAAACATCGTAGCTCACTGTTCTACACCAGTGTTTTTCAACTGAAGGACTCTAGTGAAAAAAGTGACTACTAACTGACTACCCCCAAAGTAGCGATCAGTTATAAATGTTAACAAAATAAGGCAGTTATTTAATGCTCCCCTTGGTGCCCCCAACATGTATTATAATGCCCCCTCCCTGCTGACTCAACATATAGATTATTGGCCTCCTCCTTTGTGCTCTCACATGTAGTATCGTGGCCTCCCCTTTAGTGCTCCCAGCTGTAGGAGCGAATGGTGAGCTGCATGCTTCCTCTCTGTTCCAGAATCTGCTGTATTGTCAGCAGTAGGCAGCCGGAGCAGAAAGGAAGTGGGGAGCAAAGTGGTAAGTAGTGAATGCAACTCATCACTCGCTCCAAAGGGTACGTATAACTGCAATGAACACATCCAGTACAGTGGTTCTCAGCTGTGGTGCGTACCCCCAGGGACCATGGGGGTACACGTACTGCAGGTTGAGAACCACTGTTCTACACTGTTCCCATAACTCCCATTCAATTTAGTTCATTGAGCTTGGCTGTTTCCATAAACTTAACCACCTCTGACAGCCTGAATTTTTGCTGTGAGTGGTATTGGATGAGACTAGATGCAGGTCCCAGATGTGAGACCCCAACTATGAGACATACATGGCATATCCTATGCCAAAAATGTCTGTTGTGCGAATACCCCTTTAAGGTCTTCAATTTATATTACATGATGAATTAAAATCTAGATGATGTCTCCAGAAATACACCTTTTGAACACAAGCAATTCATCAAGCCCTGCACTCTAGAATCCTGGTGCAAAAAGTTACAAAGTAGGGTTTTGCGCCTTTTTGCACAAAATTTTTCTGACAATTTGCATTTTTACACCACTCACTTAACTCTTGAAAAGTGGGTGGGAAATTGGGTGTGGTTAGTTTGGGTAGCTGTCTGTCTGCACTCTGGAGTTATCAAATGCAACTTTCCCAAATGTTGTTGTTATCTCACTGTAGTAGGGAGTGGTGTAAAAAGTGGAGCAACATTTCAATACAGAAGGAAGGGTTAATTTTGACAAATTTATCAAATATTGTGTGACACTGGATAAATTTGGCACAAATATATGTCACACTCCAGTAAAACTGACATTAAAATTCCCCTTATCATAAATTCCACCCACAATGTTGATACAACTTTATCACATTTTTTTAAAATATTTTTTTTTAAAACTCCTAGAATGTCACTCTCATTTTTGTCACTCTCATAATTTATACAGAGCCACACGTGTCTCTCTGAATGAGTGCGACCCAGTGTCACAATTGCATGAAGTTACCTAATTTGTGCATTCCACTTTGGTTTAACAAATATGCAGTACCCAATTTTCCATGGGTTCCATAAGCCTATGGCTACCTGGTGGTGACATCACCGTATTCTGGCCTTATAGAATGAATGTTGTTTTAATACTGTGAGGGATTACAATAATTTTAATGTACCCAGTGCATTGTGGGGAATACTCAGTAAAGCTAAAATGTCTATAATCCAAAATATATATAAAAACTCCTTCTATAGACTGCACTCTGTTTCCTCTTACTCTAGGTTTACACTTGTGCTCGGGTTTTCGTTCTTCAGGTTCGCTTGGGGATTTGAAAAACAGAAACCTAATCCTCTTACAAAGCGGTTAACCACAGATACCCGCAGACCCCATAATGGGGTCCACCAATTTCCACCCAAAAAATGTGGAGAGAAGGTCCTGCTTGCAAGACTTTTCTCTCCACATTTTTCAAGCGGATTGGGGAACGGAATCCCCGAGCTTTTACTGAGCCCTTATTTACATTGATACTCTAAAACAAACTAAAAATTGTGGGAGCAGTACAGACTCTGGAAGGGGTTCAGCTATAAGTATCTTCTGGGGATCAGATATGACCAATGGGACAGCCACCTATTTCTTGTGTAGTAGCAGATGAAGAATAAATGTGATATTACATATAAACTATTCAAATGTATGGACAACCATGTCATAAACTGTATTCCAGAGAAGGTAAAAAAAAATGTATCTTCTCTCCCCATTGCTTCCTTCAATTATCCATTTGTATTAACACCTGGATGTAGGAATCTCATATTGTCAGATTCAAGGCGGAAGGAACACATCACCCCCCTCCCATCCATTATTTCTTCCCATCCTCCTCTCATCTCTGCACTGTCATCTTCCGATGAGCTGTCCATCATCCATCATCATTATCATTCATCATTTCCATCCACTACATTATTATTATGGCTATTCCCATCACTATTCTTATGTCTCCCTATCCCTCACCCATCAGATTATCTGTCTGACTCAAATACAGTATATCCTATACAGTATATCATCCAGATATCCTTCTAACTCTATGTCTTTCTTTTTGTGGGTAAAACTTCATATCCTCATGCAAAAATTATTTTATCTGTTATCCATCGATGACCATATGACCTAATACCTATATCTCTGCCTGCTGTCCTGCAATCCAGAAGAGACCAGAAGTGCTGTGCATATAAATGTAATTGATGTCAGCCTACAAGACCTTAATCCAGGTTCACCTGAACAGTATATAGGAAAAATGCTGCAGCTCTCCAAAAGGATCCAGTGTGAAAAATGTATCATTATCACCATGTTCAAAGTGCGATGTTTCATTCTCTCTATGAGACTTTTTTTTAAAACCTAGCTTGTTGACCTTGTTATATACATCAAGAAGTAGAAAACCCATAGGAGGTGCAAGCCACAACTGTGGGTTTGTTACAATTGTATTCAGTGTAGAAAATCTCTCTGACTCCAGGCTGATCACAAAACATGTTTGATCAAATGTATCTCATAATTTCCTAAAAAATATTTAGTGTATACAGCTCCTGTGCAGACTTATGTATTTAGACTTATATACAACCCAGGACAGTCCATTACTTATTCTATTTACAACTAATATATTTGCATATTGGGTTTCATCCAATTTTTCATGAGTTACAGCAGTTTTCAGTGCAGCTATAAGCAACCTACAAACCACGCCAAACAACAACTTGGCACAGTTTTCAGTAGCTGCTGTAGGTGACTACATCTTGGCCATCCAGCAACCGCTACATATGGCTGTACCCTGAAAGAGGATTGACCATGGGTGTGAAACATAATAAACCAGAAGAGTCTATCTTAACTAACCAAACTATTTGAGGCATGTAGGTTGACAGGGTGCTACTATTTCTTACACAGTAAAATGGGGTTCATCAAGTCTGAAAGCAAAATCAGCACATTATAGGGAGACACCTCACTGCAAAGCATCATGGCTCCAGATTCATAAGTTTTTTGGCACCTTATATTAAACTCACCCCAAATAGAATCCATTTGACTCAGGCAGTCCTCTAGCACCACCTATGTAAATCTTTTCACCACTTTTTTTCACAATCCTATTCTTTACTAGTAGATATCTAGAGTCAAAAGTCTACCTTTAATGTATAATGCAATCTTGTCTCTCTGCCAACTACATGCACCCATACACCCAGACCCATGTATCAGTCACCCACACCACTTTCACCTCAATGCAGCCCTATATCTGCTGCTCAAAAGCCAAGTGGGTTTAATAAACCAGGATAAACTAAAGACACAATTCATCCCAATGGAAACAAACTGCCAGCCCTCAGCCTGGTATGAATCACTGTGCATTGTCTTGTCAAGGCTCTGCTACATTGTATCTACTTCTCTATACATTGTATCTTTTCTATGAACATGTAAATAGAGAGAGTGAGCTTGTGAGCTTTGTGCTTAGTCCCTAGGATCAGCAGCACTGGCAATACATATTAAAAGGGGGATTTAATACAATATATAAAGGTGGTGATTGCCAGAGGCGTCTACCTAATACAAGCCTCACAAACTGGGGATATGCTGTGATGAAATGCACCTTGTAAAGCCATTGGCTCTGGTCACCAGCCTCTATCCAATGCTTAACTGATGATGCTGCTGATCTATTTGGGAAGTTGGCTGGCTCTCAACGAAAAGCCTCTTCTCAAAGGCTGTTTCACAGTGCAAATATGCACAGAGCAGCCTTGGTGTATGTATAATAGAAGCTCCAGTCCCTTCTAAAGCTGGCAAAATGGATCACAAATCTCAAGCCACCCTGTCCCTGCTGCTGTCCCAGGTAAGAGCTCAGCTTCCTTCACTGCTTCATATGTTGTGCTGCTGCATAAAATGTATTTTCATGGCTTTTCTTCTCCCCATTGATGCACTCACTGCCTGTATGTGTGTGGATGGCAAGGCAGGTGAGAATAGTAAGCACAGACAAGCACACCTCACAGGGTGCTCTGTGATCTAAGTGGGGTGCTGATTTTCCAGTCGTTTCCACATGCTGGACCCCCCTCCTCTTTGAATCTCAGGTCTTCTCATTAAAGTTGATGGGATCTGAAGTGTGGGTGCTATTTTTGTGGTCATGCAGTACCCCACCCTCCTGGCTGGATCCCCTTTGGAGATGAAACCCCCGTTCCCTGTTCAAAGCTGCGTCTTAATAGTATGACTAGGATACATTGCAGTGGAATCCCCAAAGTGGGGGCACAGTCTGGTGTAGCTTTCAGATTGACAGCATGGAATTTGAAGGGGCATTTGTTCACCCCTCTACATGGACTTCCCAGTTACCATGCAGGGTGGCTATTTCATGTCTGGATTGCCGAGCCTGTGGATTGCAAGGACACCATTCCTACAGAAGTTTGCGTTGTGAAGAATATCAGCATCACTCCCCTGGACCCCTGGAGATGCCAACATGCATTTTACTATGACAATTATGTATTATTTTTGCACCCCTGACAACGTAGCTTGTTGCATAGTTTTTAGCAGGGTGTTGTGTGTATGCTCTCTGCTCAGAATATTATATATCCCCCTCACTGCAGCAGTGGCAGAGACCCCCATACTCCAGCATAACAGCTGAGCCGCCTCCATTCAAGGCATGGCACGGCTGCTGCTGTCACTCACAGCACAAGATCTCTCCCTTTTTTCCAACATCCACAGCTCCCACGTCTTCCTCTGCCCGTGGAATAAATACACTTGTCATCTCAGCCTCCGTGTTGCTGAACCCTTCCGTTTTGGGGATTACAAAAATCCCGGCACCCCTTCTTTATAGATCCCCCTTCTATTATGCAGGTTGCATTGCTAAGCAACCCAGCTGGATTTCCGATCAAACTTTACTTCAGTATAGTGGAAGTTTGTACCATCAAATGTACATAATAGATTGCAAGCTTTTGTGCCCAGTGTAGCGACAGTGTTCCAAAATAGATTGCCAGTCCCTGTTCTCAGTGTAATCTATGTATTGTAAACTGGACTACAAACTGCTGTACCAAGAGTAATGATAATGATCTACAGTAGATTGTAAGCTCATGTGCCCAGTGTAGCTGTGCTGTAAAACAAGCTGCAAGCTCATGTGCTCAGTGTAAGGGCTGTGATGTAAAAGAAAATACAAGCTTATGTGCCCAGTTTAAGGGCAATGTGTTATAAAATAAATTGCAGACTCCTCCTATGCCCATGGCTCTGTGCCCAATTTTAATACCTATGTTGTATAATAGATTGCTAGCTCCTTTGCCCAGTGTAATGACTGTTGTATGATAGATGGGTAGCTCCCATGCCCAGTGTAGTGGCTATGTTTTATAATAGATTGCTAGCTCCTGTGCCCAGTGTAATGACTGTGTTGTATAATAGATTGCTAGCTCCTGTACCCAATGTAATTACTGTGTTGTAATATAAACAGAAGCTCCTCTGTAAACTATTGAACGTAATGTAAAATAGATTGCAAGCTCCTCTGCCCGACATATTGACTGTGTTATAACATAGATTGCAGACTCCTGTGCCCAGTGTAATGACTGTATTGTAATATAAACGGAAGCTCCTCTGTAAACTATTGATGGCAATATAAAAGAGATTGCAAGCTCCTCTGCCCGATATATTGACTGTGTTATAACATAGATTACGGACTCCTGTGCCCAGCATATTGACAGCGTTAAAAAACAGATTGCAAGCTCTGGTGTCCAGTGTATTGACAGTGTTGGAAAATAGATTGCAAGCTCTTGCATAAAAAATAACAATTGTAATATACAGTATTACAAGCTCATGTGTCTGCAAATTATATACATATCTATATTAGGAGGTTCGAGACACAGTTGATATAGGTGGAGAAGGGTTAAGTGTAGCTCAGCGCTGGAGATGGCAGTGAAAATGAGGAAAGATTTACAGATGAGTGGAATAAGATGCATTCGGGTAACTGAGATTATTATTTATTGCTGGAAGCTGTAATGAAAACCATCAGATGAGCAATAAGGAAACCTAAGCAGTACATACCTATACTATATGCTGGAGTAGCCTATGGGCACCCTGAACTGCTGACAATTTTTGGTTTCCTGTGAAAAGGGTGGGTGCTGTCAGAATAAATTTTACTATAGACTCAAGGGCAGGAACAAGACACATTATCTGTACGTTTTTGTGTTATATAATGTGTTTGCTTCCAGTGACTGGCGATAAAAGTGTAAAATAATCTCATGTACTGTAGCTGGATGCTACATAACAACAGACAGCGTAGAGGAACAGAAATAACTTTCCTTCTATGGTTCAGTTATATGTGGAATACAGTCATAATAATATGTTATGTTTCTCCTAAAATTGTGAGATAGTCATATAATAGGTAGGTGTAATGAAGGAAATGTAGGATATGCAGTGATATCAGCATTAAACTATATTGATTCCTAAGGGCTTTCCTCTGGATGCAGGTAGTTGTTCCTTTTAGTGTCTTCTGTTGTAAACTACATAGGGCATCTTTCTTGAACAACCTCCTACTGGGCAACAATACAGTTTATTGCCCTTTGTCCTCATTAGTTAAATACCCTGGCCAAGGAATATGGACTTGTTGGTGCTCTGCTCAGCACCCATTACTAGGGTCACATGCCTTGCCAATGTCATGCACAGCATCAACTCTGTCCTGATGCAAACTTCATGTATTCGAACTAGGAAATAGTATCCTTAGGTGATCTCTAGTGAAACACAATACTATATACAAAGGATGAAATAATGGTTAGTGGATATAAACCAACATGTTGATTTATATATGGGTATGCATACTGTAGCAGGGCTGATTTTGTCACTTTACTCTTTGTGGTTGCATTGTCTGTGGCTCATAACTCATAACTAATGTAACAATAAAATATTATGCTAACTTAACTGTGCTACACCATACAACCTCAGCACTGTTATATTTCTGTATTGACTTGGATACACATTTGCAAAAGCATCCCTTCATGACTTTTTGAGTTGTGGTGCATGCATTTCTTGTGTTTGGGAATTACAAGCTTAGTCTATGGGTTGCCATAAATTGGGGTGTTCCACAAGAAACCTTTTCCTGGTACCACTCTGCACATCCCAGAAGCCTATCTGAGATATCATAAGCCCCGATGTGTAATTACATGGCTTGATACAGGGAAGGTGTGCTAGTCTCTGTGCGTCTTTAGTCTTCTGGCATCTTGTAGGAGAAATTGCTTCTTTGTAGTCAAAGATCTGCGAAAAAGATTGTCATTACAATGCTGGGCTCTGGCAGAGCGGCGCACACAGTGATGTTCTAACTGTATATACCTTTTACTAGTGTTTACCCATCACCCCCTTTACTATAAATACAGTACCAAAAAAGAACATAAATATGATTAGTGATGAATATCATGCTCTATGGCAAGACTGTCAAAATTTTACAATATAGACTCATTTCTATATTTTTTTGGATAAAATGTATTATCCATGCATAATAGAAATCTATAGGCCAGGAAACAATCGTGTGGAAATCAGACCACTGGTACACAGTGGAATCACAACATAGCCACCCAAGGTGTCAACACTCATGATTTTACCAATATGGCATGGCTTTCTTATCTAGTGTAACGAACAATATAATGGGACATTAATGAGGACACCATCAGAGGTCCTGTTCTCTTTACCTATAAGGACACCATCAGAGGTCATGTTCTCTTTACCTGTAAGTGATGGCTTAAGGTGATTTGTTGTATTCTAAGAATACAAAGTTTACTCTAACAATACTAGAAGATCATTGGCTATAGGCATGCAATCATTGGCACATTGGCATACTAAACCCTGTAGGGTTATCTTGGCACCAACATATTTCTTATTAAAATTAGTTTTTCATCAGTTCAATGATATTCAAGTTCAGGGGTCACCTCTGCCCTCTACAGGCATAGGCCTACACTGACTAATCATAGATGTAAAGTTGGTGATAGGGAGTCCTTTGGGAACATCACCCATTTGTGTTTACACCTTACCAACTTGGTTTGCTTGGTGTCCTTTCACTTTCTTTGTCCATTCCACCTTGCATATGCCCATTAAATGCTGACCACAGGTTCAGTCAAATGGTACGATTATTCT
The DNA here is from genome assembly GCA_947044405.1 of Leptodactylus fallax. Lineage (NCBI taxonomy): Eukaryota > Metazoa > Chordata > Amphibia > Anura > Leptodactylidae > Leptodactylus > Leptodactylus fallax. The sequence continues at coordinate 100,052 of CAMRHE010000497.1, read as the reverse complement.
GCGTCTAATGACTCCCTAGCTCATAACCAACTGCTACTTCCAACATGTCCTGACAAATTATTGTACCTTGCAGTATATTGGTTCATTGGAGATGAAGCTATCCAGAGAGGGCAAGTGAGTATCAGTTCTCCTGTCCACCATTTGTACTGGGAACACAGTTTAGTTTCTTTGATGCTGGAAATAAAGCCTTCTGCATCAGAACATCCAGTGTGAGTCACTTCACTAACTCTGTGTAACCTCTGATTTGTTATTACACTCACATACATATAATCACAGCTGGGACAAGCATTAGCTACATATCCACAGCTTGTATCTTCAGATGCTTTGGAATTCAGTGCAGACAATGGCCCTAGAATTACAATTGCCAGTTGTTTTGAGGTACACCTATTGCTAACAAAACTACTGATACCCCACTAAATATGTAACATCTAGGTCTACTGAGTGGGTGGGCTCTTCCTGGTGTGATGTCAGTGCTATGCTGTGACCTGTGAACCAATCACATGTTATTACTACACATATCAACTTAAGATGTACTCCATCCTCTCCCCACCTTTCTATTTAGTGTCCCCACTAAATAATGGATGATTTATGTGGGGACTGAGGCATATTCAAAGATCATGTAAGGAGGCAGCAGGGAATTACAGGTTGCTGGAAGATGAAGAAGCTGAAACTTATCCCTAGTACAATATAGTAGAGGTTCATATCTTCACACAAATGTTGATGGTCTACTGTATTTTTAGATATCATGCCTGCATTTATTAGGAAGCCATCAAAACGTGGAACTGATGAAGCCTACAGGCATAACTAAACTTTACACCAATGCTTTATAATAGTTGACCAATTGGTATGCAGTTATTGTGGTATTATAGGTATCAGTAGTTTTCTCTATAGCGGATTTAATATATGATTTATGGCTACTAGCCATGAACACTGAATAGCGGAAACCAAGTGTATTACTGAAATATCATATTACTACACCCTGTGTCTAAAATCCTCATTAATATAATTTGGTATAAGCTGGTGTTACTATACACAAGCCCTTGAGATGTGCACTCTTCATATATACCTATTACCAATGCATTAGCCCTCTGGTATCTGGGAGATTTGAGGTTTGGCCGCTTTCTCATGTATCTTATTTCCCATAAAGAATGATGATGTTGTATTACTATGACATTTTCTATGTGGTGATAGGTAGAACGAAGAAATTAAAGCTATAACTGAACCAAATTGACTATTATACCTGGTCTGCCTTCATTGTATCCAAAGTACTCGTTCCCTGCCAGTCCGGCACAGGGTCCCAGTGAGGACCTGTTGAATTGGCAAGACGTCTTTTCATTTACTCCTTCTTGCTCATGGTAGTGGCTCTGCGTGCATGCCACATTATTTGAAGCTTGTAAGCTGTCATTGTTTGGTCCTATAAATGAGTGATGAACTTCAGCATAGACCTTATAGTAAGTATAGTAAGCATTACTCACATAGTAAGGGTAAAGAGCCTCAACAGAAAGCCATAGAAGACCTGGTAAAGCAGCAGTATCAGAGCCCAACTGCTGGCTGTGTGGCCTAGGGTCTCCCCACTTCTCAGATTGTAGATAAATTGCTTCCATTCAGACAATGACTGCTCCCCATTCTTGTTCTACTCCTTGACCATGATGCTGCTGGAGATGTCGGGGATGGGGGGAAGCGGTAAAGCAATGACTCCCAGAGCTACGATGCACTTGGTAACATGGACTTGCAGCCTGGACCACTACATCACCGCCAACAACGCTGATGATTCTGTACTCAAGTCTTGAGATAGAGTTCCTCACCATGTCTTATGATTTCTTCTAAATCTGTGGGGTTAAAGATTTCATTCCCTGTAGCTAAGCCTTGCTTGTACATCAATGTCAAGGTTGAGAATTGGTCCAGTTGCATGACACTTCTCGAGAATTGCCTTTCAAAGTAGTAGTTTTTACTTTAGAAAAGGTCCTTAAGTAAGTTGATTCCCTTACAGAATATGGAGTATGTTCACCCTATGCTCCAACTATGTCACTAGTATCTAATGGCTTCCTCTTGAAGAGGGGTCAACTGGTACTTGTCTATAGTCATTTGGTTGTTTGCTTTCTCATGGGCTGAGGTTTAGTTTTAAAGAAGTCTCCCATTACTATTTACCCTTTGACATACAACTTGCTTTGGCGTTATAGGATATTAGTGTTGCCACTTAACTAATTGTTTGCTACAAAATCTAGTCAGACCCTTCCTTAAGACATGAGACCGTCTATCTGCTCTTTGCATTAATGAGATAGTGGGCAATCTAGATAATTGTGGATGAGGTAGGAGGCTCATGGTAGAATCCTGTCAGCCTGACATTGTTTGTTACTATGGTAGTATCAGTCAATTAAAACTTGGCACTGTATAAATAGATCCAAGGGCCATTGCTGATACTGAGTAATTTACATGCTGGCAACAAGCATTTGGACTGTCCGTATATGTTCACCGATATCTGAGCACATCTTCATCCCACTTGTCATCTAAATATCACTGTCACAATGCACTACATGGGCCTCTCATCATCCTGAGTGCTACAGTATATCCCTGACTGGACTTCTAATAGTGAAGCCAGTAGATGGCTTAAATATTCAGAGGAGGATTATTCATTTTCAGAAAGTCACATTTATTAAGGCATGGCTGGGACAAAGTCACTTGGGACAAATGTTCCCTGGGGTCACTATTATTATAACACATGACAACCAGCAAAGAATGCTGGCATAATGGGACTCTTGTGTCTCACCATATACTGTACCGAGTTTTCATAATCCATACATGGCAATGTATTGTGGTAGATAAAGGTGTGCAGAGCTATGCCACATCAAACGAAAAATATGCATGGCACCTGGCAATAGCCTTCTGAGTAGATCTTTAACTATCTTTGGCTGTTAGACAGCCAAAGCTACAACTCCAAATCAGCCATGACAGTATTACATTGCACCCGTTGCCAGGGCCTATTCTAGGCTATCTGCTGCCTGAGGCAAAAATTAGAATGGTGCTCCTTGTTAGAATGTTCCCTCCACTAGGAAAAAAATAAACGTCCTGCTCAGTCTTGCTGATCAGCCACAGAAATCGCAGCATGAGGCTGTCCACTCAATACCTCCATTCCTTAGCCCCACATTGGATAATGGTGCCCCCACAGGTAATAGGAGCACTATAACCTATGTGGGGGGACTGTTACCTGTGGGGGCCACTAGCTTTATTGTACCACTGGGTTCTTGGAGCAGAATAGAAGATGCACACATCCTGTATGCTAAAAAAGGTCCTAGGTGCCACATAAGTGAATTGTAAATACGATATAACTATAGTTCAGAGTGAAGGGCCCGAAGGTGTCTCTAACATTGTTAGGGTGGCAGAGGGCCCCAGGGGTAATGTACAGGTTGTGGCTCAGGTGCAGACAGTGGTGCAGCTTGGCACTTCCTGTTTGCATCCAACCCGCTTGCTGCTGCCTCCTCAGGGACACAGTGATCTACTGCTGCAGACGAGATGCTCCTCTCGCCTCATGGCAGGTGCAGCCCTGTCCATTGCTCTTACAGTAGCAATTGACACTTGCATGATTGTGTTGTGACATTTAGCACAACTTAATGCAATAAGTTTTTCTGCCATAATGGCTTCAGTAAATATTGTACTGAGATACCCCTGACCAAAAAAACTCTTCCTTAAAGGGACACTTTTCTTTTAGCAATCATTTCCCACTTGGCACAGCTGAAATCTATGCACACTGTTTAGTTATTATGAAATCCACGTTCTTTTACTATCCAAACTTATAAAGTAAGAGTCTACGACCGCCTCAAGCTAATTCAGCTGTCACCATGTTACAGAGCACATTACAGTGATAAACAACATACCTTTATATGTCACTTTTGTAGATTCTTGAGAAAAACAACTGTGAAGTCTTATGCAAATGAGGCGGATGGTGCACTGGGGGTGGGCCTTCAGCCCTAGGAGCACTAATCTTGTTGCTGAAGTAGCATGGGGGATGGGGTAGATCAACTCTCACTGCATTGCGTGGTGCCCACAGGAAATGGTAGGTATCTGAGTGGCAATATCAGTGCTCCAGGGAGCTGAAGGCCCACCCCCAATGCACCAACTGCCTCAACTTCAAAGTTGTTTTTCTCCAAGTCTACAAAAGTGACATACATAACAAAGGTATGCTGCTTATCACTGTAATGTCCTCTGTAACTCAGTTGTGGCAGTGGAATTTGCTTGGGGGAGATGGTAGACTTCATAAATGTATTCAACTCTATTGTTACTAGTGAGCAATGCATTATGGAATATCAGGTGAACAGTCACTTCCACTGGAAGACAACAATGGAACTGCAGGAGCGGACCGCACCGGCAGGCACCAGAGCACCAAAGACAGATGAGTATTTATTTTTTTCACCTCCCCCGGCCTAATTAAAAAATAAAATTTTAGCCTGGACAACCCCTTTAAAGATAACTTTGTTTGTGAATGGAAATAAAAACTATGAAATAACTAATACAAAGTTATGAGTGCATTAATTATTTGCCCTGTAAGCACGGGCACGTAGACCACTTGCCAAAATAGTTTTAGCATTCTATGATCAACCTGTCCAGACGGAGACCACCTTGGAAACCTAATATGGCAGTAGTGATGTTTATTTGTGTGGAAAGTAGCTTCAGATTGGGATCCCTAACTGTGTCCTGTCATCAGAATGGGGCAGAAGCAGGTCTGGGTTCAGATATTAGTGTTTACATAGATGACTCCACTGAATCCAGTGGGCCTTGGCACCTGCTCATGTTTGCCTTTTCTTGGTTATGTATAAAAGGGAGCACTGTGTGTCCTGTTAATTGATGGGCCTTCTCTATTGTCTGTAAATTTCTCTTTATGGTGAGTCAAGCTCCCAGCACTTAGTAGGGCACTTAAAAACATGTTACTTTTGTTGCTATTCATTGCATATTCCTTGTAGATAAAATCAGCTTTAATCCATTATGCCAATTAGGTGGTGAGTGCCACAAGGGCAGTCCCATTCCTGGCAAGTGCTTTCCCCTTATAGCACTTGTCACCTAATAAGCAGATGCAGTGAACAGCAACAGGTATCACTGCACATTTTGTTAAATGGGATTGCCTCAAACTATAACATTAAATGTACATGTACATGAACAAATGGTTCTTCAGAGAAACTAAAATTTTCCTGGTGGCAGGGACAGCCATAAGAAGACACTCATTCTTCTAGCCAGTCTGTGTTGTAAATGTCACCAGCCTCACCTTTACTAATCACTATGGCTTGTGAGAAGCCAGAGCTGGAGTCACCGAAGTCATGCTGTAGTGCCAGGCAATGACAGCAAGGAGAAAGGGAGATGCCGATAATGACTGTGTTTTGTTTTGTTATGACTGCCTCTTCCACCATGGAAATGTTGCTTTTTCTGTCTAACCCCTTTACAGGGTGTCTATCAGCAGGGTGAAGCATATTAACCACTTCCCAGCACTCCATCACAGCTAACAAACCCTTCGTCTTGGCATTTCTTGTTGCAGCGTGGAACAGGTAGTCAGGTAGTAAATATGACTGTCCTGAAAGCAGCACTAAACCTTCCCCACCTGCTTTGATGTAACACAGGGGGCATTCTGCCTAATGCTAACAGTTACAGGTCACATGGACATAGGGATTGGTGTCTAAATTTCATAGAAACCCATACATTCTAGGCTTTACCAAGCAGCAGGGACTGTTTCTATCCTAAATCATCCTAGAAGAAAACAGAAGTAGAATAAGGGGAGCACACACACGACAGTGACTCTCTCTTATTGATCTACTCTCATCTTATTGTGTCTGATGACTTCCTTCCCCTCCCTTCTGGTCCTGACCACCATGCGGATACTGTGTGTATTGTATACTGCAGTCCTTGTCACTGTAGGATTCAATACTCAAGTGTACAGATACAAGTGTGCAAATCAACCTACCTAGCTGGGCCCCCCTCTCCCATGGGCTCCTAGCAGCTGAGTAGTCTGCATATACAGTATGTCTGTTCCTGTTCTGATATATGAATTACATTGTTTACACATCATTTATCCCCTTATGGTCATTTACACCAAAGCAATGCTAATGTCAGTTCTGGTATTTCTCTCTTGTAAGGCATCGGTGCCCGCTAAGCACAGGCCTTCATTCCATCAATCTCTCACAAAAAGCTTTTACAGCTTTTGGTGACTGTTTGTCCTGAGTAAAAGGTATATAATAAATTATGCAATTTCCTTATTTGAATATTTCACAGATCACTTGTCCCCTACAGCAGAAAGCTGTGCGCCTCACATGTCAATGCGAGATATCGCTCTATTATTTAATATCACCTGTACAGCAAATACATCTGCTGGAAAATTCATCTCATCGTTTACTTATTCAGGCCCAGCGCTCCCATTATATCCAGTGCACTAGAGGAGCGGGAACATTTAATTGGTTGCTCTGGGTAATCCCCCCCTTTATGCTTTATGTGCAATAGCACTTCGTAGATATTTTATTTTCTTAGGTCTTATATAAAAATATTCAGCCTGTAAATTTAGACATTCAAAAGCAGTCATAGAGGCATGTGTATCTTTAATACTGGTTGATCTAGGGCTTGGGCATACCTGACTCTTGGCCAGGGCATCTTCATCCTTCTTCTCTGTAGGTGTTGTAAACTCCTGTTTAGAGAACAGTAAGCACAACGTAATGCTGAAATCTCTCTCACTACTCTTATGATGTCTCTGATGTCTCACTGAATTTGCACACAGTTTGCCCCCAATAAGTGTTTTATACATCATCCACCCTTTTCTGGACAACAAAATTGGACATAGAGAGTCTGTGAACAGAACCAAAAGATAAGATAGACCATGGGGATGGGTCTTCTGTAAGATAATCTATGTATATCTTCTATCCACACTACTATCTATCTACTATCTATCTATCTCGCTTGCCTCTCTTCTTTTCCTCCTTTAGCTATCTATCTATCTATCTATCTATCTATCTATCTATCTATATCTAGTTGTCATAGTACACTTGCACAGTTTGTCCTTATAATCAACAATTTTCTATCGTTACCAGTAAATTATAGTAAAGATATTAATCACTATTAATCACATAATGTAATAAAATGGCGCCAAGAATTTTGCTTCATTGAGCTTATTGAGCTCATTATTCCCACTATGGGAGACACAGTTATGAGCAGGTTGAAATAATCTCTGTAAAAATTTTAGTAGAACCAAAAGATATATATATATATATATATATATATATATATATATATATATTTGGAATAAAGCAAGTATCTGATACTCTGTGACTCAAAGTCTCCTCATTCCCATCCAATGCCCTTACCCAAAATTCCTTCCTTTGTCCAGGTTTTACCCCCTGAGGCCATGGATAAGATGCTGCTGTCTGTACTGATATCTCACTGAATATGCACACAGTTTGCGTTCAATAAGCCCTTGTGTGTTCCTTTAATACGTCATCCACCCTTCTCTGGGCACAAACAACTTTCATTTCCAAGATGTCTCTGTTAAATACAAAGAAATCAAGTGTTTCTCCTCATTCCTACTTCCTTGCTTCAGACATATACCAGGTTACACAGCAAAGCTGCAAAAGGCAGTTTCTCAGAAAAGTCAGGTCTTTCTTATCCTTCCATAAAAGACTGCATGGAAATGAGCAGAGAATGCTCCTCTGATGTCAAATACTACATTTTAAATACTGTCTGATGCCTGTGAGATGGAGTCTATACAGAGTGATACAGCAGGGTGTATTTTCCATATTGTAAGGGTTAAAGAGTTTTCCTAATGGCTGTTTATGAAAAAGCAATAGGGTTGACCTAAATACAGCAGTTTGGCCTTCAGTGGTCATGTATGCATGTTGTATACTGTATGACACCAGTACAGTATGTGATTTGCCTTCCAATATCCTTGAAATGGTTAGACAATTACAATGTATGTAATGTACTATACTGTAAAGTAGTGTCACTTTTTTTTTTCACTGCAATAAATTGTTCAGATGGATGAATCTTGTTATATTTGTCACAGTCACTTGTGCTTTCTGATTTCCATTATACTATTTTGCAGTTTTGCAGAAGGACGGTGTTCTCATAGCCAGAGAACAGTATTTAGAAACCACTTTGGTACTTCCTTACTGTGCTAAAATATTACCACCATAATGTGCTTTAATAACCCCACTATAATGTGTCCAAATAATATATTGTACTTGGAACGAATAACAACACTATATTGTTACCAAATAATATCCTTTATTGTACCCAAATATTATATCTACAACACTATGTACAAATAATTGTTTTATATACTATCTAAATAGCACCACCAAATTGTGAGTAAATAATACCATTATATATTGAAACATGTAAATAATGAAATGGTATATAGGTTCCAGATAGCAGTGCTTAAGAACAGCCAGGCCATATATGTATGTCAAGATGACTGGTACAACAAGAGAAATCTCCCATTACATTACATTCATTAGGGAAGAGTCTAGATGAAGTGCAGACTGCTAAATCTTTCCACTTCAGATTGTGGATACATAATGGTGGAGATCCCTATACAGCAGGATGTGATGATTGTCAATGTGGAGTTACTAAAGAATGCATAACAAGTACATCTCTTATATGATTGTTGACTTGCAGCACTGGCGTGCTGGTGAGCAAGGGCAATATCTGCATGGAGTTTGTATATTTTCCCCATGATTGCATGTGTTTCCTCTGGTTTCCTTCCACATGTCAAAAATATACTGAGAGATAAAACTGGCTTCCTGTAACAACATATTCTTGTGGGTGTTGGGGATGAGCGCCTGTACGGCAACCACTAACTCCCCTACTCCACAACTCCTGCCTTTTGAGTCCCTTGTGTAAAAAAAAGTGCATTTCAAATGTTTGTCATTGTCATATAATTATAATTTGGCTACAATAATAGGCCTTCAGAGTTTAAAGAACAGAGTCTACCACACAGGACCTCTAGTCTCCTGCTAGTACCCGTCAAGGTAGCTGATTTCTCAGCATCCATCTTCCTCACAACCCACATTGTTCCTGTTGTGATTAAAATCAATGAAATAGATTTAATGCCATTCAAGGTGGAGCCTTCACACAAGGCTATCTACTGCCCCCTACTGGAGGCAGCACCACGGAAGACCTGACGATTCTGACCCTTATGATTTTTAATAACAATTGCATAACACTATTAGTAGTTTACTTTATGTATAGAGCTGCTGTTATTTGACTACTGTGCGGTAGTGTTTCAGTATTGTGTGTTGCTATTTTTGTAGGCGTTAATTGGCATTATTGCTTGTTTGGTATAGTTTGTAGTGAACTATATGGTACTATCTATATGTATGGTGCCGTTATCTATCTATTCATTTATAATCAGACAGTATAAGTATGGATATTTCTTTTATTATATTATATACTGTATGACCATACACCAATACATCAGATATCCTATCATAAGTATACCAGCACCAGGACCATCAAATAAAACAAGCCATATAACCAATGTACTGCATATATAAACAATCTATTTATTAATACACTATATAATATAAAGTACACTAACCATGACGACCTAAAACATACAAGAGAGATTTAATCGCCAAATACATGTTAGTCACCACCAGCAGCAGCACATAAAATGATCAAGAAAAGAACATATTAAGTGCAAAAATTGTCAGACACATAATGACTTGTTGCAAATCCCGATAGAAAACAATTGTGTGCCAAGATACACGGTTACATCAAGAAAAACACTATGGTGCATGCACAACACCCATAAGGAAGAATCAGAGAACTGTATACCAACCCAGTGGCAACATATTGCACAGTCATGGCCAAAAGTTTTGAGAATGATACAAATATTAATTTTTACAAAGTCTACTGCTTCAGTTTTTCTAACGGCAATTTGCATATACTCCAGAATGTTATAAAGAGTGATCAGCAATTACTTGCAAAGTCAATATTTGCCTAGAAAATGAACTTTATCCCCCTAAACACATTTCAACATCATTGCAGCCCTGCCTTAAAAGGACCACCTAACATCGTTTCAGTGATTGCTCCATTAACACAGGTGTGGGTGTTGATGAGGACAGGGCTGGAGATCAATCTGTCATGATTAAGTAAGAATGACACCACTGGACACTTTAAAAGGAGGCTGGTGCTTGCCATCATTGTTTCTCTTCTGTTAACCATGCTTATCTCTAAAGAAACTCGTGCAGTCATCATTGCACTGTACAAAAATGGCCTAACTGGGAAGAGTATTGCAGCTAGAAAGATTGCACCTCAGTCAACAATCTATCGCATCATCAAGAACTTCAAGGAGAGAGGTTCCATTGGTGCCAAAAAGGCTCCAGGGCGCCCAAGAAAGACCAGCAAGCGGCAGGACCATCTCTTAAAAGTGTTTCAGCTGCGGGATCGGGCTACCAGCAGTGCAGAGCTTGCTGAGGAATGGCAGCAGGCAGGTGTGAGTGCATCTGCACGCACTGTGAGGCGGAGATTCTTGGAGCAAGGCCTGGTCTCAAGGAGGGCAGCAAAGAAGCCACTTCTCTCCAGAAAAAACATCAGGGACAGACTGATATTCTGCAAAAGGTACAGGGAGTGGACTGCTGAGGACTGGGGTAAAGGCATTTTCTCTGATGAATCCCCTTTTCGATTGTTTGGAACATCTGGAAAACAGCTTATTCGGAGAAGAAGAGGTGAGCGCTACCACCAGTCTTGTCTCATGCCAACTGTAAAGCATCCTGAAACCATTCATGTGTGGGGTTGCTTCTCAGCCAAGGGAATCGGCTCTCTCACAGTCTTGCCTAAAAACACAGCCATGAATAAAGAATGGTACCAGAATGTCCTCCAAGAGCAACTTCTCCCAACCGTCCAAGAGCAGTTTGGCGCTCAACAATGCCTTTTCCAGCATGATGGAGCACCTTGCCATAAAGGAAAGGTGATAACTAAATGGCTCAGGGAACAAAACATAGAGATTTTGGGTCCATGGCCTGGAAACTCCCCAGATCTTAATCCCATTGAGAACTTGTGGTCAATTATCAAGAGACGGGTGGACAAACAAAAACCAACAAATTCAGACAAAATTAAAGCATTGATTCTGCAAGAATGGACTGCTATCAGTCAGGATTTGGTCCAGAAGTTGATTGAGAGCATGCCAGGGAGAATTGCAGAGGTCCTGAAGAAGAAGGGTCAACACTGCAAATATTGACTTGCTGCATTAACTCATTCTAACTGTCAATATAAGCTTCTGTTACTCATAATATGAATGCAATTATATTTCTGTATGTGATAAAAACATCTGACAAACACACATAAAAACCAGAGGGCAGCAGATCATGTGAAAATATAATATTTGTGTCATTCTCAAAACTTTTGGCCATGACTGTACTACTCAATGGAGGGAGACCATCACCTTAAAACTCTATGCATATTTTAGCCTTCTCAAAGAGTAATGGAAAGGTGGAGTTAACCAAATATTTGTAAGGTGACTAAGTGGGCAAGTACCAATATATTAACAATTGATGTCACACAATTTCATATAAAAACACATACTAGACCAAAGGGATTTTATATATACAGAGATGTCACCTGAAGCTGAAATCTGTATTAAGGCCCCTACCTACCATGTGCCACTTCATAGATGTAAGGCCTTGCGGGCAGGGCCCTCTATCCCACTGTGCCAGTTGGTCACTGTTAGTATTATATTTGTCCTGTATATTTTGTGTACCGTATGTAAACCCTCAAATGTACAGCACCATGGAATTAATGGTGCTATATAAATAAACAACAATAATAATAATAATAATAATAATGTATAATACTGGTATCTTCTTATGTTATAGAGAGGCCTTTGGGCCCCCTGAAGCTCCAGTGCCTGGTAGCAATTGCTGCCTCTACATAGCAAGTTGAGCATTATCTATCTTCATACTGCAATATTGCTGTCATGGCATGCTGCGAGTTGTAGTTTTGCCACATCTGGAGATGTTGGAGATGTAATGGTATAAAATTGTGCTCAAATCCTTCTGATATTTAAGAAACCTCCAGAAGAGGGCCTCGTGCTCAACAGCATCATACAAAAAAGGAAAAAAGTAAATGCAAAAGCCTTGAATTAAATCACAGGCAGCACTGGATGTTAAAAAGGAAGGGTGACGCGGCCGCTATTCTGCTTGATCTCACGATTCATGCAGAGTGATCATTTTTAATGCATGTCAGAGTTTGTTTGATTTGGTTATTTGATGTTGGCAAAATGTAAAGATGATAGCATTGCCAGCTCTGCTGAGTGTAGGCTGCGGATGCAGTTCTTGTCGATCTTTACTGTGGGGATTTTTGTGTGATGGGATTGAAAATAATGAAGGCACCTGCAGCCCTTTGCAATGTCATGTAATATGCGTGCTGATGCAGAAGGACTGAGTGTGCCATCGGACTGTGTGTGTACAGTGACAATTTACTGCATTAGGGGTTATACAGGACTGAAAAACAATAGCTGCATTTTGTTCAACAAATGGCACCATCCCTGTCAATGCTATGGGATGTGTCAGATATTGTAGCTCAGTTCCATTGAAGAAAATGGAACTGACCCTGCAATACCACACACAACCTGTGGTGGCACTATTTTTGAAAAAGAGTAGCTTTTTATAATCCTGTACAATACTTTTAAGATAATGTGAATTACTTCTCTGTAGCTTATTGTAATATGCTACTAAGCTGTGCCAAATGACAAATTCAGTTCTGCTATTAATGTATGCACAAATATAGAGCTGCAAGGGAGCACCACTGATGAACCTCTATAGGACACGTATCAGCTTGGTCATCACATGACTGCATGCATCTGCCAACTGAAACCTGTGCAGAGGAAGGGACATAACAAATAGGGTACAAAATATTCAGTTCATTTATGTAATATTTTTTATATAGCACCAACATATTCTGCATAGTACACACATCAATACAGATTGCCTCCTACGTTATGCATTAATACTGATTTAGAAGATATTCTTTAGAGGATAAGTACTGTACACCGTCACAACCATTGCTCCAATCCATTTATCAAAAATAAAGCAACTTTGCAAATAGTGGCGTTTTAAAGGGGTTATCCACCCTTAGAAAACTGATGACTTATCTTTAGGACAGGTCATTCATTTTAGATTATTGGCATTTGACTGTCAGGACCCAGGTCAGCTGTTAAATGCCGGGCTTGAATGGGACACCACTGCAGTACTGACAACTGCTGATACTAAAAGTACAGTGAGTGAGCAGTGCTGACATACAAAAATAATGCTAAGAGCTGCATGCTTCAGGAAACAGCTGATTTATGGGGTCCCAACAGTTGGACCCCTGCTGATCTAATTTTTATGATCTAGCTTAAAGACCATTCACCACTTCCACCATCTCCAACTCTCTGCATCTGTACAGTGCAGTTGAAATCAGTACTACCTCCGAGTAACATACTGTTCTGTACTGTACTAAGTAGGGGACAGTATGTCGGTGGGAGGCAGGGACTCCTAGGATCATAGATAACTATACTGCTGGGAGTCCCTCTACCTGCACAAAGTCCAGGTTGGGAAATCCGGTGAACACACGGATCATCATGTGAATCTAGGCTTAGTTTAAGCATTCAATATGCTAATTAGGCTCTCTACCTTAAAGGGTTTTTCTGGGCAAAAAATGTTTTTTAAAAAAGGTCTGTTAGTGCTTTTAATGGGTTAATAAATGCACCCAAATACCTTTAGCAGTATTTTGAGTGATTTCTGTGTTTCTCTGGGAGCTCCTGGCATCTTCTGCATTTGTTTACATAGTGTAGCTTCCTGCTGTCTTAGCTAATGCATCAGGGTACTTGTAGGCTGAACTTGTAGGCTGACTCAAACTACCTCCCCCTCCCTCTCACACCCCCTCCTTGTCTCTCTAGCTATCCCACCCACTACTAGCCCTTCCCATCTAACTCAGCCCACCCCATCATACTTACCTATCTTCCTTCCAGACTTCCTGCTTCAAGACGGTTCCTCCCTCTTTTCTAACTCTGTCTGCGCAGTAGTGATTGATTGTCGGCTGCAGAGCACAGAGCAGCGCCAGGACTAATGCGTGCGCCGGCAGAGTCAGAAAAGAGGGAGGAGCCATCCCGCAGTAGGAAGCCTGAAAGGAAGAGAGGTAAGTATGATGGGGTGGAGGGGGGAAGTATTAGTGATGTTCCGTTTCCGAAAACGGGGAAACAGAACATCACCAGAAAATGTTATGGGTAAATATACATTTTTGATAAATTATGTAATTTAGAAAGTAGGCAGGGGGAGGGTGGTTAGATTAGTGTAGGAATTACATTTTATCCCAGACAACCCCTTTAAGCTGGTTGGTCCTGGAATCAGTGGAACCGCACCTATTGAAAGATGCAAAGAGATAGAATTTGTGGAGGTGGTGAAGTTTCCTCCCATATTGTATACAATTTTTATGCCGATTTACACTATTCATGTTTTCATTTAGAGTCTACATACAAACCCTGCATATAGTCTACACATTCTGCAGTCATGACTTACTATCTTCTAGCTCAGTGGTCAAGTTGGTACATATGTCAGTGTAGGTTCAGACTACCTTTATTGCTCTCATCTGCATTTTTTCCCATTTACAGTAATGTAAAATACATGACTAAGGCTAAGGTCCCACGTACCGAAAAGCAGCTCAAAAAACGCATCATGTTTTTTACCGCAGCATATAAAAGAGTATAAAAGAAAACAAGCATGACAAGAGTGGAAGAGTGGCTACTCTTCCACTACTTTCAATGGCTAACACGGTACAACATTATACTACTAAGCATGACAAGAGAAAGCGTATGATATGTTTTTTACATTAGAGTGCATGGGAATGAGGGGCTCCATCTGTATCAGTCACTCTATTGTCATTAAATTAGGTTGCTCTCATCCTATGACAGAAAAGAGCAATGGACTATAATAACAGTAGTATGAATGACCCCTGATAGCACCTTGTAGAAGCTAAAACCCCATGAATGTTATAAGATCCTGGTATACATGTATTTGTTAAAGAAACATTCCAAGCAAAATGGATTCATTGTATTATATCTAGTGCAAGGCATAAAGGAGAGACCCATGACACCCTGTGTCATGCTCCTCCCCCCTCAGACCGTGGACTACACATAGCACACCAGTTTTGTCTGGGTGTTCCTTTAATTATTGTTTCTATAGGGAAAAGCCTTCCAGCGCGGTGTGAATATATTGTAGATGTGCCTGCTATAAGATACATTTCACCTACCCTGGGAGATAACAGACAGCTGTGTGCAATCTGACTGAATATTTATGCACATGCAGATTTAGGCTGTAATTCCTTTAAATGACCAAACTTGGCATCTCTTAACAAAACTTTCGCACAAGCTGTTCCTTCCTCCTACAATTCCAGATTTTTTTGTCTTATTTACAAACCATTAACTTTTTTGTTTCTATCTGTGACAAAAAATGTTTTATGGATTATACAGCGAAGCTCAGAATACAGCCATTAACCCTTTCCTCACCTCAACTGCTCTGCTTACTCTATGCTCACTTTAAGTAAAGTTGTAGATGTTATTACAGGTCAGTCCCATTCACTTCAATGGAGGTAAGCTGCAATACCAGACACAACACACAAACAGGTATGATATTGTAAGGCTAAGACCCCATGTTGTTGAAACACAGATGCATTTTACAGTACCAGCAAAGTGAATGAGATTTTGGTTACTCTGATCCACATATTGCGGAAAAGAAGGCTGCAGCACAGCTGCAATTAGCTTCGGAATCGCAACAGTTTTCCCTATAGATTTAACAGGGGAATAAGATGTGCAGAGCAAAATGGAACAAAAGCTCAATGAAAGAGTTCCGGAAAATAACGCAACATGTTCTTGCTGTGTTTTATTTTTCAGCAGCATATTTTAGCAGTGTTTCGCAGTTTTTTTTATTTGTTGCAGATTTTGTTGTGGTTTTTTTGAACCAAAGTCAGGAGTGGATTGAACAGAAGAAATAAGTATAAGAACTTCCTATATATTTCTGGTTTCTTTTGTAGCCATTCTTGACTTTGGCTCAAAAAAAATGCAGCAAAATCAGCAACAACAAAAAACACTGCGTTTTCCGCCAATGTGGAGCCTCAGCCTAAGGCTAAAACCCCACGTTATGGAAATGCAACATTTTTGCATAAAAACGCTGCAGAAAAGCTGCAATTTCAAAAACGCACACTTTTTTGAAAATCACAGCATGTCAGTTATACCTGAGGTTTAATAAGGGAAGGAAATCCGCAGAGAAAAACTTAGTAAAATCCCAATGAAAATCGCTGCATTTTTTAGCTGCATTTTGCTACATGGGCCTTAGCCAAAAAGCTGTTTTTCTGATCCTCTGCAACTCCTTTAAGGCAGCCATTCTGGGGCATTGTCCTTCTAAATAATAATTTGAGAACAGCCGACCGCTGTTTGGTCGACAGCTACAGTGTTTTGCAGAACTCTCCCGATATGCATGTACTCTTGACCTGGGTGAGTGGTGCTAAACTGAGATGGGAGAAATCACTGCCAAACTTGTCTGGCAGCAGCTTACCTCCCTGAGACCAAAAGGATTGAGCTGTCAAAATCTAATTTCCCTAAACCTTATCTCCTGCAATATCTTCAATTGGGTGAGAATCGGGAAGCCCCCATACTCCATAGAAGGGCCGCCATTACCATCAAAATGTATGTATGTAATGTATATGCC
Source organism: Leptodactylus fallax (assembly GCA_947044405.1). Taxonomy (NCBI): domain Eukaryota; kingdom Metazoa; phylum Chordata; class Amphibia; order Anura; family Leptodactylidae; genus Leptodactylus; species Leptodactylus fallax. Next base: position 83,346 of record CAMRHE010000497.1, on the reverse strand, counting down.
CGGCTTCAGTGAGACAATGAGATTAGCTTCACAGTAACATCTCATCTACTAATATATTCAGTGTTGTTCAAAAGTAAAACACATCACATTGGCACAGCTCAACTTATTTACTGACATGAGCATGCTTAGTTTTGTTTCAGAGAAACATCACGTGACATTGTCAGAATCAACCTGTGTATTGACATGAGCATGCTTAGTATTGTTCCAGAGAAAGTAATGTGACCTTCTGAAATCTTCACCTGTATACTACCACTTGGTTCACACTAGTGTTCAGCATTCCATTCTTCGGGTCCGATTGGGGACCTGAAGAATTAAATCCTAATCCGTTTAAAAAACAGTTATCCGCTTATATAGACTATAATGAAGTCTGCTGGGTTTCCACCTGAAAAATGCCGATAGAAAAGTTTTGCTTGCAGGACTTTTCTCTCTGCATTTTTCAAGCTGAATGGGGGACGGAAACCCCCAACAGGGACCGAGCACTAGTGTGAACCTAGCCTTACATGGGCATGCTTTGTGTTGATTTAGAGAAAAATCATGTGATATTGTCAGAAATCTGTGTACTGACATGGGCATGCTTAGTGTTGGGGCAAAGTCATGTGACACTCTCAAAGCTTACTCTGTGCACTAACATGGGAATGCTTAGTGTTCATCCAGAGAAAACCATATTACATTGTTAGATTTTACCCTGTGTAGTAATATGGGCCAGTTCCCAATAGATTCATCCATTATAAAGTCTTATAAAGTAAGTTGTCTTATCACTATAACCTTATTAAGAAATAGGAGAAGGCCCTCAATTGACACTACATATATAAGCTACATAGGAGAGGAACACCACATATTACATTGTTAGATTTTCCCCTGTGTAGTAATATGGGCCAGTTCCCAATAGATTCATCTATTATAAAGTCTTATAAAGTACGTTGTCTTATCACTATAACTTTATTCAGAAACAGAAGAAGGTCCTCAATTGACACTACATATATAAGCTACATAGGAGAGGAACACCACTTCATAGATGTATCACTCTAGTTAAAAAATTCCCTTTTTTTTTCATTTATTTAATGAAAATTTGATAAGCCTTACCAAAAAGCAGAAGTGATTTAAAAAATCTGCCATCTTTTCCTGTTTGACAGATAATTTTCACAAGATATAGCATTATAGTCAAAATACCAATGAATGCCACCACGACTATGCTGCCATAGGCCAATGCCAACCTTTCCGGAATCACCAGTCTCCAATAGATTCATCATTATAAAGTCTTATAAAGTAAGTTGTCTTATCACTATAACCTTGTCTCGGTCACTTTGTAAGACTTTAGCGCCTACTTGGTAAACATTACAACTCCAGGCATAGAGAATCAGCTATAAATTGTGTTACCAGTGACAATATAAAGTACATTGTCTTCGATCAGCATGTCTAATTTCCCACAAGTCCCGGGAGTGCAGCAGGTGGAATCTGTCGCATCCTTATCAAATAACAAACACAAAGGGAAGGAAATCACATTAAAAAATGCTAAAATGAGAATTTTTCTCAGAGTTTATTATGTTCATGTTGACAAATTGTGATTCTAGAGATGGGTAATAATCACAATCTATATTGTTTCTGTGACTTCTGGGTCAATGTCGTGATTCTCTATCTTTGAGTAAAGTCACAGCTAAACATTTTATTCTCAGTTTCATTATTTTCTGGGAACTTAAAAGCCTTTATTTTTTATTTTTCATGCCCTCCAATTTACCCATAACCTGAATCAACATTTGTTAAGTGGAATATTTCAAAGGAAGTTCAAATGCCTGACCGTATACTAAATATAAATATACTTTATGTGTAGTCCACAGTCACACATCATACTTTTTTATGTTGGAAATATTAGTCTGCGTTCACATCTGTGGTGGAAATTTTAGTCTACATTCACATCTGCCGCAAAGTTTGGCTGAAAACGGTGAACGAAAAAGTCCTGCGCGGTGGACTTTTTCTTCCACTGATTTCAGTTTTAAAACAATTAACTCCTAGTTCATTATCAATGGGGTCCGCTGGATTCATAGTGACAAAGTCAATGGGGTCCACTGGGCTCCATGTGTAACCACTATTACAGTGATCCAACTGACTGTTGTTGTGGTCCTTCGACGGACCAGAACAATGGAAAGGCAATGCTAGTGTGAACCTAGTGTTATTTAGTTTTATTCAGTATTTATTTTTTTGTTTTTTTTTATTTTGTGTTTATTTCTATTTATTATTTTAAATAATTATCTTACTATTTATCAGATGCATCTCCAACAGTGCAGAGTATTTTAGGACTATACTGCTGAAAAAGACAGTGAAATAATGGGAGAAAGGGGATAAATACAGTTGATAAGTCATAGAACATAGTTGATGATGGTACTGGAGTGGCACGCCACTGGAATGTCACAGGTACCTTTTGTTCAACAAATTACTTTATCATTTATGTTATGCAGAGGTACAGCACACTTGATGGTTACAGTCACTTTAAGTGGTACTATGTGCTTTAACTTGCGTAACACCAAGTTAAACTTTGGAAAAAGTGATCTGTTACCAAAGTCCAGAGGACTGTGAATCACAGCACTATTCCCCCAGAGGGTCACGCTGTATCCAAGGTAGTTGCTGGCTTTCTCCCATTCTGTGCTGCTCTGGGTCTTTGGTAACCTATCCTCTATGTTAGCCTACCCTACTGAGACTATTCACGCAGTGTCACACCAGCCACCTATTCATGATTGCACAGTTCTTCATGGGTCTTTGTGATCTCTAGAGCAACACCTTTCACTTAGTTAAATAGTGACCTGCCTATTTAGAGAGATGCACATATGAGGTACACAGAGTATTTGTTATAAAAAGCAGTGACTTGTCTGTTTTTATGTTAGTGAGTAAAATCATGACATGAGGAGGACAATAATACAAAAGTGGGTGCTCACAGGACAATGGCAGAAGGAGCAGCACAGAGTATTTCAGCAGAGCATTGCCCTGATGTTATAGGAAACTGCAGCGTTTCTATTTTGAGACAGTCGTATAGAATAAACTTGCTCCATATTCTTACTGTAATTAGTGAGCATCTCTAATAATAATAATAACTGTGAGTAGAGGCTGCAGGATGGGATTAATGGGGCGTGAATAGTTTCCACTTCATCCTGTGACTTTGTCCCAAAAGACTAGTACAACAATGAATTTTGCAAAGTTTCATTTAAAGGCACATTAAACCCAAGTACATACAATACAGCACTGAAGATGTTCCTTAGATGGGGAATATTTCTTACCTCGCCTACTTAATAAAATATATCATTGCTGGGTCCTGTCACGTTCGTCTTCTTCTCTGGTACACATAGCGAGTAATAAATCTGTCAGCCCAACTCTAATGATCAAATGAACTAAATCTAATTATATACAAACTTTGCAGAAGCAACTGTGGTTTATATATCATTCCCGAAAGTGTCAAGAGCCAAATCTACATCTCTAGTGCTTCCAGCTGGGAGGTAAGAACTTTACAGTAGGTCAAGTAAAAAAAATATTTCCTATTACCGGGAGCAGGGACAAATTGTACACTGACATAGTCTTAACCTATAACATATACCTATATTGTATAACATTATTATTATAGCACTGAATGGCACCATTACATAAACAATATATAGTAGTATCATATGGGTGATGTATAGTACTGTTATTTGGAACTCTATGGTGGAATTACTATATGGACCTATTGTGTAAGCACTACATTACAGTATTTTGTGGTTGTTGTATAGTACTGTTTTGGCTGGGTATGGTAGCATTATTTAGGCACTATATGGCACTGTTATTACAGGTGTGTTGCATAAGTAAATTAAGGGGGACTTGCATATCATGATCCAGGCCTGACATGGAAACATACTGTAAATACACTATATACCACTTTACTTGCCCTATGCTGAACTGGTTAATGTACACTTAAAGATGCAAAGGATGCCAAAAGAATGCTGACTGTTCTTTCTTATACAGTATACAAACCATTGCAAAAAATGGATGCATGAGGTCCTTTGGATTGTTTGTCACTCTATGATATGCAGTGGCATATGTAGGGTTTTTTACTTGGTTTACATGCCAGGAGATTTTCCTATTGTATGCATTAGACACAAACATTAATCCTGGTGTGAATGCATACTAAGAAAAAAGTTCCCATGTATTAAGTTGCCAACCAATGAGAGTTCAGTTTTGATTAACAGCACTGGAACAATGATCCATGACTGGTCGCTATGGACAACAAGGCCATTTTTTTTCACAGCTTTGATACATTGGCACAGTTGGAACAATAGAAGGTAAAGGCAAGATTCATCAATAAGATCTTACGCCATGTAATTAATTCTCACTTTGCTGTGCTCTTATCCTACAGGGAAAATAATCATCGAAGGTCTTCAATTTCACTGGAGTGCAGGGCAGACGTTCCGTGTATCATCCATATGGACCTATAATCGCTATATATAACACTATATTTTCAGAGATTGATCACTCTGTCCATTCTGCACCTACGGCCCATTAATACTAGATTAAAGCTTTGGTGACAACCAGGTTCCTGGCATAACGATACTTATTAGATCATATTAATATGTGATATGCCCGTCGTATTTATTTAGGACAGCAGAGCCATCTGTAGGTGCATCAGGCCAATTATTACTAGAACGCTTCCTACAGTGCAGCAATCTCATTATATTTTGTAGCATAACTGAGGCATGTCGTGTCTGCACAGAATTCAAGCTTTCTAAGCTGAGGCTACATTTATAGTTGTATGTGTGCAGCATGAAGGATATAGGCACAATGCAACTTCCAGATTTTGTCATTGGTTATATACAACTTTGCCCCTTATGGAATAATAGAAATTGCATGTTAGTTTAAGCTACTGTTGAGCCCAAGCATTAAGGTTATTATTTAAAAAAAATTATATATATATATATATATATATATATATATGTATAGTACCTCTATGTAACTTATATAGTACCCACAGAGCAGAAATGCAGCACCTATATCTTACTTATACAGCATTCACACAACAACCCATCACATAATGATGATGTAGTACTGTAGATATGTTTCAGCAGGCAGTACCACATGTAACTGGAAATGATACATTGACTCATTGTCCCTGGAGATAAGCTTAAAGCATACATGACTATAATACGTTACTTTTTCTCTTACCAATGCGAAATGTGCTGCAAGTTATTGACACAATTTTTTTCTACAACTTTAATCTGGAAAATTGAGACAAGGATTTTCTAATGCATAAAATAGACCCCCATACTACTGACCTGTACCAGTAATTCTTCCAGGAAACAGTTACAAATTACAGAGTCATTTTAGAGGGGCTGAACATCAGTGTGATCACAGCACACTGGCCCAGAGGATCTGTTATCCAACACATACTGTGCTGGTTTGATTTGTCTGGGTGTAGACAGCTGTACAACCCAGATGGCAAAAAGTGATACTGCAGAACTTACAATGTATCTCTCAGTCAACTCTTTATTATAGGCTGGCACAACCATTCTACTCTCCTGTCTCCAAAAGTCTTGTGCGCTATGATCTTGCAGAATATTGCAGCAATAATCAAAATTATTGATCATGGCTGGAACCCACACGGTCAGGAGTTATGAGCAGCTTCACTTTCTGACTTGATGATTAAATTCTACCAGTGGTGTACCTAAGAGTCTTATGAGCCCCAGGGTAAATTTGGACCTACACCTGATGCAAACTAGGGTCAGTCGACACATGTATATCCTCATCAATTTATGTACTATATACAATTCTATAAGGGCATTTATTATTACACTTACTATTCTACTATTCATATAACTGTGACTTCTAATATCTTAAGGTGATGACACTCCACCTGCTTTATGTAGTGCTCAATGCATCTCCCATACTCCATCCTCCCACGGGGTCATGGTGATGGAAGGAGGAAGGTCTTTTAGTCTGTATGGGTCTTGTACTACTGTAGGGGAAATAGCATCACACCACTTACATCAGATGCTGACAGGATGTAACATATCCATAGTATTCAACTGTATAGTTGTCCTGTGGATGCAGATACAAGGTATGGGCACTGTAATCTCTGCAACTGCAGCTGTTATGACATACCAATAGTGCAACCTGTGCAGCTGCATAGGGGTCCAGTAGGTAAAGTATCCATTGATACCCTAAAGCAGCATCTTGCTCTCTATTATATTGCATATAAATGCCTGTGCTATTGAATTTCATGCTTACCAATTACCAATACCTTTTTATAGGGACATGAGGGTTGTGCTGTATGATAAGATATGCAGAGGCGTAGCCATAGGAGGTGCAGCGGTAGCAGTCACTATTGGGCTCTGAGGGGGCCCCATAGGTTTCTTTGCCACATAAAATATACCACTCAGAAGCTTTATGTTATGCTTCTGAAGATATGAAATGAAAAGGGGCCCATATACTGTCCTTTCACAGGGGTCCACTACTGTTTGTGTCCATCCCTGGTAATGCCACTGATATATAGGGCTTCCTTCTTATTGTATATATGAGTGCTAACTAATCTTTACTTGCAGGTATTTGTACTCCATTGCCTTTAAATAATTCCTAGTTTCAGGTGGATATGTTTATGCCATGGCCATAATGCCTGACACAGGCACTCTAGACCCTAGGTTCTAAACCTGTGCTGTGTACATGTACACCAAATGCCATGTTTCTTTAGCAGAGGTCTCTTATATATCGACAGATGTTAGGGAATTACAGCTTTCACTATAGGAGATATATTTCAACTTATTCTGTATAAATATACTGTAAGTGGTAGCAATCCAATTTGTGGGATTTCTGTACTCCTATTATCTTTGATGAACTTATTCTTTCTTGACAGTAGGTGGACCTGCCTGTGATAAGATATAATGTCTTTTCTGCTTCACAGACACATATTACCTAACGTAAAGCTTTTCATTTTCCAGAATTTTTTGACACAATTTATTATATTGCAATATATATTGAATTATATCTTGTGGCCCAAATGGAAGATACCAACCTAAACTAAATCAAGATTAAGAAGCAGTCTGTTGTATAGCATGAAGGAACTTCCTGTGACCACTTCAGTAAATGTAAGTAATTAAATGGTGGTCACCCAGACAGGAAGGCAAGAGATTGCAAGGCAACCTGGAGAATCATCTCCTTACAGGTTAGCCCTAAGCACAAAGAAGGTTGCAGCTTATGAAAAGGTGTGAAAGTATGTGTATTCAGGTTATAGTAATAGACGACTCTGGTATTATACAGTAAACACCTCAAACAGAAAATATTAAGGATCTTTGTAAGTAGATGACACTACTGTATTCCCTGCAGAGTCTGCATCGTCAGACGTTCTCATCATCTTACGCTTTAATTGCACTGTTGACCTTCAGTTCTCTATATTTATGGCAATTCCCAGCTGGCAGCTGGGTCATGTCCTGCAGAGGGGAAAACTGAAGCCAAAACGAAAGGACATGGGATGTTATCCTAAATACAGATCTAGTGTTCACTATTGTTTACCAATTCAGATATTTACATGCCGATTTTTTTAATTTATACTTTAATTGCATGGCTTGTTCTGTCATTTTCTGTATCCAACTTGCAGCATTATAGACACAATATGACATGGTAGGACTGATAGAGATATTCCCTTACTTATTAAAACTTTCTATTCATTCTTTTCCAGAACATTAATCCCAAATACAATGTAATGGTATAGATTACTGTTTAAGCACACAGACCCCAGAGGGTCCTCCTAATTTAAGATGAGGCATGCAAACTGAATTTAGATGCAGGACTCACAAACTAAATTCAAAATTGTTTGAGCCCCAATGACAACTACTTGGTTGGATTATCACAATCCATTGTGGCCTGGTTGATCTCAACTGGATTCAGAACCAGGCAAACTTGGACAGATGCCAGGTTTGGGGTCCATAGTGAAACGGGTATAAACTTGCTCTTGTCATTTTCAGTATATAGAGGACCACTATGAGGTCATACTCTCTTCTATCTGCTGCGTCCTTTACTTTCTATTGCTTAAGAAGCAGAAGCTGTAGAGAAAATAAAGTATGACTGCAGGATCAGACTACACACAGGGTTTGTTTGATAACAATGGAGACACATAGGTCTGCATAACTGCTATAGACACAAAGCAATATGACATTTATCTAGGTGACTCTGCCTTGCCTGAATTTGGAAAGAAAGCTGAGTACTATATAGCCATAGTATAAGTGGCGCCACTCAGCTTTCCAAGATTCTGGAATGGCAGATGTGTCTGATTGGGCTAAGAAAGGTGATTTCATAAAATAAAATTAAAAAAAAACAAAAAAAACCATAACAACTGATTGGTTGACAATATGGCCATCCTTTAATTCTTGCCACTAAATTTTCAAGCTTCCGGAATGGGAAATAATAATGAACTAAGCAGTTCAGCCATTCTGGAATCTGGAAAAGCTGGGTGATTGTAGTTGATTTTACAGTAGTTTTACAGTAAGTGAAATAACCTACCAGTTTGTGCTGTGCATGGCTTAGCCAAATTGAATTAGATTCCTTCATCATAGTGATTTGCCAGAAAAGTCAAATGAACAGGAATTTAATAAAAAAAACTCTACAAGACAAATTGCCGTTTTCAGCACATCACTTCAATTATTTTGATCTTGAGCACAAATGTGGGAAATTATACTATTTTCTACGTGGGCTATTTCTTTTCCGTCATCCCTTGTGTGTAATTGCGGATAGTAAGAAGCAGCTATTATATGGTGGCTTAGAGAGCACAGAGCGATAATGATATTAGAATTTGCAGTTTTGCGCTCAGCACTCAGTACAGGAACCTCTTAAATACTCTTTGACAAAGTGACTTAATCTACACCTGACGTTTGACAAGTTTTTATTGCAATGATCTTCAAATTCTGCCTCTCCAGCCCTTGAAAAACTACAACTCCCAACCTAGTAGTTTTACATGAGCCACGAGTTGAACACTATTTCTTGATAGTTCAATATTGAATAAGATATTTTATTGCTTTTGTCATGATAAAAACTTTTACATAGATCAATGGTCTTTGGTCTGCGGCCCTCCATTTGTCATGTTGCTACAATTCCTAGCATAAACTGACAGCTGCAGCTTTACTAAAGCCAGAGCAAACGAGATCCTAATGACAAAAGTTTACTTATGCATGAAAAAGATTTCAAGTTATAGCTTAAGGCTAAAGCCCCAAGTTGCAGAAACACATCTTTTTTTGTTGCAGATTTTGTTGTGTTTTTTTGAGCCAAAGCCAGGAGTGGATTGAGCAGAAGGTACAAGTATAAATACTTCCTAAATATTTCCCATACCTTTTGTAACCATTTGTGGCTTTGGTTCAAAAAACCGCAGTAAAATCTGCCACAAAAAAGCTGTGTTTCCACAACATGGGGCCATAGCCTTAGGTGGCAAAAAACGTGGTGTTTTACAGTACCTGCATAGTGGCTAATCCCATTCACACATTGCAGAAAAATATCTGCAGTGGAAATGCTGCAATTTCAAAAATCGTTGCGTTTTTGTAAATCGCAGCATATCAATTATACCTACGGAAACACTGGCATTTTCTGTATAGGTATAATAGGGACAGAAAGTCACAGAGGAAAACTCTGCAGACTTTCTGTGAAAAACGCTGTGGAAAAAACGCCATTCGTTTCTGCCTCAGTCTTTTCCACAGTCTTTTTTGGCTGTGGCTCGCTGTAGCCTAAAGGGGTTTTTCCAACAGAAATAGGATAGGGAATAACTTGTAGATTGGAAAAAGCCGAACACCACATTGGTTATCTCCTGTGCTTACATTGAAATGAATGGAGTGGTGTGCAAGATGCCTGACCACCGCTACATTTAGGATGTTTTGATGAAAATTCTCTGTTCTGATAAGTGGTGATCTGAGCAGTCGGACCCCCACTGATCTGCAAGATATCCCCTATCATATTCTATGGATAGGGCATAACTTTCTTGCACAGGAAAACAACTTTAATGAAGACAGATATGAGAGAAAAATATGCAGTGAAACCTTACCAGAAGACAACCCACTTCAATACTTCATTCCTTGTGACCACTGGCTAACAAAGCAAGCGGTAACCTATAGGGACGACAGGGAAAGATCATCAGCCAACTAAGTTCTTCTCTGACTTTACATGCATGGATGGTGTGTATTTTGCATGCATCCTACCTGATATATTTTAGTTCTAGGGCTGTGTGTACAATAGAATAAACAAGCAGAGGAAGCAGAGCTAGGTTTGTCATTAGTCACAAATAAACTATTGCAAAAATAGGCATTGGCGTCAATGTGTTATCATCACCACTGGATACATTGTATCACCTGCCAAGTGCATTCTCCATTATAGTGATAAAAGCCTGCAGGCCATTAGCAGTTACAGCAGATATGAGCATGCTCAGTGGTGGCTCATGGTCATTGTCTTTCATATGTCAGGATGATGTATATATGTACGTAAAGCATGCATACTTCAGATCCCTGCTCTTTTTATAAACCCTTATTTATTCCCTATTCCGCTGCCATTCAAAGCTTATCCAGAGGGATTGAGTCCCAGAGCGCTGCGCACAATTCACCTGGCTGTTTGTTTGGGGAAATGTTTTCAAACTTGTCTGATTTATAAAAGACGCTGATGCCAAAAGCAAGATCGCAGCACAAAGGCTCAGTTGTGGCTAATAATTCTGCTTAGCACTGACGATGGTCGCTCAGTGTGCCTGAAAACGCAGATCCTGTTGTTAGTATACAAAGTGCTTCGAGCAGAGATGTGTAATCTATCTAAAGTGGACAAAGCTCGATACAAAGGGAATAAGTAAAAACCTTTTATCAGAACTCATGCTGGTTTTAATACGACAGCAAAACAATTTGAAACAACACTATATGCACACTCATACAGTGTATACATATGTATTCAGATGTAGCTGCGATGAGTTTATATACCCATACTGAGATCGCCATGTGACACACAAAATAGAGATTTCATTGATAAAGTCATCTTTGCTTCAACTTTGTGATTACTGTCAGAGTGAGGAGCCCACCCTTCAACAACCCTTAGGAAATAGACCATAGTAAACTTCAAATTTGAGTGTATTTTGCAGGACCATTATTGTGTTAGAGCCTGGACCCACCAGAGGAACCTCTAGTACTCTGGAGGGCCAATCTGACACTGTTTGTGATGATAGATCAAATTGCATTAACATCTGTACTAATAGATTAAAATATGTAACATCATATAGAAAAGATGAACCAGTATGGGAAATCAAGTAAAGATGACCATTTGCTATGTTATAGAAATATGTGAAGAGGTCACATGTTCTTAGGCCATCTTATCTTATGGAGTCTATGTTCTTATCCCATTACTGATTTCTACATTGAATGATCCGTGTAGCGCACTGACATGCAACATTTTTCTAAACTCCCCAGAAACACCCTTTTTTTCATGCAGACTAGCAGAAGCTATGCCCCTTTAATGTTCTGCTTAACAGGGCATTGCTGTCAAAGTTGGTACTGTTGGTATCTCTATGCTCATCTTTTTGCACTGTTCAGAGATTTCTGTTACTAGAAAGGTAAAAAGGCTTGTTTATTCAAATTACAGATGTAGCAATCTTTAAGATCACGTCTGGCACGCTGCTGTTGCGATATTTCACACCAGCAACACGGTAGAAATCTTAGCAGGAGCTGGAGCTACCTGTTAATTCAAATGAGTTGCTGGGCAACACCTTCCTACTAGCCCCCCATGACCCCTACAGCACCCTGCACTGCTGCCTAAATAGAAAAAAAAAAATCATTGGAATCAGAGTGGAAGTATAATTTATCATAGCAGGGCTATCGCTACTATTAGCAGCAGTGCCAACACTATTATTTAATCCTGTACTGTAACACAGTGATATCACAGGGATAACATTCATGTTGGTGGGGCAGTGGTTAAAAAAAAGATGAAAACATATCGGCGCTGAGGAGCTATTAGCAGGGATATATCATAGATGGGTAGAGGAGGCAGGGGGTGATGTAGAAGGCAGTTGCTGCCCAGCAATTCATATGAATTGCTAGGTAGGCCCTGTAATGCAAATGAATTGACTGTCAGCACAATACAACATCACAGCAGATTGTGCTAGTGTGAAACACCTCTGTTCATTGACTCTGCTACTTGTGGGATAGCAGATTCCTTAAAACATTGCATCAGATTTCCAATAAGAGAAGTAGTGCCAAGCCAGAAACCCAAATCTATTAGCCAGAGTGGGGATCAACTACAAAAAGCATCTCTCATTCTGGTAGACCCAGGACATCTATAGAGTACTTGGGCAGTCCATTGATCTAAAAAAGAGCTACTGTAATCCTTTGTTTCTCCTGTGGGAGTATTTCAGAGGAACTCAATACTTGCTACCAGGTTCTTTCAAAGACTAAAGGTAGTCTGCCACCACCAAAATCACTTCTAAACCACTTATATGGTGGTGTATGTTTGTTAGTGGCATAGTCCAGCAACAGTGCCCTGTGAGCTTCATAGATCATGTGAAGTCACTTTCTTTAGTCACATGGCCTGTTTGCAGTTCAGTCTCATTCAAGTGAAGATGATGTAAAATGTACAGCACTGTGCTTGGTATTGTGTGACGAGGCTGCAGCGCTCTTCCAAATTCCACAGTCTCTTCAAACAGCTGATTTTCAATTGATGACTTAACCTAAAGAATAGGTCATCAATTGATAAGCCGGAAACACCCTTTAACAATATCCAGCAGCAGAAAAATAACAGAAATTCCTTGAGAGGCAAAAAAGAATCTCCTCATCTTAATACGGATCTATTTTTAATACTCACATATATAAGATAACGCCTTAAGTCTTTCAAATCCGCTCAGCTGGAATATTTCAAGTGGTGCGTGGATGTGTCTCATTAAAAATCTTTGTAGATGTCTTAATTGGACTAAGGCTCCACTGATAAAATTATGGAAGGAAGCTACAAGCACAGAAAATTCTGTGGAAAAGTGCAGATATATTTCATAGAATGCTCTGCCTGGCAGGACTCAGCATCTATAATTATGGCAGTGCTCACATGAAAATTTAGGGACCCTTCAGGCAATTCAATATATTAGCCGAGATCTATAATAACTGAAATATTTAAACTCAATTCCAATGACATTTCTTCATATTATTCAAAGTGACATTATGAAGAGTAAAAACATAAATTATTGTTCCCTCCTGACCAGCCAAATGTAAGTGAACCCCTGTATTTCCCACAATGCAGAGCAGAATTGAGATTTTACTGCAGAGAATGAAATATTGCAGAACAGATCTTTACTTCACTGAAATTACAATCATTTTACTTCAGAATCACATACCATTATTAAATTTGAAGGGACAATACATGTTGTCATAGCCCCTCCCACTGACCCAGAGATGTATTTTTGTAAGGTTTTGATAAAATTGTAAAGTTTAAACACTGATGTATATATAGCAGAGCCAGGCTGATAAAAGAATCAAAATAGGTCCCTCTGCTTTATTGATGTGGTCCTTAATGTCCTCTTCCATGTCTATGAACTCCTTCAGGAACTCCACCTTTGAAAGTGGTTGACATTTTAAGTAACTTTGTAAATACTTTGCTTTAATTCATATGTTTTTTCTTTTGAATTATATTTTAAGGTTAAAGGGGGTTTCTATGACTTACCTATTCTTAGGATTAGCCATCAACTGAAGATCAGCAGGGGAACGAGACCTGGGACTCCCATGGATATGGTGATTGAAGTGGTAGCGTCTCTTCACAGACCATGTGAAGTCATGTTCATTGGTCACCTGTTTGTAGCTCAGTCCTATTCAAGTGAATGGGTTGAGCTGCAATACTAAGCATAGCCACTATACAAATGTACAGTGCTTTGCTTGGTAACTAATAAAGAGGTCACTCTCTTCCAAATGCTGCAGTCTCTTTAAACAGCTGATTGGCAGATGTCTCTGGTCGGTTTCCTGCCGACCTTCAGTTGATGACTTTTGCTAAGGATAGGTCATCCGTTATAAAGCCTGGAAAATCCCTTTAAAGTGTACCTAACCTCAGGATAAGCTGTCATACAGTATGTGTGTCCATGAGGAGTGACACTCTTTCTGGCCATTTTATGGCTTCTATGCTACTTTTCCACTTTGCAGGCTCTATCTGTAATTCTCAGCTGTCCCTGAGCTAGTAGGAGGAGACTAGCTGCTATGAAGTCTCGGGTTCAGGAAGATTTCATAGTGAATGTCAATTTAGAAAGAAGGTGGAATGAGAAAAGCAACCAAATAAGTAGAGGAAGAAGTATATTTCTTTGATAAGATCTACTATAAAATGTATTCTATCCATCTGTGCTGTTAATTTATGCAAAGTTTGTTAAAAAATTAGTGACCATTTAAGTTAATTCAGTTGTAGTTTCATTACTAGAGAGGAGAGCATCATAGAAGTCAGATGATGTTCATACAGTTAGCAGTAAACTGATAGATAACATGTCTGACAACATTGTGTAACTAAACTACTGTCTGTTTAGAAGAGCAACATTTTTAACACCAACTAAGTATATAAAAAAGACACTAATGCTAGTTTCACCCTAGTGTTCAGGTTTCCTTCCTTTCGGTTCCGCATGGGAACCTATAAGACAGAAACCCTATTAAGCCTAAAAAGCAGTTACACGTGGAAACCCATAGACTATAATGGGGTCCACTGGGTTTCTGCCTGATTTCCTTCGATTTTATACTGAAATCGGCCTAGAGAAAAGTCCTCCTTGCAGGACTTTTTTCTCCTTCGAATTTAAACGGAATGTGGGACGAAGTCTTGTACAGAGACTCGAACGCTAGTGTGAACCTAGCGTCAGCTTGTATTTACTGTAACATGCAATATAACAGGGTAGAGCTAAACAACTGTTTCTAAAAGCAACCAGAAGACAATTTTTCCAGTTTTGTCACTAGTCAGGACCATAAATCACCACCGAATCCTGTAGGAGAGATGGAGAGGGAAAATAATCAGCGCTTACTAGAATGTCTTCAGAATGTTCCTTTATTCAAAACCAGATCACAACGCGTTTCAGAGCTATACAGGGCTCCTGTATACAATGCTCCGAAACACGTTGTGATCTTTTTTTTAAATAAAGTAACTTTCTGAAGACATCCTGGTAAGCGCGGATTATTTTCCCTCTCCATCTGTCCTACGGGATTCAGTAGTGATTTATGGTCCTGACTAGTGACATATCTACTACGCTCCAGTAGGAGCCATCCAGCGAGTACCATCCACCTTCTGATGTCTAGACCTCTCTACATGCACTCCAGAGTGTTGTGACTCGATCACAACCATAAAAGGTGAGCAGCTTATTGTTGCCTTTTCTGTACTAAAAGCCTATATTTGGCGATATCACACTAGGTGCTGCGCGGTGCTTTTTCTCTTTTTGTTTGTGACAGTCAATTTTTCCAGTTTATCATTACTATTATATATATATATATATATATATATATATATATATATATATATATATTGTTATGGCAACAGAAGTTGTAAAGATTTTGTTTATTTAAAAATAGAGGCTAACACCAAATTCATCACCAAATAGCTGATATGCCAAAGTCTAGTTACACCGATTTTGCCAATTTTTTTTACATTCCTCTGTTTACATTTTACAACATCACTTCACTGCCACTTCAGGGAAAATGAGTCATTACACGGTGACCAATAAACTCACTGGTCTATTTGTGGAATGCACAATGAGGACAAGTCTTTCCGAATTAGGGATGCTCTTTAGAAGCAGCTAATAAATGAGGGTCCTGAATAGCGGAACCCACCTTATGTTGGGGCCAATAAACCATACCAGGAGTAATATACCTGAAGCTGCATTGACATCTTACTGCACAGTAACTTCATCTAGGGAAGTTGTCTTATTGGAGTGTTAGTTCCTGCCTCTGTGGAGTTGTCCTCAGCAATCTTTCTCCTCGCCTGAGCACCTCCTGTAGCACAGAGGAACAGGTTATGACATTCTAGAAAAAAGATGATGACAGAGAAGCCTGCAACAAATTTTAATGTACTTCAAGCTTGTCTGATCATTTCTGAACCATAAACGGGATTACAAATCAAAACCGCAGGGAACTTTGTGATGCAGTGGCAGCTAGCACAGAATAATATAACTTTATTGACAATGAATAAGGTTAAAAAATTACAATTATTAATGATTATTACTAATTAATAAATTATACAGCTTCTTGCCAAAGGGATCATACCATAGAGCTAAAAAAATGACTGTAAATTCTTTTTACATTTTAGTTACCAATACACTCATCTTCCATATAAGTACACAAAGACTTATTTCTGTTCTCTTTCCACTCTCCGCCCCCTTTTTGTCATTTTATTTAGCTGCTCCTCCCATAGTCATACATCTATGCCTTCCTACCTACAAAGTATAACATAGCAATACAAATTGTTTTGTAGAAAAGACCAATGGTATAGTAGCCACAGGGCTATTATTCACATGGCCAATCATTTCTTATTGGACGACCCACACCATACCAGTAAGGTCCACCATCAGCAGATAGTAACAATCTCCTTACTCCTTTGAGACTGGCATTATCCACTAGCAGTTTGTTGGTGGCATAGGACACATGAGTTTGGTGGTTAACCCTTGAGCCAATTCTTTGTGATTATATGATGGAAGGAAGGTTCTGCACAGGTTCTTGCAACTCAGCAACATAGGAAATTAGATTAACCAGGGCTGAGATCTGTATCTACAAGATACCCATAGAAGTTCCATGGTGTGGTTCTACACTATGTTCCACTATGGATATATATACTCTCACTCTTGATGGATTAATATTTTATTGACATTTGGTCACCATGTTAAAATGTACCCCCTTCAATCAGTCAGAGACCACTCCACAATAAATCATCAAGCAAAGAAGGGTTGTGTCTGATTAGATTACAATTTTGTAAAAAGTTGAAATTGAGCATAATGTTGAGTATAATACTTGAACATCTGTCTTCAATACCTCGGAGCATCTGCTTAGTATCTGATGTATAAACAAAACATGAATTCATTCCTTGCTGTCACTGTTAATTCTCCTTTGTGAGGGTGCTGGAGTATTAAGAACCATGTGCTTGTTTTATGTCTGTCTGAGTGAAAACCTCTGCAGAACATAAACCAGGAATGAAAGGAGCCACTTCTGGGACAAGAAACACTCTACCGTGCAAACAACAACAGGCGACCGTATTTCTCTACCAAACTCGAAACGTACATTGGAAATGTAGGCTATCAGTGGAGGCATAAAGAAAACTCTCATTTCCAAGGCACAAAATTGATGTTGTAACAATATGTATAACTCTAGAGAATTTTTATTCCTTCACAGATAAAAAAAAATTGCATGTTCTGGTGGGACCACCTAAGACAAATTTGCAACTAACCTATGCTGTTATTGCTGAGAAAAAGGAATGAGCAGCTACAGAGATAATGCAATATTACATGCTAGCCATTCATGTGTGAATGGGTATCCATGGAATGCATGAACCCATCCTTACACTCTTAGAGAACAGTGGTCTCTCCCAGCAGTAGAGGAAGTCTTGAGTGGGGAGCCCTAATATGATACATGAATATGGGTTGTGATCGTAAAAAAGTATTTTTATTGTTTTTTTCTTGACATCCATCCATTTCACTTCTACTGTATGTACTTGTTGAAAATCTCAAGGCCATGAGCATTAATATGCAGATGATTTTCTCTTTGCTGGTGGAATAGTCTTCACAATGTTCTGGGAAGGGAATACAAGGGTATCCACTAGATTTTGGAACATGGAGCTATGGTGATAGGCATAAGGTTTGAAAGTTTAGAAGGTATGGCTCACAATGTTCAAGTTTATTCCAGAGGTGTTTGAGGGCTGCTGAGGTCAGGGACTATAAAAGTTAATCAAGTTCTTCTACACCACCTCAATCCATAGCTTCTGTGCACTACCTTTTCCAAATTATCACCACACAACTGTAAACACATTTTTTAAATATGTTCTCATACGGTGAGGTATTAGATTTCTCTTAGAAACTAGGATTGAAGATTGAAAACCATGAGAACCAGCCCAAATCCATGGTTCCACTCCCATAAATCTTTATTGCTGATGGCTGCCAGTGATATTATGGATCTCTTTAGTTATTTCTTCCAACTACAATCCTAGTTGACAAATAAAGACCATAGTGTAGCAGTCAGCGAGTTGTGGACCCACTATGCCACCAAACAGGTTTGATTTTGGGAGAGTAGTTCAGGTATAGGCCAGAAGTTGGTGGCAGGCAGAATTCATACGTGGTCAAGAACAAACAGATGTTTAGGGCTGACAGCACTGGTACGATGGTCAGGGAGAATCTAAGATCAGACACAGATATCAGGCAGAGGGCGTCTGCAGCCTCAGCCAGGTAGCTTTAAACATGGGAATAGAATGTAGAATGTAAGCTCTTGCGAGCAGGGCCCTCACCCCTATTGTTTGATATGTTTATTTCTCTGTCACATTGTAATGCCTCATATTTTCTGTTCATGTGTCCTCTGATTTGTAAAGTGCTACGGAATATGTTGGCACTATATAAATAAAGTTATTATTATTATTATTATTATTATTGGATGCTAAAGAGAGTCTATCAGGTCCAAGCTGCCTCCAGACCAATAATAGTGCTGTGTAGAGGCCTTTAATTGGAGAAGAAACATAGCTTCATGGCCACAAACTGACGAAGCAATGCAGAGACAATCATTTTTTATGGGTATGGAAATCTGCCTGCAAGTGCACCCAATATAACATTGGGGTTATTCATCTATTTGGCAGAGAAGAGAGTGGTTACAAATAACCTCTCTCTCTCTCTCTCTCTCTCTCTCTCTCAGGGCATGTGTTACAATGCATTACCCAAGCTACCCTTTAATTTGAATACCTGGTCTGTCTAAAGTGCAGAACCCAGTTTTTTCTTTGTATTTGTTTGTACATAGTAATAATAATACTTAATATAATTTACAGTAAGATGCAATGAAATTAAATTAAGTTTACTCATGGTAAAATTGTTTTTTTTTTTTTTATACTTGTGTCCCTTGGGCCCAAGGTTTAATGTCACCACAATTCAGGAGAACCTTTTTAATATTCAGAGCGGATCATATCACAGCTTCCCGGTGAACATCTGTTGCATCCTAAGGTTTATTCACCTCTCCACTGATAATGGGTGATATTGTGCTTACTGATTCCTGGGCTTGCTATGTTTGCAGTGATCATTCTCAATTGTTCTTTTAGCTGACAATCTAATACCCTATTGCTGTCTATCCCTCCGTCACGCACCAAAAGTTTCCAGACTGTTTTTTTGACCTGTTGTAAATAACTTCTCTACTTAGATTGCAATTTTTTTTAAGGACTCTAAAATGCTTTGAAAACCATGTGTATAAAAATCTGTAAATTTTCAGTTCTTGTATCACACCATGTCTGATGAAGGGAGCGAGCACTCCTGAAAGCTTACTTATAAATATACTCAGCCTCTAAAAGGTATCGCCTGATTTCTTCACTCTTCCACTATTGAGAAGAATCACAACCTACATGCCTCTTGTGCTCAGCTACAGTATGACATTCATGTAGTGTAGGCGTAAAAGGAATTCCTTGTCTGCTCATCATGTCATAGCACATGAATAACACATGTGCAGTGTGTGAAAGTGACAACCACTATGTATACAAAATCAGTCACCTTCTCAAGCCCCACTTGGAAACTCTGTGGGTGAACCTTGGTAGCCTTTGTTTGTGTTTCAAGCACAGGGGTGTTGAGGAAATTGAATAGTGACATTGGGTTTCTAAGTATAACTGAGATTCAGAAATCAGGGATCTATAATAATAAGAACCTGACACAGAGTAAAAGGATAGTAGAACACTAGGGGTCCAATCATAGTGGAACAATGGGGCACCAGGATAGTATTGGTAGATGTCTCATATCTTGAGTTCATTTTTGTATATTCCTACTAGTGGCTAGCTTTGCTCTCCTTTCTGTTTATACCATAAGGGTGGTTTTACACACAGAGCTTTTAGGAAAAATTATACATGTTTTTGGTGCAATATAAATATCATTAACCCCTTCCTGCTGCAGGAAATTTTTGATTTTTGTTTTTTAACTCAGCACCTTCCAAAGGTCATAACATTTATACTTTTCCATCTACACAGCCGTATTGGCACGTAATGTTTGCGGGACAAAGTGTACTTCATAGTGGTTCCATTTAATATTACATACAATGCACTAAGAAAGTGGAGAAAAATTCAGAATGGGGTGGAATTGGAGAAAAACTGCACTGCGACATTCTTATGGGATTTGTTTTTGCAGTGTTCACTGTGCAGCCAAAATTACATGTTACCTGTATTTTATGGGAGGGTATGATTCCAAATTTATATATTTTTTTTTATGTTTTATCCCTTTAAAATAATCCAAAACTTAACAAAAATAAAATCCTTGGAGTCGCCATATTTTGACACCCGTAACTTTTTTATATTTTCATGTATGGGGATACATATGGCATCTTTTTTTGCAGGCAAGATGTACTTTTTAGTTATACCATTTTGGGAAATGTCTATTGCTTTGATTGCTTTTCACTCCAATTTTTATGAGAGGAGAAACAGCAAAAAAAAAACGTTAGTTTGGCTCTTTTGATTTTTTCCCTGGTACAGGGTTCCTTGTATGGGAAAAATATTTTATAAGTTTGTAGACCGGGCGTTTTCGGACACAGTGATACCTCGAATTGGAGAAAAACTGTGTTTGTGCAACTTTCCTACAGCTTTGCTTTTACGGTGACACTTCTATAACAGGTTTCATAGAGCAGCCTGCAATAGAATTTAATTGCAGACAAGCATGGGAACCTTAAATAGGCTCCCTGCCTTCATGCAAATGAATCATGGGCACTGATTGCAGTCATTGCCACCAGTTCTCCTGAGCCTGAACGGCTGCCATTTTTAAATATTCGACATACTATTACTGCGGGTGTCGAGAATGGGTTAAAAACAATGGTGTGGAATTCATTACGTAGAGAACTTTTCTGGGGAAGTCAAGTTTACTGGAATTTCTATTGATTTTATTTGTGCCATATATATATATATATATATATATATATATATATATATAGTCAAATCTGGTATGTTGTTTGCTAAATATGGTGCAAATTTAAGTCTAACACTTCTGCTCTGTGATGTTATTCCGCTTTCTATGCTACCCTCATACAAGAGTGATAATGCGGCAATTTGTGGATTTTCAAAAGGCGCATTTTAAAAATCTGGAGTACAGACCTTTGTACAAATAAGTTCAAAAAGTCACAAATCTCTATTTTGCTATTTATCTATGTCAGTATTCTTGAGTGCTGGGCCATTGCTTTTTGCTTGAGACTCTTCTTGCCTTTTAATTTTCTGGTATGTTTAGTGCAGGGTTCTCTACATGACTTAAAAACACTGGAAAAACCGTGTGTTACGAATGGAATGAATAGAAAAAACCAGTGGACCACTGTGGAAATGGAAGTATTAAAAATGCTGCATTTTACAGTCCCAGCAAAGTGAATGAAATTGAATTTAATCTCATTCACAAACTGGAGTAAAAAAATCAAAGCCGGAAACACTCTGTAGTGTGTTTCACCAAATAGAAGCTTACTTATGTCTATAGAAAGCTGCTTTTAATGTTGTGATTTTCTTGCCCCCATGTTAAAACCTCAAAGACTAAATACAGCAAGTATGATACAGGCATACACATACTGCAGCTGCTAAACTCTGCTATGCTTAGTAACTAAGATAGCTCTTTACCTCTCTCTCTTCATGTCTAGTAAGATAATGCCCTATCACTGTAAAGAACTAGGCAATAAGTCATTTACTAGCCAGCCGCATCTTCCCCCCTCTCCTCTCCATAGACTTCTGTGTTTGATGCTGTATATGGATAGGGGTGCTATTAGAAATAAGAGTCTGAGTGACCGGAAGAAGGAGGAAAACAGCCTGATAAGTGAAGGAAGGACAATTCTTTAATAAAATGTATTACAAAATTTCTTATATTCACCTGTACTATACATTTATAAACAGTTGTTTCATAATTGAAGGTATGCTTTGAGTTTTTTAGATTTAGACCTATAGGAATACAATTTCTCCATAATTAATGGAAATAACCCTAAAGGTTTTTGGGATTAGACTTTTCATAATAAATTGAAAATTCCATTAATGTCTCATTGGTGCTAATGGTGTACAGATAACAGTACCAGCATTTGGATGGGTGCCAGGCTGTTTGGGGATGTATAGAGTGTCTAAAAACAGCTTGAGACAGCTTGTAACCGGAGCAGCAAATATGTAGAGCAGCCACTGGGGATCTGAGCGAGTAGCAAGGAAAGCTGGATTACTGCAAAGGTCAGGAGAACTTTTCATTACATCTCGTGGTTGCAGTCAGTTGCACACAGTCTTGGAAACCTCCAGAAAAGTCATGAATACAATCACACTTTTTGGGTTTAATGCTGATGTCATTCAAGTACCAATCCTAGACATTAACAACAGTCACTTTACTAGTATAATAGAAGCTGGCACCAAAGTACAGTAAGAGCAATTGCATATTATAAAATAATGGTCATAATGGCAGTTTTAAAAGAATGTCCATCTTTGCTCTAATGCACCTACAATAAAAATGAAACAAATTTGCAAAAAGTCTTAATTAGAACTCTGCCAATTTGGGGATGTCTCTTTGGTTACACGCCATCTCTTCCATTCATCTCCTACTTCTTGCTAACCTACTAAATGTACAATATGTGTACAAGGCGTAGGGGATGCATGACAACATATAAGAAAGGGGGCCTCATATAAAGGCTTTGAATGGGCCCTCACACCTCAGCAATCTGAGATAAGAGCACCTGATGCTTGTTTGCCCCATCTCTTTGGGTTGATTCCCCTGCACCCTTGTTTGCTAATATTGTAGGTCCTTCGCAGATACTCATCACCCATTAAACTTTCTCTTGTCAACCAGTGCATCTCCATTGTTTGCCTCTATGATACTGCATGTGGCAGATGGACCTCTGGGTCATTCTCGGCACCAAGATCCAAGTGTGACTGCCACTTCTGCACTGGTTATAGCTATCACATGGGCATGTAAGCACTTGGCTGAAGTGGATAGTGGGTATTATTTGATGATATAATCTCTAGGGAAGTAACAGAGAAGGGGTATAGCTGGGGTGGCTTTACTAGGGCATATGCCTACATAGTGTAGTGAGTGCCAACAATCCAATTTTCCATGATCAGGGTATTTAGAAAGAATCCTAGGGCAGGGAACCAAGCTTTGTCCCCCAGTTGAAGGAATTCCTAGCTATTGCTTTGTCAGATTTTACCCCCTAACTTTGCTGTATGATTATAGGTATTTCTTCTGTTCCTAATGACATTGATTCTGCTGATATTATAATATAAAATCATTTATAATACAATTCCCTATAATATTATAGTGTTTCTGCACTGGAGCTTCACTTGATGAACTGCCTTATAACATCATATATTGCATACAGGTGCGCTTTAAATCTGTCCTCAGTGATGTGTCACAGACCTCTGCTTACTGCATGTATATCTGGGGTGTGAAAATTGCTAGGCAAAGATTAGAAGAAGCAGTGAAGTGTGCAGTCCTTGTAATGGGCATGTTAGGAAACATGTTTCCACACTACGCCTATTATAAAAAAAATAGTGTATTAGCCACTTCACAGCCAAAGAGATAAAAACCAATTGCGGCATGTACAATTTAAACAGCTGGCAGCGCTGTAAACTTGATTTGATTTTTGATATGGCTTATATTTTGCAATTTGTACCATATTACGGCTTCTCTCCTGGTCTGTAAAGAGCTGCTGCCACATCTGATTGTCATTGCTGCGCAGTCACAAGGGAGACTAGAAATCAAGGTTTGCAAATGATCTGCGTGGACCAATAGACAGGTAGAGTGTGGCATATTGAGGCTCCTCTACTGGCCCCTAGCCACCTTTGGTTTACAGACGCCAACATGGAGAAAAAAATCGAAGGTGTCAATTCACATTGTAGTAAATGAAGTAAATAGTAATTATAACAGCAGTCATCTTGTTTTCACAGTGCAATATTATGGTACAATGTATTACGGCAGATGTCCCCACTGTAGGGATTTTCTAATGGAAATATTTCGATTTGTTGTAGATTTTGGCTCGGACAACACTTGTTATTTCGTACTTGTGCAGTGATGCTATGGCAGGGGTGACTTAACACATGCAATGTCCTGCAATGGAGTTATGCAGTACATTGGGATTTTATGCAATATTGAATTTCAGCAAATCAAAAATCCAAATGCTATTATATGATATTACATTAGAATTCTATGGGGAAAGAAATCACATACAATTTCTGCTAATCACAATAAATCTGTACCTGTTGTATGTAAATGTTTGACTCCGTAGAAATATATATATATATATATATATATATATATATATATATATATTGTGAGAAGGTGACAGGCAGAGTGCTGGAGTCCCGATATATCAGCCCCAGGTTTCTGACATATGTGTGGTCCAGGGCAGGTCTTGAGTAGGCCTCAGCCCAGGTGTGAGCCCTGGCTTCGTTACTGGGCCATAAAAGGCTATAGAGCCTGCACTTCAGGGCAGATCCTAGGAGTGTGAGGAGGTGCCTGGGTCTGTCCTGAAACACTGAGAGTCTGGAGAGACCAAACTGTGCTAATTTGTTTGTTCGTGAGACTGGTAGTAAGCCACACATATAGTTAGTTTTTTTGTTACTGTTTAGTTTAGAGCTCGGACAAGCAGGGTTTTGTTTGACGTTTTGCCTGAAGTTAAGGCTGTATTTTATTTTGCTTATTTTGTGCCTGACGTGAAGGTTTATTTATTTTTGCTGTTTTTTTTCAAATAAACCTGTGTGCACCAGACATCGTGTCCCTGTCTCTGACTGGTTGGGTCCGCACCATTACTGCTACCGAGCTACCTTCCCCACAATATATATATATATATATATATATATATATACATATTAGAAATATATTACATTTAGAATGGCACATTATTACTCTGTGAGAAACACAATCGCATGAGTGCCCATTATGGTTACATGGAGTTCTTCAGAGAATTGACCTGACACCTCAGATTGAAGGATCTTTATATATATAATGACTAAATGATAATTCAATTGAATTACACAGCTCCTGAATCTTCCTCATCACCTATAATATGTCCTAGTATCGCCTAAGATGGCTCCATTAACTCATAAGTTATTCTTACATTGCCAGAAATAAACTGGAGTAAAGGTAAGGACACATAGGACTGAAAAGTAAAGGCGAAGCCTTGGGATAGGCCAGCATGACACGACCTAAAGGGAGGGGAAAGATGCCGGGGAAGTTAAGAAATTGGCAAATTAGCAGGTCGGAGACATATTGGCTAGTTTCTCCAAATTACTGTCACTTATATTGTTGGTCTGGTTTGTTTGGGCTTCTGCTGGGTGTTGGTGCGGTAAATAGCCATCTGTGTTGATAAGGTGGCCTGTGGTTTGCAGCTGGGTTAATGTGTGATGGGCAGATTGGCGACCATATTTATGTAGTTCCAAGGACCTCCTTGGCCAAGATTGTCAGGGGATAGATTTCTATGTTAGAAGTAACTCAGCCTGCTAAATGGAAATCAAAACATTTTTCTTTATTAAGATATAGTACAAAATTTCTTATATTCACTTCTACTATTAATGTATGAAATGTTGTTTTAGAAAAGGACATTCTCTTTTTTTAAAATACTCAACTTAATATCCCTTTTCCCATCATGTCACTTTCACAGAAGTGCAAGAAGCTGAGATTTGAGAAGCTGTTTGATGTTATCCACACACTGTAGCGTTGTCTTATCTGTTCCTGTACTGCCTGAGACATGAGGCAGTACATGATATGGTGAGACATGATATGGTAAATGAAACAATAGCGGTCAAATAAGGGTAAATGGACCCATTGGAGGACAGAGGGCCTACATATACCTGGCCCTGACTGTGATGTTTCCTCTATGCTCCAAGCAGACAAAAGTACAGCTACATCTACTCTATTGTCTAAGGATCCTAGGAAATAGCATCTTATACCTCAGCATCCTGGATATACAGTATATGGTAAAAGACAGATATTGAGTTTATAGGCTATAGGAACCTGCACAGACTCTTTTACACAAAAAACTGGGCAGAGAAAAATGGAGAATGCATTGCTACCTGTCTCTAATAAGGGAAGAGTTGTGGAAGTACCAAACTCTGTGCCATTTTGGATTTTGTTATAAATATCTTTAGTGGAGGACCCCCCACCTACCATGTGACACTTATAGTACAGGGTTCTTCTTAGGTTGCAGAGAGTCACTGGGGTGCCTCATGAACCAGTGCTCGATTATAACTGCTACCTCTGCACCCCCATAGCATCATCCCTGGTAAACTCCTGTTCCCTGTAATACCAATACTCATGTATTATAATATCTCCACGCTCAGACCGTAGCAAGATTTGCAGACTTCAGGAAATGTTTATTTTGCTGTAACTAACTCACGGTGACCTTTCCATGATGCAAACACCCAAGAGCGCAGCAATCCATTGTGTACGCCTTGTCACCTGCATTCTACATCTCCTCACCAACCAGCGGAGAATGACTACAATGTTAGAGAGCTTAAGCCTCTATGAATAAAGCTTTGATGGCTAAAGCCCATTTTGAGACCAGGAATAACTGTAGCAAATGACACACCTAGCACTGCTGCATCTGACAAGCTCAAGGGGTTTATTCTGATATATATTTGTCATTTTGGCATATTTGGGGCTGTGAAGAAATATTTCCCTTAAAATGAGGACAATTGCTTTGGACTAGATTAAACTAGATGGATGGATGTTTTTTTTTGTTACTCTCAATAGTGTTTAAAGGGATTTTACCACAAGAGGAACTGGGTATGCCTTAAAGAGGACCTTTCACCACCTACAACAAGTCCAGCGTTTAACATCAATTAATAGGTGCCACTCTACTGATTCCTCTTAAAATTTCTGATAGATGTGAGTCCTACCTCTGGGATTACAGTATCTCTAAAATGATCCCCCAGGACCCCGTCCCACTGCTCCCACCTCACCCCCAACCAAATCTAGGTTGCTAATGGTTGTCAATTACTGAGCTACACTGTTTCCGTAACTCACTTTGAAGTGAATGAGAGGTACAGCAACAGCATAGAACAATAAATCATAGTGTTTCTGCATCTAGCAAGTTACTTCTATGAAAATTATGAAAATAAAGTAGCCCAGTAGCCAAAGCTGTTTCCGGAACCTGATCCTCACTAGCAGTCTGGATTTGGCTACCAATGGGGATGGGAATGAGGAGGCGGGAGTCACGGGATGGCATCTTTGGGGGTTCAGTCTAGACACTGGAATGTGCCTAGAGGTGGATACACCTTTCAAATCCTAACTTTACTGTATCTGACAGTTTTGTCTTTGCTACACATTCCAGGCTTCTCTTTACTTCATCAGACCCAGTAAACTGATATTTGCTCTATGGAACAAATTCAGTTTCCTGATACCTGAAAAAAATCTGCTTTACTGTATCTGACAAACCCAGTTATGCTACATCTATCAAACTCAATCTTCCCTCACGTGACAAGCTCAAGTGTCCTGCACCGTAAAAACTTAGGTCTACGTACCAGAGATATCCAGCTTTTTTTTTTTTTACATCTGATATATCCTGCTCTGCAACACCTGTACAACTATCAAAAAAAACACTTGCCATCGATCTTTAACACTCCAGTTTTTTTTTTGTTTTTTTTTATTTGAAAGGGATTAGTAAGTAAAATCAATTCAAAGAATAAAAATAATCTGCATTTTATATAATTAACCTTCCAATAACACAGCGTAACCTTCCCATCACTAGAAATCTGTGAAAATTGTAAAAGTGAAGCAAGTTTTCAGGCCAGCAGAAAGTTCTCAGGGTTTGTACAATTAGGTCTGACATTTCCAGTGCTGAATCTGTTCCAAATGGCTGCAGAAAATCATTGGCTGAGACCATTTTCTTCACATTTCCAGGGATGTGCAATAAAACTCATTGCACTTACTTCTCTACTTGACCCAACAAACAATCTGATAGAAGCCAGCAATATATCCAGCACCATATAATCATTTATTACTACAGAGATAGCAGAGCTGAATTTGTCATTGAGGACAGGTTGCCAACAATAGTTTTACATAGGAGTAGATAAACCTATGACATTGTATAAGGCTAAAGTGAATCTTTAAGTGTTTTCTGCTGCTATCACATTATAGAGCAGAAGGAGATGAGTGGATTGATATATAGTATTCAGAATATCTTGTCACTTAATTCAAATCCCTGCACATTCTGGGATTAGGAGTCCAGTGGGCAGTCCTACTCACTGACTAACAGCTATCTCTGTATGCATATTCATGCAATGAAGACTGTCAATCACCGAGTCACTGGACTCCTAGGACCACAATGAGACGTGCTTTACTGTAATAAAATACAATTTAGGCCTTATGATTTTTCATGGACAACACTCCTTACTGCTCATTTGCAGATAGTGGCCCATGGTTGATCCACTTTTCATGGTTGATCTGTGAAAAGTGATCCTTTTTTTTTTGTTTGGGCTTCGTCTGGTCTGGCTCTGATGGAGAGGAGGGAGGTGGCTAGGTGCTGGTTTCAATAACGTGACCCGGGGTCAGAACCATCCTGGAATGCCTAGGTACCGTGTCAAAAAACCCTGGGGGAATAAGTAAAATAAGGCTCCCTGCACAACCCCTTTAATATCAATAAACCAGTAAATCCTTTTAAATCCCTGAACCCTGAAAAACTGCCTACAGATATCCCATATTGGCAGTGCCAACCACTGAACCAATATACCACCCACCATATAGAGAAACTAACAAAGCATCTGATGGAGGTGAGCATGCTATATATGAAAATTGTTGTTATGTATCAGGTTCATCTCATATCACAGCTTGTTCTGCATGCAAATCAATTCACTCAAGATGGATTTACAACTTGGAACTCGGCGGCACAGAGTGTAATTTAGTGAGACTAGAACAAATCAACTGCTCAGTATTATAAAGAATAGCACATCTTATTTCAGAAGGATTATTGCAATCACCATTAAAACCAGGCGACTGCAATTAACGGCAAATATTTGTTTTGATCATTTTAGTGTAAAAAAAAAAAAAATGACAGTAAACAGAATTGAAGACTCCGATTCCAATCAGTGGGTTAGACTGGTAAACAAAGGGGCACAACGCAAGTGTCATCCTCCACTGTAGCCATAATCAGGGCATCCTGCTGCCGCCAATCAGCCCAAGATGACTTGATTTGTATATTGCCGCAACACAAGAAAACATCATCATCAGGAAACTTAGTGTGAAGTCTATGCTGCTGTTAAAGGGAAATGTCACAATATTTATTTCTATGTATTTTTATTACTGTTTATGTTGCTACTTATTATTACAATAATTATTTTAAATTAGCTTTTCACTGGACACTTTGGCGTTAACATGACATTTCTGTGTTTCTGCATAAGAAGGAGTGGCTTAGGCTCTGGGTTTCCTAGAAGGTGGGAGGAGCTTAGTGATATCTATGGGCCCCCAGTTTTTAGCCTGCAGGTAGATGGTAAATAGCACAAGAACAGGGAAGCTTAGTTTCTTGCAGAGCACAGCTTTGTAGGCCAGTTAGTGGCAGTTAAGGCTAGTAGGAAGTCTGAGTTATTTAAGTCGGAGAAGTGCCTTGCATTTCCCCAAAAATGGTTAGAAAGGACTAGGTCCCCCTACATCACCACAGAGGAAAGGGTCTGAGCAAAGGGTGAATTGTGCCTCCCTGTTGCCTTCTCACTCTCTTTCCATGAACTACGCCTGGTTCAACTGTCATCTTGTCTCATCTGCCTTCATTTGCACCTAACACCAAGGGTGCCCTGAAATGCCATCACAGGGAAGCCAAGTAGCTGGAGTGCCCCAGAGAATTCTGTACCATCATCTCAGTGTGACTCTCTCATTACTATGCCAGCCTAGAAAGGAGTTGGCACCAAAAGCCACCGTGACCAGCAAGACCGCCATCTTGAGCCTACTCTTAACTGCACCATCTCCATACTGCTAGCCATGGGTTGCCACAGTAATATTATTATTATTATATTATAATATTTAACTAATTTCTTGGATGTTGCAAATCAAAAATGACCTAATACTGTAACTATACATGTGCAGTAGTATGTGAAAGGAAATTAAATAAGTATTTGATAATCCACAACATCTGATAATCTGGCATTAGCAGGGGTCTGAGGTGGACATCACAGCCTGCTGTACATTATAACCACTTTTGTTTTGTACTAATATTTAATGTATGTTTTACTGTGATATAGTTATTGTGTGAGGCTGTGCATGGTCTCACTTGCGAGAGAGAAAAGTCCTGTATGTAGGATTTTTCTCTCTGCCGGTTCAGTATAAAAATGGCAGACACCCGACAGACCCCCATTATAGTCTATGAGGTCTGCTGATGTCCATGGGTAACTGCTGTTTTGGCGGTCGGACTTTCCCAACAGACAGCCCAATGCAGATATCAACCTAGCCTTAAAGGGGTTGGACACTTTCAGACCAAGATTGAGAGACCATTGTTATTGTTTGTATAATAAAAAGTTATACAATTTTCCAATATATTTTCTGTATCAATTCCTCACAGTTTTCTAGATCTCTGCTTGCTGTCATTCATTCTGTCTACCTCTTTTGGATAAAAATCATTTAATGGTCATGTGATTTACGGTCCAGGGTCATGTGATGAGCACACAGGTGTACAGCTCGTTACCAGGCAGATGTCTGATTACTGTGCTGTGACTATAACGAGCTGTTGCACCTGTGTCCATCACATGACCATGGACTGATTTTTATCCACTAGCAGTAACAGAATGAATGACAGCAAGCATAGATCTAGAAAACTGTGAGGAATTGATACAGGAAGTATATTGGAAAGTTGTCCAACTTTTTATTATTCAAACAATAACTTTAGTCTCTCAATATTGGTCTGAAACTGGCCAACCCCTTTAATAGTTTATCTTCGCAAAATTAAGTCAATGAACAAAAGAGCAATCCAAATCCAATCACTATTTGGTGTGACTGCCCTTTACCTTCAAAACATCATCAATTCTTCTATGTACGTTTGCACGCGGTTATTGAAAGCTTGAGGGTAGAGGATCCAGCACAAAATCTATATACCAGACAGTATTTTGCTCAGTTGATAGATTTTGAGAGGGGGCGTATCATTGGAATGGGAGGAGGAAGATGGTCGTTTCGACAAACTTCCGACCATCTAGGCTATTCTGACATATCCATTAGGATGTTTTGGGAGCAGCAGTTATGTGAGGGCACGCACACACAGTGAAAAAGCTTTGTACAGCCTAGACAGACCACCAATAGGGAGGATCGTTCAATGCACAAGCAGTTCTCACAATTTTCTTGTTCAACATACACACTATATAGGCACCTTTATTACACACCCCTGCACAGATCATTTCCAGGCGCTTAGCAAAAGGAACTTTGGTGTCAAGGTGCCCATTTCGTGTCCTTCCACTGACAGCCAGACACTGTCGCTTTCATTTGCAGTGGTTTCATGAACGAGAAACCTGGACTGCTACCATATCGTCTTTAATGACAGGTTTTGTTTGGGATCTGACAACAATCTGGTTGGAGTATGGTGATCACTTCAATCCTGCCTTTGTGGACCAACACACTAGTAGTCCCAACTGCTAGTGTGATGATCTGGGGACCTGTCGCATATAACAGTTGGAGACACCCCAAATAGTGATAGGAGGGACAACTCAGTATCAGTGCAGGACAACCTGCGCTATGTTTGTTGCCTCGCACAGTAAGGCTTCCAACTAGCATTTTTCGGCAGGATAATGCTCGGCACACACACAGCAAGTGTTTCCCAGGAATTTCTCTGCCAGATGGCCAGATTTTTCACTAATCAGGCATTTATGGAACCAGTAGGGACGTCAGCTTTGGCAACCAAAGAGTGCGTAGGATCTACTGGCCCAGCTGCAACATCTCTGGGCAAGTGTGTCGCAGGATAACATATGGAACATGTATGCCCAACTGTACCTCTTCTTGTATCCAGTAAGGGTGCTAGAGCCTCCTTTCAGGTGTACAGTTTTCCTAATAGACTTATCCTTTTGTTCTATTGTTGTAATCTCTTACAGAAATCATCATTACATCCACACATATGTAAGTTTCATTCCATTCCAACAACTTCTTGCTGCGTTGTTATTTTTTTTAGTATTTTTTGTCAAGGAGTATATAAAGTCAAAAGTTTTAGGCATGTATAGAAAAAGTGTTAATCGTTTATTTTTGTCAATTAACAAAATAAAGTGAATGAACAAAAGACAAATCTAAATCATATCAATATTTGGTGTGATCGCCCTTTGGAGAAAGAGCCCAGGAAGTGATGACATGGCCCCCACAGAGCCCTGATCTCATCACCTTTGAGTCCATCTGGGAATATATAAAGACACAGAATGATTTGAGCTAGCCTGTATCCACAAAAGATTTGTGGTTCCTAGATGTCTGGAACAACCTCCCTGCAGAGTTCCTTGCTCATGGGGGCTGGAATGAGACTGAAAAAAACAAGAAAAGACCCTGTAAGTCTCAGACAGCAAGGCCTAATAGTCCCAACTGAGCTTCAGCAAATGTAACTATTGCCTCCCTTCTACATGAATAACTTAATAAAATGAATGCAAATAGAGTTAGACAAGACGGCGAATGAGAAGCTGATTCTGATTGATTGCAGGATTAGGAAGGAAAATTGAAAACTTGGTATCTTATTTCTTAGTTGTAGAAATATTCCATCACTTCACCTGCTCAGAGCACGAAAGGCAGTGGCTTCACATAATTCACAATATTTTTATAGCACTGAAAGACTGAGAAACCACTTCTGTCAAAAATGATGATTTACTTCATTATCCCATGATTCCTGAGTCAAGTGACAAAATGGTTCAAAAAGTTTGTGAGTATTCCTAGGTTATATGCTGAAGATATTTTTTTAAACAATTTTGGTAAATCCTAATAAACATTGTATTCTAAATTCCATCATGCCTCAGGTAGACAAACAGAT
The DNA here is from genome assembly GCA_947044405.1 of Leptodactylus fallax. Classification (NCBI taxonomy): domain Eukaryota; kingdom Metazoa; phylum Chordata; class Amphibia; order Anura; family Leptodactylidae; genus Leptodactylus; species Leptodactylus fallax. Next base: position 50,278 of record CAMRHE010000497.1, on the reverse strand, counting down.
GTAATCACTTTTTATGGGAGGAGCTTACTCTCTATGTACAAGAATATAACCTCTATGTATAGGAATATAACTACTATAATGCTGCCTCCTAAGTACAAGAATATAACTACATCGAAACCTCTTTGATCTGACCACCCAGATTTGCACAGAAAATGATTTCTTATAGGTGTGGAGTCAGCATTCCTGTAAAGCCTACCAAAATCCCCAAATAATGAAGAAATAACCAAATATCATGTATTTTATGCTTCAGCGCATTCCACAGATCCAGGTATTACATCAATATATTACACAGAACAAGATCTACACATAACCATAGGGGGCCCCAACACTTTCTTGGTCCCATCGTGACCTGCACATTTCCTTGTTCAGCACCTCCAGCTTTCTAAATTTTAGCCCCCACCATTCCTAGTTGCCAACTCATTCCTGGCATCCAGCACAGTATGCTTTTAAATAGTGGTCCTCTGCATGTTTATCCTCTCATCTCTAGTCTCCTACATAGTGCCCCTTTAAATTGAGGTTCTTAGAATGGTTCACCTTGCATTGCTACTCTCCATCATGGTATCACTTTAAATTGATATAGTCCATGTGGTCCACATTGGTCTCACAGTATATGTAACTCCAATGAGTGGTCTTTTCAAAGGGGTTATCACTGACAAATTTGCTCAAATAAGTTGTCTTTGGTTGGATAAGCTTTTGTAGAGCAAGGAGGGTGTATTACTCCAAAAAAAAAAAGAGGTGTTAAGTCCGCGCTTACCAGGAAAAGGAAACGTTTATTGAACTTAATTCACACAACGGGTTTCAACTGGTTGTGAGACAACTCTCAACCTGTTATATGTGGGTGCATCTAGAGCACTACTATCCATAGCCATCTGTGCGAGTGCACTCCACATCTCTCCTCTCATCTTTGAGCACAGCTCATAGATTTAATCAACAGTATCAAGCTACTGTATGTGCCGCTCGGCGTTTTAGTTTTTTTTATTTTCTTTGTTTGGATAAGGGGGTGGTCTGCTTCCATATGGTATAATGAGTGAAAAATCAGTCACTGAAAAAAATCGGTCTATATAAGGGGGTGGTGGGTGTTCTCAAGCTAGAGGTCTTCTGAAGAGGTTTCACTGTGCTATAACACTGCCGTTATGTACAGGAATATAACTACTGTACTGCGTAAAATAAACAATGCTGTGCCCCAAAAATAAATCATAGCATTCTAGATGGTAGCATGCCATGTTGGCTTATATCAATCAAAACAATCTTATAGCCCTTCTTCCCCCGCCATCTGCTCAGGAATGGACTGCAATATGATTCATGGGCATATCATTGACCTGAAACCTGAGAGCTTTTAATAGACAAAAATATCAGTATGTACAGAGAATTCCTGAGTCTGAACTGGCCTTCATTCCATCAATGACTTACTGTACACTGAAGCAAAGGAGATTGTAATGTGAGAATTATAAGTATTTATTATTTCAATCATAATTGCACCTAAAAGTTTGCAGCAAAAAGCTGAATTTTAGTTTCCACAGCCTTGCGCTGGTGCAAAAGATTCTAATAAGAGTGGAAAAATCACTAACTCAGTGTCTGCATGTAGCGTAAACTGAAACGTAGTTGTAACTAGTGTTAGATCGTAGAGAGTAAATAGGTGAAATTAATGGCATTTTAATGAACTTAAAGTGATGTAATGAACTTAATGTTATGAACCCGCAGAGAGCAGCCGTTCACCCTGGAATCAGCATTTTGTAAAGGTTTGTCTCTGATGACACAGAGATACACTTCCTGCTGGAGGCATCTTTTCGATTTTCATTTTTGACTACCCACCTTCCAAACCCAATAACTTTTTTTTATACAGTACAGACCAAAAGTTTGGACACACCTTCTCATTCCAAAAATTTTCTGTATTTTCATGACTATAAAAATTGTAGATTCACACTGAAGGCATCAAAACTATGAAATAACACATGTGGAATTATATACTTAACAAAAAAGTGTGAAACAACTGAAAATATGTCTTATATTCTAGGTTCTTCAAAGTAGCCACCTTTTGCTTTGATTACTGCTTTACACACTCTTGGCATTCTCTTGATGAACTTCAAGAGGTAGTCACCTGAAATGGTTTTCACTTCACAGGTGTGCCCTGTCAGGTTTAATAAGTGGGATTTCTTGCCTTATAAATGGGGTTAGGACCATCAGTTGTGTTGTTCAGAAGTCAGGTGGATACACAGCTGATAGTCCTACTGAATGGAGCGTTAGAATTTGTATTATGGCAAGAAAAAAAGCAGCTAAGTAAAGAAAAATGAGTGGCCATCATTACTTTAAGAAATGAAGGTCAGTCAGTCCAAAAAATTGGGAAAACTTTGAAAGTGTCCCCAAGTGCAGTGGCCAAAACCATCAAGTGCTACAAAGAAACTGGCTCACATGAGGACCGCCCCAGGAAAGGAAGACCAAGAGTCACCTCTGCTGCGGAGGATAAGTTCATCCGAGTCACCAGCCTCAGAAATCGCTGGTTAACAGCAGCTCAGATTAGAGACCAGGTCAATGCCACACAGAGTTCTAGCAGCAGACACATCTCTACAACAACTGTTAAGAGGAGACTGTGTACAGCAGGCCTTCATGGTAAAATAGCTGCTAGGAAACCACTGCTAATGACAGGCAACAAGCAGAAGAGACTTGTTTGGGCTAAAGAACACAAGGAATGGACATTAGACTTGTGGAAATCTGTGCTTTGGTCTGATGAGTCCAAATTTGAGATCTTTGGTTCCAACCACCGTGTCTTTGTGCGACGCAGAAAAGGTTAACGAATGGACTCTACATGCCTGGTTCCCACCGTGAAGCATGGAGGAGGAGGTGTGATGGTGTGGGGGTGCTTTGCTGGTGACACTGTTGGGTATTTATTCAAAATTGAAGGAATACTGAACCAGCATGGTTACTACAGCATATTGCAGTGGCATGCTATTCCATCCGGTTTGCGTTTAGTTGGACCATCATTTATTTTTCAACAGGACAATGACCCCAAACACACCTCCAGACTGTGTACGGGCTATTTGACCAAGAAGGAGAGTGATGGGGTGCTATGCCAGATGACCTGGCCTCCACAGTCACCAGACCTGAACCCAATCGAGATGGTTTGGGGTGAGCTGGACCGCAGAGTGAAGGCAAAAGGGCCAACAAGTGCTAAGCATCTCTGGGAACTCCTTCAAGACTGTTGGAAGACCATTTCAGGTGACTACCTCTTGAAGCTCATCAAGAGAATGCCAAGAGTGTGCAAAGCTGTAATCAAAGCAAAAGGCGGCTACTTTGAAGAACCTAGAATATAAGACATATTTTCAGTTGTTTCACACTTTTTTGTTAAGTATATAATTCCACATGTGTTAATTCATAGTTTTGATGCCTTCAGTGTGAATCTACAATTTTTATAGTCATGAAAATACAGAAAACTCTTGGAATGAGAAGGTGTGTCCAAACTTTTGGTCTGTACTGTATATTAAGCCATATGACTGCTTAATATTTGCGAGACAAATTGTTCTTCATAATAACACCATTTATTATTCTGTACAATGTACTGCGAATCTGGAAAATCTGGACTGATCATATCATAGAGCTCAATCACACGACAGGCGGGTCTGCTTTAACCAAAAGGCAAATGGTGCATTTACATCAGAACTTATGGTAGTGGAGGCCCCCTCATGCAACCTTGTCTGGTTGGATACAAAGTTGAGTACAATGGTGGATCATGGAACCTAGTGTTGTCTAAGGAGGGGAGAGGAGGAAGAGGAGACAGAAAGACACAAATGTCCTGCTGCAGATAATAGTAAGTTTGATCTCAGCAGAGCTTTCCACAAATCAAAAGGGTACAGTTTAGTACTCCTTGAAAACTGCTCTAAATCTTGTAAATCTGCACTAAAAATTTACTGTTATATGTAGCAGCATGTTTTTTGGGGTTTTTTTTTTCAATACAAATTTTATTGGTTTTATTGGTTTTCAATTATACAATCAGAACATAGTAATGATAAAGAAACAATATCACACAAAGCAAATGAAGGTACATGCTTCTAAAATGAGTACGTGAGGCAATAGTACCAGCAACACGCAATCAACAATGTGACGATCGAGAGTGTGATGCTATGAATACTACTGACAGTGGTCTCAAACCAGTGGCTCTAAGCTGCAGCAAAAATATATTGTCTAGCATGCCTTGACAGCTGCAGCTGAAAGTCATAGTTTGAAGATCAGTGTTTTAGGATCTAGGTCCTTGGCTATGATACATGAACCGTAGTGGATACATGTCATGTCTTTGCAAGATACTCATGGTATGTTTGTAATAGGAAACACAGTATATGGTCATGTAATGTAATTTGTAAAAGGAGTAGATTGACTGGGAATGTTAAGAAATCATGTGTATAAGACCTTAGAGTTACTCAGTTGCTCTGACTGGGATGTTAAGAAATCATGTGATAAGACCTTAGAGTTACTCAGTTGCTCTTCAATGCAGTTGGTGGCAGAGTAGCAAAACTATAACTCTCAGCATACCTTAACAGTCACATGTTGGGAGTTGTAGTTTTGCAACAGCTACTGAGCTACAATTTGGAAAGGACTGTTCTAGGATATGATATTCAGCTACCTCCATAATAAGACATGTGATGGAGCTTAGATCTCTGTGTGTCTATGAATAAAATTGTAGACACAATATTAGAAATCTATGGGCACCATCAGGGGCAGATTAGGAACTGAAAGTGGCCCTGGAAAAAAAAAAATTGGCTCCATTTTATAGGTGGGTTTAGTGCAAGCAGGCAGGGCCAGCACAGGCAGCTCCCCCATGTTATACATGGCTTCCTGCTTTATATATAAAGGCAGCAGTCTTACGTAAATGAAGTTAAAGGCAGTGGGATCATGGTGTATCTCAGTTCCCAGAAGCCCTGCACCCTACGTGACTACTAAGGCCAATCTCTGGACTCTGGAGCACTGGGGAGAGGTTAGTATGTTTGTCCAATTCCTGAACAACCCCTTTAAGAATAAAATCCCATAGTGCACAAAGTATTATGGCCCCTTCACATAGTATAATGTCCCATAATGGCCTCCATACAGTATAATGTGCCATAGCAGTCGTTTTCTTTATGAATGTTCCAAAAATTTGGGGTTTGGAAGAACCCGCAATTTTTTGGGGGGGGTTTCACCAACCACGAATCATTATTATACTCCGGGGTCTCTTTAGACCCCAGAATATGATGAGCAGAGGCCCAGAGGTGGTGATTAAACATAACAAATAGTGTTACTCAACTCTCCTGTGCTCCGGCGTGGGTCTTCCTGCTTCATGAATGACCCTGTTGTTGGGCCTCAGTGGTCACTTGGATTACGTCGGCATCATGACACATAATCACACTGATGTATCAGTGATTGTGAAGCTTGTGAGCTGGCGTATTGTCATGAAGCAGCAACACACCTGCTGATAACTTCCCACATCATTTCTCTTTGATTGTATGGATTTTGTCTAAGCATGTCTCCAAGTTCTCTTGGATAAATTACTGGCGATGTTTTTTGCTCAGTTATTATAATTGGTGGTAACCACCAGGAACTGACCTTTGACATCATGAAAACATCATGAATGATACTGGAATTTGTGGCAACTGAAATGCCTAATTCATAAGCTATAACAATGACTTTGACCCGACGATTTTCCAAAATCATGGCCTCCACTTTATGGCACATTTCCTCTGAGGATGCTTCAACAGGTCTCCCTGAATGGGGGTCTTCTGTTGATTCCCTACCCCATTTAACCTGCTTGGCCCAAAGCTTTACTTGGTAAATAGGAAGGTGCATCATCACCATATACAGCAATCATCCTTTCATGGATTTCTTTAGGCTTCTTTTCTTCCTCTGTAAGGAATTTAATCACAGAGCGATGCTTAAAGTCCATCAATTTCTTTGTAGACCCACACTGTACTGCACTTGCCATCCCGTCACTTCCAGTGCTTTCATCAGACTGAACTGCTACTGTGGTGTTGCATAGCAACACCAGAAAACAGGCAAATGCAAAAATGCCCAAAAATCATCCGTGAGTAGCGATGACTACAACAGCACAAGAAACTCTCCAGACAGAACATTGCAATAAAACATAGACATAGACACAGATATGAAAAAGGAAGACACTGAAACATGACCACAATAAATTGTATCTTAATAGGAAAGGGTATGTTTGACCAAAATATTTAAATGCTTATATAAATATATTATGTTTCTAAAAAGATCTCAACTCACCATGCAAATGCTAGTAAATAAACAGACAAATGATGCTGTGCAAAAAGCTTTTCATTTCTAAACACATAATAGTACACAGTGATAAATCCAAAAGCACAAAGTGGAAGAGCAGCCCTAAAGGCAAAATAGTAAACAATGCATGATACAATAATAATAAAATAATAATAATAATAATAATAATAAACGTGTTTTATTGCAATGTTCTGTCTGGTGAGTTTCTTGTGCTGTTGTGTGTGTTGCATGTCTAGACCTGTTTCAACCTGCATAGACAAGCAAACACACACCCCCCTTACATCACCAATATGCTCCTGGGCACCATTATCTGGAACCTCAACTCATATGTGTAAATGACCCTAGATTTATCTCCTGATTCAATAGATGATGTGTTTGCTGATAGAGTGACCTGAAATTCTGATACCTGTCAATCCAGGATCAGCTGCCCCTTTCTCCAAGACAGTGTTAGCCATATAGTTCCCACTGTAGCTTAAAATAAAGCATAGAATTAACTTGGCTTTAACTAAAACAAACAGAGACACAAGGTGAATGTTAAGACGGATTTTGCCTCATTGTACACGTTCCCAACAAGCCGAGCCTTTCCCTGGAGATATTGTGTTTTAGAGACAGACACTTGAACTCCCAATTCTGAATTTATTACAGGCTGCCTGGCACACTACTACCACCTCTTCAGAAATTCACTACTAATTGCAATGTCATTTGCATATCAAAGTAAATTACATCCTAATCAAACATTCCACTGCCAGACACTTCCTTATTTTAATGAAAAGAAGATTTCTACTTGCATCCCAAACTAAATACTGGTTTATCTTGTGTTCTGGAGTCTTTTTAAGTCACATGCTATTTAACACTGTGGCAAAAGGGAAGGAAATTGAATTCTTTCTCCTCACCTTCTGGGCTAATATTCTGATTTAACATTGTATATGTTTATAGAGCAGAGTCAAAAAGAAGAAAATGTTCGGATCATTATAATGATACTGTCCAGTCTGTGATGTTGAGAGTCCTAACTTGTAATAAAAACTGATCCTGATATCAATAGAGGATTAAAGGTTTTGTCCAGTTTTAATATACCATGTTAGATTTAATAGGGTGATAGTCACTGTGCAGGATCCTCCTGTAAGACCTGTCTTGTTCTGCATTACACAGACAACCAATTGGTTGCTATGGGCTCCAGCCAGGAAGCACTTTGTGATGAGGATACTGTCAAATTGCCCTTATAACATGAAGGGATTGTCCAAAGCAGAGAAACCCTTTAAGGCCGGGGCCCCACATAGCATAAACACCACGACTTGGCCAAAAACCACTGCATTTTACTGTACCGGCAAAGTGGATGGGATTCTGGATATTCCCATCCACACATTGCAGAAAAAATCTGCAGCAGAAATGCTGCGATTTCAAAAATGCTTATGTTTTTGTAATGCGGCATGTAAATTATACCTGTGAAAACGCTGGTGTTTTCCGTATAGGTATAAAAGAAGCAGAAAGTCCGCAAAGGAAAACTCTGTGGATTTTCTGTGAAAAGAACTGTGGGAAAAACTGTGATGTATTTTTGGCTGCGGCTCGCTGCCTGGGGCATTAGCCTAAAGGGGTTTTCCATGAACCATAATTGAATGGGACCTTTTAGAGCGATTGAGGACACTAAACCACCCTTGTGGATCAGGGATTTAGTGTCCCAAATAGTCCAGTTGTAAAGCTGTTTGTGTCCGCATTACAAAAAAAATTATACTTATCTAGAGAGGAGTCCAATGAGTCATGTTGGATTCATCTCTGTTGATCCTGGTAATTATGCATTGGTTCAGTGAAGCTGGGGAAGTACACTTCGGCTTCACTGTGCATATGACAGATCTCAGGCATCAGGAGTACAGAAGCTAGGTAAGTATAAAGTTTTATTTCCAATGCTGGTGCTTTACAACAGGGCTACTTAGGACACTAAACTTCCGGTCCATGAGCATCTCTGGATTGTTTAGTACTCCAAATTGTCTTCACAGGTTCCCTTTAAATTTGTGACTTGCATATCTATAAAAAATATTGGTTTATGGCCACAAATTTATGTTTCTACTATTATAATAGCCCCTACACAATGCTATTATTGGTTTCGAAGGAATTTTGGACCAGGCAGAGGATTTTCTGATAGTTCCATCTAACAATAACTTACATCCTGTATGTTACATGGATCATTCGGGAGGGAATGCTGTAGAGAACAGTCCACAGCTCATCCGTATCCAAATCTTCTAATTCCTGTTTATACAATGCTCTGTGTAAATTAGTTTATTCCTGTTTACCTAGCTGTAGAAATAGCCTATTTATTGAATTGCATCTATTCCAGCAAAGCAAAGGGCATCCGTTCCCCCGGAATCCGCTGGTAAATGAAATCTGCAGAGTAAATGCTTTTCTTATATTCTCAGCCAGTACAACAACAGCACAACAGTACAACAGCTCAACATCCATGGGCTGAAGATTGAATTGTTTGAAATTCTTGGTCATTGTACAGCTAATGCTGAATTATGTGCCTGTGTCTTTCAAATATGAGCAATAGCTTGTTTTCTACAATCAGGTCCCTTTATTATAGTGTTTGTCATGTATGACAAACTCAGACTACAAACTGAAAAAAATCGCACCCCAACAAAGTCCACACACCTCAGATACACACTGCCACCACCTATTGCATTTAGGACTGATTGGACCCCCACACACACGTGCTGACTGCTCTTCACCAGTCAGATGGTCAAAACACACTTTAAGGCTAAGGCCCCACGTTGCGGAAACGCAGCTTTTTTGTTGTAGATTTTGTTGCATTTTTTTGAGCCAAAGCCAGAAGTGAACTGAGCAATAGGTAGAAATATAAGAACTTCCTATATATTTCCCATTTCTTTTGTAGCCATGGATGGCTTTGGCTCAAAAAAAACGCAGAAAAATCTACAACAAAAAAAGCTGCATACATGGGGCCTTAGCCTAAAAGGCAAAGGATCTGTAGAACATACAGGGACTAACATTACAGTGAGTGCTTTGTTCATGCTATTTGTTCATCTAGTCAATCTGGGAAAGCTGCATAGACCCAAGTGACAAAAAACACACTTACCTTGGCCCCAGGACTCTGGTTTGCTCTGGAATTAAGGATTCTCTTAGACAGTTTAAAGACCCACATGGACAGACAAAAACATCAATGAAATTCAACTGACATGTTCATTGGGCTAAAGGTGAGGTGGGAAAAGACTACCTTTAATCTACCAAGATGGATTCACATCTGCAGGGAGGACTTTTTATTGCTTTCAGTTTCAAAACGGTAGACACCCTGCGGACTGCATTATAGTCAATGGGGTCTGCGTGGCTCTGTGTGTGTAACCAGCGTTTTAGTGGCCCGGCTCCTCATTGTTCGGGTCTCCTGACGGACCCAAATGATGAAGAGACCGGTGCTATTATGAACCTTGCGTCAGAGGGCTCACCACCCAACTACACAAAATAGATGCATTTCATTCAGTTTGGACAAATGGAGGCTGTTCATGTCCTGTTGGGCTTACCCTGAAGAGAAAGAAGTTTTTAGAGTTTTTAGAATAGATGGATATCTCTATAGGGTATATTTAGGATCACATCTGAATTAGCTAAACCTCTTAGCAAATGCAGTATGGTATTTTTAAAGTAAAACCCATGAAGTGGATGGAACTACACCCCTATTAGGGGGAGTAGGATTCCTTCATTAGGCTAAGGTCCCACGTAGCGGGCCGCAGAAAAAAGTGCTGCAGGAAAAACTGCGGCAGCAATGCATCGCGGCTTTTCACAAGTTTCTCTGCGGACTTTCTGCTTCCATTATACCTATAGGGAAACTGCCAGCATTTCCGTAGGTATAATTGACATTCTGCGATTTCCTAAACCGCATCGCTTTTGGAAATCACAGGGTGTCCGCTGCACCTATTTTTCTGCAATGTGTGGATCGGATTTGCTAGAATCCCATCCACTTTGAAGTGACTGTAAAACACTGCAGTTTTTGCCATGGCGTTTCCGTCACTGCCAAACTACGCCATTAAAGCCACGTGGGGCCCTGGCCTTAAAGGGTCATTCCATCAGGACAGATCTTGTTCATACGCCCATGTTTAAGTGGTGAAGAAACAGTTGGCTTGTGCTAATACACACAGTAGCTAATTATAGAAATCAGAGCTGCAGTGTAAAGTAAGTGAGAGAACATGAATCTTGGATTTATTGTATTTTAATTGGTGAATTAATAAATATAATAAAGGTATATTAGTACAACAGAACCACAAATCCAGAGCGCTCTGCCTCATTCAATAACAATTTCCTTTAATTATTGAACTCAGGAAGTAATCAAAGTTTTCTGAAGTGTCATTGTGGAATCATTTTTCCGCTGGCATCATCTCGATGATATGGCGGCTGAGCTATAAAGAGATAAAATAGAACATAATGTTCATTTTCACCGACAATTCTCAATAATGCGCCTGTTAAGGAAAAACGCTAATTTAAAAGACATTGTATTGCATGGCATGTTTAAAATAGAGCCTATCCATCACTCAATAGGGAAGACATTTTCGGTCGCGCTTAATACAAACTGTTAGATTTTCTCCTGGCAGACCAATAAAAAACCTGATTGATATAATTCCCTGACACATTGTAATGAGTTGCGGGTGCAGCCGATTTTTGGCTTTTTTTTATTTTTTTTTTAAACAATACATTAAATTTTTTAATTGCAAGCTTGGGAAAATGCTCAGCTTTTAAGAAATGTGCGTTGTTCTCATTGAGAATTGAATAATCTTTTATATAGATTGATTCCTGCTAGCTTTGGCTGGAAATACATAGATGGCACAGTTCTGCTTAAAGAATTCAAGTACAAAAGAGGTGGAAGGAGGATTTTTCTTAAAGGGCACCAATGTCTTATTAAACGGATATGAATGGATTTGCAAATACAGAATTGGTACGAAGAGTCTGCTTGTAGTGACTGACTGTGCACCCAATATACAGGGTAATTAAAAAAAAAATGGTGCAAAATTATGACAAATCTGCCCATACTTTTCTGGAATATAAACCATAGCGCCCACATACTGTCACAGTTTTCAGCCTTACCAGGGCCACTTCAGTAATGCCCTCTGTGACTTGACCTAAAAGCCCTGCCACACTATAATGAGTCCCTTAAATTGAGGACAGTTCAAGCATTTAAAGGTGTTTTATACAGAACTCTCTTATATTGTTCCTACTTCTTTCAAAATCTTTTGATTTTGAGTACTGTTTCATGTCTGAGGATAGAGGATTTGTAGCTTGCCAATGAGAAATTCAGTTTTTAAAAATAGATCCAGGATCCAGGCTCACGGGCCACTTAGTCATATCCTTAAAGGATTTTTTTTTTCTAATAAAAGGTGTGATGTCAAAAAACAAGTCCATATATACATGTACTACATGTACAGAAGTAGCAGAGATAAATTTATCAATTGTAGATGGATTTAGATTCATTTCCCAGCATCTGACATTGATGGCAGAGATAGAAAGATGGGGCTGTATCCTGTGGATAGGTCATCAGTATTAATTTTCTTCAGATCCTGGACAACCCCTTTAATATCAGCTGCTATCTATCAAAATAATGCAATGGGTAAGATTTATAGAAAACTGCTGCTCTATATGTGGTCAGCAGGGCTCCCCCCTGATTGGGCATATGCAGCCTATTTAATTGCAGAGGGTCCACAGGAAAGATAGTTGCCCAGCCAGGGAAGACAATCTGCAAACTTTTTGTCTCTGTATGCTACACGCTACTGAAACCTACAGTTTCAGGGCTGCAATATGCAATACACAGTAGAAGCATGGCTGTCGGGAATAGAAGGGAGCAGATGCTACAAGATGAGCGCAGGTCAACAAGAGGGATCCTCAGTTTTGAATGTGCTCTCCTCCTTCTATTACTGTTTTATTCTTAGGGTAGTAATGATCCCCGCTTCTTGATATTGTCCAGGATCCAGGTGCTTCACAGAACAAAAAGTGAATGTATGTACTGTATGTATATAATGTTAATATGTCTATATACAGTATGTGTTTAAGGTCTACATCCATGTGTAATGTGGGCATAATTTGTATACATACATGTGCTTAACATGTTCATTTATATGTACAGTCATGGCCAAAAGTTTTGAGAATGATACAAATATTAATTTTTACAAAGTCTACTGCTTCAGTTTTTCTAATGGCAATTTGCATATACTCCAGAATGTTATAAAGAGTGATCAGCTTAACAGCAATTACTTGCAAAGTCAATATTTGCCTAGAAAATGAACTTTATCCCCCAAAACACATTTCAACATCATTGCAGCCCTGCTTTAAAAGGACCACCTAACATCGTTTCAGTGATTGCTCCATTAACACAGGTGTGGGTGTTGATGAGGACAGGGCTGGAGATCAATCTGTCATGATTAAGTAAGAATGACACCACTGGACACTTTAAAAGGAGGCTGGTGCTTGCCATCATTGTTTCTCTTCTGTTAACCATGGTTATCTCTAAAGAAACACGTGCAGTCATCATTGCACTGCACAAAAATGGCCTAACTGGGAAGAGTATTGCAGCTAGAAAGATTGCACCTCAGTCAACAATCTATCGCATCATCAAGAACTTCAAGGAGAGAGGTTCCATTGGTGCCAAAAAGGCTCCAGGGCGCCCAAGAATGACCAGCAAGCGTCAGGACCGTCTCTTAAAAGTGTTTCAGCTGCGGGATCGGGCTACCAGCAGTGCAGAGCTTGCTGAGGAATGGCAGCAGGCAGGTGTGGGTGCATCTGCACGCACTGTGAGGCGGAGACTCTTGGAGCAAGGCCTGGTCTCAAGGAGGGCAGCAAAGAAGCCACTTCTCTCCAGAAAAAACATCAGGGACAGACTGATATTCTGCAAAAGGTACAGGGAGTGGACTGCTGAGGACTGGGGTAAAGTCATTTTCTCTGATGAATCCCCTTTTCCATTGTTTGGAACATCTGGAAAACAGCTTATTCGGAGAAGAAGAGGTGAGCGCTACCACCAGTCTTGTCTCATGCCAACTGTAAAGCATCCTGAAACCATTCATGTGTGGGGTTGCTTCTCAGCCAAGGGAATCGGCTCTCTCACAGTCTTGCCTAAAAACACAGCCATGAATAAAGAATGGTACCAGAATGTCCTCCAAGAGCAACTTCTCCCAACCGTCCAAGAGCAGTTTGGCGCTCAACAATGCCTTTTCCAGCATGATGGAGCACCTTGCCATAAAGCAAAGGTGATAACTAAATGGCTCAGGGAACAAAACATAGAGATTTTGGGTCCATGGCCTGGAAACTCCCCAGATCTTAATCCCATTGAGAACTTGTGGTCAATCATCAAGAGACGGGTGGACAAACAAAAACCAACAAATTCAGACAAAATTAAAGCATTGATTCTGCAAGAATGGACTGCTATCAGTCAGGATTTGGTCCAGAAGTTGATTGAGAGCATGCCAGGGAGAATTGAAGAGGTCCTGAAGAAGAAGGGTCAACACTGCAAATATTGACTTGCTGCATTAAGTCATTCTAACTGTCAGTATAAGCTTCTGTTACTCATAATATGAATGCAATTATATTTCTGTATGTGATAAAAACATCTGACAAACACACATAAAAACCAGAGGGCAGCAGATCATGTGAAAATATAATATTTGTGTCATTCTCAAAACTTTTGGCCATGACTGTAGTATGTGTAATGCTAGCAGTGTATGTCTGTAAAATGTGTATAAAGTATACATGTGCTTAATGTGTACACACATGTAAAGTGTAGTTGTTCTAATGTGTAGTTGCTTGTGTATATTTGTGTATGGCAGCATAGTTTGTATACAGCATGTGTGCTTGTGTGTACATGCATGTATAATATATGTATGTGTAATGATTATATGCACGTACATAGTATGTGCATATATTACAGATGCTTGTGTATGTGTACATAATATACTCACGTGGACAAAATTGTTGGTACCCCTCGTTTAATGAAAGAAAAACCCACAATGGTCACAGAAATAACTTGAATCTGACAAAAGTAATAATATATAAAAATTCTATGAAAATGAACAAATGAAAGTCAGACATTGCTTTTCAACCATGCTTCAACATAATTTTTTTAAAAAGAAAACTGATGAAACAGGCCTGGACAGAAATGATGGTTCCCTTAACTTAATATTTTGTTGTACAACCTTTTGAGGCAATCACTACAATCAAACGATTCCTGTAACTGTCAATGAGACTTCTGCATCGCTCAACAGGTATTTTGGCCCACTCCTCATGAGCAAACTGCTCTAGTTGTCTCGGGTATGAAGGGTGCCTTTTCCAGACGGCATGTTTCAGCTCCTTCCAAAGATGCTCAATAGGATTTAGGTCAGGGCTCATAGAAGGCCACTTCAGAATAGTCCAATGTTTTCCTCTTAGCCATTCTTGGTTGTTTTTAGCTGTGTGTTGGGTCATTATCCTGTTGCAAGACCCATGACCTGCGACTGAGGCCAAGCTTTCTGACACTGGGCAGCACATTTCTCTCTAGAATCCCTTGATCGTCTTGAGATTTCATTGTACTCTGCACAGATTCAAGGCACCCTGTGCCAGATGCAGCAAAGCACCCCCAGAACATAACAGAGCCTCCTCCATGTTTCACAGTAGGGACAGTGTTCTTTTCAAGATATGCTTCATTTTTCCGTCTGTGAACATAGAGCTGATGTGCCTTGCCAAAAATTTAGATTTTTGTCTCATCTGTCCATAGGATATTGTTCCAGAAGCTTTGTCGCTTGTCAACATGCAGTTTAGCAAATTACTTTTGTCAGATTCAAGTTATTTCTGTGACCATTGTGGATTTTTCTTTCATTAAACGTGGGGTACCAACAATTTTGTCCATGTGTGTATATATATATATATATATATATATATATATATATATATATATATAGGTGCAAAATTTGTATATACATGTTTAATATGTAGATATGTGCTTAACATGTGTAATACTGTAAGTACATACATGTAAAATGTGTGTATGTGTAAATGCCTGTGTAATATGTGCATATTTCATGTAGGTTTATGGTTATATGTATACTGTGGATATGTATGTGTAATTTGCATACATAAGCATAATGGAGCAGATTTATGAAACAACCTAAAAGAAAAACTTCATGTTACCAGTCACAACCAATCCCAGAGAAACTTTCATTTTCATAAAAGATTCATATGAAATGAAAGTTGTCATTGGTTGCTATGGGCAACAAAGAGTTTTTGTAAATCTGTCCCATAGCATGTGTATCCTGTGTAAAGTCATGCATAATGTATAATCTATATGTGTATACCGTGTATATGCATGTGAAAGACTTAGTTTTTCTGGCATTTATGTTGGAATCTGTAATGAAGGGTCCTAACAGAGCTTCCAAACAATATCTAATGTGTTGCATAATGTCTAAATGTATACGTAATTTGTATATGCATGTGTATGTGAGTATTTTATATGTGTGTATATATCTAGAGGCTGAGTGAAGCAAGGGGGACCCAGATACACATATTACACTGGAGCCCTGTGCTGTCAGTGTTTGCCACTGATCCTGTGGATCATTCTGATGAATGCAGCCCATGGAGGTGACGATTGTGCAGATAAGCTTCCACAGAGAAGCCATACAATGAACCCTCCCTGAAATCCAGCTGACTCTGCGTGTTGTGTGTGACAATGAGCTAAACATGGAATTAGCAGCCGCTTTCCAGCTCTCTTTTACGCTGTTGATTTACTGTGCCGTGTAATGGTTCCTAAGAATGGTCTGGGATTCTATTCACATCGACTCACAGATGAAAAAAATATCGAAGTGTGTTCTGTTCTTATCACTCAAGGACGAAACCTCTCACGTTATTGTAGACAAGTGCTGTCACATGCTCTGTGAAACCACAGGGATTTGTACCCTACCGCATTCAAACATTGTTATCGATGGCCCCTTGGGAGATGTAGCTTAGGCTTCACACACTGTCCTCATGTCACCCAGATACAAATGACAAATGACAACAGGAATTTTAAAAGTTTTTTTTTTTAAACTTATACTATAAATGGCAGTAGATTAGGAATAAGACGTGTGATAATAAAAGTTAGTATCCCATTATAGCATGTACAGTGACCACCAATGAGGGCTGAGGGAGGATATGTCTATTTAAAGGGCAGATCTAGTCTCCATTTATAACAGCATGGATGGCACAGTAAGCATTTGTAATTGATATGAAATAGATATTTGTCCTAAATAGTTTGTATTTTTCTAATAAATGTCACTCCTATAATGCTTTAGGATTAATTGCAGACCTCATATTGTTTGGACTTTGGGAAAAAAATTGTGCCCATGGTTGCCCCCAGCTGGGTAATTTACTTTGTATGAGATGCCAATGGGATTACTTAGATTGTTGCTCTACAAGCCCTGTAAACCGACTGTGTACTATTGAGCTCATATAAACATTCTTCTATAAAAAAAAAATTTTTTATACAACTAGAATACAACCTATCCTCTATCTATCTATCTATCTATCTATCTATCAATCAATATCATCTATCCATTTATGTAATCTATCTATCTATCTATCTATCTATCTATCTATCTATCTATCATCTATCTACTGTATATATATATGCTTGAAAATGGCTTCATACAATACAGCTCAATCCATGCACATAAAGGACCTCACCTTTTCATGATTTGCTTAGTTGCTGTGCTGCCTTTTTGTTTTTTTCTACTATCATTCTATCACTGTAACAAATGGTACGTGTCTTGAGACTTTCAGCAATTCTTCCTTCTGTCCGTCCATCCATCCCTGTTATTGTGCCAAATAACAGTACCATACATTGCCCACACAATACTGTCATACAGTTCGTACATAATAGTTCCATACAGTGAACACATAGAAGACACACACACACACACACATATAGTACCTATCTGTACATAAGCATATAAAAAGCCATGTATGGTGGATAGTCTTCTTAGGTCAGTTGTATTAGGTATCATATATGCAATTTCATAATTATAGACATGAATCCACATAAATGAAGTCTTTAGATGCTTGTAAATAAGCAGTTTATTCCAGCCTCCTGACCCTGCCCTGCCTGTCTGCCTGGATCATTACGCGGCAGCCTCAACCTTGTTCCTGCTAAGTAAATGTTGCAAACACATTTAATGGTCATGCATAATGCAGTTTTGCCATGAATATTTACAATGGATGTGTGTGGCATTTGCTTCACCTAGAAAAACTGTATTAATCTTTAACACCGTGTTGGCTTCTCTTTCTTTGCTTGATGGCCTTTAAATGAATAATTTGATGCACAAGCAGAACATGAGTCTCCATACAGGACACCTGCTGATAGTAGGGATGGAACAAGATGATGACATTGATTCTGCTCATAAGGGAAATGTTTAAAGGGGTTGCTGGGGGAAGGGGGGGATTCAAACAAGTACAGAATGGGTTAAAAACAAAAGGAAACAGTTCCCACCTCACCATTTTCCCACAGCCCTGAACACCTACTTGATCCCCACTGATCTCTACTTCCTGGTCCCATCTTGACACTGGAAATGTCCACTCTGTGACCACAACTATGACTCGTCTCAGCCAGTGATTGGATGAACAGGCATTTCCTGTGTTTCTAGACAGGACCAGGAAGTAGAGACCAGTGGGACCCAGTAAGAGTTGGAAGCAGCTAGGGATTGGTCAGATAGGTATTTCTTCTATTTAGTTTTTAGCTCATTCTGAATTTTTTTCCACAATGGGTAACCCCTTTGATGTTTGACCTGTGTATCTCTGACAAAAATAAGTTATATTTCTGTTATAAAAGGAAAAATCCATGCATAATTTACACATATAGTAATGGAGCAACCATGTTAATGTGAATGAAATTAATGGAATTTCTGTAACCCCACTCATTTCAATGGGTAGAGACTGTTAATGGGACTAAAACTGCTCCAGGATCAGTGGGGCTCCCAGCAGTTGGACCTTCACCAATGTTTTATGACCGATACAATCAATATTGTCATCCAATTCCCTAGATCAGTGCTATAGCCCTGGAACCACATGGCCCACCATGCTGCTGTACCACCAACCTGAAGTTTAGAAAGACACAGCTGTTAAAGACAACACATCCTTCTAATGCAGATAATGTTTTCTGTTCCCTTCCTGGGTCATAGTATTCTTACTGTAGATGTATACTCTAATAAGCTTTATTGCTGCCCATGGGAGCAGTACAGTTTGCCAGTGTAATCCCCAATCTAAAAGAGGTTGTTCACCCCTGATGTAAATGAAGGCTCTAAAAATGCAATGCCATAAATAATACAATGTGACTTCTTTCAGATGACCACCCAAAACTGCAAAGCAAAAGAAAATGGCGAGTATGCATAGTATATCATGTTACCATAGTATATTATGTGGTTTTCTTAAAGAGGTGGTCATTTGAAGACTACACGATGAGCAGTTTACTCATAACTAAATTCTTTACTGTGCAGGAGGGCACATTTTAGATATTACAACAAGGTCTGATGGTCACAAGGGTTAAAATAAATACAGCACTAAATCATTCAATAAAGTCACTGTGATCCGGCCACAACAGTAATAGTGATGGTGGTTCTCAGGTGCCTCCATTCTTACTTTCACTCTGCCTTTGGTAAAAAATTAATCAGTGTCTTCTTAAGACCTGAACAAATGCTGACATGAAGATTACTGTTGCAGGTCCATGGCCCTTAGCATCATAGCTTTCACTGTTACTGCCCCCTCTTGACTGATACTCTGGAAACTACTTCACACTGGGCACTACTCACTCTCTGAAGGCTGTTTCTGCACTCTGCCAGCGCTCACAATGATGCTGTTTAGACAGTAGCTTTTTTCAGCCCTGCGTTTTGGACATGGAGATGTTCTCTACTCTTCATCATTCTTCACAAATGAGCTCCAGAAACCTAGAAAAGAATTCAGATATTGAAAGTATCCACATATATATTTAGGGACAAATCAAAGGCATAGTTACATGACACTTTTGTCTTCTGTGTTCTTGTTAAGCTAGCTTAATGAACTATAAAGATAAGTGGTCAACATCTTATTATGAAAACAATACTAAGCCACTTATCTGAAGAACAGTATGACTCATTGCCCGCTGCCGCAGCTTTACAAGAATGTGTTTATTTCTGAATGAATTGCACTGGATTGTTATTTCCAAGTGGATACTTAAGTTGGCAATGTGCATTTCAAGAAAGAAATGTAACTTGACAAATATTCAAAGTGATAAAGAAATGGTGGGATAGCTCTCCAGAGAATATATACTTGTCATTAACCTCGCCATTGTCAAGGTCATCGTTCATGCAGAAAAATCTCCCGAGGCTCATATCTAACAGCATCTACCTACATATTAAAGGCCAGGCTGGCTTGTTGAGAAGATTCCAAGCATCTCTTTCTCTAATGAAAGGTCTGCCTCTGCCCTGTGTTGACATATTCAATCTTCAAGAAGGACAATTTTAGCTCAAAAAATGGTAGAAATCATCAAACATATCATCATACACTTTAAGAATAAATCATGTTATTAGCATTCTCATCATCAAGGACAAATTATATAGTTTTTCCATTTTCTTCAGATCAGAGATCCAGCAAACAAAAAGAAATCTCTAGAAATTGCTTTTGTATTATCTCACTGTTTACCGACCATTATTTATAAAGAGTGACCTATATACTGTATATCAGTGGTACTCAACTGGCGGTAAACGGTCCAGACCACTACCTCCTTGCTCCTTCATAATTATACCAGTTGGGAGAAAGACTGCTGTCCCTTTTGTACTGTTGTATCACAGTAGCAGCAGCAGGAATTGGCACTTCTCCATGCTGCCCATGCAAGAGTAGCACGAACGTGGCAGCTCTGTAGGCAGCACAGACTATTGCTGAATTTGCTGCCACTACTGTATTGCATTACTGCCAAAGGGACAGCAGTTTTCTCCTAACCACTGTAATTATTAAGCAAGAAGGAAGGGCTGTTTCCTGTGGGCCTCCTACATTTCCCCTGTATAGTTGAAGGCATTATACTGTATGGGGGTACTAAAGTGGCATTATATTGTGCTGGGCACTAATAGGGCATTATACTGTGTGGGGCCAAAAATGTGGCATATTGTGTGGGGGCACAATGGGGGCATACTACTTTGTGGGGGTACTAAGGGGCATTATACTACAATGAGGCACTAATGTAGGGGCACCAATAAGACATTATTCCATGTGAAGGCCAGTAAGGGGGGCATTATACTCTATGCTGAGTACTCTGCTTTGAGAAGATCGCTAAGGGGCATTATATTGTGTGGTGAACTAAGATAGCATTGTACTGTGTTAAACACTATAGGGACATTATACTGTATGAGGGCACTAATGGGTATTATACTGTGTAGGGACACCAGTGGGGAATTGTACCATGTAGAGGACACTTAGAGGGCATTATACTATGGGATGCATTATACTCTTAATATATGTAAAAATAATGGACACGTTCAACTACTGTAAGGGGTGTAACAAATAAACATAGGGTCCCACTCTACCATCACCAACTTAATCAGCAAGTTCAGAAATGTAAAAATATACAATTATATTGGTCTACACACATGCATTTTACAGTACAGATAGCAAACATAGTGATGCCACAATGCTTGGATAACGCACATAGTGAATTTATGCAGTAGTGATACATATAATGCACATAATGATGTACAGGCATACTAAACACAGTGATGTCACAGTATCACAGTACAGAGCTAATGCACATAGTGATATCACAGTGCAGGGTTAATATACACAGTGATGTCACAGTGCAGAGATAATATATGCAGTGATGTCACAGTACAGGGATAATACACATGCAGAAAGATAACTGTGTACACTGTGAAATCACAGCATTTGAAGAAAGTGATGTCATATGCAGATATTAAGATGTGTCAGTAAAGTAATGTAATTCAGTTTTCTATACACCCTTCCATCATCAATAGTTATTAATAATTGCATCCTAGGGTTCAGAAAAAATGGGCCCCCTTAGTTTTGGGTCCCACAGCAGGTGCTATGTCTGCTGCCCTGGTAATTGGCAACTATTCAGCTTGGACCTTCACCTGATGGCAGACCCAAGTCAGTGCACCTTTACTAAAAGTAGTTGAGTACCTCTGCTACTTGCAAATTTAATATTTAACACTATTGCCTCATTAAAGTATTAAAGCTACAAGGGCATAAGGACATTATAGAAAGAGAGTGTCGCCTCTCCAAACCCCTTTATAAGCAAAAGGGGAGGCAGAGCAAGTTCTGCACTAGTTGACCTGGATTGTCTGCAGCACATTGTTGACCTGTCATTTGTATGACCAGCGTGTAAAATTAGGGGTAGACAGCACAGGGTCCCTTTTCAAGAACAGTATGTGGACCCCTTGCTTTTCAACTGCCAATCTGATCACAGAGGGGTGCTAACTTTAAACCACATCATGGTCCTCTCAGAAAATGCTTTGCATGTGTGTCGATCCACCATTAATTGTGAGACTATGATGTGAATAAGATCATATCAAAAAGACAGTAGGGGGCTCTATTATTTTTTTTAAGACAGCAATGGGCCCCACTGCCTGCAGGGCCCTTGACAAGGTTAACCATTTGGTGTGTCTGCCTTTTGTAAAACTACAGGGTAATGTATGATCAGAAACACTTCCTCAAAGCAATAAAATCTTATTGTTCTGAATGCTGGAACAGAAATAAAAAAAAAGTCTCACCAACCATGCAGGAAGATACATGAAAACATACAATTCAACAAAACAAAAGAACATAAATATAAAACATAAAGGTTTATTTATTACCAGCCACATCAATTTTTCCTATGAGTACATCCACACAGATGAAATTTGTAGCAGAAATTTGAGGGATTGATTTTGTCAAGGATTCACAGCAAAATGTGCACAAACTGCAGACTTTGATGCAGATTTTCTGTGGCAAATGCATTGCAAGGGTTGAAATCCAGTGTGAAAATCCACAGCATAAATTGATATTGACATGTTATCATCAGACTCTCTCCATGCCTCAATACTGCCAGCCACTTTGCCCCCATTATTGACAAACTTTTATCATATAATGCCAACCATATCAGGCAATTACTGCCAGACAGTTTTCCCTACTCTTTAATAGTTACAGACACAGTGCCCCCTTTATCGACAGCTTTTACTGACAGTCCCAGCCTTGTCTCTTAAAACGTAACTAAACTTTCGAACAACTTTTGGAGAAATTTCGGACAAATTTTCTGGCAGTATTTGTGTCATTAATACATTTTGTAATATACTTTATTAACAGATTTTGTCTCCTTTCTGTGAAATCTTACATCCCTTTATTCTGTCCCTTGTTTCTGTATTGAGAGCTGTTTCTCAGTGGCTTACTGTGGCTTGGTGTACGGGGCTGTGTAAAATGTATTGATAATCAGGGGGAAGGGTCACTTCAAACTGTTATATCTCGTGCATTATAAAACATTGTTTTTGGTATCGTGAAAGAGGAGATTCTCTTACATATGACACTAAGGTTGCAGTGCTATCTATATTATTTCCAGAGATATCACTGGTTGAAAACACAGTTGGGATTAGGATATTTATATCGTATATATTATACAGATACATATAAATATCCTAATCCCGACAGTGTTTTCAACCAGTGATATCTCTGGAAATAATATAGATAACATCGTCAACCTTGGTGTCATAAGTAAGAGAATCTCCTCTTTCACGATACCAAAAGCCATGTTTTATAATGCACGAGAACAGTTTGAAGTGACCCTCCCCTCATTTAATCTGCATTTTACACAGCCTTGTACCCCAAGCCCATACTCCATACCAAGTTAATGAGTGAGAGGCAGGAACAGCTCTCAATACAGAAACAAAGGGAAGAATAAGTATATTACAAAATGAATTAATGACACAAAATCTGCCAGAAAACAAAAAGTTGTCCAAAAGTTCAGTTCACTTTAACACCTCCTTCTCCCAAATAAAACAAAGAAAAACAAAGTTTTTGTGACTGTCTACCATCAGCAACACAATGGATGACTAAATACAGTAAGTCACTGTGTCCAGCCAGCTGTCTGATACTCTCCTGTGTGTTTACCTTTGACATCTGGCTGTTGTTGTACTGGCCTGGCTGGAGGAGTAGAGCTCAACAGAGGTAAAACCATGGAGGCAGACCTAGTGTCAAAATAGTTTACATGGGTCCTATAGCAGTTGCATGGTCTGCTTCCATTGCTACTGAGGTTTCTAAAATTGGACCTGTGGTGACTATATGATCCCAGGGTTAGAATCTATTTATACTGTATGGGTGGATTTATAATACATTTTATGTATGAAACGAATAAAAGTTTCTTGTGTAAAATGTATGATAAAAATTGCTATTCTTAGTCCAGAAATTGAGACTCGTTTTCTGCCACTGACAGCGCTTTTAAAAAATGGGTAGGGCTTCACAGCCCAACAAATGCAACATATGCACCAGAAAACCGAAACCCCTAGTTTCAAAGACCAACTGAGTTGTGATAAAATTATTAAGTGGCATGTGCCTTTCAGTAATTTAGGTACATCTGACACCAGCAGGGAATACAGGAAAAGACCAGCAAATCAAACACCAATCTTAATAAATTCTTTCCTATATCTCTAGTTTGATTAAGGCTTACTAGACGAGACCAGGGCAAGACCATCCAAAATCACCTTGGTCAGATAGAATATAAATAGGCCCAAGTCTGCAGTCAGCATTTCTTATCTTTAATTGAGTCACAATTGTTAGTTGCAAGCCAACATTTTGAGAATTGTCTTTGATAACCTTGGATCCTCTACCTGCAATTCTAAAACTCAGAGTCAAAAAACTCTTACATACTGTATTGTCTTCAATTCACCTAAGAAGATTTTTTCCATCAGTCAACCTTCAATGGCTTCTCATTACCGTATAAAGATATGAAATGCACCAGACATGCATTTAAAAAGCCATTGCTACGACCCACAAAGTATCATCAAATTTTTAAATCCACTAAGTAAGACGCTGTTGTTGTCTTGCAACTCTACATATATGCTACCTATACCCTAAATTGGATTGAAGATAATGTTGCTTGGTTACACCGTCCTTATAGGGGTAACTACTTGGATAGCTAGTATAGCAGTTTTTAACGGAGACTAAGAGGTGATGATAAGGAGAGGCAGTAAATAATGTAATGCAGGTTGGATGATGGTGGACATTGAGGAATAGATCTTACTAACAGCAGAACAGGTTATCCACTCTCTTTAAAGTGGTAATTTATCACCTATCAAAAGGATAGTGGATAACGTGCAGATCAGTGGGGGCTCTGACAGATCAGACCCCAATAATCAGGAGAATGAGGGGCTTTCATACCTCATTCTGAATGGAGCGATGGTTGGGTAGTGTGCGCACCGCTACATTCATTTCAACGGGAATGCAGAAAGTAGCTGAAATACAGGTCAGTGAGTTGCCATTTATAGTGTAAGTTCTGATAATTTATTGTAGTTATCCTTGTATTGTCTAGCATCTTGGCCTACTTGCTTTGTAGTGAACTTTGGTCTTGTGATAAGTTATTGTTCAGTTCTTGTTTCTGAGCCTTGTAGTTCTTGCTTGTGTTCTCCATGTTTGGTAGTGCCAATGTTGTACATGTTAGGGTGAACATTGCAGGGTATCCATTGGGGATATCTTTATGTACAGTAATGGCCTGGTGTTAGGGTCAGTATTTAGGGATAGATCTGAGGAAAGATTCAGGTAGGGTTTTTGTCTATTTTGCTTATCAAGATTCATCTGCTTCATTACCTGTCACCACCATCGCCCACTTAAGCCACTATCTCTTTATTATCACCATGTAGTTCCTGTCATCTATTGCTGAGTTTCCATTTTCTTGTAATTTGTGTTACCTGTTGTGTTGATATGTGCATCAGATTATTGCTCTTGCCTCCTTTTGGCTGTTAAACTGTTTGGCCCTGTAAGTTCTGGGGGTATCTGTGTACTAAGAGACATCGGGAAATGTGGTTGTTATAGGTGAAGTTCATTTCTGATGTCTATTGTACAGTCAATGTTATTACAGTAGGGTCTCATTTTAGGTGCTGCTATTGGGCCCTTTAGAGATTTTCTTTTACATCCACAATGGAGAACACGCAAAAAACATGCCCTAAACCACTCAGTTCTTGTCTGAATTTTCTGTATTTGGAGGTCAGATGGCACCATCACCTTAAGAGCAGCTTTATATTGTTTATTAGATTGTTGGTAAATGTCTATTCTAATGAACGTCATGGCAATTACTGGTGAATTGCTAGAGAGACATAAAAGGGTGCTCTATACTGAGATATTGTAAAGGGCTTATTACTTTTCTTCTACAGGGGTCCTCAGCTGATTGTGCCCACCTCTGCTACATAACCGTACAAATCAGAATATATAATGAAAGTGGGTCTGTTTTTCACAATGGTTTATATCAGGCTAGTAAAGGAGGCACAGATGAGGGTCTTTCTCCTTGCTGGTTGGACGGATGTAGGTTTAGTCTCTGTTTACTTCTTTGTAATGGGCATTTAATACAAGTGTCTCTTGGTTATGCCATAATTGGACCTGTTTTGTTAGTAGAAATTCAAGTATAATACAAATGATAAAAACACTTTAATCCATTCTTTTTACTAAAAGTCACACCTGGGCCCTGACCTCTGGGACTCTAATTGGCCTCCATAGCACAGTGTGGAAGAAGACACCATTTTTATAATTGGCAGATGGTAGATTTGGGCAGAGGCTTAACTTGAAGATCCCGGGCCCCAATATAATATTTGTGATTTGGCCCCCAATTATCATGTGCTGTCTATGATGCTGGTATCCTCTTATGTTGTAGATAGGCCTTTGGGTCCCCTGAAGCTCCAGGACCCGGCAGCGAGTCCTACCACTGTACCCCCAATAACTATGTCCCTGGATGTGGGCCCTGTTAAAGATTTTGGATTGTGGTCCAGGAGGCTCAGCCTCTGGTTATAAATATTTAAATATGTCATCATTGTAGGATAGATGGCTTTTCTGATCATATTCTCGGTCTACATTTGGCCTACACATCGGGATATGCTCCTAGACTAATACATATATAGACTTAGGCTAAAATAGTGACCTTCTGAAATCATCAGTATACTGTTCTTACTATAACACCTTGATAGGGAACACCATGTGCTTACTCCTCTGACATTGAATGTTAGCTATTCTATTGCTAAAAGAACACTGGTCAAAAATTACAGTGCCTTGCGAAACTATTCGGCCCCCTTGAACTTTTCAACCTTTTGCCACATTTCAGGCTTCAAACATAAGGATATAACATTTAAATTTTTTGGTGAAGAATCAACAACAAGTGGGACACAATCGTGAAGTGGAACTAAATTTATTGGATATTTTAAACTTTTGCAAAAAATAAAAAACTGAATAGTGGGGCGTGCAATATTATTCGGCCCCCTCAAATTAATACTTTGTAGCGCCACCTTTTGCTTCGATTACAGCTGCAAGTCGGTTGGGGTATGTCTCTATCAGTTTTGCACATCGAGAGACTGAAATTCTTGCCCATTCTTCCTTGGAAAACAGCTGGAGCTCAGTGAGGTTGGATGGAGAGCGTTTGTGAACAGCAGTTTTCAGCTCTTTCCACAGATTCTCGATTGGATTCAGGTCTGGACTTTGACTTGGCCATTCTAACACCTGGATATGTTTATTTGTGAACCATTGCACTGTAGATTTTGCTTTATGTTTGGGATCATTGTCTTGTTGGAAGATAAATCTCCGTCCCAGTCTCAGGTCTTTTGCAGACTCCAACAGGTTTTCTTCCAGAATGGTCCTGTATTTGGCTCCATCCATCTTCCCATCAATTTTAACCATCTTCCCTGTCCATTTCAAACTGAAATGTGGCAAAAGGTTGAAAAGATCAAGGGGGCTGAATACTTTCGCAAGGCACTGTACTGTGTTATGCGCAGACAGAGATTGAAGGGGTGGACCATGACACAAAAATTCTCTCTTTGATGTTATTTGAATTCTTGGGTCATGCTTCA
Organism: Leptodactylus fallax; assembly: GCA_947044405.1. Lineage (NCBI taxonomy): Eukaryota > Metazoa > Chordata > Amphibia > Anura > Leptodactylidae > Leptodactylus > Leptodactylus fallax. The sequence goes on along the minus strand of CAMRHE010000497.1, from coordinate 22,994 downwards.
CTTTTCTGAGCCTGCACCAAGCACTTCTACATACCATTCTGTAGGGCTTCTACATGGCTAATATTATGCAGCAAGAACTTGCATAGTGTTATAGCAACATAAAACAAAGAGCTGGAGCTTTGTCTCTGTGTGATGTGGAAAGATGTAGGAGCATTTGCCAGATTTCATTTGACGTCTCAGAGCAGTGTCTCCCAGGACCAGGATTCCTATGAAGGTGGCAGAACTTGGCTGAGATGAGAGAGCAGGAGATGCGTGCAAAACTGCCATGTGTGAAGCTTCTAAAAGCAGCGACCTCATCCTAACAAGTGTATCCAACAATAGTACGAGTTCACCATTCACATTCCGCTCCTCTGCGCTATTGATGTTGCTCTTTGAAAGTTGCTTCAGCTGCTCAGGTGCCATGGACAAAGGGCATGATTACACGGAGGTTTTCATTCATCTGGATTGACTGAAGTGAAATATACAACATGTTGAGTGGTCAGTCACACCATACAGAAACCTTTATTGCTATTTTCAATAGAGAGCACAAGTCATGTGTCTTAACTGAAACTTTCACGCCTACCTGGGCCAAAATAGTTCAAACCCCTATCTTATTATACTTCACATGATTTACTGGAAAATTTCCCATCTAAAAGATGAACCGCAATGCACACAATATAGCGGAAAGAACAAAGAGATTTCAAATCAAAGCTATTCGTACGTTGATTTGAAGTACTCGCGGGCAAAGTCCTCTCCTCTATGTACCAGTTTATTTATTTCGTTCATGTTTATTTTCCTTGTTTTTTTCCTCTTGTTAAAGTGTTTAAAGGCTATGAACTTCTTTGCATTTATGTTTTTTGTTTTATATTCATGTTTTTTTTAACGTACCAAGAAGGGGTAGTTGGAATGTAATTAAACTTTATATGTGCGACTGTAATGATGATATACAGTATGTAAGTAATTACAATATTAGAGCAGGTCCCAAACAAAGCCTGAATTCATCGCTAAAGACGATATGGTTCCTGTCCATAGCAGTTCAGGTTTCTCTTTAATGTCACCACTGTAAACAGCAGTGGCAACAGCAATTGTGGCTGACTGGTAATGGCAGGGCACGTAATGGGCAACGTGACACCTAATTTCCGTCTAAGCGGAAAATGGTCTGGGCATGAAGGTGTCATCTGTGTCTGGACAAGGAAACTGTGGGAGATGCTGGTGCTTGTCAGCAGATCAAAAGATCACAGCCTGTTCACTGTGTGCCCTCATGTAACCACTGCTCCCAACACCTCTTAGCAGCTAGATCACAATGACTAAATGGCCTAGGTAGCAGACTGTTCATTGAAATGACCATCCAACTTCTCTCAGTCCAATGAGGTGCCGTCTCTTAAATTCTGTTCACTGTGCAAAGTGTCTTAAAGAGGAGAGTAGAGCCCTAGTCTAGTGGTCAATTATCTCTCACCAAGAGGTACACTAACCAAAAGTAGCCTCTGAGAGCCTTTTTATAGGGCAACGGGAAAGCATTTTTACGCCCTCTTGTGGCAAGACCCAGTGTCTAATCAAATCACACTGCTAATTATTTACATAATTGCCAAATCAAGGTTTAATTTTGATCTAGTCATAATTGAGCCTAAAGGATTGTAAAGGACAGTAGTTATATGTTTGTACTTAGGAGGCAGGGTCGGACTGGCCCACCGGGGAACCGGTGAATCCACCGGTGGGCCCCGAGCCCCGACTATTAGTCCTCATGTCATGGGGGCCCGATCGGGATCCTGACCATCCCGATCGGGCCCCTGACCAGATGCGTTACGACCGGGCTCAGCGGGGTGTGGGACCCGCGGCCAGGTGGAGATGGCCGGGGCCCCGGACCATTATGGTAGCGGTCGGGGAAAGCCTAGTTCAACGACCGCTATACATACTGTTATTGGAAAGGGACCCTGGCATATTGCAGGCCCCTTTCCAATAGATGGCAGCCCAGGGGAGGTGACTGAAAATAATAAATACATATTCTCACCTCTCCTGGGCACAGCCTTCTCTCCAGCGCTCCTGCGTCATGACTGAAGCCTGTGATTAGGCCCCAGCGGTCACATGGGGCGCGGCCGCGTAATGACGTCAGTGCGCCCCCACGTGACCGCTGAGGACCAATCGCAGGCCTCAGCAGGGACGTCGGAAGTGTGCCTGAAGACGCTGAAGACGGCAGGATGGAGCGACGATGCCAAGGAAAAGTAAGGCAAGGTGAGTATGAGAGTTTGTTATTTTTATTCACTTCCTCTGGGCCTCCGATTATTATACTCTGGGGTCTGAGGAGACCCCACAGTATAATAATAGCACCGAAGCGGAGGGGGGCTGTTGGGCGCATATAATACTGGATGGGGGCCACTGTAGAAAGCATATAATACTGGGTGGGGGCCACTGTAGAGAGCATATAATACTGGGTGGGGGCCACTGTGGGGAGTATATAATACTGTGTGGGGGGCCACTGTAGAGCTTATAATACTGGGTGGGGCCACTGTGGAGCTTATAATACTGGGTGGGGGCCACTGTGGAGCTTATAATACTGGGTGGGGGCCACTGTGGAGCTTACAATACTGTGTGGGGGCCACTGTGGAGCTTATACTCCATACAGTGGCTCCTTCATTTTTTTTTTAAATTACGCCAGGGCAGGTGAAAAAAACTAAACAAAAAAACCCCTAAACTTTCTCTCCTGTCCCCAGTGTCTCCCAGAGCGGTTCGGTCCTGCAGTTCTGTTGTTTTCTTCCAGCTGAAGTTCCCCCTGCACATGACTACCTGTGATGTCACCCCTGAGGCCAGTCAGCGGCCTAAGGGAAGGGATCTGGGACGTCACAGCCAGTGAGGACTTCCGGCAAAAAGAAGACAGCGGAGCTGCAGGACCGGACCGTGCTGAGAGGACACCGGAGCATCGGAGACAGGTGAATATGTTTAGTGTGTTTTTTTTTGTTTTGTTTTTTTGGGGGGGGGTAGGGGGGATTCACCTCCCCCCGGACTAATTATTAAAAAAGAAAAAAATTATACTGGGCAATCTCTTTAAAGTGTGGCGCATTAGGGGGTCCTGGGGGGTATATTAAAGGGGTTGTCCAGGCATAATTTGTTATGGTTTATCCTCAGGATAGGCCATAGATACCTGATCTGTAGGGGGCTGACCACGGACCGATCAGCTGTACGGAGCCACTTCTGATGCCCGTCCTGTACACAATACAGGGCCAGAAGCAGAAAGCTCTGTCCACTGTATATTAGCCGGGCACCTTCACTGCATCTCAGCACTTATTGAAGTCAGTAGGAGCTGAGCTGCAGTGAAGGCGCCGGGCTGCTATACAGCGGATGGAGCTTTCTGCTTCTAGCCCTGTGTTGTGTACAGAACGGGCTCAGGAAGTGGCTCTGAACAGCTGATGGGGCCGTGTGTCAGCCCCCTACCGATCAGGTATTTATGGCCTATTCTGAGCATAGGCCATAAAAAAGATTAACCCTGGACAACCCCTTTAATATACCCCACACAGTTTAATGTCCCCCCCACAGGATGTTAGCCTCCATCACTGCTTCCGCACAATATAATGACCCCATCATTGTTCCCCATACAGTATGGGGGACCAGTGAAGAGGCCACTATGTGGGGGGACCAGTGAAGTGACCATAGAAATATTTGGCCCAGACAACCCCTTAAAATAGGTGGTCCATAAACTGGAGCGACCACTGTGTCGGTCGCCAGGGAGGTGTAAAAATAAGAAAATTAAAAAAAAAAAAAAAGCATACTAACCTGTCCCCAGCACCCCGATGTCCCCTGCCTGTGTCTGTTCGGTCTCATGGCGGCGCCTCATTTCTGGAAATACTGTACCTAATTGGTCTTAGCGATCACATGAGGTGCAGGACTCCCAGCAAGGAGTCACCGGCACGAGAATGAATGGACACTGATAGCGGATAACGGAGCGCCGGGGACAGGTGAGTATGCTTTTTAATTTACTTATTTTTTACTTTACACCTCCCGCCAGCTACATTGGTTGCTCCAATGCCTGGACAACCTCTTTAAAGGATTTATCCATCTTTCTAATATTGATGGCCTGTCCTTAGGATAGGCCATCAATATTACATCTGCGATGATACAACAGCCAGGACCTCTACAGATCAGCTTTTCCAGGACAGTGCGGCTACAGGTAAAGGTAACAATTCTTGGAGCCACGCTGCTTACTTGCCATACAAGGTGTAGCAGTAGGTTTAGGTAGTGCAGTGGTGCACATGGTATAGTGGTTGAGCAGCGTGGCTCCCAACATGTTATTACCTTTAGCTGCCCTGTCTTGGTACCACTGATCTGCAGGGGTCCTGATGGTGGGCCCCTAGAAACAATTCCACTGGTGGGCCCTAGACATCCCAGTCCGATACTGTTAGGAGGCAATATTATAGAACAGTAGTAGTAGCATTTTTGTATATAGGAGGCAGTATTAGTTATATTTTTGTACATTGGGGAGTATTATAGTTATATATTTGTACATAGGAGGCAGTATTATAGTATTTACATTCTTGTACAGAGACATCAGTGTTATAGCAGTTCTACTCTTGCACATAGGGGTGGCATTACAGTAGTTATATTATTGTACATAGGGGACAGTATTATTCAAGTTATATCCTTGTGCATAATTATATTATGGTTATATTCTTATACTGTACATAGGAGCAGGGCAGATTCTTGGTAATTTGGCCAACAGGACGAATTTTAAAAATGTCCTCCACCACACACACAAATACATCAAATAATGCTATATTGATATATACTAACCTCATAGCTTCAAAGGATGCAAAGAAAAACAACTTTCTTATGTTATTGTAGCCCAACCCGTATGCTTCTTAGTGCCTTAGTGTAACACACAGTGATGATGACCCATTAGTACCCCCTAACCACACACAGTATCAAACCCCATTAGTTACCCCCAGTATAATGTTTCTTATTTAACCCCACACAATATAATCTCCCTTAGTGCCTTAGTACAGTATAATGCCCCATTAGAATCCTCACAGAGTGTAATGCAACCTTAGTGCTCCCACACAATATAATGGTCCCTTAGTGCCTCCTCAAACCATAATGCTCCGTTAGTGTCCCACAGAGTATATTGACCTCTTATTGCCCCCGCACAGTATAATGCCCCATTAATACCCACACACAGTATAATTCCCACACACAGTATGATACCGTTTTGGTGCCTCCACATAGTGTTATGGTCTCTTAGTGCCCACCATTTACAATTCCCCATGAGTGTCCCCACACTGTACAGTACTGACTTAGTAGCCCATCATAAAAATATGGTCATAAAAAACCTAAGATAAGTAATATCCACCTAGCCTTATTTCCATTGAACTGTCTACATTTCTCCTTAGGGCAGCACAGTCTCCAGTTCAGCACAACAGATACAGTGAAATCAGAAACTGCCACCAGCATGATTTACAATATAGGGCTATGTTGTAGCCAGGCATCACCTCACGTCTCCTTGCCCCAACTGCCAGTCCCTATGCAAGTAAGGACTGTTTGCTTTTTCACAAGCATTTGATAAGCATATACTTTTCATGTTGTGTAACAAACAATTCTGCAATGATCAGTGGGTGGGCAATGTCCAACTTCAACAAAGGGCAAAGGAAGTCTTCCCTCTGTGCCTCACCTATTGTTCCATCTGGTTGGAGACTAGGAAGCAATATTATAGATTTTTTATTTTTTTTTACAAAAATGTGTTTAGAAATTTCTGGTAATAGAATTTCTGAAGATAGATGACCTTTAGAATGCCATTCTAATACTATGGAAATGTTTTTCATTGTATTACTACAGTTGTCTTATCATGTGAAGTTAAGAAATATATAAGGCCAGTGTGATCTATAAAACCTAGTCATAATAATATACACTTGTGTTTAGCATACTCTATTTTGGGTCATGTATCTTAGGATGAAGCTTTCACTATGTAATTAGTCGGATTGCTGATTAAAGGAAGTAGCAGAACATCCACCAGAGGAATGTCTATAGATTATCACTCAGAGTTAATTGTATTGATGAACTGCCAGAGCCTATGGTCGCTGGGTGTCCATAGTACATACAGTAGGCAATCTGTTATCTCATCAGATGCTATTTTAGGTCTGCAGAAGTAGTGAAAAGCAAATCACTTTTATATGCCAATTATTTTGTCTCTAGACATTTGCATTATCAAGATGAATTGTCCTGCTGGGACAACTGTAGGTTTATGGGACTGGGATTCCTCTTTCACATTAAAAAAACATTACCACATTATATCATAGACAAGACAAACATGGAAGAGTAGTCTATAAATGTATTATATCCAGAAGATAAAAACAACTAAAATAAATGACTTTCCTAATAAAGCTGATGTAGCTTATAGGGCTTTTATTCAAGAGATTATTTAATTGATCTACTGCTATCCCTTTAAGGAGTTCTACAGTCTCTGTAAATAAGATTCAGTTGTTGTGTAAGAAGTTCTGCAACTTTTTAATAAATGTTCCACTTCAGTAACTCATGACTTTAAAGATCTGGACAAAATGAACTCTCTATTGCAGTACTGAGCACTTCATGTCCTACCTTTCTCAGTCACCATGGCACAGTTCCTCATATACAATTACCAGTCTCCTAGTCAACTTTAGTGTGGCACTTCTCTTCACACTCAGCTTCAAGGCGCCAGCTTCCAAACTTCTCCATTGTGGCTACACGTCGCCCTGCACAGGCCAATTCACTTTACTTTACTGGTGGATGCACCTTACTATCTTGCAACATATGGGCTGGTGCATCTTCCATCCAGGATGGATTCATAACTACAGGTCCGGGTGGAGCTTTATTGCTTTTCTGTACAGGGCTGTGGAGTCGATATCTGACAGTAACTCCTTCAACTTTTCCACAGTGTGACTCAGACTCCAGCTCTTGCTCCAACTCATTCATAAATGGTTGACAGTCATGGTTAGTCAGAAGCAGCAAAGCTCCTCTAACTCGTTAAAAAAATGAGTGACCAAATTCCTATGAATGTAAATATGCAGCAAGCCGTGCATTATTATTATTATTTCTAAAATATTCATAATAATCATAAAATAATCATCTTATTTTGAGGTTGGAGCCTAACATTCTTCCGACTCCAGTCAAAGTCATTCCTGACTCCAACCCACAGCCCTGCTTCTGTGGTCCTATCTATGTCCAGGGGTAGTGTACCATAATAGTGCATGCTAGTCACCTCCACTAGCAAAGACAGCTATGGTGCAGTAAGCCGGCCTTCTCCTCATCACAGCCTTCTCATGTCCCTGCCTGCATGTCTGCTTGTCTGACCCCTACACTACATGCTGCTTAAGGTCAGACTCAAATCAGTTGCAGAGCTGTCATAGCGCATTAATGTTACAAAACAGTTACATTGAGCACTCTTCTTAAAGTGACACTATAATAATACGCCTATTATACAGGGACTAATATTATCTAGCAATATTACACAGCACATATAGTATTGCATAACATGTACATTATAATGACACGGCAATAGAGAATATGTTGTATTGGTAACCCATACCAACAGTGACAATGCAACAGTTCAGTGCTAAACAGTGGAGTCCATAGCAGTTGGGTTCCTTTCTTGTAAGACGGTGAATCAGTTTCTGCCACCTTGCTTCCCTGAGAAACAGTGGCAACCATACAGGAATGTAGCTGAGAGGGGCAGGAGGGCTGGTTGGGAATATTCCCTGGATATTTGGTTTTGGAAGGTCATCATCAAATCAGGGTTGGAGTTTTTTTAAAAACAAGGCAAGGGCAGCAACTGAACTTTTGCCCCTATATAAGAAAATATTTGCTATGACTTTGAACTAAAATATGCCCCCAGACATTGCAGTCAATGACCACTGTAAATCCTCCACTGTCATCCACTTACTGGTCTCCTGCTCTGGGAAAAGTGGTAAAAGGAAGAGTACCCCTAGAAAAGAAATCAGGCAGGGGAGAGATAAGCAGTGCCCAAGTAGCTCGCATCAAGTCTTTATAATCTAAATATTACAAACAAAGCAAAGGCAGAAGTCCAAGAAATGCATTATACAGTATTTATGTAATACATCCTGCAATATGTCCTATATAGTAAAAGCCCTATTGGCTCCCCAGTTAATTCGTCCATAAGAATGTAATTTCAAGGCTTTTTAACTTTAGCTTTTCTTCAAGGTAAAGTTTATGTAAGAACAGAAAGCATTTTATAATTGAGTATAACCATTGAGCAAAAAGCAACATTAACCCCCTCCCGACAAAACACATTTTATCAAAAAATAATGATATCTCTCAATATACAAAATGACACAAAAAAGCATTTGTGGAGCCGTATGTACAGGGGGTAATAATTAGCTTTTTCCGTACTATTAACCAGAAGGAACGCTTACGTTCTATGCCATCTATAATCTGTGTTGCCCAGGGAACGAAACAGAATTTTTGCATGAAATAACCCCTAATTTCACAAGATCCGTCTGCCATATTTATGGCTCTTACTGGCAGTCAGTTTCGCAAATTTGGAATAAATGTGTGGATCTTGCAGCTTAATACGTTCTCCCCCTGCCAGGCAAAGTCGAGCAGAGAGCAGGCCAGAACAGAATGCTAATGAGGGAAGCAAATCATTCAGATCTCAGATCGGCACCTGGGTGATGCCATTTGCATCACATTAATAAAACAATTTTAGAGTGATTTGGCAATTTCTCAAAATTTCCTTCTTCATTGTGAAGGCTGCGGATGATCACAAGTGCACTTGACACTTTTATCGACAGAATTTTCAAAATGGATAATGATCTATGGAGTAACTTTTCAGACTGAAGTTGTAAGATTACTGTCAATATCAAATTAATCAATTGGGAAGGAATTGACTGAGTGAAATTTTTTGGGATACATTCAAAAAGTTCCAAATTTTACAAATGGAGTCTAGTTGATTAAATGCACAGCCTCCAACTCAAGAACATCCATCGAATCCGCTCTTTCCTCACCCCTGAACCTACAAAGATGCTAGTCCATGCCCTCATAATCTCCCACTTAGACTACTGTAACACCCTTCTCCACGGCCTCCCAGCAAATACTCTTGCCCCCCTCCAGTCCAACTTAAACTGTGCTGCTCGCTTAATACACTTCTCCCTCTGTTCTTCATCGGCCGCTCCCCTCTGCCAGTCCCTTCACTGGCTACCCATTGCCCAGCGAATAGAGTTCAAAATGCTAACGCTGACATACAAAGCCATCCACAACCTGTCCCCTCCATATATCTCTGACCTAATCTCCCGCTATCTGCCCACACGTAACCTCCGATCCTCCAAAGACCTCCTACTCTGCTCTGCTCTTATCCGCTCTTCGTACAACCGTCTCCAAGACTTCTCCCATGCATCCCCCATACTCTGGAACTCATTATCAAGACACATAAGACTGACCCCCACAATCACAAGCTTCAAGAAGGCCCTGAAGACTCACCTATTCAGGAAGTCCTACAACCTCCAATAACGCTACTGTCAACACACCACCACCTGAACAGCCTCTACCCCCACCTTCTGTCTCTATCCCTCTTCCCTCATAGATTGTAAGCCCTTTCGGGCAGGACCCTCTATCCCACTGTGCCAGCTGGTCACTGTTAGTATTATATTTGTTTTGTATATTTTGTGTACCGTATGTAAACCCTCAAATGTAAAGCACCATGGAATTAATGGTGCTATATAAATAAATAATAATAATAATTATAAAGGAAATGTGTCCGCAAATGGACTCCTTTACCTCAGGACCCAAAAAAGCTAAATTAGTAGTGTCAATGGCAGCTACTAATGTGGTTGCCACTTCTCACATGTAGCAATCTTCCCAGGATGTTTTCAGGGTATTTAATATGAGAATTTTTGACCTTCCTTTAAAGAGGACTTTTCACAACCTCCATCAACTCCAATTTACATCCTTCAGTGGATGCTGCTCCACTAATTCCAATGCTTTTGGAATTTTTTTCTGTATCCCCGACAGTTCCTGAGCAATCGGTGCTATGAAGTTCAGCAATCAATTAGGGTCTCAACTGTCAGGTGGGTGGTCCTAAACTAAAGCAGAAAGTCCAGGACTGCCCATCTGATAGTACAGATCATAATTAGTCAGAATCAGTTGGGTGCCATCTATGGAAGGATGGAAGGAATTAAAGTTGGTGGAGGTGGTTAAAGGTCCTCTTTAAGGAACCTATGCTGGTAATTTGCATTCTTTAGCTTAAATGAAAACTGTAATGGCATAGTAGGAAGGTCAAAAAAAATTATATGATGTTTCAATTCCTTAATATTTTTAATATCCCTGCTTGCTGTATATAAATGGTAACAATCATTTTTACATTCAGAGGTTGAAATCCCTTTCTTACTTTACTCTTTCTTACATTTAATACACCAAACCTTGAGAAAGTGGAATTAACTGACTTTTTTCGTGTTCCTGCCCTTGTATAGTGCATTGACCATTTTGTGCCTACAGGAGGTAGACTAGAGTAAGGCTAAGTCCACATGGTGGAAAAAGAAGAATTTGAGGTGGACATTAGATTCCTCTTCATCTCCCCAACCCCGGCTCCCCACAGTAAAAGCATTGGCATTATACCTTGGCTTTCCGCTGCTGATTATGCCTAGATGAATGGGCCTATGCAGCAGGATGTCTCAAGGCGTAGACTTATTTTTTCTGTATCCTGCTCAATCTCATTGAATACAATGGGCGGCAGAATCAGGACAGAATCCTTAACAGGGAAATGGACAGTGTTCACAGTATAAAAGGACACTGCATACTAAAATGTTCTCTTTCTGTGTATTTTATACTTGGCTGGGAACAGTGATTTGTCATGTGTTAAAGCTTGTTATCCCTGAGATAAATGACACGCGTCTTACCTCAGAAAATACTCTAGAGATGCATAACTCTGCTCCGGTCTGCTGGGATCCACAGAATTAAAAATGTCTGTAAATTTCATTTAATAGATGTCTCCTGAAGGACATCACTCATAAGTATCAACAGAGCCGCACATACAGTGCCTTGCAAAAGTATTCAGCCCCCTTGAACTTTTCAACCTTTTGCCACATTTCAGGCTTCAAACATAAGGATATAAAATTTTAATTTTTTGGTGAAGAATCAACAAGTGGGACACAATCGTGAAGTGGAACAAAATTTATTGGATATTTTAAACTTTTGTAAAAAATAAAAAACTGAAAAGTGGAGCGTGCCAAATTATTCGGCCCCCTTAAGTTAATACTTTGTAGCGCCACCTTTTGCTGCGATTACAGCTGCAAGTCGCTTGGGGTATGTCTCTATCAGTTTTGCACATCGAGAGACTGAAATTCTTGCTCATTCTTCCTTGGGAAACAGCTCGAGCTCAGTGAAGTTGGATGGAGAGCGTTTGTGAGAAGCAGTTTTCTGCTCTTTCCACAGATTCTCGATTGGATTCAGGTCTGGACTTTGACTTGGCCATTCTAACACCTGGATACGTTTATTTGTGAACCATTCCATTGTAGATTTTGCTTTATGTTTGAGATCATTGTCTTGTTGGAAGATAAATCTCCGTCCCAGTCTCAGGTCTTTTGCAGACTCCAACAGGTTTTCTTCCAGAATGGTCCTGTATTTGGCTCCATCCATCTTCCCATCAATTTTAACCATCTTCCCTGTCCCTGCCACCACCAGGCCCAAACCATGATATTGCCACCACCATGTTTGACAGTGGGGATGGTGTGTTCAGAGTGATGAGCTGTGTTGCTTTTACGCCAAACATATCGTTTTGCATTGTGGCCAAAAAGTGCGATTTTGGTTTCATCTGACCAGAGCACCTTCTTCCACATGTTTGGTGTGTCTCCCAGGTGGCTTGTGGCAAACTTTAAATGAGACTTTTTATGGATATCTTTGAGAAATGTCTTTCTTCTTGCCACTCTTCCATAAAGGCCAGATTTGTGCAGTGTACGACTGATTGGAGGGACAGCCGGTACTTGGTAGATTTGCAGTGGTCTGATACTCCTTCCATTTCAATATGATCGCTTGCACAGTGCTCCTTGGGATGTTTAAAGTTTGGGAAATCTTTTTGTATCCAAATCCGGCTTTAAACTTCTCCACAACAGTATCACGGACATGCCTGGTGTGTTCCTTGGTCTTCATGATGCTCTCTGCGCTTTAAACAGAACCCTGAGACTATCACAGAGCAGGTGCATTTATACGGAGACTTGATTACACACAGGTGGATATTTGTCATCATCAGTCATTTAAGACAACATTGGATCATTCAGAGATCCTCACTGAACTTCTGGAGTGAGTTTGCTGCACTGAAAGTAAAGGGGCCGAATAATATTGCACGCCCCACTTTTCAGTTTTTTATTTTTTACAAAAGTTTAAAATAACCAAAAAATTTCGTTCCACTTCACAATTGTGTCCCACTTGTTGATTCTTCACCAAAAAATTAAAATTTTATATCTTTATGTTTGAAGCCTGAAATGTGGCAAAAGGTTGAAAAGTTCAAGGGGGCCGAATACTTTCGCAAGGCACTGTAACTGGTTACTGATTTGTAAATGCTGTCCAAAGTAAAAATCATCCCTTAAGCTTTACTGACATCTGTATGTGCCACCTTTGAGTCCCTTGTGTGCGAAAAGTAAATTACAAATATATGTTATTTACTGTTATTTGGAGAAGCAAAGTTGGTGGTTACAACTTTCTTACATGGTCATCAGATTTTGGGATCAATAGTCTTACAGAAGGCAACTAGCATAAAATAAAGTCTTTCAGTAACAGCACAGACTTGGTAGTTAAAGTTTTTTGAAGAGGTGCAGTCCTTGGCAGTTCCTCTCTTTACATACACATATATTTTATGAGATTTATGAAGGCTGGTGGTTTCAACTCTGGTCTTCATATCTACTGCGCTGCCTGCCTACAAGGTGGCACTCTTCTCCTAATAAATTAGGCGCCCCTTTAACTGGAGCTTTGCATTTGCACCTAAATGTACACTAGTCCATAGCTGGTATAGATTTCAGGCATAATTGACACTAGTTTGATAGCGTAAATGATATAACGTAATAAATCTGATGGGGCCTTTTCGTAATGTGGCGTGGGAGGTGTAAAAGCACCAGTAATTTTTGTTGTAAATGACATAAAAAGTTGCAAACCCGAAGTTTGCTGCTATTTTACAACATAAAACTTGTACTGAAACATTAATAAATCTTCCCCATAGTCTTGTTTGAAAGTAGTAGCAACAGCAAATAGTTCAATTCTTGCCCACCTGGGTGGTAGTAGTCCCAAACAATGGGGTAGATTTATGTGTAAGGGAATTGCCAGTTGAGCAATTCCCCAGTGCTGCTGCAGAACCCTGGAGGGAGGGGCACAACAAGACAGTGAGCCCTAAAGCTGAACACCCCCCACTGGCCCTGCATCTTGCCTGACTGTCCTAGGTTACAGCCGACAACTTGGAGCCGGTCCCTACTCTGAATAAGTGACAACACAGAGCACAGACTGGACAAATAACAACAAAAAGGGAGGTCAGCAAGCCAAGGGGTCGGTAACAGTCGAGCAATGCAGTACAGAATCACAATCCAAGAGAATAGTAAAAGTCAAAGCCAGAGGTCAGGAATACGAATACAGGTAATAGCAGTAAAGGATCTAGCAGGGACAAAGTCACAAGACAGAATCAATAGCCAGCGACCATGTGAGGGCTGATGACCTGTTTATGTAAAGTCAGGACCTGCCCCAGACTTGATTGGTACATGCCGTCAATCACAAAGGCAAGGCTAAGATTAACTATTTGAGGAGCAGAAGAAACAAGGTGCAGGAGACGGGTGTGGCTGAAATTCAATTACATAGTCTAGGACAGTGATCATACTGAGCAACAAGAACCTTAAGCAAGGAATCAAACTGAACATGCCTCCTGCACACAGCGTGCGAGCAGAGGGTGGTACAGAGACCCAAATAGGCAGAGACATTACAGTACCCGCCCTTTTATGAGGGGCCACCAGACCCTCACCAGACAAACCAGTTTGAGAAGGACCCAGAATTTTTTCTGCCTTGAATTCTAGATCCCCCTGAACAACAACAGGTTCTGGTGGACCAGGCAAACATTTTTTATTCGCCTGGCGTTTCCAACCTTTAGTAGGTAAGCATTACGGTGGGATAAGCACTGATCTCCCCATTTTACCAACTCCCTATTACTCCAATCAAAAATAGGGTTATGGAGGTTCAACCAGGGGAGCCCAAAAATAATATTGGAAGACAGATGCTCCATAACAAAAAAGTTTATGACTTCAGAATGTGCAGAACCCACTTGTAGGGTGATTAAGGGGGTCTTGAATCAGACCTTACCCCTGGTCAGTGGGGCAAAATCCACCCCAGTAACCGACAGAGGAGTGTCGAGTGGCAAAAGCTCAATGCCTAAAGCTGAGACAAGTGAAAACTTGACAAAGTTTTCCGCAGACCCAGAGTCAACTAAGGCCAGGCCAGAAACAAATCTGTCCCCAGAAGACAGAGACACAGATAACATCATCTTATTATTTTTCCGCTGGTGTGCAGGGTCTGATAGAGCAGTCTTGTATGATATGACCTGAAGTACCACAGTACAGGCAGAGGTTATTCCGGAGACGATGTTCTCGTCGAGTCTTGGCGTCCATAGCTCCCAGTTGCATGGCTTCCTCACCAGGTGTGATGGGAGAAAACAAGTAGGTTTTTCAGGCAAGAGAGAAGAGACAGAAAACTTGGAGTACACACACAGTATATGACCTCCTTTTTTTTGGCGCCCCCACAGTATATGACCACCTTTTTTGCCCCTCCAACACACAGTATATGACCTCCTTTTTTTGCCCCCCCCTCACAGTATATGACCCCTTTTTTATGCCACCCTGCCAAGTATATGACTGGGGGGGCAGCATTCTTTTTTTCATCGGCTGCTACTTATTGTATTATTGCAATAGTGGCCGATACTTTTACTCACCTATCCATGCTCATGTGCAGGCCAGCTCTGCTGCTGCCTCTAGGCAGTGCTGGACTTACATCACGACTCTGAAGGACGCCAGGAGGCTACATCCAGAGTCCTGGTGTTCTTCAACACCAGCTACAGTGCACCCTGGGGGTGGCAGAGGAGCCAGCCTGCACAGGAGCGTAGATGGGTGTGTAAAAGTATCAGCCGCTATTACAATAAGTAGCGGCTGATTAAAAAAAGAAATGCCACCTCCCAGTTTATTCCATAAGGTGCCACATGAGGCCATCACCTCAGGTTAACTCATGGAAGGTGTGTCCCTGTTTATAGGTTACTACCAGGTCTGTCTCCATTTGCATGTTTGTCCTTGGGAAAGTCACAGTGTGCCCTGCCCCAATTTTCCAAAATTCCACCTTGAGGGTAATTCCTCCCCTGAATCCGATGCAGATTCTGCCACCCATTGTTTTCAAAGGTAGGCAAAGATTGCAGCAAGACGCTGAAAAAATAAGCATCCTGCTCAATCTTAAAGCAGATTCCGCGGCTCGAGGCACTCTGTTGATTAAGCCCTTTCATCTGGGTCTAATCAGTAGCGGAAAACCGTGACGGAATGCCAATGCCCTGCATCGGCATCCCGTCACTGGTAGAATATGGCATCAGAATATGGCGGCGGAAAATGAAGGAAAATTCTCTTAGATTGGTAAACTTAAAACATAATTGTCCATATTTCCATGGGTAGCCAAAGCCCAGTGGGCCCTGACATCTGCTTGGATGTCATGATACCTATTATGCCATTTTAATTTTTCTTTCACATTTATATTTTTCCATTGATTCTCTTTGTAATGCAAAAATAATGCTTTGTGAAAAGAAGATTGAGGAATAAGCACACCCAAAATGCTTAGTTTAGTCCCCTCTATGTTGCATTACGTTTATGGGCATCATTACCCGTTTCTGTCCCTTTAAAGCATAAATTTATGATTGCCTACAAGTATATATGTGAGTCAGTACATAAGTTCTGCATGACAGGCCTTGGATACCTGACAAATGTTGCTGCTTTTGTTTCAGAAATCCACTAACTGTTCAGCTCAGCTAACAAGTATTTGATTTAACAGGGCCATTAAGAAAAATTATTCTTAGGGAACAGCGGTGTAGCACTAGATTACTACAATTTATGACTCCATTTTAAAAACCCATATTAGGTACCTGTTAAGGAAAGAGGAGGAGGGGACACATTTTTATTCAGAGTTTGTAAGATAAGCTTTTAAGAGTTCTCAGTTTCATACCTATTGTTCCACTCGGTCCCAAAAGAAAATGCTTGTACTATACTTGAAGGAAATTGGGGGGAAAGTCATTGGGATTGTTATTTTTCAATTGTTGCCTCATACATGTAATTTTATAGATATATATATATAAAGTTTGTGCCTGTGTATAACAACATAGAACTGTGCGTGGGTATAAAAGTAAATGCACTTTTTTATACTTTCATTTAAATATACTCTATTTTAATTTCATTTTATCTTTCAAAATCATTCATAAAAGTTCTTATTTTGCAAATGTAGCAGGGCTAAGATTATATGTGGCTCATTGTGATATCACAATATGTTAAGAGCTTTATAGTCCTTTACGGATCCTATTCCAAATTTGACATAAAAATGGTAGTGCTATACTACCCCAATTGCTGATAGATTAAGGCTTATGCCTGGCTTATTATGCATAATAGGCTCATAGTCAACCAGTTTGCTTTTATATGGTGCAGCTCTGCAGAACTGCACGTGGCATAGTATAAGATATGCCATGTTTTTTTTTTTTTTTTCGCATACAGTAGGTTCTTTGGATTCCTATGTATGATATCTGAGACATACCAAGATACAGACTAATACATTTCAACAGGTACTGTATTATCGTTTTCATTGTAACTGACGTTAAAGATTGACAGAAGAGGCATAGTATCTCTGCAACAAAAATGTCATCTTCTGTTAGTACACACAGTAGATGGCACCCTGCTGGTACTAATATATTGGGGAGAGCACACAGCTGGCATAATAGGGCCATTGTGCTCACACTATCCATAATGGAAGCATTCTGATTCCTAAACTAAAAGATTAATAGTATGTCCATAGAAAATTCCATTAATGTCTGATATATATGCAGGTCCTGCTTCAGTGACCTTCATCAGTGTAGAGAACATAAGTACCCCAATGAAGGGTGTAAATCAAATTTTAAACAATAGGTTCCCTACTCGACCAAAAGGAAATGGGTGGGGAGAGAATATGTATCATGGCATTGGGCAAAATGAAATGTATGACTCCAAATGCTGAAATATTATACTACCAATATAATCAATTTAGAAGGCAATATGCAGAGAGCTGCAGTCAATGGTACAATATCACAATACATACTAAAACCCATTATACAAAGACCAATATTACCACCATCTATAGTGCCATATAGTGGTAGATACCAGTTTACACAGGCAATCTGCAAACTAAGCGATTACAGTATGATCCAGTGACTCACAGATGAAATCTATTTCCTTTTCTTCTCCATCCTTTTCAGAGTGCATGTCAACTTCTAGCCACAACTCATCTATACAGAGCTTGCAACAGGATAGGTCATCAGTATGTGATCTGTGGGGTCCAATGCCCAAACCCCACATAGATCAGCTGTTCTGGCAATCTCTGGGTTCCATGAGCTGCTAGTGGACAGGGAGCGTGTGCAGCACCACTTATTTTTTAGTAATAGGAGTGGTGCCACCCTGTCCACTACACAGTGGTGGTTTCCGGAGAATTGCAGTGCCACTCTTATTACCTGAATAGGAGCGGTGCTGCGTGCATTCCCTGTCCACTAACAGCTTCTGGCACCTGGAGGCTGCCAGAACAAATGACCCATGCAGGGTCCAGGTGTCAATCCTGTGGATAGGTTATCAATGAGAAAAAATAAATTTGGGTCTGGACCACTCCTTTAAAACAAACGCTCAATCCAGGTGCCCTAACAATGTCATCTTGCTGCTATCTCTAATACTGTCCTGTCCAGTGTTTCAAACATTGTATTACAGACATTGTACAGCTTTGTAAATATTACTGTAGTACCTTACAGAGAGCCCTGCTGAAAATACTAGTACTACAAAGATGGTAACCCTACAGTAATTAGTATAATACATAGTGCTGTAAAAATGGTGCACAGCAAGTAGTGCCTCTGACAGCTCCAGACATAGTGCCCTCAGAAATATTTGTTACCAGCTGTCACTTGGTGTCATTAACAGCAATAATTCCCACTAAGTGCCCTGGAAAATGTTCTTGGAAAGTAGATAATGCTCCTGAAAGTAAATTTTCTCAAGCAGATCTTCAGAAGAAATCCCTGTGAGTGCCCCCAAAATCTAATACACTAATATTTATTAAACTATCTAAACATTAAACTGTTTTAGTTGCCCATATTAACCAATCACGATGCAGAATTAATTTCTCAGCAGAATACAAAGACAGTTTTAATAAATCTGCGCCATAGTTGTCTCCAATAGTAATAGTTCTCTCCTACAGCACTCCCAAAATTAACTGTACCAACTAAAGTACACTCAACAGTAATAATGCTTGCCCATATTGCTGTTATGATAGAATTTGATTATGATCTCCAACCTAGAAACCTCATCATATTGTAAACTTACATATTGAACTTCCAATTCTTAAATACACTATGGGGGTGACTATGATTTATTGATTTCAGCTGGAGAGAAGATTGGCTCTATGGCATTTGTGAAGATCTTCTATCTGACTTCCCAGTATTTCATTTATTTTAACAGGCCTTACAATGTACTACAAGGTTCCATGCAATAGGAATACTGCTTTAAGGTGTTGTTTTCAAATAGAATTGTTATACCATGTGAAGAATGCATGCAGAATACCCTGACCTAGACAAAAGAATTATAGTTCAGATTACACTTTGATCAGAAGTAGAGAACAGAAGATTGGCAACAATATATGCAAGGGGAGGGGGCTGTATAAAATTAGCCAGTGTTCAGCACAGAAAAAAAATACTTATATAACTCTTTTACAGTATGCTGTGTGCTCTTCAAACTACCATATCAGTGCCAGTAAAATTAGTGTGTTCCATAGTTCTTTTGTTAGTTATTGTGCTCCCATAGTAGTAATAATGCTCCCCTAGAGATCTCTATTAGCAACTATGTTTCCATAGTGCCCCTAATAGTAATAGAGTTCCCACAGGGATACCTGTTATGCCCCCATAGTGTTATAATAGTGCTTCCCCAGAGATCTGTATTAGCAGTTATACCCCCTTTAGTAATAGTGTCCCTAATAATAATAGTGTTCCCCTGAAGCTCCTTATTAGCCTCCATAGTACCTCCAGTAGTACTAACGGTGCTCCACAATGCCCCTTGCCCACCAAAAGAAGCACCTTACTCCTGCTAGTGCTTCTTTTCTGTAGGGAGATGGAAATCCAGCGCAGGAGGACCTGATAATGTCAGATCCTCCACCTCACATGTTACAGACTAAATGTGGCTTGCGGGATAGTGAACGGGGCAGGAAGTTATAGGCTTCTGTGCCCTGTGGCAACTTATATTGTATGGGGGTTTCAGATTGGTATCTCGTTTCTCATTGCTTTTCCAATATGTCTGATTGTTTTTTTAACAATTAGTTTGGGGATCGCTGGTTAGGTCCTGCCTTGGCCAGGAAACTACAGGCCATTCGTGGAGAGATGGCTCTCTTCATTCATTGCTATGGGATTTCTGTGAATAGTGGCGTATACAAATATGACCATGTTTAGTTAACCAATGCAATTTTTCATGAAGTGTAATTTCTCATTCAATTCTGTACGTATTACGTATCACAACTTGCAAAAAAAAATCTACAAAGCCTGCAATTCACAATTCTCCACACCCACCAGTAAATGGCCATGTAAAATACCAATAGGATATAGCATATTGCTTGTTAGCTTATCAGGAGATCATGTGGCTTTTAGAACAGATTCTTAATTTGAATCACATATATCTGGAACTGTCCAGCCAAGGGGACAGGTAAGGGAGGACACGAAGGACACTGTATATGGTAGTTGCATAAACTATATAAACTAAGCTGTTTACATAACATTATGCAGTAAACCAGTAATCTCTTTGACATCAATATACAGTATATACATATATATATATACTGTGTGTATATATATATATATATATATATATATATATATGTGTGTGTGTGTATGTGTGTGTGTCTGTGTTTGTGTGTGTATGTGAATATGTTTGTGTTTTTTATTGGGGTATAATGTGACTTTATGATGTGATCTTCAGACCAAAAAAGGTTGTGCACCCCTGATTTTCTCTCCTTTAAGAAAGCAGTCCTTTAAATGGAAGTTCCTAGTGTTGCAACTTTTCCAGCCCCTTATTACTCAGTGTCCACATTACTTCACTGCTACATGTGGAAACAGTGATGGGTGCAGGCAGTTCCCATGGAAACAGCCTAGGCCTCTCTTTCCTTCAAGAAAACTTCAATTCATCACATTAACGTCACCCTGTCACATATTGTCGATCAGTTCTTTTTACAGGCCAAGACCTTGACGCTTTAAACGTTGCCTCTATCTTAGGCTGGAAAATGCAGCCTGACCGCCAGGTTTCCTGTGTTTTATTGTATTAAAGGAAAAAGAACAAAAAACCTAATTGAAAAGTCTAAAAATGTAGCGAAATGCTGCACCATTTTCCTACTCCCACTTTTCATTTTTCTTAATATTAGCAGCTGATAAGACGACATGTCGGCACACACTATGGATGAGATGGTCACTCAGCTGGAAAAATTGAAAGTGTTGAAATGCGTGTGATAGAGAAGCCTGTATTTACAGGTGCAGACCCTATTGACTTTTAGATTTGTGCATTTACTCTCTCATTCCTTCTGTAAAGATCGTCAAGGTCTATACTTGGCTGCTTCCTGGGCATCTATAGATCATTGCATGACAAGCAGCCAGAAAATTAACTACTGCATTACTTTACTAAGGATTTGTGTTTCTTAGCCTAGAAGATAAATAGATGGTCTAAAGAGATTGTGTATGTTTTGATCTACATTTTCTTAACATTTTAGGTTATATTGTAGCCAGTAGATCTGAGACCTTGAGAAACTTGAGACTAGATCTATGAAAACTGCTTTTGGCACCTCCAGAAAACAATGGATGGATGGAGCATAGCACTCCACTTCCACAAGAAGACATGGTTACAGATTTCATATGGGGGGCCAGGAACTTCAAATTACTCTAATAACTGGTATGGATCTCCTGCCATTTCATAGTGTTTCCTTGTGAACAGTCATCTAATGTAAGATGCCAATATCCTTTCAAACTGGATTTACTTTGGTCTGTAGAAAGGAAGAAATGCAGATTAGGTTTCTAATGATTTATTTCAAGTCACATTGGTTACATTCACAATTTTGAACCAAGAGTGATCCATATATGCCAAGATAACATGGATGAAGACTAGAGGCTGTGCCCACACCTCAAGGGATATGTCCTTTTCTGCTTAAAAGTTCCTAGTTTGCAGCCTTCAGAGTGGTAACAGATCATTGTCGAATTACAGAACATAATATTAACTGCAGGTGATCAGATACATTGCTGGAGTTATGACCACAAGACACAGTTGTGGTGACAATGAACCCAAACTAGATGAGAGAGGAGTCAAACTATCAAAGCTGAAGACTTTGCCAAATGATGCACCAGAGATTGGCTTAAAGGGGTACATAGCCTTGTTTAAATTTGTATACAATTAAAAGTTAAACATTCTTGCAAATGTAAGTAAAGAAAGTACCCAGCAGTGAAAAGTAAAATGAGGTAGTTGCCCATAATAACCAATCCAACTGTCAGGTGTCAATTATCCAAGGCCATTTTGAAAATTAAAGTATTAATTTGACGGGTTGGTATAGGCAACTACTCCAGTGTACCTTCCCATGTAGGATTCTGTAATAAAGTGTACAACTTGCTACTGGCAGATATAAAAGTAAAAAATAAAAAACAGCAAGTCCTTGGGATTACGCCAGATGAAGGCCAATTTTCTACTGGTGTAATTGTAAGAGACAGCCAATGTTGTCCTAAGCTTTATTTGTCTGTATAAACTGTTAATGTTGAATGTATTTCTGTGATTCTGTTCCTTTAAGACAGCAGCCATTGTAATTGTGACATGATGCTGGAGTGAGACCCCCCCCCCTTTTATGTCAGCCTGCCTGTTCTGCAGACAGAGTGTGAGCAGAGAAGCAGGAAGTGACGAGACAGAGAGCAGCAGCCATCTTGGCAAGTGTTGTATTGAACTGGTGTGGAGATTTTTCTGTACAGCTAAGCTGTATCTTGGTCCAGAGACAAACAGAGTGTAAAGAGACAACAGGACTAGTGAGTCCACGTGAAAGGAACTGTGCTCAGTGGCTGATCAGTGAGACTGACATTGTGACTGTGTATTTGGATACCACAGATAGAGACTCGCAGTGCTGTTGATGTACTGGACAGCACCTGCTAAATCCCGGTTTACATCCCAGCTCAGTGTTTTGGGTTCGGGGGGGCGGGCGGTGTGCGGGGTGGGTGCTGCTGTTGGGTTTCATTGGCTTCCGTTGGTTTCCCTGTCTGTTAAAGAGGACTTCATTTCTCCCAAGATCCTGATAACCGTGAGGAGAGGACGCTTCACTATAAAAGAAAGGACCGACTTTGGGCCCCACCGCGCGCTTCTACGGACTGTAAGCGGTCCACCTGGACCACTGGGGAAAAGGGGGTGCACCCAAATGTGAAGTCAGGGTCAGTTAGGGATAGTTTTGAGTATATTGTTCATTCAGTGTCCATACTGCAGAAGTGGACAGAGTAAAAGTAGAAACCATTGCAGAATTTGCCTTGAAATTGTTCATGCTATATTGTATATTTTGCTTGTCTTTAGCCCTGTCATTTTACCTTTAACTAGCCTTTATTAACTTATAGTAAATATATATTTTTTTCTTGAACTACCGCGTGTGCGTTCATTTCTGGTTGCGGAGTCCAAACCACCTGCCTTGCTCTCGGTTCACAAATTGGCGTAGTCGGCAGGATCCGCTTACCAGAATGGACGGTGACGCACCCGTTCGGGAGAATGGTGCTGGAGGAAGAA